>OX411830.1:9338443-10615301 GCA_948253155.1 Leucoma salicis | reverse complement strand
TTGTACTAAAAAAGGACGGTTCTTTTCGTATAACAAAAAAAAACTTAATATGGCGGATTTGCTCATTTTCGTTCGCAATACGATTTCCATTATCTAATTTTCTCATAATTAATAATCTAAATTATTTTGCTGACTGCTATTATAACAAGAGCAAATTTTTGAATTATTTTCTAAAGTTCATTTCGTGTTTTTTTTACGCGTATTTCGCGTTGCGACGCTTGTGGATTGTGTAACAAATTTACTATAAGTTGAATAAAAATTTGTGTTTTTTGTTGGAAACACCTGTTATTAACGCATTTCTACATCATAGAAAGAAAAATAATTTTAAAGTGCGCAAAATGCGGGGTAAACTCCAAAGAAGATTCTGCTATGCAATTCCACAGGTTTCCTCAGCCATCCTGTATCAAGTAAGTAAATTATTAGACTGCCGTTCGTAACTTGATTTAACAGTGGAGGCGACTAGGGGTAAGTAGTTATTATCACCCACCAGTAAGTGGTAGGGTTGGGGACTACTAGGATATCGACTTATTATCGGTCTCGACAATTCGAAAGGGCGAAGAATTGATGTTGGACCACTACAGTGGGCACGGTGTATCTACGGTATGTTTGTTCCGGGCCATAAGGGCGTCCAAGAAGTATCTACGGGGTCCACCATCCATCAACCAAAAAATAACATAAGAAGACAGCTTATTTTGTTGGCCTTTGGATGATTCTAATTTTAATTTGAAACAATAACGTGATGCTCACACTATAGTAGTCATTTCCGTTAGAAAACCATTATTTTCATCTCAAAAAAAGTCGGAGTTACTCTCAATTAGAGGCTAAAGAAGTTTTACTTATAATATATATATGAAAACACTAATTTTTCAGGGCAAAAGTTTGGGCAAAATATTGTTTTCCTAACGATGATTGCACTTCTAATGAATTTTTGGATAAATTAAATAAGCAGCATATGATGCTTTGTGCTAAACATTTTGATGACTCATCATATACAAGTAGTGCCAGAAAAAGGTTAAATTTGTTTGCTTTACCTATTGGAACACAACATATACCTATAAAACCAATTAAGAGATAACCAGTATAATCCATCCACTTCCAGTTAACCACATGATACTTATGTAAGTATACTAATATATGTGTTCTTAAGCTTTATTATATTAGTTTCAACAAAACTATATTCACCTATTATATAATTTCATTTCTTATTTTGAGAAAAGAAAATATATACATATATATAAAAAAATAAGAAATTCATTTTTTTTTTTCTCATAAAGGTCATTCATGTTATTCTTAGATAATATCAAGTGTGAAACCATACTGTATAACAAATATTATATGTATGACTTGATTGGCATCCGTGTGTAAAGGGTTCTGGCAGAAAACCAGCGCCTGACACTTTAGCCTGGCATAAAGCTGAGCTGGAAACCTTTTTAGCACTGGCGTGAGACATACATTGTTTTTAGTTTGACTTACATTGTATATGTTGGACATTTTGTTTGTCTCATACTTGTAAGCTAAATAAATTTGTTCTTTCTTTCTTTCTTTCTATTAAAGTAAATATAGAAATGTTAATATATAGTATTTCTTCTTTCATATAAACCATTATTAGGCATTACCGCTTTTAATCCTACTTTACTATCTAAAAATCTGCCTGCTTAGGCTGTCAAAGCTGGTAGTAAAGTATGCCTGCTCTACTATCTTATAGACAAAGAAAGCAAGAATATTTAGTGTATCCGGCTTTCATTCCTACCAGAAAATAAGGGATTTCATGTTAAGCCATCTAAAAATTAAATTTAATACTTGTTTTTTACAGAAATTACCCAAAAACAAAGGAATACTACAAGATTTGTATGTATATACAAAAGGTGCTTTAACTTTTATGGCAATTGGAGTTCGTAAAAATTGGAAACAATCAATAGCTTTTTATTTTTTTGGACCTTTCGTCACTTGCGACTAGATTAGCTGTACTTGTCAAAGAGGTAAGTTTTTCTTATAATTTATGAATATTTATGTAGCTATTGCTTGTGCACAAATAATTATTAGGGATGATGACAATGCAAATGTTACGGGAGTTAGTTAATTGTCATTTTCATTACCTAACCTTATTATCTTTACTGTTGTGTGATTTGAATTGAGGGTATTTTTGGGAACGAAATGAAAATGACAACTCAAAACTTAACAATATTTTGCTATTTTTATTTATATATATTTTTAGCATTTGACATGCTTAGCACTATACATTAAACACAAAGTGAAAAATGTGAAATCGAAAATAACAGTCAGGAGCAGGATTTGAACCTGCATCTTCTGGATACCGTCCAGATGCTTTACCAATTCAGCCATCCTGACAATTGCTCCTGACTGCTAATTTCGATAACACATTCATACTTAACGTCTTTGGGTGACGCCTGCACCATCTGTCGGAAGTATTTTCATACATTACGGTATAATCAGGAGCAGGATTTGAACCTGCATCTTCTGGATACCGTCCAGATGCTTTACCAATTCAGCCATTCTGACAATTGTGGTTTGCGTCATTATTAGGTAAAATCTTAATTGTAAAATTAAGTTTACCTGGTCAGTATAATGTATGAAAATACTTCCGACAGATGGTGCAGGCGTCACCCAAAGACGTTAAGTATGAATGTGTTATCGAAATTAGCAGTCAGGAGCAATTGTCAGGATGGCTGAATTGGTAAAGCATCTGGACGGTATCCAGAAGATGCAGGTTCAAATCCTGCTCCTGACTGTTATTTTCGATTTCACATTTTTCACTTTGTGTTTAAAATATTTTGCTACTCTTCCGAAATAAATAAAAACGAATTAACTATGTTTGTTTTAATCTATTACTTATGTCTGTTTTGTTTTATTAGATGAAGATTTTTTTTTTTTGCATTTAGTGGCAGACGAGCCACGGTCCCTCTGATGGTAAATGGTAACCGCCGCCCATGGACTCGACTATACCGAGAGTATTGTCAAGCCACTGCTCACCAATTCATTTCACAGATGAAATGAAATATAAACGGCTATCTCCTGCTACAGCCAAAACGCAACGATGTGCTTCATGGCCGGTCACACGGGAGATGGTGGTACCAACCCGCTTGGGCCGGATACCAAGTGAGTACTCCCAGTTGGTACCCAGCCCTACCACCAGTCGTGCAATGGATGATAATTGCTTACTTCCCTTAGTCGCCTCATACGACACCCGTGGGAAAGAATGGGGTGATGACACTTGTATTCTTAATCCGTCACCACACGGAACCAATGACGAATGAAAGGATGATTATTTGAAAGAAACTGATTTATTTTATCATTTTATCGATAGTCAGTCTATGTCTTAAAACTTACATCACTATCCAACGCACACATTGACAAATCAAAATTGGTAACGCGCTTAGACAAATTATTGGCGAAATTGTGCTCACACTGCCACAACAAGAGCCATTAAACAAGAAGATAAGACAAATTATCGAGCTGTCAGGTGATCTATACGTATCATAGATTTAGGAATATCAAACGGACGTCCAAGACAGAACCTTTTTAACAGTTTGTTAACTAATTTAAATAAGTAACAAAAATGGCATCAAATATATCATGAGTGTTAAAAATAGTGTTTCTTCTTGATATGTGTGTGTATATTATTTTACAAGTGCAATATATGATAAATAGAGACATTTTAAGTTTGAAAAATCAGTTGTTCTGCGTGAAACGAGAGTAATACACACCTCAACGCTTCGATTATGAGGCGTGCAAAATAGAATGTTAAGCACCTAAAGCATGTTTTTTTAGTTTCTAAAACTATAATTAATGGTTTAGTTGAGTTGCTAAATGGAGCCATAATGAAGAATTCCATAATTTACCTAGATAATAAAAACCAAAACTTTGTTTTCGCTCCTGCATTGAGCAGCATCTTAAACCTAAAAACAAAAAATGAAAGTCCGTTTAGCTGCTCTAGTCTTAAGCCATTCAGTTGCAGCAGGAATATTTTCCAAAGCAGCCCAAAGTTATTATTTAGATAAGTCCATATTTTATATTGATAGCTTTGTGGTTTCATTGGCCTATTAGACGTAAATGTAACTGATAAACATGATGTGTTAGGGTAGATCTATTGGTCAGGCATAATGTTAGAACTTTGTTAGATTTTTTCAAGTGATATCGGATTGGACAACCACCCCCTCCTTCCCTCCTTATTATTTTAACTGACCACTTCCTCATCTCCTTCAATATCATCATTCCTCTTCATGTGCATAGCTTTTCTTGAGGTGGAGTACTCGCGAAGGTTGCCTTTGGTCTATAGGCTACCACGCCAACCACTCATGGGGTGACAAACTTACCGTTTTACTCACCATCAAGCCGTACAGCCTAGTATAATTATGTGTTATAAACATTGATGTATAAGCAAAAACGTAGCATCATGCCTGTATTCCCCGAAGGGGTAGGCAGAGGTGTAATACACACCCACGATTCGCCAGCTATGTTTAGGTCCCACGTAATAGGGGGTGAGCCTATTGCTGTCTACCGGGCACATTTCGAATTCCGGGCAGCTACTGAGAATTTTTCTTTTTACGAAAAAGCTCAATAACACTGTCCTCTACACCCGGGAATCGAACCCAGGACCTCATGATCAGCAGTCGCTTATATTACCGCTGCAACACAGAGGCAGTTGATGTATAAAACAGAGAAGATCCACAATTAGGCACTAAAAGTGTTCACTATAAATGAGTGCAGATTACGCTTTCCTGCACTATTTAGTTTATTGTTGTTTTCCGCAACGTATCAATGTGTCTAATAATACCAAAATCTCTTGAAAAACTCATTGACTATCTCTTTTTCTCTTGTTCTTTCTGAATAGTGTCATTAAGCTCATGCACGCAGTTAAAAGTTGTTATCTAGTATATATAAAATTCTCGCGTCAGTGTTTGTCGCCATACTCCTCCGAAACGGCTTTACCGATTCTTATGAAATTTTGTATGTATATTTAATAGGTCTGAGAATAGGATGTAAACTATTTTTCATACCCCTAAGTGATATGGGTGGTTCACCGCAAATTTTTATTTTTATTTATTGGACAAATTTTTTTTATTTTTTTTTATTCACCATTAAAAAATACATAAAACCCAAAATTTTCATCCTTCTACTGCCAACACCTATTTTTAATAGCGATTTTAATACTTTAATAATTTTCATTGCAAAATATTCATGAAAAAAAAATATGGCGATACGAATTTCGCCGGGTAGGTAAGAGTAAGAGTAGTTATTTTATAAAATCATACATACATATTGTCACGCCTTTTCCCCGTAGGGGTGAGCAGAGACCTCTTTTCTCCACTTGCTACGATCCTGACACACATCTTTCGCTTCATCTACTTTCATCAGCGCTTTCATGCATGCTCGTTGATTTCGAGTACTCTTAGCCTGGCCTTCCTTAAGAACGGCTCCGATCTGGTCAAAATACGTTGCATCAGATTTGAGTTAAGACAATTGTGACGTAGAGATTGGGTATGGCCGGTCAGTGCGATAGCTTAGCGACTTGGACACTTCCCCGGATTGAAAGGGACGCATTTCGAATCCCGCTCGCACAAAAGTTATCTTTTTATACATTCACAAATAACTTGTAATCTGTAATAAGTCTTTAAAAAACGATTAAACTAATGCCAATTGAAATATTATAGAAATCGGAATATCTAAAATAACTCTAGAAACTATTAAACTAATGCCAAAAACTCTTTAACTCCTAAACATAATTAAAATTATTTTGTTAAAAACCAACTTTTTGCATGATGTTATTGTACTTAATTAGCTACATCAATGGTTACCATAGCAACGGTTGACATGACGTGAAGTTTGTGTTGTTGTGATAATGAGTGTCTAATTGGGTTGGACTACTACATCAAAATTATAATATTGTCCAGAAAATAAAATGTCCCCCTGAAACTTCAGTTTTCCTTGGAGAATGTAGGGGGTATCATGGAAGCTATAAACTATATACTTTTATTTAAATTAAATAAGTCTGTAATCTTTTCTGATTCACTAAGTGCACTACAAACCTTAATAGGTAACCCTTTTAAATCTTGCCCCAGAAATTGGCTGATCCTCAATTCCAAACAGTTATTACTGAAATGTTTTCTTCTAAATTACACTGTCCACTTAGCTTGGGTTCCAGGTCATAGTGGAATACTTGGCAATGACAGGGTAGATAGAATTGCTAAAGACTCTGTAATCTGTGGTGACGAAGTTCCTTTTAAAAATTATAATATGCTCAAGATCTCCTTCTTCCTCCTAGTCGTGACTTACAAGCTAGATGGACAAAAAGATGGTGCATAACTAGTAAACGTTCAGGCACCAACTTCGCTAAGTACCAATCTGAGATTATACTTAAACCATGGTTTTCTAAATTCAAATGTAACAGGAGAATAGCTTTGTCTATATTAAGCATGAGATTTGGATATTGCTGTTTTCCTGTCCACCTTAACAAGATCAAGGTAAGGGACTCTTGCCTTTGTGAATGTGGGGTTGACATAGGAGAGTTGAACCTTATTTCACAGTCAATGTTAAAATCTTGACATAAAGAAAAAAAAATGCTTTCAAGGTGCTCAAAATGTAAATTTGACAGTATTTTACATTAATAATGTCTAATATAGTAATCCTTATGCCGTGTGGGGCCGGCTTTAGAATTTTCCCACCCCTCTCCACCCATGGGAGTCGTAAGAGCCGACTGAGGGAATACCGGAGGAGTAGGCAGCAGCACTCCTTCGAGTATTAACAACATCCACTGCGATCGCCAACCCGCCTACCAAGCGTGGCGATTACGGCACTATCCCCCATTCTTGGGGAGGCCTTGTCCAGCAGTGGACGTTAAAAGGCCGATGTATGTATGTATGTATGTAATATAGTAATCTAATATAATTATACAAGTATCCAGGAGTCAGATACAAAAAAAGTATATTAAAATAAGTTACTTTGTTGAAATGGTGACCGAATGACTGAACAAAGAAGGAAAATTTAAAAAAAATACAAAATTGTCTACTGTTTTCACACCAATGGCAATCCAACAATAAAAAGTCGATTTTCTTGTAGCTTGATATCAGGGCTATCTCCGGTTAGCGGGTTATCCATTATTTACGACAGACCCTGTATAGATAGATACAAATGATACATAAATTACTTATTTACCAGACGTTTGTTTACTTTCAGATGAACTACCACCAGATGCTGTGGCGACTGCTACAGTAGTATCTAATTTGAACAAGTTATTTGACGCGATGAATGGAAAGACGCCAGATAGAAAAAGAGGAAAACGGTTTCTGACTAATATGTCTTCAATTCTTTTTATTTAAACAAATGAAATACTTTTTTAACGAATTAAAGTTTTTAGGGGCTAGGAGTAAACCCCCATCACAAGATGGCTGGCTGAGAACTATAAATGCCATTGAGAAAATATTTTATAATTTAAAAAAATATAATGTAGATAATCTTTCTGTTCGCAGGGTTAATCAAGATCCTCTTGAAAACTGCTTTGGATGCATTAGGAGCAATTGTGGGTGCAACACAAACCCCACTTGTGTACAATTTGTTGCAGCATTGAAAACCAGTATAATGACGAATCTCATCAATAATAATAAAAACAGGAACTGTCTTGATGGTAATAACAATTTACTTAATAATTTTAAGATATTTCTTCGTAAGGGTTGTGAAATAACAACCATTACGGGATATCAGACAGTAGCAAGCTCTTCTGCATCTTATCCCGTTGAGATTGCAACCAAAGATGTAGAAGAGCCCAGTTTATGCAAACTAGTTGAAAACGCTGCAACATTAATTAATTATTATTTAGAAGGATATTCTCACATAGATAACATTAAATTCAGTTTGGTACAATGTAGTGAAATTTTAGATAGAGATTGAATTTTAGATTGAAAAGTTGTGAAGAACACGCTGAAATAAATTTTAATTATATTATTACTAGTACAATTACCATATTAGTTAAAAGGTTTCTTAGGGTAAAAAATCAAGGATTTGTTGAAGAAGCGTCCAACAAATCTTTAGCGCGGAAAATAAAGACATTAAAAAACATTTAACATATTGTCTTTCTTAAATACGTCTAAATTTTCAGGATGCGAGTGCTTTTTTTGGGGCTGGTTTGGAGATGATTAGCAACAATGTGACTTGGATGATGACGAATTTTAAGAATCATGTTTAGTATGATTTTCTATAATCTAGGTCTGTATTTTATGTTTATTTTCTGCTTACGTATTAAGTTTGTCCAATGTAAGCAGTACATTCCATTACCATTTTTTTTGTTTAGTCGGGAAAGATTTTATCCAACCGCACTGTCCATAGTTCGGGGCAACGAACAGGATAGTGTGAGGCCCTTACCAGTCTAACTAAATAAACCAGTCGTGTGCCGTCTCTCCACCTTTATTGGCGGGCCACTTGAACTATGTTACATTGCTTCAGTGGTAGTACATTCCATTACCTGGGTGTTCAGAGAAAGGACTCCGAAAGTACTGCGTGTAAAAGAAAACTCGAATATATGTTTTTGCCAATCCATCTGGCATCATCTATAAGTGGTGTAGCAGGCTAATCATCGTAATATAAATCATTTACTATAACTCTAACTCCACTATTTTAGGAAATTTTATGAAATTTTACCCATGTTCTTACCTCAACCTTAAGGGAATATAAATGGTACGTCCATTACAATTTACATGTAACTTGTTTACTTTCAGCAGAACTACCACCAGACGCTGTGAGAATTGCTACAATAGTGTTGGATCATTACATTATAGAATCGTGGCAGTCTTCATTTCATACACTTCGCAAATAAAATGCGAGAGAGTCGCGTTGGTACAGCCACATTTTATAGAAATCGGCAAACTACGTAGGAAACTAGTGTCTAGCAATGTCGCTTTCACCAGGCCCTGACTCCAAGAGGTAATGGCTTGACGTCGTGGTAGATAAAATGCATGTCAATGGTCTCTCACTAAGGATGCCGAAGGCAAAGAGAAGTAGTAAAAGTAAGAAAGCGGACTACAACCGGGATTAATGCTAAGATGATGATGATTGTGATATTATAGAATAGATAATTTTTTGATGCAGTGTAAAACAATAAAATAAAATAAAGATTACGTCACGTATAAACACTTGTTTTATTTCCTTGCAATTTTGTTTTACTAGTCTCCTTGTAAGCCATAGAAATATAGAATTTTCGTTTGTTGTTTTAGCATAAACTAATTAATAGTTTATGTCAAAACAGCAAACGAGAATTCTATATTTCTAAGGCTTCAAAAAAGTATCTCTAATGACCATTTAAATTTACCGCGCTAAGAAATAGTTCCTGGCGACAGAACTAGACGCGCTGTGTTGGCAAATATAAAGTATGGAGCGGGCGTTCTTCTCTTGTGTAATATTGTTCTGTGCTCGGCATTGTTGAAAATAGCATTTGTCCACATTGCGGAACAGAAGAAGGAACCGTTATTTTTGAATGTCAAAAATTTTTAATTGACAGATTAATCTTAGCCAGTGAACTAAGTGATGTGAAAATTTTAAGTGATTCTTCATCCCGCCCGCCGTGAGTGGCGGCATCGGATCAGTTACTAAAGAACAAAAAATCTTTTAAAACCCTATATAAATATATAAAAAATACGATTAAATCAATATAAAACAATAAATAGATTGAAGGAAACTGAAGAAATCACCTAAAGGTCTTAGTAACCAGGTCTTAAAATTACAAAAAAAAAAAGAATGTTATTGTCGTTTTTGTTTGATGTTTTGGTTTGATTTTGAAGATGTTGAGGTACTTAGTTGAATGAAATTTAAATAATCACAACATTGACCTTATCTTCATGTTATCAATAATAACATACATTGTTTCGTTATAACTACATTCTTATACTTTTATTATTAATAATGTAGAGGCATCTGCAGTGGAATTGTTGTTTATCTTGAAATTTAATGAGGTGGATTTAACCCTTGATAAATTTTATTATCATTAATTTTATCATTACTTCGTTTGTTATCTACCCACGATACAGCAAAGATCACGTCTATTGAGCGTATTCAATAACTAAAATAAAATGTCGCTATTGCGGTACATTAATCCTTTTACTGTAATGAAGGAATATATACGGCGACCTGTTGAAACGTTTGTGGTAAAACAATATTTAGGATATAAAAAGAAGACTGATGACAGTTTCACAAGCGTCAAGGAGTTGGTATACAGAGTTGTGATTGTGATATTATTAATAACAGCTTTATTGTGGGTATCAATATTTATGTATGTCGGATTTTACAATATTTATATGCCCAATGTTACACATGTGAGGCCAGTGCATTTTCAATTCAAGTAAGTATACTTCTTTTATTATAATTATTTAATAAAAAGTATTGTGTGAAAATGAAGTACCTTGCTGCTACTAGGTCTAATAGTTTATTTAAATATTTATATTTTACTTATTTTTTAATTATTCTTTCAGGTGGCTCATTCATTTTTTATTATTTTTCTCTTTGAATTGGAGAGTGGAGGGCAAAATATTATTCCTGTTTGTTTTTACATATTTAAATAAAAAAAATACAGTAGTCATTTTTGTATAAATTAGTAAATACTATCATGTATTGTGATATTTGTTTATCATTTAAAAATGTGTAAAACTGAAAATGTATGTTGCAGAGGAAGGCAGCAGCATATAATAAGATCAATTGATCTATTACAAAACTTCACAGGGACACTTGCTGTGCTAATCTGAATATTGAAAATTTCATCCAAAACAATCCAGCCATTTTGGAGTCCATAGAGAACATACACCCAATTTCAGTCCTTAACTGTGTTTTTTCTGCTATTATTCTCAAGTCTAATAGTGACAAAAAATGGTTGAAAAAAAAAAATGTCATGATTTGACATTACAGTTATATAACTTATTGTCTATTATTAAAACTATTAACTATTTAACAATTTCATAATTATTATAATGTTTAGAACACCATAATATTCTAGGCCATGTGATGAAAAAACAGGAATATGCTCGTATCCCTATGCATATGTTCAGCTTACAAGACAAAGTCACATTCTAATGCCGAAACAACCTTACCGAATCAAACTAATGCTGGAAATGCCCGAGTCACAAGTCAATAAAGATCTAGGTAAGCTGAGCTATAATTTAATATTTTAAATACAAAAATTACAGTAAGTTTGTACATAAAGTGGTCTTCAGAATATAAATACATTACTCTGCATTATATTAATTATTTCTATATAAAAACAGCAGCAGCATTAATTTTTCTGGGATGTAAAGTAGCTTATTGCCTTTTCTGGGCTCCACACGATATGTGTGCAAAGATTGATGATGATTGGTTCAGTAGTTATGGTGTGGAAGCGTAACAAAGAAACTAACTCACTTTTGTATTTATAATAATAGTAAGTATAATTGGATTAAACACAAAGTGAAAAATGTGAAATCGAAAATAACAGTCACGAGCAGGATTCGAACCTGCATCTCCTGGATACCGTCCAGATGCTTTGCCAATTCAGTTATCGTGACCCTCGCTCCTGACTGCTAATTTCGATAGCACATTCATACTTAACGTCTTTGGGTGACGCCTGCATCATCTGTCGGAAGTATTTTCATACATTATACCGACCAGGTAAACTTAATTTTACAATTAAGATTTTACCTAATAATGATGCAAACCCTATAACTGTTATTTTCGATTTCACATTTTTCACTTTGTGTTTAATGTATGTTGCTAAGGATGTCAAATGCTAAAAATATATATAAAAATATCTAAATAAGTATAATTGAAATTTAGAATTTTGTGAATAAAAATATCCAGATTTTTTTTTCTAGGTAAAATTACTAATAATTTATTGTCTATTTTGATATGTTTATGTATTTTTTGAGCATTTGCTCATGCTTGCTGCATGCTGCACATGCTTAGCCATATAAATTAACACAAAGTGCAAAAATGTGAAATCGAAAATAACAGTCATGGGCAGGTCCTTACTGTTATTTTCGATTACACATCTTCGTATTGTGATAATTATTATTTATTATTTTATCCCGCTGTGAGCCAGCATTTTGTCATAATTTTGTGTGTAACAAATAAATGTGTATGCTGTGTTCTCAGCTTTAAGCCACTAAATATGTATACCTTAGAATACTGTATTAGTGTACTCAATGTTAGAGAACCAAATAAATGATTTTATTTACTTATATTAGAACACTATAAAAATTCATTTAAGTATACAAAAAGAAGAGCCTTGTGTGGTAATAGTTATAATTAATGTTGTATTTTGGTAATGGCTGATACTACATTTTTAATAAACTAATGGATTTTTCTACTATATCATAACCTATGAGACACTAGCAACACCACGGACATCAACCGCGCGTTGCCAGCCTCAGGGAAAGGCGTGAAGAGGAAATATGATAGAGGATTGAAACCTTCTTTGTATTAGAATATAATTTTTAGTTTGAGTAAATCTGTAGCAAACTTGAAAAAGTGTTTAATATCTTTCAGGTATGTTTATGGTGTGTGTGCAGATGAGAGCTAAAGGTGGTTTCCTGGTATCTTCATCGTGTAGATCTGCTATGCTCAGATACAGGTAACATAAATTATTAATACTGATGCAGACAACATTTTATTTTTGTAGTTTTTATTAATTTTATAGTCTCATGCTTTTATCCCCAGAGGGGGATGTAAGGACCTACCAATACCGCTCTAGGGGTAAGAAGAGGTAACTCATTGATGTTTCAATTATGTAGTCGAGGGCATTCATTATTTACCAAAGTCTATCAAGGAGAGAGGAAGGGTTTAAAAATCTTTATATTATAACATTTACATAACCTTATCTCGGGAGAAGTGAATAAAAGTTATTCTTAGGTAAAATTTTAAGTGTGGGGCCGGCTTTAGACTTGTCCCACCCCTCTCTATCCACGGGAGTCGTAAGAACCGACAGCTAATACCGGGGGAGTGGGCAGCAGCACTCCCTCGAGTATTACTTAACAACAATCAATGCGATCGCCAACCCGCCTGCCAAGCGTGGCGATTACGGCATTATCCCCCAAAATACTGTTATTTTGACTAAACTCGACGTTTCAGCTTAGTTTCACCAGCCGTGGTCACGAGTAGATGGTGCGAGCAGGTGTTCATCAGTTATTTTGTGTGAACTTCAACTACCCTCACTTTTTATTTTATTTTAATATACAATTTCAATTTCGTTCCGGAAGGTAGATACTCGTATTGTTATCGAATTTTGTTTAAAAATTCTAGTAGTCCATTGAAATGTTACAATTTAAGCACCTAATATTGCATTTTTTAGAGGACGCAATTTTATTTTTGGGACATGTGTGGGGTCAATAGAAGCTTAACCCCAAGTTTGTGGGGTTACAGCGTTTTAAATGAATGAAATTAAAAAAAATATAGAGGAAAATTTTCCGCAAAAGACCATCTACAAGATTGGTCTGAGGTATTTTTTTTGTAAAATGTATATAAAAAAAGTTATAGAGCAAAAAAGAAAATTTTATAGAAATTTTCTCACGCTTTTGCTTATAACTTCTTTAATTTTAAATTTAGGGCAATAAGTTATATGAACATATTGTAGGCAAAGCGATTTGCTACACATTGTCTTTACGATTTTTTTTGTAGGACGCATAGTTTCTGAGATATCGCGTAAAAGGTGTTTTCCAAGATGGCGGCCGGGGGACAAGGGCGGCAACCCCACAAACTTGGGGTTAAGCTTCTATTGAGCTCCCACACATGTCTCAAAAATAAAATTGCGTCATACTTTCTGATATTTACTCGAATGTTACACATTTTGAAATAAAACTACGTTTACGGAATCTATCGCGTTTACTTGATTTTACTCCTATCCCGACGTTTCGAATACTTTACAGCATTCATGATCACGGGTGGACTTAGATGATAGACGTCCAAGGTTGATATGCCTTGGACGAAACTAAAAACCTTGGACGTCTATCATCTAAGTCCACCCGTGATCATGAATGCTGTAAAGTATTCGAAACGTCGGGATAGGAGTAAAATCAAGTAAACGCGATAGATTCCGTAAACGTAGTTTTATTTTAAAATTGCGTCCTCTAAAAAATGTAAAGCTCATGTAACATTTCAATGGACTATAGATAAGTAATCGTAAATGTGCAACATTTAACTACTATGAAAGATAAATATATTATATATACTTATATTTTTTCTTACATGTTAAAAGTTCCCAAAATCGTTCTTACGTAAATAATGAATGGCCTTTTTTGACCTGAGAATCATAGGGCAAATTGCTGTTTATCAGACACTCAGTGTGTTATCACTTTTTGCATGACACGGGAGTTGAATCCGGAACCAGTAGAAATAAAAGATTTTTTTTTAATAGACATAATTTTGTCTAATAAAAATAATTAAATAGGTATGTATAAAACAAAAATAATGGGAAAATGTGTAATAGAAAATTATATCTACGAGTGGGGATCGAAGCCGCGCCTTGAGTGCCGAGCAGACACTGTGCCACTGAGCTGTCGTAGCTGTTGCTTGCAGCTACCAATTTCTATTTTACATTCTTAGCAGCTTGGGTAACATACTGCATGGAGTGGTTAAGATAACCGACCTATCGCACGGAGTGTTTTAGGTTTGATTCTCACACAGGACAGTTTTTTGTGTGATCTAAACATGGTTGTGCATGGTTGTGTCTTTAAAAAAAAAGAAAGTAATAAGGGTAAATATAGATTTTCAAATGTGATTGAAGTTTGGTGCAAAGTGAGTTGGTATATTATTATGAGCAAATTTCTTCTTGACCATGAAAACTTATGTTCACAATAAAACAATCACGAAAAATTTTATGTAATTTTTTGTTTGGTAGCTCTTGATTAGATTTAGAAATTGAAATATATTTTATTTTGTCACCATATCGGGAGTGAGAGATGCAACCACAAAATCAATTCCACAGGGTACTTTTGGTTGTAGGTGGCACAGGATAGTGGACTAATTGGTATATAATATTGGATTAATTGGTACTGTGATATATCGTACTATGTTAATTTCTAGATCTACTCTACATAACCTCATGCGAACATTACTCTTAGCGCCCCTGTACCTTGGCGGGTTGGATGAAGAGAAACAGCAGCTCAGAGTGGAGCTCTTCAGTGACTTCGAAGATGATCCGGTAACTATATCAGCATATTCAATACTAGAGATGCGCCGAACATTCAGCAGATTTTATAGTTCTGCTGAATATTCGGTACAAAATTTAAATAATATTCCGTCAATGGGGATCCCCGGGCAAAGCTGAGCGCAGATGGCGCTATCGGCGAGATGGCCACTGTCAAACTGTAGTTGCTTTGTTTACCTAAGAATTATTTGCTATTTTTTGTGTTTAATCCGGTTGATCAGCGATATTGTTAAAATGTATAGTACCTGGAAGATTAAAGTACTGAAAGACTGTATGCTGTGTAACGACAAAATTTTTCTGAGACAGTTCGTCACTTTTTTAATGTTGGATCTTTGGGGAAATACATAGGGATACATTTTGGTAGAACACACAGAGGCAGGCATATTACGAGAAAATTATAATTCACCAAATTACAGGTTACAAATTGTATGTAAATGACAGTTTTCAATGGCCATGTCGATAATACGCCATCTGCCGTGAAATGATGGCAGTAAACATCCTAAATATACGGTAATTAATAGGTAAATCTTCTAGTGCCTTTGTCGCGGCAAGAACGGGCCGGCTCTATCGGAAAAGTACCACCCTCTCACAGAAGATCAGCAAAACAACGGTAGATACTCAGGCGTTGTTTCGTATGGTTAGTGAGAGTGCCGGAGGCCGAAACCCTTTCCCTACTATCCTTCATATCCTCACCTTATTCTCCTTCCTCTCCACCCCCTATACCTTTCCTTGAAGATCGCGCCGCGCTAAAGATACTTCTGGTGTTGCTAGCGTCAATAAGCTACGGTAACTGCTTATCATCAGGTGGGCCGTGGTGGGCAAACAAGCAGTTTGCCAGCAACAAGTATTAAAAAAAATATTCGACCGAATACGAACATTAAAAAATATAGAACATACCGATACGAATATTCGGCGCATCTCTATAAAACCTTTATTAGCTTTTTTTATTGCTTATGGTGGCAGGCGCGCCACGGCCTTTCGATGGTAAGTAGGGTTGCCACTTTTTTTTGTGAAAATAAAGTACACAGGTTATTAAAAGTAGGAAAAAAAAGTACATAGTACCAAAACAGAGTACGATTTATTTTACTCTATCTTTTTACTTAATTGTGTAGCCTCTCAGTTTATATATATTCACATTTTCTTATCCTATATACACCATCTTATATATTACACACTACAAAATATTTACACAGTTATATACATTACAAAATAAAAATATATTTACATGTTATTTTATTTACACAATAAACTTATGGTTCATTGGAAACACGCATTTCCTATCCTCTCGCACACTGTACCGCAGCCAGCTGATCAGATGCGCCCGCGCCGCCAGTGGCAAAACAGACGTCCCACGCGAAGCCTGTGTCTTGTCGCTTCCGCCGCTTTGACTAATCTGTGCGCGATCTTATTCTAGCTTACCTCTGTACTTACCTTCTACGCTATCGCTTGTGCTATATATATATTTGTTACCCCTTCTACGAATAGGTCAGTACGATAGCTCAGTGGCTTAGAGCACTTCCCCGGATTGGAAAATACGTGGGTTCGATTCCCGCTCGTACAAAAATCTCTTTTTCTTTATTCACAAATAGTTTGTACTTTAGAAAGACTTGAAGTAAAGCGATTTTTTTTTACATTTTTGACATATTTTTTTCCTTATTCACAAATAATTTGTATTTTAAAAAGTAGCGGTGCATGTCAAATGCTAAAAAAATGGATCAAAAATACTTCTAGTCTTGCTTACGATTTCTATATCGTATATTGTGCCCCTGCCGTTGCAGGACAACCCTGCGACAGACGCTTACGTAGAACTGCAGTCACGGTTCGCGCAGGTGTATGGCAGTGAGCTTCAAGTTCAGGCGCACTTCACCGGCCTCAGATACCTCATGTTCAACTGGCCCAAGATGTCCGCTGTCGTCGGTGAGTCTGACACATTTAGTTCTACCACAGACAATTAAGAAGCAGACTTTACATCTGAAAATTTTCCCTAAAAATCCTATTATAAATCCGTAACAGAGCTGTAGACACATATAAGATATTTGAATAAAACAATTGTATTAGACGTGTCTGATCACAAAACAATAGGTATTTTTTAGATTTTTTGTCTATTTATCTGTTTGTTCGTTCGCGCATCACACAAAAACTAATGAACGGATTTTTATGCAGGTTTTTTTATTTGTAAGCTCTTGATTAGATTTAGAAAGTGGTATACACTTTATCCCGTTACTATATCCTAAAACCTAGTCATAAAAACTAGGACTAGTATGTACTAAATTTTAAGTGGATATGTCCTTTAGTTCGTTTGTGATTATCTCAACTAATTTAACATTTTGCTGGGATCAAAGTAGTGCACTGCAAAGACGGTGGTCGATCCACAGTCCCAGGGCCACACCTCGCATGGAGCACTGATTTTTCGGAATTGCGTTGATAAATTATTACTGGTCGATGAAGGAAAAGATCGTGCGGAAACCTGCATGACTTAGAGATTTTCTTGACGGCTTGTGAAGTCTGCCAACCCGCACTGGGCGTGGTGGAAAGGCCTACTCACTATGACCCAGTATAAAGGATAATTGTTTCATATATATATTTTTTTCTATTGCGCATATTAATTTCTCGTACATAATTTTATTTAATTCTGCCACAAGATAAAATTGAATCCCCGTACGAAAGTTTTACAAATTAAATCTGCAGTAACATTGTGTACATAAACAGGTTTTACAAATTAGAACTCATCATTTATAGTATATCATAATAAATCGTTATCATCACCATCATCATCAACCCATTCATTAAACTGCTCTATGTCATAGCTACTCATAACCCATAGTTCATCACTAGTCCTAATTTAAAAAAGTGGCTCTAAGTCTCTTGCCGGGTTCTTCTCATGAAAAGCCTTACTACGGAATCCGGCAGCTAGTGGCGATTGCAATGGTGAGTGCGGACGCACTTGCATACGCTCGTGTTACTTATTAGTAACTTTGACGATTTTAAGTGCTATATAATAAGGCTAAGAAATAAAGATATTTTTGAATTTGAGTCGACAAGCGTATTAAGTCTCGTTCTCAGGTCCCGTAGATAAAATATCTAGGGCTGCTGGATAAATGGAAGAATGATAAATATTGCTTAGTCCATGAGCGACAGTAACCAAAAGTGGTAAGTCCATCAGGTAGACAGGCTCATCTTCTGCCATTAATAATTAAGAAACGATTGCATTTATATGATCGTCTATCTAGAGCCCTCCTCATAAAATAAATCTTCCGCATTCTGCGTCACTTTTAAAGAATATTTTCATTGCTTTTGTAAATATTGAATATCTCTTCTAATTTAGTTATTTCAATAACAGTGCTTACTGTACTCGCAACGGATCTTTGTGTCTCTGAAGTTGGCTGCAAGACGCTACGCAGTAGCTATTTTTGTGTCGCAAGGCATGTGCGTCTTCTACACTTTACATAAATCGATATTTTTTTTCGATTATAATTTAACAATGTAATCGATCGTTATATTATTTATCGATCGTACTAAAAGATGTAGACTCTTCTATATCTAGATAAAAGCTTATTCACTAAAATCGCTCGTATACTTTTTATTGAATATAAAAATAATAAATATAACCAATAACGATAATAAATAAAACAATTAGATATGAAAACATTATGATCTCATACGATTGTTTTGTTAATCGAGTAATAACATATGAATTGGTCAGCACTGATCGTATGATTCCGTCACAATCTCCACTTCTTGCTCTGTGTCTAACTTCAGAGACACAAAGATCCGTTCTGACTACTATATACCTATATAATGACTGCGGATCTTTTTTGAAGTAAATACTTGCGGAGTAAGCTGGTGAATGCGTGACGTGAGCGTGAGTGAAGTGTGATCGGGCGAGGCGAAGTTGAGAAGGAGATATAAGTTAGTGAAGATAGAAAGAGAGAGAGTTACGTTTCGTATATTACTGTAGGGGTAAGAGAGAGGTGAGAGCACACATTTTCTTTGTTCTCATTATTAATAGATATTAACATTATTAATAATATATATATTTATTGTTAAGTTTTACTTCTGTCGTATGGTCTAAAGCACACCGCCGCTTTTCTTTCTTTATATAAATATTTGATATTTTCGTGCGAAAATGTCTACTAACAAACATCGAATAGCGGTGCATCGCGTTCGCGTTTATATCACTCACGACATTTAAGCGATTATTTTGTCATCACCTCATCATCCTCATGATCACTTTGGGGTCAGCGCAACACTTTCTTCATTATGTGCACCAACCTACCCATATTTTAATTTGAACATTGCATTTAAATCTAACATTACTTTTATCCTAACTCGCCATTTTATGTTCAGACTATAGACGTTACCTTTAATATTTCTATTGTAGGAACCAAAACAAGTTTGTCCTTTGTTATCCCATGACATTAAAAATCTATCTCCTCATAGAGCATATAATATACATCGAATTGTCTCTGATTTACATATTTGACAAGATGCGCGAATCAAAACTACTATTTTATTTTTAAACGTTGCTGTTAATTTAAAAAAATTAATGAATTATCCAGTTAGTAATTTAGCTTCTCCAGTGCTTGTGGTCGTAGTCTTAATCACATCGGTGCCTGCCTAATATAATAGTCCACGAGAAAATGCTTTGAAGATATACAGTATTCAAATAATTTCGTTCTATTGCAGGTATATGCACGAATTTATTCTTCGTATCCCTGATATTCGTTCTAAGCTGGTATCATTTGCAAGATGGACTGCCTGACTTTATTAAAGTGAGTGTATTGTAATTAGGTGCTTCTTAATAAATAAGACATTACTTAGAGCTTGTTCGATCGGCGTGGTCATGCCTCCATTGTTAAAATGTCATAAATAAGGCATCACAAATTTGATATTACGTTGCTAATATTATATCATAATATAATAGTAGATGTTCTTTTTTCTTAAATTTCAATTTTACTCCATTTGATTGCGGTCTTGTTGAAGTGTAGCTACCGGAGTGGCCAATTCATTTATCCAGTCTTTTCCTTGCATAGCTTTTTTTTTTGTTAAGGCGGGAAAGCATGTACCTAATCGTACACCCCGTCGTTCGGGGCAACGAATAGGGTAAGGTGAGGCCCTCACCCACTAAATAAACCCGCCGTGTGCCGTCTCTCCGCCTGCATTGGCGGACCACTGGATCTGTGTTACATTACTTCAGTGGTCATTCCTTGCATAGTTTTCTATTGGAGAGCTGTCATACAACATTCAGACAGATATAATAATTACCCTTTAAACGAATAGGATGGGTATCCTATGGTAATATGGTGGTGAGAAGATTTCATAGCACTCAGAATAATACCCAAACATTTAGATTGAATTTTGTCCATTTTTTTAAAACTGATTTGTTAGAAGGGTCTATAAGTAAGTAATCTTTATCCACATGGCAACGAATTATCGCCTGGTATAATATTTTTTGTGCAAAAGGAGGAGCACCCAACCAAACTCCAGAAAGGGAGCGTAGTGGGTACCAAAGATACTGCACCAGGATAGGAAGAATAATTCATTCTTTGTATACACGATATCGAATAGATTGCTGATTTAACTCAGACTAACAAAAAAATAAAGACACCGCATTGTCAACTAAAAAGTGAAGCCACTTTTTTTAAGATGTGTGAGTGAAAGTGTTGTCACTGGAAAGAAAAAATCTCTATAATTTGGGTAAATTTTTAAAAGTTTTATGTATAAAAAGTATAAAGTATAAGTTTGCAGCAAACTCATATAGGGAATATTATGGCGCTGACGAACAGAGATGCGCAAACTAAATCACCAATGAGATCAGTGATTTATAAATCTTTTTCTTCGAAAGATTTAAATCACTCTTTTAAATTTTTAACTCTTTTAAATCTTTGGTTACGAATGACGTTATTCATTTGTTGATCATAAGTGATGCAAATATCTATTGATTCATGTAGTTATTCTCTCATTCCCTCAAGTCGCAACCAGTTTTGAGCTTTTTACTAAAACGACAGAGTCTTAGTTTCTGTGTAGGCACCTATCGTCATTGTATTTCAAAAGAGTGCGTTTGTTCGTGCCTACAACTTATGTTATCTCTTTTCAATTCACAATATCCTTTATCTATTGTCTCATTCTAAATCTACGTCCATCATTCCATTCCATCTAATCAATGCTAACTTAGTGAGTTAAAAATGTATTTTCGAAACCAAAGATTTAAAGAGTGATTACGCATTTTGAAAGATTATAACATCTTTTGTTATCAATCACTCCTGAGTTACACATCTCTACTGACGACATACCTATTCGGCAGAGTCATTTGGAGTAATTTTAAATCATACTCTGTAACACTCGTGGTTTGACACTTCGTCTTGGCATGGTTTTGTTTATATTTGTGTGCGTGAGCGCGTAATTACTAGTTTGGCATGGTTTTATATGGCTTCACTGGATTGTTTGTAATGATTCGTCCGTATTTTTTTCTTGGTCTGAGTACTATGATACTAGTCATTTATTACTCGGTAGATTTTAACTTTTATTGGAATTGAGGTCACATCAAGCTCAGTTACATTGGTTATATCTAAACTATGATGCCCTTGTTTTGCCATTGTTATCCGAGACTTATGCCTAGCAGCGGGGCCGGATGGGTTGATGATGAAGACTAGGTTGAAAAATAAAATTAAATATGTCCAAGAAACTTTACGGAATAAATGTTCCGTAAATGGCCACACAATGCCAGAATGGCGCTAGTGTAGCTGGAGATTATTATTAGGAGTTATCTATACATATATTGCTTCTTATTTTCTTAGTGTAAATCCGCCACCCTCAGATATTTAATATTCTTGTCATGCGTACAGCACGAAGGAATTTAATAGACCATTTCTTTTTAAATCCATCCATCAATCCATCAGCCTTTCACCGTCCACTGCTGGACTTAGGCCTCCCCAAGAGGACGCCACAACGAGCGGTCCCGTCATGGGGGATAATGCCGTAATCGCCACGCTTGGCAGGCGGGTTGGCGATCGCAGTGGATGTTGTTAATACTCGAGGGAGTGCTGCTGCCCACTCCCTCGGTATCCCTCAGTCGGCTCTTACGACTCCCGTGGGTAGAGAGGGGTGGGACAATTCTAAAGCCGGCCCCACTAAGCTCTTTTTAAATGAGGGATCATAACATCACCAATAATTCGTTTCAGAGTAAATTTCGTGCGGAGAACACAGATGATGATAAAGGATTTGTCAGTAAAATCAAGTTAGAGCGAGAAGGTGAGTTTATTTATGTTTTTCATTGTGAAGAGAAGCCGGTGTACCAGCAGCCCACCTAATCCATCCATCCATCCATCCATCCAACCATCAGCCTTTCAACGTCCACTGCCGGACATCGGCCTCCCCAAGAGAACGCCACAACGAGCGGTCCCGTCATGGGGGATAATGCTGTAATCGCCACGCTTGGCAGGCGGGTTGGCGGTCGCAGTGGATGTTGTTAATACTCGAGGGACTGCTGCTGCCTACTCCCCCGCTACACCCTCAGTCGGCTCTTACGACTCCCATGGGTAGAGAAGGGGAGCCCACCTAATAGTAAGTGGTAATCGCCGATCAGTCAGTAGAGACGGTCAACCGTGAGCATACACCCCACCCCTATGGTGAATTGGATTGAGGTAATACTTCCTGATATTTATGAGAATGTGTAATTATGAAATAAAACTACGTTTACGGAATCTATCACGTTTACTTGGTTTTCTACTATCCCGACGTTTCGAATACTTTACACTTTATAGCATTCACAGGTGGACTGAGATGTTAGACGTTCAATTACTGATATATTGTTGCAACGGTTTCGTCTACCCAGAATTATATGATTTTAAAAAGTTATTTTTTATTTTAACCCTCATAATGATCGTGTAGAAACAAAATTAAAATTACTAAATATTTTTTTTTGATGTGAAATATTTAATGCGAAGGGTAAGACCGGCTGTTAGCGTGGTGACACGTCGCCACGCCAATTTATTTAATCGTTTTTAACGTCATCTAGTGACGCAAGTATGTAACAAGGAAGCATAAGTCATCAATGAACTAATTATAGTTTTAATCCGTTTATGGATAGCGAGAGGGCGCTTACCAAGAATTATATAAGACTCGACAATATTCTTATTTGTTATAAAAAAACAAACATAGCATCACGCCTGTATTCCCCGAAGGGGTAGGCAGAGGTGTATTACACACCCACGACTTGCCAGCTATGTTTAAGTCCCACGTAATAGGGGGCGAGCCTATTGACGTCTACCGGGCACATTTCCAAACTCCGGGCTGCTACTGAGAATTTTTCTTTTTAGGAAAAAGCTCAATAACATTGCCCGATCCGGGGATCGAACCCGAGACCTCATGATTAATTATTAATTATATATTATAATAATACCATAAATTCACATGCACTTACAAGGTAATTTCCATTCCTTTACCTTTATGTTCATTTCCGTTATTTTACACGTCATAATCTAATATATTTAAACGAGCAATTCTTGTATATATATATATATATATAATCTGAATCTCGGAAACGGCTCCAACGATTTTCATGAAATTTAGTATACAGGAGGTTTCGGGGGCGATAAATCGATCTAGCTAGGTTTCATTTTTAGAAAACGTCGTTTTATCCGGGTTTTCAGGCAATGAAAAACTGCTAAAATATTATTAGAATACGAAGGTAAATTTCGCCACCATCTACAAGGTTATAATAGCTCAGGTGGGAAATCGGGCGGTCCCAAAACCAGAAAATCCCGGTTTGAGTCTAGATGTCTCCAGTGCGACGTTTTCCCCCTTTTTTTTTCAATTCTTTCTTTTGTGAGAAAAACTCTCAATTTACCAAAACAAAAATACTGAGCAAAGCTCGGTCATCCAGGTACTATGTATAAAATAAGCACACATTGAAAAAGTTATGATCATTATTTATTTCTACTCATTATTTCTACAAAATAATTTCGATGTTTTCACATCTGCCGGACGTCCCGAGACGTAATTTTTTTAGGACAATGTATAAATTTCAAGCTATTATTTTAAACATAGTATAGTACTCATCATTATGTTGAAATGTTAAACTAATAATAAAAGCAAGTAAACGCAATGGATTCCGTAATCGTAGTTTTATTTCTTAATTGGTTTAAGAACCAGGAGGGGTGACAACCAGCCGCCAACCTCAGACTCTAGTCACTGTCACAGTCCCTGAATCACGCTTCAGTTTCTATAATAACGGAGCGATCGATTGTTCGTGTATCGATTTAGTTACTAACCTCCACAATTTCGTTTATAAGCGAAAGTTCTACATTGTCAATTTTTCTACAATGCGAATGTGGAAGTATATAGGTACAATGGGAGACTGAGACTAACCTACCAAGACCAAATCGGTCATGTACTGAAGTAAGGTGGAATCAGGAGTCTCCGAAACCGGCGAGCGTGTATGAAGAGAATTATGAATGTTGAGGAAGCGAGAGATGTATACAAGAATATATCCTCTTGGCACTCTGTTCCTCTACCTACCCCGCAAGGGAGATGGCGTGATGATAAGTCAGTTCTACACTGAGACTAGACCTGTGCAATTATTGCATGAACCTGTTAGTTCGAAGTCACTGCGCCTGGACGAGAATCTGCGCTTGGTAACAAACTGCCAGCGGGTTTAAAGGCGACTCGATATCGGATCTCTTCTTTGTTATTATTTGAAAGGTCACTGTGATTGGTTGATGGTTTATTATTGGGACATTACGCGTTGATCTATTAACAAATTGCTATGAAACGATACGATATCGAGTCGGGAATGTGTTTGCCCTCTGGTTATGTGTACAAACCAGGCCCAGTCAGCTTTATTCTACAAACGGTTTATAGGTGGGTATTGAAATTAGTAAGAAACAATGCTATTAAAAAGAGACGATGATATCAAAGTAAAAGAGATATTGGCATATGTGGCCCTAGATGTCACAAGTGGAAATTTTAAATATCGCTATCATCGTACTCAGTTGCTGTTGTTAAGATACAGGCACATTATCGGATTTACCTCGGAAGGAAACTATCGGACTCAGTTGAGTGAAAGTTTCGACATGCTTTACTAATTACAAAATTTTTTTTTTTTGTGTGGATTTACCTGCCCTAGCTTCAGCGGTCTAGTTCTTGTGGTACGATACAGATGGCGCAGGTAGGTAAGAAAAAAATGACGACTCCATACATTTCTTCTTGTTGAGTAAAAATGTTCTGTGATGCAGACGGCGTAGGCACTGACAACTTATGCCACGTATTGTGGGTTAAATTGTGAAATAAAATTATATTTTCTTCAGACTCGACGATGTTCGATGAGGATGTTCTTCTGAAGGAGTTCCAACAGATCGAGCCAAAAGAAGAAGCAAAGAAGACTTAACTGTCGCTACTTCTGGATTATTCAGTGTTGTAGCTATACATGTTAGATTAAGGTTGCCAGTAAATAATTTTTGTGTATGGTAACACTGGTGCTGGAAGGATTTTTAACACGTTTTTATTAGTTTGACCTATATGTATATATGTATTCGGTTTCAAACAATTTCGGAAGTCTGAATAATTTGAAATTTGCACATGTATAAAGAACCAATTACAATATTATAATTATTTCAAGCTTGTTCTAAACGAGATCAGCAGGTTATCAAATCAAGTATTATAAAACTGTAACAGAGCTGTGTCTGTACATTTAAGATATTTGAGGAAAAATGTCTGTATTGCACGCCTCATAAGCGAAGCGTTGAGGTGGGTACTACTGTCGCTTCACGCAGAACAACTGATTTTTCAAACTTAAAATGTCTCTATTTATTATATTATATTGCACTTGTAAAATAATATATATACACACATATCAAGAAAAAACACTATTTTTAACACTCATGATATTTTTGATCTATATTTTTTAGCATTTGACATGCTCCGCTACTTTTTAGGTACAAATTATTTGGTCGTAAAGACAAATGTGATGAGGAAATTGGCATGATCGAAAGATCAGTACGATAGCTCAGGCTTAGAGTACTTCCCCGGATTGGAAAAGACGCGGGTTCGATTCCCGCTCGTACTAAAAATCTCTTTTTCCTTAGTCACAAATAATTTGTACTCATGATATTTTTGATGCCATTTTTATTATTTAAACTAGTAAAAAAAGTTCTGTCTTGGACGTCCTTGTGTTGTAGGTAATGTATGTTAACACGATAACGACCGATACTTTACTAATACTTTACCAATCGAGTCTTTTTTAAGGTTCAGTATAATTAGGAATAGAGCCCTATCACTTTTCACGGTCGGATTCGATGTGGTTTAATTGTTATTAAATAAACAAAAAAAAAGTGAATATTTACTAACTTAACACTAAAACCAGCGCTATCTACCTTATTTCGTGAGAACTACTTCTATAGACCAATATAGTAGTACTTCTTAGAATTAGCGCTAGATGGCATATAAGAAATGAGAATAACATTAGTACTTTTTGAAATTAGAGCTATGTGATTTATTGAAAACTACTTAGTAAGACCAATACATTATTAGTTACTTATCAAAATAATCAATTTTATGAGAAAAATTAAGATTATGAGGCGTGCACTTTTGGATTTTCCAAATATTTAGGCTATATAGGCGTGTCTAAACACAAAACAAATTTTTTTATCTGTTTGTTCGTTCGCGCATCACGTAAAAACTACAGAACGGATTTTGATGCAACTTTTTTATTTGATTGCTCTTGATTAGACTTAAAACTGGTATACATTTTATCCTGCTACTTTATCGGGAACCTGGGATATAACCTAAAAACTAGCTTTTGGCTGCGGCGGAGCCGCGGGCAAAGGCTACTTTTAATTAATCTATTGATTTATTCTTCCTTAGAATAAACACTTGTATTAAAATATTATATTCGGCCCAACGACTTCTTCACTGGACTTAAGAATACACTACATGGCGCATTAATTATCTCTATACAACAATAGTTACAAAGAAAAATGGATCATTTATCTCTGGGATAAAAGTCGCCTAATATTTTCTGGGTTCCAGATTATATGTAAGCAAAATTTCACGACGATCGTATCAGTAGTTAAGGCGTGAAAACATAATAAACAAAGCATTATTCTCAACAATTAACATTTTTAAATCTGTTATTTGAATTTTATTTATAATAATTGCATACACCCAGATTGGTGTTAGTTACGGCCACCTGAGCATAATTATGCATAAAAATATAATAAGATTTTCACTCCTCTGCAATACAGAGGTATAAATTATTTGAGAATAAGGAAAAAGAGATTTTTTGTACTAGCGGGAATCGAACCCGCGTCTTTTCCAATCCGGGGAAGTGCTCTAAGCCACTGAGCTATAGTACAGGTACTTCGACCATCCCAATCTCCTTATTACATTTGTCTTTACGACCAGCGCCATCTATCGGAAGCATTTACATGCATTAAACCGATATAGTAAGTTTAATTTTGCAATTAAAATTCATACTATTTGATGGCGCGATTTTTTAAACATTTTTGATCTATATTTTTTAGCATTTGACATGCTCCGCCACTTTTAAAGTATAAATTATTTGAGAATAAGGAAAAAGAGATTTTTTGTACTAGCGGGAATCGAACCCGCGTCTTTTCCAATCCGGGGAAGTGCTCTAAGCCACTGAGCTATAGTACAGGTACTTCGACCATCCCAATCTCCTTATTACATTTGTCTTTACGACCAGCGCCATCTATCGGAAGCATTTACATGCATTAAACCGATATAGTAAGTTTAATTTTGCAATTAAAATTCATACTATTTGATGGCGCGATTTTTTAAACATTTTTGATCTATATTTTTTAGCATTTGACATGCTCCGCCACTTTTAAAGTATAAATTATTTGAGAATAAGGAAAAAGAGATTTTTTGTACTAGCGGGAATCGAACCCGCGTCTTTTCCAATCCGGGGAAGTGCTCTAAGCCACTGAGCTATAGTACAGGTACTTCGACCATCCCAATCTCCTTATTACATTTGTCTTTACGACCAGCGCCATCTATCGGAAGCATTTACATGCATTAAACCGATATAGTAAGTTTAATTTTGCAATTAAAATTCATACTATTTGATGGCGCGATTTTTTAAACATTTTTGATCTATATTTTTTAGCATTTGACATGCTCCGCCACTTTTAAAGTATAAATTATTTGAGAATAAGGAAAAAGAGATTTTTTGTACTAGCGGGAATCGAACCAAGTCGTAAAGACAAATGTAATAAGGAGATTGGGATGGTCGAAGTACCTGTACTATAGCTCAGTGGCTTAGAGCACTTCCCCGGATTGGAAAAGACGCGGGTTCGATTCCCGCTAGTACAAAAAATCTCTTTTTCCTTATTCTCAAATAATTTATACTTTAAAAGTGGCGGAGCATGTCAAATGCTAAAAAATATAGATCAAAAATGTTTAAAAAATCGCGCCATCAAATAGTATGAATTTTAATTACAAAATTAAACTTACTATATCGGTTTAATGCATGTAAATGCTTCCGATAGATGGCGCTGGTCGTAAAGACAAATGTAATAAGGAGATTGGGATGGTCGAAGTACCTGTACTATAGCTCAGTTGCTTAGAGCACTTCCCCGGATTGGAAAAGACGCGGGTTCGATTCCCGCTAGTACAAAAAATCTCTTTTTCCTTATTCTCAAATAATTTATACTTTAAAAGTGGCGGAGCATGTCAAATGCTAAAAAATATAGATCAAAAATGTTTAAAAAATCGCGCCATCAAATAGTATGAATTTTAATTGCAAAATTAAACTTACTATATCGGTTTAATGCATGTAAATGCTTCCGATAGATGGCGCTGGTCGTAAAGACAAATGTAATAAGGAGATTGGGATGGTCGAAGTACCTGTACTATAGCTCAGTGGCTTAGAGCACTTCCCCGGATTGGAAAAGACGCGGGTTCGATTCCCGCTAGTACAAAAAATCTCTTTTTCCTTATTCTCAAATAATTTATACTTTAAAAGTGGCGGAGCATGTCAAATGCTAAAAAATATAGATCAAAAATACAGAGGTATGTTAAGTTATGTGATAATGCTTCCACATTAGAATTAAATGTACTCTGTGTACATCATTTTACGGACCAAATAGAAACCGGATTTTTTACATAGCATAGCATCACGCCTGTATTCCCCGAAGGGGTAGGCAGAGGTGTATTACACACCCACAATTCGCCAGCTATGTTTAAGTCCCACGTAATAGGGGGCGAGCAATATAACGGAATTTTTCATATCATAACAACAGATAATTCTCGGTAACAACAGATTCTCTTAAACCGTGCCCTGTATCTGTACGGCCTGGATCTGCCGCTTATTAGGTACTTTGGCAACAAACAGAAATAATAAACGAAACTTGACTGTTTTACCCCTTTGGGGATTTAGCTAGCTAGCTAGCTATTAAAAAATGTCTAATGACGTCTTCTCAGCCAACGAGATTAGAAACACGTTTGGTATATTAGCCGGTTTAGGAATATAATATTCTGGTAACTTCTGAGTCTTACCGTACTAATTCAAGTTGACATCTCAGTTTTATGGCGGGAAAAAATGTAACTAACCGCACACCCCCTCGTCCAGGGCACCGAACAGGATAGCGTGGCGCCCTCACCCACTAAATAAGCTTGCAGTGTGCCGTCTTCGACTGTATTGACGGAGCACTGCAACTGTGGTGACAGACTAAGAATACAAGTGTCACCACCTCATTCCTTCCCGGGGGTGTCATACGAGGATTTATTTATTCATTTTCTGCGTAATGAAAGCGACCGTTACCATTTACCATGAGTTGGGCCATGGCCCATCTGCCACTAAGCAATAAAAAAAAGAAACTGACATTACTTCAGTTGTGGTAATCATATCATTGACAATTAAAAAAGCGACGGAACATAACATTAAATATTTTGTTATAGTATTTTTATAATGTTAGTAGAACTATTGAGTTAATATTACTTTGCGTTATTGTAATCTTGATGAGGTCAAGGTCACAATTAGCGTTAATAACCCAACCTTCAATATCGATGTCTCACAATCGTTTCTAATTTATTATAACCAAGTATTCAGAAATTTGTGTCATTATTATAATGGTACTAAGACAATTCCTAACCCGTGTAAGTGCCATACTACATAACACAGCACGTTTCATCCAGTGGAGTGTTCTATAACATTAAACTTGCTAGACATAAAATAGCGAAACTTATGAGTACAATATAATGTGTGATATTTTCATATAATTGTCATTAACAACGGCAATGGCCACTTACCTCACTCAAGCATTGAAAAAAAGAACATTTTATTTAATAATAAAATAATGTAATCGATAAAATTGACGTGAATAGTTTAAACCTGTAATGGATTTTTAAAATAAGAACTGTGTAATAGCAAACCAAAGATAATATAGAGTATATATAATTGTATAAAAGCATTGTTTTTTTATTATTGGAAAATAAATGTCAAATTTGTCTTATCTATTTTTTATACCATGTAAGTGCCATACGTATTTCACTTTCGAGGAACTCCCGTGGACGCCAGTGACTACAATAAAGATTGCTATTTTTAACCTGATCCCCTGGTAAGTCTAAGCGAATTCATGGGCGAAGGGTAGCACTTAGCACCCACCGAAGAAATGTAACATAGTTCTAGTGGCCCGCCGATAAAGGCAGAGAGATGGCATACGGCGGGTTTCTTTAGTGGGTGCAGGCTCCACACTACCCTGTTCATTGCCCCGAACGACGGAGTGTGCGGTTAGGAACATTTTTTCCCGCCCTAATAAAAAAAAGGGGTAGCACTTAGCATCAGGTGGTGACATCGTTACAAGTGATAAAATAAAACAATGGCATCCAAAAAAAAATATTTTCATTAACAGTAAAATGATATAAGTACATAATAATAATATTCTGCACAACCATAGACAAATTGTAAGTCGATTAATTCGATGTCAGTCAACAATAACTCGATTAAATAATTACTATCAATTATTGTGTCACTATTATAGTTTAATTATTAATAACAATTGGGTTACGTGGTATTAATACACAATTTTTCATCTTAGTTTACGTGTCAACAGGTATTATTTATACGAGTACAATAAAATTTTAATAACGCGTTTTTTATTTAGGCCGTAACATTTTAAAACTAACTTATATTGTCTATCAAGTATCAAGATTTTTTTCTAGAATTGTAAATACAGTGTATTCATTTATATTACGTTTCATTATGAACAATTATAGTAATGATTAAATAAAATACATAAAGAAAGACAATGTCATGAGCCAATAGCTTGTTGCTTTCATTAATAAATAAAATCGATAGAACCACACAGTACCAAGACTATATAAAAAAAAATATATATAATATATAAATTAACAAACGATAATACTTATTATTATTAGTACTATTACACAATCTATGCATAATGTGGTACACTTTACTGAGAAACTATCATACTTTCAGATTTGCGCTTTGACATAGTAATTTCAATTTATTTCTACATGTGATATCTATCATAATATATAGTATTTTATACATATAAAAATATAACAATTTTTATTAATTAGAATTTTATTGTGTTCCTAACGCCATCTGTCGAAAATTATAAATTAAGTAGAAAACTTCGCGAGCCCTCGCAAAGCTCAGTTTTTTGCTAGTTATTATTAAAAGTACATATGTCATCAGTTTGTCAGTGTATATATGCATATTTTACAAAGTAAACACGGTTATATTATGTGCGTCTCCTTTTTGTTGCATTGTTACTGAAGAGAGAGAGAGAGAGACGGTTGGAGAGACAGAAAACAAAAACAAAACGCCCATTCATTAGGACACAAACATCTAAATAACCAACTAAAAAAATAAAATAACACTTAGAATTTAAACTTCCCCACTTTCTAATAAACATTGTATAAGCGCCGAATAGTTATTCAGTGTTTTGTTCTGTTCTTTCAACGTATTAGTGACAAAGACAAAACACAAGTCAGAGGTTATACAAAGTTTATTAGTAAGGCAGTCCTATTCTTAAATATACCTCTCGAACGTCATATGCGGGTAGATGTGTTTGTACCGCGGTACAAAACCGTATGGGAGACGCTCGTAAGGTTTAACACGTTAACTGTCCAAGGCTCCTGAAATTACGTTCATTTTTATTTGAATAAAACTGTGTAAGTACCTTTTACTAAAAAAAAAACAGTTTCATTATGCCTTATATGTAGTGCATGGACCTCCAAAGGTGGTTGTCCCGGCTTACTTACGCTGGTGTATTTTCTTTTTTTCTGTGATAAACCATATTTAGACTGTCAAACAGACATCTGTCATAAAATTTACTGTAAGTTGTAAAAAAGTTATTATCAGATCACGCAAAAATTTTTAAAAATAAATTGGTTTTGTTTGCAAAAAAGTCGTTTTCTATAGTAATTGATTGTTTGTTAGCCTTATAGTTCTAACATATTTTTTAATTTCATACGTCGTGGATTAAAATTGTGATTGACTGTGTGTGATTGATTTTTGGACATTTTGAGGTTGGTACATTTGGCATAACTGAGTCCAAGCCAATTGTTAAGCGTCATTCATATTTTCTATACAAAAAATATTAATATACTTGTCCTTTAAAAAAATATTTACCATAAATAATTTATCGCCTTGGATTTATTGAGCAAGTAAAGAGGCCCCCTAACCATGATTTAGTCGGCTAGTGTTATGAATAAAACGGAGAGGCCTAGAGGACAGCCATTGAAATGGCTTAGTAGGTACTTGTGCGAGGAAAATTAAAGACATTTTTTATTTAACAAAGAGTAGTATTACAAATTTTCAACGCAAAATGAAACAAAAGATGGCAGAATTGTGATATTCACATTTTATTTTTAATATTGCCCAATAAAAATAATTTTGCGTATTTAGACATATAATCGCAGTGTGCGACCACGCTCTTAACGTTGTAAAAAAAGTTAAAGAAAAAGTACGTTAATAATACACAACGCAGTGCTTGTCTCAAAATTAATATATAGAAACAAGACTTGGGTTAGGTTATGTTAGGAAAGGAGCATAAGGGGGTACCTACAGTGTCGGTTTACCTCCTCGTGGTGTACCTCGGGCAACGTCGGCTTATCCGGCGGCTGAATTTCCGGAGGCCTAGTGGTATTGTGGTAACTGGTAGGTTCAAGGGTCTCAGTAGGGCTGGTAGGGTAGGTTAGGTGTGTCATGGTTTTGGGCGCATGCTGCTCATAGACTTATGCTAAGTAAAATACCCTTAGGAGGGGCCGCAAGGCCGTTAGGTCGGCCGATGCTCGATAGGAGGGGCCTCATGGCTGTTAGGGCTGGAGGGGTTACGAGCACACGCGCGAAAGCGCGAGTGGTAGGGGCCACGGGGCCGTAGGCCAGGGCCGAAAGGCTGGTAGGCAGTATCCCGAGACCATATATAGGAGTAGGGCCGTAGGGCAGGCAGCCGATTGCGGTTGTGGAGGAGGTTCGGCGTCTCAGCCTTATGCTGAGTAGCGGCAACGTGGTGATGGATGTGTGGCAGCCACTTGTGGTTGCGGGGCTTGGTCGGCGTCTCGGCAGTATGCCGAGTAATGGCAAGCGGGGGCGACGGACCGGTCTGGTACAGACCACCGATCGGCCCAACCCGTAACCCTGCTTGTCAGGACCGGAGGGTCTTCGGGCCGCGGGGAAGAAAATCCCTATAAAAAATCACCCCAATCCTAAGCTCTGCCGCCCGGCGAGGGGATGCGTGGCTGAGGGGAGCTCAGTCTCGAGGGTGTGCAACGTCGGAGGACGTTAATCTTCACATCAATGGCGGACGTAAAAAAGACGTATATTCCTCAGGAGTGTCCTCGGCGCATCGCGTCGGGGGAATCCCTTACAGGGTCAACTGATCCTGTCAGCCCCATGTCTATGAGGGGGGCAATGAACGCTACAGCTAATTTGGGGCAGGCTGTAAAACTGCATCCCGAAAATGTCAAGGGCTCTAAGAACTCTATGGAGCCGTCCGAGTCCGATTCTGACGCGAGTCTGCGGACAGTTACATCGCGGACGTACGGCGCATCATCTGCCGGACAATGGCGCAAACGCCGTAGGTGTCTGGACTCGGATGATTTAAACTCCGACAAGTCCATCCCGAAGGCCAAGGTGGCCCCTGCCCGACGTGGACAAGGGAGCCCACCAACGACTGGCGAATACGTCAGCTTGGCGAAAGCCAAAGCTGAATATTTAAAGCTGAAAAAGGCTGAAAAAAGGTTAACTGCCGAGGCAGAGCTGGCTGAAGACCTCAGACAACAGAAGGAGGAGAGTTTCGCCAATCTGAATAAAACATCGGATTCAGATTGTCCGATCGAGGTGGACAAGCTCGATATGGTGGAACGACGTCGTATGTTCACCAAATCCATGGAGTGGATAAAGAAAGTTGCCACGAAGTTGGGGAAGCTCTTCGAGCGTGTTCTTGCGGCTCGCATCGTCGGGCACCTGGAGGGGCCCGGCCCGGACTTAGCGGACAGACAGTAAGCGTTCAAAGACCGGCTCTGTCTGCTCCACGTATACGGGGGGAGCAACAGCTGCTTTTGAGAAGAAGAGGGGAGCTGAGGGCTTTAAAAGCCCTATGAATATGGAAGTTGTGGTGGTGCCAGATGCTGACGCGGATATCGCGGATGATGCATCTGACACGAGTGTGCGGACGGTGGCGTCCCGGGTTTTTAGGGCGTCATCTTCTTGACTGTGATGGAAGCGCCGCAGAGATTTGGACTCGGACGATTTTGATTCGGACGAGTCCGACGAGCCGAAGCCCAAGGTGGACGGGGGCATGCCCCGACCACGAGGGAGTACGTCGGTCTGGCAAAGGCCAAGGCCGAATACATAAAGGCGAAGGAGGCTGAGCTAAGGCTCACCGCCGAGGCAGAGCTAGCGGAGGAGCTCAGGCGGCAGAGTGAGTTAACTCTCTCCAGAATAAAGCCGCCTGTTGCTAATGCTACGCCTAATCTCGAGGGACTCTATCCGGTAGAAAAGACCCGCATTTTCCACGAATCGATGGACCTCATCACAAAGGTTGCCACGAGGTCCTCCAATCTAAAGGGAATCTTTGTGAAGAGAATCAAGGATTCGACTGCGATCGCTACCTCACTGTTCGACGAGCAGTGTAAACTGTCAGTCACAGAAGAGGTGGCGCTTTTGGCTGAGGCCAATAAAAAGCAGGCGGCCGAAGCTGAAAAGAAGGAGGCCGAGATCAATCAATTGCGCAAAGAGAATGCCGAGCTGAAGGCCTCCAAAGCGCACTTGGCTGCGTAGATCACGGAGGAGGTAACTCGGGCATTAACATCGCAATTTGAAGCGATGTTAGATGCCCGCTTCGATAACATCTGAGTCGCGTTTGCTGCCAGAATAGCGACTAAGGCCACCTCTAGCGGCGGACAGACGCCGTACCGCGGCTGAAAATATTGAGGCAACTAAGTCAAAATCCCAGAAGGGGACTCCGAAGACGGAGGGGAACATTGCCGCTATTAAGGCTGCTCCTACTGCAAAGAGATCTGCTCCATCAATGGCTGCGCATTCTCAGCCAGCACCACTGCTGGAGCAGTGGAGTACGGTAGCCAGGCGGGGCCTGAAGAAGAAATCTGAGGAGACTGGTAGGGCCAGCAATGCACGGGCTATGGAATCGTCTTTTGCTTCTGGTAGGAAGCCGAAGAAGGCGAATAAAAAGAAGGCAAAGAAGGACAAGCTCCGCTCGCCCCGAACTGCAGCTGTGGTTATCACACTGCAGCCGGGGTCGGCGGAAAAAGGCCTTACCTATGCTAAGGTGCTGACGGACGCCAGGGAGAAGATTGATCTTCAGGCCTTGGGCGTTCCGCCGATAAAGATGAGGACCGCCGCCACGGGTGCACGCGTCCTCGTCCCTGGAGTAGACAAAGCCGAGAAGGTCTTCCAGGGAGTGGAGGATGTGCGCATCGCGAGACCCGTCATCACGGTGGACCTCCGCGTGAGTGGCCTTGACAACAGCGTGGACGGCGGTGAGCTCACACACGCTCTGGTCAGGGCAGGTGGAGGGTCCCCTGGCGACTACAAAGTCGGGGACATCCGAAGGGGATAGGGGGGGAATGAGCACAGCCTTCATCCGTTGCCCAATCGCGTGACAGCCAAGAGGGTGACCTCCAACGGTGGCCGTCTCTATGTCGGCTGGATGGCGGCTCAGGTAAAAATCCTGGACGCCAGGCCTCGCCGCTGCTTTAGGTATCTGACACTGGGCCACATCAAGGCCCAGTGCACGTCTGAAACTGATCGCAGTGACGAGTGCTATCGTTGTGGTCGCTTCGGCCATAAAGCCAACGCTTGCTCCGCGGATCCCCGTTGCAGCCTATGTGTCACTGCGGGGAAACCTGCGGACCACCTTTCCGGGGGCAAAGCTTGCGCCAAACCCCCGAGTAAAAAAGGTGTGTTTCGTAAGTCCGTGGCGACTGAGGTCAAGGCCAAGTCGCAGCCAACCGCTCCGGCAGGGCCAGGTCTACTGGTGGTCAGACGAGATCGCTGAGCTGCGCCGTCATTGCATAGCAGAGCGTCGACGGTATCAACGGTACCGGAGGAGGAGACGTCAGGAAGAGGTCGACTCCTTGTACGCCACATATAGGGGGGCGTCCAAAGCACTCGGCGCAGCCATCTGCAAGGCAAAGGCGCGGTCGTGGCAGTAGCTGCTGGAGACGTTAGATCTCAATCCGTGGGGGCGGCCGTACAGGTTGGTGAGGCAAAAGCTTCGCCCCTGGGTCCAGTCACCAGCAGTCTGTAGCCCGTGATCCTTCAGAGAGTGGTCGAGGGACTGTTCCCACCATGGGGGTCTCGCGGGCACGCGGCTGTGTCGAGGATGATTCCCCACCAGCCATCGTAGCGTACGAACTGGCGGTAGCCGTTGCCAAAATGAGGGCAAGGGACACGGCGCCAGGGCCTGACAGCATTCCCGGTCGTGCGTGGGCCCTCGCACAGAAAGCCCTCGGATGCCGTCTAACGGAACTGTTCGACCGCTGTTTGCGGGAGGGCAGGTTCCCCAGGCGGTGGAAGAGAGGCAGATTCGTGCTACTGCGCAAGGAGGGGCGTCCGGCGGACGAGCCGGCGGGATATCGCCTGATTGTGCTCCTCGACGAGGCGGGGCGTCATGGTGGCGGTGTCCAACGCCTTTAACTCTTTGCCGTGGATCACGATTTTGGAGGGACTGAGGTACCATGGTGTGCCTCGGTACCTCCAACGTCTGATCGGGGACTACAATATTGCTAAATGGGCGCCTTATTGTCATGTAATTATGTTATGTTTAACTTTACCTAATATGTAATATTGTTCTAATTGAGATTCGTGACAATAAAACTTAGTTTTCTTTCTTTCTTTCTATCTGCGGCAAAGTCCCAGAAGGGGTCTCCGAAAGGGCGAAAGGGAACGCTGCCGCTACTAAGGCTGCTCCTGCTTAGAAAAGCTCTGCTTCTGTTAGAAGAGCTGTGCCCCATCACCGGCTGCGGCTTTACAGCCACACCACTGTTGGAGCAGAGGAGCACAGTGGCCAGGCGGGGCCTGAAGAAGAGGTCGGAGGGGGCTGGTGGGCCCAGCAACGCACAGACTCAGAAATCGTCTGCTGCTTCAGCTTAGAAGCTCAAGAAGGCGAAACTAAAAAAGAAGGACAAGCTCCGCTCACCCCGAACTGCTGCTATGGTTATCACACTGCTGCTGGGGTCGGCGGATAAAGACATTACGGATGCTAAGGTGCTGGCGGACGCCAAGGAGAAGATCAATCTTCAGGCCTTGGGCGTTCCGCCAATAAAGATGAGGACCCCAGCCGACGTGGACGAGGCCACCAACGACTGGCCAATACAATATGTCCACAAATTTAAAGGCTCTATTTGAGAAGGAGCGTAAACTCAGAATCTGATGAGGTGGCTTTATTGTTCCAGGCCAATCAGAAACAAGCGGAGGAAATCTCGCAACTCCGCAAAAAGATGGCCGAATTAAAAGGAACCAGAGTGCAATCCTCTGCGGAGGCCTCAGGACCTATCCTGGAGGAAATGATGGTGGAAATAACGACGCGATTTGGCGCCATGATGAACGCTCGCCTTGAGAGTTTGGAGCCGCGTTCACGATTTTGGAGGGACTGAGGTACCATGGCGTACCTCGGCTCGTTGGGAGAACCTCTCAGATAGGGAGGTGGTATACCCCACGGCGGAAGATCGGCGCAGCGTCGTAACCCGGGGCGTTCCACAGGGGTCCGTTTTAGGACCTCTGATATGGAACGTAGGTTACGATTGGGTACCACCGAAGGAATGTAACATGGTTCCAGTGGCCCGCCAATAAAGGCGGAGAGACGGCACACGGCGGGTTTCTTTAGTGGGTGCAGGCCCCACACTACCCTGGTCGTTGCCCCAAATGGCCAAATGCTCAATGGCTCAATGGCCCTCTATGGGCCACTATATGGGCGGGTTCTCTAAAACCGCAGGGGACTGCCGTTCTGCGGCAGGCGCAGAGGGTGATGGCGGTGAGTGTGCAGGGGGTATCGCACACTCTCACACGACCTGCGCTCTCGCTGGATCTCTGCCCTGAGACTTAGAGGACTGAGGTCTTGGTGGTTTGGTCACTTGCTGCTCATAGACCTATTGCCAAGAGAAGACGCCGTTGGGGCTGGAGGGGGAAGGACGTTAAACTAAACAATATGCAGATGCAAATGCGATGTCTGAGCCTGCTTCTGCAGTCCATAGAGAAGGATTGGATGCGGCTAAAAGACAGCGCATCTTCCATGAGTCCATAGAGTCAATAACAAAGGTGGCCACAAGATCCTCTAATTTAAAGATCTTTGTAAAGCAGCTGAAGGAGTCGGTGGCAATCGCCGCCTCACTCTTTGATGAGCAGCTAAAACTCTGTTGCCTTACTGGCCGAAGCAAAGAAGAAACAGACGGCTGAAGTTAAGAAGATGGAGGAGGAGAATGCAAAACTGCGTAAGGAGAATACCGAACTAAAGGCCTCCATAGCCAAGTCTGCGGCGTGGGGGTCTCCGGTGACAGACGCTTGGGGGAGAGAGGTCACCGAGTGGCTCACGGAGACAGGATTGTGCGTCCTCAACCGTGGTACCGAACAGACGTGCGTGCGGCGATGGGATGGCTCGGTCATCGACGTAACGTTTTCTACTACTGAGCTTGCTCAGCGAGTCAGGGACTGGGAGATATGACGAGACGCTCCCAGACCACCGATATATTCGGCTTACCCAAGGATGGTACATTGGTGAAAAACAGGTGGGTGTTTGTTTAAAAAGAAATATAACAGTGATGGTGAAGTGCGATATAGAGCTAAGCTGGTTGCTAAGGGATTTACCCAAAAGAAAGGGATTGACTATGTCGAAACTTTCTCACCGGTCTGAGATAAGACTACTTTTTGATTTAACTGTTAAACTTAAGCTTAATATGAATAACTTTAATGTTAGGTACATTCTGCAATGCAGGCTGATGCAGGTTCGAAACCTGCTCGTGACTGTTATTTTCGATTTCACATTTTTCACTTTGTGTTTAATGTATGTTGCTAAGCATGTCAAATGCTAAAAAATATATATAAAAATATTTAAATATTTATTACAGTGTTTTAAATTCATTATACATCATAAAAACCTAATTAGGTTTGTGTTTGATGCGTCATTCCGTTACATACTGTGGGTATGTTTACAAAATAAAATATAATAAGTGATAATACTGATGATTGATAATGTAGGTAGATTTAAATTGACTGAGCGCCCGCCACAATCCAGTCACACGAATATTACATAACATACAGAATGTTGCTTTAAACATACTCGGTATTTCACAATTAATTTAAGTACATACTTTTTAATTTATAATTTATGTTTTTAACAGTTAGTTGATTTTTTAAAGTTAGTGGAATATTGTTTATTAACCTCGGTACTAAACATTTTGTTGTTCTTTCTCCATAAACATTTATAGCGCGGAGTGTTTGTAGTTTTTTGTTAGAAATATTTCTTGTTATTATTTTATGGGTTATGAAATTATTATTGTATTTAAAATAGTTTTCTTTTAGTATACACAGTTCTATAAGTTGATGTATTGGTAAAACTTTACATTGTTGGAATAGTTTATGTTAGTTATTATTATATTTATTCTTTATTTTAGTAGGTACTATTATTTTTAGTAATTGTATTTGTATATAATATATTTTGTTTATATATGTTTTATATGTTCTTCCGTAGCTACTAATACTATAAGTAATTATACTTTCAGCTAGCGCTTTATACATATTTATTAATACCTTGTAAGGAACATTATATTTTAAAATAGAGAATTTTGCCAGTATTGCGCGCAGTTTATTGCAGATATGATCTATGTAATAACCCCAATTAAATCTATTGTCAACTATAAGTCCTAGGTATGTATGATGAGTTACAGTTTCTAAGGATATATACATTTACATTTATTCATTGCACTATGTAAACAGTCATGAGAATGTGCTTTTATACGTAAAGTATATTCATTACATGGCTTGTTATGACTTGATCGAACGTGCATTAGCTTAGTTTTTTGTGTATTGAGAACCAGACCAACATCATGTGACCATATATTTATTGACGTAAAGTCCTCTTGTAGCCTCCTGATAGCTAAGTTTACATCTTTGTCCGCGGAGATTAGGCATGTATCATCTGCATATTGATAGATTTTGCAGTGTTTTATTATATTTACCATGTCATTAACGTATGCTAGATAATATAACGGGCCAAGAACTGAGCCTTGAGCGGTACCTTCTGTGACTGCGACTTTATCACTTAATTCAGAGCCTATCTTAACATGGTAAGACCTATTTTTTAGATATTGCTAACACCATGCCAACAGAGGGCCCCTTATTCCACATGCCTCTAGCTTCGTTAGTAATGTACTGTGTTGTAAAGTATCGAAGGCTTTACAATAATCAATAAAGATTATACATATATGTTTCTTGTCATTAAGACAGCTGTTAATATATTCAGTAAAGTTTGATAGTAATTGTGTAGTACTTTTATTAGGTTGAAAACCATATTGGGTTTTCGTTAGAATGTCGTTCTTACTCCAGAAATTATGTATTTCATTACTTATATATTTTTCTACGATCTTGTCAACACTAGACAGTAAGGTTATTGGCCTATAATTATTGTAATCATTTTTAGAACCTTTTTTATGTATAGGTCTTATAATACCCATTTTCAACTCATCTGGATATGTACCAGTTTCCAGGCTGGTATTAATCAATCGAGTTATGGCATTTACTATATTTTTAGCCATATTTTTAATATCTATTGGTCGTAGTCTATCTATACCTGCAGATTTATTTTGTTTTAAAGATGTTATTATTTTGTATATTTTTTCGGGATTAGCTTTTCTAAGATTTATTGAAACGTTGGCATGATGTAAGTATGATTTTCGATCTAATATGGGTTGTTTACAAGATGGTATTATAGTTTGTATGGAATTATGGAATTCTTTTGCAAAATTGTCAGCAATATGTTTTTCAGATAAATTGTTAAGATCAAATGCTTTTAGTATGATATCGTCTACCGAAGCTATTATACGTCCCGTCATTTTGTTCAGTAAATTCCATAGTTGATTAGGATTGCCTCTGTTTTTCAAAATTTCATCTTTGTAATACGTAGTCCTACTTTTTGCTATTAACTTGTTACACTGATTACGCAATTTGTTGTATTTTAATTTAAGAATGCGATTTGTAGTATCTTTTTTAAAATCCGAGAAAGCTTGTCCCTTAATTTACATTTATTTATTATTTCTTTTGTAATCCATGGCTTACACCTACCACTAGATTCATTTTTTTTTTCATATTTAGCTTTATTATAACAATCATGTATATTTGTCTTTATATAATTGTATATTCTATTTGGGCATGTATCAGTTTCATTTTTGTCCAATCGATAAGTTCAAGTTGTTGATTTAATATTTTATAATTAAATTTAGTTACAGATTTAGAAAAAAAGAAATAAAATAGTCAGTCTGTTAAAAGTCAACTGAAGTTTTATTAATAATAACAGGATACACCCTTCCTTTTATAGGAAAACGTATACCTTTTCTTTCAAGAGTGCTTGCCAAATTCGAAACAAAAAGTTCAAGACTCAGAAATCCATACTCAAAAACAAAACTAGAATTTTCTAGAATTTTCAAAGGTTCAGACAGGTTTTCTATCGACTGTTTTCAGTTCCAAAACCAAATAAGATATCAAACTGAGAAACCTCACAAATACCTCACCCGACAAAAATCAGCCTGTTAGACCACTTCAAAGGATCTCAGTTTTTACAGAGGGGAGATTTCGTTATAAAAATGTAACCGTCATCGAATATTCCTTTCAATAGTCCACCATCTCCAATTTATATGTCTCTCGTCTAGTCTATCAACAGCCCCTCAGTAAAACAAACACAAAAGCCCTCCCGAAAAAATCTCCTCATTAAAAAAAGACCCCAAAAAAATTCTTTCAAGCCAAAGACGAAGGTGGCAGTCTGCAAGTTGGGAAACTTCAGAAAGATTCAAAGAGCAGCCAATATTTTACCAGAGGAGATACCGCAAACAGCTTCCTATCCCAAAGAAGACTCTCCAACAATGCAAGTGGTGAATCCAACATTTCGAAAAAAAACCCTCTTTTCGGGTCAATAGAAACCATATCGTCGTTCGGCATTCAATACCGCGAACGCGACATTTTTGGCGAAAACCTTTTTTTGTTTTTATTTGATTCTATGCGTTCAAATACACCATCCTACATTCAAATTTCGGCCTAAAGTGGCCCCGATCCTTATGTTTTCGAGTCATGTCAAAACCGCGAACATATTTTAGCGCATCCGCGAATGTGATAGTTCCTTAGTGCCGCCATTCCACTCGGAAGTGCAACACGTGACGCTGTGATTGCTGGGTAAGTTTTTTATTGTAACTAACGTTTTCCTCGTGTTTTCTTTGCAAAATATGTTGTAAAATATGTAGTAAGTTAAATTAACATTATGTGTTAGCCTATTTCTCAATACACTATGAAATAAAACTATTTCAAAGATAAGTTGTCGTATTCGCGGTTTTGACTGACCAAGTTTTCGGCATTTTTTGCAGGATCGCGGTTATACCTAAGTAGGACTAAAATGCTTCTGTCGGGGGATTTTAGTAAACTTATAGCTTAATTTGGATAATAATTATAAAAAGTGGTTATTTCTTACAGCACGATGGAAGACTCATCCGACAATGAAAATATTCTAAAGGACATGGGGTTCAGTAACACAATAATAGGAAAAATTAAAAAGAAATCGCGCTTGAAGAACTTTTTTCTTCAATACCATCATGCACATCAAAAAGTCGCAAAATCGATGCTCAGTCACAGCCTGCAGGCCTGAAAGTTTCGGCTCAGCTTTCCTGTACGGATTTAGGGCTTCAGCCACAGTCAAATTGTGATGTTACTCAAATAGAACAGCAGTCTGTGATCACTCCACTGTCAGTCCAACTTCTACCTACCACTCCGGATCGCACTGAAATAGAGCCTCAGACACAGCCTGCATACCTGGAAGTCCTGGAACTCTCGCCTCACTCCTCCACATGTCATCAGCCTCCGCTGAATTTTGGTGAAACTACAACAGAGCTGCAGACTCAGGTGACTCCACTGTCAGTCCAACTTCTACCTACCCATACGAATCGCCCTGAAATAGAGCCTCAGTCACAGCCTGTATACCTGGAACTCTCGCCTCACTCCTCCACATGTCATCAGCCTCAGCTGAATTTTGGTGACACTCTAATAGAGCTGCAGCCTCAGAACACTTCATTCGCAATCGAATCTCTACCTATCACTCCAAATTGCCCAGAAATAGAGCCTCTGCCTCTTCAAAATGTAGCAACTAATGCACAAACAAATACTCCATCTCAGCCGGTAGTTTATTCTTCTGCAGATTTAACCGGATTATTAGAAACATCTTCATCTGAACTTCGTCGCGGCCGAAAAAGAGACATTGAGAAGGCAAAAAGAATGCATGGCGAATCCTTTTTAGGATTTCGAAAAGAGGAAGATAAGTGGATTCAAGATATTGAAAGATGTAAAAGAGAGATGGGACCGCGGTGTACATCAGATGCATGCTTAAAAGGAGGACTTAACTGCCGGGATATAACAGAAGAAGATAGGAAGAAAAATTTTGATAGTTTTTGGACTGAAATGGATTGGACCAGCATAAAAGTATTTATCAAATCTATGGTTGATGTCAAGTCACCAAAACGGAGACAAGGGGATAATTCTTCCACAAACTCAAGAAAAAATGTGACTAAGACATACCACTTGAAGGTCAACGCATTCGAGTATGTCGCATTTTTTTCCTCAATTCTTTGGGGATAAAGGAATGGACGGTGCGTTATTGGCTTGATCCAAATGCCAATAAAAATAATAAGGACTTACCTGCTCTATCTGCTAGTGACAATAACGCCACTAATGATGAAAGCGGTCCTCCTTCTAAAAGACATCGTGCTTCTGCAAAACGACAAACTGTGATAGATTTCATTGATCTCATGCCAAAAGTACCATCGCACTATTGCCGAAAAACTACCTCGAAGTTGTACCTAGAGCCGATAATACACAGCGTCAATCATCTTTATGATTATAAGGAAAACGAACAAAATACAGAAATTGCAAGTAAAAGGACGTTTGATAGAGTTTTCGGAGAAATGAACATTGGAATATTTCAGCCAAAAAATGATATGTGCGATACTTGTAGTAAGTACAAAGTCGACAATTTAACCAAAGAAGCTTATGAAAAACATATTAAAGAAAAAGCCCGTGAGATGAAGACCAAAGACAAAGATAGAGCAATAAAAGGAGAATGTTACGTATTCACTGTAGATTTGCAATCGGTTAAACTAGCACCGAATCTCCAAACCAGTAGCATGTAAAGAAGAATTTCCACCAATCCACAAAGAGATAAATCACAATGTTTTGAGGAGTGGTTTGAGGAATGTTATCGCGCAGTATCACGATACTTCGCTTGACTGCTTACCATCGCGAGATCGATCCCATTGAGTCAAGCAAGTAAAAGGCTACTTTACTACCAATAATAAAAGGCACAAAATGAAAGACTTACAAATACTTTTGAGGTTTTGTGTAAAATGACTGCCGAGAAATGAAGGAAATGCGTGGTACATGTAATAAAAGAAAAGGATAAAATGTGCCAGCTTGACCATAAAATTTATAGTGTTTCGAATAGATTTTTAAGTAATGTAGCACACGGTGAAGATGAGTCTTTAAATACTGAATAAATTACTATTAAAATATCTTGTTTGTTTATATTGTAAATCTTACAATTTTTATAAGCCGCTTATCCGGGACTAAATTCTTAAGACGGACAGAAACATGAAATGATGATATATTTTACTGAAAGTGTAAGTGAAAGAACGAAATCATTTTACCACAGCACTATTTTTAGTTCATAAAAAAGTGGCAACACTCGTAATGTCACTTTACTTCGACTGGTTAGTTGCCTATTGTGCATTTAGCTAGTAAAAAATTAACTCCTTACAATCGTGCTACTAAAAACAAGTTAAGCAGTGAGTTTCAGCTGTCAAATAACTAATTTTTGTTACATAAGGCTGAAAAAAATGTATAGGTACATTTTTTCAATGTTTAGGTACATTTCTTTCAGCCTTAACCGCACACCCCGTCGTTCGGGGCAGCAAACAGTGTAGTGTGGGGGTCCTCGCCTACTAAATAAACCCACCATATGCAGTTACTCCGTCTGTAGTGGAAGACCACTTGAACATTACTTCAGTGGTCCAGCGGCACTGTCAAAACGCCCTGGCAGGCTTGTCAAAATCCTGAATGCGTTGTCCCTCTAACTGGGTCGCAAAAGTTAGATAAGTATTACGTATCGTGAACTAAAACGGAACTGCCCCCTTAGAATGAAAAACGAAACGTTAGACGAACTTTCGTTTCGAGTCATTGTGATTAATCAACAGTCCAACGCGTGATTCCTGATTAGTCGAGATTTCGACGCGTGATTCAGGCGACCAATCACAGTGAAGCGAAACGAAATTTCGTCTAACGTTTCCTTTTTCATTCTAAGGGGGCTGATTACAACCCAATAAGTTTGGGATAAGGCTTGGAAGGTGACTGGAAGCTGTATCAAAATCCATTAAGTGGTTTTTAGAAAAGGAGGTTGAGAAACAGGCAGACAAAAAATAATTAAAGTCGTTTTCGAGGCAATTAATTTTTATGTATGTCTTGTATTTAGGCGTCTCTCAACAAAACATTTTTTTTTTAGTTTTGGTGTCTGTTTTTTTGTTTGAGCTTTACGCAAAAACTACTAAACGGATTTTGATGATTTTTTTTAGATATCTCCTGATTAGACTTAAAAACTGGTATATATTTTATCCCGCTACCGAGAACTTGAAATAACCTTAGAACTAACTATCTTTTGGCTGCGGCGGACCCGCGGGAAAAGGCTAGAAATTAGACATCCAGTCATTAAAGTATAAATTATTTGTGAATAAGGAAAAAGAGATTCTTAGTAGGAGCGGAAAAAAAAAATCTCTTTTTCCTTATTCACAAATAATTTATACTTTAAAAATAGCGGAGCATGTCAATTGCTAAAAAATATAGATCTAAAACATCCAGTCATTGTTAAAGTTTATCATCAGCAATTGGTTTTTTTTAGTGTATTCGCCCCTAGACATTAATTGAGCCTATTATACGATAACATTGATACATAGGCGGTATATTAAATAGAGACAATAAATTGGAACTTTTAGGCCTCTTATCAAAATTTCAATGTTTTAGTTTAAATTTTTATTGTTTCTGTTCGTTCAATCCACTTAAAAATCGCTGATAAAATAAGCCATTTTCAAAAGACAATTCAATTTAGTTTTAGCTTTTTTTAAAATACCTATAAAAATAATTTTCTTCTATAATACCTTTAAATTTGCAGTCTAAAAGTTGGCACTATTGCCATACTTCATTAATATTGTCGGTAGTAGTGTTGCTAGTTATTTAATCTTCATGAATATCTTGGTCTCAGCTTGCGGTAGAAGCATAACGGGATAGCTCTGGCAACACCATGCCGACAGCCTGGAAGAATTGTGCGATCTAACGTGAGCTTATTAACAACACCGTCCGCTTGTTGGTGCAAGGAAATATGAAAGGACGTGTACAGGGAAAACTGGAACAGAATTCTCCAGGAAATGTTAGGAATGGAACATGTGGTTTCCCCTTTGTTAGTAAATGGAAGACAAAATACTCGGCACAAAAAGGCCTTTGTAGGTTTAATTAAATTTGTATATATTTTTTTAATCATTTCAGTAAAGTATGCAGTAACAGCCTTTTTTTGTTAAGGCGGGAAAAAATGTTCCTAACTGCACATCCCGTCGGGCCACTGGAACTATGTTACATTACTTCAGTGGACATGCAGTAACAGCTTAGCGGTACAACCAAGGATTGCAAAGACAGTGGTATCAAGTTCATCCCCAGTCTGAGGTCCTGAGGCGTGGCAAGGCACACTGACATTTCGAAATTTTTCGAAATTGCGTGTGTATTTGGTTGAAATTTATCACTGCTCAGTGAAGGGAAACATCGTAAGGAAACCTGCATGCCCGAGATTTTCTCGAAGATTACCCATGGTTAGAAAGAATGTAATATGGTAAGTGCCGTGGTCCTTTTTGGGGCACATAATATCTTTTAATCTAGTCTGAAACAGAACCATTTTATTTAATAGTAACAATCTGATATAAATATTCATATGCACTACTCAAAATCTGATTTTATACCATATAGCAAAATTATTGTTGCTGAACAGTTATTTTAATACAAATAATGATGCGACAAAATTTCTTTTGCATGCCCCGGCAGGAGGCTGATAACCACGCTACGCTCTGAGTACCTTGCACAATGGTTTAGTAGAGTGGCGTTCCTTGGTTCCGCAATGTATATATTCTACCACTAGCTGCCCGTCTCGGCTTCGCACATTTATTTTTAAACATTTTGGGATAAACGTAGAGTAAATGTATTTTTATGCAAGACATCTATTAGTAACAAATATAGCCTATGTCATTTGTATACATACACCAATACAAATCTTTCCTCATTATAATATTAGTTTGTACCGGCGTTACTATTGCATATTTTATTGCGAAAAAATAGTTATTTCATTACTCATACTCTGAAAGTAGGCCTGAAGTTGTCTGAGGAGCGGGTTGAAAGTAATACTTTTCAGCCCTAGGGAGAATTACTTTCAACAGACAGCTGAGTAATTATAAAAAAAAAACAGTTCTATTTTCTGTACAGCCAGTCAATTACAGCGCGATGTAAAATTGAAATAACATAAAGTTAAGTATTTATTAAAGAATTTGTTTTTTTTTTATATGACTTTATTTTAATATGACCAAACTAACTAACTTATCATCACGCCATTTCCCTTGCGGGGTAGGCAGAGAGAACAGAGTGCCAAGAGGCTCTATTCATGCATACATCTCTCGCTTCCTCAACATTCATAACTCTCTTCATACACGCTCGCCGGTTTCAGAGACTCCTGACTCCACCTTCCTTCAATACATGACCAATTTGGTCTAGGTCTCGGTCTCCCCCTGTACCTACATCCTTCCACTTTCGCATAGTATATCTTCTTAGCCAGTCGCTCGTCCGGCATTCCTTCCACATTTCCGAAGCATCGGAGCATTCCCTTTCGCATCTTTACACCTCTTAATACTCTCTTTCATACCTACTCGCTCTCTTACGTCATTGTTACGAATGCGGTCAGTCAGCCTCACTCCACAGATTCTCCGCAGAGATCGCATTTCGACCGCATTGATTTTGCTCTCATGCTCCTTTTACATATAATAACGTTGGGACAAGCACGGCGTTGTGTATTGCGACACGTGCCTTCTGGCTGAGGTGGTGGCTGCCGAGAAGTTGTGCCAATGCTCCGTTCACTCTATTTCCCGCATTCACTCTTCTTTCTACATCAGTGGTGTACCTTCCATCCCGACTGAATCCACATCTAAGATATACAAATTCATTCACTTGTTCTAGCACACCATTTCCTATTGCGACTCTAACATCTATTCTGGCTTGTTCTCTTTCAAAAACCATTACTTTGGTTTTGCTCACATTCACACGCAGGCCCCTTTTCTTACAATCTTCTGCCATTACGTCGACTAGGGTTTGTAGGTCAGTCGCAGACTGCGCTAATAGGACCGCATCATCTGCATATAGCAGCGAGTTAACCACTGACTCGCCCATCTGAACTCCCACATTCATTTCATTCAACCTTTGTAGACATTTATCCAGATATATGATAAACAGTCTGGCTGATAGAACGCAGCCCTGTTTAACGCCGATATTGACGTCAAACCAGGGTGACATTCCATCATCCAGCCGCACACAAGCTCTGCAGTCCATGTAGTTGGACTGCACCGCTTGTAGCAGTCTACCGCTAATACCATACTCCAGCAAAATGTCCCAAAGTTCCTTTAGTACAACAGTGTCAAATGCTTTCTCCAAATCCACAAAACTGCAGAAAACCCTCTGGCCTACAGCCAGATGCTTCTCCACAATGTTGCGCAGAGAAAACAGTTGATCCATGCATCCTCGTCCACACCTGAAACCTTCTTGTGCCTCATACAAAAATTCATCAGACACCATCCTCATTTTCCTTTCAACAATATTACCATACACTTTGGCTGCCAAACTGGTCAAGCTTATGGCTCTGTAGTTTGCACAGTCATAACGTGAACCCATGTTTTTAAACAAGGGCACGATGACTGCGCTTCTCCAGTCCTTGGGAACCATTCCTGAGCTCCAACATAAATTGAGAAGCATCAGGAAGGATTCCCAGACACATGAGCCTCCAAGCTTGATCATCTCAGCAGACACCATATCAATACCCGCTGCCTTACCATTTTTCAAACTTCTAATCGCCCATTCAACTTCATCCATACTAATGTTATCAGAGGATGCCGGTACCGCATGCTGATCTGTTAGATCACATGTGGCACCAGCATCACCCTGAACATCCGCATACATATCTCCAAAATATTCACTCCATCGGCTTAACACATCTTGTGTTTGCGTAAGAATATCTCCACCTTTAGACCTTATTTTATTCATTCTGAAAGCTGACCAACCACTCCGAGATTTCTTCAACTCCCTCCAGAAAAGTTTGGTGTTGCTCTTGAAGTTTTTGGTCAGCCTTTCTTCTGCAATCATATTTGCTCTATCACGCTTCTCTTTCACTAAATCTTTGGTGTCATTCTTACGTTGCTGGTATATTTCTTTCTTCTGTTCTTTCAAACTTGCACTCAGGTTCAAAGAAGATACATAGTCCAGCCACGCTTTCTTCTTTAGGTCTACGGAAGCTGCTACTTCCGTATCCCACCATGCATCACCTTTCACTTTTCTATGCTTCTTTGAGCATCCACATACTTCTTTCGCTGTATCTACCATACTATCTTTCAATACTCTCCAGCATTCTTCTGTGTCAGATCCCGGTTGACTTGCCATTGTCAGCCGTTCACGGACACCCTCTACATACTTTGCTCTTACACTCTCTTCTTGCAACTTTTCAATCTTTATTCTTTCAAGCCCTCTGAAGTGGACACGCTCTCGCCAGTGTCTCCACTTTCTGAACAGACCACTAAATCTCGCAATAACGAGATAGTGGTCCGTGTCGACAGTGGGACCCCTGTAGGCTCTTGTATCCAGAATTTTACTTCGGAGGCGACTGTCTACCAGAATTAAATCTATCATACTTCTCTGTTCATTCCTTCTCCATGTATACATATGGATGTCCTTATGTTGAAAAAATGTGTTTAACACAATAAGGTTTCTCTCCATACATACATCCGTAATGAGCCTACCTGCATCATTCACTCGCTTATCACCAAATGAACCAAGCACATCCTCGAAGTCTGGACGCTTGGTCCCAACCCATCCATTCAAGTCTCCACATACGATCACGCGTTCACTAATTCTGCTAAATCCAGAACTTCCCTAACATTATCCCAGAACTTCTCTAGGTCCGATGCCACCGAAGAGCCTAAGGGAGCATAAGCTACGACCATGAAGACCCTGGTGACACCTAGTTTGTATTCGGACCCATAGAAGTCTGGGATCAAACATTCCGTAGTCTTTCACAACTGAGGCCAAGCGAGGGGACAGCAATACCCCCACTCCCATGCTGGCCCGATCGCTTTGCGGTACACCAGACCACAGAGCTAACCCGCCACCAGGAAGATCACTGGCATCGCTACCCTTTCGCTTGGTCTCTGTTACACAGAGCACATCAAGCTGTCTGTCCGACATGACGGTTACCAGCTCGTGTAACTTATCTTCCACACCACCTCTTACATTCCACGTGCCTACTCGACACTGCTCTCTCACTGCTCCCCTCGACTCGCCAAAGTGGGCAAGGCGTGATGGGTGGCGGCCCCCATCGCCGCATCTGCCGTTGTTCGTACCTACGGGGGCGGGTCGGTACGCGTCACCTCTGAGGCACGCCCTAACCCGCACTGCGGTACGCATTCGAGCCAGATTGCAGCCTGTGGATTACAGGCTGGCAGGGATCGCGACGAGCTCGCTCCGGACTATGATCACCCAAACCAATATTTTAATATGGTTGCAACTATATGTTTAAAATAACGAAGATTTATATTTTTTCAATGATTAAAATGAAAAATAATGGCTGAATAGCTGACAAGCCACAGAAAAAAAAACAATATCGGCGGGAAAACGGCGATTCCAAATAAAATTTTTTAAAGTCTCCCATTTTTCCTTTAGCTAATTCATGATTTTTATTTTTAATTTCCTCGTATTCGTAATGAAAAGCGCAGTGTTTACCTTGGGATAAAGACTTATTTAGTCCCGAGACGGGGTTCCAATAGTTCGAGGGTTACTTTCACCCCTAGGTTAACAATATTCTATCACCTGTTTTTTTTTATTGCATGTGGTGGCAGACGAGCCACGGTCCATCTGATGGTAAATGGTAACCGTCGCTCATGGACTCAACTATACCGAGCGTTTTGTCAAGCCGCTGCTCACCATTTCATTTCCCCGATATGAAATGAAAGAATAAACGGCTATCTCCTGCTACAGCCAAAACGCAACGATGTGCTTCATGGCCAGTCACACGGAAGATGGTAGTACCAACCCGCTCGACCCGATACATAGAAATATCATATAGAAAGGGGAGGTGACACTTGTTTTCTTAGTCCGTCACCACACGGACGGGTTCATCAGAGATAACGTAGGATTCTAATATTGAAACAATTTTTTAAATCGGTCCAGTAGTTTCATAGCCTTTTTTCTTGTAAGGCGGGAAAAAATGTTCCTAACCGCACACCCCGTCGTTCGGGGTAAGTAGTTTCGTAGCCTATTAAATGCAAACAAACAATCAAATTTTTCCTCTTTATGATAGTAAATGATATTAAGAAAAGTTTGTCAGTTACCTCATTCTCGGCTCGTTCTTCGTCACTCTGGTACTGAACATCTAATTCTGAACTGTTCACACTATTCTCCCAGTCTTCAGAAGATTCTACTGATGATGCGTCGAAATCCAAGTCTGTGGAAACACCAACACATCGTTTTTTTTTCAGAATCAAATAAGATTCTGATCTGTATTTTAGCACTTGACATGCTCAGCTACTTTAAAGAACAAATTATTGTGAAAGTGCCTAAAGAGAGCTTTATTGCAAACGGGATTCGAATTCCCTTCCAATCCGGGGACGTGCTCTAAACAGATAAAGGACCAGAGATTTAATGTGAGCCATAGGTACACGATATTTTTCTATAATGGCATATTAATAAATAGTATTTGACATTGTGATTTAAATCTCGCCATTGTGTGTATGCGTATCGCTCTTTAACTCCTCTCTCTCTTTCTCTATGCTTTTGTACGCATATGTACGTGTGTACGTGTCTTTTCTGTGTGTACACACATAATTTTTAGGAAACAGTAAAGAACCGACAGATGGCGCAGGCGTCACCCAAAGACGTTAAGTATGATGTGTTATCGAAATTAGCAGTCAGGAGCAATTGTCAGGATGGCTGAATTGGTAAAGCATCTGGACGGTATCCAGAAGATGCAGGTTCAAATCCTGCTCCTGACTGTTATTTTCGATTTCACATTTTTCACTTTGTGTTTAAAGAACAATATATGTATGTGGTAGAAAAAGCAGTAAAAATAAATAGAATATATCAAGTGCATCAATCTAGCGGCTGACCCAAGACAAGCGCGTCCACGGGGCGCGCGGGCGGCGCGGGCGGGCGCAGCGCCGTGGCGTTGACGGCGAGCGCGCCCGGCGCGGAGCGCGCGCTGGCGGGGGGGGGGTCCGCCACGCACGGCTCCTCCGCGTACCGGACCAGCGGGTGCTCCTGGACCGATCGCAATATGGACATGTACACAATCAAATAATTGCAAACGAAATATTTTCGATTACAAATAGGTACCAGAGATTGACCGTAAATAATAAATTAATATTCACGGACATTTCACACACCGTCCTCTGGTCCCAAACTAAGCTTAACGCTTGTGCTATGGGTACCACATTACGGATATAATACATATATTTTTTTTTGTAAATACATACATATAATAGATAGAAAACACCCAGACCCAGTACGAATATCTATGTTCATCACACAAGTAATTGCCCTGAGTTGGAATCGAACCCACGACCTCGTGCACGGGTAACTGACTTCGCCACGAGGTCCGTCAAATAAAATACTATCCGAAATATATCATTATTATACTCACAGGGTGCGATAATTCACAAATAGGATTCAGCCTGAGATCGATCATCTCCAAAACTGACAGGAACCTAGTGTCAAACCCAACCGGCAGTGACATTATCTGAAACGACAAGTACGTTATCTCAGATTTTCACATTCTAGACTTTGATATAATTATCTCCACATTTGTTCTTTAAAGCTTACAGTAATCACAACGAATCTTTGTGTCTATAAGTTGACTACAAGACGCTGCGCAGTATCTATTTATGTGTCGCAAGGCATGTGGCGACTTCTACAGTTTACATTAAACGAAAAATATTCGATTATAATTTAACAATGTAATCGATAATCATATAATTTATCAATCGTACTAAAAGATGTGGACTCTTCTATATCTACTACTCTGTCAAGATAGTACCGGGAAAAGATCAATAATACACAACATTTTTGTTATTCATCCATATTTATTTTATCACCTTCAAAGTATGCTCCTTCAGAAACGATAGACTTAGGCCAACAAATAATCCAATCATCAAAACATTTTTTAAATGCTGTTTCCGGAATTGAGTTCAGTTCTCGCCGCGAATTTTCCTTTATGTCTTCTACCGATTGAAAACGGGTGCCACGAAGTGGATTTTAGGAAAAAGAAAGAAGTCGGCTGGAGTCATATCTGGTGAATATGGTGGGAGCTCGATGGTATTTGTTGAGTGTTTGGACAAAAATTCATTCACCCACCTTGTGCGAAGGCGCATTATCATGGTGCAAAATCCAAGAATTTTCTTTCCACAAATCTGGCCTTTTTCCTCGAATTTACTCTCTTAAACGCCGCATAACGCTCAAATAATATTCTTTATGTACCGTTTGACCTTCTGAAAGCAAGAATTCCGAGTGTACAACACCGCGATAGTCAAAGAAAACAGTCAACATGACTTGACTTTTGATCGACTTTGGCGTGGTTTTTTCGGTTTCGGTTCTGTTGGAAGTCGCCACTCCGAAGCTTGTTGACTAGTTTGCATGTCAAACTCGTAAACCCACGTCTCGTCCTCAGTAACAATGCGTTTCATGAATGTTGGGTCGGAATTGACTCGTTCTAGCATGTCCTCAGCGACTCTCACGCGATTGAGTTTTTGGAGAAAATTCAGGTCTTTTGGGACTAGCCGAGCGGAAACATGTTTCATACCCAAGTGATTATTTAAAGTGGTACGGATCGACTCGTGAGACACAGAAAGTTAGGCGGCTATCTCTCTCAAAGTTAAATGAGGATTTTCAGTCACTATTTCCTTCACTTTTGCAATTTTAACTTCAGTTGCAAACGTTGATGGCCTACCAGAGCGAGGCAAATCTACCATCACATCTCTTTTAAACGCTTTGTACCACTCATAAGCACGTGTTTTTGATAAAGTCGATTCAATCAATGTTACAGAAGGCTTACAGTGACTCCGAACAGGAAATTCTATTGGCGATGCAAAATTTAAGACAAACTCTTTGTTCGATGATTTGTCCATTATGAAATTCGCAATACACACTAGATATGATATAACTAAGAACAGCACTGTATTTAATATAAATAACAGATGCAACTCAAACTCCGCGCCAAAATGGATAACAATTATGCCAATCTAACAACAACAAAAATAAACAAAAATTTTAATTTGGAACCATAAACAAATCATCCATTCCCAATACTTTCTTGACTGAATGTATATGTATTTAGATATTTTTTTTATATATATTTTTAGCATTTGACATGCTTAACAACATACATTAAACACAAAGTGAAAAATGTGAAATCGAAATAACAGTCACGAGCAGGATTCGAACCTGCATCTGGCTGAATTGGCAAAGCATCTGGACGGTATTCAGGAGATGCAGGTTCAAATCCTGCTCGTGACTGTTATTTTCGATTTCACATTTTTCACTTTGTGTTTAATGAATGTATATGCTTATTCACTCAAATCGCTCGCATACTTTTTATTGAATATAAAGATATTAAATAGAACCTAAACAATTAGATAAGAAAACATTATTAACTAATTCGATTGTTTTGTTAATCGAGTAATAACATTTTAATTGTTCAGCACTCGTATGACTCCATCACAATCCCCACTTCTTGCTCTGTGCCTAACTTCAGAGACACAAAGATCCGTTGTGGCTACTATACTACTTTCCACCACATCGGGCGTTGAAATTGGCCTTCGCAAATTCGACTAGTTGATTGGTAGTATCAAGGGAAGAGGAACTTTAAAGAACAAATTTATTTAATCTGTATTTTAGCACTTGACATGCTCAGCTACTTTAAAGAATAAATTATTTGCGAAAGCAGAAAAACAGAGCTTAACTGAGAGCGGGATTCGAACCAGCGTCCCTTCCAATGTGGGGAAGTGCTCTCCTCTCGACCGCTAAGCCATCACAGTCACCGACGGCGACTCCCAATCTCCAATTCACAATTGCTTTTAGATGTCTTTACGACTCATTCCACACGTATATTCCGTACCTGGCACCGCGGAATTTTAACAAGTATACATGTACATCGGAATTTTCCTCGTTCGCTTTGCTTGGCGTAAGATAAAATGAGACGATTGTTTGTATTTATATTTATTATACAAAACTGGGCAGGAAAACTTGAAACTGAGCACTATGCCAGACTTTATTTCGAGTTTTCCTTCGAGTGTAAATTGAAATGTCTTATTTTTATAAAATGTCTTTTATAAAAATACTACACTAAGAAATAATCCTTGTATCGCGGGGGACTTTACAAAGATACAATTTCAAGGACACAAAGTACATCCAGAGAATCGGAACATTCATTTGTGGATCACAAAAAGAGCTGTCCTATGTGGAAATCGAACCCACAACACTCGGGCCGGTATCCATCTGTGCGGTCAAGTTATATATATTTCTTTAGTTGACTCTCTTTATTGAAATGATATCAAATGTTTTTAAATCTGTTTAGCTGCCCCTTGGTGACGCCCTTGTTGTTTCTAAGATAGTACCGCTAAGTTATCGTAGATACTATTATATTATATTGCTGTCAAATAGAGAATTAGTGTCAAGGATTACTTCGTTTAAGTTATTATCAACAACAAATACAATTATTTGGTGTAGTACACCTACTAATAATACTGGTCTTTGCCCGTGGCACCACCGCAAGCAAGTTATTTTAGTACAGAAAGTAGCGAAATAAAATGTATACTAGTTTTTAAGTCTAATCAAAAGCTATCAAACAAAAAATCACCAAAATCCGTTTGGTAATTCTGGTGTGATGTGCGACTAGACAGTCAGATTTAAAAAAATGTTTTGATTTCAGACAAGCCTTAATCTTAACTAATAATGTATACGCGCAAGTGAGTTTGTTATGCTGTTGTTGTTCAGATAGTACTGCTATCTGAACCACGTTGGCTTGCCTGCTACAGCGACACCAAATACTTCCAAATCTTGAACTTTTGATAAGGATGGTGATAGGGACTAGGGATGAAATTTTATGATTATATGTGCTGACAAGCCTTTGCCAGCGACTCCGCCGCAGGCAAAAGCTAGTTTTTAAGTTATATCTCAGGTTCCCGATATAGTAGTGGGATAAAATGTATACCAGTTTTGAAGTCTAATCAAGAGCTATCAAATAAAATAAGTTGCATCAAAATCCGTTCAGTAGTTTTTGCAAGATGCGCGAACAAACAAACAGTGTTTAGACACGCCTATTATAGCCTAATACAGTATTTTTTCTCAAATATCTTAAGAAGGAATGTAACATAGTTCCAGTGGGCCACCAACAAAGGTGGAGAGACGGCACACGGCGGGTTTCTTTAGTGGGTGCAGGCCCCACACTACCCTGGTCTTTGCCCCGAACGACAGGGTGTGCGGTTAGGAACATTTTTTCCCGCCTTAAAAAAAAAGGTGGTACCTAATTATGAATCTAAACCATCTTAGGATTCACTCAAATTCATACAAGATATTTTAACAAAATCGGTTAAGCGGTGTAACAGTTTTTTTTTATTGCATGTGGTGGCAGACGAGCCACGGCCCTTCTGATGGTAAATGGTAACCGTCGCTCATGGACTCAACTATACCGAGAGTATTGTCAAGCCGCTGCTCACCATTTCATTTCACAGATATGAAATGAAAGAATAAACGGCTATCTCCTGCTACAGCTAAAACGCAACAATGTGCTACATGGCCGGCACACGGCAGATGGTGGTACCAACCCGCTCGGGCCCGATAGCAAGTGAATATTCTCACTTGGTACCCAGCCCTACCACCAGTAATGCAATGGGTGATCATTGCTTAATTCCCTTAGTCGCCTCATACGACACCCGTGGGAAAGAATAGGGGGGTGACACTTGTATTCTTAGTCCGTTCAATGACATACATGCAAAAGAGCATTTTATGATAAAGATACAGTATATGTATGAGTATTAGACAATTATTGTTATCTACATACGTAAGTAGCATACCCATTGATATCACTAAAACTGGGGCAATACACTCTTAATGTATTAATGAACCATAGTTAATGCTTTCTTAAAATAAATTATTTATTTTGTTTTATTAAACTTTACCAAAATTATTATTTATCCATAATGCTAATGAAGTATCCTAACTATTATAAAGTTGTAACAGAGTTGTGTATGTAAGCATTTAAGATAATTGAGTAAAAATGACAGTTAGGCTATATAAGCGTGTCTGAACACAAAACATTTTTTTTAAATCATTGTTTGTTTATTAGTGTATCATGCAAAAACTACTGATCGGAATTTAATGCAACTTTGTTTTTTGATAGTTCTTAATTATACTTAAAAACGGGTATACGTATAAACACGCTACTATATCGGGAACGTGAGATAAATGACCTAAAAACTAGCTTATGGCTGCGGCGGAGCAGCGAGCAAAAACTAGTCTCACTAATAAAAACAATTAATAAAGAGGCCATAAATTTTTTTTTTTTGACGTGATAACGTCTTATAAATTTATGAACGCCGGCTGCACGCAAGACAAAGGGTCACGTTCCGAAAAATATATGGCGACCGATGCATTGTTTGTGAAACTCCGAAAACATATATGATTATCACGTAAAATTATCCGTATAGTCCGTAAACTGACTTTACAGACAACCATAGTTTTTTATTTTAACTAATGCCTGTTAATAATATAGTACAGTAGAATCCGTTTATTATGACTCCGCCTATATTGACCAACCGCTTATTATGAAGTAATTATACAGCAAAGTTTAGTTTTCATATAACATTCTTTATAACTAAGTCGGATATAATGACTTCGCTTATAGTGACATGTCGCTTATTGTGACCCATTTTTAATAAATTGCGTCCAGTTATAGTGACCGGCATGATTCCTAACACCTTCGGCAGTGTTCGGGAGAGTCACGTGATACCCGACGACGTTCGGCGCTTGCTTGGCTTTTTTGTTTTGAGTCTCGGTGGGAAATTGATTTTGTTTCTCTCTATCAAAAATAGGAGATTGTTTAATTTCTACAAAGTGCTTTGTATGACGTCCGCTTAGTATGACGTGTTTGTTGTCCCTGCTATGCCCCCCGATGTCATTATAAACGGATTCCACTGTATTTGAAAATTCACACTAATGTTTTCCAGGGCTATGGCACTGACAATACACTGGGTGATTGTGAAATACTTACAGTAATTTTGCCCAAAATCTTACCTGATTATTATTTAGTTGCAAAAACATAAGATCAGAACATTGGAGAATTGACAACGGAAATTCACGAATGCTGTTGTTACGCAAATTGCAATGCACTAATGCCACCATCTTGTCCATAGTATCCGGTAATGTTTCTATTCTGTTGTTCTCTAAAGTCAACCATCTGGAATAATACAATTATCATCTATACTCACTCACTCATTAACACGCCATCTCCCTTGCGGGGTAGGCAGAGAGAACAGAGTGCCAAAAGGCTGTATTCTTGCATATGTCTCCGTGCTAATACTATGCACTAAAGTAATTAAGAGAAGAGAGTATTATCATCCTTACTAATATTACAAAATCAAAGTTTGTTACGCTTTCATACTGTAACTACTAAACAAATCATCCCAACATTTTTCATATGTACAGTCTGAAAACAGAAAAGGGGCCACTTTTCATCACCGAAAAATAAATGCGGGATAGTTATTTTTACATATATATAATTAATGTACTGTAGTGATTTATTTGTATTCATTATGAAGTCCATACTTGACGGATGGAGTAACAGGCAGAATCTAGAGTAACAATAATTGGTGTCATCATTTTTAATAAATATGAATAATCCCTCAGACATGCTGTAAGCTAACCGTAAAACTAATGTAGTAAGAAGTGGTAAATACACCAGTATAACTGTTATTTGTGTATCAAATCAATAATTGAACTGTGTCAGATGAGTTGATACTAATACACATCACACAGCTTGGAAAATTAATTCTTTACGCATAAAAAACTGGTTTTTGCCTCAGAATTAAGGGGATATGACCGTTCCTGTATTGTGTTCTTCGAATCTGTGTATGTAGGTGCAGTATTTACTCTGTATTTATTTGGAAAAGTGGAAGGATGTAGGGGAGACCGAGACGCACCTACCAAGACCAAATCGGACATGTATTGAAGGAAGGTGGAATCAGGAGTCTCCGAAACCGGCGATCGTGTATGAAGAGAATTATGAATGTTGAGAAAGCGAGAGACATATGCAAGAATAGAGCCTTTTGGCACTCTTTTCTTTCTGCCTACCCCACAAGGCAGATGGCGTGATGATAACTAAGGAAGTATATTTACTCTCAATACCCATTGTATCATTCCAATGACTGTGCACGGTTGTTTTGAGGTTTAGAGAGTTTCAAGCCGTAGCAGTAAAAGAGATTAAAGCCACACTGGCTCTATGTGGCTTAGCACTTTGTATTTACAGTATTATTTTGTAAATTCTACGGATTCATTTACTTGTGACTAAAATATATGTAATCTTTTGAATAATTTTATTATGATCATCAGCAATACTTTATCGGTCTGCCTGTACTACTAACTAAGAGCTTCAGCAGTTTTATGTTATTGTAATGAAATTTAATATTTCTTCAATATTATGCCCGCCAGATAGCCTATGACAGCATATTATCATAAGTTCTTATCTATGAAAAGAAAGTATTATGATTGATTACTGTGATGCAGCATTATAGTGGTTTATTTAGAACATATCAACACGAGACTATGTTGATATATTTTAAATTTTCTTACCTTAATTTTGATAAATTGGTCATTTCTTTAGGAATAGTTTTAAGTTCATTGCCTCTGGCACCAAAAGTATCCAGTTTCTCCAACTTCCCAATCTCTTTTGGAATCTCCCGCAAACCTATCCTATTACACCAAAAAGCTTCAAGGTTTTCCAAATCACCAATTTCTGGTATTAACACATTTAGAGGGTTATAGCTTATGTTTAAGTTAACCAGATTTTTCAAATTACCTATTTCCGGTGGCAAGAAACTTATGTTATTATAATCTAGGGTCAAAGTTGTGAGGTTCATTAACTGTGTTATTTCCACTGGAACTATTGATATTTTGTTTTTATGTAAGTATAATTGTTCAACGTCAGAACAGGTGTATAGTAAAGTCGGTATTTCTGCGATTTCAAACGCATTTAAACTTAAACGGGCCTTCTTTTTAGCAATGGCTTGTTCTATAAGAGCCAGTATATGATTTTCACGAAGAAATTTTAAAATTACACTCATTTTGTGGCTATTTTTGATTACATGTCTATTGCGTTTTTGGATTTTTTTGTGACCATGACAGTTGACAAATGACAACAACACCAAAATGACAATTATTAATTTTTTTTTTGTTTGTTTAAGGCATTGGAAGAGCCATCAGCCTAACAGTAACTTATAAACATCGTTATTCTCTCATCACACGTAAGTTTAGTTCATAAAACAAGTCATAGTCGAAGTCAGTCATATAAAATAAGTCAGTCAAGTCAAAGTCCCACTCCAGTAAGACGATGGCGATCTTACTGAAGCTTCTATGGGGTTTTGGAGACAACAGGAAAAAACACGTTATGTCGCATTACATTACTTGCCAACACTTATGCACATACACGAATAGTTAATAAGCAAAAGGCCACCACTTTTACACATGAATACTTGAAATAACACAAGTTTAGGAAAATAATGCAGAGCGACGACATGATCTTCTTCGTGTTCCCGCCAAAACTATGACAAATGACAATTATTAAAGTCGATTCAGTATTACCAATTAATATTACAATATCTACCAAATAAAAAATTGTGAAAGATTAGAGATATTATGTTACCTAAATGCACATGCGTTTTAATTTCAGCCCTATTATTTTATAAAATAACATAAACTATAAATAAATTATGCAGTATGCAAGAAATAAAAATCGTGTAAAGAAACGCAAATATGTTTATTGATTTTTCACAGTAGCTGTGGAAATAGCCACGACAAAAGAAACAGCTTCAAAATAATGAAAAGTATTATATTGTAACTCTTTTAAATAAGTGAAGCGTTGTACATTTATATATTCCTGTCAAACTATTGCACATTCAATTTCATTCAATTAATATAATTTGGTGAAATACTTAAACATAATATAGTTATCATGTGTGGATATTTTTTTAAATTAATAGGTTTTATTATGTTTGTTATACAAGTTGCGAATGTAAATGGTAAGTAATGTATAGTTTTGTAATTGTTTATGATATCATATTATATATTTATCATTATTGAGGCCTGTTGCGTTGTCTAAAGACATGTTAATAAAATAATGGTAAATAGAGGTGGTCGTTGAATCAATAAACTGTTTTTTTTAACGGCTTTTCATTCGTCAACTAGTTAACTGTTAATCATCAATGAAAAAACATGTTGAAAATATTAGCTGTTAATTTACGTCAACGCCCACGACTCATTATTTTATTCAGTTAAAAAAACAGTTAAAAGTATAAACCGTTAACTTACATCAACGGCTTAACGAAATAAATTGACGTTGAAAATTCAAAACCTGTTATTAACAGCTTTTTTAACCTGTTGACCATTTGTCAATGATTGAAATTGAAAACGTTGACATAAAATTGACACTGAACATTCAAAACCCTTTATTTATTTAACAGTTTTTTTAACCTGGTGACCATTAATGATTAACAGTTAAATTACATTAACGAAAAAACCGTCAACGATCCATGCCTAATGGTAAACAGTATAACTACGACATTAAAAGAACCGTTCCAATCTATTCAGAAGCGATTCATATAATAATACTTAGTAGGTATTCAAAGTAATAAAGTAAAATATTTATTGACAAACTTTCTGCTAACACGCTTTTATTCAGAAAAAATAAATAGACATAGACGTTAAGATTTATTGTTGTTATTAAATTACTAGCCTTTGCTTGCGGCTCCGCCGCAACCTAAAGCTAGTTTTTAGGTTGTTTTGTTGGTTCCCGATATAGTAGCGGGATAAAATATATACCAGTTTTTAAGTCTCATCGATATCTATCAAATAAAAAAAGTTGCATCGAAATCCGTTCTGTAGTTTTTGCGTGATGCGTGAACAAACAAACAGACAAGCAGACAAACAGATAAACAGACAAAAAATCTAAAAAGAATTGTTTTGTGTTCAGACACGTTTATATAGCCTAATACAGTATTTTTTTCTCAAATATCTTAAATGTAAAGACACAGCTCTGGTACAACTTTATAATAGTAATAGATTGCTACTTAGAGATGTATACACGAGCACTTTATTGCTCATGTATTGGCACTTGTAAAACAAACAATATTTTTATAAATTATTGATCTTCTTATTATCCCTAAAACATTTCGTATAGTATTAGTTTTATTACTACCTAATACAATTTTTATCTTTATTAAGTATGTGTTACTAAACATGTAAGTAGGTAATTAAAATGCGATTCAGACCATTGATGTCGGTGATTAGTGATCGACATACGAGCAAAACCATGGCGAGGGTAAAGTTCACCTGTGAATGATTGCAATACTGCAGATTTTAATAAAAACTACTATTGTATACTGTAGAGATTTTAAAATCGATAAGCCAAGCTCGTAGTTCATAAGTACCTACCTACTTATTACATTTTTACTTTTTACTCAGCTCGACACTGAAACCATTGTCGATTAAGAACCAGTGTGCCAAGTCAATAGTTTTAGCTCGAGAGTATAGAAGTTGCACGTGTTTATGACAATTATTTATTTATGTTTATTGTTTATTAGGTACGTAAAATAATTAAACGGGTCTTAAGGCGTATGTATGCGTGGAAATACCTTATTTAATTATGACGTTTCGACTGGGTTGCACCAGCTATAGTCATGGGCAAACTGTTTGTCCATGACCACGGCGGGTAAGGTACCTACTCCACCTATACATACATACGCGTTGAGACCCATTTAATTGTATTATGTAGTTATTTAGAAAGGCAAGAATTTATAATCTTGTATTAGACGTATTTTTTTTTCTTTCTAATAAGACACTAGGGAATATACCTATACCAGAAAATTTAAAATATACAATTAATACAAAATACACCAATAGATCTCTATACCGTAATTTAGGTCATGGCAGCCAATGTCAACAAACTCTAGTCATGTACTTAGGAGATATTAGGTATAGTGCACGAAAGTGTACCAATAGAGGCTTTACGTTCTTCGGGCGCGGAGGTGAAACAGCAAAAACTTCTAATTCTGGGCTGTTATTGAAAATTTCTTGACAGAAAAACACCTCGGTAACTTTTTGTTGGCTTTTTTTTGTTAAGGCGGGAAAAAGTGTTTCTAACCGCACACCCGGTCGTTCGGGGCAACGAAGAGGGTAGTGTGGGGCCCTCACCCACTAAATAAACGGCGGGCCATCGGACCAGGAATCGAACCTGACAACTCTTGATCCGCAGTCGCATACATTACGGCTAGACCACCGATGCAGTTATACCAAGACATATAACAACTATTTATGTTGCACAAAGGAAGTGTAAGAATCGAAATCACAGTACTAGTCATGGAAAGTCGGTATCTGAACAACTACGTCATTTGTGCTGTCGTAATCACCTGTTGAGAATTCTCGGTTGTTTTTATTTATTTCTTGGAAGGCCTTTAATTCTGCTATAAGCTATAAGAAATCGATTTAATTGCAATTGGCCATGTGGGGCCGGCTTTAGAATTGTCTCACCCCTCTCTACCACGGAAGTCGTAAGAGCCAACTGAGAGAATACCGGGGAGTGGGCAGCAGCACTCCCTCGAGTATTAACAAAATCCACTGCGATCGCCAACCCGCCTGCCAAGCGTGGCGATTACGGCATTATCCTCCATAACGGGACTGCTCGTTGTGGCGTTCTCTTGGGGAGGCCTATGTCCAGCAGTGGAAGTTGAAAGGCTGATGGATGGATGGATGGATAATGGTATAACACAAAGTTTCAGACTCCGATCAAGATATTCTATTGTTTTCAGTAAAAGTCTCAACGGTGCTCTCTGATCGTCGCACCCTGTGAGGTGCGAATAAATCCGTCCTTCTTTAAAGCTATCGTATACACCTTGTGACTCGCTGATCGCTCACTTAAGCCGCAGCCCATTATAGGGCTTAAAGTCTATTGAAAATCTAGTAGAAAGATCAAGCACAGCAAAAACAGAGGCATCCAATCTTGAGGCAAAAGTATTGACTTCTAGTTTTTACCCAAATTATGTGTATTTGTTTACAAATAAAATAGACGTCTCGAGATATCTGGCAGATGTGAAAACATCAAAATTATTTTATACAAATAATAAGTAGAAAGAAAATGATAGTAACTTTTTCAATGTGTGCTTGTATAAAATTATGACATGTGTAAAATATCGGAAATGGGCACTAAGACAATGAACTTATAAGTACATATGAATATATCCCATTATCATAATATATATCCATCCATCCATCCATCAGCCTTTTAACGTCCGCTGCTGGACATAGGCCTCCCCAAGAAATGGGGGATAGTGCCGTAATCGCCACGCTTGGCAGGCGGGTTGGCGATCGCAGTGGATATTGTTAATACTCGAGGGAGTGCTGCTGCCCACTCCCCTGGTATTCCCGAAGTCGGCTCTTATGACTCCCATGGGTAGAGAGGGGTAGAACAATTCTAAAGGCAGCCCCACACGGCGGATATATATATGATATATTGTTTGAGTCTTATATAATTCTTGGTAAGGCTCTCGCTATCCATAGACGAATTAAAACTATTATTGGTTTTTGATTGATCTTATGCTTCCTTGTTACATACTTTTGTCAATAGATGGCGTTAAAAACAACGAAATTAATTGGCGTGGCGCCACGCTAACGGCCGGTCTTACCCTCTGCGTTTCACATCAAAAATTAAGCTCTGTAATAATTAGTCTAATAGACGAGCCTTTCCTCACCATGTTTTTCATATCAATCAAAGATAGCGTAAAGAAAGGTTCGTCTGTTAGACACTTATTAGAGAGCTTAAATATGTAGTTAGCGTTAGAGTAGCAGGGTATATCGTGTTTTTGCTTATTGTATTTATGATGATTTTACTGGAATATGTTGCTATCACTTACTAATGATAAACTTATTAATCCCCGTTTCTACTACACATGAATAGTTAATATTAATGTCGTGGCCACATCTTAGAATTGATCAGTTCATCTCGGCATCGATCATGTCATGAAATGGTTAGGTTTTATTAGGTTAGGTTTCATGATATAGTCGACCATATCATTAGTTGCTAGTTATGCGATCTGGCTACGACATAAATATTAAAATAATTTTTAGCCTCTCAGAACAAAAGCTACCATCATGCTCACAGACAAGTTGACGATGACTTCTTTAAGACACAGAAGGTCCCGTCCTACCGGTCATTTCAGCCAATGCCCATCAAGTACCATAAGTCAACGTATCCCCGCACTGACGACAAAACTGATTATGATATAACTTCATATGATACCGAGTATGGTGGTGTGGTATCCAACTTTACGTCTTCCATTTATGATGATAATCCTCCGTTATATCCCAATCCGGAGTTTTTTTCCAGAAGTAATCAAGGTAAGATAATTTATGTATTTTTTACTATACCCCTTAACGTAAACAGAGATTTTGTGTTTGTTACATGTATTCACTCAGTCCCCTCAACTGTCACCTACACATCATCATCATCACACATCTACCAGTTATAGCTCTAGATAATACGTGCTATTGCTAATAATTTTCTGACTGAAATGGTAATAACACATATGGTACAACCCAGGACTCGAATCCAAGACCTTACAGTAAGGAATTGCAAACTAAAGCATCATCCGTCAGCCTACCAGGCAATATGGAAAATATGCTCACTATATCTATCATCTAACAAGTGGCTAAATCACTGTGGCTCCATGCTGGCAAGAATATCTATGATATTCAAATTCAATGGGTATATTTGTGGTATATTTTTTACAGTATATTTGCGGCTCATATAAACAATAGTAGAATAAAATAGAATAATCGTAATCAATGTATGGGATTAATATAAGGTTACGCTTTCGTCGTCGCAACCTGTCGGGCCTAAAGTCCCCTGTGATATAGGCCACATTCTCTAGTGATGACGTAATATGGGTCCACGCGGATAGAATCGCAGGCAGAATATAGTTGAATATAACTAGTAAACAGCCATATCACAGGGAACTGTGGTCTACACGTGGCTTGGTACTTTCTGATTTATTTGTGACGTTTGGGAGTTCATGTCTAGCCGAGAGCGAGAGAAAATAGCAATAACTTTGTTTTAATATTTCTTTATTTGCAGTTGTCAGTAAAACTGCTGAGAATAAAGTAGAGCCCGACATTGACCTACCGGATGACTCATTAGCTGATGCAGACTTAAAAGAACATAATATTATAGATAGCGTGACATATGTATACGGTTTCAACAACTGTCATAGTCTCAAGAACGACTGGATCATACTGGTAAGAAAAAAAACTGTACAATTAACTCTACAGTCATACCGACTTTTAAGTCTCCTTCCGCGTACATGCAAGGTGTCCTATTTTTTTAAGGCGATTAAATAATAATATACCTATATCATCAAGGAAATACAATTTATCTCTAGTCACAACCAGTATCAGTAATTATACATGGCCTCAAAAGGCATTAAAAAAAATTACATGATTAATACTTGCTTCTAGACAAAGACATCAAAAGAAATAATGCTCGGTAGCCTTTTTGGACACCATACAGACCTTTGACCACGTTTGACACGAATGTTTATTATTTAAAATTAAGAAAAGGCTGCATGTGACATACGAGTACTTCCTATTTATTGATACCTGTCTAAAAAGAAAAAAACATATCTCAAACCTAAAAGAATTACAATCAGGTATGCCACAAGGTAGTGTGTTATGACCAGTTGGTATCTTAACTTTATATCATATCAAATCAATTAAAAAATGGTATGTTTTAGATTTTCATAACCAGTGGTATAGCAGTTGTGTTGCTACTCTCAGCAGTGATGTGGTTGATGTGGAGTGAGTACGCTGCTGAATTCAGAAGAAACAGCAAGTTATACCCCATTAATGTCAACTTATGCTGCTCTTTGGCAGTGTGTACTATGATTTACATACAGGCTGTGATGGTAAGAAATTTTTTTAAGAATAGTCAAATTTTCATTTAAAATCAATTAAAAAAGAGAATACACAGACATGGACACTGAAATAAAGAAATCATTTTTATTTTACGGGGTAGGCAAACGAGTAAGCTGCCCACTTGATAGTAACCGATTTCCAAAGCCAATGATATTAGATTTATTATAATACCGACAGTAACTCACGTTTAGGATCGATTACGTCGACCCGGGTTTCGAGCATATCCGATGCTCATCATCAGGACGAGTGCGCAGCGGCGTCTGCGAGGTCCCGGCGTGCACTGCGGAGCGCATGGCGTGCGGCTCGACGTGACAGCGGTGCGGTTTGCGGTGAGGGGCTCGCTGGTGGGGCGTGCCCGGCACCGACGATGTCAGCCGGAGATGGTCGATCGTGTCCGGGAGTGGATGGATGTGTTTTTGCTTCGTCCCTCACTATATTATTGTGTCTCGTATGTTTACATACCACACTGACTGTGTCGCCCTCCAAGTCCATGTTCACTTTTTGTTTCGAGGTAGCATTAAGGGCCGGTAACCAAGCTAACGAGAGCTTCCACCCACCATCTCTGTTAAATGTTTAATGACGGTTGATCTCTATAGCCTCACGTACTTTGCGAGGAACGTAAAACTTTTCTCGAGCTAATACGGAAGTTTTGTCAAACCTTATATAATGCTTTATATCACAGATATGTGCGTGTTCTGCTACAGCTGATTGGTTGGTATCCATATTATTTATGCTTCTGACGTACTCAGTTAGTCTTGTGGCGATATTGCGTCGAGTCTCTCCTACATAACTCTTGCCACAATCGCATGGGATTCGGTAAACACCCGGTACGCCGTGGTGGTCTTTATCTTTCGGAGAACGTAACATTTGTCTTATTCGACCAGGGGGACGAAAGAACATTTTTATATCGTACTTACGCTTTAAGAAGTAAGCTATTTTGTCGGTTATTCCTCTAACAAAAGGTTGATAGCTTGGAGAACGTTCTACATCTATCGGTCGACTACGTTCACTAGGCTCTGCCCACCAGCAGCATTGGCGCCAATTATACCCGTTGTCCTCTAGTACAACCCTTACGTGCTCAAGCTCTTTCTTTATAAATTGAGGGTCACATAGTCTAAGAGCTCGGTTTATTAAGGACCTCGGTACTGAGGACATGTGCGCAGGATGATGATATGACGTTGCATGAAGATATCGATCCATGTGCGTAGACTTTCGATGAATCTTATGTGTCAGACTACCATCCGAATTACGGATAACACATACATCCAAGAACGGCAGCATCCCTTCCTTCTCTTCTTCCACGGTGATACTGATCTTTGGATGTATATTATTAAGGTGTTCCGTGAACTCAGCTATGCCTTCCTTGTCCACTATAGAGAAAATGTCATCCACATACCCCCACCAATAACGCGGTTTAACTCTTGCGGTACTTAGTGCCTGGGATTCAAAGCATTCCATGAAAATATTTGCCACTACTGGAGCTATAGGTGAACCCATCGCCACACCGTCCAGCTTTAGGTAATATTCGCCTCTCCACATGAAGTATCCACTCGTCAGACAAACCTCTATCCACTTCAGGTACTCCATTGGTAAAGCAGAGTCCCGTATCGTAGTACCTAAGACTTGTAATGTTTCCTTTACGGGTACATTGGTGAACAGAGAAGTGACGTCGAAGCTTACCATTGATTCAGTGGGTTCGATTCTTACATCCCTTAGCAGTTGGACGAAATGTGTAGAATCCTTTACAAAACTATTGTTCTGACCTGTGCACTGTAATAATACTGAGGCCAGATGCTTAGAGAGTTTGTAAGTGGGCGAGTGTATTTGGCTCACGATGGGACGCAATGGCCAACTTGGCTTATGGATTTTAGGCAGACCATCTTCGGATATGTTGGGTTTTGTGGTCGTAGGCGCGGTAACAAACTGGAGTCTGCACTCTTTTGTAACAGGTTTACCACTTTTGCTGTCACCCTTGAGGTGGGGTTGTAGTTAACCTTCTTATAGATAGTATTATCACTTAACAATTGCATGGCTTTGCTTTCATACGCCTCCGTGTCCACAACTACGGTCGCGTTCCCTTTATCGGCCGGCAGCACCAAGATATCTTTATTTTTACGCAGTTCGTGTAGTGCTGAGAACTCGCCTTTCGTAAGGTTACATCTAGGTGGTTTCGACCTGCGCAAGTGAGACGAGATGTCTTGTCTCACACATTCCGCTTCATTGTGTGGGATCTTATTATGTGCGATCGTATCGTCTATGCTGGTGATTACGATTTCTGTGGGATTATTTTTCGGCGTGGGCGCATAATTTAACCATCTAGAAAGAACACTAGTGTGTTGTTATCAAGGGAATATGAGGACAAATCAACAACGGTCTCATACTTTGAATGCGGCGTATTCCGTCTACAGTGTATATTACTATCGTGATCGTGAGGGTAGGTGCGATCCGACACGGCTCTCACCGTTGACACACCGTAACAACCGTTTGTTGTATGAGTTTCGATAGTTTTTTGCTTATTTCCGTATTCACCCTGGTAATATCAGAACTATTGTATGTCATAGCATCAAAAACTTCCCACATATCTTGTTGTAACACCTGCGATAGTTGGAGATGTAAATCATACAACTTTTTGTTGGCACAAAATAGATTACGTCGGTGTTCAGCAATAACTTTACGAAGCAATTTTTCACTCGCAACCGGAAAGAATTGATCGTATCCCCGAATGCATTTCACTGGTTTTATATTATACACTTGGGAATCACTCCACTTTCGCGACATTTCACCAAGAAGTTTAACCTATACTCGAGTTTTATACGTCTCAATCTTGTACGCGCAAACTCTTTTAATTTATTAATCCATACCGGCACGGTATGGATTAATAAATTAAAAGAGTAACGGTTAGCAATTTTAGTATTGAAATTACCGTGAGATTGATACATATTAGATCTATTATCCCTTTACAGCCAATGATGTTAGTAATACCAGAGATATCACTAGCTCGTCACCAACTCCAAGGAAAGGAATAGGCGATGGAGAGGAAGAATAATAAGGAGATGATGTAGGATAAAGCCCTTCTGCCTGGGACTTTAACTAACCACTCCAAAATCAATTCACGCAATTTACCCGCATCTTACCATGTTTTATTTTTCTTCCGTGTATATCGTAGGGTGTATCGTCTCCTTCTCAATGCGAGCGGATTGCTTTGCTCCTGCATTACACACACATATCCTGTACAATGTGGATCGTTGCTTTGGGAGCCGCTGTCTCCGAGTATTGTGCCTGTGATACATTATTACCGTTGAAATACAACTACCTACTTGCGTATGGTGTTCCAGCAGTTGTGGTTATGGTAAGTACCTAGCTGTTACACTGTTTTATGAAGTCTATAATGTATAAATGTTACAAGCAAGTAGGATAAAATACTGGTGGCTGTACAGTCAGTCATGAAATAGAGAGTGGGTTACAAAGGCAAATACTAACCTTTCTAACTTACAATTGATGTAGGGACTTTATTTATATCAATATGAAAATGTTGAATCGCTATACGAGACACGAGACACACCTAAACCTTACTACGTAATGATAATGATGCTAACTAACTACGCAGAAAATAAACTATATTGTACGACTGTACGCGCAACACGTTCGGGCGGGAGGCCGGTATCTAAACCACTCCGCTATCTATGCAGTCAAATTGAATTTGTTTATTGTATATAACTATAAAAGAATAACTACTGATTGACTGACATTCAAACTCCTGGCTGGGGCTAAGACTGGGAAAATTTACACAAGGATTCCTTTGATACGTACGTAAGCATTTTATGAAAGGAATTTTTACATCTATCATTACGACGTGAGCGCCCTATGCGTGCACAGAAGTGTGTCCTAGATATTTTTCTGTTTCAGTTTAACTATGCACTATCGCTGGAACATTATGAGGTGAAGCATTATTGCTGGATGTCAATAGAAAAGGGTATGGTCATGAGTTTCATGGTTCCCGCTACTATTCTAATCTTAATCAACACTACTATAATAATTCTTGGATTGCAAAGCGTCAACAAAAAGCAAGCAGAGACGTTGACAGCTAAAATACAAGAATTAGTAGATCATCACATAGCAAATTGGCCTAAGCAAGACCAATCTTTGGATCAAATGAATGATAAAAATGGAAGTGTAGATACTTTGGATAATATATACACGCCTGGTAGTAGTAGAAAGAATACGGATAGTTCAGAAACTTTGGACAAAGACTATAATTGCGAAGATGATTGCCACTATGTGAATATGGCACCACCCGGCGAAAACTGTGAAGTAGCTAGTGAGGTAAGTGTTGCCATTTACGATCGTTCTATTCTATTAAATTTCAAACAAATAGTAATAATTTAGGCTGTGTTATTATTTGAACGTTGTTTTATGATATTTTAGCAAAACTTAGATCAGGCAAAGGTGCTCCAGGATAAAGGGTTACTAAATATGCTGTATTTGGATAACGTTTCATGGAAATGGAGCACAGAAGGCAATGATCTTAAGACCTATTTGAACCTGTGCCTCGTTTTAGAGCCCTTCTTTGCAGTTAACTGGGTTATGGGTGTAGTAGCGATAGAAAACGCGACACACTGGTCTACGCCAACGATTTATTTGATACTTGTTGTTGCTATGGTGAGTTAAATCTTAATTTTATTCTATGCTTGATTTAAGTAGGTATATCTTATTTCTAGCTCGTTAATGGCTGTGAAGAATCAATAGTTACCAAACAGATCAGATAAGATAAAATAGCATAGGATTAAGTTTCAAGTGTTTCTTCTTCTGAAATTGATATTGCTTACTTAGTTGTATGTATTGTGTATTTTTAATCAGTACATATATCCTTTTATGTATTTAAAACTTATACTTGTCTCGTCTATATTTCTGAATTACCCAAAAGTCAACAGGCATAAAATGTCTAAAAGGTTTTTGCAAACATAACAAATAAATAAATTAAACAATATTTGTCCTGTATGATGATAGAGCCCACGATACGTTGTGTATACTTACTAGTAAATGCTATTATCAAATTATTATGTGCCTACATAATTTGGTCCAGCAGTAATAGCTAATAAATATTGGGTTGGGTATAAGGCGGGACATATAAAACGAGTGCCTTGGCTGACGCAGGCGTACACTCGTATTCCCTTATGGTCCAACTAAAAAACCTTCAACAATACAATTGAAATTATAAGGGTTATGATAATGATGCATCTTTTTAGTATGTCTACTTAACAATCACGATATGTACGACATTGCCTATTGTGAAGCCTAAGAACATAGCCCCATGCTGCGAAGCAGTTATCACTGAACCTATGTTGACTAGGAATAGGTGAGTAATATTTATATCTAAATGTAAAGTTATTGTGACCACTATCATATACTATTGGTGGTTAGTCCTGAGTATATTCTTATTCTGTTTATCTATACGAAGTTCATATTTTCACATAACATTATCAATTTATTGGCAAATGTAGAACACACGATCTGATGACCCAAGAACTACTTATTGATATGGCATATACGCAATCGATGAGATCTTGAGAGAGGTCCTGCAGTTCTATGGACAGTTGTACAGATCCCAGAGCCCTGCTGTTGGCTTGGTCCAAGACCCCAGATCCAAGCTAACTCGGCACTTTACCGAAGATATCCCAGACGTCAGCCTGTACGAGATCAGAATGGCTCTCAAACAGCTAAAGAACGGAAAGGCACCGGGTGGCGACGGAATTACTATAGAGCTTCTAAAGGCAGGCGGAAAGCCGGTCCTCAAATCAAGGAATACAATCGGCCTCTGTGTCTGGCGTTTGTGGACTATGAGAAAGCCTTCGATTCGATCCAAACTTGGGCGGTGCTGCAGTCCCTTCAGCGGTGCTAAATTGACTATCGGTATATCAAAGTGCTGAAGTACTTGTATAGAAACGCCACTATGTCAGTCCGTGTTCAGGACAGGAGTACGAAACCGATGTTAGTTATGTGTTAGACAGGGAGACGTTATGTCCCCGAAACTCTTCACCGCTGCATTGGAAGATATTTTCAAGCTCTGTGACTGGACTGGATTCGGTATCAACATCAATGGCGAATACATCACTCACCTTCGATATGCCGACGACATCGTAGTCATGGCAGAATCGCTGGAGGACCTTGGCACCATGCTCAATGATCTCATCAGGGTTTCCCGACTAGCGGGTCTTAAAATGAACATGGACAAGACGAAAGTCATGTCTAATGTCCATGTCATTTCAGCACCGGTCCTAATCGGGAGTGCGCTTCTCGAAGTTGTCGACCACAATGTCTACCTAGGACAGACAGTCCCGTTAGGTGGGCACAACTTCGAGAAAGAGGTCAATCGACGAATCCAACTCGGCTGGGCAGCGTTAGGGAAGCTAAGGAAAATCTTCTCGTCCAATATTCCGCAGTATCTTAAAACGAAGGTCTACGACCAGTGTGTGTTACCAATGATAACATATGGAACAGAGGCGTGGTCTCTGAATGTCAGCCTCGTGGCAAGTCTCAAAGTCGCTCAGCGGGCCATGGAGCGAGCTATGCTTGGTATTTCCCTACGTGATCGAATCCCTAATACGGAGATCCGTAGGAGAACGAGAGTGACTGATATAGCCTGCCGGGTTGCCATGCTGAAGTGGCAATGGGCAGGCCATATCGTTCGACGAACCGACAACCGTTGGGGAAGAAAGGTTCTCGAGTGGCGACCGCGTATCGAACGGCGCAGCGTAGGATGGTCCCCCACCAGATGGACCGACGATCTGGTCAAAGTCGCGGGGAGCCATTGGATGCGGTTGGCACAGGACCGCTCGCTGTGGCGTTATCTTGGGGAGGCCTATGTCCGGCAGTGGACGTCGAAAGGCTGATGGAAGATACGCAATCGGATCTTGAATGAAATTTATACCAAGTAAAATAAAGTATGTTTAAGCGACAATCCACAGCGGGAAACATGCCCAAAATGCTGGCTGCATTACCTCGTTGGATGGCGAGTCTTTAATCTTTGGCCGAGATATGAGCCAGCATTTCGGTCACAATACCATTTTTATCGAAATCAATAATAATATGTTATTAACGTCCTACTTTTAAAATTCCAGAACGACAGACAGTATTCCATTACTGGATCCCTCGATTCAACAAGCGAATGTAACTCCAGCGCCAGCAGATACCATAAGTACCATCAGCATTTAAGCCTGAGTATAAAATAAACTGGATTTAAATTAATTGTCGAAACGATTCCAAATCTCGCAATTTAAGAGGTAGTGCGAATATTACCTCAGATGATTTTATTGATCTCTATGATGATGTTTGTGCGTTTTTTGTATTATTGCAGAAGATCAGATACTCTATGGAAAATAGTACCTATATATATATATTGGATATTTTGATTTGAATATTATTAATCTACCGAATTTTATTGTATCTACCTATACGTCAGTTTTTTACATTATCAAAACGCTCATGTGTGGTTCTATTGCAAAACACGTGACAAGATTTTTTTTTGTCAGCCTTCATTGAATAATTGTTTCATATTTTAATCAAGTAGAGTTTGGCAATAAAAAGAGAGTATGGTCGCTAAATATAATATATACTTACCAGTCTTAACGCACAAATTTGAGTATGCGGTGTATGTAATATTTTCTACCATTACAGTAGAAATTTCAATGGAAGTATCAGTATAAAGTTAAAATGGTAAATTTGAATAGACGTAGTGGCTACTTCTGTGATTGATTTATCCAACACGATTTGCCTGTAGGAGTGTGTTAACTAAAACTTATTGGATGTGAATATTTTAAATGGTATTCAGTTGATATGGTGTATAGTTAACTACAATGGAGGAGAATTTACATTTACATTTTATGGTAATTAACTGTGGCTCTACTTTAGACCACAGACCAATTGGTGAATACTCTCAATGTAAAACTCGATACAGTGTTATGAAAATAATTCGATCTATAGCATAATATTGTCTAATACATGAAATTTGGAAATGTGCTCGGTAGACGGCAATAGTCTCGCCCCCTATTACGTGGGACTTAAACATAGTTGGCGAATCGTGGGGTAGGTAATACACCTTTACTTGCCCCTTCGGGTATACAGGCGTGATGCTATGTTTTTAAAGTGAAACTTTTATTAGATCGTGTTGCATGTCGCGTGACGGTCGGCCGCGGAGTAGGGATAAAGTGAAAGGCGCTCGCCAGAGCAGCCAAGGCCAATATGGCGACGCCTATAGTTCGCAGCAACTGACCGTGTAGTGTATAGACTATTACTTAATGGAATATTATTCCAAAAATTTTTAGTTAAATGTCTATAATGTGGAAAAAAGTTTCACTTTTACCGTGGTTTCATAAAACCACACAATCTGTTTTTTTCTATGGCAATGCTGGCTGTACACGCTCGTCTATTTGTCTCGCGAGCCTCTCGTCCGCTCTCGTCACGTAGAAGCTGGACAAGAGAGCACACCATTTACACACTCGTATCAATTGAACTTTGGATGCCCGTTACGATGGACCTAGAAGAAACTGTTGTGGCGTCTTTTTTTATTAGTTATTGTAATTACCATAAAAAGAAAATTATTATAGCCATGGTAAAGACCTTTTGAACTCTTCAACGGGGTTATCAATTCGTTGCTTATCCGCAACCAAACATCGTGTAATAGTTGCTTATCCTTGTGCCTGACATTCTTTGGATTCCATAATAGTGCTTGCCCTTGGTAGGCTTAAAAAGCATTAGACCACTCGTTGTCGCACGCAGCAAGCACGTCTTTACGCGAACGCACCGCAGTTGACGGACAACAGGCATGCTGTCGTTTTCATCGTGAGACTCCCCGAGATCCTTTGACTCGTGTACAAAAAACCGACACGCTTCCGAGAGCCGCGAGACGAGACGAGTTCAGTGTGCATGTCGCTCGTCCTCGGCTTGTCTCGACGAACGTATACAGCCGGGGTGATGGTTGTTGTAGGTACCCATCACCTACGTTTCGGTTTGCTTTAGAACCAGGAATTATTTGGAACTTCCAAATGGGTCCTCGGATGTGACGTGATATTCTTACTGGACCCACAATCTATTAACTCTCTAAAATATGAAAAAAGAAACCCATTAGATCTTCGATCGACATATTAGATTTATGTCGGAACTTTACCTACTTCTGAATGACTTGATACTTTTGACGCCTACTAATTGTAATTTTAAGGGCACAATAAAAGCAGTGGCGATTCGACTGTTTAGTTTTCTATATTTACGTAATGAAATATTATATATTTCTTTTAATAATATAGGTATTAGAAGATTAAGGCCTTACTACATGCGAAGTCTGCCATCTCGCACTTGGGTCTGGGTATACAAGGCTATGGCCAATGTTCTTTCGTTCACAATGAAGGACAGTGCCAAATAGTGGAATATAGCTTAAGCGGTACTAAATTAATTAAAAAATAATGTAAGTATAGTAAATATCGTCACTGCTTTTGTCCGAAATTTGAGATTAACTTTAGATTTTATAAGTAGATATTTTCTATCGCAGTTTCTATACGGTTAATCAAGTAGACGCTTCTGTATTTCAAAATTAGCTACCTAACTATGTGGAGCCCGCGGTAACAATAGCAGTTTTTGAAAAAAAAGGCTAGAACGCGATGAAGACACTAGTCACTTCGCTATCTAGCGTAGCCAATAACCAACTTCATTATATGTATAATGCTATCTTCACTTTTAGACTTTTTTAACTCTATAGAGAGCTACCATACCAAAAAAACCCTCTGAATCCCTTCAGTAGTTTTTGCGTGATGTGCAAACAAACAGCCATAAATTTAAAAGAAATTATATTGCGTTTAGGGATGCCAAAATAGCTTATTACAGTATTTTTATTCTCAAATATTTTACATGTTCAGGCGCAGCTCTGTTACAGATTTTTAATAATAGTAGATATAGATGTTATGCACGATATTTACGTGCATAACAAAGCCATGGTCTCTTAGTTAATTTCTGGCCTTTACTGATAGTGATTTGAAGATCAATATTACTTGTAAATTATTCTATCTATACTACAACAAAATAACGTGACGTTCCACATAGTTTTCTTTCTATTCCAAATCATGGATTTTTCAATATAGGTAACCATGATTTAAAACAAATCAATGATTTATTTCTGTGAGATTCATATTTGGAAGCTAAAATCTCATTTGTGATAGTAAATAGCGTGATAACAATATTGTTGCTATAAGTTTTAATAAATGTTTGAAATTATCAACTGGTTCGTTTTATTTCCGTGTGGGGCCGGCTTTACAATTGTCTCACCCCTCTCTACCCACGGGAGTCGTAAGAGCCAAGTGAGGGAATACCAAGGGAGTGGGCAGCAGCACTCCCTCGAGTATTAACAACATCCACTGCGATCGTCGACCCGCCTGCCAAGCGTGGCGATTACGGTACTATCCCCCATTTCTTGGGGAGGCCTATGTCCAGCAGTAGACGTTGAAAGGCTGATGGATGGATGGATGTTTTATTTCCCTGATATTATTTAAAAGACTAGCTGCTACCCGCAACTTCGTCCGCGTGGAGTTTGGTTTTTATTGGAGAATCTTAATTATTTTTCCAAAATAAAAATAGTGATCCCCGTCCGGTGAGTCCCGTCCACATCGGTCGAGCCATTACGGAGATTAGCTGGGACAAACAGACAAGACATTTTTTTTTTAAATTGGTAATTTGTTATAGGTAGCGTATATGCTCTCGTATACTATACATTTAGTAAAAAGTTGTTGTTTAGTCATTTACAAACAGACACTTTAATTTTATTGCATAGAAAACACCCTGCAATAGGGAATAATCACTGTATCGCAGGGATCTTTACAAACAGACAGAGTATACCCAGATTCATAACAATTGTGGGTCACTCAACGATTGGCTCTGGGTGGTAATCGAAACCTATCTGTGTGGTGACGGACTAAGAATAGAAGTGTCACCACCCCCATTCTTTCCCACGGGTGTCGTATGACGCGACTACTTCCCGTAAGCAATTGTCATCTATTGCATGACTGGGTACCCAGTGGGAGTACTCACATGGTATCGGGCCCGAGCGGGTTGGTACCACCATCTCCCGTGTGACCGGACATGAAGCACATCGTTGCGTTTTGGCTGTAGCAGGAGATAGCCGTTTATATTTCATTTCTATCTGTGAAATGAATTTGTGAGCAGCGGCTTGACAATACTCTCGGTATAGTCGAGTCCATGGGCGACGGTTACCATTTACCATCAGATGGACCGTGGCTCGTCTGCCAATACATGCAATAAAAAAAAAACACAACACAGGCACTATGCCGCCGTCTGGCTGTTTGTTCTCATATGCTATTTTAGCTGATCCACTAGTATTTACACGGAGCGACTGCTTATGTGACGTTCACGACCCAACCAAGGGACAACTGGCGACCTTAGGACAGCATTGGAGTCAAGATCATTTTATTCAGGGCTGACAATCGATAACGACTGCTGGGATATTACGAGGGGTGATCCAAAAGTATTGATAATTGGTTACTTCAGGTCCACATAAAAATCCAAAAAAATTTTTTTCGCTAGCCTATACACTCACTACGTCAGCCTAAAAAAATCATATAATTAGGTCAGGATTTCCGGGAGATACATTCATTTGAATACGAACTATCGAAGAGATAACATCAACATGGAGAAAAACGAAATTAGAGCTGTGATCAAGTACCTCTGTTTGAAAAAAATGTCTACAAAAGACATACACTGTGACTTGGTGGAAACATTGGGGGACTCTGCTCCTTCGTATTCTACAGTTGCACGCTGGGCCAAGGAGTTTAAGCTGGGCAGAACATCCACTCAAGATGAACATCGCGAAGGCGCCCATCCACGTCCCTCACAGAAGACAACGTGAAAAAAGTCGAAGATGTTGTGTTGGAAGATCGAAGAGTGACCATCAGGCATGTAGCTGAGATCACAGGGATCTCATATGGAAGCGTTCAAAGAATCATTTCGAACGAGTTGCATATGAAAAAGGTCTCTGCGCGTTGGGTTCCCAGAATGTTAACCGACGAGCAAAAGAAAAAACGAGTTGACATTTCGAGGATTAATCTCGAAAAGTTCCAAGCAGATAAAGAAAATTTTTTGTTGCGTTTTGTGACTATGGACGAGACCTGGATCCACCATTTTGCTCCTGAAACAAAAAAACAGTCGATGACTTGGAAGCGAGCCTCCTCACCGACGCCAAAGAAATTCAAAGTCTCAAGTTCGGCGGGAAAGGTTATGGCGTCTGTTTTTTGGGACGCTAAAGGAATAATTTTGGTGGAATATTTGGAAAAGGGAGCCACTATTACGGGCTCTTACTACGCAGACCAAATAAGAAGATTACGGGAGGCCATTAAGGAAAAAAGACGCGGCAAACTGCGAGCTGGAGTGCTGTTTCACCAAGACAACGCACCGGCTCACGAAGCCGCAGTTGCGATGGCTGCCATTCAAGAAACGGGATTCGAACTGGTCGAACACCCTCCCTATTCGCCAGATCTGGCTCCTAGTGACTTTTACCTCTTTCCTCGGCTCAAGGAACACCTCCGAGGCAAGAAATTTGAAGACAATAGCGAAGTTATGGCCGCTGTTGAGGCGTTTTGGGAGGGTCACGAAAAGGAATTTTTTTCAAAGGGAATCCTGGGTTTAGAAAAAAGATGGACTAAATGTATTGATTTGTTAGGAGACTATGTAGAAAAATAAATTATTATTTTAACTTTAATTACCGTGTTTTATTTTCATTATCATTACTTTTGGATCACCCCTCGTATTTGATCCGCCGGCGGACCACCGAAGGAATGTAACATAGTTCCAGTGGCCCGCCAATAAAAGCGGAGAGACGGCACACGGCGGGTTTCTTTAGTGGGTGAAGGCCCCACACTACCCTGTTCGTTGCCCCGAACGACGAGGTGTGCGGTTAGGATCATTTTTTTCCCGCCTTATCAAAAAAAAGGATTTTATTTGACATCCGAGCTTAACACACTTCCGGAGCACGGAGGGTGTCAAGTGTCAGTTTTCCGACAGCCATTTGATTGCGAGCAAAGTGAAAGTTGCTCGACTTTGCTAATCGCTCGAACTGCAAGTACATAGGTAACCAGGCTACGGCTTAAGTGAGTACTCCTACAAGCAGTAATCGACTGATCTTTACGCGACATTTGCTTAGTTTTTTAAGCCTAACATTACAATTAATTTTATTTAAAAAAAAAACCGCATGTCGCCTGTATTCCCCGAAGGGGTTTAGGCAGAGGTGTATTACACACCAACGAGTCGCCAGCTATGTTGTCCCACATTATGGGGGCGAGCCTATTGCCGTCTATCGGGCACATTTCCAAACTTCGGGCTGCTACTGAGAATTTTTCTTTTTACGGAAAAGCTCAATAAAACTTCCTGACCCGGGAATCGAACCCGAGACCTCATGATCAGCAATCGCTTACACTGCTGCTGCACCACCGAGGCAATTTATTTAGAATTGTACTTTAGAATAAATTATTTTGAGTGGCAAGAGCTTTACTGCGAGCGGGATTCGAACCTGCGTCCATTCCAATCCGAGGTGCTCTCGACCGCTAAGCCTTCGCAGTCACCGACGGCTACTACTAATCCCAATTTGTTCTTGTAGCTGAGCGTGTCAAGTGCTAAAATACAGATCAAAAATAGAATTGTATTGGTAACGTAACAGATTAGGCAGCGTTCTCACTGTCGTGAAGACAGGTGCGGATTTAAAAAAAAAAGTGGGTTGTATACTTCAAAATCAGCGTTCACATACACATACCACACGATTAACTGTCGTGTAAGACTTGCTTTTGCTGTAACGATAGATGTCGAGACAATGGGAACGGTAGCACAACACGTCACGGTCTGATCATGACGACAAAACGTAGCCACGATTAAAATTGTAAAATCCGACGACAAACGGGAACAACTAGACACGACAGTCGTCCAACCATTAATAATTATCGTCATGACAGTGGAATCGTGGCCTTACACGAAATCTATGCGTCAGCTACGCAATATCATTACTGATGACATCATATACGAGTAGGAGTAATAAAACAACTAATTTTGTTCTTATATAAAGTGTATTTCTGGATAAATTGGTTACAAAATACTTATCCACCGCCCGCCTGCGTCGAGCCGAAAGCTTAAAACGTTAGCAAGATGAATTTCAAACGAACTAGGTGATCGTATAAAACCGTACATACTTTAATTTTACAATCTAAATAGTATAAAAAGCCGACCGGCGTTCGCTAACCTGTATTTTACTATAAAAAAAAAACATCACCGCGTTAGCGTTGACTTTAAATTTAGTTTGAGCTTAACTTACTCTGAAATATAGGAAAAATAATAATAAGTATAATTTAAATTATTACATAGATTCCTTAATTGCAAGTAGGCTGTCGTTTGGTCAAGTCTGTACAGAAATCAAACCATTACCTCATTATCTAGTTTCACAAATTGTAATGAATTTCTTTAGGTTTCATTGGCAAAAATATACTTTAACTTATTAGTAATGTACTCACTCTAAGCACATATTACACAATCTTATGAAACATCATTTAAATCCTAATGAATTTCATTACGATCAGTTCAGACAATACATTGAGGCATCGAGATATACTCGTTCAACAACTGCAAAAGCTTAAGGATTAAAATAATATATAAAAAACTCATGCGAAACTCCGGTGTGCTGGCCCTTGAACAATACTGATAGTTTTATATACAGTAGAGTGTCGATTATCCGAACATCGTTTGATTGACGACCGTTTATCCTAACATTTATATAGTACAAATTGCTGTTTTTAGGTTTTATGAATTTGCTAGTCATTATCCTCACTAATTAAAGTAAAAAATATTCCACAATAAATAGATTTATTTCTACTAGTTATCTGAATAAATCGGTTATCCGAATAATCAATCGGTTAATCGATTCGTTACTGTAGATTGTTAGGGCCGAAGCACACTTGTTCGGTCGTGATGATAAATGCTTGTTTATTGGCGATCGGTGGCGCGCAATTTCTCCTCGACGGCTTCTTGCGATGCCTCGGAGAGGTCAGTCGCTTGAATGTACTTTTGTACCCCGACCAAAGACTTCTTCAATGCGTCGAAAGAGCTGTGGAATAATAAAATGTTGAATAATCGGACCTAAATTCCAAGAAGTACAACTCACAGAATATCCGCGTATAGTAACACGGTATGTGTTTTTAAGGGCCGTTTAGAAACCCTCTCCATTTTTGATGTATATTTTTTAGAACTTGACATGCTTCGCCACTTTTTAAAGTACAAATTATTTGTCGTCGTAATACGACCAAATGATAAGGTGATTGGGATGATCGAAAGATCTGTACTTATAGCTCAGTGGCTTAGACCACTTCCGCGGATTGGAATAGACGCGGGTTCGATTCCCGCTACTACAAAAAATCTCTTTTTCCTTATTCACAAATAATTTGTACTTTAAAAACCCTCTCCATCATATTTCCCATCCTTCTACTATACTTTTCCCAGGGGCTGGCAACACACGCGTTGTACATTTCGTATTGCTAGTCTAAATATGCTTATACGCACGTCACTTGGCCATTTTTTTTTAAAAAAGCTTCACTATCTTTCAGTTTCAAGAAAATAAAAATCGTATCTAGACGACCTAGACTACTTCACTACCACGGCACCATATTTTAACTCAACAATATCGAAAAACGTAATAATTTCATTCGTATATCGTGTTCGTAATAGACGCCTAAGATAATGTTCTAAAAATAATATTGTGAATTCTGGCAACGATTACTGAAGGACTTCCAGTTTTATAGCAACGTGATTTATAACTGGAACATGAAAGGCGAACAAATAATATTTAATTGTATAATTAGCACGACTTTTTTTTTTAATTGTGTGGTAAAGCCATATTTGACTATTGACAACGGTACTTGTTACCCATCTAGCCTTAGGCCTCGTTTAAGGTAACGCGGGACGTTAGGCGGTGCGTTTGGCGTCACGTCGTGCGATCAAATCAAACATGGTAATGTATGAGAGCGTTCATGTACAAGCGTCATCACGTGCTTCGCTTGTACGCTACTTCGCATACGGAGAAAACGCACAGCGCGACCACAGACGTGCCGCGCAACGGCCCACGTGTCCCTGAACGAGGCCTAAGAATCCTTAGATGATAAGCACCTACTTACCATCAGTCAGACTTTATATTTGTTTGCCACCATCAAAGTTTAAAAATCAAGATGCAGATTTGCTGGTGCGACTTCGAGATGCCTTGCGGAATAGATCACACCAGGCTGTTGCTGTTATGCCAGTAGGTATTAACTTAATTTACCTGGAGTACAACATCTTCTTCTTAACTTTAGCGGTATCTGGGCACCACGACATGAGGAACAACTTCTGTTTCTTGCTGGCCTCGGATGTGCCCTGGCATTGGTGCGTGTATTCGAAATCGAATAGCCCATATCTGAAATAATCGGCACATACTATTATTACTTTTTAGAACAAATTTGTCTGGCAAAAGGGAGCTTTACTGTGAGCAGGATTCGAACCTGCGTCCCATCCAATGTTGCGAAGTGATCAGGACAGCTAAGCTATCGCAGTCACCCAACGACTCCAAATCTCCACTTCACATTGGTTTTAGATCTCTTTACGACCCACGCCACCTATCGGATGCATTTACATACATTATTCCAATATAGTATGTTTAATTTTTTACTGGCGCAATTTTTTCTATTTTGGTCTGTATGTATAGTGCCTAACACTAGACATACTCAGCTACTTTAAAGACCAGATTATTTGTGAAAGTGGAATAAGAGAGCTTTACTGCGAGCAGGATTCGAACCTGCGTCCCATCGGATCCGATCCAATATTACTTTCTGATTAAGATGACACGACGACGAATTTGTTCATTTCGTTGTCACATATAGTGAAATGAAATGGCGAGCAGCGTGGGCCGTGGCTCGTCTGCCACCACAAACAATAAAAAAAATTAATAAATAATGTATAATTAATTGTGTTTACTGTAAGACAATTATTTGTGTGGCTCACAAATGGTTGTTAAAGTTACTTTGTGTCTGTTAACTTGCATGTTTGTACAGTCCCCGGATACAGGGATCGTTAAAAAAGCAAGTGCTTTTGTTTGTCACTTCTTTTACGTCATAACTACAAAATTAGCAAACAGTCTGGAACCCTAAAATATAGGTATTGTTATATTGTCCAGTTTCTAAGATCCAAGCGGAAGGAATTGTAGGCAGACTAGTATTGCACGCCTAATAAGTGAAGCGTTAAGGCGGGTACTATCAATTCACGTTCAAATTTAAAATGTCTCTATTTATCATATATCGCACTTGTAAAATAATATATACACACACATCAAGAAAAAACACTATATTTAACACCCATGATATTTTTGATGCCATTTTTGTTATTTAAACTAGTTATAAAATAGTTTAAAAAAGTTCTGTCTTGGACGTCCGTGTGTTGTAGGTAATGTATGTTAACACGATAACGACCGAAATACTTTACTAATAGTCTTTTTCTCTCTTACGCTTCAGTGTACATTAGGAATAGAACCCTATCACTTTTCACGGTCTGATTCGATGTGTTTTAATTGTTATTAAATAAACAAAAATAGTTTGAATATGTATGGTCGATTCGATCATACACTAAAACCAGCACTATCTACCTTATTTAGTGAGAACTACTTCTATAGAACCAATATAGTAGTACTTCTTAAAATTAGCGTCATCTATATAAGACACGAGAACCACATTAGTACTTTTTGAAATTACCGCTATCTATGTGATTTATTGAAAACTACTTAGTAAGTACCAGTCACCAATACATTATTAGTTACTTATTCAATGAAAAATGAAATTATGAGGCGTGCACTTTTGGATTTTCCAATTTTTTTATAATTATGCGCTTTCACAAAGAATTCTCGTCTTACTTTGAGCTCGTTTGAAGTCTGTAGTTGTAGTACTAGCCTTAGTGTTTGTTTTTAGTTTACCTGCACTCCCCGGTGCCTCCCGTCTGCAAGTCCTCTAAGAACTGCTCGTACTCCGCGTTACGTTCTCCCACTGTCTCCACATCAATCTGTTTTTCGTCGCGGATGTAGAACACCACGTAGCGGTGCTTCTTGTCCTTCTTTATCTCCTCGTACGTCGTTTTACACGCGTCCGAAACTGTCACACCAGACGCCTGGAGAATAAACCAACAATTAGTAAATTTTTTTTTATAGCGTTTGGTGGCAGACGTTTCACTGCCCTCCTGATGGTAAATGGTAACCGTCGCTCATGAACTCAACTGTACCAGGAGCATTGTCAAGCCGCTGCTCACCATTTCATTTCGGATATGAAATAAAAGAATTAACAGCTATCTTTTGCTACAACCAAAACACACCGATAATGCTTCATGGCCTGAGGACGGTTCTCATGGTGAGAGATTGATACAGACACCCTATTAAATATTTTACGATATTCCTTCTACTAAAGGTGATGTACACACAGTTCTAATTCAAGCATTTTTTAATACAAATAGTATATATAGGCTTATAAGTGCAAAGCAGATGATAAACGAAAAAAAATATACACATATCCTGTGATCCCTTCTGCATAGGAACGGAATTAGACAACAGTTTTATTGTAATTTGTCTCGATGAAAAGTGAATGGATTTTAAATAGAAAATCAACGTGAGTTTAAACTTGACTAAAACTTTATTGTTAACACTTGGCAAGGCGGCTTATTTTATTTGAATTTATAATATTGACAGCTCAAAAATCATATTTAGGTAAACCAAAGTTATTTATCAAGATTAATATTCCTACTAATTTAAAAGAAATTATCAACAGCAGCCACACTGTATAACCTGGTGGCAGCCATTTGTAATATGCGAAGGCTTCATAAAGCTGGTGATCTATAACCTCATAATTTTATGTAAATTTTACTGAAACTGCCAGTGGCATTACTGCAGTGCAGTGCTCGCGGGAGGCCTTGCGGGTAGCGGACGTTCCGCGGTCCATCCACCACCCGCGGCCTCAGCTAGGGGGCCATCAAGTACTTGCGCCTGCGCCGCTCCTATCACAGACGACGATTCGGCTCAGGGGAGGGATCTACCTCTCTGGCCATCTTCCTTCTGATGGCGTACTCGCAGAAGGTAGCGTCCGCGGCCCAATTTCTGACACTACCGAGCATAGCTCTGATCACGGCGACAGTAATGACTTGAAAAGTCATCAGACATAGAATTATAGGAAATTGCAAACTAACACGCAAGCGATGCAGCTGTGCTCGTATGTCTATTTTAACTAAGAGCAGCATTTTATGCATTTGTCCTAGTTATTACAGACTTACAACGATGGGCGACGTGCTAAACAGGAATTTTGTTCGATTACTTTTATTTATATTTATGTGTAAGCGTATAACGTTAACAGCAATAGTCCAGCTAGTGGTAGAACTGCGAAGAATGATTTCGAACTTGTTTAAGGTACACCCTTCTGACTTCAAAATTATCGTAATGAAACCTGCATACCTGAGCAATTACGAAGGATTCAGTCATCCAATCAGCACTCCGAGTACCGACTACGAGTCTAAGTTGCTTCACTTCCGAGTGAAGACCTGTGGTTTGTGTAAAAAACGTAACGAATATATCAGACGCTTTTAAAAATTTGACAAGTTTAAGATGACCATTTCATTTCGGAGCAAGCGCAGTAGCCACTGGGTTTTTTGGGCTTAGAACATCCCCAAATAAAAGCAATATGTGAGGGGCGAGAGGCGATTGCCTCCCTCGGCGATGGAGGTTAATGGACCGGATTTATTTCATTGTATCAGGTTGAAAGCCAATAACGACCAAAGCGAGCTAATAGGGGAATGAATGAAAAACAACGCTGACGAAGAAAACGATACGATACAAAATTTAATTTTAATGCCGCTTAAACAAACTTAAACATAACCGTATTATATCGTTTAAATGCAGAGATATGCATCTGATTTAATATAATTAGCCCCGTTAGAAACGGCACAGCGCTACAAGTAGCGCACAAAATTTCTTATCTATTCAAATTCTTTAAATAGGTACTAGCTCGAGTTGGTAATCGAATTTAGAAAATTGCCTTTCATTTGCGGCTAGCTGCACATGGCTTACATCACGTATTCCTTTTATTTTAATATGAAATTATTGGAAAGACAAATAAGCATCAAAGTTCGTCCCTTATTATTCTTTCCGCCTGCACTTACACACTAACTCCCAACAACTTCTGAGAACTAAGAACCCTTGCCATATACATGCATGGATCAGTTGTTCAATATTTTGATTTAGATTTTACGCACCAGACGCGATATCGAGAGGGAAGCATTGGAGTCAATGATCGATTCTTTCGCAGCTCCGGTTTAGCGCGCCATCTCGTTTCATTTTAATAACATTAATGCAAGCTTTTGTATTCGAGATACTCTTCTCTTTAATACAAAAATACATTACTTTGCTGCTTGAAAACCACATGGTATTTATAATACCGAACATGTCTCACATATTATACTTTTAAAGGATTTCAAAGACTGAAATTAGAACATACCTACATGGCGTACCCACAAAGAGCAAAATGTCATTTAATATGGCAACGTTGAAATCGATATCTTAAAAATAAACCGCATTCACAGCAACGTTCTCTTTCATATGATATTTGCTAAACAAAACCCTTATAACAATAGGCACTAAGTTGATTTCATAACGTATACGACGATAGGCGTCTGACACTTTAGTGCGGCTGACTCACCGGGAATGTCTTATCGAATGTTATCTAAGGTCAAAGTACGTGCTTTTCATATATTTACATGGTTTATAGTTTGTACAGGTGAAGTGTGTTACGGTCGAGTAAGTGATCATGTGTAAGATTATTTAGCTTTGTTTTTTAAAGTCAATGTGGAGATACAAATATAATATTATGGCGGATTTTATCGATTTTTATGACGAATCAAGACGAACTTAACAAGCACCATTTCATTTCACCGATACGAAATGAAAGAATAAACGGCTATCTCCTGCTACAGCCAAAACGCAACGATGTGCTTCATGGCCGGTCACACGGGAGACGGTGGTACCAACCCGCTACCAAGTGAGTACTGCCACTTGGTACCCAGCCCTACCACCAGTCATGCAATGACTGATAATTGCTTACTTCCCTTAGTAGCCTCATACGACACCCGTGGGAAAGAATGGGGTGGTGACACTTGTATTCTTAGTCCGTCACCACACGGAACAAATCACGAATCAAATCATAATTATTCTTGATATAATGGAACATGACAAGGTCACCGACAAAAAATGAATAATGCAGTCGAGTCAAATAATGCAAGTGTATTATGACAAATCGGAAACTAATCGAGTTCCATTTTTAAGGTTGTAGGCAAATCATGAATGAACAAAGATAACATTGCCGTACAATGGTTTAAGTTTTGAGAATTATGTATATTGTATCCCCCGTACACCCACGTTTTGAGAATAATATCCACAAACCACGTTTCGGGCGATTATTCCAATTAGTACGTCACAAAGTAAATGATCTGACTAAACGTATCATCGCTAAAGATATTCTAAAAGTAATAATCCCCCGCATGGACCGTAAAAATAGACTCGCCCGCGTTGAGACATTGGCCGTATTCTATATTTACGTGGTGCATGAACCTCACCACGTGTGACTGTTGGATAAACGCACATAAAAAGGCATCTTTAAAGTTGCATCTGCTCAGTAGGGCATCATAAATTTTATAAAACTACTGTTGCAAAATAACTGTGGGCCTAGCCAAAATTGCATTCTATGATCGCATATATACCCATAACGCTAAGTCACGTGACTAAACGTCAGAGATGTCAAATTTCCATACATTTTAATATTTTTCTATAGCGTTAGCGATTATGGAATGCAACTTGGCTTGGCCCACTGATTTCATATTATCCGTTCGTAACAAGGACGTAAGAGAGCGAGTAGCTATGAAAGAGAGCATTGGTATAAAGATGCGAAAAGGAATGCTGCAATGGCTCCGACATGTGGAATGAATACCGGACGATCGACCGGTTAAGAAGATATAGGGTACAATGCGAAAGTGGAAGGATGTAGGTACAGGGGGGACCAAATCGGTCATTTATTGAAAGAAGGTGGAGTCAGGAGTCTCCGAAACCGGCGAACCTGTATGAAGAGAATTATTCAGAGCCTTTCGGCACTCTGTCCTCTCTATCTACTCCGCAGGGGAGACGGCGTGTTGATAAGTAAGTTATTATTATCCCAAACTTTTGAATACTTGACAGCATCCATTATACTGTGAACGTATCCGTAAAAGCGATGTGTAATATCTGCGTAAATACGTATTCAAAAGTATTATAAATCTAGTGGCAGCCTTGCTTGCCCCGGCATGAATGACCGGCTCTATCGGGGAAGTATCACTCTCTCATAGATCAGCATGAAATAAACGGTAGGAGTATGAGGTTTTTCGTCTGGTGGGTGAGAGCTTCCCTCCCTATCCTCTCCTTATATTATCCTTCCCATCCACTTCTTATTATTCCATCTCTCCTCTTTCCTTACCCTTTCCTTAGAGTGGCGAAACGTGAGTGTAGTCTCTGGTGTCGCTGGCGTCTATAGACTACGTTAACCGCTTGCTATGCGTATACCTATTTGCCACTCGTGTAGTAGTAGTAATGAGAAGAGTTATTAACAATGAAATAAAAATACAGTTTTTTATTTTAATTCGAGAGAGTACGATAAAGTTTCGATTTAGGACAAGTTTGGCAGCATATCGATTATATTTCAATCAATATAACAAATATATTTCAATGCTCTATATCATTATCATACTGCCTATTTTTACTGATATCTTAAGTCACATAAAACCATATTCATGTCTATTTTATTAAATAAATATTCAGTAATAAACTTCGCTTGGGTCAATGGTCTGTTTGGTTGTAATTGAGGTAAGATTGAAGGTGGTATTACATAAGTTTCAATAAACCTACTAGTATAATCAGATTTCGTTAAATATCAATTATTCTACAGAGCAACTGCCTACACACCTCCACGACATGGTAGGTAAATAGATTCTAAATTTGAATTTAGTCAGTCATATATCATCATAATAATGAAAGGGTGTTACCCGTAAAACATTCCCGTAAGGCCATGAACTTCAAGAGAATGCCACAACAGCTATATATGCAATTCAGACTGTTCAGTTTATTACGATAGGCCTTTAAAAGCCTCATAAAGGATTTGGATAGACACTGGCTAAATTGTATGCATCAATATAAGTACAGAAGCCCCTTCGTGGCGTAGTCGGTAGTGTAACAGACTTCCGTGCACGAAGTCTGTGGGTTCGATTCCCACTCAGGCCAATTATTTATGGGATGAACACAGATATATTTGTACTGCGTCTGGGTGTTTTATATATATGCAAGAATTTACAAAAAAAAAATAAAAAATGTATTATATCCGTAATCTGGTATCCATAGCTTAGTTTGGGACCAGAGGACGTCGTGTGAAAAGTCCGTGAACATTTATAGAAATTGTACTCAAATAATATAATCTGTTTATTGCGTAATTTGTAACTATATTTCGTATGGTATGTAACGTAATTGATGTCTTAAAAATATTGAATAAGTGCCGAGAGGACGTTTTAAACATAGGACAGAAAGTGCACGATACTAGAGATTATCATTCCTTGATAAGGCCGTTTGATACGGGTTTCAGATCCTGATTATTACAATTATTTTTAAGATTTAAAAACGCTTACAACGCGTAGCTCGGCGGGTAAAAACTAAGTGGTCAAAATAGGTCATGTTCATGTCTCTACTCAAGTATGTTTGATAATTTAATCCACCTCTGAAGAATGACAATATACCAATTCAGATTTTAGACTCGAAATTTTATAAAGAATGTAATGAGAGTGAAAGAGGTAAGCAAGGATCGAAGCAAGTTTTTTTCCGTGTGGTGACGGACTAAGAATACAAGTGTCACCATCCCATTCTTTCCCACGGGTGTCGTATGAGGCGACTAAGGAAAGTTAGCAATTTATTGCATGACTGGTGGTAGGGCTGGGTACCAAGTGGTAGTACTCACTTGGTATCGAACTCGACCGGGTTGGTACCACCATCTCCCGTGTGACCGGCCATGAAGCACATCGTTGCGTTTTGGCTGTAGCAGGAGATAGCCGTTTATATTTCATTTCATATGTGTGAAATGAATTGGTGAGCAGCGGCTTGACAATACTCTTGTTATAGTCGAGTCCATGGGCGACGGTTACCATTTACCATCAGATGGAACGTGGCCCGCCTGCCACTACATGCAAATAAAAAAAGAAAAAAAAAAGTGGAAATTCGTTACAGCCGTGATTCTATAATATGGTCGGCGTGAGACGAGATTATGTATGCTAAGCATTAAAAAGGTATAAAATATTTTTTCATCGCGATTAGTTGCGAGTTGGCAAACTAGTATATTATTATATAAGACTCGAGGCAACCGGACATCGCCAGTGGTCACGTCCGACCCATCCGTATCCGTACATCAATGGGCAATAGCTTTTAATCGCCTCTAGAATTTAGAACTTTTGCTGGGCTATATTGCTTTGTTACTGAAAGTAAGATGCTAAGTTGTATTTGAGACAACGATACACAGTAGTAATTGGTAATTAAGCTTAGCTTAATAATAATTCACTTGTGTTTTTTTTAAAATTTACATTTCGAGTGATCCTATTTTTTCAGTATCAGTGGTTTTTGCCAACGGTGGCAGATGAGCAAACGGCCCACCTGATAGTGGTAACTGCCGCATCCACAGAGACACAGTCAAGCCGCCACCTACCGTGAGTCAAGTGCTCTTCGTAAACCTGCAGCAGGATATTTATGGAATAAATACCCTGCTGCATGGGGCTTGCGCATGTACGCAGTAGAAAATGGCACTGAAAATGAACCGTTTTGGACGAGAATGTTTTCAGGTGGTAAGAATGAAATCGTGATTCTATTTAAAGAACATTTGTGTAAGAAGAAAATAAGCAATAACTATAAAATTTTCTTTATTACTTATGATGGCAGACGATCCACCTGATGGTAAGTGGTAACTGTCGCTCATGGACTCAACAATACCGAGAGTGTAGTCAAGCCGCTGCGCACCATTTCATTTTTCAGATGTGAAATGAAAGAATAAATAGCTATCTTCTGCTACAGCCAAAACACACTGACGTGCTTCATGACTGGTCACACAGGAGATGGTGGTACCGACTCGTTCGAGCCGGATAGCAAGTGAGTACTCTCACTTAGTACCCAGCCCTACCACCAGTAAGGCAATGGTTGATAATTACTTACTTCCCATAGTCGCCTTATACGACACCCCCGGGAAAGGATGGGGTGGTGACACTTGTATTCTTAGTCCGTCACCACACGGACTAAAAATACAAATGCAAGAGATTGAAAATGGAACTGCCCTGATTAATTTGTCAATAAGGTTTTGGAGAGATTCCGCTATCTCGTAATAATTTTATTATAATATAATGTAGTTCTTAATTTTATTTCACAAATGACTCTTAGGATCCCTTTGCTAGCTTTGAATTTGGTGTTAAAACTATGTATTCTTAAGTCGACACCTGCTTATTAGATGGAAACAATATTCTTTTTTATTTTTATTGCATGTAGTGGCATTCGAGCCACGGCCCATCTGATGGTAAATGGTAACCGTCGCTCATGGACTCAACTATACCGAAAGTATTGTTAAGGCGCTGCTCACCATTTCATTTCACCGATATGAAATGAAAGAATAAACGGCTATCTCCTGCTACAGCCAAAACGCAACGATGTGCTTCATGGCCGGTCACACGGGAGATGGTGGTACCAACCCGCTCGGGCCGGATACCAAGAGAGTACTCCCACTTGGTATCCAGCCTTACCACCAGTCATGCAATGGATGATAATTGCTAACTTTCCTTAGTCGCCTCATACGACACCCGTGGGAAAGAATGGGATGGTGACACTTGTATTCTTAGTCCGTCACCACACGGACACATTCTATGACAATGTGTCTCTTTTGGAGAGAAATTTTAGAAGTAGGGATCTTTAATAATATTAACAGGCAAAGATGTCTTCCGATTAACTTGATTTCGAAAAGGAACAGTTTACAGGATTACCTAGAAAGAAGATATCGTATAATGTAATTTCTTCTAAAATATTTCAGCTTTATAACGTTGTGACTTTTGATTCAGTCATACGCTATGACGTTAGTGACAAAAACTACAGCGCCACTTGTAATTCACTGGCGTTCTACTGTTGCCAGCTATTTTAGAACATTTTGATTTATATATTTCAAATCTCGCCAGCAACATTTAGCAGGAATGTTCATGTAAAATCTTACAGATATTTAAGAAACGTCTTACAACTTTAATTACTTGCAATATTATTAATTTTGACTTATAAATGGCTTGGTCGTTCGTTATTGAAAGTGGCAAACGAGCCACAAGCTCCTTGATGTTAAGCAAGAAGTACAGTGGTAGTTCACCTTGAGTTCCATTCCTACCCTGGGTCTTATTATAATAAGATCCATCCATCCATCCATCAGCCTTTCGACATCCACTGCTGGACATAGGCCTCCCCAAGAGAACGCCACAACGAGCAGTACTGTGCGCTCATATGGGGGGATAGTGCCGTAATCGCCACGCTTGGCAGGCGGGTTGGCGATCGCAGTGGATGTTGTTAATACTCGAGGGAGTGCTGCTGCCCACTCCACCGGTATTCCCTCAGTCGGCTCTTACGACTCCCATGGTTAGAGAGGGGTGGGACAATTCTAAAGCCGGCCCCACACGGCCAATATTATAATAAGATAATAACCGATAACCTCATTGGCTATCCCATGTCCCACTATTGGGCACGAGTGTCCTCTAGTGGTGAGAGGGATTAGGCCTTAGTCCACCACCACTCCAGCGCAGGTATAGCCTAGATATGTGTGTGTTTGTTAAGAAATTACTGCTGCTCGGCGAAGGAAAACGTCTTGAGGAAACCTGCAAGATAATGCACGGTCTACACTAATAGGCAACGTCCAATGCCCATCATCGCGATAATTATGCGTTAACGCAATAAATTGGGTGGCCCACACTTGAATGTTGAATTTCTTTGACGTACTGCCCACTGCAGTTGTCGCTCAACGTCAAGCGGGCAATGTGAATGCCGTTGTCGATTTCTCGCGATAAATTGCGGCTACACCAACGGCCATCATCGCGATAATTAACGGCGTTTCCCATTACTGTGGCCCGAGCATAAGGGATTTTGTAAACAGCTCACGAATTCTACCAATCCGTACTGGGTCAGCGTGGTGGATGGTCTATATCCCTTACTTTCGATAGGAAAACCGTGCCCAATAGTGGTACAGTTTTCTTCTTGGAGTGGTACCTATCTGAATATACCTTTCTTTAGCTACCTCGTACCAACTGCTGCGATCAATTGAGTATTAATATTCTAATAGTTACCCCGCCCTCATTTAGCACGCGTGATATTTGCTAATGAAGATTTGATGAAAAAATATAGTTCTGATGTAAAATTTATTCAGCGTGTGATAGGCAACTTGCAAGTAAAGCAATGTTTTAAATTATAAATAATAGCTGTGAAAATCGCACCTACAATACTCGACATGGAAGGTCGGTATGAAAACCACTCAGAGTGGATTCGACCAAACTCGAATGTATACAAGAATAACTATACCGAGAATAATCTATTCCACGATTTTATTCTCTTAGATAATCAACAGTCGTTTTTCCACGCCATCTGACGTATCGCTTATACTTGGAATAGCTATTCGCGAATAGCGAAGTGAATGTAATACCCAGCAAAAAGAAATTGTTCTACAAACGGGACTAAACTCATCTCAACTCTTATTTATCGTATTATAGCGTGAGAAAGTAGCTGCCACGCGCCCGAAACCGATATTGGTTTCGAAAAATGACAGAACAAAAAAGATGACGCCATTTTTTTTATTCTTGGGTTGACTCCTTATTCGATGCTTATCGGTGGTATAGTGACTATTCCCAAATAGGCTCGCTATTCTTCGAATTGTTGTTGGTAAAATGTAAAATTGATTTATTCTCGAGAAAGTAGGGATTTATTCTAGGAATAAAATGTATTCTTGTTTGGTCGAATTCGCCCTTATGTTCTATTTTTTTTAATTATAATTTACTATAGTGAAATTATTTCAGAAAAACGACGCAGTAGTTTAGATTGACAAAACTACTGGCAAATTTATAAAATTTCCGTAGACAAAACCAGTTTTACAAGTTCTAACATTTGCCAAAATATCCTTGACCTATGACATAGAATTACTTAAATTTCATAAGGCATCGATGGCCTATTTAGTATTCGAGAAATCAACTGCACGTCTGTGCCCATTTGCTTTTAAATTACCTATATAAGTATATAATATACTATTAAAGAGATAAGGCAGATTTTCTTCTTCAAAAAAAAAATGTTTCAGAAGTTACCAACAAACTATGGCCATCTTTAGCACATATAGCGGCTTGAAACAATGGTAGGTATTCTTTTGGCTGTGTTTCGTATAGAGAACGAGAGCGGCAGAGACCCGAACGAACCCCTGCCTAACCTCTCCTTATTATCCATCCTATAATCTCCTTATTATGCTTCCTATCCTCCCCTTAGTATCCTTCTAACCTCTCCTAAAGGCTCACTTGACGGGATGGCAAGGCAAACTATAATAAATGGAACGCCGAGGGACGCTTCGGTATGCCAAAGGATGCCACGGCATCCCGCGCCGTGGCGTACCGCAGTATGCTCGGTCTGCTTGTAACGATATCTACGAAATTTGTGTGCCAATTGTATTATAATAAGATTCAAATTCATTTACGCTCACAAAAATCCTTTGCCGTGCCATCCCGTAAAGTGAGCGCCGGCCTTTAGTGTCATTATATCCTCTCCTTATTATACTTCCTCTCGACCTATCCCTTTTCTTGGAGATGGTGACGCGTGTGTAAAGGTACATTGAATCATTTATATCCGCTTAGCATCAGGCGGACCGTATTATTATTCACGTAGCATAAAAAAAAATAGTTGAAATAAACCTCTGTATTATGTTAATAGATTAAGCTTGAGAGACAATATCCAGATATTACATCACATTTCAAATTATAATAAAATCGTTGGAACATATCAGGAAAATGACTCAAACTGTCGTTGTGGTTATAAACACGCCAATAAATTAATTATAGCAGCTTTGAAGGCACTACAGGCTAGTTGGAATTATAAAATTTAGAATAAAAACATAGCATCACGCCTGTATTCCCCGAAGGGGTAGGCAGAGGTGTATTACACACCCACGACTCGCCAGCTATGTTTAAGTCCCACGTAATAGAGGCCAGCCTATTGATGTCTACCGGGCACATTTCCAAATCCGGGCTGTTACTGGGAATTTTTCTTTTTAGGAAAAAGCTCAATAACATTGCCCGACCCGGGGATCGAACCCGAGACTTGATTAGCAGTCGAAATTTAGAATAGCTGTGGAATATACCTACGTTTATATACTAGCTAGTTTAAGCTTATATCTCAAGTTATATATAGTAGCGGGATAAAATGTATACCAGAGTCTAACCAAGAGCTACCAAATATAGTTTTTGCGTGATGCGCGAACGAACACATAGACAAACAGACAAAAAATCTAAAAAAAAATTTTGTTGTGTTTATACACACCTATCCATATAGTCTATTACAGTATTATTTTCTCAAATATCTTAAATGTACAGACACAGCTCTGTTACAGCTTCATATGTATATCAGGGGTCTCCAAACTTTGAAGCCTTAGGGCCATACTGATTTTACCAAAACATATTTACACAAATGTCAGTGTTTTTGGTTTTACTGGGATTAGTAGGATTCATTTCAATTATTAGTTATTTATTAATATGCTTAAGCTTAGATACTTATGTTAAGTTTTTTGCGTCATCATTTCTGTCGTTAAGTTTTACCTTGCAAGGAAATAAAACCGAGTTATTATCATTCTGTGTTTTCTTCTTCAACTTATCAAAGCAATAGTACTTAGTACAACAAGACATTGGTGGTCGCGGGCCAGATTGATACTAGTCTAGTCTTAAGCTGTCGTGGGCCGGATTGATGGCACTGGTGGGCCGTAGTTTGGAGACCCCTGATGTATATTATTATTTAATAAAGCAGCCATCTCCTGTTTTTTTTCAAACTACTTTTTTAACGACTATTATTAAAATAATACATATGCTGACCCTATCCAAGGATCAAAATATTATGGTATTATGGGAAGGATCTGCACAAAACAACAAAAATTTGACCGACCATTCAATACGCGAAATCATTAATGCGTATAGCATTGTCTAGAACTGACGTAAGGTGACTGACCTCGACCTTAGTACAGTGAGTCATTCACTGACTAAGATAATAAGGTGTGTAAATGAGTAGTCTTGTAGAGGTGAATAATTGAAATTTAGTAGAACTTCGTATGTAATTGTGGCTAAAGATGCTAGAGACAGTTAGTGGGAATCCTCGATTAAGACTTTCTATTAAGCGTTTATTGAGCGTTTGCAAAACGAAGGTCGTACATTTGTTTGCATAACTAATATTGCATTTGTTTTTATTTTATTTATTTATTGAGATGAAAGCGGCGTATGTGCCATTTACATTCAACTCACAATCGCAAACAAAATAAAATAATTAGTCACAAATAAAAATTAGGATACACATTAAGATAATAAAGTCAACAAATCTATAGCCATGGTTATATCTATATTGATTAGACTTAACAACTCGTATACATTTTATCCCGCTACTATATCGGGAAACCTGAGATATAACCGAAAGACTATAAAATTATTCAAACTAGATTTATTGTAGAATTTATTCAAAAGAACTACTAGATGGATTTTGATGCAACTTTTTTTATTTGAAAGGCCTTGATTTGACTTAAAAATTGGTAGACATTTTATCCCGCTACTATATCGGGAACCTGAGATATAACCGAAAACCACCGAAACCCTGCTCACCACCGTCACCCAAAGACGTTAAGTATCAATGTGTTATCGAAATTAGCAGTCAGGAGCAATTGTCACGATGGCTGAATTGGCAAAGCATCAGGACGGTATCCAGGAGATGCAGGTTCAAATCCTGCTCGTGACTGTTATTTTCGATTTCACATTTTTCACTTTGTGTTTAATGTATAATGCTAAGCATGTCAAATGCTAAAAATATATATAAAAATATCTAAATATAACAAAACAACTATATTTTGAGTGATACTACGTTCGAACAGCCGCAGTGGTTTAGCGGTAGCGTGCGAATGCGGCTGCGAATCATAGGCTCTCGAATTCGATTTTCGGGTCGGGAACAAAGAACTCAATACCAGCCCGGAGTTTGGAAGTTGACGGTGTTTCACCCTCGTGCCTCGGAAGCCATGTGAATTGAGCCTGATCTCTCTCCGGCGATATTGGAATGCTGTCCCATCGGACTATGAGAGTGAGGGAACAAAGTGCACTTGTTAGCGTACATACTCGTGCACTATAATATTTTCTGCGTACATGGCTAGTGTCTGTTGATACTGGCCGAAATTTAAATTACGTTCTGGAGATCATATCTATACTACGTTCGAAACTTAAAAATAGCTCATCTCGCTCTTCATTTAATTTTAAATTACGCGAAACTGAACACAGTGCGAAGCTATAAAAATTAAGTAAACTTATTGGCGAACTCCGCATTTAGGGACATAACACACATGTCTAGTGGAAGTACACCATAAAACTCGATACTAACATGACTCACTGTGAATGTGATTCATTCTGCGAATGGTATTCAATACAAGCCATATACGGCCGCAAAACTTCAATGCAGTTTTACGGAGGACCGATTGATATGAAACACCTTAAATGGTTGTCTATAGTAGCATAGTTTAATAGGTATTTTTTTAAAATAAATGAAGGGGTATTGCACGTCATACACGCGATTCCCGACTGCTCACAATATATCAAGCATCGCAAACATGCTTAACAGCTTGGCAGTGTTCTTGGTCCTACAGAGTCCATGAGCGGTGGCTACCTCTTACCATCAGGTGGGCTATGACCAATTTGCCCCCATAAGTTTTGAAAAAAATTGCACAGCATGATAAATTTTTGCCCCACAGCACGATAAATTTTTGCCCACATTAACCTGCACGCCATTTCAGCCAATATTAATAATAATTGTTATGTAAAGTATTAATGCAATGGAATGTACAATTTTGGTGAGTTATGTGAAAACTAATTTGAGTGCCCTGGCTTTTAAATGTGTACAAGTTTTTGAAGACCATATCTAGGAGAGTGGGAAGTAATGTAAAGCAGTCTAAATATTAACATTAGTATTTTCCATTAAAGTACTAGAAGAGAACAAAGAGCTTTCTAGAAAATATTATTTTTGCAGTAGGTAATGCAATATTTTAGTTTTGCTTTAATATAGTTGTGTAGGCATTTTTGTTGTGTTTTAGACACCCAGATCTTCGAAGGAATAAAGCATTTGCTTCCTCTAAATAAAATCTGAATTCTAGTCCCACTTAATAGGAAGGAATCGCATTGCCGTTTAGGGGACATATTAATCAATGAGAGAGCATTTCATTATCTTTATTTTAATACACAAATTCTGTATCTAAAAACTTGCTTTAATCAGAGAATGTGATGAATGTAATCATTACTTTGTACAAATCTTTTATCAGATAAGGATGCATATATCAAGATTGTGACTAATCAATTTTTAAAGTGATGTTAACATTAACTTGAGTAAATATTTCATAATTAGCATATTAGTCACAGTCACACGCATTCTATTTCAAAATAATCATAAATGACATGTCATTCTCCAACTTTAGTCTAGCTCTGAACATCACAAAGAAGCAAAGACTGAAATAAATATATTCACATGGGCAGCACCATACTAATATAAGCATGAATCCCTATTAATCATGGTACATCCCCAATAGACCATCCTTTACTGGGGATGTACCTACCTCCCTATCACACAATATTGGTGGAAGCAATAGTAGGTAGGTATAAGGTTGTATTTAGCTCAATCACAAAACCCCAAAGGCCTGTATATTCTTACTTATCATACTTCCTTTTTAACACCAAATATCCTTCCTTTCCTACTGTCCCTACTCCTGGGATTGGTAATAAGTGGGTGCCAACTCAGGTGCTACAGGGGCCTTTTACATTAAATTAATCAGAATTTTACTTCAAAATTGCAACTGCATGTGGATAGGTTTTAATTTTGCTTTATTATAATGAAATATTATTATAGACAAAGGAATGGATTTGGGGAGATATTGATTATTTTCTAAGAATTAGTCTATTAACATTTGAACAGCCATATAACAGCAACACAATCATGTTTGTTATAAAATAAATTGGGGTTGGACCTCACCCCTATTTTGACAACTCTAAAGTATTTGACACAGATGAAAGCACACCCTTTTCTTATTAGAAAAAGGGATGTCATATGGACTTCCTATTATATAGAAGTTTTTATGATGGACAGGACATTTATTAACATTTCTTTTCAGACATTAGAGAAAATATGTTGCATCATTGTGAAATGAATAAATTTTCTCGACATTATTCCGCCGTGTGGGGGGGGGGCTTTAGAATTGTTCCACTCCTCCACCCATGGGAGTCGTAAGAGCCGACTGAGGGAATACCGGAGCAGTGGGCAGCACCACACCCTCGAGTATTAACAATATCCACTGCAATCGCCAACCCACCTGCCAAGCGTGGTGATTGCAATCGCCAACCCGCCTGCCAAGAGTGGCGATTACGGCACTATCCCCCATTTCTTGGGGAGGCCTATGTCCAGCAGTGGACGTTGAAAGGCTGATGGATGGATGGATGGATTGCTTTTGAGGTTGTTAATAAGTTTCAGTATTTTAGTAACAATATTGCCATAACTACAGTCAACTATAATATTATTAGTTACTAATCATTCTCTGGATTATCATACATAAATTCGATTTACACACATTTACTTGTTATGTACATATTATTGTCTAAAGTTCCTGTAACAATATGCTTAACGAGATGTTGACATTCCTATTATTTTTTCCTCAGTCAACGCTATATAAACAAATATTTCTCATGGTAGCATAATTCTGATTCACACAAGGAAATTGATAAGATAAGAAAAACGGTCCTTTAGGTGACAGAACAGTATTTTATACCCGTCTCAAATAAGTAAACTTAAAAAAACAACTATTCTAGTTTTCACACACAACACTAGGATATATAACGGTTTATAGCCATATACATCCAGGGTCACATAAAATAAAGTTTATAAAGAAATGGTGGTAGACCTTATAATGATTCAGCATGTGTAGTGAGTTGTGAGATAGTCTACTAGCAAATTATTCAGCGATATATATATGCAGGGCTGAGTTCGCGCTATTGTCGTGCAACAAAGCTGATATTACAATACAGAGCCTCATAAGGACTGTCTGTTAGATTTTAGGCCGTAGAATGAATAACCTTGACATTGCGAGGCCAATAGCCTCGGGTTCGTCATTAAAATGACGTATCACTGGATGCTGTATTCAGACGCGATTGTTTACCCTAAAACAGTCATGAACACTACGTAATAAGCAAGTGCCGCAACCACTACTCCTTATATGGTCAAACGAAAGTGCGATTGCGCGACGATGCATTCCCTCTAAAGGTCGTTGCCCCGGCGTGCCACAAATCACTGATAAGTCATATTTAACTACCCCAACAATGAAAAACTTACTACATCGCCCCATACGGGATAAAACTCGTCAAGAAAGATGTTTCAAGAATAACCTTTACGTATGTGAAATCCAATACCGGCCCACCGAATTATAACATTCACTAGTCACATCGCATCCGCTTGACGTCTCCGCGGCCATAAACTCAAAACACAACACGTGGCATAAAATCACTGAACGGTGACAACGATTTTTACGAAAAAGTGTGCAAACTATAGTAGGATGTGCGAATATGGCGGCACCGGTCACTGAATAGCTTATATCATGAAACTTTGGTATTCTGTTATACAATTCAACACTATTGCAATAGAAAAACACAACGCGATTGTAATGCACTGTAATTTATTATCTTCACTTACCATTTTTTGATGTTAAACACGTAAAAATTCCACCACTAAATTCACCGACACTACTACAACGACGACCGGACGACACTGGCCGGAATGTTGGCTAACACTATTTTACAACAGCCAATGAGCGCATGCGTCAAAATGATTGGAGAAATCAATAAAGTACTTTTAAATATCCTGTAACTTTTGAAAGAAATTCTCAATAATTAAAATAAAAATTACAATCTAATATAAATTTTAATATATTTTTATAATGTATTTTGTATTTATTGATTTATAAAGAGCTGCTGTTACCGGAACAGGTCAAACAACATTCACAAATTGAGACTCGTAATTCCGTTGAATGACTTCATATTATATACTGAATATTTATGGTAAAGTATTATTGATAAAAAAGTCACTTCGGCACAAATAATACTCGATATGAAATTACATGAGGCGATTATTCAGCTCAAGATAAAATGATGATAACATAATAACTTGAAAGGTGAGTCACTGCTGACGACAGTCTGCCGACCAATCAGAATTCCGTATTCTACAAATGCCCATATACGGATTAACGGAAATAGACAATAGAGCAATGTTATCTGAATTTAAAAAAAAGCGCGCGTATGTCTTATCACCGCAATTTTGTAGATATTATTTTAATTTACCAACTTTACTACGTACATTATTTGTGTCGTTGTGTTATATAATTTTAATGTAAATACATAACTTTGAATGTGTTATTTATAAATATGAATTATTACTGCCGAAATGCCTACAGTGGTGTGCTGTGACTATGCTTATTTAAACAGAATTCAAAACAATCATCCTTATTAAAAATAATGCTGTCGTATTATAAGTAGGTACAATGAGTTTCGCATCATTCTTATTATTAAGTGCTTTATTAATTCTCCATAGCACCGTATTTGGAAATAAATTTAACCAAATAGTGAATATTAGATATCCTTATTTGGTAGTTCTTTTGTTTTGTTTATATGACTTGCGTTAAGCCGCGTCCAGACTAGCTGTTGCTAGCTGTAATCTGTAATAATGCCATGTAATGCGAAATATGCGAATGCTTTGGACGGCCTGCGCGCTTCTTACGAACACCCGTTCCCGCCCGCCAGTCTTCGCCCGCACGCCACGGAGTCGCCACAACTCGAAGGGTTCACTATTCTGGATGTCTCTGTCTCAATTTTGTTGTTGCACCATTATTAGAAAAAAAAAGAAAAGCAAACCTCGTCGCTGGTGGAGTACGGCAATTATTTAAAAAGAGAATGGGTACTGAACTGCCCCCTTAGAATGAAAAACGAAACGTTAGACGAACTTTCGTTTCGAGTCATTGTGTTGATCAACAACAGTCTGAGGCGTGATTTGTGATTAGCCGAGATTTCGACGCGTGATTTAGGCGACCAATCACAATGAAGCCAAACGAAAGTTCGTCTAACGTTTCGTTTTTCATTCTAAGGGAGCTGATGGCATATCTACGTTTTCAACACATCAGTGCACAGTCGTTACAAAAATTTTGTTCGTATAAGTCCAAGTGACTTTGAAGTTCGACTTTTGTTTGTAGAGAGCAACTAAATACAGACTTTTTTCGTCATCCCAGCCTTCATAATCTTCTATTTTATTAATTTCTATAAAAAGTTCAAGAAGTGTGTATGTTTGTTAGCGCACCTCTGCTGCGAACGTCCGTCCAAAGCTCACTGGGCGCCTCTTTGGTGTTCGTCCGAAATAGAGCTCAATGGTCCGAAAAACCGAGTACCGACAATCAACGGATCGCTGCGTGCGCACTACGAATGCACGTAAAAGGAACGGAGTTCGCGAACACATTTAATTGTATGGGAAATGTTACATTGCATGTTACGTTACAGCTAGTCTGGACGTAGCTTAAAACCCTTGTTTTGTCGTTCAGGGCATCAAACAGAGAGAGTAGCGTGGGGCCTTCACCCTCTTACTAAATCCGCCGTGGCCCGTGTGCCGTCTTTGCCTGTGTTGGCGGACCACTGGAATTGTGTAATATTTCTTCGGTGATAGCAAATAACGGCCCCTGTATCAGCTCGGGAGTTTTTTATGCTATAAGTGTGGCATATAGGCGTGCAGTCCACCCTTATTTATTCATTATTACTCAGGGTACCACCATCACGCGCACAGGTGTGTCGCACCTCAGAAATATCTAGCTAGTCGTTTAGCTACTATATTCATGGTTTGAGGATGATAATAATCCTTGACTACTACATACATCCAAGATTAGAAAACTATAGTAGTAAGAGCTCGTTTATCTGGCGTTCGATCAACACTCAACAGAGCCCCGCGTTTGATGTGTGTACGCTCGGATTATATGGAAAAAACCCCGGATAAAACGAATAAGACGCTGTGCTATGTTGTGCGTGGCATAGCTACTTATTTCATTTTTAGTCAAAGTGGAACGAAGTCTTCGAGCAGGATTCAAACCAGTGTCCCTCCCATTTCCGGTGGGAACGCTGTACAGCTCCAGCGATTATAAATATACTAACTTAGTGACTTTCTGACTTTCCTCATGAACCACATTCAATTGTTTGTTCGGTAGTTTTGAACTTTCGAGTTATACAACGAAGAGTTCCAATAGTAACAGAGAGGGCCCGTATGGGGCCCGTGTACGAATTCGTGGGTGGGTAAACATTATTATGGAAGAAATTTTTATGAAATAAAAATATTACTGAAGAGATTTTTCCGAATTTTATAGGTAGTAAAATACTTACTTTAATCAATTTTTAGAATATATCAAATGCTTACAAAAAAGTTAAATCTAGTGGTGCTCTCTTGGGGAGGAGGCCCATGGCTCGCAGTGGACGATAATAGGCTGATGGAAGGATGGAGTATTAAGTATTATGAATGCGGCAGTAAAAAAATACAAGAATTTTAATAAAGTTTATTTTCTCAATTAAAGATTTACAATAGATACTTTTTTTAGCAATAAGACAAATCTTAGCAGTATGTATTAAATTGCGTGTACATTGTTTTTTTTATCTGACACCCAACATAAGATTTTTTTATGAGTGTCCTAAAACTACACTATCCGAATAGAAAAAACTACTAATCCGCATATCGCGGGGGACTTTACAAATATACACCTGAACTGCTGACTTTCACTTACCCCTGAAGGACCTAAATGATATTTGAGTGGTGTCTGAATAATGATAATGTTCAAATTTTTATTGTTTAATGCTCTAAACAGGATTCATCTTCAATATTGTCGTTTTGTTTAGTCCCTTAACTGCAAAGTGCATATAGCAAGAATGGGGATCTTTACTGCCATCATTTCACGGCAGATGGCGTATTATCGACATGACCATTCAAAACCGTCATTTCCATAAAATTTGTAACCTGTAATTTGATAAATTTTTATTTTCTTGTAATATGCCTCTGTGTGTTGTACCAAAATGTAATAACCCCGATGTTTGCATTTATTTCCCCAAAGATCCAACATTAAAAAAAGTAGGAATAGTAGCAAAAATTTGTAACAATACAGCATAGGTGCTATACATTTTAACAATATCGCCGATCAATCGGTATAAACACAAAAAATAACAAACAAAATTCTCAGGCAAACAAATTTAGATAAAGCAAACAAAGGAACTACCATTTGACAGTGGCCATCTCGCCGATAGCGCCATCTGAGCTCAACTTAGCCCGTGTATCCCCATTGAACGTTTACAGTAGCGTTGGTTGTGGTATTTGTCTAATTGAACTCCTTGATAACAATCATTATGATACTGCACCTTTAGTTTAGGGTCGTTAGATAGATTTCTCTACAATAAATGGAACCGTGAGAAAGTCACATTTAAACATAATTTTTCGGCCCTTACTAATGTGTAAGGTTGGTGATTGTAATATTTTTATCGATGTACTGGTACATGTTGTGAATTCCTAAGTAACAAGATATTATGCTATGATTTATATTCATGTAGGTATCAAAAAAGATTCCATAATTAAAAGGTGAATTAATTGTGTTCCGTGGATTCTTTATGTACTATGTGCATAAAATTTAAGCACGATTTACAAATCCCCCATATATTTATAATACCTAAGGGATAGTCCATAATGTTTTTTAGCATTTAACCCTTTCCCTTCCCCCCTGGTAATACGTGGTGAGATTTAAGACCTAATCGCCTCTCCCCCTTTTTGATGTGAAACATCTAATGCGGAGAGGGTAAAATCTGCTGTTAGCATGGCGACGCTTTTATTTTACTTGTCCCGTTTAATTCTTGCAAGTTAAATTTGACACACTTCCCGGTTTCCGATTGAGCTGAAATTTTACACGCTTATGTATATCGCGTGACAATGCAATTATGTTGACATGGAGCTGATCTGATGATGGAGCTGGAAGGTGGATATAGGAACTCGTATAATGACCCGCTCAACCCCATTGAGTTTGGGCTCGTATGATTCGTCTTGACGAGTACTTTGCTTCTAGATGGTATCCAGGGTCTAATAATGGAGCTGGAAGGTGGCCACAGTAACTCTACAACGAAACAACGCAACCCCATCGAGTTTGGTATCGTTTGATTCGCCTTGACGAGTACTTTGTTTTTAGATGGTATCCACAGGGTCTGATGATGGAGCTAGAAGGCGGCCATAGGAACTCCGTTATGAAACTACATAACTCCATCGATTTTGGGCTCGAATGATTAGTCTTGACGAGTATTTTGTCTCTAGATAGTATCCGGGGTCTGATGATGGAGCTGGAAGATGGTCACAGTAACTCTGTAATGAAACGACGCAACCCTATCGAGTTTATACTTGTTTGATTCATCTTCAGGAGTACTTTGTCAAGTTACGATCATTTTATTTCTACAAAATAACTTCGATGTTTTCACATCTGGTAGACGTCCCGCGACGTCTAGTTTTTTTTTGTTAAGGCGGGAAAAATGTTCCTAACCGCACACCCCGTCATTCGGGGCAACGAACAGGGTAGTGTGGGGCCCTCACCCACCAAAAATCCCGTATACTTTTTAGTAAATACAGGTAAGCATAATCTAATTTAAGCTCACACGCTTCTTTTCGGTGGTTTAGGATTTGTGCGTTCAACGACAAAATTAATACACGTGATATCTCACTACAATGTGTCTATGGAAGTAACATATTATATAACTGGTGAACTTTCCTATTAATAGCTCCTCTAAAATGTTGTCTGGTATTTGAATTTTCGATTAGAGCTGTTGTGTTCAGCGGGCTTAAAAAATAAACATTACAATGTCCCTTTAAACAATAAAATCTTAGAGCATGATTGCAGCATCACTTGTGAATCTAACCCATCCAAGGACCCACTAAATATATATATTACACATCTATATAATTCCAGTGTCACGATGTTTGTCCGAGATGAACTCCGAAACTACTGAACCGATTTTAACTTTTTTTTTTAATGTGTGTTTTTTTCCAACTTAGAGATAGGATACTTTATATCTCAATTTATAATTGCAATATTTAATTATGAAAAAATATATGGCGGTACAAGTTCGCCGGGTCAGCTAGTATATTATACATTTAAAACATCAAAATCGGTTAAGGTGTTTAGGAGTTAAGTGGTATTTGTACGGAAGATATCACTGCCAGAAAACTTAAAATAAATGGGTATTACGCATTCCCAACATATTTATGGTACCTCTTATACATAGTATACAAGTTAGTCAAAGTCATTTGACCGGCAGACCCTGCCAGGGCCCGTTTCAAGAACGGCATAGCATAAGTATTATCCGACGCTTGTATGAGCAGAGCCACAGAATTTTCTAGATGTTGCCGGACCATTTTAGTAGGAGCGTTACGTTCGAGTAACGTGCATATGTCTGCTACAGAGTAAGCTGCTATACGGGAGACGTGTTTCTTGCGCTTGCTGATTGATTGGGTTAGTCTGTGAAAGAGATATTTTTTTTTTTCATAAATATTCTTTTTTGGCTTTTTGTTCATCCATACCCCACAACCATTTTTTAGTTAGACAAATGAAAATAACCTAACCTCGTCGTTCGGGGCAAAGAATACCGCGGCGGCGTCATTTGGCGGGTTACTGGCACTGTGTGAAATTACTTCAGTGGTCCGCTGATGCACCCAGAACCATTTTTTTGTTAAGGAGAAAAAAAATGTATCTAACCGCACACCTCGTCGGGCAACGAACAGGGTAGTGTGGGGCCTTCACATACAAAATAAACCCGCCGTGTGCGGTCTCTCCGCCTGTCAACCTTTTACACAAAAGATTAATGAATAAAATTATAAGTGCAACTAAAATTCCTACTCAATCGCTCCATTCATTCGTAAAAACTGCATGAAAAGTCGTTCAGTAGTTTTTGGAGTTTATTACGTACACATATACAGTTGGAGGACCTAGTTTTATTAATTTTATTAGATTATTTGTTTTTTTCATATAGGTAATTTATAATCACTTGACATGCTCAACTAATTACTAGAACTTTTGTAATACAGTAAAAATAACTGCAAGCGGGGTTCGAATGCCGGTGAAAATACCCTGCCTAAGCTATCATAGCATGTAACAGCAGTAATCAATTTCTGTATAACATCCTTACCATCTTGGTTGCACGCCATTTATTGGATGGTATTATGTAGTGACCACATCTTAGAATTAGTCAGTTCATGTTGTGGCTGACCGTTTCATGAAATGGTTAGGTTAGGAAACCTATGCGACCACAGAAGTAATGTAAAATAGTCCAGTGGCCCACCAACACAGGCGGAGAGACGGCACTCGGTGGGTTTATTTAGTAGGTGAAGGCCCCACACTAGCCTGTACGTTGCCCCGAACGACAGGGTGTGCGGTTTGGTACATTTTCCCCGCCTTAACAAATGTTGGGTTTCATGAAATGGTCATCATTAGCTGATCAATTCTACAATCTGGCTACGACACATACGTCTGTAATTCAGTAGTTCCATGTTCTGTACCTCAAAGGCTTGTACTTACTTTTCAATACGATGAGCGATTTCAGATAGTCTCTCTTCGACATGTCTGTCGAGGGACGCATGCGAGGTGGATCGCTCACACAGTGACGTCACTAAAGATCTATAACATTGCATGTAGCATGGCCATCTGAAACGAAAACTTTATTTAAGAATGAGCATCTTTTTTTATACTACGCGGATAACATACAAGCATACCACATGGGTAGTAAGCGATTACCGTAGTCTCGCGTCGCCAAGGTCGAGGGTAAGGATAATATATAAAAAAAAGGGGAATGGAAAGGATAATAAGGACAGCATGGAGGATAAGAAGCCCCCTGCTAGTCGTGGCAGTCTCACTCACCATACGAAACACAACGGTAGGAGTGCCTACCGTCTCTACACGTAAATCTACCCTCCTCACACGCAATATGTCAAACTTCATAAGGCAGTCAGGTTGGCTAACCGAACGCATTGAAAGCCCAGGGGGGTTAGGCAGAATCTCATATATCACATGTTGATCGTATCGTGATCACTGTGATTGGTTGAGAAACCGATGCGAGATGTCACAATAATCCGTTGGCCAATCACGGTAAACTCTCAACCAAACACAGGACCACGATACAATCGACATATTATGAGATATGAAATTCTGCCTAACCCCTAAGGCGCGTAGAATGTAACTCACTAAATCGTATCGTTTCATTTGTGATTGGTAGAGAAACCGACGCGTGATGTCGCATTAATCCCTCGGCCAATCAAGGAGATCTCTCAACCAAACACGAATGACACGATGTCATGTCGATATGATCGAGTGAGTTACATTCTAATCCCCCAGGCTAGTTTGGTTTCTATAGTATCTTGACATGTGCCATCTCTTTGGTCACACGTATTAAAAAAACTGGTGCTGTAAAGGATTTCAATACATTTTTTTCTGTTCTAGCAACAAATCGCTGTGTTGGATATGCAGTTGCTATATAATTGCAGCATAGTTGGAAAAATACAGGGGGTAGGCAGAATCACATATATGTCACATGTCGATCGTATCGTGATCACTGTGATTGGTTGAGAGATCACCGTGATTGGCCAACGGATTATTGCGACATCACGCGTCGGTTTCTCAACCAATCACAGTGATCACGATACGATCGACATGTGAGATATGAGATTCTGCCTAACCCCCCTGGTCTTTTAATGCTTTTTCATAAAACACACCAATACGGATATTGACAGTATATAGTTATAATTTCATGTAAATCTATGTTTAAACGCTTAATATTATTATTTAAATATCATAAAGTATTATTTTAATATATAATAAAGTATTTTAGTTTAAACATACTAAAAAAAAACATTTTTAAACGATGTAAATGACACACATGTATGACGATGACCACGAATGTTTGACGTCATGGGCCTTGTTCACATGTACCTAACAGAAACAAAATACTAAAAGACCATGCACGAACCTGCGTTCTGCAAACATGCGTTTTAGCGGGAAATGAAAAATAAATATTATTATTTTTGATCTATATTTTTTAGCATTTGACTTGCTTAGTTACTTTTAAAGTACAAAATTATTTGTGAATGAGGAAAAAGAGAACTTTAGTGCGAGCGTTAATCGAACCCGCGTCCCTTCCAATCCGGGGAAGTGCTCTAAGTCACTGAGCTACCGCACCGACCTTTCGGCCATCCCAATCTCCTCATCACATTTGTCTTTGCGACCAACGCCATCTATCGGAATGCATTTACATGCATTAATCCAATATAGTTAGTTTAATTTTGCAATTAAAATTCATACTATTTGATGACGCAATTTTTTAAACATTTTTGATCTATATTTTTTTAGCATTTGACATGCTTCACAAATAATTTATATTATTATTATTATTTTTAAATTTAGTGTTTCATTTATAAATTCTTTTTTTATTGTGTTTACCACGGATTTATCAACGAAATTAAAGCATAACCAAAAATAGTACAAATCCGGAGTTTGGAAATGTGCCCGGTATGATGTCCCACTGTGCGACTGCTCATGAGGTCTCGGGTTCGATCCTCGGGTCGCGCAGTGGTATTAAGCTTTTTCGTAAAAAGAAAAATTCTCAGTAGCAGCTCGGAGTTTGGAAATGTGCCCGGTAGACGCCAATAGGCTCGCCCCCTATTACGTGGGACTTAAACATAGCTGGCGAACCGTGTGTGTGTAATACACCACTGCACATCCCTTCGGGAATAGAGGCGTGAAACTGTTTTATTTTTTAGTATAAATCCGAATTAATATATACATACCTGTCTTCCAAAATCTCTTCTCTAGCGATAATCAAACTATTCAACACAGCTACACATCCATCGAACAATGCAAAAAATGAGTCCCAAGATATATCCGTTCCTTTGCGCAATATATAATGTATTAGATGTAGTAATTCAAATATACTGTCCACGAATTTGTAATCTAGAGATATCTGAAATAACAGAAGATATATTGTTATAGAATCATTGTCTCCTCAGTGTGATCGCGAAAATTTGTTGAGGTCAGCTTTCTATCAGATTAGCTTTAGCTGTTCTTACCAGAACTTACACGGAGCGACTGCCTGTCTGACCTCAACGACCCAACTAACGGGCGAGACTGGCAACCTTAGAATAAGACCACAATCAGATTTTCATTCAGGACTGACTACATGTAATGACTGCCAAGATGTTATTGGACAGCCGGGACCCAATGCTTAACGTGCCTTTGAAACCACGAAGGAGCTCAGGTATCCACAAATAGGTGCCACTTTTTGGTCACCCATCTGATTGCCAGCCGAGAAAAAATTGCTTAACCTTGCCGAATGTTCGAACTTCAAGTGCACAATTAGGCTACGACCTTCTCATGTATTGTAATAGAAATCGTGTCAGATCATACGCTTTGTTGTTTAAAAAAAAAGGCACACCACGCACTAAGCAAATTATCCTTGTATCAAAAAAGTACGCCCACTTGATACACAGCCCTACCACCAGTAATGCAATGGGTAATAATTGCTTACGTCCCCGTCGTTCCAATCGCCTCGTACGAGACCCGTGGTAAAGAATGGGGTGGTGACACTTGTTCCTATTCTTAATCTGTCACCAAACGCACATAACGGACAGTACATTCAAGCCAAGTTTGGCGCATATTCTTACTACACTTACATTACCAAAGTTGAAATAACAATTTTCCCAGACATCTAACTGCATAGACGGCGGAGTTGTTGAGATACCGGCGCCCCGCCCGAGTGTTGTGGATTCTGTTCCCACACAAGACAACTCTTTGTGTGATACACAAATAGTTGTTCAGAGTGAGTATTATACTGTTGACGATTTTTTTTAATGATGTGCATTTAATTTAAATAAACAAAAAAATATATAATTATTATTTCTAATTATTATTATGTGAAATTTATTTTATTTTATTCGTTTATTTAATGTATTTTATTTATTTCTGACATTGTAACTATATTAGTTTTTTTTTTTTTTATATTTGTATGTCTTAATGACAAAGCATAGAGCACTAATTGTTTATTTAAGATCTTGAATTGTACTCATACCTATGTTTTACAAATAAATTATTCTGATTCTGATTCTGAGTCTCTGTGTAGAATACTTTGTGTCCGTGAAATTGTATGTTTATCCCCCGCGATACAAGGATTATTCCCTAGTGCAGGGCCCGTAGAATGTAACTCACTAAATCGTATCGTCTCGCTTGTGATTGGTAGAGAAACAGACGCGTGATGATGCAATAATCCCTCGGCCAATCACCGTGATCTCTCAACCAATCACGAATCACGAGCTCTTATTTGTTTAGTACAAAAAGTACTTTATTTGTTGCTATTTAAGCTTGATTTCACAGTAAATATTATTTGTCTAATCACTTTTAATGGCAGTAATAAATTATTGCTTTACTGGTTTTTGTGACGAATGACCTTAAATGTAAAATAATATAATACTTTCTAACATTTACGCGAATTTTACACATTTTGAAACAAAACTACGTTTACGGAATCTATCGCGTTTACTTGATTTTTATACTATCCCGACGTTTCGAATACTTTACAGCGTTCATGATCACGGGTGGACTTAGATGGTAGGCGTCCAAAGCTGATATGTTGTTTCAACGGTTTCATCTACCCACAGTAATATGATTTTACAAATTTTAGTTTATTTGTTTCAACCCACATAATACATTAAGACATTACATAGCATCACGCATGTATTCCCCGAAAGGGTAGGCAAAGGTGTATTACACACCCACGACTCGCCAGCTATGTTTAAGTGCCACGTAATAGGGGGCAAGCCTATTGACGTCTACCGGGCACATTTCCAAACTCCGGGCTGCTACTGAGAATTTATCTTATTTATTTTTTACGAAAAATCTCAATAGCACTGGCCGACCCGGGGATCGAACCCGAGACCTCATGATCAGCAGTCGCTTACACTACCGCTGCACCACAGAGGCAGTTCGTTTAGAAACACAATAAAAAATATCTACTATAAGTTTTATGCTTACAATGTATGAGATTTTAAGCTAGTATAATAAAATTAGTATAATACTTCTCTTTATGTTTTATAATTTTTGTTTATATTTAGTGGTCAAAAATTCTACCACAAACGACCAATTAAAATTTTTAAGTAATCAAAAAACTACCAGCTAGAAGACAATAATGATTGTTAGTTTATATTATTAAATATATTGATTTAAAGCTACCACCTGATGGGAACGCGGCCTGACAGAAAGATCCGGCCAGAAAACTCAGTAGGCAACAACAGTTATGGATTATTAAATTTTTGCGGAAATACTAACTAATCACTACTGTGGGTTTTATCTACACAATAAGCGCTAACTGTGTCTTGGAATCTTGTGGTGTGCCTTCTTGTATTATGTTTGGTAAGGCCTATCACAGGAATGCTGTATAGTATTCGAAACGTCGGGATAGTATAAAAATCAAGTAAACGCGATAAATTCCGTAAACGTAGTTTTATTTCTAAATGTAAGATAATATTTTATTACTAAATGCCATGAACAATCATGATGAATACATTAGATTGAACTTGAAACTGTTTTAAAACCTTTATCTCAGTTTGTTAGTAAGCAGATGTAGCTGTATAGGTATATAATTCACACAGACAGTTTTTAGCTTGATTTTGTTCGGGACACTGTATCTTGTTAGTATTGATGATCGAAGTATTAAGGGAGATACCACTTGAATGAAACAATTTTTCGTGGATCTCTGGATTGTAATCCATCCATCTATCAGCCTTTCAAAGTCCACTGCTGGACATAGGCCTCTCCAAGAGAACGCCACAACGAGCGGTCCCGTCGGGGATAATGCCGTAATCGCCACGTTTGGCAGGGGGTTGGCGATCGCAGTGGGTGTTGTTAATACTCGAGGGAATGCTGCTGCCCACTCCCCGGTAACCCTCAGTCGGCTCTTACGACTCCCGTGGGTAGAGAGGGGTGGGACAATTCTAATGCCGGCCCCACACGGCTTAACGGATTGTAATATAAATAGTATAAAACGAATTACCTTTTTTGCTGCTAGAATTATTTCACTCAACGAATCTAGATCTATTTTGATTAATTCAGAAATCACGTCATCGACTTTTACAATTTTCACTTGGCTATCATTTTCGTTAGAAATATTCGCTCTATATGTGGCAATACTATCTTCGCCGTCATAGTTTTGCCGTATCCAATTCCTTAAATTTTTACATATGCGGTGCATTAATTTCGACATGGCAACACATTTTGGCCCCACAGTGCTTGCTTTTAGAAATTGTACCCATAGGTATTTGAACACCCTTCTGGGTGTATTGTCTTCTTTTATTATTTGAGAGGGTTTCTGTAAAAGAAGATTTTGTACAAATATGAGCACGGATTTTTTTTTATTGAAAATAAAAATTACTTTTTTCTTACTAATAATATAAATGCAAAAATGAGTTTGTTTGTTATGCTTTAACACCGTAATTACTCAAACCATCCATCCATCCATCCATCAGCCTTTCAATGTCCACTGCTGGACATAGGCCTCCCCAAGAGAACGCCACAACGAGCGGTCCCGTCATGGGGGATAATGCCGTAATCGCCACGCTTGGCAGGCGGGTTGGCGATCGCAGTGGATGTTATTAAACCCTCGAGGGAGTGCTGCTGCCCACTCCCCCGGTATTCGCTCAGTCGGCTCTTACGACTCCCGTGGGTAGAGGGGTAGGACAATTCTAATGCCGGCCCCACACAGCTTACTCAAACCATTACCATAAAATATGCACACTTCAATAAGTTGCAAATGTTTGGAGGTAGAGGCCCTGCTTGTCCTAGCATGAAAGAGCCGGCTTGACCGGGGAAGTCCCGCTCTTTCTCAGAAGATCTGCGTGAAACATCGGTAGGTACATCTACAGTTTTTTCTTATGGTGAGTGAGAGTGCCGGAGCCCCAAACCCCCTCCTTATCCTCCATCCTCTGCTTATTATTCTTCCTCTCCACCTCAAATCGATTTCTTTGGAGACGACGCGCGAGTGACTTTGTTAGCGTCTATAGGTTATGGTAACCACTTTCCATCAGATGGGCCTATGCTTCTTTGCCATCAATATATTATATAAAAAAACTAAAGGGAGCCCAGAAAAGCACAATGGTTAACCATTTATCAAGGAGAAATGTATGGTACCATGGGGTTAGGCGATTTTTGCAGAGATATTTAATGTGTCGCAGTGACGTAATTATTTGACCCAATTCTGGGGGGACGGACAGAATCTGGTAGGTATACAGATATTGGTCAATGTTACCAAGATCAAATACCATAAAACATACCTTCAAAACTACCAAACACATGCACATTTTATTTTTATTTATTGCATGTAGTGGCAGACGAGCCACGGCCCATCTGATGGTAAATGGTAACCGTCGCTCATTGACTCAACTATACCGAGAGTATTGTCAAGCCGCTGCTCACCATTTCATTTCACACATATGAAATAAACGGCTATCTCCTGCTACAGCCAAAACGCAACGATGTGCTTGATGACGGGTCACACGGGAGATGGTGGTATCAACCCGTACGGGCCCGATACCAAGTGAGTACTCCCACTTGGTACCCAGCCCTACCACCAGTGATGCAATGGATGATAATTGCTTACTTCCCTTAGTCGCCTCATACGACACCCGTGGGAAAGAATGGGGTGGTGACACTTGTATTCTTAGTCCGTCACCACACAGATGCGCATCAAAAAACATACCTTCAAAATCACCAAACATACACACATCAAAAAACATACCTTCAAAACTACCAAACTTGACAAATCCCCAATAAAATTGTTTCCATAACATTCTACCGACGATAATTCACATAAAAACTTTATGGTCGCGCCCAGATCTTCCACACTCGTGTTTAGGACTTTTTTACTCTGTTCCTGAATTAGCCGAGATTTTATACTGTGGTATATCTGTTGGAGTAACTTGTCCTTTTCTTGGAATATACTGTGAGTTTCTAACTTCTTCATATACCGGAGGATGACGTTTAATAGCTGTATCGACGATTCAATGTGATTGCATTTTGAATCTGGATTACCAATGGCTTTTATCTGAAAAGGTAACAAATGTAGCCACAGTGATAAATTGTAAACAATAATAAATACACACATCATTTTGAAAAATCTTAAAGTCAGCGGTGAGGTTGAAAACTTGTACTGGGAATCAAACTGGATACCACTGTCTTTTCAGTCCTTGGTATTACCGCTGGCGTTAGGCTCTCACTATTCTAACACTGAAGGATTGTAATATGGTTCTGGTGGCCCCCCAATAAAGGCGGAGAGACGGCACACGGCGAATTTCTTTAGTGGGTGAAGGCCCCACACTACCCTGTTCGTTGCCCCAAACGATGGGGTGCGTGGTCAGATAAATTTTTCCCACCTAAACAAAAAAAAGGGTGACGCCTGCGCCATCTGTCGAAAATATTAAGAATGAATGTGTTACTTTGTGTTAATTTACTTATATGGCTAACCATGTCAAATGCTCAAAAAATATCAAAATATACACAAATAGTTATTGTCCTGTGTGAGAATAGAACACTGAGCACGGAATGTCTGTATCTTCACGACACATCTGTGCAGTCACACAAATATTCAATAGTAATTTATTTTAAGCAAGGCCACTATTCTTATATAAAGTTATATAAGCATTTAGTGGGTAAGGGCCCCACACTACCCTGTTCGTTGCCCCAAATGACAGGCTGTTATACATTTTTTCCCGCTATAACAAAATAAAATTGGCTGTTGAGGGAGTTCTTTGCCTGTGTAATATAAAATATATACCCCACTTCAGATAGTAGGTAGGTACAAACACACCCAGAACAATCGTCGAGCATACATCCACTGCATAGGATGCCTTTAAAAAAGATGTCAAATGTAATAATTGCTTAAAGTAAATTACTATTGAATATTTGTGTGACTGCACAGATGGTGTCGTGAAGATACAGACATTCCGTGCTCAGTATTATGGGTTCTATTCTCACACAGGACAATAATTATTTGTGTATATTTTGATATTTTTTTGAACATTTGACATGCTTAGCCATATAAATTAACACAAAGTAACACATTCATTCTTAATATTTTCGACAGATGGCGCAGGCAACACCCTTTTTTTTTGTTTCGGCGGGATAAATTTATCTAATCACACACCCCATCGTTTGGGGCAACGAACAGGGTAGTGTGGGGCCCTCAACCACTAAATAAACCCGCCGTGTGCCGTCTCTCCGCCTATATTGCCAGGCCACTGGAACTATGTTACATTACTTCAGTGACCCGCCGGCGGCGCAGGCGTCGCTCTATTTTTTTGTTTAGGCGGGAAAAAATGTTCCTAACCGCACACCCCGTCGTTCGGGGCAACGAACAGGGTAGTGTGGAGCCCGCACCCACTAAAAAAACCCGCCGTGTGTCGTCTCTCCGCCTATGTTGACGGCCCACTGGTACTGTGTTGGATTACTTCAGTGGTCGTCACCCTAGGAATTAATTGTTATCGTAATTTGCAGTCCCGAGCAATTGTCACGACGGCTGAATTAGCAAAGCATCTAGGACGTTATTCCAGGATATGCAGGTTCAAATCCTGCTCGTGACTGTTATTTTCGATTTCACATTTTCACACTGTGTGTGTTTTTTGTGTTCGAAAGGTACACGGATTATCTTTTATTAAAAAAAGTACATATGCAATTAATCTTAATTGCGTCATCTGCCATAGATAAAATATATAAATAACAAAAGAGCAAAATATTTTGATATTTCTATATACTTTTAAAGCATTTGACAAGCATAGCCATATAAATTAACACAAAGTGCGCAAATGTGAAACCGAAAGAGTCACGAGCAGGATTTGAACCTGCATTTCCTGGAATACAGTCCCAGATGCTTTGTCAATTCAGATTTGGCTGTTATTTTTGATTTCATATTTTCGCATTTTACATTAAGAACAGAATAATCTAGAATTGTTGAATAGAATATGATTTAGTCTTTTCAAAAGATCCTGGTCTAAATAATGTACTTACAGCACTTCGTAAAAAGAACTCTAATCCAGACCAGAGACAATCCAAATGGTTCATTTCTTCAGCATTTGTTGTTTCACAATATTTTGACAAAGTAAGTGAATAAGCTGATAGAGCATTCAGTGTTGCCTTACTACATTCATTTTTTACCATACTGTCATCAGTATTAGTAATTAAAACTATACTTGTGAAGTCAATGTTTTTAAATGATTTAAGCAGTGCCTTATGTAACTTTTCTTGAAGATCAGCTAATATTGATCTGAAAGCGCTTGCTGTGATAGCCTTTTTCTGTTTAACTATAAATGGTAGAACGAGACAAGTGATTTGGAATACTGGATCACTAAATGACTCCATATCCGATATTTTCTTCTTATTTTTATGTAATAGTTTATCAACTATAGTTTTCACTAAATGACTGTCAACACGAACCTTCTTCACCGCTAATTCCAGTAAGCTTTTTATTATAAGTAAACTATTTCCATTTTTCAGCTTCAGTGTTAATATATCTAGCAAAGAATTGTCTTCAAAAGAAAATATAGATTCAACAGAAAATAGTTGGTATAAGTCTGGCTGTTGTAAGCTCAATTCGTATATACTTTGCAATACATTATCAATAGCATGCCTCAATTTAGTTGCATTGGTAGATTTTTTTATTGCCAACATCAAAAATATAGCTACCAATTGGTACTTTTCGTCTAGATATTGGATTTGTAATTGTTGGAATATGTTCACATAGTTTTTGATATCATCTTGCATTTCCTGTTTTATTCTGATTTTATTGAAATAATCGATTATATTATTATCTGTTTGAAAAGAATCTATATTGAAATCAGTTTTGACTATCATTTTGGTAAAAGAATCTTTATTTTCAAAACATTTGGTGATGTTTTTAGCTGTCTCCAGCACAAGACTGTTTAATAACTCTCTATTATTTGTTACGGCCTCTATTACAAATAAATTTAATCCCGGATTAGCCATGTGAAGCTTGATTAAACATTTCGCCAACTGTTTTAAATGTGGTTTATCCAAATCTAAAAACAGTACTTTACAGAAATGATTGTTTTGTAAATGCGATGGATTCACGCTTATTTGTCTAATCAAATGCTCTTTTATTATTGTTGTTGTTTCATCAATGTTTTCTTCTTTGCTTCTAGTGGTTAATAATTTAACAGCCATTATTTTTGTTAGCAGTAGATTGTCCTGAAATTATAATAAATAAATTCATTGATCTATAAATTAAGGATACACAATTGTGTTTAGACATCGAGGCAAAAGTTGTATATAATCTTACTTAAATGTATAATAATGCATTCATTCCGCAGTAACAACTTTTAACAGCGTGCGTGAGTGTAATGACACTATACAGAAAGAACGAGAGAAAAAGAGGCAGTCAATAAGATTTCAAAAGAGATTTTAGTATTATTAGGCATGTTGATACGTTGCGGGCACTGCGGCTGCTCGCGTCGAAACAACACAAGGAAATGAGTGGAAGAAAGCGTAATCTGCACTCATTTTTATTGGATGATTTTAGTGCCTAATTTGTGGATGTTCTCTTTTTTATAAATTTATTAAAAATAAAAATTACGAGCTAAAAGCTGTTTTTAGAAAGTGGTCAATATTTTCGCTAAGTAGTGCCTTGGCTAAGCCCCGAAATATCTAAGATTATGATCAAGGATTAGCATTTACAATCATGAGACCTGTTAGATTGTTTGCCACATACTCACAACATAGACTTAAAATAAAATTGTTTCCCAGAAGGGTAGGCAGAGCAATAGATTGCCACGTACCATAAAAGAAGAAAATATTTATTTCTTGCCACACAACCAAGTATAAAATAAAACAAATTGTGTAACTTACTTATAACAAAAAAAAAATCTAATAATACTTTAATTTTACTATAACCAAAAATAAATCAAATAAAATAGACTAAGCAAGCAATACAGTGGTAAGTGTGACAAAGGGCATAGCTCAGCTTCTTTTGTGATGATTGCATCACAAAGCTGATTTTCAGTAATACTTTCTTACGCTTGACATCAACCGTTAGCGGCATCGCTTACGTAAAAAAAAACAAAAAAAAAACGGTAAAAATAAACGGTCTTCCACTACCCACTTTTCAGCCCTGTAGGAACGAGGGCGCGAATGGGTGGCGAATGATACTGAAAAGCTCCACTGCATTCCCACGGGAAAAGAACTTTAAAGATGATGGAAAAATAATATTAGTTAAAAGGACTCACCATGAGCACAACCTCGTTATCTTGAATTTTCCCAGCTAACTCTGTCCATTGCTCCTTACTTAAGCACGGCAACAGATTGCTTAAATCAAAAAGCTCTAAGGTATCGGCGCTATGTGATATATCCAGTTTTATATTACCATACTTTAAGTTCAAAAGTTTTAATTGAGCAAAGCTCTGGCATAATGTTAGGAATGACCGTACAAGTGGAGGGTTCTGAAAATAAATTTCACGATTACATTTTTTTTCATTATTGATAGTGGATTGATTTCTTGTGGTAGAACCTTGCTTATCCCAGCACGAATGGGCCAGCTCAATCGGGGAAGTACCACCCTCTCACAAAAGATCAGGGTGTAACAACGGTAGTTACGCCTACCTTTCACCGTCAGTCACACGGAAGCCATGGTACTGACGAACTCAGGCCCGATAACAAGTGAATAATACCACTTGCTAACCAAACTTACCACCAGTAATGCAATGCAAAACTAAAACCGCTTGCATATCTGTAATCAGCGGTGCTTATTTGTGCTATCAATGTAAGTCTAAGATGCCATTCCCGATGAAGGCACCTTTTGATTTGAATGGCCTTTTTAAGAAAGAAGGGTACCCACGGAATTCACTTATAAGGCGAATCATAGTGTGTTCATACTCTGCCACCCATTTTTTTAACTAAGGATACCGAATCCTAATTATTTCGAACAGTTATAGGTGCAAGCATTATAATAACATAATAAAATTTACCTACTTACATAATTAAGTTTTAAAACACACAGACCAAATTTGCTTAAGCTTTCATCTTCAAACTTTTTGTATATGTTCCAGAAATCCTGAGCTACAGTTAGAGGTACTGTGTGATCCGCCATTTTGTTGTGGTGGAGAAAAGATGACAAAATGGCTGATAAAACTTCTGTTAAAACTATTATTGAAGGACCTGCAACATAACATTTTTATTTTTATTAACAATTTTTAAATATAATGTTTTTTTAGAGTCTTTCACGTTTATTCTCGAAGCGGTAAAGACAGGTGCAAAGATCACAAAAGATGGGCCAGCTGCAGGTTGAGTATGGCCTGGTCAAACAAGCACAGTAGTAATGGTTGTTGCTTCGTGAACCAACAAGCATTTGGGAAGAAAGCTGACTTGACCTGGTCACAGTTTCAGGGATGCAGGTGGCACAAAACTGCTTGTTATGACACTTACTTTGGGGACCTATGTTAAGACTGGAATAAAGGCTGTAAAGGATTATAAGCTCTTTCATATCTTGGCAGTAGTATAGTGACATTGGATCTTGTTTAAAAATATAATATACTAGTCTTTGCCCGCGACTCCGCCGCAGCCAAAAGCTAGTTTTTAGGTTATATCTCAGGTTCCCGATATAGTGGCAAAATAAAATGTATACCAATTTTTAAGTCTAATCAAGAGTTATCAAGCAAAAAAAGTTGCATCAAAATACGGTCAATAGCTTTTTCGTGATGCCTGAACAATGAAACAGACAAAAAATCTAAAAAAGTGTTTTGTGTTCAGATTTCTAAATAAATGTACTAGTTTTGAAATAAAACTACATTTACGGAATCTATCGCGTTTACTTGATTTTTATACTATCCCGACGTTTCGAATACTTTACAGCATTCATGATCACGGATGATGATGACTTAGATGATAGATGTCCAAGGCTGAATGTACTAGACTAGACCTTCATTTTTTTTAAATACTTATCTTAAATGTACAGACAGCTCCTTTACAGCTTTATAATAATATAGATAACATTCAATACTTACTAACAAAACCTTCTTCAAGCATCATTAAGCAATATATCTCTATATCCTTCTGTAAAGATTCTAATAACTCTTTATTCTGTCTAAACAACAATTCAAAAGTTAGCTTTCCAAACATGACCACACATTCTTGTGGAAATAGATCTGAACCTGTTATTATTTTTGATTCTATTTTTTCATACTCTTCCCCATTTTCACATGCTTCTGTTACTCTTTGCCTGAGTTCAAATTGTTCAGTATTGCTAGCTTCCAAAATATTTTTTATGGATGGTAGAATTTCACTAATAAAAAGTGTACCCCTGCTTAATTTAAATAAAATCTCTAGTAGACAATTCATCATTTCTGTGTAAGACCCCAATAAACTTGAGCTATTTTTCTTAGCTGTCATAATAGCAGGCAGAATTATTAGTTTTTTTTGCTCAATTAATATGGGGTCTAATTTTAAAGCAGTTTTTATGATTTTTAAGGTAGTTTTATCTAATTTCCCTTCGAGTTTTAGCTGACCCATCATGACAGCTTGAATGAAAGATGTGAAATTCTTCTTAATTTCTACTTTAGAAATCTTTTCTCCAAAAGTATCTGTTAGTCGGACATTGATATCAATCTCATTATTCAACAAAACTTCCAGCATATTTAGAAATAGACTTCTCTTAGTTTTACTATCATTTTCGTCTAATATCGGAGGTAAGTTAATAGCTGAAGTTATAAAACTCTGTTCCATTCGTAACACATTTGCAACCATTATATAGAAAGCGAATATGACTTGATTTTCTTTCTGGAATGAACTGACGAAGACATCAATAAAACGGTGAAGAAAATTAGGATCACTATCAGTTCTATTTTTAGGAAATTCGAAGAATGTATTCATAATTTTAATAACGGATTGTATGTTATCTCCTTTCTCAGCTATTAATTCTTCAATATTGTCTTTACGTATTAGTGTCTGTAAGAAACTAACATAATAGGTTTTCTTATTGATTGGGAAAAGAACATTTTGACAGAATTCTACAGCTGCATTACGACAATCCGTATCTAAGTAACTAAAAACTGTTTCTAAATTTTCACCATTTAACATCTTCACAATAAATTCTAGCTTCTTCTTTGATTGTCTATAATATTGCATTAGATTATTCAGAATCCTTAAGCTTAACTGTGTAGAATTTTCACTGTAGCGTAAGAATTGTAGTAAAGTTATTGTTATAGTTAAATAGTAATCAGTTTGCAGAAGTAATTGAGAAGACATTTTATTGCTCTCGAGGAAAGATAGAACATATTGTATGTCACTTGTTTGTAAAGGATTAATCTGTAGATGTTTGGCTACTAGCTGAAAAAAAAACAACAATAATTTTATCATATTTCTATTTCGTTTTTAATACTGTACATTCAGCATATTTTAACACCAACCCAAATGGGTATTATGACTGTAATTTATATTATTTTGCTTACAGTTAAAAGGTGCTTGATTGAACAGTGAGTGATAATATTAACTAACAAAACATGTCATCTCATACAATAAGTAGTTTTGGTTATTCCATCAGGAATTCCACTAAAACTGCAACTGCCAATACTCTATTCAGGAAGCTGTGAGACAAAAGGTAAACAAACCATAAGCGAGATTGATATATTTTTTTTCCTTTTTCTGTCCCACTATTGGACACAGGTCTCCTCTCATGTTGAGAGGAATTAGGCCAAAGTTCACCACACTAGCCCAGTGTGAATTGGCAGATTAGAAGAGAGCTAGAGCTACTGAAAATATCTCTCAGGCATGCAGGTTTTCTCACAATGTTTTACTTCACCGAGCAGTGATAAATTGTAATATTTATTATGTTATGTATTTTTTAACAAATATCTAGCCAGTGTGGTTCTAGCTTCCTGTAAACAGAGTGAGAGAAATGAGGGTTCAACTTAGAAAATTAATATTCAGGGTCAACTTTCGATTGGGTGCAGTTGATTGTGTTTTTTTACTAAAACCTCTGACAATCTGTGACAACTGCTAGGGTGTTATTGAACTGATAGACCCACTGCTTGAGATGCAGTTCATGAAGCTTGGCACCTCCATGTTTATAAATAAGTTATCTATCTGTGAACCCACTGATTCACAAAACCGGAAATTATGAGTTAAAATTTAACATAATTATATATAAGTTAGAACGATTTTTTAAATGAACAATGATATGCAAAATTATTTACCTGTATCAATTTACTCTTCAATTCATTTGTCATGTCATCAATATCGGACATCCAGTCAAGGACTCCTTTCAGCTGCTCGTTTTTAAGAAAATTATTTTCTGTGAGGCAATGTAGCCATTCTGCTACTATTCTTTCTTTCGGCCCAGTGGGAAAGTGGTGGGACTGTACGACATTTTTTGCGAGACAGAGACGCTTGGGTAAGGGAGTCTTGTCATCGTCTAACCGACGTTTTAACTCTGGAAATTATGACATAGGTTTTTTTGAAAATTGGGAAACTCAGTTAAATAGAATTATGCTAAAAGAAGTGTGATTGGTAAAAAAAAACAGTACAGAATATACATTAAATATAGAAAATATAAAAAGGTTTGTTTTATTATTTGGAATAACTAAATAACTTTGAGGTTATCAAAAGCCAAAACATTATTAAAAGTGATTGGAAGCTTACCATTTAATGGATTTAGTGACATATTTGATAAACAAAAGAAAAAAATGGCAGATTAATATTATGTAGGAGATAATAAGAGTTTCAATTCAAATCAAATGATTAACGGCCGGTCTCTATAACCTATCTATCCTTTACTAAAAGTTAAAATGGTTACCATTAGTATCTGTAGGCTATTATTTCCGTTTCAATAAACAAAGATAGATAGAAATATTTATCCATGACTTTGATCTATCTATCAGAGGGCCTACTGCTTACCATAGATAAGTAACTACATACAAAAAAAAGTTTGGGTGTTTCAATAACGCTTTTGAGCTTACTGTGGATACGTCAAATAACTAGCGGTTACAGTTTTACTTTATCGCCCAATTTTGGCAGATATAGGCAAGGCTTTTTCGTATTTTTACATAAATATAACAACATAAAGTTTTAAATGGATCTGTTTAGTGATGAAAGTGATAATGAGATGTTTGAAACCGGCTTATTTAATTCAGACTACAGGTTAGTAGAATTGGGGGATCGCCGGGTTGGTGTTCGAACAAACTATGAAAGTGAACTTTCCAATTCAGAATTTGTTTATAGATTTAGGTTAAATAATGGCGTAAATCAATTACTGTTAAAAACGAAGAATTTCGCTGCTCTATCTCGAACTCAATAGTTCCATAAAATAAACATGTGTCAACCATCTGTCGCCGAGTGAAAGACAAATAATGCGTTTCGTTGTTATTTAGGTTCATAAGGTTTAGTTTGCTATTGTTAATTTATGAATGTAGGTAAATGTTTAGCACTATTTTTTGAAAACTTTTTATTACGTAACAAACACACCAATCACGCTTAATAATAACGTAAAACATGTTATTAGTAATTATCTTAGAACCAGAGACCCTTATTAACAAATGCAAAAATAAAACTTGTCAGGGGGATGCGCTTACAGAAGATAGAACTGTTATCTATCTTTGATCCTTAGTAGGCACAAGTGATTTTTAATATTGAAACGGCAGTTATAGATAGTTTAAAGTTAACAGTTTACTGGGGATAGCAGTTGACTTTTAACTATAGGTACATTATTGAGACCGGCTGTAAATAAACACGCAGCTCAACTCATGTTCCCATGTTCACATATTGTTGTTGTTTTTACGTTTAGATATAACACTGATATGTCAGAAAATTTAGAAAAACATCACCAAGTTATATTATATTTTACAGTAATTTACTGTTTTGTTTTAAATTAGTTAATATTTACATTATTGTTATTAGAATATAAATAGTTTTAAATACATTACCTAGGTACTATAAGTTAGTAGTTTTATCTTAAAAAAAAATATATATAAAATATGAATGTTGCAAGAATTAAACGCTCTTCGAACGGCTCTCAGCCCAGGTAGTCTCTGGTGCCTACGCTACGGCCAGCTACGGCCAAAGAGCATATAACTAGAGAGCTACGGCCTTAGAAGTGGAGTATTCCCTACTGGCTGGAAGAAGGCTAATCTAGTCCTTATCAAGAAGGATGGCAGAGCCGCTAATTCTGCCTCTGTGTACCAACGCATTTGTTTTTTGAGCGGATCATCGCTGCTCGCCTCAGCGACCATCTGTCGTTTGTGTGTGTGGGCCCAGACCTTTCTGACCAGGGCTGTCAGATGAAAAAAAGCTGTGATCGTATGCCAACTACAAAAAATCGTATTTCAAGGATATTTTGAAATTAAAAGATAGTACAACTTATAAGTAGCAAGTTTTTATTAAAAATCACTGAAATTAGTTTAATTTTTATATACCTACCACATATTAAATCTGACATATGATCTGCAGTTTGGAACGCAATATTATGCTCAGCTAAAAAACCCGCCAACATGACTTCAGTTGCTGTGACAACTTTATTTTTCGGCATATATCATTTAGTAACAAATGCGGACATGTTATTACGCTGTTTTGCTTTGCTTGGTATTGCAGATATGCCTTTTATATGCTTTAGCCTTGAAGAGTGTAATTTTAAAACTCCTTATTTTTCTGAAACCATTTCGACGTCACAAACAGTTCACCTGCCTTTAAATTGGTTTTTACCAGGCCCTAACCAGTCCTTAAACATAAATCTAGTCTTTCCCAATCAGGACGATACTTTTGGGCTATGTGTTTCCCTCTCTGATGCAGAAAGCTCTCCTCTTTTAGCTAATTTCTTTTTTGGAGTTCCTGGCGCATATCGGCTAAATGATTGGTTAAAGGGTTTTCATCAGGACACACTAATTAGTCTGTGGTCTTCATTCTAGTAAAAGATGGTTTTGGCGGGAACACGAAGAAGATCATGTCGTCGCTCTGAATTATTTTCCTAAACTTGTGTTATTTCAAGTATTAATGTGTAAAAGTGGTGGCCTTTTGCTTATTAACTATTTGTGTATGTGCATAAGTGTTGGCAAGTGATGTAATGCGACATAACGTGTTTTTTCCTGTTGTCTCCAAAACTCCATAGAAGCTTCAGTAAGATCGCCATCGTCTTACTGGAGTGGGACTTGACTTGACTGACTAATTTTATATGACTGACTTCGACTATGACTTGTTTTATGAACTAAACTTACGTGTGATGAGAGAATAACGATGTTTATAAGTTACTGTTAGGCTGATGGTTCTTCCAATGCCTTAAACAAACAAAAAACAAAAAAAAACTAGTAAAAGATAGACTAGGCACGCGTTAGGTTGCTGGGGATTGCCCGAAATTCTTACTTGCCAGTGGAGCACGTTCATTTCATTAAGAAATGCTGCCAGGTATTAAAAATCGTACATTTTCCGTACGATCTCGGTTTAGCGATCGTACATGAGCAAAATTGCCAAAAAATCGTAGGAGTACGATTTAAATCGTACATCTGACAGCCCTGTTTCTGACTCACAGTATGGTTTTGGACGAGGGCGTTCAACAGTCGATGCTATACGGCGTGTTCGCACCCTTTTGTAAATATCTGTCTGGTAGCGTTGAGTTTAGACATCGTCAATGCTTTCAATTCCCTTCCATGGCACACTATCAGGGAGGCACTCCACCATCACAACGTACCTCCCTATCTGAAGAGAATTATTGGACCTACCTCGGCGGCCACAAAATAAACTACATGGATCGGAATGGAGACTGCTGCACCAGAGAGCTGTATTGCGGGGTTCCGCAGGGGTCAGCCTTGGGGCTTCTGCTATGGAACCATATATATAAATATATGTTAATGTTGTCTGCTACGATGATGACACACTAGTGCTGACCCGGGAGACCGGCTTCGAGATTACGCTCCGAATATGTCGAATGAATTGTGTCGTGACAGCAATCGGCCAGCTGAGCCTTAAGGTAGCGCCACACTCTTGTGTGAGGCACTATGGTTCCATGGCTTACGCTGGGGTTCAGAGCTACCCAGCATGGCGATTAGGGTGAGCGATGAAAATGTGTGGGTGGGGCAGTACATGAAGTACCTGGGTCTCACTCTAGATAGCTGCTGGAACTACGAGGAGCACTTTGGGCGTCTGGCTCCCAAGGTTCGTCAAGCAGTGGGAGCACTGCAGAGATTGCTTCCGAACCTGGGAGGTCCACCGTCTCTACGGTGGTGTCGTGCGATCCATGGCCCACTAAGGTGCGCCTACCTGGTCTCATCGCCTGACTGCGTGCCTCCCTCTGCAGAGCTATCCTTAACAGCTTGCAGAGTGTAGTGTCCACACGAATCGCACGAGTATATAGTACAGTATCCTTCGAGGCAGCCACACTTTTGGCTCGGGTCCCACCTTTCGACCTCCTGGCAGAGGTGGACCTGTGCCTCTACGAGGAGACCCCCCTCCGCTGTGAGAGCAGCTTGGAGATAAGTCAGATGCTCGAATAATGTACTAACTCAAAAGGAATTATTTTACAACTTAATACATAAAAAGTCCCAAAAAATTACAAATAATTGTATATGTCGACTGCAGATAAATCCATTGTTTTCATTAGAAAGAATAATCCAAAACAAAAATATTATTGCTTGAAACCATTTGATGATAACACTATTAAATTTGAGATAAAATATATTGCAAAATGAACACATGAATAATTTTATATTGCAAAATTGATTAACTATAACCAAAATATAACATACATTATAACACATTTAACGTGTCTATACGCGCATTAAACTTATCAAAATGCCTACTATTATAATGACTAAACACGACGTTTCGGCTGAGTTGCACCAGCCGTGGCCACGAGTAGACTCTAAAAGTACTACAACCTCTTGAGTAATATTGTTCTGTGACTACAACGTACATAATATTATTGCGAGTAATTGAATAATGTCGAAATAAAAGTTAATTAAAATATAAAAAGTTATAAATTGTTGTAGACAGATTATGTTTAAATGTGTAGTTATTAATATACAACTTTTCCGAACTTAATGTAAGTAATTACATACATTTTTATGCGTAATAAAATTGAAGGTAGTCTTATAATTTTAAAAAACAAGTAACATATATAAAAATACAATAGACAATACAAGCTAAAATTTTTTACAAAAAACGATACACGCATCGTGCAAAATTGAATATTAGTAATCACTCAGTGGATGTTAATCCAGAAATATAGGTACTGAGGCAAGTTGAAATGTCTTCATACATGTTATTTTTACCACACAAGAATATATGAAGAATAAATTAATAATATTATAGAATTTATTTAAAATATTTATGTTTAGCTTCGAGTTTATGCAAAAAATTATAGTTTGAATTAATTGGAGTGCATTAAAGTGTTTATCTAAAATCTTAAATGTTAACATGCATAAAAGTACTGACGGTGTATTCATATTAAGTAGGTAAATACAAATATTTTAGATCTATTTCTTTTAGCAATTGACATGCTCCGCTACTTTTTAAAGTACAAATTATTTGTGAATAAAGAAAAAGAGATTTTTAGTAGGGGCGGGAAATACAATTTAATTAGTTTCAAAATTAAGCTAGTAAGCAAAAAAGTACGACGGTTTACACTATGTCATTGTGGCTTCAGTTTTGAGAGATCCATTTCTGATGAGATGCGTATGGCATGGTCTCCTTCGTTTTTTCGAATATAAATTTTGTATTATATCTATATTTTTTAGCAATTGACATGCTCCGCTACTTTTTAAATTATAAATTATTTGTGAATAAGGAAAAAGAGATTTTTAGTAGGAGCGGGAATCGAACCCGCGTCTTTTCCAATCCGGTGAAGTGCTCTAAGCCACTGAGCTATCCTACCGATCATTCGATCATCCCAATCTCCTCATCACATTTGTCTTACGACCAACGCCATCTATCGGCAAGCTTTTACATGCATCCAATTATCCAATCCAAAAATTTTGTTGTTTGTGGTCCAACAGAATGCGAACCCTTTAGATTTAGCAAAGTTTCAAGCGGAGTAAAATAGACGCCTCGCACGGTGTGTCAGGTTATCAGATATAAATATTGGTTTCGAAGGCCCACTGATATTTAGTAAGGTGGTAAAATTAATACACGTGATATCTCACTCCACTACAAACCCCCTTTCCTTCATTTAATATTTTGTGAATTTTTTCCAACTTCCTCCCCCCATTTCGAGCCTCACGTGATTAATGGACGACCCCTTACAAGTCGAACCAGAGACTAAAGCAATGAAAACAATCGTAACATAACGACTACCAGACGTTAGCGAACTAATTTCCTCTTTATTAAGACTGTAGTTTGCAAGTTGAAACGAGTAAGTATGTAGTTTTATAACGCCATCGCCCCAGCGCTAGATCGAAGGGTTCAAACTTACTGGACAAACAGACAAAAACTAAAAAAATGTTTTATATTCTTTAACTGCCTCGGTGGAGCAGCGGTAGCGTGAGTGACGGCTGATCATGAGGTCTCGGGTTGGATCCCCGGGTCGGGCGGTGCTATTGAGCTATTTCGTAAACAGAAAAATTCTCAGTAGCAGCCCGGAGTTTGGAAATGTGCCCGGTAAACGGTAATAGGCTCGCCCTCTCTTACGTGGGACTTAGACAAAGCTGGCGAACCGTGGGTGTGTAATACACATCTGCCAACCCCTTCGTGGATACAGGCGTGATGCTGTGTTGTATTCTGAGACACCTAAATATCTTAAACCTAAAACAGGCTCCCGATGTAGTATGGAGATAAAATCTGCCCGTGTGGTGACGGATTAAGAATACAAGTGTCACCACCCCATTCTTTCCCACGGGTGTCGTATGAGGCCACCAAGGGAAGTAAGCAATTATCATCCATTGCATGACTGGTGGTAGGGCTGGGTACCAAGTGAAAGTACTCACTTGGTATCCGGCCCGAGCGGGTTGGTACCACCATCTCCCGTGTGACCGGCTATGAAGCACATCGTTGCGTTTTGGCTGTAGCAGGAGATAGCCGTTTATATTTCATTTCATCTGTGAAATGAATTGGTGAGCAGCGGCTTGACAATATTCTCGGTATAGGCGACGGTTACCATTTACCATCAGATGGACCGTGGCTCGTCTGCCACTACATGCAATAAAAAAAAAATGTGCACCAGTACTTAATTCTAACAGATTAAGAAAAAAGTTTCATCAAAATCCGTTTTGTCGTTTTTGCGTGATGTGAGAACAAAATATCCAACAGAAAAAAATGTAAAAATATTGTTTTGTGTGTCTTATACACACACAAATAGTCAAAGGCCGGCGCTCACTTGACGGGATGGCGCGGGATGGCATAACATAGTATCATCGGAACGCCGAGGGATGCTTCGGCATGCCGAAGAATCCCGTGGCTGGTATACTGAAGGATTCCGTGGCAGGCCAAAGGATGCCGCGAGATACTGTACATTTGAAATGACACCGGTGCTCAGTTCTCTGTTTATCCATTCGGTTCTCGCGCTTCTCAAGAGTTGGTTGTGTAATAAAAAATGATTTAGAAACATGGGATTTAGTGATAGAAAAAAATACGTACTCAAAAATCTAGGTAAGTACATAAGTCATAGAGACAAAGATGTACAAAAGGTGAACTTAGATTCATGCTTGTTAAATGATCGAAGATATGACGCGTCGTGACCACAGAACAATTTATACCAAAGGGTCGTGACCCGCCCTCCGCAACGTGCTACTTGCACTCGCGTCTGTACAACTCTGTACGTACGTGCCAAGGCGTGCCCAAGTCTGCCGAGGCGTACTGAAACCCGCCTTGGCATCCCGAAGCCTATATAAGTGCACATGAGTACTTACCAGTGTAAGTACTATCCATCCATCAATCAGCTTTTCAACGTCCACTGCTGGACATAGGCCTCCCCAAGAGAACGCCACAACGAGCGGTCCCGTCATGGTGGATAATGCTGTAATCGCCACGCTTGGCAGGCGGGTTGGCGATCGCAGTGGATGTTGTTAATACTCGAGGGAATGCTGCTCTTACAACTCCCGTGGGTAGAGAGGGGTGGGACAATTCTAAAGCCGGCACCACAGGCCAGTGTAAGTACTATATTATGTATTTTCCAGTGAAAATACGAAAGAAATTTATCAAATGAAATATATTATACTCTTTTAGTAAAATAACAAATTCAAAACAGCTGTGGTGTCGCACAACGCTTTTATCTGGTACATTACGTGCTTATTGTAAGGGGTAGTAAAATATAATACATGCTAATAGAGCACTTATCGTGCATAACATGCTTAAGAGCTTTATACGAACTACAGCTGGATAAATGTTTGAATTCTTTACGCGTTATTTTCTTGTTATTTGAGAATTGAGTTACCTCTCATTTGTTACAACTACTAGGTACTTATCATCACACCAGCTCCCTTGCGGGGTAGGCAGAGAGAATTGGCTACACATGTTTTAGAAATATAGATATCCTAGCTTATTTCTCGTGGATTCGCTTGCATCTGTGTGATAAATCTATTTTGGATAGGATTCGCGTAAAATCCTTTCATAGTGCTCACATATTTTTTGTTAAGGCGGGAAAAAATGTTCCTAACCGCACACCCTGTCGTTCGGGGCAACGAACAGGGTAGTGTGGGGCCTTCACCTACTAAAGAAACCCGCCGTATGCCGTCTCTCCGCCTTTATTGGTGGGCCACTGGGACTATGTTACATTCCTTCGGTGGTTCTTAGTGCTCACCTACAATATAAAAGAAAGTCATATTATGTAAATTTTCACGGTCCTAGCCCCATATATATGTATATATGAGGAAGGATCAAAATGTAGTGAGAATGAGATAGAATATAATGACTATTGATAACTTAATAATTTATTTTTCTTCATAGTCTCCGAGTCTCTCTACACACCGACTCCAGCGATTTTCCAAGGCTTCAATCCCTTTCAAAAAAAAAGTTTTGTCTTGGTCCTGCAAAAAGCTCTCCACGGCATCCATCACCTCGTTATCATCTTCGTACCTGTTTCCCCTTAAGTATTCTTTCAATTTGGGGAACAGATAAAAATTGCTAGGCGCCAGATCTGGTGAACAAGGGGGATGGTCAACCAATTCGAAGCCAGCTTGCTGAATGGCAGCCATCGCAACTGCCGACCTGTGCGCGGGTGCGTTGTCGTGATGAAACAGCACGCCCCTTCGAAGTTTCCCTCTCGTTTTCTCTTTGATGGTATTCCTCAACTTGGGAACTAAAGCTGCATAATATTGGCCTGTAATAGAGGTTCCACGCTCTAGGTAATCAATCAACAATATCCGTTCTGAGTCCCAAAATATTGAGGCCATAACCTTGCCAGCCGATGCCACGGCACGAAACTTCTTCGGGGTCGGTGATGATGGTCGTTTCCATGCGAAGATTGCTGTTATGTCTCGGGATCAAAATGACGGAGCCATGTTTCGTCCATTGTTATGAAACGAGACAAAAGTTTTCAGAATCTTCTTGAAACTTGTCCAACAATATCTTCGAAATGTCAAGTCGATTTTGTTTCTGACTGTCGGTTAACATTCTCGGCACCCATCTTGCGGAGACTTTTCTCATATTCAAAGATTGTTTCAATATGGATTGAATACTTCCATATGAAATGCCCGTTTCTTGAATTAAGTATCGGATGGTAACTCTTCGATCGCTCAATACAATTTTCTCGACTTTCGCAACATTTTCTTGGGTCACTGACGTCGATGGACGGCCGCAACGATGTTCGTCTTCCGTGCTCGTTCTCCCTACTCGAAATTGAGAAGCCCACCTTGCAACAGTGGAATACGGCGGAGCAGACTCTCCTAATGTTGCCTCCAAATCGCAATTAATCTCTTTCATCGTTAACTTTTTTAAACAGAGGTATTTAATAACGGCTCGTACTTCGTTTTTCTCCATTTTCGAGAACACGTTCCGACACGAAGCAAACAAATGACTACATTCAGAAAAAAACAAAAGAGAATCAAAGATTTTTTTCTTTATTATTATTACAAATATGTATCTGAACTATGCCTGCCAGTATATTTTTTTTTTCTTACCAAGGAGTATGTCATTCTCACTATTTTTTGATCACTCCTCGTATGTGGCCCGCTCAATATTCAAATTCAAATTCAAAAATAACTTTATTTCATAGGCTTTTTATAACAGCACTTAAAATCGTCATAGTAACTAATAACTAACACGAGCGCTTGAGGCAAGTGCATCCGCAATGGAGCGATTGCAATCGCCACAAGCGGCTGGATTCCGTAGTAAGGCTTTTCATGAGAAGAACCCGGCAAGAAACTCATGAGCCACTTTTTTAAATCTTAAATTTCTTACAATATTTAAATTAATACTTAACTAAAGTAGGTGCTCATTAGAGCACACAATATTGTGGAAAAAAAAACAATATAATAAAATAAAAGGGGGTATGTATTTATTTTAAAATGAGGAGCAGTTCAAAACCATTTTGTTTTATCTTCCAGATAATCCGAAATTGTATAATAACCTTTACTAATTAGTCTAACTTTTACTGTTTTCTTAAACTTATTTAAAGGCATGTTTCGGATATTTTCGGGAATTTTATTGAAGAAGCGTATACATTGCCCCATGAAGGATCTACTAATTCTGTGGAGACGAGTACTTTGTGCAATAAGATTGCCTTTGTTCCTAGTATTAATATGATGATCGTCACTGTACTTATCAAAGTTATCGATATTTTTCTTGACATAACAAATTTTCATATAACACAACAGTTAGAATATTTATATCTTTGAATTTATCTCTAAGGGAAACTCTTGGGCCTAACTTATAAATTGAACGAATAGCCCTTTTCTGGAGTACAAATATAGAATTTAAATCTGCGGAGCATCCCCATAGCAGTATGCCATATGACATAATACTATGAAAATAACTGAAATAAACAATTCTAGCCGTTTCCACATCTGTCAATAATCTAATTTTTCTTACCGCATATGCTGCTGAACTAAGCCTACTTGACAATTTTCCAATATGGGGGCCCCATTGGAGTTTGTTGTCTATAGTAATGCCCAGGAAAACATATATTCCACAAGGTCCAGGTCTACGCCATTTAACTGTACATTGGTTTCAATCAGTCTTACATTTGGTGTAGTGAACTTAATACATTTCGTTTTATTCTCATTTAAAACTAGATTGTTGGCATTAAACCAATGAACAACTTTAGAAAGTGCATTGTTCACATTGTCATAATTGAGTAATTGTCTTCTAATTTTGAATAATAATGATGTATCATCTGCGAACAATACAATATTGTGATTGTCCCCTACGTAATAGGGTAAGTCATTAATATAAACGAGAAACAAAAATGGCCCCAAACTGGAACTCTGTGGCACACCCATCGTCATGACAGACCCCAGTGATAGACTGCCGTTAACATCGACCCTTTGAATTCTATTGCTCAAATAAGAAGTCAAAAGCTCGAGAGCCTTGTTCCTGATTCCATAGTGGTAAAGTTTTTTTATTGAGGGTTTCATGTTGTACACAGTCAAATGCCTTCGATAAATCGCAAAATACACCTAACGCATCGTGCGAATCTTCCCAGGCCTTGAAATTCCCATTTTGCGAGTGAGTAATCCCACTTGGTACCCAGCCCTACCACCAGTCAATCACCAGTAATTGCTTACATCTTTTTACTAAATGCACATGAAAGTACCTATGCTATGACAAAATACAAATGTTTTAAGTTTTTGTCTGTCTAGCTGTTTGTTCTACCTAATCTGGGCAGCGACTGGACCGATCTGGATGAGAGTTTCACTGGCAGATAGATGATGTTATAAGGAACAACTAAGGCTACTTTTAATACTTTTAAACTTTAATGTTACACATTTTGAAATAAAACTTCGTTTACGGAATCTATCGCGTTTACTTAATTTTACTACTAGCCCGACGTTTCGAATACTTTACAGCATTCATGATCACGGGTGGACTTAGATGATAGACGTCCAAAGCTGATATGTTATTTCAACGGTCTCATCTACCCACAGTATATGATTTTACAAAATTTTTGGTTTATTTATTTTAACCCACCTAATATTCGTTTAGAAACACAATTAAAATATTTACTTCAAATTTTTATGCTTACAATGTATGAGACTTTAAGTTAGTATATTAAAATGAGTATAATACTCCTCTTTAAACAAAATTTTTTTGTTTTTATTTAGCGCTCAGAAATTCTACCATAAACTACCAATTAAGTACTACCAGTAAGAAGACAATCTTGGTTATTAGTTTATATTATTAAATATATTGATTTTGCCAAAAGCTAAGACTAAAAAGCTACCACCGGATCGGAACGGGGCCTGACTGAGAAAGATCCGGCCAGAAAACTCAGTAGGCAACAACTGTTATGGATTATTAAATTTTTGTACGGAATTACTGAAAGCTAATTAAGTTTAAAATTTTTTAAAAAAGCAATAACTAAAACTTATCACTACTGTGGGTTTTGTCTACACAATAAGCGCTAACTGTGTCTTGTAATCTTGTGGTGTGCCTTCTTGTATTCTGTTTGGTGAGGCTTATCACAGGGTTCCAGCTTGATGATAAGATCCAGCCGTCTTCTCTATTGAAATTGGGATGTTTCTTAATTTCTCTTAAATAACTTAGTCTCATACATTGTAAGCATAAAAATTTGAAGTAAATATTTTAATTGTGTTTCTAAACGAATATTAGGTGGGTTAAAATAAATAAACCAAAAATTTTGTAAAATCATATACTGTGGGTAGATGAGACAGTTGAAATAACATATCAGCTTTGGCCGTCTATCATTTAAGTCCACCCGTGATCATGAATACTGTATAGTATTCGAAACGTCGGGATAGTAGTAAAATTAAGTAAACGCGATAGATTCCGTAAACGAAGTTTTATTTCAAAAAAGGCTACTTTTGTTTTGGAAAATAATAATAGGGTTTCATATAAAAAAATAACTAAATTCGCAGCGGGCAGCAGGTAGTTTATAATATTAATAGAATAATGGAGTCTCTAGGTCATAAAATACTAATAAAATGATACGATGTCGACATTTAAATGTAGGTTGGTATATGGCATAATCACCTGTTAGTAATTCAATATTCTAACCTATAGGCAGTGGGCGACCAGCTCCAGGCTCATTTTGCAATTATCCTAACACCAACGCAAAACCTTTAAATTAGATTTAATTTCAGAATAAATCCTAAAATAAAAAAAAAATCCAATTCAGTTGAAACGTTTTACTTTATTCAAACTGAATAACAATTGGTACCTTGTCTGATGATAAGTTAGTCTGCAGTTTTTTTTTTATATTACGTTGTTGGCAAACAAGTATACGGCCCATCTGATGGTAAGCGGTTACCGTAGTTTATAGACGTTAGCAACATTTGAGTCAGAGGCATCACTTGCTCTTGTAGGAAGGGAAAAGGATAACAAGAATATGTTGGAGGATAAGGAAGGGGTTTTGGCCTCCGGCGCTCTCACTTACCATACGGAACACAACAGTAGGAGTACTAACAGTTGTTTCACTCTGGTCTGCTGTGAGAAGGTGCTTCCCCGATTGAGCCGGCCCATTCGTGCTGGGATAAGCAAGATTACCACTGGTATGAACTTCTTCTTTGAAAAGACAGAAGAATATAACACCACTCGAGTACTTTTGTATATTTATTCATTTATTTTGTATAATATGACTATTCCCTATAGTTTGTTTAGACCAAGATTCTGCCCGTAACTTTAAAATTGGGTCAGAGAGTTTATGGCATTGATCTAACATATATACAATTCTCGTGTCACAGTGTTTGCCGCCATTGTCCTCCGAAACGGTTCGACCGATTCTTATGAAATTTTGTGTGTATATTGAGTAGGTCTGAGAATAGGATGTAAACTATTTTTCATACCCCTAAGTGATAAGCGTGGTCCACACAGAAATTTTATTTTTGATGTGAAACATCTAATGCGGAGGTAGGGTAAAATCGGCTGTTAGCGTGGCGACGCTTTTATTTTACTTGTCCCGTTCAAATCTTGCAAGTTTAATTTGACACACTTGCTGGTTTCCGATTAAGCTGAAATTTTACATGCATGTGTATATCGCGTGACAATACAATATTATGATGACATGGAGCTGATCTGATGATGGAACTGGAAGGTGGAGATAGGAACTCTATAATGAAATGGCGCAACCCTATCGAGATTAGGCTCGTATAATTCGTCTTGCCGAGTACTCTGTGTCTAAATGGTATCCAGGGGCTGATGATGAAGCTGGAAGGTGGCCACAGTAACTCTATAATGAACTGACGTAACCCCGCCGAGTTTGGACACGTTTGATTCGTCTTGATGAGTACTTTGTTTTTAGATGGTATCCAGGGTCTGATGATGGAGCTAGAAGGTGGCCATAGGAACTCCGTTATGAAACGGCAAAACTCCATCGAGTTTGGGTTCGTATGATTTGTCTTGACTTTGTCTCTAGATGGTATCTGACGATGGAGCTGGAAGGTGGCCACAGTAACTCTGTAATGAAACGACGCAACCCTATCGAGTGTATACTTGTTTGATTCGTCTTGAGGAGTACTTTGTCAAGTTAAGATCATTTTATTTCTACAAAATAATTTCGATGTTTTCACATCTGCTAGACGTCCCGTGACGTCTAGTTTTTTTTTAATTTTGAACAACATTTTTTATTTTAGATTTTTTTATGATTCGGCATTAAAAATACATACAACCCTAAATTTTCATCCTTCTATTATCAACCCCTATTTTTTAGTAGCGATATTAGTATTATTATTTTTATAATCCGTCATCGTTCACAGCGCTCCATTCCTCTTTCACTCATATATATACCACATCCTCACACACAATAAGTTAGTTATTTTTTTCTACGCTTGAAATTCCCTAAAAATACTCTAGAAATTATTTATATGGCAAAACAACATTTGCCGGGTCAGCTAGTTATCTTTATATAATGTCATTCCACAAGAACAGTCCATTTTCTAGGATTAAAAGTAGCCTACGTCCATATCCATGATAATCAGTCAAGTACTTAGTTATGGCCTATATATTTAAGAAATACTATAAATAAAGTATTAAATGGCAAGAGAAACAACAGTACACAGCTAGTCCGTAATAAATCTCAAAGCCTGTTAATACCATTATAATTATTATCGTGCTACATAATCGTGAAAAAGTGCTTAGTAATAATATCCAAACAGCTAATCACGACAAACAAACATTTAACATGAAATGAATGAGTAAAGCAAGTTCATTCAAGAAAATAGCGACCATTTTGTGATAGGCTGAACGCGAAATGTATTCAGTCCGCGGTGGCGTTGCGCGGTAAAATAGGCCAAGGAGAAAATTTGCGCATGCTCCAAGGAATTGATTTTCGTCTACATGACGTCACAAAATGTCTGCCACTCGACGAAGTCGCACTCTGTATAAAAAGTAAAAAATATAAAAGCTCCACAGTTCCTGAAAGACCGGCAGATGAATCAAGTTTACTGCGAAAACAACTGATCTGTAATAAAAGTACATCCGTTAAGATAACAAATAAATGATAAAGACTAGCATTGTGTAGTTGGAGAGTGTGATACGGTAGCTAAGGACTCACAAAATGGTTTATCGCATAGTACGGAAGAATTTTCTGAACATGTTCGACGTTACGACAACGATGCTGGTCAAGCTTATATGTTTATGTGAGTAATAATTGTTATTTTTAATTAAGAAAATATATAAGATTTAAGTATTTATCATATTCATTCTTGTGTTTGTTGAAAAAATAATAAATGGGAAGACAATAGAAATTAAAACATTTGTACTTTTGCCTGTTCAATAGACAAGAATTAAAAAAGCTTGATGTTTTTAAATTCGGAATGAGTGAAGTGTTCTAAATTTGAATTTAAATTATGTTTACTTATCAGATGGATGGAGCAAACTCGCATTTATATTAATGAGGGACACGTTCAATGGCTGTAGCAATAAAGTTAATTAAGTATTACACACTATTTCCTTTGTTACGGCAGTTTCTCTCGTTTGTAGATTTAATAAAAGTATAATTAAGCGACACGCGCGCCAGCATATCGCGTGTAAAATCCTTTCTGGTAATCAACGTGTTAAATAATGTTGAAATATAATTCCTGTTCTTTATTACCTTAAGAACAATAATATTCCTGTATATAAGCACATTTAGTTACAAACCTTCAGACAAATATAAATATTTTCATAAGACTAAAAAAAAACAGCCTTATCTTTTTTATACACCCACGTAGGGTGGCAAACAAGAATACAGCCCACCTGATGGTAAGCGGTTACCGTAGCCTATAGACGCTAGCAACACCAGAGGCATCACTCGCGCATCGCCATCTCCAAGGAAAGGAAAGTGAGGGGGTTTGGGCCTCCGGCGCTCTTACTCACCATATATTATGAAGCACAACAGTAGGAGTACCATTTTTTTTGTTAAGGCTGGAAAAAATGTCTCTCACCGCACACCCCGTCGTTCGGGGTAACAAACAGGGTAGTGTGGGGCCCTCACCCACTAAAGAAACCCGCCGTATGCCGTCTCTACGCCTTTATTGGCGTTCACGGTGATGTTATGTGAGTGGGTGGTACTGCCCTGGTCGAGCCGGGCCGTTCATGTCGGGATAAGCAAGGCTCTACCATTTATTTAAAACGTAATTGTATAACTAATTTGTTTTTGGAAAAGTTAATGCTCTCGTCAATCCGCCTCCTATGGTTTTGTTTTTGAAATTATTAAAATTATGGCGTAAGCTTACGATTTGTATTAATGAAGATTTTCGAAATCATAGATTGGAGAAGTTTCCTGTATTCCGAGTAGCTATATTAGTACATAGCCCATTACCATTTATATTATAACTATATTTTTTACACAACATTTCATATTAGGCAATATTTAACAAATAAAAAAAACTATATTATATTTGGCCAATTGTCATCTCACTAATGGAGGAAGTTTATAATTTACCCGCCAAGCAACTGAAGAAGAAAAATAAACAAAGAATTAGAATTTTTAAATTATGTTCCGGCTTTTTTCGGTTTCAATATTTATGGACGTCAAGCTAATGGTTATATAACATCTATTATAGTCAAGATTTAGATTTGGTATGTAATAATACTCTCTAATACCTATCTACTCTATAATGGACTTTAGTCTATCCGTGACAAATAATGCTGTAAAGTATTCGAAATGTTATTAAGAAACCAAGTCAACGCGATAGATTTCGTAAATGGTAACGTTTTTTTATTTTTTATAACACGAGTACCTAATAATAATTCTTATCTAAGCTTATGTTCAAAGAGAATAGAGTTGGCACTCGAATATTGTGTTTTCATCGATACAGCTCGATGGCCTAAATTCCTGTCATTCTGAAGGGATCGTGTCAGCCAGGGACAGAATAATGTTTTGTGAAATAAGAGCTTTTTTTTTTACGATTCTTTTATTGCTGAAGGTTGTCGTAGAAATGGTTAATCAATTTTACTAAGATGACCGTGGTAAGGGGCTCTATATCAAAGTAGCATGAAGTATATCTACATGTGCAAACAAATCTTTACCCGCTTCAAATGTGTGATAATAGCTTTTAGTATTTAGGGCTATAATATGGATCACCCAAGGAATGTAACACAGTACCAGTGGCTCGCCAATAAAGGCGGAGAGACGGGGCACACGGCGGGTTTCTTTAGTGGGTGCAGGCCCCACACTACCCTGTTCGTTGCCCCGAACGACGGGGTGTGCGGCTAGGAACATATTTCCCCGCCTTAACAAAAAAAAAGGTTAATAATATGGAGGTAATCCGTAGATACATATAAAAGTGGTTGAGGATATATTTTTTGTGAGACTCATAAATTACGACACAGTATTGAGTAACTTCAAAAAAATGGCATCAGATGTGGCGTTTAAGTTTTTCTATTGCTATGAAAATTGGTTTGAGTAGATTTTTTATAGGTACTACACTTATATCGTCTACCGGGTTTTGCTAATCTATACACTGGTACAATAAACTGAAGATTTTCGTTTGTTTTATTTAAACGCGCTAATCTCTGGAACCACCACATCAGATTTATTAATAAAAATTCTTTAATAATAAATCTTTTTGCATCGAGTAGGTAACCTTCTTGAGAAGGGCTAATTTAAAATTATCACGGCTGGTGAATTCATAGGACATTGCCAGTCTCATCTATACATATAATAAAATTTAAGTATCTATTTGTAATGTCTAAATAACAGGTTTAAAATAAATGTATACGAGAGTATATACGCTACTTATAAAAAAATACCAATTTTTATAGTTTTTGTCTGGCTGTTTGTTCCGGCTAATTTCAGAAACGGCTGGACCGATTTGGGCGGGAATTTTACTAGCAGATTGCTGATGTTGCAAAGCGTTACTTAGGCTATTATTATTACTTTTATTTTGGAAAAAGAAATAGGACTCCGCGTAAAAACATAAAAACTTCTAATATTGTGAATGAATACCATTTCGGAATGGTTGGACCGATTTGGGCGGGGCGGGGCTCACGGGATGGGGCTCACGGGACGGGGATCATTACTTTTATTTTGAAAAAATAATTAGGATTCGATACTAAAAAAGAATAGTATGACTAAATTCCACGCAGCAGAGTTGCGGGTAGCAGCTAGTAATATATAAATATTTGGCATAGATCTAAATGATGAGCATTCATCTCTTTCTCAATGTTAAGTTTGCTTTTATTTTTTAACTATTACTTACACCGTCAGTAAAGTTTACAAATGATTTTGCAGTTTTTAATTTTTACTATAAGACCTATTCTGCAATTCAGTTTTTGAATTACCTATTCTTCATTTGAAAATGTTCTCAAGGGACGCATTACCACAGGCGTTTTACTTCTTTATCGTTTAATAAAACTTTGATCCTTAAAATACAAATTACCTTAGCGAAGTTTTAAGTTCTGGCGATTTTTTATTAAGTACCTCTTTTAGTTTAATACTTTTTGTTTAATATATTTGATTTTGATTAATAGGTAGTCTGTGATTTTGCTATGGAGAATGAGAGAGTGAGAATGCTGTGAAGCACATAAATAAATTAATTAAAATTAAAAAAAACTATATGGTTGTCTGTAAAGTCGGTTTACGGACGACAATTGTACGTAATAACGCCATATATGTTTTCTGAGAGTTTCACAAACAATGCATCGATCACCATACATTTTTCGGAACGTGAGATTTTTTCATGCGTGCAGCTGGCGTTCATTGATTTATAAGACGTTATCACGTCAAAAATATATATAAAGAAGATTTTATTACAAAAATTCTAGTCATATTTGGGGTTAAAAATGAATATATCAGCTTGATCGGAAATTTTAATTTTAATCTTTATAGAGATCCCTTTTTAATTCGCATAGACATAGCATCACGCCTGTATTCCCCGAAGGGGTAGGCAGAGGTGTATTACACAACCACGACTCGCCAGCTATGTTTAAGTCCCACGTAATAGGGGGCGAGCCTATTGACGTCTACCGGGCACATTTTTTTAATTCGCGATCTTGTTTATCTTTAATTTTCGTGTATTGTCATCGTGACTGAATAAGCATGCAAAATTGCAAAGGCGTAAGAAAGGGGAAGTTGAAAAATGTTATGCAAATTTTGAAATGGACAACTTACCACGAATATTGAAAGATAATAAAGCTTGTAATAATTGTGCATATTGAAAGAGGCCTGTGTTCAGTAGACGCTGGATTGATGGATATTTATTTATAAAATAGATTAATCCATACTATTATAAGCTGTAACAGAGCTATGTCTGTACATTTAAGATATTTGAGAAAAAAATAATGTATTATGTAAAGGGTTTTTCAACAAGAGGTTTGTTTTTTAAATCAAAATAAAACAATAAATTTAGATGACAATGATTCAAATTTTTATTGTATTGAGTTTGGAAATGTGCCCGGTAGACGTCAATAGGCTCGCCCCCTATTACGTGGAACTTAAACATAGCTGGCGAGTCGTGGGTGTGTAATACACCTCTGCCTACCCCTTCGGGGAATACAGGCGTGATGCTATGTTTTTTTTATTGTATTACAATAGTAGTAAGGTTTGGCAATTATGAATAACAAATAATATCTGATAAATGTCCACCACGACCACGGTTACAAATGTTGATTCTTTCATCAGTTTTTAATCACTTTTTGACAAAAACCCTATATAAATGAATGTATATGTGTAAGAAATGAACATGTATATGAAGGCTACTTAGGAGTCTCCGAACACAAAACACTTTTTTTTCTGTTTGTTTGAGATTGGCGCAAAAACTACTAAACGGATTTTGATTGAACTATTTTTGTTAGCTGTTATTTTTTTTAATCTAATCAAGAGATAAAGCGTTTTACCCAGCTACGGGAACCGTAGATATAAAATAAAGACTAGCTTTTCTCTGCGGCGGAGCAGCTGGTAAAAACTTACCACTCTGGGGTAAGGGTTAGGAGGTGGGGAGGAGGGATCCTTGTAATGGCGTGGAACCCTGGACTTCAGTCCTTTCCCTCACCAAACGAGACGTAACACTAGCTAGGTATACCTACAATTACAATGTGTTGCTACTTTGTCAAAGAGTGTTGTTTCTACTATATTTTGTAGTATTACCACACTGAAAATAGCAAGTAGGTCGTAATCTGTGTGATATGAAACCAAAACCTTCTGTATATTATCTTTTCTACAATAGTATCACGTCAGGCGTCAGCTGTCGGGAACATTCTCATTATTATTGTAGAGGGGCCATGCGGCGGGATTGTTATCGGATTTGTCCCAGTTTTTAGTTTAAGTAATAATGGATTCATTTCATGTACGTGAACCGCAGATTATTATATTATAATGGAGCGGTAAATTTAAGAATTGCCAAGATAGATAGAGATATTTAGATCCCAGTCTAATTTAATATTAAAACGTAATAAGGGGCTTTTAATTTCCACATCAGACTGAGTTTATGCATCGCTTCATAATCCAACGTTTTAACGAGGGTGCCAACTCATTTAACTAAAAAATATCTGTCTTGGTTTGGTAACGTGACGAGAACAGAGAAGATGCATGTACTACGTACTAGGAGTATTGAGTATGTATTAGGATGGACGTATAGAAAGGAGACGGCCGAAAAAAAGAAAGATTCTTTTTTTTTGGAATGAGGTTTTGAAAGTATTGGTGTGGATTTTAGTGTAATGAAAAAAAGATTATATAGAACGGAAAGACAAACTATGCCGATACCATAGAAAACGGAAAGCTGTGAAGCAAATGTTGAGTGAAAAAAAAGTAATATATCTCTAAATAAATAATATATGCTACTGTTATTTATTCAAAGTGACGCGCCATTGAAAGAATTGTCTAGACTCTATATTTCAACTTGAATTAGGCTGATAATATCAGATATCTAGCTATTACGGTATGAAAAAAAAATCGATATTTTAAATAATTTGTCTTAGTACATATCCTCACGTATGCCACTAATAATAGAATCTCTACATTATTCAGGTTTCTTGAATACTTTATGTAGAATTACAACCGTAAATGGTGTGTTGAAAATGGAACGTAGCTACAAGAATATAATATGCTACTTTCACCATGCTCTATATTTAGACTAGAGTTTAATATTTTAAAGCTGTCATTATAGAATAGAATATTCTTGTGGTATCTAGAGCGGATTTAGTCACTTTACCATGAAAACTACGTTCGTCAGTAGAATACTTCATTATAATTTATACATTTTTGTAATTTTCAGTAATTTTAATAGAGTTTGTGATAGGATTTTAAGCGCTCCCCATTATGATCTACCTAAAACTCTATCTAATTTGTACTCTAAAAGTGGCTGAGCATGTCAAGTGCTAAAAATATAGATCAAAATGTTTAAAAAAATCACGCCATCAAATAGTATGAATTTTAATTGCAAAATTAAACTTAATATATTGGATTAATGCACGTAAATGCGTTCCGATAGATGACGTTGGTCGTTAAGGCAAATGTGATGAGGAAATTGGGTATGACCGCAAGGTAGCACGGTAGCTAGAGCACTTCCCCGGATAGGAAGGGTCGCAGGTTCGTTTCCCGCTCGTACTAAAGTTATTTACTTTTTCCTCATTCACAAATAATAATTTGTATCCTAAAAGTGGCTGAGCATGTCAAGTTCTAAAAATATAGATCAAAATGTTTATTTAATATAGTAAATTATAATCGCCTTGAAAAATAGAAAAATTGTAATGTATCACATCTTATGTAACCACTAATATCCTTATCCCTCTGCTTCTTCTCCATATTATGTTTTCCAAGAGACAGCAACATGAGAATAATGCCCCTGATCTTACTCCAGTCTATATGCTTGGGTAATCACTTACCATCAGGTGGGCCGTTTACCAGTTTGCTAGTAGTTATAATAGCTGATATTAAATAGCTTTTGATGAAAACAAGTAATTATTTATTTAAACGAAAAGTTTAAATTAATCCATTTTTGCAAATAGTGTCCATCAATGTCTATAACATTTGCCCATCTTTAGAAATTTTGTGAATACCGTATTGGAAGAATAATTGTCGTGTTAATACAGTCTTCGAATTTACCTAATGTTAGAAATTTTCATAGTAAGAAAACTTATGTAGTTTGACAGTTTTGATATGTATTTTTGACATGTTCAGCTACTTTAAAAAAAAAAGAGAAATTCTCTTTTGTCCACTTATACAAATAATTGGTTCTTTGTTCAGACCGGTTATGAGCCATCCATCGGGATAGTGGGAAATTAGAAGGAGCATCGTGCAGAATATATCAAGTGGTGTAGGAATGTTTCCAAGTATATTTCTACCGGTTGTCCGGAATAAAGACTTTTAATGTTATGTTATACAATAAATAAATATTCACGGACATTTTCACACAACGACCTCTGGTCCCAAACTAAGCTTAACGCTTGTGCTATGGGCACCAGATTACGGATATAATACATATATTACTTTTACCGTATTGTGCCGGGCCGTGTGGGGCCGGCTTTAGAATTGTCCCACCCCTCTACCCATGGGAGTCGTAAGAGCCGACTGAGGGAATACCGGAGGAGTGGGCAGCAGCACTCCCTCGAGTATTAACAACATCAACTGCGATCGCCAACCCGCCATCAGTTATATGGTTAGATAAAGAACTCAGTCCGTACATCAGGTGGGAGGCCCTATACTGTGCGGCCATATGCGAGGTCGTCACTCCAGAACCTCTCTTCCTCAACGATTGTCGGTTAATAGAGCGATGTGGCCTTTTTTTTTGTTAAGGCGGGAAAAAATGTTCCTTACCGCACACCCCGTCGTTCGGGGCAACGAACAGGGTAGTGTGGGGCCTTCACCCACTAAAGAAACCCGCCATGTGCTGTCTCTCCGCCTTTATTGGCGGGCCACTGGAACTATGTTACATTCCTTCGGTGGTGATGTGGCCTGCCCATTGCCACTACCGCGGGCTGACGCAGCAAGCTATGACGGTCAGAGTGTTCTGCTAGGTAGCGAGATCCAGAGTATAGCCCACTCTTGCTCGCATGCTGAGTGACTGAGTTTTCTTATAAGTCTAAAATTAAAGAAGCACGTCTCTATTCCCTAAATCATAACCGGTAACACACACGTTGGTCACAGATCTTCTATTTCACATAGATATTGTGGATTATCAATACTAAATATAGGTATTTAGGTATATTTCCGGTATAAATACTAAGTAGTTTTAAAATTAAACTAATAATATACAAAAGGACGGAACACCACCTCAGATGTTACGGACATATACAAATACTCCCTGAAGATAATTAGGTCCGATTTGCCCTAAATCTTACAGAATACATAAAAGGCAGAGGACGTCGCACTTCAATTTGGTGTATAATGCATGGTTTTGAAAATTCCTACGAGTTAATTCCAGCTCGTAATAAATACTATCACTACTGTTGTTATTGTGCTATTCATCGAAGTTTAAAGCGGAATATCGACCGAATATTACAACTTTTAAAACTTGAAAAGTTATCCGGCCACTGTTCCACTTTGAAATGAAATCACGCCCTAGATGAGCGCTCACAAGTTTCTATACTCCGCTGTTACGAGCGCTTTGTAATATTGCACAAACAGTTTCTAGAAGAAAAAAATAAGTTCCCTTCTTAAGTTTTTTCTTCCATAACTAGTTACTGTCCTTTTGTTTTGTATTTTTTTATTCTCTAAAGCGATAGAAATTTTGATCATAGTCCAGCAGGCTGCACGGTAGCCTGGTGCAGAGAGATTTCTTGAGCCGTCGTTAAATTTCTCCGTCATGCAGATCTCCCCACAATTTTTTTTTACTGTTCGTTGATTGTTATGAGTATCTATTTTGATATTTTTTGGAGCAATTAACATGCTTAGCCATATTAATTAACACAAAGTGTGATAATGTGAAATCGAAAATAACAGTCACGAGCAGGATTTGAACCTGCATCTCCTTATCACATTACAATATTTATAGCACTGCGTCACTATTTGTTATAAATCTTAATTGTAAAAGTGTTTCAAGTTTTCTCCAGCAGTCCATCCATCCATCCATCAGCCCTTCATCGTCCACTGCTGGACATAGGCCTCCCCAAGAGTCCTGTGCCGTCTGCATCCAACGACTGCCTGCGACTTTGACCAGGTCATCGGTCCACTTGGTGGGACGCCGTCATACACTGCGCCGTCCGTTACGCGGTCGCTACTCGATAACCTTTCTTCCCCAACGGTTGTCGGTTCGTCGAGCGATGTGGCCTGCCCATTACCACTTCAGCATGCTGACCCAGCGGGCTATGTCGGTCACTCCCGTTCTCCTACGGATTTCCGTATTACGGATCTTATCACGTAGAGAGAAGCATAGCCCGCTCCATAGCACGCTGAGCTTAAGCCTTGATATAAGGCCAACATTCAGAGACCACGCCTCTGTGCTAAAGATGAAACCGATATATTCATATCCATTAAGATATCAGTGATATTGGATGTATTCATGTATCAGTAACCCGACTCAATCTGATGTGCTAATACGGGCGTATCGCTAATATGCCATATTCACTATATCGTGAACATGAACAGTGACCACTGAATATGGGTGTGTTGCTATATAGCATACCGATATGCGATTCTATCTAGTCTATGGATATCCATAGACTAGATAGAATCGCATATCGGTGAGAACATCGTACGTATCATATCGGTCAGAACATCGTACGTATCATCGAGTTAAAAATGGTGGTGGGAATTGATATTCAGCATATCTCTATATTCTCCGTATTAAATATTAGTGATATTCATATATTAGTATACATATTATGATATTACTTGAAGAATATATTCATATCAGCTGATATTGGCAAATATCGGTATTAACCCATCTTTACTCTGTGCCATAAGTCATCACTAGTAACACACACTGGTCGTAGACCTTCGTCTTCAGACACTGTGGAATATTGGACAAGAAAATCTTCCTCAGCTTCCCGAACGCTGCCCAACCAAGCTGGATTCGTCGATCGACCTCTTTCTCGAAGTTGTGTCTACCTAACTGGACAGTTTGTCTCAGGTATACATAGTGGTCGACAACTTCGAGAAGCGCACACCCGACCAGGACCGGTACTGAAATGACATGGACATTAGACATGACTTTCGTCTTGTCCATGTTCATTTTTAGACCCACTAGTCGGGAGACACGGCTGAGGTCGTTGAGCATGGTACCAAGGTCCTCCAGCGATTCTGCCATGACCATGATATCATCTGAAAATCGAAGGTGAGTGATGTATTTGCCATTTATGTTGATGCCTAATCTGGTCCAGTCCAAGAGCTTAAAAACATCTTCCAATGCAGTGGTGAAGAGTTTCGGGGACATGACGTCTCCCTGTCTAACACCTTTCTGCAGTTGGATCGGTTTTGTGCTTTTATCCTGAACTCGGACAGACATAGTGGCGTTTCTATACAAACACTTCAACACTTCGATGTATCGATAGTCAATTTGGCACCGCTGAAGGGGCTGCCCAAGTTTCGATCGAATCGAAGGCTTTCTCGTAGTCCACAAACGCTAGACACAGAGGCCGATTATACTCCTCGGTCTTCTGTATAATCTGGCGCAGCATATGTATGTGGTCTACGGTACTATAGCCTTTTCGGAAACCGGCTTCTTCGGGAGGCTGGAAGTCGTCGAGCCTGCGCGTGAGTCGATTTATAATGACCCTCGAGAACAACTTATAGACATGGCTCAAGAGTGAGATGGGTCTGTAATTCTTCAAGAGGGCTCTGTCACCTTTCTTGAAGAACAGCACCACCACGCTCCTGGTCCACGACTCTGGGATGTCGCCTCCGAGAACGACGGAATTGAATAGCTTCTGGAGGGCTTTGAGGACCGGCTTTCCGCCTGCCCTCAGAAGCTCTATAGTAATTCCGTCGTCTCCCGGTGCCTTTCCGTCCTTTAGTTGTTTGAGAGCCATTCTGATCTCGTATAGGCTGACGTCCGGGATATCTTCAGTATAGTGCCGAGTTAGCTTGGATCTGGGCTCATGGACCAAGCTGACAACAGGGTTCTGGGATCTGTATAACTGTCCATAGAACTCGTGGACCTCTCTTAATATCTCATCTTTGGAAGAAACAACAGTGCCATCATTGGTCTTCAGCTTGGTCAACTGGCTTTTCCCAACAGAAAGATCTCTTGCGAACACTTTGGAACCTTGGTTCCGCCCTATCGCCTCTTTAATACGCAAGGTATTAAATCGGCGAATGTCTCGTTGCATAGACTTGGAGATCTGCCTGTTTAGTCGCCTCTGATAGGACCAATCAGCCGAAGACTGCACCGTCATCTCAGTCCGTCTCGCCATGAGCTTAAGAGTTTGGTCCGAAAGCTTTTGAGTCCTATTGACGCGACTAGTCTTAAAAAAAGTCGACCCGACCGCTTGGACAGTTTCTACGAACCTGTTGTTCATATCGTTCACTGAATCTCTAGTAGTGGCTATAATACATTCTATAATTTTTTTGAGGGAAACAGGTGATTCTAACACCATTTTTAAAGCTCCACGAAGGATTTTCGTTGCAAGCGGCTTTACTGCACGTCTGGTAATACTGAGTCTATGGCTAGCATTTATCATGTATTGCTCACTCGGGTCGTTTATTACCGTTAGCAATAAATGAAAGTAAAGTATAGTAGCCACAACAGATCTTTGTTTCTCTGAAGTTAGGCACAGAGCAAGAAGTGGGGATTGTGACGGAATGATACGATTAGTGCTGACCAATTCGAATGTTATTACTCGATTAACAAAACAATCAAATGAGATCATAATGTTTTCATATCTAATTGTTTAGGTTCTATTTATTTTTATATGCAATAAAAAGTATACGAGCGATTTGAGTGAATACGTTTTAATCTAGATAAAGAAGAGTCCATATCTTTTATTACGATCGATAAATAATATGATTATCGATTACAATTGTTAAATTATAATCTATCATTTTTCGATTAATGTAAACTGTAGAAGACGCACATGCCTTGCTTTACAAAAATGGCTACTGCGCAGCGTCTTGCAGTCAACTTCAGAGACACAAAGATCCGTTGTGACTACTGTAGGTAGTTTATCTTTCAAAGTTATCTATTAACAAAAACTTCAAAGCGAGTGCTCTTAAACAGTTTTATCAGATTTTAATTACAATGATGAGAACCTTTTAGGTACGGTATGTTAAGTTCTCAAAATACGTGACGTAATCGTATATCGATTTTTTTTCTTACTTTTTCGTTGGGCACTACAGTAAGTACCTACTACATATATTCCTTTGACGTAAATTGTAATAATTGAGATAAACATTACTTGATGGTTTTCGAAACGACTACGTAACTCGAGAACCTTTTTTTTTTGTTACGGCGGGAAAAAGTGTTCCTAACCGCACACCCCGTTGTTCGGGGCAACGAACAGGGTAGTGTGGGGCCCTCACCCATTAAAGAAACCCGCAGTGTGCCGCCTCTCCGCCTTTATTGGCGGGCCACCGGAACTATATTACATTCCTTCAGTGGTACGTAACTCGAGAACCTGTATAAGATGAATGAAAGATAAAATAGGAAAAAGTTATTTTTTGTATTTATTAGGCTTTATGGACAAACAAGTAATTTAATTGATCTTAACTCTTTTCTTAACAACGTAGTAACTATCTCTTACATTATCTATTGTTATTTTTTTATAGACACATACTATTATGGGTATTCCATTTCTGTAACATTACATTAACATTCTAAATAAAATAGAAACCTTGTTTTTTGTTAAATCACAAGAAAGGGTTTGTGGAAAAATAAGCGGATTATACCTTAAACATGAATAAAATATTATCTAAAATCTCTAAAATTTATATATTAATTTGTTTATATTAAATACCCTCCTTATGTACTACAAGAGTCTGCCAGCGACTCTGTCCGTGGGGAATTCAGAATATGTATTTATAAATAAAATAAATATTCATGGACAATTCACACAACGTCCGCTGGTCCCAAACTAAGTTCAACGCTTGTGTTGTGGGTACCAGATTACGGATATAATATCTACATATATTACTTTTTTTTTGTAAATACATACATAAATAGATAGAAAACACCCAGACACAGTACAAATATCTGTGTTCATCACACAAACAATTGTCCTGAGTGGGAATAGAACCCACGACCTCGTGCACCCTGTCGTTTGGGGCAACGAACAGGGCAGTGTGGGACCCTCACCCACTAAATAAACCCGCCGTGTGCCGTCTCTCCGCCTGTGTTGACGGACCACTGGTACTGTGTTGGATTATGATGATGATGCATCTGCGCAAGGATCAGCCTCCGTGGCCCTCTCCGCCGCTTCTTTCTGCGAGATGAACTCCTTGCAGAAGGCAGCAACTGCGGCCCAATTCCTGTCGCTGCCAAGCATCGCTCTGTCGACGCTTGGCAGCGAGAGGTCGCCGTCTATTGCCGCGACGAGTTCACGGCGCTGCTCGGCCCAAGCCGGGCACGACTCAAGCGTGTGCCGCGCCGTGTCCTCGTCGTAGCCGCAGTGGTGACAGCGCGGAATCGCTTCCCTCCTTGCGATTATGTGCAGATATCTGTCGAAGCAACCACGCCCCTACAGCACCTGCACCAGTCGGAAGGTAAGGACTCCGTGCCGTCGCCCCACCCACTCCTCCAGCACCGGCTGGAGCGCCCCTACGGTCCAGAGATCGGCCCGGGGCGCCTCCAGCCGTGCTCTCCATCTGGCCATGGCAGCTTGGCGGGCCTCGCCCTGCCACCTGGCCACCTGGGTGGAGGGTGGCCACCCCCCTCCCGCTGGGATGAATTAACCTATGTCGTGTTCTGAGCTCTATGTTTGCAAAATTTCATCACGATAGCTTCAGTTGTACGCCGTGAAAGCGTACCAAGCAAACTCACTTTCGCATTTATAATATTGGTAAGGATAAGGATATTTTTACAAAATAAATAATGCTTAATGGATTTGATAATTCAACAATAAGTAGGATGAGCCTTCTGTACCACCAAAGGAATGTAACATAGTTCCAGTGGCCCGCCAATAAAAGCGGAGAGACGGCACACGGCGGGTTTCTCTAGAGAGGGAGGGCCCCAAAAAAAAAAAAACGGATGAGCCTTCTGTAATAACTAATCGATCTTTGGATATCTAATACCTTGGGACTCCTGTTTCCACAGATGATATAAAGAATCCTCTCTCCGCACAAATTACATGTCCCTCAACACCGCAGCAAATTTAAAGTTTCCGGGGAAAATTTGCATGCACTCAAATTTGTCTGTTATTCCTCATTAAATTGGTATACCGTATTCCACATATAAGCGGTTTTACCCAGTATCATGTCAAAACATTGTTTTGCATAATTTGGCACCACGGCTTAAATACGTGGGTGACAATTAACGAGGTACTCAGCTGCTAGATGGGTACGCAGTTAGGATTTATTTAAATTTATATACCCTTTGTCGTCTACATTCTATGTAGGTACCTAACTCGAAACAATAGGGTATTGACTTAATGACTTGATGAGCACACGGAGAAATCTACTAATTATTGGTCTAATTAGTTTGGTTTGAAGTCGAACACAGACTAACTAAGAAATATAGACGGAGCTTTACGAACAATCCAGTGAAGCCATATAAAACCATGCCAAACTTGTAATTACACGTGCTCACGCAGACAAATACAAACAAAACCATGCCAAAACGAAGTGTCATAAACAACGAGTGTTACAAAAGTATGATTTAAAATTACCCCAAATGACTCTACGATTTCGTACGTACGTTTATGTACATGAATCGTCGTCAGCGCGATGATATTTCCTATATGATTTGCTGTAAACTTACTTTATATTTTTACTTCCTTTATGTTTTAAACATATAACTTATAAAAATTTACCCAAATTATAGAGATTATTTCTTTCCGGTGACAACACTTTCACGCACACATCTTTCAAAAGTGGCTTCACTTTTTAGTTGACAATGCGGTGTCTTTCCGTCCAGAAACAAGGCACCATAAATATTGTGCCGGTTTAAAGAGCTTCTTTGGAGTACACTTACTTATTTATATTCCCCACAAGTAAATACAAAAGGGAACGCGAAATAAAAATAGATTTGATTGGATAATATTTGCATAATATTTACTCGAAATCTCTCTGCTGAATCGCTTCAGATAAGAGGAGGTGGCTCTTATGGAACCTTCTAGGCTTACGTAACAGATTGGATAAAAGTACGCCATCTTTCAATGTGTAGGCATTTTATGTATAATGTAATTTAAAGCAGTTTATTAAACCAAGTATATTTGTATTTTTCTTATAACGTAATAGATACTGCCCGTGGCTTTGCCCACATTAACATTACAATTTATTTGACTAATAACAATGCGTCACTACACGGTGTACGGCACAGAAATTATATACGTGTACTACTTATGTTTGCATGGCACAGAAATTATATCTATGCAAAAAATGCTATCCAAAAGGAACTGTCTATTTTATTGGGGATAAAAAGCCTACGTATAGACATTTCTGGGTATAGTTCGGAAGACTAAACGAGTATGAATGCTACTATGTCTGTTTTTTTTTAATACTACGTGGGGAAACAAGCATACGGCCCACGAGGAAGATAATGATATAAAAGCTGGATACTAAGGAGAGGACAGGAGGGATAATTAGGAGAGGAGGCACTGACCGATGAATTCTGGCGAGAAAGCGTAACAAACGAACTATCAATTTTATGATATTATACTAGCCTTGACCCGCGGCTCCACCTGAGGCAAATGTTAAGTTATATCTCGGGTTAAAAAAATATCAGGTTACCGATATATAGGTACTTATAGGTAGCGGGATAAAACGTGTACTAGTTTTTAAGTCTAATTCAATAACTATCAAACAACACAGTTTCACCTAAATCCGTCCAGTATAGCTTTTGCGTGACAAACAAGCAAAATTATTAAAAAAATGTTTTGTGATCAGAGACGCCTAAGTGACATAACACATTTTTTTTTTCAAATACCTTTGATTTATATTTCTGTTACAGCTTTATAACAGTACTAGCCTTGTGTTTAGGTTATATCTCAGGTTCTCGATATAGTAGCGGGATAAAATGTATACCAGCTTTTAAGTCTCATCAAGAGCTACCGAATAAAAAAAGATGCATAAAAATCCGTTCAGTAGTTTTTGCGTGATGCGCGAACGAACAGAGAGACAAAATATCTAAAAAATTGCCTATATAGCTTATTACAGTAATGTTTTCGCAAATATCTTAAATGTACAGACATAGCTCTGTTACAGCTTTATAATAGTACCATAGAAGAGGATTGCGATATACGTGACTTGATGGTAAGGTTTTTGTAGAGTGACGAGGCTGACACCGGCTTTTGATACGTACAAATCAAGATAGTCGTTTTGAAATGCTTTACCGTATCTATTTACTCAGCTGTGATACTAAATGCAAATTGATTTGTATTTAGCAGTGGCTGGCAAGCTTATACGACCCATCTGTTAAGTGGTTACCAAAGTCTAAAGATGCTAGCAACACCAGAGATGTCACTCGCGCGTCGCCAACTGCAAGGACTCTCTAGCGATAATAAATCACCACGCCTCAAGCCACCTTTCATATATATTTCTCTGCTTCCATTATTTCTGGCAAATCAAGTGATTTATATCTATATAAGTATATAGATATTTAGTTTCACAATTTACTTCACTAGTTTTAAAATGTCCACAATCTCAGTAACTAAATTCTTGTCACGCCATAATTAGTCGTATAATTTGAGCGTTAATGACGCACTTCAAAGTTTTTGGTCAAGACGTTGTGAATTATTTAGTAGGTACATGTCTAGAACCAGCGGAGTATAAAATGAAGTTATTAAATTATGCGGTGTAAGTTATTAACCGCACCTGAACCGTCCACCAGTCTGTGTCTGAAAATATATTTATTCTAAAATTGCTAGCATAAGTTTGTTTTTAATTAAGGGGATCAGCTTTCACCCCTTGCCTCCCTTCTTAAGAAGTCCCTGTCCATGTTTATAAAGCCTTCAGATCCAAGGGTTTATTGCGTTGACATTCCAAGGCTAGCGTATGGTTGGGTTGATATGACGAAAATTATCAACATACAAAAGAAAACAAGTATCACTAGGTTTTTGCTTAGTTGGATTAATATATGAAACCAGCGGTTATTGCTATGGGTGAGATAGAGATATACAATTTAGTAACATCAAATCACGTTAAATTATTTGCCAGATGATGAAAATGCTTTGTGCATACCAAAATTTCAGTGTCAGGATTTCGGAGAGGTCATAGCACTGAAACTGTACTGCTAAATGTAACGGATGATATAACGTCTGCCTCCGACACAGGAGTGTGTACTCTAATGGTCTTACTGGACTACTCGCAGGTATTTGACTGCTTACATTCAAATTTGTTGCTAGCTAAATTAGGAGACTATGGCTTCTCCAAGGATTGTTGCCGATGATTTCAGATGTTTTTGTCCAATCGTGAACAAATTGTGGAAACACAGGGCGATGATGGCAAGATCACCTCCTCCGCACTCAAAACAATCGCATGAGGTATGCCCCAAGGCCCGCTGTTAACCCCAATTTTGTTCTTCATTTTTACTGCAGACTTGCCAAACAACATTGAATCTTGTCAATGCCACCTTTATGCAGACGACACACAGTTGTACTATTCTTATGAAAGTGCAGGTATCTCAGATGCGATAGCAAAAATCAACAAGGACCTAGATAGTATCCACAGCTGGTTTATAAAAAAATCTTTGGCCTCAACTCGGATAAGTCTCAGGTTCTTGTAGTGGGTTTGGTACACTTCAGATAAGAATAGTAAAAGACTGTCAGGAAAAGATAAAAATTAATGGCATCATTCTGGAGCAGGTTACCACTGGGCAAAACCTGGGCTTGGTTCTGGATGGGGACCAAATTATACTGATCACTTAAATATAAAAATCAGCAATTTTAGGTAGACTCTACGTCAAGGATGATCTGAGATCACTTCCAGCGGAAATGATTTCTCAATTTATTTATTGTTGTAGAGTATTCGGTCCTAGAATTATTATACAGAAAAGGCAATCCAGCGAGTTCAAAACGTCTGCATCTGATTTGGTTATAATATCCCAAAAAGAGAACATATTACACCTTATCTCAACAACAAAAGAAAACTGAATATGATTGCCAGAAGGAAGCTTCATTACGCCTGTACTGTGTATAATGTTCTATGGAATAAAAAACACAATTTCTAGTTGAAAAACTTTCATGGAAAAAAGACTTGTTGCAAAGAAATCGTCGATCTACCACTAAAATCTTTTAAAAATCCCGGTTCACAAATCTAATCGTTCCAATAGTTGTTTTAGATTTATCGCAGCTGAAATTTGGAATTATTTGCCTCCTCCAAAGGAAATTAAAATGGGCTACAATTCCTTCAAATCGAAATATAAATGTGATCTATTACAACGTCAAATTGCTGCGGAAAATCTTTTACAATCATACCGGCCATTTTCATTGCGTACGTTATTCTTCTGATTATGTTTTAATAATTACACAGACGTATAAGAATATAAGCGTTTGCCAAACTCGTATTGTAATTATTATTTCTTTTGTGGATATGCATTGTAATGTTACTCTATAAGCTACTTGTGGAGGTCAAGTAAGGGCAACATCCCTCCTGTACATATTGCTTCCGTACGTGACCTAAGGAAGCGCGCATCTGATAATCAGCGCTTTCTTGAGATATAAATCTTAGGTCTTGATAAAATAAAAAGGGCTTGAGCTGCTCTTCATTCATAATTTTTTTTTTAATTGTTTTATGTGATATAATGTCATTTATTTAATATTTTTTAATAATAAATTGTAATAAATAGGAAAATTAAAAAAGTGGCCCATGAGTTTCTTGCTGGGTTCTTCTCATGAAAGGCTTTACTACGGAATCTGGCCGCTTATGGCGATTACAATCGCCACTTTGTTATTGCGGATGCACTCGCATCAGGCGCTCCTGTTAATTATTAGTGTATTCTTGACTATTTTAAGTGCTATACAATCTATTATATATAATTACAGTGTCACGATATTTGTCCGGGATGAACTCCGAAACTACTGAACCAATTTTTACTTTCCTTTGTTTTAAATGTGTTTTTGTTCCAACTTAAGAGATAGGATACTTTATATCTCAATTTATAATTGCAATATTTATTCATGAAAAAATATATGGCGGCACGAAGTTCGCCGGGTCAGCTAGTAGGCCTATAAAATAAAAATATTTTTGAATTTGGTCAACAGTGGAAGTAAAAACATTGTACGGGACTCAACAGCTTGAAGTACAAAGAATATCATATTTTAGCTGACCCGATGAACTTCATACCGCTTCAGAATCAATACTTTTGAAATCTGTCAATCCGTTCTCGACATATCAACGAATAAGCTGTTCCGATATTATAGTTTTATTAGTTATTATTCTTTTCGACTGCTAATCATGAGGTCTCGGGTTCGATCCCCGGTCGGGCAATGTTATTGAGCTTTTTCCTAAAAAGAAAAATTCTCAGTAGCAGCCCGGAGTTTGGAAATGTGCCCGGTAGACGTCAATAGGCTAGCCCCCTATTACGTGGGACTTAAACATAGCTGGCGAATCGTGGGTGTGTAATACACCTCTGCCTACCCCTTCAGGGAATACAGGCGTGATGCTATGTTTAGTTATTCTGGACGGCGACAAATCCAACAAATCAAAGATCATAAAAATTAGTTCAGCCTTTCTTGAGGGTTATAAATGGTGTAACGATCCCGACTTTGTTTTATATATACAAGATATACTTTACCTTAAAACTCATTTTGAGTGCACAGATGGCGGAGTAGTTTAGATGCCGGCCTCCCACCCGAGTGTTGTGGGTTCGATTCCCACACAGGACAACTGTTTGCGTGGCGACGCCACCATGCCATCGGCCGGTTTTACCCTTCCTTCACCTTAGATGTTTTCACATCAAAAATCTATTAACCATGTTGGATTCTGTATGGGCCAAACTCCAATTAAATGGTACTTTTTGAATTCAATATAATAAATGATTAAAAAAATTTACGTAGCAACTGGAGCTACGTCGTAGCTCTCTTTCAATTATCCCTACGGGTAGGGTTCCCAGACCAAAGAATAGAAATTCCGACGTAAAACCCGGATAATTTAAGTATGAAAATTCCTGACATTCTTGTAATTTTTTTTATATGCTATGTATTTGGGTGACATACAAGCATACGAATGACACAAGTTATGAATAATGTTTTTGGGAGCTTTAAATATAAGCCAAATGATCAAAATGAATAATGATACAAGTTATAAATTATTTGTGAATAAAGAAAAAGAGATTTTTAGTAGGAGCGGGAATCGAAACCGCATCTTTTCCAATCCGGGGAAGTGCTCTAAACCACTAAGCTATCCTACTGATCTTTCAATCATCCCAAATTCTTATCACATTTGTCTTACGACCAACGCCATCTATCAGCAAGCGTGCTCTAAACAACTAAGCTATCCTACTGATCTTTCATCGAAAGATCTTTCATCGAAAGATTAGTAGGGTAGCTTAGTGGTTTAGAGCACTTCCCCGGATTGGAAAAGATGCAGGTTCAATTCCCGCTCCTACTAAAAATCTCTTTTTCTTTATTCACAAATAATTTGTACTTTAAAAAGTAGCGGAGCATGTCAATTGCTAAAAGAAATAGATCTAAAATGATACAAGTTATACTTTTTGTTAAAATAGAAATATGAATTTATTACTTTTTAATTTTATTCTTTACTTAAATTGTTTTAAATCCTGACAACTTAGGATTCCCTCCGCATTCCGGACACAGACCTATATTACCGGACATGTTCGGAAAATTCCGGACGTTTTAATATCGTTTTGCGGTTATGTATATGCGATATATAAACGGACAACGGCTCACCCGGTGGTAAGTGGGAACTATTGTGGATGGATAAGATGCAGAGCTAATAATTACCATGATCAAAACATCACTACGAATAAAACACTTATGTGCCAATATGTCACGCAGACACTTTGGCTATACGGTATAACTTCTACTTAATATCGTGCGTTTCACAATCACCCGCCAGAAAGTGCTAAATCATTTTTTAATCTGTCTTGGGTAATTACGCCCCTACAGTATAGTGACGTCACGTGGAAAGCTTTCAAGTTTCGTTTCTCAACTTTTATAAATAACCTAAAGTATTATTAGCCTAGAGTCGGTTGCAAAACGGATATAAATGGGCGGTTAAAATAGCCTACGTTTAAATTTAAATTATGTCGGTTTTATTCCGGAAGTTTCTTTACGGAATGTTGCAAGATCAGGATAATTTTATGTTATAGAAACACTTAGCATTGAATTTAATGACTAGTTTGTATGCAAGTTTTATATTAACATATTGTGCCGGGTCACCTTCCATACTTAATTTATTATCTATACTATTATAAAGCTGTAACAGAGCTTTGTCTGTACATTTAATATATTTAAAAAAAATGACTGAATTGGGCTATACGAGTATAGGCGTGACTAAACACAAATCTATTATTTAGATTTTATGTCTGTTTGTCTGTTTATCTGTTTGTTTGTTCACGCATCACGCAAAAACTACTCAACAGATTTTGATGCAACTTTTTTACTTAATAGCTCTCGATTAGACTTATAAACTGGTATACATTTTGTCTCGTTACTTCGGGAACCTGAGATATAACTTAAAAAATAGCTTTTGGCTGCGGCGTAGCCGAAAAACTAGACGTCCCACGACGTCTAGTTTTTTTTGTCTGTTTCTCTGTTTATCTGTTTGTTCGCGCATCACGCAAAAACTACTAAACGGATTTTGATGCAACTTTTTTACTTAATAGCTCTCGATTAGACTTATAAACTGGTATACATTTTGTCTCGTTACTTCGGGAACCTGAGATATAACTTAAAAAATAGCTTTTGGCTGCGGCGTAGCCGCGGGCAAAGGCTGGTGAACTGTGAGTGTATATACACTTCTGCCTACCCCTTTGGGGAATAAAAATCGCTGATTACTGTCCATAAATACCTATGAAGCTAGCGGCTATAGCGGTGACCACTCAGCATGTACCGTCACGTATTGCTCTGGCTCGTCTACAACTAGTATTTAAGAAATTTACAATCAAATAAATATACATACAAGATAGGCGCGAAAAACATAACCCTTCCTTGGCAGGCGGGTAAAAAAAGTAGTAGCTAGTCGTTGAAGACTGCCGACAGAAGCAAAAACTTAAAAAACTATTACACACAGAAACAATTCTTGGTGTGATTCACAAATGATTGTTCTGAGTTTTGATGTACTCTTTGCCCGTCAATTGTATGTGTCTGTTAAGGGCTCGCGTCAATCGAATTAACTGCCTCAGTGGTGCAGCGGTAGTGTGTGCGAGGTCTCGGGTTCGATCCCCGGGTTGGGCAATGTTATTGAGCTTTTTCGTAGAAAAACTCTTAGTAGCAGCTCGGAGTTTGGAAATGTGCCCGGTAGACGCAATAGGCTCACCCCCTATTACGTGAGACTTAAACATAGCTGGCGAACCGTGGGTGTGTAATAGATCTCTGCCTACCCCTTCGGGGATACAGGCTTGAGCTATGTTATGTTATGTCCAATAAAATTATTCCCTAATGGTGTTGTCCATATGGTCATTATCCTTCATTTAATCGAGCGCCTTTGATGTAGTTGTTGCCGAGTTAATCCGTTTCAGCGTCACCAATCTAAGCGTGACGGTTCAGACTGCTAAAGTGCGCCTAAAGATGTTTTCACTTCAATAACGGCCTGCATCTCATTAGAAGCATAAAAGTGTCCTCGCCAGTTTGTGAAGGAATTCAATTTACTTATACATCGTAGTAGGTATATATATATATATATTATCTGTAATAATTTTTCTTGACCCTTACCCTTTTCACATTTTTTATAATAAGTACTAAGGGACAGGGAAGTATTTTGGCATGGAGAAGTATGGCGCCTAAAATGCGTAAAATTATTTCAATGTTGGAATATTTTTACTTAGACTCATTGAATAATCACTTTGCGTATTATGATTAAAAAGAAGGTTTATATTCAATTCATTTGAATATTTACTTTTAATTATATTTTGTTTTAGGGCTGCCCATTGCGGGTTGCTAAATTTTACAAGATATTGAGAAATTCTCTCAGGTATGCAGGTTTTCTCACGATACAATTGAAGGAATGTAATATAGTTCTGGTGACCCACCAATAAAGGTGGAGAGATGGCATAGGGTGGGTTTATTTAGTGGGTGAGGGCCCTACACTACCCTGTTCGTTGCCTCGAAAGACGGGGTGTGCGGTTAGGTTCATTTTTTCCCGCCTAAACAAACAAAAAAAAAAGTTTTCTCACGATGTTCTTTATCAGGCAATGATAATATTAATTTTATGAAATAATACGCACATCATTTGGAAAAAGACGTTATCAATTTATCTATATTTACTGATCATTCTTTAGGGTACCAATACTAAATTAAACTATTTACTTACTTACTTATCATCACGCCATTTCCCTTGCGGGGTAGGCAGAGAGAACAGAGTGCCAAGAGGTTCTATTCTTGCATACATCTCTCGCTTCCTCAACATTCATAACTCTCTTCATACACGCTCGCCGGTTTCGGAGACTCCTGACTCCACCTTCCTTCAATACATGACCGATTTGGTCAAGGTAGGTGAGTCTCGGTCTCCCCCTGTACCTACATCCTTCCACTTTCGCATTGTATATCTTCTTAACCAGTCGCTCGTCCGGCATTCTTTCCACATGTCCGAACCATCGGAGCATTCCCTTTCGCATCTTTACACCAATACTCTCTTTCATACCTACTCGCTCTCTTACGTCATCGTTACGAATGCGGTCAGTCAGCCTCACTCTACAGATTCTCCGCAGAGATCACATTTCGGACGCATTGATTTTACTCTCATGCTCCTTTTTGCATACCCAACTCTCGCTTCCATACAATAACGTTGGGACAAGCACTGCGTTGTGTATTGCGACACGTGCCTTCTTGCTGAGGAGATGACTGCCGAGAAGTTGTCCCAATGCTCCGTTCACTCTATTTCCCGCATTCACTTTTCTCTCTACATCAGTGGTGTACCTTCCATCCCGACGGAATCCACATCCAAGATATACAAATTCATCCACTTGTTCTAGCACACCATTTCCTATTGCTACTCTAACATCTGTACTGGCTTCTTCTCTTTCAAGAACCATTATTTTGGTTTTGCTCACATTCACACGTAGGCCCCTTTTCTTACAATCTTCTGCCATTACGTTGACTAGGGTTTGCAGGTCAGCCGCGGACTGCGCTAATAAAACCGCATCGTCTGCATATAGCAGACAGTTAACCACTGAGTCGCCCATCTGAACTCCCACATTCATTTCATTCAACCTTTGAAGACATTTATCCAGATATATCATAAACAGTCTGGCTGATAGAACGCAGCCCTGTTTAACGCCGATATTGACATCAAACCAGGATGAATTAAACTATTTAATAAATTATAGTTTAAAAAACGGAAATAACACGCTTTAAATAGCTAGTTGAACTAAAATGTAGTAAATAGTATTATTAATTATTGTAAAAAAGCGTGCTTAAAATCAAATGCTACTATATAGTTCACCTACATAGTAAAAAAGCACCCCACGCTTTTTTACAATCATTATTTATTGTAATACTATTTACTACTTTTTAGATCACCTAGCTATTTAAAGCGTGTTATTTTAGTTTTTTAAACTAATTTATTTTCTTCTTTTTAGTTTCAAGAATTACGTTCAAACATTCCGTTATAATTAAACCTGACGATCCAAGTCAAAGAAGCGATAACAAACAAACAAACATACATGTGGAACTAATAATAAAAAAAAGCGTGTTAAAAAAAATAAGGTATGATGGACGCCGCCGCCGATTAGGTTTTATTGTACATGAGTATCTACATATATTTGATTTTATTTTCTTGAAAAGGTAAAGGCTAGTTTTTCTTTTTTACTTATAATAATTGTAGTCTATTTGTCTAAAAGGTTAGCTATCCTATCTATACTATTATAAAGCTGTAACGGAGCTGTGTCTGTATATTTAAGATATTTGAGAAAAAATGTCTGTATACGCTATGTTTAAACACAAAACAATGTTTTTTAGAATTATTGTCTGTTTGTTCGATTGCGCATCACTCAAAAACTACTAAACGGATTTTGACTTGATTAGACTAAAAAACTCGTATACATTTTATCCCACTACTATATCGGGAACCTGAGATATAACCGAAAAACTAGCTTTTGCTTGCGGCGGCGGTTGAGCGGGCAAAGCTAGTCTAATATAAAATTATAACATTTAGGTTGTGAATAGTAATGTTTAGCTACTAACATGTTGTATTGGAACATAATAATTAAACGTAATTGAATCCGTGACGTTACAGATAGATAATGACTGAATAAAAAAATAGCTAGATTTGTCAATGTGCACGCATTACGCAAAAACTAATACATTAGTTTGACCTTTTTAAAATACTTTAGGAACGAATACCTAGTAAGTTCATATTTTATATTTTTAGTAATTTATTATTAAAAGAGATTTGCTAATCCTAGACTTTTTTGTTTAGGCGTGAAAAAATGTTCCTAACCGCACACCCTGTCATTCGGGGCAATGAACAGGGTAGTGTGGGGCCCTCACCCACTAAATAAACCCGCAGTGTGTCGTCTCTCCGCCTTTATTGGCGGGCCACTGGAACTGCGTTATATTACTTCAGTGGTAGCCTTGCTAATCCTAGCCTGAATAATATTTTGTGAAATTGGAAAAAGAGACATTTACACCGAGCAGGATTCGAACCTGCTTTTCATGCAATCCGGGGGAGTGCTAGATTTGTTGTAGAGTCGTTTTGCGTAGTCCATAGGTAGAGGTCACTACTAACTGTCAGGTTGGCCGTGATTGTCTCCCAACAGTAATCAATAAAAAAATCTATACGACACGTTCGAATGGCTTTCTCGTTAAGAGTATTAATGAATTCTGGACGAACCGAACTGGATCGTTATACGTGACGCAATTTAATTAACTTATCAAAACAACACCTACGTTTGAGCGGCTGTTTTTAGTTGTTATTTTTGGAATTGGTTAAATGACATTTTGAAATAAAACTATGTTTACAGAATCTATCGCGTTTACTTGATTTTACTACTATCCCGATATCAACCTTGACGTCTATCATCTAAGTCCACCCGTGATCATGAATGCTGTAAAGTATTCGAAACGTCGGGATAGTAGTAAAATCAAGTAAACGCGATAGATTCCGTAAACGTAGTTTTATTTCAAAATGTGTAACATTCGCGTAAATATCAGAAAGTATTGGTTAAATGAATTAGATTTGAAAATAACGCTGAATTTTCTGTTTTTTTTTATAATATGTGGATGGCAAACAAGCATACGGCCCACCTAGTGGTAAGCGGTTACTTGTATAGATGCTAGCTGCACCGCCATCTCCAAGGAAAGGGATAGGAGGTGGACAGGAGGATCTTAGGATAGGGAGAATACTAAGGAGAGGATAGTTAGTATAACAAGCAAAGAATAGGGAGGGGTTTCGGGCCTCCGGTACTCTGACCCACCATACGAAACACAACGGTAGATACAACTAGTGAGGGTGGTACTTCCCCGATCGAACCAGCCCATTCCAGGCTAAGATAAGCAAGGCTTTACCTCTAGGATAAATAATTTTCAAAAACATTGGTAGTGCTACATAGATCTCTCGCTTCGTTGTTTACAATGTAAATTTTTCCACAATGAGCACACAGCATTTAAACTACAGCGCACGTACTAAGTAATGTAGTGATGTGACGATATGTTCTGTACACTATCGACACCGATGATAAAAATAATATTTTTTATTTAAAAAAAAAATGTGATGTGGAGGTTGGGTAAGGCCGTGGGTCACTGCGATGGCTTAATGGTCTAGAGCATTTTCCCGGATTGGAAGGGATGCAGATTCAAATCCCACTTGCTGCGAAATTCCCTTTTCCCACATTTTCACAAAAAAAAAACAATTTCTTTAAAGTAGCTGATCGTGTTAAGTGCTAAAATACAGATCAAAATATTTTTTAATTTTTCTATTTTTAGAGAGGTTTAGAGACCCTTTTTCTTTACTTTTAAATCACCCCTATATTAGAGCGATAAAAAAAAAAATATTCAAATCGGTCAAGCCAGTTTTGAGTTTTAGCGAACAGCATTATATTTATATACCAAATATACTAAAATAGGAACAGATTATATTTGAACCACGATGACGGTGTGCTTTTATTAATACTTGATATTTCACAACTAAACAATGAGCTTTTGTGGTGCAAAATGTTAAGAGTTGGGTCATTAATCATTGTGTTATTACCTTCAGTTTGTTGAAATTTAGGTTTGTATACGATATTTGTTGTATTTCTTAAATGTTGAAACCATACAACTGAATTCATTACAAGTTTCTTTCTTGGAAACTTCTTGCGACATATGTTGTTTCTGGGTTTTTAGAAGTGCCATTAATCTATACTATCATAAAGTAATAGAGTTGTGTCTGTACATTTAAGATATTTTAGAAAAAAATACTTTTAGGCTATATAGGCGTGTCTGAACACAAAACAATATTTTTTAGATTTTTTGTCTGTTTATCTGTTTGTTCGATTGCGTATCACACAAAAACTACTAATCGTATTTTGATGCAACTTTTTTATTTGATAGCTCTTTATTAGACTTAAAAACTGGTATACATTTTATCCCACTACTATATCAGGAACCTGAGATAGAATCTAAAAACTATCTTTTGGGTGCGGTGAGGCCGCGGGCAAAGGCTAGTAAGTTATATAAAGGAAACGACCTAAGTATCTTCAAATAATAGATATTCTTTTTATGCACATTTTTAATTTCTTATAACAATAATTCTCTGTAAATCACTTAGCATAAACATAAGATTACATTTTTCTCATTTAATTTTCAAAGTAATGTTGACAAGGTTTTTCTGAATATCCTGTAATATTCAGCTACTTTAAAGTACAAATTATTTGTTAATGAGGAAAAAGAGAACTTTAGTATATCCTGTAATAGTGCAGAAAATTACTTTGTTTAAATAAAAAAAGTACTGATATTTTTCTTTCGTTTCCAAACATTTCCACGATATTTTCTTTACACCATTAAAGATTATAATATCAATTTTTGTTTAATTTATTATTTGTAAAACGTAGCACTTTACAATTAAATAACATTATACTTACTTACAATCATCATGACGTTTCCCTTGCGGTGTAGGCAGAGAGAACAGTGCCAAGTGGCTCTATTCTTGCATACATCTCTCGCTTCCTCAACATTTATAATTCTCTTCATACACGCTCGCCGGTTTCAGAGACTCCTGACTCCACCTGGTGTAATACGGTACATTTATTAATCTAATTTCTTGTTAAATTTTTTTTTTGCTTTTAGTAGTAGATGAACCACGGCTGACCTGATGGTAAGTGGTAAACGCCGCTCATAGACTCAATAACCATTTTACTTCATTAATGGGAAACTAATAAATGGATGGCTATTTTTTTAATGCATGTAGTGGCAGACGAGCCATCTGATGGTAAATGGTAACCGTCGCTTATGGACTCAACAATACCGAGAGTATTGTCAAGCCGCTGCTCACCATTTTATTTCACAGATATGAAATGAAAAAATAAACGGCTATCTCCTGCTACAGCCAACAGGCAACGATGTGCTTCATGGCCGGTCACACGGGAGATGGTGGTACCAACCTGCTCGAGCCCGATATCAAGTAAATACTCCCACATGGCACCCAGCCCTACCACCAGTCATGCAATGGATGACAATTGCTTACATCCCTTAGTCGCCTCATACGACACCCGTGGGAAAGAATGGGGTGGTGACACTTGTATTCTTAGTCCGTCACCACACGGCCCGCAAAAATCAAAACAAACCACTGTATTTCGCAGTTGTTCACTGTTGATTTGGCAACCATCCCAGTAATGCAATAGGCATAGGTGATAATCGCTTACTTTCCTGAGTCACCTCGTTAGACACCCGCTGGAAGAATTGGGATGATGACCCTTGTATTCTTAGTACGTCATCACACGGGTCAGTTAAAACAACATCACAAAGTTTTATTAAGATTGTGGCCTTTATGATACGATATTTTGTTATATTTCGAGTTAACATAATGTGTCCTGATAATATGTTATTTTACACCATTAGTACCTACACGTTATGAAATAAAATTACTCTTATGGAATCTGTCGCTTTCATTTGCTTTTCTACTACTTACCATGCCGTTTCGAATACTATACAGCATTCATTGTAAAGCGTTCGTAAAAAATCTAAAAAGCTGTGATAATTCTGTAAATAAAAAAATTATTGTATCGATAGTTGATTGTCAATCACTAAACAAATTGAAACAGCTCTATGAAGATCCATACAAGTTGCACTCGACGACGGGGAGCATACGTCACATGTTCTTAAAAACAAAAAAATAATAATATAAAACTTCTTCATTCATCATCTTCAAAAATAATCAAATTCTAATCACTTTTTCAATAGAGAACAAAATTTAAATGTGGAAATGAATAATGTCGCAGTTTAAGAATGCAAAAATAATTGAATAATCGTTTACTACTGTGATGCAGTCGTAGTCGAGTTTGTCCCATCTTGACTAGTATATTATTTAGTACTCAGTGCGTTTTAGAGTCAACCAATATAGTTTCTTTAGACTAATTTGATATTTAAACTTATGTGTTTACTTTTGAGTATTTAGAAATTAAAGTGTAGCTTTTATTTATATTTTAAGTGATATTATTAAGTGTAGTGTGTTATCTATGTGGCCTCTGTTGGCAGTACTGGTGATATGCTCAGTACAGAGTCTGCAGTTGGACAGTCAAGCATCTACAAGAAGACCGCGGGTCACCAAATACAGCAAGACTACAATCGCCCCTGGAGGATCAACTGTAAGTCCATAGACTTATATTATTTTAAAAGTAAATGTACCCGTTTGGGGCTAATCCTTTACCAAGATACGACACCCGTGGGAAAGAATGGGGTGGTGACACTTGTATTCTTAGTCCGTCACCACACGGCCCGCAAAAATCAAAACAAACCACTGTATTTCGCAGTTGTTCACTGTTGATTTGGCAACCATCCCAGTAATGCAATAGGCATAGGTGATAATCGCTTACTTTCCTGAGTCACCTCGTTAGACACCCGCTGGAAGAATTGGGATGATGACCCTTGTATTCTTAGTACGTCATCACACGGGTCAGTTAAAACAACATCACAAAGTTTTATTAAGATTGTGGCCTTTATGATACGATATTTTGTTATATTTCGAGTTAACATAACATTTCTCAAATCAAGAACAGATTAATGATCGTGTATTCTTATAAACGTCATAATAAATTTAATACAATAGATAGTATAACAAGTGAATAATATTTGAATAAGGGTTGCGTTTGAAATATGATGTTAGATGCGGTAGTGTGAAGCTGCTAATCATGAGGTCTCGGGCTCGATTCCCGGATCGGGCGGTGGTTGTGCTTTTTCGTAAATGTTAGATGTTTTGAAGCAGAGTGAAGTAGAAATTGATTATTGTTGGTAGTTCAGCTGCAAATGCATTTATAAATATAAATATTCACGGATATTTCACATAACGTCCTCTGGTCCCAAACTAAGCTTAATGCTTGTTCTATGGGTACCAGATTACGGATATATAACTTTTTTTTTGTAAATAAATACATACATAATATATAGAAAACACCCAGACGCAACAAATATCTGTGTTATGTCCTGAGTGGGAATCCAACCTACGACGTCGTGCACGTTCGGTTACACTACCGACTACGCCACGAGGCCCGTCAGTTGGGATGCGTTTTTAAAAGGCTGTGGGTTCCCATCAGTGGTATTTATTTTTCTATTGCAAATTATAATCTAATATTTTTTGCGTATTTCACGTTAGAGATCTGTGACGTATTGTTTATATTATCTTTGTTACAATATTCATTATGTATAAAAATTTCGTGTCACGTTGTTTGTCAGCAATGAAGTCCTCACTACTAATCGGATCTTAACGGTTTTTTCCAAAACGTGTAATGTGTTCCAACTTGAAAAAGATGGATTTATCCAGATCATTTCAATTTTTGATTGCAAAATCTACAATTTTTATATCCAGAGACCAGAACCTTAAAAACGGTTACTCCATCAATATTTTAATAAAAAAACATACGCCTGTAGCATCACGCCTGTATTCTCCAAAGGGGTAGGTAGAGGTGTATCACACATCCACGGCGACAGCTACGTTTTAAGTCCCATGTAATAGGGGGCGAGCTTATTGGCGTCCATCGGGCACATTTCCAAACTCCGGGCTGTTACTGAAATTTTTTCTTTTTATGAAAAAGCTCAATAGCACCGCCCGTCCTGGGGATCGAACCTGAGACCTTATGGTCAGCAGTCGCTTACCACACCGCTGCACCACAGAGGCAGTGGTATTTTATTATACATACTAACAATTGAATGAATGGGAAAGTTTACTGCCATTAGTTTACGGCAGATGGCGTATTATCAACATGGCCATTGAAAACTGTCCTGTCTATACAAATTGTAACCTGTAATTTGGTAAATTTTAATTTTCTCGTAATATGCATCATAGTACTAAAATGTAATAACCCCGATGTACATTTATTTCCCAAAGATCCAACATTTAAAAAAGTGGGAATTGTCTCAAAAAATTTGTAGCTACATAGCGCATAGCGTTTTTCCATTCTTTAATCTTCCACTATACATTTATACCGGCCGTGTGGGGCCGGCTTTAGAATTGTTTCACCCCTCTTTACCCACGGGAGTCGTAAGAGCCGACTGAGGGAATACCAGCAGTATTCCCTGGAGGGGAGTGGGCAGCAGCACTCCCTCGAGTATTAACAACATCCACTGCGATCGCCAACCCGCCTGCCAAGCGTGGCGATTACGGCATTATCCCCCATGACGGGACCGCTTGCTGTGGCGTTCTCTTGGGGAGGCCTATATCTAGCAGTGGACGTTGAAAGGCTGATGGATGGATGGATGGAAGAGTATAATGTGACTGGCATATCCATGTTATATAAAAGTCCCGAAACTAAATAAAGAAAAAAAAATACATTGACTCACGCTCTCAGAATGGGTAGGCTGTACAACAGATTGCCACTTGGCATAAAAATGGCCTTCCACTGCCCACTTTCCACAACTGTAGGACCGAGACGTGACGGATGGCGTACCACGTCGCCGCATTTGGATTATTGTTACTAAAATATTTATTGTATTCCGACGTTTTATTAACAGCTATATCTAAATAAATAATAGAATTCTCTTTTTTCGTCTGCTTAAAGATGTCTCAATTTATTTCAGGAAGCTGTTACAGAACGAAGCTTGAACACAGCGACTTACAGGCTGATAGGTAGCAGTGAGACCTGCATCCTGCTGATGGTAGACGCACTCTTGGACATATCTTACGTCACCAAACTCAATGAGAGAGCTGTGAGTATGAATTTAACTAACTAACTAACTTATCATCACGCCATTTCCCTTGCAGGGTGGGCAGAGAGAACAGAGTGCCAAGAGGTTCTATTATTGCATACATCTCGCGCTTCCTCAACATTCATAATTCTCTTCATACACGCTCGCCGGTTTCGGAGACTCCTGACTCCACCTTCCTTCAATACATAACCGATTTGGTCTAGGTAGGTGAGTCTCGGTCTCCCCCTGTACCTACATCCTTCCACTTTCGCATTGTATATCTTCTTAGCCAGTCGCTCGTCCGGCATTCTTTCCACATGTCCGAACCATCGGAGCATTCCCTTTTGCATCTTTACACCAATATTTTTTTTCATACCTACTCACTCTCTTACGTCGTCGTTACGAATGCGGTCAGTTAGCCTCACTCCACAGATTCTCCGCAGAGATCGCATTTTGACCGCATTGATTTTACTCTCATTCTCCTTTTTGCATACCCAACTCTCACTTCCATATAATAACGTTGGGACAAGCACTGCGTTGTGTATTGCGACACGTGCCCACTGGCTGAGGTGATAACTGCCGAGAAGTTGTCCCAATGCTCCGTTCACTCTATATCCCGCATTCGCTCTTCTCTCAACATCAGTGGTGTACCTTCCTTCCCGACTGAATCCACATCCAAGATAAACAAATTCATTCACTTGTTCTAACACACCATTTCCAATTGCTACTCTAACATCTGTTCTATTCATCTGAGTCGCCCATCTGAACTCTCATATTCATTTCATTCAACCTTTGTAGACATTTATCCAGATATATGATAGACAGTCTGGCTGATAGAACGCAGCCCTGTTTAACTCTGCGTTATTGACATCAAACCAGGGTGACATTCCATCTTCCAGCCGCACACAAGCTCTGCAGTCCATGTAGTTGGACTGCACCGCTTGTAGCAGTCTACCGTTGATACCATACTCCGGCAAAATGTCCCAAAGTTCCTTTCGTACAACCGTATCAAATGCTTTCTCCAAATCCACAAAACTGCAGAAATCCCTCTGGCCTACAGCCAGATGCTTCTCCACAATGTTGCGCAGAGAAAACACTTGATCCATGCATCCCCTTCCACACCTGAAACCTCCTTGTGCCTCATACAAAAATTCATCAGAGACCATCAGTATGAATTTAAATTCTTGATTATCATAGGTACTTTGCGGTTAGGTACATTTTTCCCGCCAACAAAAAAAAATGTTAATAGGTACCTAAATATTTAGATATTTTTAGCATTTGACATGCTTAGCAACATACATTAAACACAAAGTGAAAAATGTGAAATCGAAAATAACAGTCACGAGCAGGATTCGAACCTGCATCTCCTGGATACCGTCCAGATGCTTTGTCCCGAGCAATTGTCACGATGGCAAGTGTAAATCGGTTTGTTAGAGTAACAAACTGCAGCAGTCAATAAAAACGTAGATTATCTTTTCTTGCTGTTTAAGCTTACACTGTACTTTTCATCAAAATCATATCTCTAGTGGGTTTCTACTTAATTAACTTAAGTTGTTAAAGTAAACTGAGGTTCAAGTTAATTAAAATGTTTTGTTTAGGCTCTTGTTGTAATCATATTTAGTGAGATTAATTTAGTTGGGTTTGTGGTCTTGTGAAGGATGTTTGGTTTTCTGAAGTTTTCTGTTATATAAAGTACTGATACTGCATAGATGAAGGAGTTGTTAAGATACCGACCTCCCGTCTCGAGTTGTGGGTTCGATATCCAAACAGGACAATCATTTGTGTCAACCACAAATGGTTGATCTGCGTCTGGGTTAAATTATAAGTTTTTAAAACTAAAACAATAGTACAAATTATTATTTGTGAATGAGGAAAAGATAACTTTAGTGCGAGCGGGAATCAAAGCTGTAACCCTTCCAATCCGAGGAAGTGCTCTAATCCACTGAGCTACCGCACTACCTTTCGGTCTAACCCAATTTCCTCATCACATTTGTCTTAACGACCAACGCCACCTATTGGAACACATTTACATGCATTAATCCAATCCATCCATCCATCCATCAGCCTTTCTACGTCCACTGCTGGACATAGGCCTCCCCAGATTGGGGGTATAGTGCCGTAATCGCCACGCTTGGCAGGCGGGTTGGTGATCGCAGTGGATGTTGTTAATACTCGAGGGAGTGCTGCTGCCCACTCCCCGATATTCCCTCAGTCGGCTCTTACGACTCCCATGGGTGGAGAGGGGTGGAACAATTCTAAAGCCGGCCCCACACGGCCAATCCAATATAGTAAGTTTAATTATGCAATTCAAATTCATACTATTTGATATTTTTTTTAAACATTTTTGATCTATATTTTAGCAGTTGACATGCTCAGCTATTTAAAGTACAAATTATTATTTGTGAATGAGGAAAAACATAACTTTAGTGTGAGCTGGAATCGAACCTGCATCCCTTCCAATCCGGGAAAGTGCTCTAATTCACTGAGCTACCGCACGCAGGGCATAATCTTTGGAACCACAAAATCGATTTTAAAACATAGACAGGTACATTATCCCATAAGGGCTGCTATTATTACTCTATAATCTAGTACTCATAACCTACTCTACATTATAGAGTATGTGTAAGATGAAGATGTGATGTGATATTATTCGTCAACTAAGTCGCAATAATAGTCTCTTTTGTGAGATTCCACAGCGTGCGCTGAGTTAATAGTTAAAATTATACGAAAATACATAGCTTTTGTTCCTTTTGATTTCTATCAATAAATCTGTGAACTAGCTAGTTCACTTGCAAGTAGCAAGGCAAAGCACTGCGAACGTGCTAAAGGATCATAGAGTAACTTATTATCTCAGATTAACTAAAAAATTGCCGTGTGGGGCCGGCACCAAGAATAGCTCCACCCCGTCTCTTCCTATGGGAGTCGTAAAAGCCGACTAAAGGATTACCGGGGGACCGGGCAGCAGCGTTCCCCTGTGTACTAAAAACATCTACTGCGATCGCCAACCCGCCTGCCAAGCGTGGCGATTATGGCAATACCCCCCCATATGAGTGCACACACACACACATCGGCCCCCAGTCACGGCAGCTCCGCTATTCCGTGGCCTAACGGTAGCGGGCCCGGTAACGGCGGAGCAGGGGGTGCTAAGAATCTCCGGTCGCGATCCGGCTACCAGAAACGACTTCTGGCCCTGGTAACACACAACGTCAGGACACTGAGGACTGACGAGAGGATCACCGCGCTGGAAGAGGAGCTGAGCAAGATCCGATGGGACGTTGTAGGATTATCAGAAGTGCGAAGACAGGGTGAGGGCACGATAATCCTTCAGTCGGGTAACTTGCTCTTCCACCGGGAGGGCGACCAACAGTCCCAGGGTGGTGTCGGGTTTATCGTTCGCAAGTCTCTCATAGGTAACGTGGAGAAGATTGAGAGTGTGTCGAGTAGGGTAGCGTACCTTATACTCAGAATAACCAAAAGGTATTCGCTGAAGGTCATACAGGTTTACGCACCGACCTCGACACATTCCGACGACGAAGTGGAGGCCCTTTACGAGGACATCTCGAAAGCCATTCACGCGTCTAAAAGTCACTTCACGGTGGTTATGGGAGATTTCAACGCAAAACTAGGCATAAGGAGAGACGATGAGCTGAAGGTGGGGCAATATGGATTTGGGCAGAGGAACCACAGGGGCCAGATGCTGTCTGATTTTCTGGAGAAGGAAGGCCTCTTTATGATGAATTCCTTCTTCAGGAAACAGCCCCAGCGAAAATGGAACTGGATTAGCCCTGATGGTTCAGTGAAAAATGAGATCGACTTCATCTTAACGGACAAACGACAGATATTCAATGATGTCTCAGTGATCAGCAGGATTAAAACTGGGAGTGATCACCGCTTAGTTAGAGGCATATTGAATCTAAATATGAAAGTCGAGAGGTCACGCTTGATGAGGTCTACGCTCCGACCAACACGTGCTCAATACCAGAACCCCGAAAACTTTCAGCTCGAACTACAAAATCGCTTTCAATGCCTAGACGAGTGCGATTCAGTGAACGATATGAACAACAGGTTCGTGGAAACTGTCCAAGCGGTCGGGTCGACCCTTTTTAAGACCAGTCGCGTCAATAGGACTCAAAAGCTTTCGGACCAAACTCTTAAGCTCATAGCGACACGGACAGAAATGACGGTGCAGTCTTCGGTTGATTGGTCCAATCAGAGGCGACTAAACAGACAGATCTCCAAATCTATGCGACGAGACATTCGCCGATTTAATACCTTGCGTATTAAAGAGGCGATAGAGCGGAACCAAGGTTCCAAAGTGTTCGCAAGAGATCTGTCTGTTGGGAAAAGCCAGTTGACCAAGCTGAAGACCAATGATGGTACTGTTGTTTCTTCCAAAGATGAGTTATTAAGAGAGGTCCACGTGTTCTATGGACAGTTATACAGATCCCAGAACCCTGTTGTCAGCTTGGTCCATGAGCCCAGATCCAAGCTAACTCGGCACTATACCGAAGATATCCCGGACGTCAGCCTGTACGAGATCAGAATGGCTCTCAAACAACTAAAGGACGGAAAGGCACCGGGAGACGACGGAATTACTATAGAGCTTCTGAGGGCAGGCGGAAAGCCGGTCCTCAAAGCCCTTCAGAGGCTATTCAATTCCGTCGTTCTCGGGGGCGACGTTCCAGAATCGTGGACCAGGAGCTTGGTGGTGCTGTTCTTCAAGAAAGGTGACAGAACCCTCTTGAAGAATTACAGACCCATCTCGCTCTTGAGCCATGTCTATAAGTTGTTCTCGAGGGTCATTACAAATCGACTCACGCGCAGGCTTGACGACTTCCAGCCTCCCGAACAAGCCGGTTTCCGAAAAGGCTATAGTACCGTAGACCACATACATACGCTGCGCCAGATTATACAGAAGACCGAGGAGTATAATCGGCCTCTGTGTCTAGCGTTTGTGGACTACGAGAAAGCCTTCGATTCGATCGAAACTTGGGCGGTGCTGCAATCTCTTCAGCGGTGCCAAATTGACTATCGATACATCGAAGTGTTGAAGTGTTTGTATAGAAACGCCACTATGTCTGTCCGAGTTCAGGACAAGAGCACGAAACCGATCCAACTGCAGAAAGGTGTTAGACAGGGAGACGTCATGTCCCCGAAACTCTTCACCACTGCATTGGAAGATGTTTTCAAGCTCTTGGACTGGACCGGATTAGGCATCAACATAAATGGCGAATACATCACTCACCTTCGATTTGCAGATGATATCGTGGTCATGGCAGAATCGCTGGAGGACCTTGGTACCATGCTCAACGACCTCAGCCGTGTCTCCCGACTAGTGGGTCTAAAAATGAACATGGACAAGACGAAAGTCATGTCTAATATCCATGTCATTTCAGCACCGGTTCTGGTCGGGAGCTCGCTTCTCGAAGTTGTCGACCACTATGTATACCTGGGACAAACTGTCCAGTTAGGTAGGCACAACTTCGAGAAAGAGGTCGATCGACGAATCCAGCTCGGCTGGGCAGCGTTCGGGAAGCTGAGGGAGATCTTCTTGTCCAATATTCCACAGTGTCTGAAGACGAAGGTCTACGACCAGTGTGTGTTACCAGTGATGACTTACGGCACAGAGGCGTGGTCTCTGAATGTTGGCCTTATGTCAAGACTTAAAGTCGCTCAGCGTGCTATGGAGCGGGCTATGCTTGGGATCTCTCTACGTGATAAGATCCGTAATACGGACATCCGTAGGAGAACGGGAGTGACCGACATAGCCCGCCGGGTCAGCATGCTGAAGTGGCAATGGGCAGGCCACATCGCTCGACGAACCGACAACCGTTGGGGAAGAAAGGTTCTCGAGTGGCGACCGCGTAACGGACGGCGCAGTGTAGGACGGCCTCCCACCAGGTGGACCGATGACCTGGTCAAAGTCGCAGGCAGCCGTTGGATGCAGGCGGCACAGGACCGTTCACTGTGGCGTTCTCTTGGGGAGGCCTATGTCCAGCAGTGGACGATAAAAGGCTGATGGATGGATGGAACTAAAAAATATAGACGGAATATTACGAACAATCCAGTGAGGGCATATAAAACTATGCCAAACTTGTAATTACACGCGCTCATGCACACAAATATAAACAAAACCATGCCTGAACGAAGTGAAGAACCACGAGTTTTATCAAAAGTATGATTTAAAATTACACCAAATGACTCGGCGATTTTGTACGTACGACGACGCATTCATGTACGTAAGTACATGAATTCAGCGCCATAATATTCTCTATATGATTTGCTGTAAACTTACTTTATACTTTTACTTCCTTTATGTTTTAAACATAAAACTTTTATAAATTTACCCAAATTATAGAGATTATTTCTTTCCCGGTGACAACACTCACGCACCTTACAAAAAGTGGCTTCACTTTTTAGTTGACAATGCGGTATCTTTATTTTTTAGTTAGCCCGACCTTATACAGGGTAATTTTTTAACTAATGCGCAAACTTTTTTTGGTGGTTATATATCAGTAATAGAACACATTTCTATTAATTTCTTAATCCAATTTTTATATTCGACTTGAAATCAGTAAAATATGGACACCAATCTTACGAGCGATCTTACGATATACAGGATATTAGTATTTATTTTTAAAAAATACCTGCTCGTCAACGTCTCATAATAATAAGGTTATGATATAGAAATTGATTACCACGATATATGTCCTAACTTGGCGGCAAAGCAAGTGCTATAAATGCCATAAGCTATTGGTTCGAACTCCAAACGCGGTAATCCTTTTCTATTTTTAGAACAATTTGTTCTAGCAACGGGAATCTATTGTAACGAGAAATGTTTATGGTTGCGTTACTTTTTGCGAGACCTTTCTAGACAGTAAGTTTATACTAGAATGTATACTTAACATCATAAGTATGTATTTTGTTATTATTGGGCTCGGGTCTCACAGTGTGTGAGAGAGAGAGAGAGAGAGAGACTTAAGCTGTAGTCTACCACGCTGAACCAGTGCAGGTTGGCATACCGGCTCAAAATCTATCAGGCTTGCAGGTTTCCTCACAATATCACTGAAGTAATGTCGCATAGTTCCAGTGGTCTGCCAATACAGGCAGAGAGATAGCATACGGCCCCACACTACCCTGTTCGTTGCCCTAAACGACGACGGGGTGTGTGGTTAGGTACATTTTTCTCCACCTTAAAAAGAAAAAGATTTTCCTCACGATGTTTTCCTTCACCGAGCAGTGCTAATTTATCCGAGGTGTACGCCGTGCAAGGACCTCGGTCTGTGGGGTTCCACCGACTCTTTGCAGTCCTCGGTTTCACCACTAGGCTATAAAATTCAATACTATTTCATAAATGTTTACGGAATATATTTTCAGGATGCCAACACGTTTGTGCCGAACAACGCAAATGTTGGCGGCACGTGTAGGGACGGTGATGAACAAACGTTGATTCTAACTTTCAAGGATTTTACACTCGAATGGTCGTTTGCTAAAGTAAGTATCTATGTATTAATATATACCTTAGGGGTACACCCACATTTTGCATATGTAATTAAATTTCACAGTAATTAGGACTTTCCAATAGATAAATAGGCCAGAGGCCTAAAGCTAATCTGTACTTACCTCCTTTGTAGCGACGTGGTAACAGAGTCATGTCTGTAGAAAATAAAATAAAAAATTTAAAATTCTTAGTAGCAGCTCGGAGTTTGGAAATGTGCCCGGTAGACGTCAATAGGCTCGCCCCTTATTACGTGGGACTTAAAACATAGCTGGCGTATCGTGGGTGTGTGTTATACACCTCTGCCTACCCCTTCGGGGAATACAGGCGTGATGCTATGTCATGTCTGTACATTTAAGATATTTGAGAAAAAAATATTGTATTATTAAACACAAAGTGAAATAAATATTGTATTAAGCTATTTAGACGTCTCTGCAAACAAAACATTTTTTTTGTGGTTTTTGTCTGTTTGTTGTTTGCACGCCACACACAAACTGAAAAGATCTTCTTTTGTTTGGTAGTTCTTATTTAGACGCATGGCATACATTTTATTCTGCTACTATATCGAAAACCTGAGATATAACCTAAAATGTAGCTTTTGTTTATGGTGCCATGTTGTAGGTAAACTTACATTCTGATCACGACTGTGCCCGCGTGGATATTAGAAAATAAGTTTTGGAATACCATGACGTACACGCTGATAAAATGTATTCTATATGTTCATCCAGGTTAAGCGACTTTTGCGTGATGGTATATTTGTTGTCTTGGTGATACACGATCCATCCATCCATCAGCCTTTTAATGTCCACTGCTGGACATAGACCTCCCCAAGAATGGGGGATAGTGCCGTAATCGCCACGCTTGGCAGGCGGGTTGGCGATCACAGTGGATGTTGTTAATACTCGAAGGAGTGCTGCTGCCCACTCCCCCGGTATTCCCTCAGTCGGCTCTTACGACTCCCATGGCTGGAGAGGGGTGGGATAATTCTAAAGCCGGCCCCACACGGCAAGATACACTATAGGGGTAGTGTATATGATTCGTGATAGTGAGATTTTGAGTTAAAAGAGTGGCCGGTAAAGAGTTTTTTTTTTCAAGAAAGTCATAGCCTCCCTCTCTCCACTCATATCGGTATGCCATGCCATTCCCATTTGACCAAGAGATTGAGAGAGCAGAGAGTGCACTTGTGTTTGCACACACATTCGTACACTACACCTAATATCTCCTGTGCAATTCGTTTATACTGGCTGCCGTGACCAAGACTAAAATTGGTCTGGAGACCATCATCATATTTTAAAGCTGTTATGTGTTGATGCCGTGTTCCTCAAAATGAATGATTAAAACATCATTGGCCTCTTATTGTTTCTAGACCCCTGGGGGCGAGCGCTGGTATGCAGACAGCATTAAACTGACTTATAATACCAGTGCGAGAATCTTAGAACATGCAGCTAACCAAGGCAGAAAAGTAACTCTCAGTACTGACTCAAAGGACCTCCTCTTTCCAACACCAGTTGGAAAATCTTACTCCTGTCTTGAAGAAACAATTATTGAACTCCAAGAAGAAGATGCAAAGTAAGTTTTGTGGTTAAACACATTCTAATTCCATTTCAATTTATTAGAAATAGAGGTGGACCTAAAACTATACCCTGTGGTACACCTAAAATTCAATCATGCAATAATCGTTTTATTTTTTCAATTTTTTATGAATTAACTCTATTTAGAAGTAAGAAGCATTGTTTCTTGTCTGTCTGAATTTCAATGATGGAGTAAATGGAGAAATTTATAAATAACAATAAATTGGAAATGGACAAAATCAAAAGCCTCACGTATATCGGAGCTATGTATCAACTATTTATTTATGTTCATGGTTGATATAGAATAAACGGACATAGGTAAGATTTTTGCTGCTTAAATAGCGTTTGCTTTTATCCATATTATCTTATCGTGCGATTATAATAAGCAATATTTTCATTTCTTCTTTAAGTCTTACTGTTCAGTACTTGCCGTGATATGTAATTATATTTATATGCAGCCCGGCAACAGCACACCGTGCTAAGCTATACCTACGCGAGATGCGGCTGCAGCCGTTCATGTACAAGCGCGGTGGCGAGTTCGGTCCGCCGTGGGCGTGCGCGCGTGCTGCGCGGGCACGGGCCGAGGCCGCGCCCGTGGCTGTTGGCGCCGCACTAGCGCTCGCCACCGCGGCCACTCTCTGCGCGTACGCCGCGTGGCGGTACGTCAAGGTCAAGAAAGTGCAATACGATACCATGGAATAAGAGCAATTTTTATATTTTAGCTTCGATGAATTTAGTTTTTTAAAGCATTTTTATTTTGTTTGCATTTGGTTTTGTGTGTTGCGGTACAGTCAAACTAATTAATTGTCGATTTTCTGCAGTTTCTTCATGTGTTTGTATGGTCATTATAGACACAAAGCTGAAAGAGAGTGATGTTCACGAGCATTTCATAGTTTGTGTTGCATTTGTTAAAAATTATATTTTTATCAAGTTTTTTTAATATAGTATGAACGAGCAAAATGTAGTGTATTTTTAAGTTATACATAATTTCTTATAACTTGATTTATAATCTAATGTAATAGGTGTATAAAATATGTTATCTAACGTGTAAGTAATATTCGTTACAAATGTGTTATTTCTAATGTGTTTAGAGTTGAATGTTCAATGTTGCCACAAACTTGGAATAAAAATTCACATTAAATTGAAAACAATTACGTATATTAGTATATAAATGGAATGGCAGTGATCGATGATAATAAGAGATATTAAAAAGAAGTCTTTATTTAGATAAATTCTAGATAGCGTACCTAACTCAAAAACGAAATTTACTGTTTGAAAAGTTTAAGAACAGTTAAGATTGTAGCATTATTATGATTGAGTTTATTTTATTCAATTGTTATTGTAAGTGTTATTCTCTTGTTTATATAAAAACTACTATTATAGAATTTGTGAATCGAGGTTCTGACGCAGTTAACATAGTGTGATCTCGATAAGTAAAATTACTTAACTGCCAAGGTTTCTAGAGAGGGGTAGACTAATCTGTTGCTATGTGTAAGGTGAGAAAATATATAAAATTATTTAGTTTTTCAGCTTATTATGGGGATCAAGCACTTCATATAGCTGTAATATTTAAAAGATTTTCATCATCATCATTTACAGTATTTTCACGAATAACAGCTTTTTGACTCTATAAAGTGCTTAATTACAGTTTTTAGGCTCATCAAAGTATTTATTTATCATCATGATTGTGTTAGAAGTAGCCGTTTCTTTAACAAACCCTGTGTATTTCAGCATAGACTCTTTCCCGCATTAAAATTTAAATAGCGGTAGGTCTCCATCGGTGAGTGAAAACACCGTTCTCGTTCCCGCTCTAGACCAGTTTTATCCTATATTCCCTACGGTTAGAAACGAAAACAAGTGATGTTGCTAGTATTCCTGTATATGCAGTATATTCCATAAATAGGTCTCAAAGTATTTTGTGTGAAAAAAATATTTTCATATAAAATATTTGGTGTGAAGAAAATATTTTGAAACGCATAAAATGCATAACATAAATAGCGGCTATCTGTTGTGTATGTCTCCCCCTCTGGAAAATAAGCTTGGGTTTGGCTTAAGAATTGTATGTATAAAAACTATAAAAAGGCATGAGCAAAAGGTACTGCCAAAGTCAAACTATCTATTCGAAGTGATGAGCATGTCTCGATATCTGAGTCGATAAATGAATGCGTCGTTATGTTAAAGTATTTAATTTTAGTCACTGTTTTATATATATACCTATAAACGAGTATAGCCAAGAATCGATATTCAATTAGAAAATATAACGATTGTTCAAATGTTGTTAATGGTGATTATAATGTAAAAATGTATTTAATCCTATATAACCCCCAAATAACCGTATATCATAGTATTAAGAATACAGTTACGTATTTATTTTTAAACAGAAACTGTCTCGATTATATTCTAAAATATAATTTCATAAAGAAAGGCGTAGTTAGAATGGATTTGGGAATAATATTATCAACTATATTAATGCGATTGAGCGACAAGACCAGAACTTTTATTGATTTTCAAAATGTAGGAACTCTAATGAATGTTTTCATTGTTGTAAACCTTTATGATTATTAATTCATCTAAAAAATTTATATACAGTAATACCTATATTTGAACTGTATTTATGTAATTCCTTTAACTACGCCTAACAGAATTTTATTTACGTAGGCACCTACATCACAAAAACAACTATTTCAAGAATAAACTCGACTACTTCTAACATTACCACCGTAGTGTAATCATTACTCATAATACATATCAAAAGATAATAATACAATTTAATTAATTACTAATATTATAATTATAGTAAATTATAATTATTTGCAGTAGTTTATACTACTTGATATTACGTGTACAAGCAATAATTATGTTTTATATTATAGGTACGCCACCGATACTACATGTTGGTATGGCTGATATTGATGTTGTATTTGTGCGCAAAACTCGCTTCTCACTAGTGTTGTCACGTATTCTAATCTACGACGTACTCTAATCTACTCAAACTTTCAGAAACATTCAGAAAATACAAAACTGCATTTCATCATTAGGTAGCGCGTCTTTGTACTACTTCAATCACTCATTTTTCATCGGATTTACTTGTGAACTCTATGAAGATTAGGTTCAGAAGCTAGTAGTATACAAAAGTCACTAGCATATGAGTGAGTGATAATTTTAGAGGATTTTTTACTCGGCTTTATTTTTGGGTATTCAACATAAACATTATATAGTGAATTTTACGTAGAGTCAATTCACCAAACGAAATTTCAGTGTTTCAAGGTCATGCTCTCAGACTCACTAAAATAAACACACCGCATTGTCAACTAAAAAGTGGAGCCATTTTGTGAAAGATGTGTGAGTGAAAGTGTTGTCAGTGGAAAGAAATAATCTCTATAATTTGGGTAAATTTTAAAAGTTTTATGTTTAGAACATAAAGGAAGTAAAACTATAAAGTAAGTTTACAGCTAATCATATAAGGAATATTTCTGCTGCGCTGACGACGTTTTCATGTACGTAACGTTAGTACGAAATCGTCGAGTCATTTGGGGTAATTTTAAATCATACTTTGGTAACACTCATGGTTATGACACTTCATTTTGGCATGGTTTTGTTTGTATTTGGGTGCGTGAGCGCGTGTAATTACAAGTTTGGCATGGTTTTATATTTGTTCACTGGATTGTTCGAAATCCATCCATTCATCAGCCTTTCAACGTCCACTGCTGGACATAGGCCTCCCCAAGAGAACGCCACAACGAGCGGTCCTGTGCTGACCGCATCCAACAGCTCCCTGCAGCTTTGACCAGATCGTCGGTCCATCTGGTGGGAGCCGTCCTACGCTGCGCCGTCCGATATGTGGTCGCCACTCGAGAACCTTTCTTCCCCAACGGTTGTCGGTTCGTCGAGCGATGTGGCCAGCCCATAAGCACTTCAGCATGGCAACCCGGCGGGCTATGTCGGTCACTCTCGTTCTCCTACGAATCTCCGTATTACGAATACGATCACGTAGGGAAATACCAAGCATAGTCGCTCCATGGCCCGCTGAGCGACTTTGAGCCTTGATACGAGGCCAACATTTAGAGACCACGTATCTGTTCCATATGTCATCACTGGTAACACACACTGGTCGTAGACCTTCGTTTTCAGATACTGCGGAATATTAGACGAGAAGATCTTCCTTAGCGTCCCGAACGCTGCCCAGCCGAGTTGGATTCGTCGTTTTTTTATTTTCAATTTTTTTCGATTGTGCGCTTTGCTCTGTATATTTTTTAGTTGTCTGAGGTCATGCCCTCCCCTTGTTAGTCCTTATTATGGCTAAACAGATACAGCTCAGTTAAATTCATTTTCAGAGAGTTCCTGAAATGTAAAAGTTTGAGCAGGAATTGAGAATGTCTTTGATAGTATTAGGTACCTATGTAATTTAAGTAAATTATGATAGTGCTACAGATTAATTTTAAGTAGATATAACCTTTTCGTGTGTAATCTTTATTATAGGAGGTACATGTTGAAGATATTTTGTATTTATTTATTTGTATAAATATTGTTATGTAGTATGAAATCTTGATTCTAATAATGGTGTGTCCATCATTGAATATTTTAGCATTCAAATCCTAACAACAAAGATATGGAACATACCTGCTTCCGTTGTTCTTCTGCCATAAAACATATTCCAAAGTAAACGAAATGCCACATGGTTGATATAATAGGTATATACCTGGTCTTCAAGTTAAAACTTATTAATCTACCTCTTAAACCTTCCAAACGCTTATAGTTATTTGTGATGTTAATTAGTAATCAGATCACATAAATATGATTTATTGATAGATGAGTATTAAACCATTATCGGTGATAGGTTTTTCGGCGGGAAATAAGAATTCGGTCGAATTATTGGTAACATCAGGAATAATTACGTTGCCGCCTGTTATGACACGAAATTCTATGTTTTACTTGTTTGTATAGATAATATTGTAGAATAATTATTTAGTAATATACAGTGTAAATGGCATCGTACTGATAATTGATATCATGGGTTCAGTAGTGGATTCTGAACACCCAGGTGCTGGAAATTTGCCTCGGTCTTTTCATGAAAATTGAAATTTTTTTTTTAAATGGATAATGAGGTGAAATCGTTTTTTTGTTCCATATAAATTCGATTTTAGGTAATTAATCACCGATTTACTTTAAACACTACAATGGATTGGAATCTTTGTCATGTTAATGATTCTATGGCGGTTAAGAAAAGGTTAACTTTGTAACCCATTTGTAATTGGTATGGGGCATATTATTACAGTTGTTTGGTGACGTCTTTGCCTTTTTTTGGTAATGTGAGAAAAAATGTTCCTAACTGCACACCCCGTCGTTCGGGACAACGAACAGGCTAGATGTGCCGTCTCTCCGCCTTTATTGCCAGGCCACCGGAACGATTCCAGTGGTGGAGTTATATTTCAGTGGTGGAGTTATAGGTATGATGCCATTTACACCCGGTATAATATGAAAGACACTAGTGGGCAAGTTTTGCTAGTTAAGATTCGCTGTGTGTTATGCTTTTATATAACGCGAAAACAGTATATTATTTATTATTAGGTAATACTCATAAATTATAATTGAAGATATCGTTCTTACTACTTAGTATAACGAAGAATATCTGTTTGTGATCACTGTTACATGTAGGTATAATTTATACAAACTTGCGGTTGTAATTAATAAACCAGAGATACTTTTTTGGAACGGAGTTCCTTATCGCACGTTATCGTTCTGGCTGAGGGTCTAGAGTACTCGAGACCGAAAAAAGAGTAACAATGAAAAACGACACCAATAACCAACATGTTTTTGCAGTGATTTTAGAGACACTTTCCGATCGCTGAGGAAAGAAAATTTTTTTCAATCGATTCAGCTTACCATAAATTTTTAGAATATTTAAAAATAATTATAATTTTAACGTTTTTATATATTTATAATAAACTGGATGGCCCGGTCAGCTCCCTGTCACCTACAATCATGAAAGAGTTGAATTTAGATAGGTTATTATATGAAATTTGCTTGTAATGCAAATTAATTAGAAAGAATGACAGTAGCTGTCATTTTGTCGTCTGTTGGCCAAATAGCCATACAGTTAGCAAAATTAAATGTTTATATTTTTTTAGGGTACCCTTTTTTACTTTTAAACCTGATTAGAGGGAACAAAACAAAAAAAAAAAACAATTATTCAAATCGGTCTAGCCATTTTTGAGTTTTAGCGAGACTAACGAACAGCAAGTGATTTTTATATATAAGATAATAAAATAGTGGTATATATTTTTCACTAACATTCCAGAAATTTATCTGCAATACTAACTTTATTCCTGTTTATTCACATTTTATGATTCGTTTAATTATTTAATACTGACTCTTTATTTTTTATTTCCATCCATCCATACATCAGCCCTTCGAAGTCCACTGCTGGACATGGCCTCCCCAAGAGAACGCCATAACATGTGTTTCGCTCATATATATATAGATAGTGCTGTAATCACCACGCTTGGCAGGCGGGTTGGTGATCGCAGTGGATATTGTTAATCCTCGAGGGAGTGCTGCTGCCCACTCCCCCGGTATTGCCTCAGTCGGCTCTTACGACTCCCATGGGTGGAGAGGGGTGGTACAATTCTAAAGCCGGCCCCATATGGCACCAATTTTTATTTAATCTCACTTAATACAAACACAAAAAAGATATAGCGAAATGAACTCTGTTCAACCTCTTTCTTTTTGTTATATACAAGGTGTGTCAAATAGGATGTTTACCATTCTAGAGCATTCTACCTAACCTTTGTTGGTTTTTTGTTATCATGAAAATATTCAGTTATAGGCAGTTACTAGTTCTTATACTCAAGTTGTTTTGAAAAATTTAACTCAGTAAATATTTTTGGCGGCACAAGACAGGTGAGGGCGTTCTAAAAGATAAAGATTTTTTTTACACCCGTGCAGGGTGTAGAAAAAATAAAGAATAATGTATACTTTCTAACATTTACGCGAATTTTACACATTTTGAAATAAAACTACGTTTACGGAATCTTTTGCGTTTACTTGATTTTTATACTATCCCAACGTTTCGAATACTTTACAGCATTCATGAGCATGGGTGGACTTAGATGGTAGATGTCCAAAGCTGATATGTTGTTTCAACGGTCTCATCTACCCACAGTAATATGATTTTACAAATTTTTGGTTTATTTATTTCAACCCAAATAATATTCGTTTAGAAACACAATTAAAAATATCTACTCTAAGTTTTATGCTAACAATGTATGAGATCTTAAGCTAGAATAATAAAATTAGTATAATAATCCTTTAAGTTTTAAAATTTTTGTTTATATTTAGTACTTAAAAATTCTACCACAAACTACCAATTAAAATTTTAAGTAATCAAAAAACTACTATTAAGACAATATTGATTATTACTTTCTATTATTAAATAAATTGATTTTAATAGAAGCTAAGACTAAAAAGCTATCACCGGATCGGAACGCGGCCTGACTGAGAAAGATCCGGCCAGAAAACTCATTAGGCAACAACATGTTATAGATTATTAAATTTATGCGGAAAATACTAACTAATCATTACTGTGGGTTTTATTTACTCAATAAGCGCTAACTGTGTCTTGCAATCTTGTGGTGTGCCTTCTTGTATTATGTTTGGTGAGGCCTATCACAGGATTCCAGCTTGATGGTAAGACCCAGCCGTCTTCTCTATTGAAATTGGGATGTTTCTTAATTTCAATAGCCTCACGTATCATTCTAGGACAAAATCGATGCTCTTTTGCGAGGATTTAAGGTTTGTCAAACCTGATGTAATGGCGAGTGTGGTTCTGTGTGTGCTCACAAATTGCAGACTTTGTTTAGCGACGGCGCTTCACATCAGCTATGTGATATTTGATCCGAGTTCTTATGGATCTGTTTGTTTGCCCAATGTAGGAGAGACCACAATCACAATCCAGCTTGTACACTCCTGCATCCTGTAAGGGTATATGGCACTTGACTAGTGGTAAAAATTGACAAATTCAAAAGAATTATAGGTCACTTAAAAGAATTCCAATATCCTCAAACTATTGGAGCCCTCGCTACGCTCGGGCGCCAAACCCCGTCTCGGGACTAAATAAGTCCCGAGGTAAACACTATGATTTTCATTACGAATACGAGGAAACTAAAAATAAAAATCATGAATTAGCTAATGAAAAAATGGGAGATTAAAAAATTGAATTTGGAATCGCCGTTTTCCCGCCGATTTTGTTTTTTTTTCTGTGGCCTGTCAGCTATTCAGCCATTATTTTTCATTTTAATCATTGAAAAAATATAAATCTTCGTTATTTTAAAGATATAGTTTCAACTATATTAAAATAAAGTCATATAAAAACAAATTCTTTAATAAATAGGTACTTAACTTTATGTTATTTCAATTTTACATCGCGCTGTAATTGACTGGCTGTACAGAAAATAGAACTGTTTTTTTTTTAAATAATTACTCAGCTATCAGTTGAATGTAATTCTCGCTAGGGCTGAAAAGTATTACTTTCAACCCGCTCCTCAGGCAACTTCAGGCCTACTTTCAGAGTATGAGTAATGAAAAATCATACTACTGTGGGTAGGTGAAACCGTTGAAACAACATATCAGCTTTGGACATCTACCATCTAAGTCCACCCGTGATCATGAATGCTGTAAAGTATTCGAAACGTCGGGATAGTATAAAAATTAAGTAAACGCGAAAGATTCCGTAAACGTAGTTTTATTTCAAAATAAAGAATAATGCTTGCATCGCGGGGCAATTTACAAACATACAATTTCACGGACACAAAATTCACCCAGACAGAAAAACCATTAGTGGATCACCCAAAGAGTTGTCTTATAAGGGAATCGAACCCAGGACACTTGGGCGGGAGATCGGTATCTAAGACACCACCTATTTTAAAGGTGTACAGATTGATATATACAAAGTTCATATGCGGATTAGTAGTTTTTTTCGATTAGTAGTTTTTTTATACTAGGTGAGCCTTGTTTGTCCCACCATGAATGGGGCCGGCTCAATCGGGGAAGTACCGCACTCTCACAGGAGTTCAGCATGAAACAACGACCAGGTACTCCTACCGTTGTGTTTCGTATAGTAAGTGACGCCAAACCCTCTGCCTTATCCTTCCTATACTCTCCTTATAATCCTTTTTTTTTATTAAGGCGGGAAAAAATGTTCCTAACCACACACCCCGCCGTTCGGGGCAACGAACAGGGTAGTGTGGGGTGGGGCCCTCAACCACTAAAGAAACCCGCCGTGTGCTGTCTCTCCGCCTTTATTGGCGGGTAACCGGAACTATATTACATTCCTTCAGTGGTGTCTCCTTATAATCCTACCCATCCTCTTCTTATTATTCCTTCTCCCCACTTTCTATCCATTTCCTCGGAATTGGCGACTCGGATTATGAGTGAAGCTTCTGGTATTGCTAGCGTCTATAGGCTACAGTACCTGCTTTACATTAGGTGGGCCCTATGCCTGTTTGTCACTCGCCTAATATAAAAATTAGCTATCTGCTCGACAAACAACAAAACATAACATCACGCCTGTATTCCCCGAAGGGGTAGGCAGAGGTGTATTACACACCTATGGTTCACCAGCTATGTTTAATTCCACGTAATAGGGGGCAAGCTTATTGCCGTCTATCGGGCACATTTCTAAACTCCGGGCTGCTACTGAGAATTGTTCTTTTTACGAAAAAGTTCAATAACACTGCCCGACTCGGGGATTGAACCTGATCTCATTATCAGCAGTTGCATACACTACCGCTGCACCACCGAGGCAGTTACAAACAACATCGGGAATATAATAAAAATAAACATTTCACAACATTGGTTTAGACTGGTTTTTAATTGCAACCGTTATAGTTTAGATTAAGTTAGTTATATAGTCCTTTATATTGGCTTATGGCTGTAGATAGCTTTTGTTTGGAAGAATAGTCTCCTCGCTTTTTATTTCTATAATACATTTTTCGATATATTTATAAATTACAATAGCTTCTGGCATTATATTGTACTGTAAATAGTTATTGACTAAGCCATTCGCCTGGTTTGAATATTAGTGTTGTTTCAACTTGCAGGTTTTGCTATTAAGAGCTCGACTAATGTTTGATTCTGATGTTAGAAAAGTCTACATAACTATAGACAAAATATATCAAAATTTGTAGTTTAGGGCTTAAAAGTATAAGTACCTGGGCGACCGAGGTTCTCTCGGCTTTTATTTTTGTTTTTTTGAAGAGGATACTAATTTAGACAAACTTTTAAGCATAATGTCCACTAAAATATTTATTTAACGCCATCTCGTAGAGTTTTTAAGTATCCGTTTTTAATATCTAATAACGACATCGCAAGTCTAACCACGAGGTGGCGTTATAAAAATGTTTAATCCATAAAAAATCGTTACAGCCGATATACGCGTTGTCATGCGATTTATATACAAGAATTGTTTGTTATATTATAATTATACGAATAATCTTTACAACACATAGCTAGAAGTAGTTGGATTCGATCAGGATTGAAAGATACGAGTTTTTCGTGTTCTAAAAAGGTAAAGTCGGGCTCTATCTCATAAAAAATATCCATTTTAAGAGTTCTGTAGAATTTGACTAAGTACTACGTAAAAAAAAAATACATAAAAATTATATAATTCTATTTTCCTAATATTTTGTATTTTTATTCCTGTAGAATTTTCGTCCTCAATAGTTTGGTAGCGTTACGTACCTACATATCGGTGCATTTGTATTAAATATGATATTGTACTAAAATATTATATGCCATACGATTTGTCTTCCAATTACATCTTATAACAATAGCGTTAAAGTATTGTAGCTTATTATAAATTATACATAATTATGAATATATCAAAAAGGTGGTGTTATTATGCTTTCATTGGGCAATCTCAAAGTATGTTGATTAAAAAGGTTGGAGTACGTAGTGCAGAACTTATCTGTAAGGAGTTATGGGTAACACCAATATATTTGTAATGTAATGTTTATGTAATGACATAATATACACCACCGATTAATGTTAAGTGACATATCTCAAATTACTGTAATTTAGTGCGATCATTTATTGAATTGTCTTTATGAATAAATGACGTCAAAATATGGTTATTCATTTATTTGAAATAAAATGCCTTTATACCATTTATTTACTAGTTATATTATATTTAAAATATGTAATTATAATTAGGGCGAGCGAAGAAGCCATAGCACTATCCCACAATCTATGCATATTTGTGGTACACTTTACTGAGAAACTATCACACTTTCAGGTTTGGGCTTCGAGATAGTAATGTCAATTTATTTCTATATGTGTTATCTATCATAAAAATATTATTTTATCCACATTAAAAAAATAGAAGACATACCAATTTTTATTGATTAGAATGTTATTGTATTCTTAACGTCTAATCTGTCGAAACTTATAAAACTAATAAGACATGTGTAATATCACCGGGACTGTTACTACTAACGCTATCTGTTCGAAAACTAAAGAACTACTATCGAAAACATGTAAATATTGGATTATATCTACATAGAAGAAATCCGTATGAAGGATTTTGTTTGGATAAAATAAATAATGAATGAAAATAATTTGTCATATGAATTATTTATAGCAGTTCATAATAATCCATACATTAAAATATACATATATTTTTATTAAAAACTATCTTAAAAATTATAACTAAGTAGAAAACTTCGCGAGACCTCTTTTTTTATTTATTTTTGTTAAGTCGGGAACAAATGTTCCTAACCGCACACCCCGTCGCTCGGGGCAGCGAACAGGGTAGTGTGGGGCCTACACCTAAACTAAATAAACTCGCCGTGTGCCGCCTCTCCACCTTTATTGGCGGGCCACTGGAACTATGTTAGATTGCTTCAGTGATTCAGCGAGCCCTCCTAAAGCACGGCTTTTTGGTGGTTTATGTTTAACCCAGATATTGTAATTTTATTTCCAAAGTTATGGACGTCACTTGTTCCTTAAATATATTCACTGCCTTCTATATAAAATGAGATGAACTAAGTGATAAAAAAACTACAGTCATATTCATAGATGGCACTGTAGGTATATTCTCAAATACTAAAAGTTTTAGGTTATTGATTTAGACAAGACTTTCCAAGTTCGACTTTGTATTACAAACTACTATTAATTAATTTACATAATTATGGTGGTCCGTTACCGCTAACGCATTTGAATTTACCTGCCAGTAGAATTTCGACATTAAAAATCATCATTGGCTCCATATTTCACGGCATCTTCATAAAGGTTCTTGAACATTTAAGAATCTCATTTCGTTCGTTACAAAGGGAAAATATTTAAAAAGTAGTAATTCGCCCCCCATGACAGGACCGCTCGTTGTGGCGTTCTCTTGGGGAGGCCTATGTCCAGCAGTGGACCTTGAAAGGCTGATGGATGGATGAATTCGGCCGTAGACGTCCTTTCTCAACAATGAATATATTTTTTTTAAGCGGGATAAAATGTACCTACCGCGCACCTCGCTGTCCGGGGAGACATCGGGGTAGTGTGGGGCTCTCACCCACTAAAACCCGCCGTGCAACCTCATCCACCCGTACTCGGCGGACCACTGGTACCGCATGTATTCTCTTCAGTGGTCCGCGCGGTGGCTAGCCCCGTCGAGCTCCCTCTCTGAGTGACGTCCCCGCGCACCTCGGACGTCACACCTTCAAGGTAGGCTTAACGCGGGCGGCGGATAATCCCCGATCCAACCACCCGCAGCCTCAGCTAGGGCGGCATTAGGCGCAGATAGTCACGCACATGCCACTCCGCGCGCCGGTGGCGGGTCGGGCCAGAGGAGAGATCGGCCTCCCTGGCCCTTTCCGCCGCCTCCTTCCGCGAGATGATATCCTCGCAGAATGCAGCGACCGCGGTCCGGTACCTATCGCTGCCGACCATAGCTCGCACAACAGCCGGCAGCGACAGATCCTCTCCAATGACTGCAGCGACATCTCTGCGCTGCCCAGCCCAGGCCGGACACAACTCGAGCGTGTGCTGCGCCGAGTCCTCGCTGCAGTCGCAATGGTGGCAGCAGGGAGTCTCCTCCCTCCTAGCAACCGTGTACAGGTACTTGCCAAAGCAGCCGCGCCCCGACAGCACCTGCACCAGTCGGAAGAAGAGGACTCCTTGCTGCTGCCCTATCCATTCCTCCGAAATTGGCTGGAGCGCCCCTACGGTCCGAAGACCGGGCCGAGGCGTCTCCAGCCGAACCCTCAAACGGGCGATGATAGCGCAGCGAGCGTCGCTCCGCCATGCGCTCATTTGATGAGGCAGGAGGCGAACGCCTCCCGCACGTGCTGCTGACGTCCGCCCATAAACTTCCGCCGGTGACCGCGGCTTTCAGACGCAAGATGGCGTCGACCGTCGAACGCCCCAAACGAAAACCGAACTGGGCGTCCGACAAGTCGGGGCCCACCTTTGCAACGTGCCGGACGATATCAACAATGAATACCTACTGTCACTCGCGATATCATTACATGGATTCCTTTAAATGCCATAGAAGATACAGGCGACTGGGCCCAACTAGGAGCGTTGAGCCCTTCTAAAATAAATGGCGCTACAAACTGTAGTCTATTCGGACAGTGAAAATAATGAGTACTAGACTCAATTCAATTCTTCTTTATGGCGGTCCCGTTGGTTGATTTCACCAGGATCCAGTGTTGGAATGATTTTGTTTACGTTGTCAAAGGTACCACTGAAGCAATGTAACATGGTTGCAGTGGCCTGCCAATAAAGGCGAAGAGACGGCACACGGCGGGTTTATTTAGTGGATGAGGTGCCACACTACCCTGTCTTTGGACATATAACTATGTAATTGCAAATTGGGTGTAAATTTTCTCTTTTTGCTTATTAGTTTTATTATGTTGGATGCAAATAAATGTTTTTGTTTAGTAAAACACTATATTTTTACATAATTTTGAACATTATTTGACATGCTTAGCCTTCGGTCAACAATTGTTGGTATTATATAATCTGTGCTACCCTGTTCGGTATTCGGTGTCTCAAATGACATCACAGACTAGTAGTGTACTAAAAATGATATTACGTACATTTTTTCCCGCCTAAACAAAAAAAAAAGGTTGTCAAAGGTGCTTTAGGTTCAAATCCTGCTCCTATTATTTACGATTTCACATTTTCGCATTTTGTATTATAATATGTAATATGCTAAGCATGTCATAATACGAGTATATGCCTAAAATATTTAAAAAAGTATTATAATAAATATCACTTCGAAGTCAAAGCACAACTAACTAACTAAAACCAACACTGTAAATGCATTACAAAAAAGACACCCTTTCTCTAACAATGTTCAATTTGTCACGATCACCTGTGAATCTCCAGAGATGCAATTACAAATCATCGGGGATGACCCTTCGTGAATTACTGGTTATTACACGAACGCTTAATTCGAACATGTTGAAGCGATGTAGGGTTGTAATTGTAAATTGGGTGTAAAATTTCTCTTTTTGTTTATTAGTTTTATTATGTTGGATGCAAATAAATGTTTTTGTTTAGTAAAGCACTATATTGATGTGAAACATCTAATGCGGAGGGAGGGTAAAATCGGCTGTTAGCGTGGCGACGCTTTTATTATACCTAATTGTCCCGTTCAAATCTTGCAAATTTAATTTGAGACACTTGCTGGTTTCCGATTGAGCTGAAATTTTACACGCATATATGTATATTGCGCGACAATGCAATATTATGATGACATGGAGCTGATCTGATGATGGAGCTGGAAGGTGGATATAGGAACTCTATAATGTAACGGACCGTTTGGACTCGTTTGATTAGTCTTGATGAGTACTTTGTCTTTAGATGGTATCCAGGGTCTGAATATGGAACTAGAAGGTGGCCATAGGAACTCCAATATAGAGTGACATAACCCAATCGAGTTTGGGCTCGTGTGATTTGTCTTAACGAGTACTTTGTCTCTAGATGATATCCAGGGTCTGATGATGAAGGCGGAAGGTGGCCACAGTAACTCTATAATGAAACGACGCAACCCAATCGAATTTCGACTACGTTTGTTTCTTCTTGATGAGTACTTTGTCTTTAGATGGTATTCAGGGTCTGATGATGAAGCTGGAAGGTGGCCACAGTAACTCTAAAATGAAACGACGCAACCCAATCGAATTTCGACTACGTTTGTTTCTTCTTGATGAGTACTTTGTCTTTAGATGGTATTCAGGGTCTGATGATGGAGCTGGAAGGTGGCCACAGTAACTCTGTAATGAAACGACGCAACCATATCGAGTTTATACTCGTTTGATTCGTCTTGAGGAGTACTTTGTTAAGTTATGGTAATTTTATTTCTACAAAATAATTTCGATGTTTTCACATCTGCTAGACGTCCAGCGACGTATAGTTTTGTTTTACATATTTTTGAAGATTATTTGACATGCTTAGCCTTCGGTCAACAATTGTTGGTCGAAGTGCTTAGCCATATAAATTAACACAAAGTGTGAAAATGTGAAATCGAAAATAACTGTCACGAGCAGGATTTGAATCTGCATCTATTGGAATATCGTCCCAAATGCTTTGCCAATTCAGGCATCGTGACAATTGCTCGGGACTGCGAAAGATGGCGCAGGCGTCAACGATAACACATTCATTCTTAATGTCTGGCAAATTGGCAAAGCACCTGGGAAGGTATTCCAGGTTCAAATCCTGCTCGTGACTGTTATTTTCAACGTCATATTTTCACATTTTGTGTTAATTTAGTATAGCACTGATTATGATGTCCTCACATGCAGCAACTGTTTAAAAACTTTTGTCACTACTACTTGGGTATACTGTAGCAAATTCCAAGAATAATAAGTGATTGCGCTGTAACCTAAACCGTCATGGAAATCACCATCATCGGCACTCATATCCAGTCAGTTTTTTTTTATTTATGCCTAAGGCTCGTATGGTTCATCCATCTATATCTCTTTCAGTGTTCAGTGATGGAAATAGCCCCTTTGCGAGAGATCGTCGAAAACAGCTGTGTCATGCCACCTGCTTTAAACGTCTCTGGCTATGTCTACCTGATGGGAGACCACTTCAACGTCTGAACTATTTATTAGGCTATATAGTTTTTCCTGTTTGATGGAAATATCTTCTTATTGCGGTTTTAAAGACCCTCTATGGCACGCTACTCGCTTGCAGTCACCACACCAGGTAGAACGACGATCTGTTCAAAGCCCCCGAGAGTCGTCAGATGCTGGGTGGTCCAGTCTCTTAGACAGGTCTAAAGAGCGGATAACGAAATGCTGTTGGATGAATCACCAATAAGAAAGTCTACCAATCACAAGCTGAGATGACAAATGTTCTTTAGTTGTCCTGTTTGATGCTCGGGGGACAAAATGGGGTGATGGTTTTAGCCGAGTTTTTCATCCGTCGTTAAAAAAAAGAAATTAAGAGTGAAATAAATAAATAAATAGGTACCTACACCTAATCACTGCCCTTTATCAAGCATAACAACAATTTATGGCAACAGCGTCCCTAGGGAGTCAATTAAATTCATTAGCGCCAACAGATTACTTGGCGGGGATCCGGTAACAGTGTTGCTATAATAAATAATTGCGTGGATACTAATTGCGGCTCCAATTGGATAGATAATCTTGTCTGTCATCATGGTATATTATAAAGGGTGAGTATATTCACTGTATTGATTGCCTACTGCCAGATGGCACTATACTGACCTTCTGTGATGGGTATAGAGGTCAGTGGTGATTTATTTATTTTCCAACTAAAGGTTGTTAAATTTTCACCGTCCTTATTGCTACCATTTTCGCCGTCCTTATTGCTACCATATGTCAGTTCCACTAGTTCTCACAAATAGTGCTCCTTCTATAAAGTTGTACTGTGACAGCGATAAATAATCACTTCGTCATTGATGTCCGAAAAACTTATAAATTTCTAGTCACTCTCAAGATTAGATGGAATCAGGCCGTAAATCCCTAGGCACGAAACTGGCACTATGTTTCTCGAAAGTTTCTGAATACCCTAGAAATCTTTAAGTTATCACCGTTAATCAATTTCTTTATTTAGTATATTCTGTAATTTTGAATTGTCGGAGTCAAACTACATACCCCGTCTTACTACTGGTCTACTGATGCAGTAAGTATATTCTTCTTCTTCTTCTTCTTTTCATTATGACAATCAGCTTATGTCTTGTTTTTTACCAGTGTCAAGTGGCAAGATGCATCAAGTATGTTTAGTAAAATTAATTGGTCAAAAAACTCACAGTCAATTCATACAAGTCATTTTTGATCTATTTTTTAGCATTTGACATGCTCAGCTACCTTTTAAAGTACAATTTTTTTGTGAAATGTGCTTTTTAAGGAAAAAGAGTTTTTTTTTGTCAAATGCTAAAAGAATAGATCAAAAGTGTTTAAAAAATCGCGCCATCAAACAGTATGAATTTTAATTGCAAAATTAAACTTACTATATTGGATTAATGCATGTAAATGCATTCCGATAGATGGCGTTGGTCGTAAAGACAAATGTGATGATTGAGATTGGGATGACCGAATAGGTCAGTACGATAGCTCAGTGGCTTAGAGCACTTAGAGCACTTCCCCGGATTGGAAAAGACGCGAGTTCGTTTCCCGCTCGTACTAAAAATCCCTTTTTCCTTATTCACAAATAATTCATACAAGTCATGACGCAGTAAATTGGTGGCGATTGAGGCGATTGTACTGGAAGCTTCTTTGGAGTTTTGGAGGCAACATGAAAAACACGTTATGGCATATTATATCACTTGCCCACACTTATAAATACATAAATATTCACGGACATTTCACACAACGTCCTCTGGTCCCAAACTAAGCTTAACGCTTGTGCTAATGGATACCAGATTACGGATATAATACATTTATTACTTTTTTTTATTAATCCATCCATCCATCAGCCTTTCGACGTCCACTGCTGGACATAGGCCTCCCCAAGACAACGCCACAACATGTGTTTCGCTCATATGGGGGATAGTGCCGTAATCGCCACGCTTGGCAGGCGGGTTGGCGATCGCAGTGGATGTTGTTAATACTCGAGGGAGTGCTGCTGCCCACTCATCCGGTATTCCCTCAGTCGGCTCTTACGACTCCCATGGGTGGAGAGGGGTGGGACAATTCTAAAGCCGGCCCCACACGGCACAGTTTTTGTTAATACATACATATAATAGATAAAAACGCCCAGATGCAATACAAATTTCTGTGTTCATCACACAAATAATTGTCCTGAGTGGGAATCGAACCCACGACCTCGTGAACGGAAGTCGGACTACCGACTACGCCCCGAGGCCATTATGGACATACAAAATAGTTAATTAGTAAAATGCCACTATTTTTACATATTAGTACTTGAAATAACATAGATTGTTTCATGTTCCAGCTAAAACTCCCAGTAAGTATATTATTTACCCTAAAAAACTAAAACTTAACCTTTAATTAACCCAACTCGTATTCCGAGCGGTGTCAACTAGCAACACAGCGTGACGTTGATCTCAATGACAGATTTATTGACACAAAAAACGGTTACACGCCCCTGACAACCAAAACTGTGACTATATAGAGATGCATACTTCGTAATACTGTATTGATTTTAATTATTTTATTAACTTATTATGATTCAGGAAAATGAATATATAAAATACTTATATTGTAAGACCTGAACGTATACCACGTTTTTTGAAGCATGAAGTAACGCGTTTTGGTTGTAGGGGAAGCTCAGAGTAACTAAAAGCTAAAGCACCGCATTGTCAACTAAAAAGTGAAGTCACTTTTTGAAAGATGTGTGCGAGCGTACAGAAATAATCTCTATAATCTGTGTAAATTATTAAAAGTTTTATGTTTAAAACACAAAGGAAGTAAAAGTTTAAAGTAAGTTTACAGCAAATCATATAGAGAATATTATGGCGCTGACGACGTATTCATGTTTGTAACGTAAGTACGAAATCGTCGAATCATTTGGGGTAATTTTAAATCATACTCTGGTAACACTCGTGGTTTATGACACTTCATTTTGGCATGGTTTTGTTTGTATTTGGGTACGTGAGCGCGTGTAATTACAAGTTTAGCATGGCTTCACTGGGTTGTTCGTAATGCTCCGTCTATATTTTTTAGTTGGTCTGAGAGGGTAAGGTAGATCTTATTTCCTATAAAATCAAGCGTAGTGGTAGATCTTCAGGATTAAGACCAGCTTGTATATTTTCCTATTATTCTAAGTCCATAACTAGCTATTACCATGTACCATCCAGAGGGGTTGTCAGGGTGTATCTCACTAAAACGTATCGACATCGCGTCGTGTCATTGTGATTGGTTAAGAGATCACGGTGATTCGCCGAGGGATTATTGCAACATCACGCGTCGGTTTCTCTACCAATCACAAATGAGACGATACGAAGTCGATACGATTTAGTGAGTTACATTCTACGGGCCCTGGTGGGCAATGGCCTGTCTTATTATATGTCGTACGTTTTTTTATATTACCAAATATAATATATTAGGCTTGGAGTATTATGATAGGATAGAGCATTTTGAAAGCTGCACATACTCGTATAATATCAGTACATGTAATCTGTATTTGAAAAAAGAAAATAGGGTTGTCAACTCTATAACTGTTTGTAGCTCCATTTTTAAATTTGGATAGTGTGGATCAGACTTCATAAATATTTACAGATAGCGGAGTGATAATATACCGGCCTCCCGCCTGAGTTTTGTGGGTTCGATTCCCACATAGGACAACTCTTTGTATGATCCAAAAATGGTTGTTCTGAGTCTGGATGTACTTTGTGTCTGTGAAATTGTATATTTGTAAAGTTTCAGGCACTCAAGGATTATTCCTCAGTGAATGTCGAACGTGTTTTAACCAAAAGAAGGTGCTGCTTATGACTGTATACTTAATAACTACATAAGGGTTTCATCGTTAAGCCAATAATTTTATAGATAAGCGCAATATGTTTTAAGCTTGAGAAATTAAATTCCTAAATTTGTGTCATAATCTAGCAATTGACCAATCGCAATGCACCACACGGACATAGGCATCTACGAATTTACACTACAATAGCCGATTCTCTGTTCTCCTGTCTAGTCTATTCTCACCGCCTTTTCTACATCAACAGTCAATCTCTCACTAAAGTTTATAGATACTGCAAGCTACATGTGTGGAACAGCATTAAAGTTCATTAGGACTTGGATAAGTTACACACTGAAAGCAATAAAATAAATATCTACAAAGAGCCATGGTCCAAAGAGCCCTGATTCAATGTTTTTTTTTTATTGCATGTAGTGGTATTGTAATGGCAAGATGATGCCTACTCTGAACTAAAAGAAATTAAAGCTGGTATGCCACAAGGAAGTGTTTTAGGGCCGGTCCTGTACCTATTATACACTTGTGATTTTCCTCAACCACAAGAGAACACCATTGCTACTTTTGCAGATGATACTGCTATAATGGTGACTGGAGATAATCACGAAGAAGCAATAACAAAGGTCCAAGCTTCAGTAAATGACATTTACGAGTAGACAAAAACATGTCGAATTAAATTGAATGAATCAAAATCCATTCATTTTGACTTTACTAACAAAAACCTTATTCATAGGCCTATTTTTATAAATGGAAAACAAATACCATATGCAAATACAGCTAAATATCTTGGTATGACATTGGACACAAAGCTGCGCTGGAAAACTCACGTAAAAAAGAAACGAGAAGAGAAATTTGAAATTCGCTATAAAAAACTATACTGGCTACTAAGAAGGTATTCTACTTTATCCGTACACAATAAGTTACAAACAAATCCAGATGCTAGTGCGGACACAAGGAATTCAGCTTTGAGGCTGTACCAAAAAAAGTAACGTGTTTATTATACAACGATTCCAGAACAAAGTACTAAGGAATATCGTGAACGCTCCTTGGTATGTAAGAAACGAGGACCTCCACAAGGACCTACAAGTGTAGGTAGTGACGAAAGTTATACAAAAATATGCAGAAGCGCATGAGAAGAGGCTGCATCAGCACGTGAACGTAGAAGCAATTCAGCTTCTCGATAACACGGACTTAAAAAGAAGGCTCAAAAGAACTAAACCTTTTGAGTTAGTGTAGTGCTAATAGTGGCTAAGTGATGACTGTTAGTTAAATAGTAGAACACATGAACAAAGTGTCTTCCCATTAACAAACTAAGAATTGCCAATGGACATTTTTTTAGATATACAATATTTTAGTATACAGTTTATGTTAAATTTAAATTACTTATTAGTCTATAAAGACTAGGTTGTAATATGTTAAAGTGCCTAAATATAGGTAGTTTACAAAAAAAAAGAAAATGTAGTGGCAGAAGAGCGGTCCATCTGATAGTAAATGGAAACCGTCGCCCATAGACTTGACTATACCGAGAGTATTGTCAAGCCGCTGCTCACCAATTCATTTCACAGATATGAAATGAAATATAAACGGCTATCTCCTGCTACAGCCAAAACGCAACGATGTGCTTCATGGCCGGTCACACGGGAGATGGTGGTACCAACCCGCTCGGGCCCGATACCAAGTGGGTACTCCCACTTGGTACCCAGCCCTACCCTCAGTCATGCAAAGGATGACAATTGCTTACTTCCCTTAGTCGCCTCATACGACACCCATGGGAAAGAATGGGGTGGCGAGACTTATATTCTTAGTCCGTTACCACACGGACAAAATGTGTCTTATCTATGTAATTCCAACATGCCACCGTTCATTATCGCTTTAAAAAACCAAGTAGCCTTAATGAGGTGTCGCCTTACAAAAAATCGAAACTAAATAATTAAAATCGTTGTACATATATTTAAAATAGTCTGCGTAAAAACGTCAAAGGAATGCATTAGAATGTGTTTAGAGATGTTTAGCTTTTTCGCGCCAATTTGTTTGGAAGTGTCATAACTCTAGCTTTTTTGAAACTTGTCATTTATATTTTTTTTAGAGAGAGAGAGAGAGAGTGAGTGTGTAAATTGTATGCAAAATAGTTAGTTATTTCGTTTTTGAAGGTCTATTATTGTAATACTTATTTTTTTTACACTACGTGGGTGGTAAACGTGGTGGGTTGGCCGTGAGGGACTGGCTTTAGAATTGTCCCACCCCTCTCTACCCACGGGAGTCGTAAGAGCCGACTGAGGGAATACCAGGGGAGTGGGCAGCAGCACTCCCCCGAGTATTAACAACATCCACTGCAATCGCCAACCCGCCTACCAAGCGTGGCGATTACGGCATTATCCCCATGACGGGACTGCTCGTTGTGGTGTTCTCTTGGGGAGGCCTATGTCCAGCAGTGGACGTTGAAAGACTGATGGATGGATGGATGGGTGGTAAACAAGGAGACAGCCCACCTAAAGGTAAGCGGATACCGTAGACTATAGAAGCTAGCAACAAAAGAGGCATCATTCACACGTCGCCATCTCCAAGGAAAGTGACAGGAGCTGTATAGGAAGGATAATAAGGAGAATATAGGTAGGATACTAAGGAGATGATAGAAAGGAATAATAAGGAGAGCATAGGGAGGGGGCTTGGGCCTCCGGCGCTCTCACTTACCATACGAAACACAACGGTAGGAGTACCTACCGTTGTTTCACGCTGATGTTTTGTGAGAGAGTGGTACTTCCCCGATCGAGCCGGCCCATTAATGCTGGGATAAGCAAAGCTCTGTATTTTCTTGTTCGGTGTAAAGTAATGTAAATTTAAGAGTAAATATTTGTATATTGCACGCCTCATAAGCGAAGCGTTGATCCCATCTCTACGCTTCTCTCTCTCGTTTTACATAGAACAAATGATTTTTCAAACTCAAAATGTCTTGTGTGTTGTAGGTAATGTATGTTAACACGATAACGACCAAAATACTTTACTAATCGAGTCTTTTTTTTTTTCGTTGACGAATTATTATGATTACGAATAGAGCCCTATCACTTTTCACGGTCTGATTCGATGTGGTTTAATTGTTATTAAGTAAACAAAATAATAGTGAATATTTACGCTTGACGCGACACTAAAATCAGTGCTATCCTTATTTCGTTAGAACTATTTCTGTAGACCAATGTAGAAGTACTTCTTAAAATTAGCGCTAGATGGCGTATAAGACATGAGAAGGAACTTTCTGAAAATAGCGCTTTCTATGTTATTTATTGAAACTACTTAGTAAGACCAATACATTATTAGTTACTTAGGTATCAAATAATCAATTTTATAATAAAGATTATGAGGCGTGCACTTTTGGATTTTCCAAAGTATTTCGTATCTTCTAAGAGCTTTCTACGTGTACTTATTACTTATAAATAGCGATTATTTAAATATTCTTTCTCTTTTCTTGCACAGATGACGGAGTGGTTTACGTACCGGCCGTATGTTGTGGCTTCGATTCCCACAACGCTTTGTGTGATACACAAATGGTTATGAGTCTGTGTAGTGTCCTTTGTGTCCGTGAAATTGCATGTTTATAAAGTCCCTGCGATACAAGGATTAAGCCCTAGCGCAGCGTGTTGTCTTTTTAAAAAAAGAAAACGAGAAAAAGAAAAGAATTCCAGAGGTACATAAGTACATTGCAATATGTATAACTTTAAGCTATGAGTAACTTATGCATAACATTCTTAATCATACGCAGAGTTTCAATCGTATTACTCCAAAATCACTATAGTATTTGATACAATGTATCAAGTTACAACGCGAATAACAATGCTGGGGTTATTAATTGGCATAATAGATATCTATTTTTCAACCTCTAGCGATATCATCATTGAAGGTATGCTACTATAAATGCACATAATACTAAAAGTATCCGTTGTAGAATAATACTAACCTATATATATTCGTATATAATCCGTGTGATGACGGACTAAGAATACAGGTGTCATCAACCATCAACCTATTCTTTCATTTCATATTTCAGAAATGAAATGGTACGCAGCGGCTTGACAATACTCTCGGTATAGTTGAGTCCATGAGCGACGGTTGCCACTTGCCATCAGGTGGGCCTAAGCTCGTCTGTCCTCATAAACAATAAAAAAAACCCTATTCTTTCCCACTGGTGTTGTTCGAAGCGACAAAGGGAAGTAAGCAATTATCACTCATTAATAATAAAAACTAGATGTCGCGGGACGTCTAGCAGATGTGAAAACATCGAAATTATTTTGTAGAAATAAAATGATCATAACAAAGGAGTACTTTGTCAAGTTATGATCATTTTATTTCAAGACGAATCAAACGAGTATAAATTCGATAGGGTTGCGTAGTTTCATTACAGAGTTACTGTGGTCACCTTCCAGCTCCATCATCAGACCCTGGATATCATCTGTGACTGAAGTTCTAGTCGGGACATTTCATCGGGGGTTGCGTCATTTCATTATAGAGTTACTGTGGCCACCTTCCAGCTTCATCATCAGCCCCTGGATACCATCTAGACACAAAGTACTCGGCACGACGAATCATACGAGCCCAAACTCGATGGGAGACGGAGCAACCCGTTTCATTATAGAGTTCCTATGTCCACCTTCCTGCTCCATCATCAGATCAGCTCCATGTCATCATAATATTGCATTGTCACGTGATATACACATGCGTGTAAAATTTCAGCTCAATCGGAAATCGGGAAGTGTGTCAAATTTAACTTGCAAGATTTGAACGGGACAAGTAGGTACAATAAAAGCGTCGCCACGCTAACAGCCGATTTTACCCTCCCTCCGCATTAGATGTTTCACATCAATAATAAATATTCATGGACATTTTCACACAACGTCCTCTGGTCCCAAACTAAAATAGAAAGACGCAGTACAAATATCTGTGTTCATCACACAAATAATAACGACCACGTGCACGGAAGGCGGTTACACTACCGACAGTACCGACTACGCCACGAGGTCCGTCAATTTGTTGCATTACTAGTGGTAGGGCTAAAAAAAAAAAAGTGCTGGGTACTAAATGAGAGTACTCACTTGCTGTCGGGCCCGAACGGGTCGCCACCATCTCCCGTGTGAAGAATGATGGCGGATTGGTTTAGGTACCGACCTCCTATGTGAACTGTCGAAGGTTCGATTCCTACACAGAACAATTCTTTGTGTAATCCACAAATTCTGAGTCTGGATATTACTTCGTGCCCGTCAATTGTGTGTAGTGTAGAAGTCTTGTTACCTATAGTCAATATTCTTACTATTATTCCTAACTACATATTATAAAGCTGTAGGTACCAGAGCTTTGTCTGTACATTTAAGATATTTGAGCAAAAAGGCCTGTATTAGACTAGGTATATAGGCGTGTCCGAACACAACACAATTATTTTTAGTCTGTTTGTCAGTTTGTCTGTTTGTTCGTTCGCGCATCACGCTAAAACTACGTAACGGATTTTGACGCAATATTATTTTTAGATATTTTTATATATATTTTTAACATTTGACATGCTTAGCAACATACATTAAACACAAAGTGAAAAATGTGAAATCGAAAATAACAGTCACGAGCAGAATTCGAATCTGCATCTCCTGGATACCGTCCAGATGCTTTGCCAATTCAGCCATCGTGACCCTTGCTCCTGACTGCTAATTTCGATAACACATTCATACTTAACGTCTTTGGGTGACGCCTGCACAATCTCTCGGAAGTATTTTCATACATTATACCGACCAGGTAAACTTAATTTTACAATTAAGATTTTACCTAGTAATGACGCAAACCCTATAAATATTTAGATATTTTTATATATATTTTTAGCATTTGACATGCTAATGCTAAAAATATATATAAAAATATCACATTTTTCACTTTGTATTCAATGCAATATTTTTTATTTGGCAGTTCTTGATTGGACTTAAAAATTGGTAAGTAGGTATTCATTTTATCCCGCTACTATATCGGGAACCTGAGATATAATCTAAAACTTGCTTTTGGCTGCGCCGGAGCCGCGCAGTTAATATAGTGTAATTTAACAGTTTGTTTTTTCCCCTAAATAAATAAATAGGTATTATTTTCTGAATAATTTTATTGTATTTTTTTACTAGATAATTCTTCCCGCTCCTACTAAAAATCTCTTTTTCTTTATTCACAAATATTTTGTACTTTAAAAAGTAGCGGAGCATGTCAATTGCTAAAAGAAATAGATCTAAAAAGATAATTATTTTTTGTAAAAGTGGAAGAAGAACTCTCCGTCAATCAGTTGGAAAATAATGTTTTACAAAAAAATACATTGCATTGGGCTTGGGCATTCTTTAAAGTCATACTATTTTTTTTAATTACCAACGGTGGCAGTCGAGAAGTGGAAATCGGTATAATTATACAATGTATGCACGGGTCTCCTCTCAGAGTGAGAGACATTGGGGGTCACAGTCCACTATGAACACGCCGTGTAGTTATCAGACTTCACTTTTTTTACCATTATCTAAGCTATGAATTAAAAGCTCTGCCCCCCATTTTTTTCTATAGGCGGGAAAAATGTACCTAACCGCACACCCCGTCGTTCGGGGCAACGAACAGGTGTGGGGGGCTTTCACCCACTAAATAAACTCGCCTTGTACCGTCTCTCTGCCTGTATGACGGACCACTGGTACTGTGTTGGATTACTTCAGTGGTCCGCCGGCGGCTTACCCTTTCGGGTACCCTCTACTGTAGCCGAGTTGAATAAACGTTGTAGAATAGAATAGAATAATCAATGTATGGGATTGACAGTCGGTTACGCTTACGTTGTCGTAGCCTTATGTCAATTTCATATATTGATTATTCTGTTCTACTAGCGTTTATGCCACTTGGCTGGCTGGTGTCGTAGTCATTATAATATGTAGTTACAATTAGAACAACAGGTAGCACGCATGACTTGCTTTAGACAAGCCGTGAAATAGAACTGTCATAATATGACACTGTAATCGAGATGAAATCATGCTATTTTTGTATTTCTAAGGACAGCTAAGACATTGTTCTAAATTATAAAACGTAGCTATGTAGTTAAATCAAAATATGTTTTCTAAACACGATGTTGTAGCTGCTCAGTGGCAGATCGCCTGGATCGGAATTACATAACGCGTGGGTTTGAAACGCGTTCGCCGTTATCGCTATCCGTTTCACATTTTCCTTTACCAAGGAATAATTCCTGTATAAGGAGGAACTTTACAAATATACAATTTAGCAGACTCAGAACAACTATTTAGTGGACCACTGCAAGAGTCCCAAACGAACGATGCAACGCTGAATCAGAGTTCGTACCTGCTTGCTTTCGGTAGTCTTTATGGGTACTTTACGGCACCCACGACTTCTTCCGCCTGGATTTTTTTAATTTTATTTTCTTTTTTGTGCGGAATCCCAATTGTTTTTCCAAAATAAAAGTAGTCTCAGTTATTCCTTGTAATAACAGCTATCTGCTAGTGAAACTCCCGTCCAAATCGGTTCAGCCGTTTCGGAGATAGCATTCATTGACAATTTCATGGGTTTTTTTTTGCGTGAAACCCTAATTATTTTTCTACAATAAAAGTAGCCTAAGTTATTTCTTATAGCAATAGCTATCCGTTAGTGAAAGTACCGTCCAAATCGGTCCAGCCGTTATAGAGATTAGCCGGAACAGCAGTCAGACAGACAAAAACTTTAAAAATTGGTATTTTGTTAAACGTATATACTCTCGTATACATTTAGTAAGAAGCTGTTATTTAGACATTACAAACAAAAAAAAAACATAGCATCACACTTGTATTCCCCGAACGGGTAGGCAGAGGTGTATTACACACCCACGGTCCGCCAGCTATGTTTAACTCCCACGTAATAGGGGGCGAGCCTATTGCCGTCTACCGGGCACATTTCTAATCTCCGGGCTGCTACTGACAATTTTTCTTATTACGAAAAAGCTCAATAACATTGCCCGACCCGGGGATCGAACGCGAGATCTCATGATCAGCAGTCACATACATTACCGCTGTTTTAGTCCTTTCTACTTAAATATTCTTTACGAAATACTCCATGGTTGTCGTGTGTGGTGATTTAAATGTTTGGAAATGTGACCTTATAATATAATCTATGGTGGTAATACCGCCAATGTATCTTTAGTCAGCTATCAGTATTATCACTTGGACGTAATTGTAATTTCGTGGTAAAATATGTGTAAGTACATATAATAGCGTATATAATTACGACGAGACAAGACACGGCAGCCATCTTGCATCAAGTTACAGTTCCCATGAATGGTAGAATTAAAGTGACAGAGTACACCTTCTTATCATGGTGTTGAGTTACATTTGATGTTATGTCACTACACGGCAGGAGAAAATAAATAATCTGCTTTTGAATTTCTTCCACAAAAAGCAATGATTATCGATTGACGGTGTTTTTAAAAGTTTTTAAGTGATGCTCCGACAGTGACATGATTTATTTAACAAGTTTCTATAAGTTATAAACATATTTGCGCGAATAAATAAATATCTTTATACATCTATATTTCGATATCGCTAATTTTAATATTCAATTTCGTCATAGTCTCTCACCTGTATCCCCGAAGGGGTAGGCAAAGGTGTATTACCACAACCACGGTTCGCTAACTATGTTTTAGTCCCACGTAATAGGGGGCGAGCCTATTGCCGTCTACCGCGCATAATTCCAAACTCCGGGCTGCTGCTGAGAATCTTTTTTTTTTACGAAAAAGACCAATAACACTGCTCGATCTGGAGATCGCACCCGAGACCTCATGATCAGCAATCGATCGCTGCACCACCGAGGCAGTTAATAGAGATTTCGTCACAATTCGAACATTCGTCAAATAAATAAATAAAGTTTAAAATAATTATTTATAACGAATAAACTTATTCGGTAACAGTCATTGATTTATAAAAATCAATGGTAACAGTGTATAATGTTCACTACACACCAATTGCGTCATATTAACCCTTATTTATTACCCTAAAAAACGATACTCAGCGCACAACGATGCACAGTGAAATTATAAAGTGGTGAAATTATTCGTAAAATTGTAAATCGATTGTGCCGTGTTACGCATCACTACAGAATGTCACATTTCTGGGAACGTTCCGAATTTAAAAGATTTCGCGCGATTTTAATCTCATCAATGGATGTCGTAAATAGGTGTGTTAATCCGCAGATTATTGTAACATGGGTTCGTACACCTAAAAAAAATATTACGTTTTTTTTTGTATAAATGCGACATTTCTACGACGGGCCTCGTGGCGTAGTCGGTAGTGTAAGCGAGTACCGTGCACGAGGTCGTGGGTTCGATTCCCACCCAGAACAAGTATTTGTGTGATGAACACAGATATTTGTACTGCGCGTCTTATTATATCCGTAACGCACAAGCGTTAAGCTTATAATAGTTTGGGACCAGAGGACGTTATGTGAAATGTCCGTGAATATTTATTTATTTATTTCCTTTTTTCCTATATAATAATTTTAGAGCTACATATTTAGTTTCAAAACTTAAAGTCAGTTAAGAATCGATATTTTATCGATTCATCGAGGTGCTGACGGGTGGGCCACGTCGGCGCCCATGATAGAGCAGGACTTCCGAATTGTCAAGGGCCACCCTAGCCCCAGCGCCTCCATTCGCCTGACCACCTTTGTGGTACCTGAGGTGGCTGAGCGTTGTCACCTCCTCGAGGGTCTCGCCCCGGGCTGTGTCGTCGGCGCAGCAGATTACGCCCAGGCCTAAGAAAACTGTTCCCAAAAAATATTGCGTAGTTTAGAATATAGTGGAGAAACAGAGAGACCAGTTTATGTTTTAGTCAATGTGGAATTAAAATTTTATGTATGATGATGAATGTTTCCAAAATAATAGTAGCCTAAGTTACTCCTAATAACATCATTTATGTGCCACTGAAAGTCTCGTCTAAATCGGTCCCATCGGTTCAGCCGTTGCGGAGTTTAGCCGGAACAAACAGTCAGACAGACAGACAGACATGAGATTTTAAACATTGTGTTTTTTTTATAATTTCCGTATCATCCATCCATCCACCAGCCTTTTAAAGTCCACTGCTGGACATAGGCCAATTAATTTCCGTATACTTCCATATTATGCATTTTGTAAAAAGCTGTTATTTATGCATTACAAACAGGCACTTAATTTTTTTTTTAATTGTACTAATTGACTATTTATAGAAGCTCTTTAAATATTTTCTTATCTAGTCGTTATTCAGCCATTAGTTGTATAGTCTTTAAAAAAAAACTAGACGTCGCGGGGCGTCTAGCAGATGTGAAAACATCGAAATTATTTTTTAGAAATAAAATTATCATAACTTGGCAAAGTAAGTACTTCTTAAGACGAATCAAACGAGTATAAACTCGATAGGGTTGCGTCGTTTAATTACAGAGTTACTGTGGCCACCTTCCAGCTCCATCGGCAGACCCTGGATACCATCTAGAGACAAAGTACTCGTTAAGACAAATCATACGAGTCCAAACTCGATGAAGTTATATCTTTTTATAACGGAGTTCCTTTGGCCACCTTCTAGCTCCATCATCAAACCCTGGATACCATCTAAAGACAAAGTACTCGTCACGACGAATCAAATGATTCCAAACTTGATGGGGTTGCGTCGTTTCATTACAGAGTTACTGTGGTCACCATCCAGCTCCATCATCAGACCCTGGATATGATCAAGAACTGAATTTCTAGTCAAGACATTTCAAACGAGCCCTAACTCGATGGAGTTGCGTCATTTAATTACAGAGTTTCGCATGGCCACCTTCCAGCTCCATCATCAGACTCTGGATACCATCTAAAGACAAAGTACTCATCAAGACGAATCAAACGTGTATAAACTCGACGGGGTTGCATCGTTTCATTATAGAGTTATTGTGGCCACCTTCTAGCTTCATCATCAGCCCCTGGATACCATCTAGACACAAAGTACTTGGCAAGACGAATCATACGAGCCCAAACTCGACGGGGTTGCGCCGTTTCATTATAGAGTTCCTATATCCACCTTCCAGCTCCATCATCAGATCAGCTCCATGACATCATAATATTGCATTGTCATGCGATATACACATGCGTGTAAAATTTCAGCTCAATCAGAAACCGGGAAGTGTTTCAAATTTAACTTGCAAGATTTGAACGAGACAAGTAAAATAAAAGCGTCGCCACGCTAACAGCCGATTTTACCCTCCCTTCGCATTAGATGTTTCACATCAATAAAAAATATCCAGCTTAAATATCCAAATTAAGCAATTGTTTTTACAATAAAAAAAATACGCAACCGACCAATAGCTCCTTATGTTGTTTATTTTTTTTGTTTTGTTTATTGGTCCACTCGATTAGAGTATTTGCCAATGACATTAGATAGTTAGAAAGGTAAAGGTAAGGAATCAATATCAAATAAACAGGAATTTAGAACGTAGGAAATTCTGGTGGAAATGTTAGAATATCGGATTAAATTAAATATATACTTATGAAAATAAATTACTTATTATATTTTTATATTATTAAGCGATATGAAGTTTGATAGGATTTCATAAATATCATCACCCTATGTTGTTATAATAGTAGCTAGTAGCACACTTGACTATTTTTTTTCTTCACACTTGAGTTCGGCAAAAGCGTGACGCTGTTAATCCTAGTTACGACGAGTGTTACACAAAGCGACAATGGAGCCACTGACAAATGAACAGCTCTATTGTTGACAATACGCAATAGATTTATGAATTTTTGATATGAATACAATTTTTAAATAAGTTCATATAATTTATGTACGAGTATATCTACTGTTCAAAGTTTGAGTTAAGTTTATACCTACATTTTGTTTAATCTTGGCTAGATATATTTTGGTGATTGTAAAGACTAAGATTTTGGTAGATCTGAAGAAAGAAATACGAGAGAACCTAACTCTGCATGGAATGGATATTGCGGAAACCTAATTATTTTCCAAAATAAAAGTAGTCTAAGTTACTCCTTATAACATCAGCTATCTGGCCCGTCCAAATCGGTCCAGCCATTCCGGAGATTAGCTTACAAACACACTTCAATTTTATTTATCTATATGAATAAATCGATTTAAAACTTGTGAAACATCTTATTTCAAGCAGTTTGCAGCTGGACTACCGTTTAACTTATATTTCAATAATACTGTATCTGGGCAAAGGCGTGACCGTATTAATCCTGTGTTACGAATGTTGTACAACGACAATAGGCTTTGACAAAAGGACAGCACTATTATGCATACACGCAATAGCACCCGTCAGTAGGAATATGGATGTAACTATGACAGTTGAAAAAAAAGAAAGAAGGAAGAAGCTTACTGAATTAAATGTTGGTAAGTATTTTGATCTGTATTTTAGCACTTGACATGCTCAGCTTCTTTAAAGAACAAATTATTTGTGAATTTGGAAAAAGAGAAGTTTAGTGTGGGAAGTTCTCTAGACTGCTAAGCCCAGATTGGAAGGGACGCATGTTCGTATCCCGCTCGCACTAAACTTCTGTTTTTCCACATACACAAATAATTTGTTCTTGGTTAGTATTATTTTGACGGGCCTCGTGGCGTAGTCGGTACTGTAACCGACTTCCGGCCACGAGGTCGTGAGTTCGATTCCCACTCAGGACAATTATTTTTGTGATGAACACAGATATTTATACTGCGTCTGGGTGTTTTCTATCTATTATATGTAGGTATTTACAAAAAAGTAATATAGGTATGTATTATATCAGTAATCTGGTACCCATAGCACAAGCGTTAAGCTTACTTTGGGACCAGAGGACGTTGTGTGAAATGTCCATGAATATTTATTTATTTATTTGAAACATTAATCATTATAAATAAAAACGAACTTTTCTGACAGCCAGAGGGAGGAAACTATTCCTCGTGCAGAGGTTTTACTTAGATTATAGTTTCGGGGATAACGGCGTTTGGCGGATTGTTTGGTGGGTTAAGATCTCTCCAAGAGAGCTTTTCAATAAATGGTTCTACGTCGTCTACATCCAAAAGCTGCGTGGATTTCACCAGGTCGTCGGTCCATTATATAATATACTGTATTATATTAGTCGTACAGGTCGTACGACGAAGAACTGCAATAATTAACTGATCCATAGCGAGTCACCATTTGTTAGGTACGATACGCAAGTTTGACATTTTGGTCTGCGTCATAGAGATTTGCTACGTTCTTGTCCGTTCCATCCACTGACACATGTCATTCTTGACTAAATACCTAAGACCTTTAAAAAAGACACTGTAAGTATCATTGAATTCATATTCCGATTAATTGTATGTAACACCTTTGTATTGGGAATCGATTAATATGCTGTAGACGAAATATCACGTTATTTATTTCTCAAGCCACAAACAACATTCCTTATGGATTATCTCACAAACAAATGCATACATCTAAATCCGATCTCGTTTCCTAAAAACATACAAAAGTATATTATCGGATCTATCCGTGCTCAATCGGTCCTGTGAACGTGATTTACTTAGTTGATAATATACGGGATTAAAATGTATTTTGGGAAGCGTGTAAATCCTGAAATTTTAATAGTATGTAGTTTTAAATAAATTTAATTTTGTAATTTGTATTTAACAAGTTTATTTAGATATTTTTTTATATATTTTTAGCATTTGACATGCTTAGCACTATACATTAAACACAAAGTGAAAAATGTGAAATCGAAAATAACAGTCAGGAACAGGATTAGAACCTGCATCTTCTGGATACCGTCCAGATGCTTTACCAATTCAGCCATCCTGACAATTGCTCCTGACTGCTAATTTCGATAACACATCATACTTAACGTCTTTGGGTGACGCCTGCGCCATCTGTCGGAAGTATTTTCATACATTATACCGACCAGGTAAACTTAATTTTACAAAAGGTAAAGCATCTGGACGGTATCCAGAAGATGCAGGTTCAAATCCTGCTCCTGACTGTTATTTTCGATTTCACATTTTTCACTTTGTGTTTAATTAACAAGTTTAGCTATTGTTTTTGAGAAAACCTTTCGCGTTAACATACTAACATCTATACTACAGTACTATAAAGCTGTAACAGAGCTGTGTCTGTACATTTAAGATATTTGAGAACAAATGACTGTATTAAGCTATTAGGCGTGTCTGAATACAAAACATTTTTTTTTTTTTTACATTTTTTGTCTCTTATCTTTTTGTTTGTACGCACATCACGCAAAAACTACTGAACGGATTTTGATGCACCTTTTTTAATTTTTTTATTGATAGCTTTTGATTAGTGAAAAACTGGTATACATTTTATCCCGCTACTATATCGGGAACCTGAGATATAACCTAAAAACTAGCTATTGGCTGCCACGGAGCCGCAGGCAGCAGGCTCAGGCGGCGAGCAGGCTCTAGTACTAGACCACCGAAGGAATGTAACATAGTTCCAGGGGCCCGCCAATAAAGGCGGAGAGGCGGCACACGGCGGGTTTCTTTAGTGGGTGCAGTCCCCACACTACTCTGTTCGTTGCCCCGAACGACGGGGTGTGCGGTTAGGAACATTTACTCCCGCTCTAACAAAAAAAAAGTTATCCTTCAGTAACTATTGAATTTTCGATATAAAGAGTATAGAAAACGAGTTTTTCTAAACATAATACCAAAATCACCTTTTAAAGCATCCGTTAATGTAATAGAACACCTAAGCACACCTGATCGAATACTTGTCTCTGATTGGTCGTTTTAAATTTAGAGGGTGAGTGTTCTATGCCGTGATTGGTTGTTCAGTAATAGGGGTGTACCCGCTATTGCTATCAAATTTCTACCCTTATTAAGCGTGAATCGAGTGATTTAAACCAAAGGGCCTGTGTTTTCTATAATTAATTTTAATTATTGATACTTTGTTTTGTTGCTTGTCTAGGCAACAGTAATAAATATTGGGAGTTCATATGGGGTTTTTGATAGATATTGGATTCAAATTCAGGCAGATTTCCAACTTATTAAAATCATCAAACGTACTTTATTTTAAAATTTATGCAGCAACAACAGTCATTTATTAGCTAGCACAGCTATGCACTGTCATTAAAGTACACATGTGTCCTTGTGGTGACGGACTAAGAATACAAGTGTCACCACCCCATCCTTTCCCGCGGGTTTAGTACAAGATGACTAAGGGAAGTAAGCAGCATTGCATTACTGGTGGTAGGGCTGGGTACCTAGAGAGAGTACTCACCACCGTTTCCTGTCTCACAGAATATAGCCGTTTATTCTTTCATTTCTATATCTGAAAAATGAAATGGTGTGCAGCGGCTTGACAATACTCTCGGTATAGTTGAGTCCATGAGCGACGTTTACCACTTACCATCAGGTGGGCTGTGGCTCGTATGCCGTCACTGGCAATAAAAAAATCAATAATGTCAGTGTGTATATGTGTATATACCGCATATGTGTATATACCGCATATGTGTGTAATTTCTTTGACAAGGAATAGGATCGAAGCTGAACTGATTCGCAATTTCTTACCATGACGTGTCAAAGACGCAATCTTTTGTTTTTTGCCGAATCAGCACATAATCTGAATCGCAAACAAAACATCTTTGTATTGAAATTCGTACCATGAACTTACTTGATAACCTAAACAAGATTCTCTCAAGAGAGAAGAACTCAATTAGACATCATGGTACGAAATAAAACAACACACCTATTTTGAATTGCTTCGGAATTGAATCGCTAGCTAAGAGTTTGGTAGGCCTGTGTTCTCATCGCAATAAGAGTTCGTGGTAAGCCTGCTGAACGTTTTTAAATGATTACCAAATATAATGTTTAGAAATACCACATTTTTTACAGAATTCATCGCTTATATATAAGTAAGTATCAGGATAAAAAAAAATAAATCCATAGTTACAGTTTTATCTCATAATATCTATTATTCACGCAAACATCTCACACTTGTTTTTTCATAAGAAAAAGTTTTTATCATCCGTTTTATCACAAATTAATGACCATCACTAAGTCATGATATTTACTACGATAAAAACTTGCATTGTATGTGTTAATCTAGGTTATACACTATATTGTTCCAATTTATATCTAAATCCGTTCAGCCCTTTTTAGGTTTCCGTACCCGAAGGGTCAAAACGGGACCCTATTACTAAGACTTCGCTGTCTGTCTGTCCGTCCGTCTGTCGCCAGGCTGTATCTCAAGAACGGCGATAGCTAGACAGTTGAAATTTGCAGAAATTATGTATTTCTGTTGCCGCTATAACAATAAATACTAAGAACGAAAAGATAATAATATTTAAGGGGGGCTCCCATACAACAAACGTGATTTTTTTTGCAATTTTTTTCTTCTCCAGGCTGTATCTCAAGAGCGGCGATAGCTAGACAGTTGAAATTTTCAGAAATTATGTTTTCTGTATCAACCATCGAAACAACTGAATGCCCAAATTTTCACGGTTTTTGTAATATTAGCAGAATAATGATGATGGCAATCTTTCTTTCTTAGATTAACCCCTGGACTCCCGGGATTAAAATTACTGAATTTATATTAAATAAATGAGATGGTTAAACTCACTTTTTATTAAGTCTAGGGGCCTGGGGAGGGATGGGGGTATATTGTTCTAATGTTTTTTTTTTATTTTTAGGTAAACTGGTCTATATCTCGCGATGTTTTTTTTTATCTACCCAATTCCAATGCACAGGTGTGAGACCTGTGAGGGTAGTCTCAGAGGGATAGGAATTTAGGCTGAAATCTACTATACTCTTAATCTCTTAGGTTTGCAGGCTTTCTCACCATGTTTTCCCGAGCAGCGGTAATTTGTTCACAATTACACATGTAATTCCAAAATGACATCTTGGGAGATCCATCGATCTCGATGCTGTTGTATTTAGAGTCTTCGCCTTTACTAATAGCCTAGTGGCACACGGCTATTATCACGTTTCTTGAAGTAACTACTATCACGAAAATAACCTGGGTGGTTAGACGGAATCTCATATCTCACAATCGACATCGTATCGTCTCGTGATTGGTAGAGAAACCGACGCGTGATGTCGCAATAATCCGTTGGCCAATCATGGTGATCTCTCAACCGATCACAGTGATCACGATACGATGTCGATTGTGAGATATGAGATCTGGCTTGTTACAAAATTGGCCGGTTACGGTAGGTTTTCTCACTTTTTGCTTTTTTTTTTTTTTGGTTGCATTTAATTCAGATGAGTGAGAGAGCGGGATGTCAAATCCCTTCCGTGTTCTCTTATTGCCTCTCTACCTGCTATCGCTTTCGCTAGCGTTACCACCACAGAAGGGATGTATCTACTGCTGTAAGTACCTAGCTATTTATCGATTACGGAAGCCACTTACCATCACGCTGACCGTATGTCTGTTTGGAATCACTGCAGTATAAAATAAAACTGGTCTTAACTCTCGTGAGTGTAGGTAACTAGTCGTTGATTAGACGGTTCTAAGTGAAATAGGCTTTTACTAAACCCTATAAACATAGATTTGATTGTATTTATTTGAGAGCACCAACAGCATTCGCTTACTCTTGGTATCGTGTGAGAATTACTTAGGTATATAATCTACAGAGGTACCACCAGTACGTAGCTGTAGGTGTCTGGTATTCCGCAAGCAAACAATTTTAAAACCAAAATAAAATCTATGGCACGTATAAAACGCAGCAGGTCATCGACATAACAATTACATAATCAAAACAAAATGGCGCCGAACACGATTACAAAATGGACCGCCCAGTGTGACAGCGAATTTGGCGGCAAAAAGAGCCGCTGCAACGATATTATGTTATTGTAAACATAACGTGATATAGTGTTTGAATGTTTAGACAATTGTAATTTAAGATAAGAGACTATTAATATGTATTGTTTAAATGAGGTTATATTGGTTATAAAGAGTTCTGTTGTAAACGAATTGGGTTAAGTTAAGCTCCAGTACATTATTGTACCAGTGTTGGGTACGGATATCCTTTCAGAATGAAGATTTAGTGGATGATTCGCTATTCTGATCCGGTACTGGTTCACAGACTACAGTCTACATAAACCGTTGACAAACCTCCCTCTCAGACGTAGGTTCCATCAAGATGGTAGGGCCTTGCGAGGCCTTTTTTTTGAGGCAGGAAAGAATGTTCCTAACCGCACACCTCGTCGTTCGGGGCAACGCACAGGGTAGTGTGGTGGGCTTTGCGAGGCCTGGGATTTTATTAGTGGTAGACCCTTGCCGTCCCAACATGATTTTTCCGGCTCGATCGGGAATGTACCACCCTCTCACAGAAGATCATCTTGAAATAATTATAAGTACCTACTCTTACTGTTATGTTTCGTATGGTGAGCGTGAGCGCCGGAGGACACTCTCCCATCTTCCGTCCTTTCCAGCCTAAACCTGCTGCCCTTTTCCTTGGATTTGGCCACGCACGAGTAATGTCTCTGATGTTGCTAGCAATTATAGGTTGCGATAACTATAGGTACCTATTAAAAAACTAGCATTAGCATTTGTATTAGCTTAGCGCCGCAGCCAAAAGCCTTTTTAGCTTTTTTATATTATATCTTAGGTGCCCATTACAGCAGCGGGATAAAATGTATACCTACCAGTTTATAAGTCTACTCAAGAGATATTAAACAAAAAGTTTCATCAAAAGCCGTTTAGTAGTTTTTGCGTAATGCCCGAACAAACAAACAGATAAGTCGAGAATAATTCTAAAAAAATGTTTTGTATTTAGAGGTGCCTAAATATACATTATTTTTTCTCAAATATCTTAAATATACAGACTATGACATAGTTCTGTTCGCACGGGTCGATTAGTTCTTTTATATAAGAACTAGCCTTTGCCCGTGGCTCCGCCGCAACCAAAAGCTAATTTTTTGGTTATATCTCAAGTTCCCGATATAGTAGCGAGATAAAATGTATACCAGTTGTTAAGTCTAATCAAGAGCTATCAAACAAAAGAAGTTGCATCAAAATCCGTTAAGTAGTTTCTGCGTGATACGCGAACAAACAAACAGACAAAAATTCTAAAAAAAATGTTTTGGGTTTAGACTCGTCTATATAGCCTATTACAGTCATTTTTTCTCAAATATCTTGAATGTACAGACACAGCTCTGTTACAGTTTTATAATATCTAGTTATAAACTATAGAGCTTGAAAACGTCATAGGATTTTTATGAGGGAAAGCGGGTGGTTCTTGTAGAACAATTTGCAGAGTGATCTCTGCAATTTTTTTCCGTGTGTCGGAAAGTGACGTGTTTACATTCTAAAGTCGTGTGTATGTAGGTAAGACACATTGAAATCCGGTATCTCAACTAAGATTTCACACACTTATGTCTAGACAACGAGGCAGTAATATCTAGTTTGTTATCAGCAAAGAAATTTAATAAAAAATGCTAATAAATCAATTACAAACCACAATAAAGTCCATTCACACGATATTTCCTGTATTTCTGCAAACTGTTACATTGATAAACATGCGAGTATATACTTACTACAAATACTTCGCGCAAAATCGCTAACTTTGAGTATGAGCGTTGTGAAATCTAAGTGTTGACTCAGTAGTATTCTCACGGTGTTAAGTTTTAACCAACTTTAAAATAAGGAGCAGCTTCTCAATTGAATGTTTGTTATTTTATGCTACGCGGGTGGTGAATAAGCTTTCAGCTAAAGTTGTGGTTACCATGGTCTATAGACGCTAGCTACACAAGAGACATCACTAGCGCGTCGCCTACTTCAAAGAAAGGGATAGTACGTGGACAGGAAAGGTAATAACGAAAGGATAAGGAGAGGAATGGGACCTCCGGCTTAGCTCAGTCATTTTCTTTTTAGTTATTAGTTTTTTTAAATACATTACATTGCTCTACAAGCTAGTCTTTATATGCTTACCTAGTTCCAGTGGCCCGTCAATAAAGGCGGAGAGACGGCACACGGCGGGTTTCTTTAGTGGGTGAGGGCCTCACACTACCTTGTTCGTTGCCCCGAACGACGGGGTGTGCGGTTAGGTACACTTTTATCCAGCCTGAATAAAAAAAAATAAACAAAAAAAAAAAGGCTTGATATGCTTTCCGTAACTCTTAATCTAAAATTTCGATATTTTCAACAGTAATCACATTTTTGTAGTGAAAACTTCTTTAGGTGCGTTGAGCACTTTTTGGGTGAAGAAAAATCATGGAATTCGCGTCATCGTCACCGAACGCTCCCATAGATGTGAAACCTAAGTAACTTGTGAATTGTATCGTCGAGCTATTAGATTATTATTTTTGGTTTGTAAGTAAGAAGTGTTAATGACTAATTAATTGATTAATTAGGTCACAAGTTAATTAGTTTTCACTTCTATCGGCAGTCCTGCTTCTAAAGACTGCCCCGCATGTTTTTTTTTATACAACGTGGATGGAAAACAGCAAGCAGCAGGCCCACCTGATGGTAAGCGGTTTACGTAGCCTAGAGACGCCAGTAACACCAGAGGCATCACTCGCACGGCGCTATCTCCAAGGAAAGGGATGGGAGGTTTAGAGAGGGGATTTGGGCCTCCGCTCTAGTGAGTGCACCATACGAAACATTGCGGTAGAAGTACCTACCGTTGTTTCACGCCATCTGCTGTGAGAGAGGGGTACTTCCCCGATCAAGCCGGCCTATTCAAGCTCTACCACTAGAAATGCAGGTTGGTGTAACTTTTTTCTATCATCAACACATTAAAAAGTTAAAAAAAAACAATTAAAAAAGAATTAAATAAAAATAAAAAGAAAAAAATTAAAGTTATGCATCATAAAATGCAACCGCATCACTGATTACTGGCAGAATTGCCACGTTGAATGGTGATGGAGTGTGTATGTAAAATATATTTTAATTATTACAATGCATTACGATCACCCTGTTGGGGCCCTGTCTTCTCAGGGTGAGAAGAAAGATAAGCCAGTCAGCTTAACCAGCGCTAGTTGGCAGACTACACAAGTCGTCGAAAAATCTCTTAAGCATCCAGATTTCCTCACAATGTTGTATGCCGAAGGACATACATTTCAAATCTTTAAAATACACACATACTCGTATTAGAGGCGTAGTCGGTAGTGCAACCGACTTCGGTGCACGAGGTCGTGGTTTCGATTCTCACTCAGGACAATAATTATTTGTGTGATGAACACAGATATTTGTTCTGCGTCTGAGTGTTTTCTATCTATATTAAGTGTATGTATTTACAAAAAAAAATGTAATATAAATATGTATTATATCCGTAATCTGGTACCCATAGCACAAGCGTTTGGGGCCAGAGCACGTTGTGTGAAATGTCCGTAAATATTTATTTATTATATTGCAAAATGAGAAAAAGAGATTTAAACTGCCTATTTGTTCTACTTTAAAGTTATGAGTTTTCTTACTTACTTATCATCACGCCATTTCCCTTGCGGGGTAGGCAGAGAGAACAGAGTGCCAAGAGGCTCTATTCTTGCATACATCTCTCGCTTCCTCAACATTCATAACACTCTTCATACACGCTCGCCGGTTTCGGACTCCTGACTCCACCTTCCTTCAATACATGACCAATTTGGTCTAGGTAGGTAAGTCTCGGTCTCCCCCTGTACCTACATCCTTCCACTTTGGCATTGTATATCTTCTTAGCCAGTCGCTCGTCCGGCATTCTTTCCACATGTCCGAACCATCGGGGCATTCCCTTTCGCATCTTTACACCAATACTCTCTTTCATACCTACTCGCTCTCTTACGTCATTGTTACGAATGCGGTCAGTCAGGAGTTTTCTAATTTAGATTATTATCAACATAAACTACTTACCAGAAGTTTGGGCAAAAACCCTCTCCTTATTACTCTTTCTCGCCACTTCCTATCCCTTTCCTCAGAGTTGACGAAGCGTGGGTGATGCCTTCGATATTTCTAACGTTTGTAGGCTACGGGAACCACTTAGGCTGTGGGCTTGTTTGCCACCCTTAGTTGTTTAAAAACTAGTACTTTTACTTCATACGTCTTTCAAGATTTTTAAGATCTCATAGCATCACCTCTGTATTCCCCGAAGGGTGTATTACACACCCACGGTTCGCCAGCTATGTTTAAGTCCCACGTAATAGGGGGAGAGCCTATTGCCGTCTAACGGGCACATTTCCAAACTCCGGGCTGCTACTGCGAGGGGCGGCGCAGGCGTGAGTATTTGCGCCTAATGCCGCCCTAGCTGAGGCTGCGGGTGGATGGACCGGGGAACGTCCGCCACCCGCAAGGCCTCCCGCGAAGGTGCGACGCACCGTGTGCGGGTGCGTCGCTCAGTAGCGGGTACCCGAAAGGGTAAGCCGCCGGCGGACCACCGAAGGAATGTAACATAGTTCCAGTGGTCCGCCAATAAAGGCGGAGAGACGGCACACGGCGGGTTTATTTAGTGGGTGAGGGCAGGGCCCCACACTACCCTGTTTGTTGCCCCGAACAACGGGGTGTGCGGTTAGGTACATTTTTTCCCGCCTAAACAAAAAAAAAAAAAGGGCTGCTACTGCGAATTTTTCTTTTAACAAAAAAGCTCAATAACATTGCCCGACCCGGGGATCGAACCCGAGACCTCATGATTAGCAGTCGCACACACTATCATTGAGTCATATATCAGAGGCAGTTTAAAAAACTTGCGTTTGTTAGTGTCATTCATTTTATATTCTGACATGTTTAGCTGGTCTCGTGGCGTAGTCGGTAGTGTAACCACGAGGTTCGATTCCCACTCAGGACAATTATTTGTGTGATGAACACAGATATTTGTACTGCGTCTGGATGTTGTCTGTCTATTATATGTATGTATTTACAAAAAAAAGTAATATATGTAATATATCCGTATTCTGGTACACAAGCACAAGTTTGGGACCAGAGGACGTTGTGTGAAAATGTCAGTGAGTATTTATTTATTTTATTTTTTGTTATAAGTAGTTAAAATGTCCAATTATTGAGTATTTTTAGGGAAAACCATTTAGGTACATACTTGTAAATCGGGAATTAAAGTTGTTCAAGTAATACCCCAATACCTTGGGCTAAATAATCCATTTTTCTTCTACCTAGTCAGCAGTTTTCTTCGAAATTCTGCGACCAATAGGAAGTTTAAGTAGGTAAGTATCTTATTTTGTAAAAGTTAGAAATTATAATAAACTACTTTCTGCCCACGACTTCATGCGCATGGACTTCGGGTTTAAGTCATAGGTATTATACGTCGCTCTATGGCAACTCAATTACCTTTATGCAAAAATAGTTATCTATCCGACAGAAACCGTTCATTTTACGGGATAATTATCTCATATGATCTTTTGTAGGCTGTGTAATATATTATGTGTCGAAAATTCAACAGACCTTAATTTTAATAACAAACTTGCACATATATCTCATATAGTTTTTTCACAATTTTATGGTTTCTGTGATAAGACGTCGACATTTTGGCAAAATTTCAATAGTTTTTTTTTTAAAGTTATTTTCACATTTTTGTATCGAAACCCCATCGATTTCTCACACCATCGTATAGAACTCGTCAAGCCCTATTCGCCGATACACTACATTTGTGGTTATTGAGCCGGAGTAGTTACGGTGTGACAACGAAACAAAAAAAAACATATAAACAAAAAAAAACTAAATTACGTTCTCTAAAGTAAAGATTGTGTAACATAGATACTTATAGTAAAACAAAAACAGGAACGGATCTTTCACTCACGTCTTCAGGAACGCCTGTCTGGGGGGTTAGACGGAATCTCTTATCTCACAATCGACATCGTATCGTATCGCTTGTGATTGGCAGAGAAACCGACGCGTGATGTCACAATAATCCCTCGGCCAATCACGGTGATCTTTCAACCAATCACATTGATCACGATAAGATGTCGATTCTGAGATATGAGATTCCTTCTAACCTCCCAGGGCCCGGAGAATGTAACTCACTAAATCGTATCGACACCGTATCGTCTCGCTTGTGATTGGTAGAGAAACCGACGTGTGATGTCGTAATAATCCCTAACCAATCACAATGATCTCTCAACCAATCACAATGGCACGGTGTCATGTCGATATGATCGAGTGAGATACATTCTAACCCCCCCGGGGCGACGGCGACGAATAGACATCGTATCGACTCGCTTGTTATTGGTAGAGAAACCGACGCGTGATGTCGCAATAATCCGTTGGCCAATCACGGTGATCTCTCAACCAATCACAGTGATCACGATACGATCGACATGTGAGATATGAGATTCCGTCTAACCCCCCAGGATAGACTGGTTACCTGAATAATTACTGGTTACATGTAAAAAACATTTTGAGAACCAATATAAGACGAACAAATACTAAGACGTGGGCAAAATCTACGTACCTAACGTAGATTTTGCCCACGTCTTAGTATTTGAGTAATACCACTCAACGTTTTTGGTTAAGGCTTGAAAAAAATGTACTTAACCGCACACTCCGTCGTTCACTAGAACTGTGTGACATTACTTCAATACTACTAATAGTATCTACTCACCTATCAGTATTTTGATGCATAGTTATTTTATTAGTAAGTGCGCAGTAGTATCATATTGACATTATAACTTATTTACCTAAATAACATACATTTTTTTCATGGTTTCCGGTTACATAATAAACATTACAATTCCTGAACATACGCATATAATGCTGCGTTACACTTTATTTCTTCTATCAATGAATATGTTTCGCAATCGGTGTTTCCATTCTATATTTTTTTGTGCACGTAACAGAAAATCGTGTAGTGTCACCAACTAATTTTTTCGCGTGTTTATACACTAAGAGGCGAGTAAAATAAGTTTATTTTTAGGTTAAATCTCAGGTTCCCGATATAGTAGCAGGATAAAATGTATACCAGTTTTTCTTCTTGTCTTGATATGGTGTCTGCTGAGATGATCAAGCTTGGAGGTTCATGTGTCTTGGAATCCTTCCTGATGCTTCTCAATTTATGTTGGAGCTCAGGAATGGTTCCCAAGGACTGGAGAAGGGCAGTCATCGTGTCCTTGTTTAAAAACAAGGGTTCACGTTATGACTGTGCAAACTACAGAGCCATAAGCTTGTGTGGGAGAGGATCTATGGATCAAGTGTTTTCTCTGCGCAACATTGTGGAGAAGCATCTGGCTGTAGGCCAGAGGGTTTTCTGCAGTTTTGTGGATTTGGAGAAAGCATTTGACACTGTTGTACGAAAGGATCTTTGGGACATTTTGCCGGAGTATGGCATTAACGGTAGACTGCTACAAGCGGTGCAGTCCAACTACATGGACTGCAGAGCTTGTGTGCGGCTGGATGATGGAATGTCACCCTGGTTTGATGTCAATATCGGCGTTAAACAGGGCTGCGTTCTATCAGCCAGACTGTTTATCATATATCAGGATAAATGTCTACAAAGGTTGAATGAAATGAATGTGGGAGCTCAGATGGGCGACTCAGTGGTTAACTGTGACTGCTATATGCAGACGATGCGGTTTTATTAGCGCAGTCCGCGGCTGACCTGCAAACCCTAGTCGACGTAATGGCAAAAGATTGTAAGAACAGGGCCTACGTGTGAAAGTGAGCAAAACCAAAATAATGGTTTTTGAAAGAGAAGAAGCCAGTACAGATGTTAGAGTAGCAATAGGAAATGGTGTGCTAGAACAAGTGGATGAATTTGTATATCTTGGATGTGGATTCAGTCGGGATGGAAGGTACACCACTGATGTAGAGAGAAGAGTGAATGCGGGAAATAGAGTGAACGGAGCATTGGGACAACTTCTCGGCAGCCACCACCTCAGCCATAAGGCACGTGTCGCAATACACAACGCAGTGCTTGTCCCAACGTTATTATATGGAAGCGAGAGTTGGGTATGCAAAAAGGAGCATGAGAGTAAAATCAATGCAGTCGTAATGCGATCTCTGCGGAGAATCTGTGGAGTGAGGCTGACTGACCGCATTCGTAACGACGACGTTAGAGAGCGAGTAGGAATGAAAGAGAGTATTGGTGTAAAGATGCGAAAGGGAATGCTCCGATGGTTCGGACATGTGGAAAGAATGCCGGACGAACGACTGGTTAAGAAGATATACAATGCGAAAGTGGAAGGATGTAGGTACAGGGGGAGACCGAGACTCACCAGATCGGTCATGTATTGAAGGAAGGTGGAGTCAGGAGTCTTCGAAACCGACGAGCGTTTATGAAGAAAGTTATGAATGTTGAGGAAGCGAGAGATGTATGCAAGAATAGAGCCTCTTGGCACTCTGTTCTCTCTGCCTACCCCGCAAGGGAAATGGCGTGATGATAAGTTAGTTAGTTTTTAAATCTAATCAAGAGCTAACAAATAAAAAAAGTTGCATCAAAATCCGTTCAGTGGTTTGCGTGATGCGCGAACGAATAAACAGATCAACAGATAAAAAATCTAAAAAACATTGTTTTGTGTTCAGACACGCCTATAGGCTAAACTGTTGACACCGGCGCACCGCGCCGGGTTTGACCCGTACATACGTCAGAGCGCGGCGTATCTGGCATGCATTTGAACTATGAACCTAATATATATGATTTAAATGCTAAGAACGACATGTTTGTTATATTTTATATTTAATCTAGTTGAATAAGCGCTTCGAATGGTGCCTGAATCATAGCAAATCCACTGAAATTCCAGTTCCAACCGTCCGCCAGCATAGGCGGAGAGACGGCACGGCGGGTTTATTTAGGGGTTGAGGGCCTTGCACTACCCTGTTCATCACCCCAAACGACAAGGTGTGTTGAAAGGAACATTTTTTCCAGCCTAAACAAAAAAAAGTTGAGCCTTGCTTATCCCACCACGAATGGGTCGGCTCGATCGGGGAAGTACCACCCTCTCACATAAGATCAGCGTGAGCCAACAGTACTAGTGCCTACCGTTATGTTTCGTATGGCGAGTGAGAATGCCGGAGGCCCGATCCGCCTTCCCTTCCAAACCTCTCCTTGTTATCCTTTCTGTCCTCTCCTTAGTATCCGACCTTTCCTCTGCTTAATATACTTCCTATCCCTGTATTTGGAGATAGCGACACGCGAGTGATGCCTCTGGTGTTGCTAGCGTCTACAGGCTACGGTAACCTCTTACCATCAGGTAGCCCATAGGTATGATTGTTTGATACCCATGTAGTATAAAAAAAAAAAAAAACAATACATAATTTTGAGTACAGAAACTTGCTATTAGGATTTATAGGATTCTATTATGCTATATTATATCTTTTTCTTTTAAGGCGGGAAAAATGTTCTTAACTCCAAACCCCGTCGTTCGGGGCAACGAACAGGGTAGTGTGGGGCCCTCATCCACTAAAGAAACCCACCGTGTGCCGTCTCTCCGCCTTTATTGGCGGGCCACCGGAACTATATTACATTCCTTCAGTGGTCCGCCGGCGGCTTACCCTTTCGGGTACCCTCAATGTTATACCTATTATACCGAATGCTATAAAAACTTCCTATCAAAATGAAGATAGTATACCTTGATGATATTAAGTTTTACCAGTAAACCATTTGTTGAACACAATATGTGAGTAACTCATGTTCCCACGCAGTTCCAGGTAAAGCCTCCACAAGTCATATGACGCCAGGGAAATTGACAACACAACGCTTTTCAATGATTCTTAGACGTGTTGACAATTCTGTATTGTACTTGTGTTGATTGATATATATATATCTACTTAACACAAAGTATGAAAATCTGAAATCGAAAATAACAATCATGAGCAGGATTTGAACCTGCATCTCCTGGATACCGTGCAGATGTTTTACCAATTCAGCGATCGTGACAATTGCTCAAGACTGCTAACTTCAAAAACACACTCATACCTAACGTCTTGGGTAACCAGGAGATGCAGGTTCAAATCCTGCCTGTGACTGTTATTTTCGATTTCACATTTTCACACTTTGTGTTAATTTATATGGCTAAGCATGTCAAATGCTAAAAATATATATAAAAATATCTAAATATATATCTACTGTTTAATCTGTCGGCTAGGCAAACGTATTTTGATCAGATCGGAGACGTTCTTAAGGAAGACCAGATTAAGAGTACCTACTTGAAACCAACGAGCATGCATAAAAGCGCTGATGAAAGTAGATACAGCGAAAGATGTGTGTCAGGATCGTAGCAAGTGGAGAGAAGTGGTCTCTGCCTACCCCTACGGGAAAAAGGCGTGATAATATATAGGTATTATGTATGTATTAATCTGTCGGCTTCATCAGCTTACCTATATTATGTTGATAAAAATACTCTGTGCTTCTGTAACTCTTTATAAGGCAATGATGAAGGACCGTGTTGTGCAGAAATGATCCCAACCGGGCGAAATTAATATTTTAATGTCAAGTAATCGAAAATAATCTCTATATTTATATATCGAAGACTCATATAGAATTTCAAACTTTCATGGTCACTTATAATTCTAAACGTTTTTACGGGATTTATACCATGTAAATTTTTACTTGAGTTTACTTGAGAGTTGTTCCGTGATCATGGCGCTTGCAACAGTGCCGAAATATCGGAAACTCGTAAGTAAAAATTTACATGGTATAAATCCCGTAAAAACGTTTAGAGGAATATCGAAGACTCGTTTTATTCTGCCAACTAAACTTTTGTATCATTGGTTATACCAACACAAGACTACAAATAACACTGAAAAAATAAACCAGAAGTGGTTCAAATCAGCATAAATTTTATGTGGGTTGGATAATTTCTGCACAACACGGTCCAATTACTTTCATGCTATAAGGCAAATAGCTTACCGATATTGTTGCATTATGACAAAGTACTAATTTACATACGAGTGCATACATAACGCGATAGATAATACGGAACGCATAATACAGAAAAGGACAGAAGATCACCGACTAAAACGAATAAATAAATAATTATTCAAGGACATATCTTACAACAGCCTCTGCTCCCAAACTAAGCTTAACGCTTGTGCTATGGGTACCAGATTACGGATATAATACATATATCCCTTTTTTTTGTAAATACATATAATAGATAGAAATCACCCAGACGCAGTACAAATATATCTGTGTTCATCACACAAATAATTATCCTGAGTGGGAATCGAATCCACGACCTCGTGCACGGAAGTCGGTTACACTACCGACTACGCAACGAGGCCCACGAGGCCCTTCAAAATTTAGACAATTGATCTGAATTCATCTGCAACAATTACCCGCGCTAATGCGATATGTACTCTTTTTTGTGTATAACATCATTGATTTAAGTTATAATTTACTAGTATGGGGCGCTTTGGGGGAGATTATTATTAAATCTTCAGACCGTAGCTAATTTCGGCTACGGCGGCAAGTGTCAAGAGATACTAGCCATGTACACAGGAGATATTATAGTACTCCAGTGTATGCGCATAAGTGCAGTGCTGCAAGTGCTCTTGCGAAAGGGAATGCTCCAAAGGTTCGGACATGTAGAAAGAATACCGGACAAGCGACTGTTTAAGAAGATATACAATGCGAAAGTGCAAGGATGTAGGTACTTACAGGGGCAGGCCGAGACTCACCTGCCTAAACCATATCGGTCATGTATTGAACGAAGGTGGAGTCAGGGGTCTCCGAAACCGACGAGCGTGTATAAAGAGAAATATGAATGTTGAGGAAACGAGAGATGTATGCAAGAATATAGGCTATTGGCACTCTGTTTTCCCTGCCTACCCCAAAAGGGAGATGGCGTGATGATAAGTACAAGTGAATTCTGTGTTCCCTCACTCTCATAGTACGACCAGGCGAAGAACCAACGGCTTTACGTACTTTCCAAGCACGAGGGTGAAACGCCACATAATTTGTAGCTTCGGGCTGCTATTGACAATTTCTTGAATAAAAATAACTTTTATGGCCCGACCCGGGAATCGTACCCGAGGCCTCATGATCCATGGTCGTATACAGTACCGCTAAACCATAGAGGCAAAGATTATGTCACGTTTATATATGTGTACGTATCTCACGGTAATTAATAAAATTACTGACCACAGCTCTATTTGTATGCAAAAACAGCATCACGCCTGTATTCCTGAAGGGGTAGGCAGAGGTGTAATACACACCCACGGTTCGCCAGTTATGTTTAAGTACCACGTGATAGGGGGCGAGTCTATTGCCGTCTACCGGGAACATTTCCAAACTCCGGTCTGCTACTGAGAATTTTTCTTTTTACGAAAAAGCTCAACACTGCCCGACCCGGGGAACCCGAGAGCTCATGATCAGCAGTCGCTCACACTACCGCTGCACCACAGAGGCATGATCTTACGAAACCAGAATTAACGGTTGTCTTGGATGGTGTCCCCTAATAGGTAAAATTTTTAGTCACCCATCTGAATCCGGCAAAAAGTTGTTTAACCTTTATAGTGGTAGAGCCTTGCATGAATCGGCCGGCTCGATCGGGGAAGTACCACTCTCTCACAAAAGACCAGCGTGTAACAACGGTAGTTAATCTTACCGTTGTGTTTCATATGGTGAGTGAGAGCGCCGGAGGCCCAAACCCCCTCCATATCCTCTTCTTGTTATCCTTCTTGTCCTCTCCGTAGTAAGGATAGGTAGGAACCTATCCTCTCCTTATTATTCACTCTATCCACCTCCTATCCCTTTCCTTGGAAATGGCGACGCGCGAGTGATGCCTCTGGTGTTGCTAGATTCTATAGGCTACGGTAACCGCTTACCTTCAGGTGGGCCGTATGCTAGTTCGCCACTGACGTAGTTTAAATAAAACCTTTTATGTACACATGCATGCATGTTTAATGGTGGCAAAAATGGTTCTCAAAATACTAGGTATTGCAGTGGTATTTACCAGCTATATTTTAATCACTATTCAGGATTTTGTTGGAAAAAAATACAGTTAACCTTTCGCAAACTATTTTAAGTACATAGACAATGAAGAGTTTATATTATTCGCTAATATCAACGCTAGAGAGATTGCTAAGGGCAACTCTATGCGAGATTAACACTTATAAAAAAATTTTTTTGACCATAAAACTTCGGGTCTGAAATGTACGCCATTTTGCACATCAGACGCAATAAAGTCCCGCCTTTTTAGAGGTCAAACGTTAAAAAATAAACGAAATTTAAACTTGGAACAGCCGGCGATGCTCCGCCCCTATCTTCTATCTCTATCGCACGTCTTCTATCCTGCTCGAGGGCTTTGAAATGCGAGATAGCTTTTGTTATATGATCCGCAGTCGTCTTATAGTGAGGGTGTGCAGTAATGAAAGACGGGTTTTTTAAATACGTTGATTTTGTGTGAAATTGTGATTTGAAAGTGCAATATTATTTTTTGTATTAAGTGGAAAACTAAGGTGAGGCGATACTCAATTTATTTACTTTTAATTTAGTGTATCTAATTCAAATAAATATGGGAAAACATAAATAAATAGGGGTGCAGTTACAAAATTTTAGCAAAAATCAAATTACACACGATGTTTAAAAACATTTTTAATCTGTAGCGCCTTTGATAAAATATTTAAATAGAAATGTTTTTATTTATAAACAGTAAGCTATTTTTTCTCATAAAGTAATTTTTTTTTCATAAAGGTTTAAAAAGCATACTAAGTGTAGGACTAGCCGAGGAATGTAGGAATCATAATGTGTAATTAAGTAGGTACTAAGTGTAGCGAGACAAACGCATATAACTTTTACTTTTTTTTTCAAAATTACATTGTGTACTTTTTACAAATTATCACTGCTTCATGAAGGAAAACATTGTGAGGAAATCTAGCCGAGATTTTCTGGACGGCTATCGTATTTAGCCGGCGGGTACCTGCCGGACACGGCTTGTCTATTTGCCAAAAAGCCACCGGACTTGTATGTTATTAAATTAGCTAAATAATAGGTCCTTATAAACTGGCGTTTTATATGAAAAAACAAAATATAAAATACCCTATGAAATGATTTATTTAATCAATCAAGACGTAAAACCTCCTTATCTAGGCACTTTCTCCATCTCATAGGCAGTTGATGTCCTTTGTTAAAGAAATTGTTGGAGCGAGAGTTAATAACGTCTTTGAAGGCAATTTAAATTGCCTAATCAGGATTCATATTCTTTTCTTGCATTTTTTTTCCGAATTTCATCAAAAGTAGGTTACGTAGGTACCTACCTAGTTAGGTAATCCGTTGTCCGAGGTACGGGGAGCATGATGGGTGCAAAGACATTCCAATCCCCGCTCTTTCGATTTAGCGACTATATTCTGTCGTGTAGTATCTAGCATTGTCTTAACAGCAGTGCACTAGAACAACTTATCAGCCCCAGTGGTTTAGCGGCTAGTTTTTCCATTGTGGTTAAAACGCCAATTTCGTATTTAAGGAACTAAATAAGATACTACTGATAATCGGTATGACAGGGGAAACCCTAGTTCAGATACCAGTCTCTCCCAAAGGAATCCATTATGTATTGGTTTTAATGATGCAAATTTGTGTAAAATCCTTTGTGAGAGATAAAATAAAACAATTTATTATTATTATAGACGAACTAAAACTGTTACTAAACTTACTATCCAGTCTTTCATGATCCGTTACGTAGTTCTAGAACGAAGAAAAGTCCCAAAGAAGGGTCCAATATCGCTTACCAAAGACTCATTACAGATTTAAATCGGTTTATCAGGATATTTTTAGGCTATATCTCAGGTTCCCGCTACATTAGTGGCATAACCTGTAGGTATACCAGTTTTTAACTCGGCGGGCCACTGTAGTAATCCAACACAGTACCAGTGGTCCGTTAACACAGGCGGAGAGACGGCACACGGCGGGTTTCTTTAGTGGGTGAAGGCCCTACACTACCCTGTTCGTTGCCCCGAACGACGGGGTGTGCGGTTTGGTACATTTTTACCCGCCTAAACAAAAAAAAAGGATTAAGTGGTAGGCCGTTGTATACTTCCCATGGTTGCCATTTCAGAAACATCCATAACATAAAATATGCTAGTGCAAATGCTATGCAGGTTCATGAGTTCCAGTGTGATTTTATATGTTACAAGCATGGACGAATATTTTAATACGTTCATGGTTGCAAGTTATTATATATGTGTGCTTACAATATTAATCTAATCATTAAAATTTTCCGTAGTATCTGTTCCGTCGTCACCTTTTACTTCAATAACATAACATAGCATCAAGCCTGTATTCCTCGAAGGTAGGCAGAAGTATATTGGTGTGTTTATTACACACCCACGGTTCACCAGCTATGTTTAAGTCCCACGAGATAGGGGGTGAGCCTATTGCCGTCACATTTCCAAGCTCCGGGCTGCTACTGAGAAATTTTCTTTTACGAAAAAGCTCAATAACTCTGCCTGACCTGGGGATCGAACCCGAGACCTCATGATCAGCAGTCGTTCACACTACCGCTGCACCACAGAGGCAGTTAATTTTACTTCAATTCAAACTTGATACCTTGACCGTAGGTCCATAGATTAATGATACCTTCTATGCTACTGTATTTCCATAAGTTATTACTTACTGCTATATTGAGGTTTACTGTTTATGTAACAAACATAACTTTTTTTTTGTTGAGGCGGGAAATAATGTTCCTAACCGCATACCCCGGCGTTCGGGGCATCGAACAGGGTAGGGTGGGTGCAGGCACCCACTAAAGAAACCCGCCGTGTGCCGTCTTTCCGCCTTTATTGGCGGGCCACTGGAACTGTGCTACATTCCTTCGGTGGTCCGCCGGCGGCTTACCCTTTCGGGTACCCTCTACTGAGCGACGTATCCACAGAGGAGGTATAACTATTGACGGGCCTCGTGGCGTGGTCGGTAGTGTAATCGATTTCCGTGCAGGAGGTCGTGGGTTCGATCCCCACTCAGGACAATTATTTGTGTGATGAACACATATATTTGTACTGCGTCTGGGTGTTTTCTATCTATTATATGTATTTATTTACAAAAAAAAAAGTAGTATATGTATTATATCCGTAATCTGATACCCATAGCACAAGCGTTAAGCTTAGTTTGGGACCACAGGACGTTGTGTGAAATGTCCGTGAATATTTATTTTATTTTATTATTATAAAACCATATTCCAATTTTTTACGTTAATCAAGAGGTTCATCAAAATTCTATGCGAACTAACAAACAGACAAAACTTCAACTTGTTTTGTGTTCTGAACCGCCCAAATAGCTTAATACAATATTTGTTTTCTCAAATGTCTTAAATGTACAGATATAGCACTGTTACAGCTTTATAATAGTATAGAATGTATAGATTTACAGTATGCCAGGTGACTCACAAAAGTTTTGTAAACGCAGGCGGGCTGAAGGGTTAATCTACCTATCTGAATAAAAAAAATCGTTCATATCCGTTTAGTCTGGTCTATAAATAGGACAAAAGTAGCTATCCTTTGGGAATTAAGTTTATAAATATATATTGGCACACAAATATGTTCAGGTTTTACATCTATCTACTTACCACATTCAAATCCGTTCAGCCGTCCACGCGCCATTGACGGAAAAACATAAAAAAATTGCATTTGTAAATCTACTATGACTAACTTAACTGCCTCTGGCGCTGCGGTAGTTTGAACGACTGCAGATCATGAGGTCTCGAGTTCGATCCCCAGGTCTGGCAGTGTTATTGAGCTTTTCCGTAAAAAGGATGAATTCTCAGTAGCGGCCCGGAGTTGGGAAGGGTGCCCGGTAGACGGCAATAGGCTTGCCTCCTATTACGTGGGACTTAAACATAGCTGGCGAACCGTGGGTGTGTAATACACCTCTGCCTACTCCTTCAGGGAATACAGGTTTGATGTTATGTTTTTTTTTGTTTTTACTATTACTACTTACTTACTTATCATCACACCATTTCCCTTGCGGGGTAGGCAGAGAAAACAGAGTGCCAAGAGGCTCTATTCTTGCATACATCTCTCGGTTCCTCAACATTCATAACTCTTTTCATACACGCTTGCCGGTTTTGGAGACTCCTGACTCCACCTTCCTTCAATACATGACCAATTTGGTCTACGTAGGTAAGTCTCGGTCTCCCCCTGTACCTACATCCTTCCACTTTCGCATTGTATATCTTCTTAGCCAGTCGCTCGTCCGGCATTGTTTCCACATGTCCGAACCATCGGAGCTCGGAGCATTCCCTTTCGCATCTTTACACCAATACTCTCTTTCATACCTACTCGCTCTCTTACGTCATTGTTGCGAATGCAGCCAGTCAGCCTTACTCCACAGATTCTCCGCAGAGATCGCATTTCGACCGCATTGATTTTACTCTCATGCTCCTTTTTACATACCCAACTCTCGATTCCATATAATAACGTTGGGACAAGCACTGCGTTGTGTATTGCGACACGTCCCTCCTGGCTGAGGTGGTGGCTGCCGAGAAGTTGTCCCAATGCTCCGTTCACTCTATTTCCCGCATTCACTCTTCTCTCTACATCAGTGGTGTACCTTCCATCCCGACTGAATCCACATCCAAGATATACAAATTCATCCACTTGTTCTAGCACACCATTTCCTATTGCTACTCTAGCATCTGTACTGGCTTCTTCTCTTTCAAAAACCATTACTTTGGTTTTGCTCACATTCACACGTAGGCCCCTTTTCTTACAATCTTCTGCCATTACGTCGACTAGGGTTTGCAGGTCAGTCGCAGACTGTGCTAATAGGACCGCATCGTCTGTATATAACAGAGAGTTAACCACTGAGTCGCCCATCTCAACTCCCACATTCATTTCATTCAACCTTTGTAGACATTTATCCAGATATATGATAAACAGTCTGGCTGATAGAACGCAGCCCTGTTTAACGCCGATATTGACATCAAACCAGGGTGACATTCCATCATCCAGCCGCACACAAGCTCTGCAGTCCATGTAGTTGGACCGATTGTAGCAGTCTACCGTTAATACCATACTCCGGCAAAATGTCCCAAAGTTCCTTTCGTACAACAGTGTCAAATGCTTTCTCCAAATCCACAAAACTGCAGAAAACCCTCTGGCCTACAGCCAGATGCTTCTCTACAATGTTGCGCAGAGAAAACACATGATCCATGCATCCTCTTCCACACCTGAAACCTCCTTGTGCCTCACACAAAAATTCATCAGACACAATCCTCATTCTCCTTTCAATAATCTTACCATACACTTTGGCTGCCAAACTGGTCAAGCTTATGGCTCTGTAGTTTGCACAGTCATAACGTGAACCCTTGTTTTTATACAAGGGCACGATGACTGTGCTTCTCCAGTCCTTGGGAACCATTCCTGAGCTCCAACATAAATTGAGAAGCATCAGGAAGGATTCCCAGACACATGAGCCTCCAAGCTTGATCATCTCAGCAGATACCATATCAATACCCGCTGCCTTACCATTTTTCAAACTTCTAATCGCCCATTCAATTTCATCCATACTAATGTCATCAGAGGATGCCGGTACCGAATGTTGATCTGTTAGACCACATGTGGCACCAGCATCACCCTGAACATCCACATACATATCTCCAAAATATTCACTCCATCGGCTTAACACATCTTGTGTTTGCGTAAGAATCTTTAGACCTTATTTTATTCATTCTAAAAGCTGACCAACCACTCCGAGATTTCTTCACCTCTCTCCAGAAATGTTTGGTGTTGCTCTCGAAGTTTTTGGTCAGCCTTTCTTCTGCAATCATATTTGCTCTATCACGCTTCTCTTTCACTAAGGCTTTGGTGTCATTCTTACGTTGCCGGTATATTTCTATCTTCTGTTCTTTCATACTTGCACTCAGGTTCAAAGAAGACACATAGTCCAGCCACTATGACTATATATATTTTAAGTTATTATTTATCGTCATAACTCCGTCCATTTGCGTAGCCTTTGACTGAAGGACATACATAGGTAGCCTATAAAATAGACGCTAGCAACATCGAAGCCACTACTCGCACGCTTCCAACTCCAAGAACCGGGATATAATGAGGCGGTTTCTGCTTGCTCACTCACCATATAAATAAATAAATATTCACGGACATTTTCACACAACGTTATCTGGTCTCAAACTAAACTTAACGCTTGTGCTATGGGTACCAGATTACGGATATAATACATATACTACTTTTTTTTTTGTAAATACATACATATCATAGATAGAAAACACCCAGACGCAGTAAAATTATCAGTGTTCATCACACACACACACAAACACACACACACACACACACACACACACAGGCCCGTCAATGAAACACAATAGTAAAACTACCTATAACTGTTGCCCTACCTACGCTAATCTCCTGTGAGAGTTTCGTAATTTTCAGATCGAGCCAGTCCATTCATGCTCTGACAGGCAAGTCTCTAAATATTCTCCTTTTTTTTGCTTGTTTAGGCTGTGTTGGACAAATATTCACGCCTGCGCCGCCCCAGTCGCTGTCGGCGGTTTGGGTCAGGGGAAGAGTCCTCCTCCCTGGCCCTCTCCGCCGCTTCCTTCTGCGAGATAACCTCCTCGTGCGTTGATACCTCTGTCATTCACTTAGTCAGTCAATTATATAATATACTAGCCTTGGACCGCGGCTCCAGCCCAGCCAAAAGCTAGCCTTTAGATTATATCAGGTTCCCGATATAGTAACGGGATAAAATGTGTATAAGTTTTTAAAGTCTAATCAAGAGCTATTAATTAAAAAAATGCATCAAAGTCCGTTCAGTAGCTTTTGCATGATTCGCGAACAAACAAACAGATAAACAGTCAAACAAGCAAAAATTCTGAAAAACATTGTTTGGTGTTTAGACACGCCTATATAGAGCCTATTACAGTCATTTTTTCTCAAATATCTTAAATGTACAGATACAGCTCTGTTACAGCTTTATAATAGTTTAAAATTTAGGATAAATTAGACCGGGCCTTCTTATAATTACGCTAATTGGTAAAGCGATGCTAACCTAGTAAGATGAGTGTGTTTATTCCAAAAGCTGAAGTCCTTAAGAGAAGAAGAAGGTTTTCAGGTAGGTCGTGCATAATGTGACATTGGTTTTTTTTCGGGGATTTCTCAATGGAATTGTGAGAGTAGAATTATATTGTGTATCACTATGAGTATTCGCTATCTATCTGAGCACCCCTTGTAATCATATTTACCGTCATGAAGGTTTATAATCAGGTATCAAGCATTTCACCCCAGTTCTAGGAAATCTCATTTCATTTGAAATGTTATGTTTTCGTTGCGTGTCCGGCTGATGTCAGATGTTATGTAAACGACTCGTATTTTTACCCGACGATGGTTAATTTTCTTTAATTATTTATAGTTGTAACGGACGCACAATATCCGTTCGATAACTCATTCATTTATATTGACGATGGACGAAAATTACTAGAAAATTCCGCATGCATTTTTAGTAACAATACATATGATATTTGGGCGTAGTTTTTGTTGAAGTCTAGTGCAAGTCGGATCAAAGGTTTCACTGTAATCTAAATGATTGTTATAAGATTGTATAAATTACCCGTTTGGTTCGAAATACCGTAAATTATAGTTTTAGATTTCATCAACCCGCTACTCCTGTAGCCTGTAGTTATTACAGGGGAAAGTCCAGTTCCCTTTTAGCGAAAGTGAATTTAGATATTTTTTGTTTCTGTTCAATATTTTCTTTTGAAATTTTAAACATTACATCTATTTATATAGATGTAATGTTTAAAATTTCATTTTTCGTATTTGAAATAGACTAATCGACTGCACAGAAGGCGGAGTGGTTTAGATACGGAGCAACAGGCAGAAAAAATTGATTCATCTCCAAAATATAAAACAGTAAGATTGAGCTAAGTAATAATTCACTTAGAAAGAGCAGCAATTAATAATATTCCTTAATAATTTCTCTTTGTTTTATCTACTTTTTTATTTATTTTGTAATAAAAAATAATTTGGATTTATTACGAGTAAGATCCTCGTATTTCGATATTTTTATTTGAGTATATGATCTGCGGAAATAAGCGATAATAACTTAATACCTATGCAGTAGAGATTTAATGCCATTTAAATTCGTAGACAGAGAATATAATAGACACGGTCTTAGAGTATGCAGTGTTGAGATAGCGACAGTTTGACACGTGATAACCGGAATAATTTTAGAAGATAACTAGGATTATAACTTTGTAGACTAAAAATGCACTACCTGTTTTAGCCGGATAACTACAAAAGAAATTGATTTAAAGTTATGGTTATATTTTGCTTATAATGTATGAGAACGTGTAACATTAGCGTATATAACGTATTAAAAAAGAATATCAGAAACAAATAATAATGAAAAACTTTCAGCTTTCTAAGACACCAAACAGTTAGAAGATACTGGAATGAAATCTACAAATATGGAATCTTGTTCCGATCGTCTCAGTCCATCAAGTGACATGACCAGCGAATCCGAGACTTCGTTACCACCTTTTCCGTACGACAATCAAAACGGAAACTTTTATCAAATGGAATTAAATGAAAAACAATATTTTCCTTGCAAGCAGAAAGCAAGAAAATATGATGAAAAGAATTCAAAAGAGTCTTATCTGCAAGAAAGTAATAAAATTGCGTTTGACAACTACCTATCGCCGCAGAGAAACAAAAAATATTTGAATTTTGAACTGAAATTACCGCCAACTAACGAAAATATTTTTGCACAAATAGAGGGCGATGAACGTCTGCGTTCAGGTTATTTCAATGAGGTTCAAGACCAAAAAAGTTGCGTTCAAAATGAGAATAATCCTATGTCGGAAATAAAAATTAATCAACAGATATTTGATAACGTGAGTGTAAATAATGAAAGGGATAGGCTTTCTCAGTCATATTTTGCTGAGAATGAGAACAATAATATGCGTAGAGGTCTGAACTTTAATTCTGAACAAGTGCAATGTGTTTGTGAGGCATTACAGCAGAAAGGTGACATTGAAAAATTAGCGACATTTTTGTGGAGTTTACCCCAGAGTGAGCTTCTTAGGGGACATGAAACGATATTGAGGTATGATTATCTATTTTATATTATGTGAAACATAATTTGAAAATTAAAGATTTTTTTAAGACTCATCGCTATTTAGCATAGATAGGTTATTGTACATGTAATGCAGTGGTAAAATAAGGACCTGCCAAGATAGTGGTATCAAGTTCGATCCCCAGCAGTCCTCTTAAGGCACGCATATCTGACTTTTCGAAAGCATGTGTGTATACATATGATCACATCTCGGTGTAGGAAGTAATTTAGTTGTAGAATTTTGAGAACGGCTTGTAAAGTCTGCCCGCACTGGGCCAACGTGGTGTACTACGGCCTAAATCCGACTGAGACTGTGATCGAGACCGTCCCTAATAGTAGGATAGTGATGGTTTTTAACCACTAATATATAGCGCTAATAGTTTGATCTAGAACGCTTGAATTCGAACAGATGGATTTCTAGCTTGATAGCTATTACTTATGTCTATTTTTTGAGATTTTTCGAGAATATGTGTATATTTGTTTATAAATTATCAATGCTCGGCGAAGGAAAACATTATGAGGAAAATCTCTCAGGCATGCAGCCTGAGAGATTTTCTCAGCGGTTTCTGAAGTCTTCCAACCAGCACCAGGCCAGCGTGATTGACTACGGCCTGAATACCTCTTACTCTGAGAGGAAACCCGTACGGAGTAGGAGTTATGGGTTAAAAAAAAATATTTGTGCGTCTTTAAATTCTTGGTAGTTCCTCATGAGCAGCCATTGGCAGACCTCCAGGTGGACAACTGCCGTCAACGAGAGAAATCGGTGCATTATATATTTTTAATGTATAAAACTTAGAATGATGTCCACAGAGCACGAGCACTCGTAGCGTACCATGGAGGTGTGTACCAAGAGTTATACGCCATATTGGAAACGCACTCTTTCCCGCCAAGACATCACAATGCATTGCAGAATTTGTGGTACAAAGCGCATTACAAAGAAGCGGAGAAGGTGCGAGGGAGGGCTTTAGGTGAGGAAATAAGTAAAACTACACATTTTTTAATTCTCGTAGCGTTCATGTTGCTCTTGGGAATCTCCAAAAAAAATAATTTGTTACTTTCGTAATGACACAAACATTTGAAATACTATAGACTTCTTATAAGTTTTCCTGTAATCTATAGATAAAATACTATTTTCTGCAGCTTTTTTAGACTTTAAGACCCTGTAGTTTCGGAGATGAGGTTTTTGTTAAATTTTCGTCTATTTTCTTAAATAAATTCAGAACTGTCTATCTTAAAACTATACTAGGTATGAGACCTATGTTTGTACATTAAAGATATTTGAGAAAAAACATGTACTGAAACTGTAAACGCGATAGATTCCGTAAACGAAGTTTTATTTCAAAATGTGTAACATTCGCGTAAATTTCAGAAAGTATTATGTACTGAGTATTTAGGCCACTGGAAACTCTAAACATATTTTTAGGTATTTCGTTTGTTCGCCCATCTTTCCAAATGTACAGAACTAATTATTAAAGCTCTACCAGTTCATAAGTCTGGATTTTTCTATACTACGCGGGCAGCAAACAAGCATATTATGGCCTCTCTGATGGTGAGCGGTTAGCGGTCTTGTAAAATTCACAGGACGACAAATGTGACTGTGTTTGACTTGGGTTGATTTTATAAGTTTAGGCTGTTGCTGGGTGCCAGCGATAGTTATGGGAAGGCTTATTATTATGTGTAATTTTAACTTTCTTCACAGGCAAAGTAGATAAATATTTATATACGAGTATATTTTTGGAGGAGAGCCTTGCTTATCCCAGAATGAATATGCCGGCTCAATCAGGCAAGTATCACCCTCTCACAGAAGATCAGTGAGAAACAACTCCACGTAGGTACTTCTACTATCCCGACGTTTTGAATACTTTACTGCATTCATGATCACGGGTGGACAAAATAAACCAACTTTTGTAAAATTATATAACTGTGGGTAGATGAAAACGTTGAAATATTATATCAGCCTTGGAGATCTACAGAATTTTAAATATGAGTAGATTAATGGCAGGCTAGTTCCCGAGACATTATTCTAAAACGTAATAAAATCATAATATTGAAATAAATTGGAATTAAATTAAACTTATAGGTGCTGTAGACAAATATAGACTTAGAAAAAAATATCCATTACCAAAGACAATATGGGATGGTGAAGAGACCGTATACTGCTTCAAGGAGAAGAGCAGGAACGCGCTGAAAGACTGTTACTATAGGAATAGGTGAGTTAACCCTATAATGTTTCACATTGTTTACAACTGCACAGAAAATAGCGGTTTAACCACCTTGAAGTCAAATACGGGTTAACAAACACATATGTGCCTATTCCCTCACTCTCATAGATTGAGAGACCGGCGCAGAACGGCTTTTCGTGCTATCCGAAGCACGGAAGTGAAACACCGCCAACTTACTAACTCCGAAATGCTATTGACAATCTAAAATAAACGAAATTGATGTATAAATTTTTTCAATTTCCAATTTTCACACTTTTACCAACTAAACGCATTAAATTCATTGAATTAACTAGAATTAACTTTTATTTAGAATTAACTTCCCGATCCTGAGGAACGCTTTAGACCGCTAAGCTGTCGCAGAAACTCGTAGATCTTCCCCACATCATGTTTTTATGATTTTTCAAGACCCACACCATTATTTTTGCCATTTATACAAAATTGGACAATTCACCGCATGTCAATTGTTAAACAACAAAACTGCCTCGGTGGTGTAGTGGTAGTGTATGCGACTGCTAATCATGAGGTCTCGGGTTCGATCCCCGAGTCGGGCAATGTTATTGAGCTTTTTCCTAAAAAGAAAAATTCTCAGTAACAGCCCGGAGTTTGGAAATGTGCCCAGTAGACGTCAATAGGCTCGCCCCCTATTACGTGGGACTTAAACATAGCTGGCGAGTCGTGGGTGTTTAATACACCTCTGCCTACCCCTTCGGGGAATACAGGCGTGATGCTATGTTCAATTGTTAAAAAGAAATACTCGTATTACAAAATCAGCTCTAGTTTTATTTTCTCTATTTCTTTTTTGTTAAAAGCAGGCTACAATGTATGAATGTACGAATGTGTGCGGTTAGGCACACCTTCGACGCATCGAGCAGGGTAGTGTGCGGGCGTCACCTACCAATACTAAATACACCCGTCACGTCCCATCTCTCCGCCCTTATTGGCAGACCACTGGAAATAAAACTATGAAATTAATGTGATAAAATAATCAAAAACATAATTTTTGAGTATTTTTTATTGTATACTCTAGGTATCCAACTCCAGACGAGAAGCGAGCGTTAGCACAAAAGACTGGACTGACTCTAACTCAAGTCTCCAACTGGTTCAAGAATAGAAGACAGCGAGACCGCACTCCTCAGCAACCTAACAGACCGTGAGTACTCCTACTAGAGTAAGCTAATGTGGAGACGCACTTAGAATATGTACCTGGTCATACCTCACTTCAATTAGGCGTATTGTTCTCGTAAGAGTACATACATACATAATATATTGTCACGCCTTTTTCCCGTAGGGGTATGCAGAGACTACTTCTCTCCATTTGCTACGATCCTGACACGCCTCTTTCGCTTCATCTACTTTCATCAGCGCTTTCATGCATGCTCGTTGGTTTCGAGTACTCTTAACCTGGCCTAACTTATGAAAGTCTCCGATCTGATCAAAATATGTTCGCATATGTCGACCTCTACCAGCTTGCCCATTCACAGTCGCCTTGTATATCTGTTTCGTTAATATTCGTTCACCCATCCTCTCTACGTGTCTCTGTACGTAAGAGTCAGCAGAGAAAGTTATAATAAAAAAAAAACTATAATTTTTCTAAATTATGAGCGTATTTTTGAAGTAAATATCTTTAGCATTATTGTGATTTGAAACTCGCTGAAACAAAAAACCACACTAAAAAGAGACAAACATAACATCTCCTTAGCCTTTTTTTGTTAAAGCGGGCAAAAACTGTACCTTAGCGCACACCACATCGTACGGGGCAACGAACAGGTGTGGGGCCTTCACCCACTAGTTAAACCCACCGTATGCCGTCTCTTCGCCTGTACTGGCGGACCACTGCAGCTATGCTAACGCATTAAACATTACTTCTGTGGAACATATCCTTAGCCTAACCTATATAATCTTTGCTATAATTACTCTGTGCTGCATTCGTGTTATGCGCGAACGAATAAACAGACAAACATACAAAAAATCTAAAAAAAAATTGTTTTGTGTTCAGAGACACCAGGCTATATAGCCGAATACACTCAGTTTTTCTCAACTATTTTAAATGTACAGACAGACACAGCTCTGTTACAGCTTTATAATGATTAGGATGGAGGTCAGAAAATCACTTACCATCCCGGTAAAATGAATGGTTCGACTGGGAAAGTTATTTTTACGTATAGATAATTATAATGTGCTGTAAAGTAATGTATTTATATTCTGAAATCCACGCGAACGGAGCCGAGGAGAGTATCATTATAAAGCAAGAGAAAAAAAGGGTTCTATATCTTTCGACCACTGAATTAATATAACATAGTACTAGTAGCCCGCCAAAACAGGTGGAGAGGTGGCATACGGCGGGTTTATTTAGTGGGTGAGGGCCCCACACTTACCCTGTTCGCTGCCCCGAATGACGAGATGTGCGGTTAGGTATATTCTTTTCCACCTTAACAAAAAAATAATCTTCTGTATACTTCAAAATTCGGATTAAGAAACATTTACTGTCTAGCTATATAAAAGTCTATGAACACATTTTTTTTTTTTTGAGTTTTGTCTATTTCTTTCACGTATCACACAAATACTACTGAACAAAACAAAATATATTTTTCTCTGTTTGATAGCTATTAAAATCTGCTAAGTTTTGTCTCGGTTTTTTTTATTGCGTATGGTGATGCGACGGCCCACCTGATGGCAAATGGTAACCGTCGCCCATGGACTCAACTATACCGAGAGTATCGTCAAGCCGCTGCTCACTATTTCATTTCACAGATATGAAATGAAAGGATTAACGGCTATCTCCTGCTACAAACAAAACACACCGATGTGCTTCATGGTCAGACGGGAGATGTTGGTACCAACTACTAACCCGCTCGGGCCCGATAGCAAGCGAGTACTCTCATTTGGTACCCAGCCCTACCACCAGTAATGCAATGTGTGATAAATGCTTACTTCCCTTAGTCGAAACTTACGACATCCATGGCAAAGAATGGGGTGGTGACACTTGTATTCTTAGTCCGTCACCACACGGATAAAATGTATGTGCCCCAAACCAAGTTATCAACTAAAACTGACTTTTTCCTTAGACGGAGCGACGGGCAAAGGTTAGTTAATAACTAAACTAAATAAAGTTTAACAATTTATTGTTTTCCTGAACGGGCCCATTGTTTTAGACGTGTCGTTGTTAAAATGCTTCGTCTCAAGGTCTTTAGGGGATTTTATTGAACGACTTATGTGTATAGGTATGTACCTATCGTAGATTGTTTGGGCTCTGTCAGTCTGACACACTAAAGTCCTTTATACGTTACTCAAGAGTCTATTAGTAAGTCTGTACTCATAACAAATCTGTATGTACGAAGATGTTAGAAAAAAACAAAAACTATATTTTTGTTTTTATTACGTTATGTAAGTCTGTCTGAACTGAAAACGATATTTTTTAGAATATGTTTATCTACTGTACCTAACATCACGTAATAACTACTGAACGGATTTTGATAAAACTTTATTGTTTGATAGCTTTTGATTTAGCTTTAAAAACTGGTATACATTTTATACTCATATTTTTTATGTGCTTATCCTCTACTTATTATTCTTCCCTTCCACCTCGCATCCCTTTTCTTTGAGTTGACGACGCATCCTAAGTTATGCCTCTGGTATTCAGAGCGTCTATAAGCTACGGTAACCACTTACCATCAGGTGGGCCGTATGCTTGTTTGCCAGATGGCAAACAAGCATTAGGTACAGTAGATACCACATAGATATGTGGTATAAAAAAAACTGGTGTATTTGTTTACAATTTATCACTGCGCGCTGAAGGAAAACATCGTGAGGAATGAGGGAACCAGCATTCCTGAGAGATTTTATAACGGGCTTCTGAAGTTAGGCTGCCCAAAATAAATTTGGATGGTCGACTACCCACACTACCCTGTTCTTTGCTCTGAACGCGGTTAGGAACATTTTTCTCGCATTAACAAAAAGAAAAAAAAAGGACGGCCGACTACGGTTTTAAATCTCAGAAATAATTTAAAAATAATGTTTTAAAGATTGTGAACACAAGAACATGTGCCGAAAAGCTTTAGTTGAGATAAATAATTGCAGTAACACACTTGGTATTTTTTTGATAAGAAAGCACATGGTTTCCAAAACTACTAAAAGGTAGTAAATTATCCTACAAGTTTTTTCTACCATTTGTAACACTTTTTTTTTGAAACCCAGAATGCATTGTCATAGACCGTCATTATGGGTCATTAATCACAGACAAAGGTCAAATGTGAATAAAAAAATTACACGTGCAGCGGTTGGCTACCAGCATGTTTATTTTAACATTTGTCCAGAAAGTTTGTTAATTTTTAGCTAAATATCGATTCCATTTTTTTTATTGACTGGTGGCAGACGAGCCACGGCGCACCTGATGGTAAATGGTAACCGTCGCTCATGGACTCAACTATACTGAGAGTATTGTCAAGCCCCTGCTCACCATTTCATTTAACAAATATAAAATGAAAGAATTTACTGCTTTCTCCTGCTACAACCAAAACACACCGTGCTTTACACGGTAGATGGTGGTACCAACCCGCTCGGGCTCGATAGCAAGTGAATACTCCCACTTAGTACCCAGCCCTACCACCAGTCATGCAATGGATGATAATTCCTTACTTCTCTTAGTCGCCTCTAACTTTTTTATTTGATAGCTCTTGGTGGTCCTCGTTGCGTAGTCGGTAGTGTAACCGACTTCCGTGCACGAGTTCGTATATGTATTATATCCGTAATCTGGTACCCATAGCACAAGCGTTAAGCTTAGTTTGGGACCAGAGGCCGTTGTGTGAAAATGTCCGTAAATACCTATTTATTTATTTATTATTTATTTATTATTTATGATTAGACTTAAAAACTATTATACCTACATTTATATCGCGCTACTATATCGGGAACCTGAGATATAACCTAAAAACTAGTTTTTCGCCGCGGACAAAGGCTAGAATAATATATATTATTAAACACAAAGTGAAAAATGTGAAATCGAAAATAACAGTCAGGAGCAGGATTTGAACCTGCATCTTCTGGATACCGTCCAGATGCTTTACCAATTCAGCAATCCTGACAATTGCTCCTGACTGCTAATTTCGATAACACATCATACTTAACGTCTTTGGGTGACGCCTGCGCCATCTGTCGGAAGTATTTTCATACATTATGCCGACCAGGTAAACTTAATTTTACAATTAAGATTTTACCTAATAATGACGCAAACCCTTTAAATATTTAGATATTTTTATATAAAAAATAACAGTCAGGAGCAGGACCTGGAATCCTGCTCCTGACTGTTATTTTCGATTTCACATTTTTCACTTTGTGTTTAATGTATAGTGCTAAGCATGTCAAATGCTAAAAATATATATAAAAATATCTAAATAATATATATTACATAATGTAAATAACAAAATTAATAATGGCCGATATTTCCTGTTATAGTGAACACGAAATATCTTCTTTTAACCAATCGCTTGTCCGGAATTCTTTCTACATGTCCGAACCATCGTAGCATTCCCTTTCGCATCTTTACACCAATACTCTCTTTCATACCTCTCGCTCTCCATCGTTGTCGTTACCAGTAATCATGGACTTAATAAAAAGAACGGACTGAGCCTTGCTAACAAAAGATTGTGTCACTCAGGTCGGCCAGTTCGCTGTACGTACATGCCGACACGCACATATTCACACCTTAGTCGGCCATTGCGCGAGTAAACGTTATCACAGTCGGTACGTCTACGCTGCAAAAAAATATCAAAATACAGCATATCTTGTGTGGTGAAATGGTGAAAAACCGTAGTGACAGAAAGAAAAAAATCATAAAAAGACAGAAAGAAAAAAATCATCAAAAAAGTTTCATAGGTAAATGAATAATTTAATCACTTAAGTTCCCGATTTTATACATTAAAATTTATATTAATTCACCAGAACAAAATAATTCATCACAATGCCAGTATTGCTCATATTCGCTAGTGGAAATTACCCGAAATATGGGAATTTTATAGTTTATATTTATGAGGTACTATTTGTTTAGGTTAAATTACTATACTTTGATTTTTTATTTTGTGGACTAAAATGATATTTGATTGCCATGTATCATTAATAGTGTTGTTGTAGTCTGAGTTATCGAAAACACATAATTAATAAATATTTTTTATTATAATAAATTTTCTGGTGTTTATTAATTTGAATTTGCGTTGATCAGTAGTATAAGTAGCATGAATTTATTATTGTAGCATTTACAAAATCTGAATTAAAGTAATCATACCTATTTTAATGTTTTCTATACTATTATAAAGCTGTAACATAGCTGTCTGTACATTTAAGATATTTTAGAAAAAAATACTGTAATAGACTACTATATACTTATACGCTTATATAAGCGTATCTAAACACAAAACGATTCTTTTTTAAATTTTTTGTCTGTTTATCTGTTTGTTTGTTCGCATCACGTAAAAACTGCTGAACGGATTTTGATGCAACTTTAGCCCTCAGTAAATAATTCTTTAATTTCAGCCATTTTAAAACATTTGTTATTTCTTGCGACACGCCCCTTTACCTGTGCCCATACTAGTTATATGGGATTTGATTTAAAGTGCTAAGGAAGTCTTTTGAGATGTTGACACCATACCCAACAGTGAACTCCTCAACAAAATTTTTTTGATAATAAGTCTTTTCTTTTGTAATGATTTACAGTAATTCTGCTTTAATCAGTGTATTCATTTATTAATTGTTTACATTCTTTGAGTTTAGCCACTTTTGAACTGGGCCTTACGCCAACCTGTAGTGGCAGTTTTATTCTACCTCATGGGAGTGGTAAAAAGCGTTATCTAACACCAAACCGAAATCATCAAAATTACCTCTAAGCCACTCTTCAAAATATTCTATTTTAATAATAATATATCTGCTTACAATTAGAAACTGTAGCGGCCCATATAGATAACATAAAACTGTTTAAAACAATAAGCTTTGTGTATTCCGCTCACCTCAAAAAAGAGCAATAGTTTCCTAGAATTATGTTAACCCCTAGTCGGGAGTGCGCTTCTCGAAGTTATCGACCATTATGTCTACCTGGGACAAACAGTCCAGTTAGGTAGGCACAACTTCGAGAAAGAGGTCAATCGACGAATCCAACTCGGCTGGGCAGCGTTCGGGAAGCTAAGGAAGATCTTCTCGTCCAATATTCCGCAGTGTCTGAAAACGAAGGTATACGACCAGTGTGTGTTACCAGTGATGACATACGGAACAGAGACGTGGTCTCTGAATGTTGGCCTCATTTCAAGGCTCAAAGTCGCTCAGCGGGCCATGGAGCGGGCTATGCTTGGTATTTCCCTACGTGATCGAATCCGTAATACGGAGATCCGTAGGAGAACGAGAGTGACCGACATAGCCCGCCGGGTTGCCATGCTGAAGTGGCAATGGGCAGGCCACATAGCTCGACGAACCGATAACCATTGGGGACGAAAGGTTGTCGAGTGGCGACCAAGTATCGGACGGCGCAGCGTAGGACGGCCCCCCACCATATGGACCGACAATCTGGTCAAAGCTGCGGGGAGCCGTTGGATGCGGTCGGCACAGGACAGCTCGTTGTGGCGTTCTCTTGGGGAGGCCTATCTCCAGCAGTTGACGTTGAAAGGCTGATGGATGGATGGATGATGTGAACCCCATCTGCGCTAGAACAATAACTCTACCGATTACAACCACGCGAAAGAATGGGGTGGTGACACTTTTATTCATCGTCTGTCACCACACAGATTATTTTTTTATACTGCTACGTGCTGCTAAAACATTATTGGTTTTATATTTCCAGGGAAATGTTAGTACCAGCCCAATATGCAGGACCACAAGGAGGTTTGGCACAAGCTTTACTGCCAAATGCGTACTATCAACATCGGCTGCAAGATCCTGCACATTACTTGCACAATGGGGCACCATAAATTAGAAAAAAGGAATTATTACTAGAAGAAAAACTGAAATGACTGTACAGTCTAGCTATAAACATATTTATACCTATATTTATATATATTTGTAGCATTTGACATGCTTAGCACTATACATTAAACACAAAGTGAAAAATGTGAAATCGAAAATGCTAAGTGAAGTGCGAAAGTGCTAAGCATGTCAAATGCTACAAATATATATAAATATTTATAGGGTTTGCGTCATTATTAGGTAAAAATCTTAATTGTAAAATTAAGTTTACCTGGTCGGTATAATGTATGAAAATACGTCCGACAGATGGCGCAGGCGTCACCCAAAGACGTTAAGTATGATGTGTTATCGAAATTAGCAGTCAGGAGCAATTGTCAGGATGGCTGAATTGGTAAAGCATCTGGACGGTATCCAGAAGATGCAGGTTCAAATCCTGCTCCTGACTGTTATTTTCGATTTCACATTTTTCACTTTGTGTTTAATGTATAGTGCTAAGCATGTCAAATGCTACAAATATATATAAATATTTATAGGGTTTGCGTCATTATTAGGTAAAAATCTTAATTGTAAAATTAAGTTTACCTGGTCGGTATAATGTATGAAAATACGTCCGACAGATGGCGCAGGCGTCACCCAAAGACGTTAAGTATGATGTGTTATCGAAATTAGCAGTCAGGAGCAATTGTCAGGATGGCTGAATTGGTAAAGCATCTGGACGGTATCCAGAAGATGCAGGTTCAAATCCTGCTCCTGACTGTTATTTTCGATTTCACATTTTTCACTTTGTGTTTAATATTTATACCTATTATGATTTAAGTAGGTAGTTGGGGTTTTAGTTTGGGGGACGTTCAAAAAATACGTGTCAAATAAGAGGGAAGTGTAACGTTAGCTATGATGAAATGTGACAAGGTGGGCTCAGAGGGTCTACGGGAAATGTGATATTCATAATTTGCTTAATATTTTAGATCGTAGTAATATAATATATTATGATTATTTAATAATTTTGCATTTGCCATGTTTAGTCTAATTGCTAAAGAGGCTATTTCGAAAAGTACTCACAGATAATCTTTTTCCACTTTTTTGTCCGTGTGGTGACGGATTAAGAATACAAGTGTCACCACTCCATTCTTTCCCACGGGTGTCGTATGAGGCGACTAAGGGAAGTAAGCAATTATCATCCATTGCACGACTGGTGGTAGGGTTGCGTACCAAGTGGGAGTACTCACTTGGTATCCGGCCCGAGCGGGTTGGTACCACCATCTCCCGTGTGACTGGCTATGTAGCACATCTTTGCGTTTTGGCTGTAGCAGGAGATAGCCGTTTATATTTCATTTCATCTGTTAAATGAATTGGTGAGCAGCGGCTTGACAATACTCTCGGTATAGTCGAGTCCATGGGCGACGGTTACCATTTACCATCAGATGGACCGTGGCTCGTCTGCCACAAAATGCAATAAAAAAAAAATCTTAGATCATGTACAAGGTAAAAAAGTGGGAACGCGAAAGGATTTCGAGGCGCAATATTTATAGGGATATCGTAAAAATTGTGGCACAGTGTTACAATAGGGAGGAGGATTTCAAAAAAAGCAGCATATTAAATGCTGCTTTTTGACGCAATTTATGAATGGACCCTTAAGAAGTTGTAGGTATTATATTAATTATATTATGGGTTACTTATTATAATTAATTAAGTGCCAATCAGTATACTGTAAGTGTAAATTATTGTCCATTCAACTATATCTACTTAGTTATTATAGATTTTATTTTAAGAATTATAATTTTAGGATTCTAGGAATAATTGAAGCAAAATATTACATAGCATCTCTTTTGTTTGAAACTTTGAATACAATGTCTAACGTTAATAAATAATTGAAGGGTTTATTTAGGTTGCGTTCAAGAAAGTGTTGATAACTGGGAGACTTGACTGAGAGACTTAAGATACTTAAAAAAGTAGAACATGGTTTCATTTCACTTATTACGTCAATCAACATTTTATTTTGTTGATTTATTTACAAAAAATATTTTTGGGGTAACATGACTTCATATTCTTGTCTCAATGAAACACGTACAAGAAAATAAAATAGAGGAGTCTCGATTTCCTGACATAATATTTATAAGAAAAGGTCTCAAAAATTGTAACGTGACGATAATGGGGACTCAAACAAGCAGAATACAGTGTGACATGATTTATGAACGACTCCTTACCACTTGATATTTCTTTGTAAATACAATAAAATATAGGAAATTTTATATTTGTTTATTTCTTAATATTATCTACTTGTAGCGTAAGAAAATATTTCGTTGAGTTGGCAAGCACTCTTACATTTAACTACCTAAACCTACATCGAAAAATATAAAATACTGGCAGACTCGTCCACGCGTTGTTGCACACATAAATCATTCGTTAATTTTCTTTAAGAAGGGAATTAATCGTGTTAAATAAAATCCTGCCCTTAGTTGGTAAAATAATCACGTTTTGAAATAAAATGTTTAAGATCGGATTAACAGTTTCGGAGTTCATCGCGGAAAAACAACGTGGCAAGAATTTTGAAGACCACAGACTTCATATCAGCGTTTATTTCTTTATTTAATTCAATTTCCTTGTAGTCATTATGTTGAATTGTGAATGTTTTTTGTATTTTGGTTTCTTTAGGTATTTATTATTTGTCTAGTTTAAAAATATCTTATATCATCCCTTTTTTACGGAGTAGATAGTAGGTAGGTACATGAGGTATTTTTAAAGGTACCTACTACTTAGAAAGGGCAAGGATATTAGATCTTTAGGACATACTGCCTTTCCCCGCGGCTACGCAGCAGCCAACTAATAGAGTTTAGGGGTAAAATATATCTTAAACTAGCCTTTGCCCGCAGCTCTGCCGCAGCCAATTGGTAGTTTTTAGGTTATATCTCAGGTGTCCAATATAGTAGCGGGATAAAATATATACCAGTTTTTAAGTCTAATCAAGAGCTATCAAATCAAAAAGTTTTATCAAAATCCTGTTTGAACTAAATTCAAAAAAAATTGTTTTGTTTTAAGACACCTAAACAGCCTACATACAGGTTTTTCTTTCTTAAATATATTATCATTAAATGTACAGGCATAGCTGTTACAGCTTTATAATAGTATCTATTGTTATGGTATCTATCTTTCTGGAGTAGTAGTAATATTATACTTTTGCACATCGGTGTTTTCGAATTGAAAACATTTTTTTTTAAAGTTTGTTTTGTGATTAAACACGGCTCAATGTCAATGTTATACACCATCGCTCAATACGTCCTACCTAAGAACTATGTTAATATGGTAATGTCTACTCTATGTTCTCATATTCTCAATATAGGTATTTTAAGGTGTTGATTATGTTTAAACCATTGTATTCTAGTCTGGAAGTGTATTAAAATTCTATAAGAATCAGAAGCTTTATTTATTTTGTTATTAAGTATCATCCTTTTCAATCCATAAATATCCTGTTGTAGGGTGCAAACTCAGGTACTGCTAAGGTTACAACCTCTTGGGGGTTAGGCAGAATCTCATAATTATTTCACGTGTCGACCGTATCGTGGTCACTGTGGTATTGGTTGAGAAACTGACGCGTGATGTCACAATAATCCGTTGGCCAATCATGGTGATCTCTCAACCAATCACAGTGATCACGATACGATCGACATGAGAGATATGAGATTCTGCCTAACCCCCCAGGGCAGTCTAAACCTGGGAGAAAAACAACGATATTACGATATCATCTTATATTCGAGCAAAAAATAATTTAAATGAAACATTGCTCTTTTTTCATTCGAAGTAACATTAATGTCAGAGTATTGTTTCAAGTATTTTTAGTACAAGTACAGTGTGGCCTTTTTCCAATTCTTCTCTAAGCCATCGATGTATCGGGCGCTGGGAAATTTAGCGAAGTTATGTGTTCACCTTGCATTTTTCTGACCAACTAAGTTGGCTAGTACATGAGCGTGTTAATAAGCAAACCGCAACCTTCTGTTTGCATAATTGGAAGGGAACTGCAACGACATTGCGAATTGAATTGAAATTTATTGTCCAATTTTGATTTAAATGCTTAAGATGTGCTGCTATTATAAGTCATCATACCTATTGGTACACCCTAGTTGCGCAAGTCTGCGAGAGCTGTAACATAGAGTAGGTAGGTACCTACTTATCTCTAAGTGACTCATGACTATACGTGGTGTGTCCGGGAAAAACACATGTGTGTGTGTGGTGACGGACTAAGAACTTCCCACGGGTGTCGTACGAGGCGACTAAGGGAAGTAAGCAGTTGTCACCCATTCATCACTGGTGGTAGAGTTGGTTATCAAGGGGGAGTGCACAATTGCTATCGTGCCCGAGCGGGTTGGTACCACCATCTCCCGTGTGACCGGCCATGAAGCACATCGTAGTGTTTTAGCTGTAGCAGGAGATAGCCGTTTATATTTTATTTAATATCTGGGTCGTTCTCTCGTTTCGTGAAAATTGATGGCGTTCTCTTGAATAAAATATTTTACTTTAGTTTGGACTTTTTAGTACGTAGTTAATATAATTATATACGTTAAATTTGATATTACTTTGAAGAAGGCACCTTTGTAATACTAATAAATACAGAAAAAACAGACGACTGGTAATCAAACCATGGATGGCAATGAAATTCAGGAAGATGGCAATGTTACGCAAAGGATAGGAATGAAAACTTATAAGGAAGGTAATTCATGGCGAGGATGGTAATTATATTTACCTAAGCGAATTTTAGTTACGTATGTTTTTTATTATTAATATACAGTTGTGACAAAATGAAAAAATCAAAAACTGCATTATAATTACACGCCTTATAACAATACTTATTATTCATCATTCTAATAAATTTTTAAGTAAATTAACAAAATTTCAAAAATTTGTCTTTAAATAGGAACTAAATAAGCATGTTTTTATTAAAATGTAAACGTATAACAAAATTGCTAATTATAAAATGTAAGAGGCGGTGCCCACGAGCAACCCCAATTTTTTTTTGTCTGGCCGCTGCAGAAATAAATAAGTATACAAGCTTTGGGTATTGTAATCTTTGATACAAGCTTTTAAAGATTAGTAAAAAACGCAGACGTCCTATGACGCCATTATGTACAAAGTCGCAATAAGAGGGAGGTGCAACTGCCGTACATTGGCTCACCAAAAAATAGTGTGCTATTTTGCGCCGTCTGGTGGTGCAGGAACAGTACTAACTTAGCAGTTTAGTGTCTAGAAAATAATATAGATGGCGCTTTTCTCAATAGAGTTATTTCATTAAATATTTCCAAAAAATACTTTCAAATGCAACAATTTTATAAAATTGAATAACATTTTACAAAATCCCTAATTAAGTGTGAACTCAGTTATTGTGTGATCAATTTATTACTTACGGATCACGCAATTTTAAAAACAAAAATATTAACTAAAGCGCCATCTAGCGGCGATGGTATCGCCGCGCTTCATACTTTGTACATAGCGTCATCTAGTCACCACGGAACAAAATCTCCAAAACTGAATCCAAAGTGGCGTATCTATTCCAAGTATAGTTATTTATCTATGGCAATAAGTCATCAATGAATTGAATTGAAGCACAAAAGTCAATTCATTTTCATATAAAGAGATTATCATCATTAAAAAAGATTTAATGCTTAGGCAAACGCTAATACCTTAACTGCCGTATACGTGACGTCATCAGATGTTTCTTGATTTTTATTTATTTTCTCCGTAATGGAGTTACAAAAAAAAATTAAAATATATATTTGAACAGGATAGGATAATAAAGAAATGATATTTTTGTTTTAGGGCATTGTAAGTTATGACTATGTTTAAAACTATGGGAAAAGCGGGAGTAGAAATATTGCACACCGTCTGTTGCAAAATATGGGAATTAGGATTGTGGCCACACGAGTGGTCACAATCAATATTTGTACCATTGCATAAAAAAAGGTTCCACCAAAAAGTGTAACAACTGCAGACTAATCTCTCTCCTATCACATGCTAGTAAAGTATTGCTTCATATCTTAAACACACGACTACAGGCTTACCTCTCGCCACAAATCGCACTAGAACAAGTAAGTTTCGTTAAAGGAAGAGGCACGCGCGAACAAATATTCATACTGCGTCAAATAATAGAATAATCCAGGGAGTTCAAATCTCCTGTATTCATTTGCTTTGTAGATTGCCGCAAAGCATTTGATACTGTTATATGGGAGCACATTTGGAAAATATTAACAGAAATGGGTGCTTACCACAGCACTTAACATACCTCCTAAAACGACTTTATGATGATGGTACAGCGGCAGTAGAGTAGCTGATACCCTCTCCAATAACTTTAACATCCAATCTGGTGTCCGACAAGTATATCTAGTCACCACTGCTATTTAATATCTACACAGAGTACATAATGCGAATTGTCCTAGAGGGGTGGCATATAGATGTATCAATCGAGGGGTGCGTGATAAATAATTTACGTTTTGCTGACTATACTACTCTTCTTACGAGAACTCAAGAAGACATGGAAGACCTATTATCTCGTCTGGAAACAACAAGCCTCCAGTTTGATCTTTTCATCAACCGAGTCAAGACAAAAATGATGATAGTGGACCGAGCCGAATATAACAGACCAGAAATACTAACTGTGGGTAACTGCCAAGTGGTTCAAAGCTACACTTACCTCGGTTCTACTATGTCCAATACAGGCGGTCGTGAAGACGAGATCAGACGATGGTGCACTATCACTAGGCCGGCATTAGAAAGGCTGGGAAAGATTTGGAGGGACAGGAGGATAACAAAGAATACAAAGGTTCGACTCATGAGATCTCTTGTTTTTCCAATTTTTCTTTACGGAGCTGAAACCTGGACAATTAAAAAGCAGGATCGCCGTAAGATTGACGCTCTGGTGATGTGGTGTTGGAGACGCCTCTTAAGGATCCCGTGGATAGCGTTTCATACTAATGACTCGATACTTAGGGAACTGAAAATCAACGAGAGACTCGTCAACTGTACAAGTACAAATTCTGAAGTTCTTTGACCACATTTCCAGGAATGAACATTCTATGGAAAGACTTGTTGTCCAGGGGCCGGTTGAAGGAAAGAGAGCTCGAGGCCACTCACCACCTCGCTGTACCGACCTAATTAAAACAGCTACGGAGACATCTATAGTCCAGTGTTCTCGCAACGCCGTCAATCGGAAAAAATGGCGTAGCATCGCAAAGTCCACCAGATGAGGGACCCCAAATGAAGACACATCTGCGCAATCAAAACCACTCTGACATGAGTGTCCGACTTAGAAGTAATGAAATGTTGTCAATTTCTGCCCAATTCATCATTATCGATACCTACTCTATCTAAAAAAGCGAAAAAATTTTTTTTGGAAATTCTCTCAATTTCATAAACATTGTATGAAATTTAATTAAATTATTCATTACAAATCGACTCACGCGCAGGCTTTGACGACTTCCAGCCTTCTCCCGAACAAGCCGATTTCCAAAAAGGCTATAGTACCATAGACCACATCCATACGCTACGCCAGATTATACAAAAAAACAGAGGAATATATAATCGGCCTGTGTCTGGCGTGCACCATGAGAAAGCCTTCGATTCGATCGAAACCTGGGTGGTGCTGTAGTCCCTACAGCGGTGCCAAATTGATTATCGGTACATTGAAGTGCTGAAGTGCTTGTGTAGAAACGCCACCATGTCAGTCCGTGTTCAGGACAAGAGTACGAAACCGATCCAACTGCAGAGAGGTGTTAGACAGGGAGACGTTATGTCCCTGAAACTTTTCACCATTGCATTGGAAGATGTTTTCAAGCTCTTGGATTGAACCGGATTCGGCATCAACATCAATGGCGAATACATCACTCACCTTCAATATGTCGATGGTATCGTAGTCATGGCATAATCGCTGGAGGACCTTGGCACTATGCTTAATGATCTCAGCAGGGTTTCCCGACTATTGGGTCTCAAAATGAACATGGACAAGACGAAAGTTATATCTGATATCCATGTAATTTCAACACCGGTCCTAGTCGGGAGTGCGCTTCTCGAAGTTATCGACCACTATGTCTACCTGGGACAAACAGTCCCGTTAGGTAGGCACAACTTCGAGAAAGAGGTCAATCGACGAATCTATCTCGGCTGGGCAGTGTTAGTAGATCTTCTCGTCCAATATTCCGCAGTGTCTGAAGACGAAGGTTTACGACCAGTGATGACATATGGAACAGAGACGTGGTCTCTAAATATTAGCCTCGTATCAAGGCTCAAAGTCGCTCAGTGGGCCATGGAGCGGGCTATGCTTGGTATTTCCCTACGTGCTCAAATCCATAATATGGAGATCCGTAAGAGAACGGGAGTGACCGACATAGCCCGCCAGGTTGGCATGCTGAAGTGGCAATGGGCAGGCCCCATCGCTGGACGAACCAACAACCGTTGGGGAAAAAAGGTTCTTGAGTGGCGACCACGTATGGGACGACGCAGCGTAGGACGGCCTCCCACCAGATGGACCGATGATCTGGCCAAAGCCGTGGGGAGCCGTTGGGTGCGGTCGGCGCAGGGCCGCTCGTTGTTGCCTATGGGCACGTGGTATCATTTCACTGATGCTGCATTATTTTTTTTATCTTTTCTTCAGAGATATCATTTCCTTTCTTTTTCATTTTGTATCGCATAAAGCTCTGGGCTATTTTTTATTTTTAAGTACTTTGTTTTTTTTTTAGGGCATCTTTAGCTAGCTTTTTGCTTTGATTAAAGGTATTTTCTTAGGTTACGATATCTGATAAAAAAAATACATTTTAAGAACAGAAAGTAGCTTCTTATTGATCAACTGTATGCTACAGCGCAATATCGGTGTAACTTTCCACATTAAAGAAGGTTAATTTTGTACTTTAAGTCAATGAGATTCAAACTGCGTAAGTATATCACGTACTTTCAATACTTCTTGTACAATAAAAATTTGATTGTTATCGAGCTGGCTGAGGATTGGCCCTTTTATTTTTTAAAAACGTAATACTTTACTTTTATTTGAGTTTTAAGGTGAATTGCACGAAACGCGAGAACGACCCATCTGTGAAATGAATTGGTGAGCAGCGGCTTGCCAATACTTTCGGTATAGTCGAGTCATTGGGCGACGGTTACCATTTACCATCAGACCGTGGCTCGTCTGCCACAACATGCAATAAATAAAAAAAAAGTTTTTATTACAAATCGTGTTGACAGTAGATACACTAACTTATCTCCCGGGAGTCTAACGCGGTTCAATCGGTAGAAGTAGATCGTCCAAAGGTATCACAGGTATGAGTATAATACGGGTAGATATTGATGTCGAGTCATTATTACTAACAAATTATATTAGTTCGTGGAACGCTATCTGGCCTAGGTACTCTTTCAGTGCGCTTGTGGCTTGTGACCATGACGTAGCATGTTCTATGAGGCAAAATATTTATTTTCTGAAAATTACCTAGTTTACATATGGTGATGATAAAGTACGCGCATACATACATACTGCCAGCACTCAATATTGTTATTAAAAGATACCGAAACATTGAAAATATAAAGAAATGGTGTTTATTGCAGTGTGAAACCAATAATTTGTATGAAATGAGTCTTTTTAGACTATTCTACTCTTTGAATGAAAGTAATGACTGATCAGTATACTTGTTTCTCTGTCTACGAGTATACTGGACTGCGTTCCGTTTTAAACAGTAACCAGTAGAGCTAGCTAACTTTATAGGAACGACTTTCGTCGTATACTAAATTTAAGTCACACCTCGCTTCTTCGCATCTTTCTTAGCTCGCAGTGCATACGGTGACTAAGTATTTATGATAATTATGTAGTGTAATACTTATATACTGTATATAATACATGTAATATGTATATATATATGTATGTATATATATATATATATATATATATATATATATATATATATATATATTACTTACCTAAATTTAAAATACTTGTCGTTATTAGAACGTGAAGCTGGCATTAATGTTTATTGTTGCCATTAGAAAAATACATAGGGGTAATTTTTTAACCAGTGCGCAAATTTTGAGAGAATAAACTTAAGCAAATTTTATTAAACACGTCTTTTTTATTTTGATATGTCTGTTTGATGTACTAAAAAATAAAGCTATCGCTAACAAAAGGTTTTACTTTTGAAAAAGATTTTATTGCCAAACTACGCGCGCGCTTCCGTAGGTATACCTAAATCGGCGCTCGGTCAATGTGCCGACGCGTAGGTATTTATTTGGGTTACTGACCGCTAATTTGATTAGGTTCGAAATACTTTTAAATTTAGGTCGTGACCTGAAGTTATTTGTAATAGTTCCAATTTTTCCTTTATACTTTCATGGGCTTAGGACCATCAAAATGCGGAAAATAAAGCTTCTAGCTGCTTGTAATCGGTCGGGGATAACCCACCCACCTCATATAAGCGTCCTCGTACTGAGGATGAAGGCGGTGGTGGAACATCAATGGACTGCGGAGTTGGCGGCGGCAGTGAGCTAAGTGACTTTATACCATATATAAAACCGAACTATAAGAGATTATATCCAGAGAACTCATACAATACCGAATTTAAAGTGTTTGTGGAGTCCACAAATAGGGACAGACTGGGGAACAAGAGCCCCATTTATCTAAATCAAATATTTTCTACTCAAATAAAAGGTGTGACGGCAATTCAAAGAGTGAATGCCAATAAAATAGTTGTTATTTTCAAACAATTTAATACTGCCAACAATTTTATAAACAATACAACTTTTCTTACAAAACATGACATGAAAGCCTTTATACCAGCTGCACAAATAGAGAAAACTGGCGTTATCCGACATGTACCAGCAAACATCAAATAAAGACTTATATACCAGACTTTCATCGATATACGAGATAATAGCTATTCGTAGATTTAGTAAGAAAATTGGTCAAGAACGAGTACCTTTACAAACAGTTAGCATTACCTTTCTATCTAATACACTTCCTGAGAATGTACAATATGACCTATTTTCTTATAGAGTATTGGAATATGTACCACCATTGCAACAATGTTTTAAGTGTTTTAAATTCAACCATTCAGCCAAGATCTGTAATAATAAACAAAAATTTTCCATTTGTGGAGGTGATCACTTATATAAGGAATGTGACAAACCATCTGAGATCTGCTGTATAAATTGCAATGGACCTCACCTAGCCATTTCTAGGTTGTGTCCAATAAAAATGAAGAAAATTCTAGATAAGAAAAATAACATAACTTATGCAAGTGCCACCTCATCAAAACAAATTAATAACACTACAGATTTTCCTCCACTTTCTCCACCAAAAACCCAATTTTTAAATAAACCTGTACATACTTCTATTAACAAACCTGTATATAATGTAAATAAATCTGTACATAATGCAAATAAGCCTGTAAATAATGTAAATAAACAAACAGAAGTCCTACATCAGGAGGACATAAAGACCCAAATCACCACCAACAATGATGCGTGGCCCTAGTACAGACGTTGCAAAAAGGGTGATAACACACCTGTAACCATTGCTTATATTAAAGATGTGCTACTTAAAAATCTCAAATAATGGATCTAGATCCTACACAACCTAAACTACGCGTTGCTCAATACAATATTCAAAGTGCAAATAGTAAAAAACCCTTTTTGATACAATTTTTAAAAACACAAAATATTGATATTTGCTTACTTAACGAAACATGTTTCAAAGATGATAATTTTAAAATAACAGGATACTAAATCTATCCCACAAACATGGAAAACACAATGTGTTATTCCAGCCCCCTTAGAATGAAAAACGAAACGTTAGATTTCGTTTCGCTTCATTGTAATTGGTCGCCTGAATCACGCGTCGAAATCTTGACTAATCAGGAATCACGCATTGGACTGTTGATCAATCACAATGACTCGTTGTTCATTCTAAGGGGGCAGAACTTAAGCCAGATAAATCCCCTGAGCTTGCAAGTTCCTATAGACCAATATCATTAACATCATGCCTTGGAAAAATATTTGAAAATATGATTAAAGTTCGCCTTGATTGGTATGTTGAATCTAATGGCATCATCCCACATAATCAATATGGCTTTCGTCGTGGGAGTAGCTGTGCTGATAGTTTACACTGATTTCTGATCTGAAGCATGGGAAAAATAAAAAATTAAGTACCGTCTGCGTATTCCTTGATGTTCAAGCTGCATTCGATAGTGTTGATCCTGGTATACTAGACAAAGTAATGTCCAAGCTAGGGATACCTGGGCTACTATGTAAATGGATATACAATTTTATGAATAACTGGACACTATATATCAAACATAATAATGTATTATATGGACCTAAATCTGCTTCAAAAGGTACAGTACAGGGGGCAGCTTTATCTGCTTTACTATATAATATATACACAAGTGAAATTTGTCAATACTAAGGATGTAAATATATTACAATTCGCTGATGATATTGTATTGTACAGCAGCAACTATAATTTGCAGAATGCAATAGACAATATAAACAAAGCCTTAATTCAACTATTTCAATACTACTCAGTTTACTTACATTTGAAAGTTAACACATCCAAAAGTAGTATAATAGTTTTTAGTAATGAAGTACCTATTACAAATATTATTTACAATGGACAAATTATAAATAAAGTAAATTCAAAAAAGTTTTTAGGCATAATAATAGATAGAAAATTAACTTTTAAGGAGCATATTAATTATATTTAAAAAAATGCTTTTAAAGGAATAAATATTATAAAATCTCTTGCCGGTATATCATGGGGAGCAGATCCCAAAATACTTACCATTCTGTATAAATCTATCATTAGGAGTCATTTTGACTATAGTTCACTTGCATATATAAATACCACACATGTAAATAAATTGGATATCTTGCAGAACAGGGCTTTGAGAATAATGCGGTGCTATGCGCTCAACTCCCATAAGGGCCATGGAGGTTGAGACAAAAATATAGCCCCTTAGCTTGAGAAGATTGTTACTTGCAAAAAGATACTGTTTAAAATTAATTTCCTCTAACAATACACAACTAATAAACAAAATTGTACCTCTAAGAAATAGAACTCCCAATCCATTTGCTAGAGGAGAGAGCCTCTTACAGGGTAAATCTCCATGTCTCTCACATACATTGCTAGAAACAGACAAAATGTTTACAAAAGTCACAGGGTAAATCTCCATGTCTCTCACATACATTGCTAGAAACAGACAAAATATTTACAAAAGTCAGAAAACAGTCACAGAGTGGCCTTGTTACTCCTTCTCCTATAAATGCATTTCACATCCAATTACTATAATAAAAACCATAGTGTCAAATAATTCAGATATGCTGCAATTTTTGCAAGAAAATAAACAGTATTATAGTATATACACAGATGGTAGTAAAGGAAGCGATTATGTACGTGCTGGACTATACGATCCGCAAACTAAGTTCTCTCAAAGCTGTTCTGCATGAGTCCTGTACCATATTTACAACAGAGGCATATGCGGTCTATCAGGCATTAAAACGAATTCAAGAAATGGATAATGTTAAGTATGTTTTAATAATCTCAGATTGTTTGAGTTTGATAGAAGCTTTAACCAGACTAACAGTAAATTTTAAATCAAACTATATACTGTACTTCATAAAAGAAATGATTGCTCAATATTATAAAAAAAATATCGAAATTTCCTTCTCACAGAGGTATCTCTGACAATGAAATGGCCGATAAAACCGCATATGAAGGCATTAATGCCATCGATGTAAAACACGCAATGGAAGTCCCTATGACTGATTTTCTGCAATACATAGACCTAAGTATTAGTAAAATGTGGAAGAAAGATCAGGAAATAAAAGGAAAGTGGTATGGCGAAATTCAAGATAACTTACCGATTAAACCTTGGTACTACCAAATAGAAGAGAACAATCGTGATTTTATTACCACGATAAACAGATGACGCTTTGGCCATAATACTTCTCCGTCACACCTCACAAGACTCGGCATCGTTGAAAACAGCATTTGTCCAAATTGCGTAACAGAAGAAGGAACCGACAACCCATAGAGTAACTATATAAACTGGTACGACAACCGTTACACACATGATTTTTGAATGTCAAAATTTTTTGATTGACAGATTAATCTTAGCCAGTGAATTAAGTGATGTGAAAATTTTAAGTGACTCTTCATCCCGCCCGCCGCCACTCAATCAGTTACTAAAGAACAAAAAATCTTATAAACCCCTATTTAAATATATAAAAAATACGATTAAATCAATATAAAACAAGAAATAGATTGAAAGAAATCGAAGAAATGACCTAAAGGTCTTAGTAACCAGGTCATAAAATTACACAAAAAAAAAGTCTAGACTGCTAGTATGTGCTTTACACTGGAGAGTTTTGGCGGGAACACGAAGATCATGACGTCGCTCTGCATTATTTTCCTAAATTTGTGTTATTTCTAGTATTAATATGGAAAAGTGGTAGCTTTTTGCTTATTAACTATTTGTCTATGTGCATAAGTGTTGGCAAGTGATGTTATGCAACATTATGTGTTCTTTCCTGTTGTTTCCAAAACTCCATAAAAGTCTCAGTAAGGTTGCCATCGTTTTACTGGAGCGGGACTTTGACTGGACTGACTAATTTTTTTAAGTCTGACTTCAACTACAACTTGTTTGATGAATCAAACTTATCTATGATCAGAGAATAACGATATTTAGTTACTGTTAGGCTGATGGTTTTGCCAATGTCTTAAACAAATTAAAAAAAAAATGTTTTACTCTGTGCCTTGTGGTTTCCCTAATTTTGGAGTTTTGGCGGGAACACGAAGAAGATCATGTCGTTGCTCTGCATTATTTTCCTAAACTTGTGTTATTTCAAGTATTAATGTGTAAAAGTGGTGGCCTTTTGCTTATTAACTATTTGTGTATGTGCATAAGTGTTGGCAAGTGATGTAATGCGACATAAAGTGTTTTTTCCTGTTGTCTCCAAAACTCCATAGAAGCTTCAGTAAGATCGCCATCGTCTTACTGGAGTGGGACTTTTTACTTGACTGACTAATTTTATATGACTGACTTTGACTATGACTTGTTTTATGAACTAAACTTACGCGTGATGAGAGAATAACGATGTTTATGTTACTGTTAGGCTGATGGTTCTTCCAATGCCTTAAACAAACAATAAAAAAAAAACGCTGCTACGCAAATATTTCAATTTTGATGGATCTGTTCTTTGTTTTCAAATATTTTTTTCATTATTTATACAAAGAATAATTCAGTGTCGAAATATTGTTATTGTACTCAAATTTACTTGGTAACAACGATTAACGTAATATCTGTTCCTTTTTGTTTATGACGTAATAGTGAAGGGTTCTAACATGAGTGATACAAAATCTTTCGTAAACTTTTCGTGTCAGCGATGCTTACAGCCTTTAAAGCTGGATGAGTCCTTGAACAACCTTGGGGAGCACACTATTGCTGATTTGACCCTCCAAATAAGAAGAAATAATGAAGTCGACTTGGATATGCAATCAACCAGTTTAGAACACTATGTCCCGCCTTTTCGTATGTCTGAGTCTGGAAATGGTGCCAACGGGTTCATGGTTATCTCGGATGGATGGGAAACTGCTTCTTTGGGACACCAGCTACATGTAAAGGCTACGTTATTTGATTTATTGTCTAATAATTCAGATGTGGACCATCCTCTTTGTGATGAATGTACAGATACACTTTTGGAGCTGATGGACTATCAATTGCAACAAACAGAAGCTGAATGGAAGGACTATAATGATTATTTAAAGAAATTAGAGGATGATAAAGAAGATCTCAATTTAGACGGCTTAGAAAAGGAATTAGACGATTGGAAACAAGAACAAAGTAGGTTATTACAAGAATTATCAGCTTTACAGAAGGAAGAGAGAGCTATGAAAGAAGAAATTGATATACAAGAGAAGGAAAAAGAGAGGCTGGAAAAAGAAGAACATGTTTATTGGAGGGAATATACTAGATATAGGAAAGATTTGATGACAATTGAAGATCAAATGAAATTTTATGATTGCCAATTAGCTTACACACAATCACAGTTAGAAAAATTAAAAAAGACCAATATATTCAAAGCTACTTTTCACATTTCTGACTCTGGTCAATTTGGTATAATTAACAATTTTAGACTCGGTAGATTGCCGTCAGCACCGGTTGACTGGTCAGAAATAAATGCAGCTTGGGGCCAAACTATCCTATTACTATCATCATTAGCTAGAAAAATAAGTTTTAATTTCCAGCGGTACCGATTAGTACCATACGGTAATCACTCATACATAGAAATATTAGAAGATCAAAAGGTTCTTCCGTTATACGGTTCTGGTGGTTTCCGTTTCCTTTGGGATACAAAGTTTGATGCTGCAATGGTAGCATTCCTTGATTGTTTACAGCAATTCAAAGAACAAGTAGAGAAAGGCAATACTGGTTTCTGTCTACCATACAGAATAGATAAAGGAAAGATTGAAGATACGGCATCTCCACCGCATGCATATTCTATAAAAATTCAATTCAATTCAGAAGAACATTGGACTAAAGCTTTGAAATATATGTTGACTAATTTAAAATGGGCTCTCACTTGGATATCTTCACAGTTCAGTGAAGACAAACCTGATGGTTTATAGAATTCAAAGTATGTATTTAAAAGTCATCAGAGTCTGGGATTAATAAGATACTAACTTTTTAATGCTGTCCGAATAAAGATTCATATTGTCAGTAATTCAATGTCAATATTTACACTTAGCGTGAACCCTCTGGATGTAGTAAGAGGTTGTATGAACCTAAATGTCAAGAAAGATTTTGAAATCATGTATATATTATCAGTGCTAATTGAAGGGAAAAAAAAGTGGCAACTGGACTGTAGCCTGAATAATTTTCAGTTTAAAGGGCAACCTCTCCAACAACAGTGGGACTACAGGTCCAAACCCACAAGTTTCTTGTCATCCATTCCAATCGCATTAATCACAGCTGGCATAGATTTGCATTGTGGTAGTATATCCCTACTTTATTTCTCTACCATCTGAACACACTTATGCCATCTATTGGTGCAGTAGGAATTAATTAGTAAAAGTTGAATTATAGTAAACTGTGTATTACACACAGTCTACCTTACATATTGCGAATGGATGGATTTATTTTCCTATGAATTGGGAAGTATGTTACGTATTTTAATGTATTTGTAAATACAAAAAAGGAATATGTTAATCATGAAAAAGTTGTAAATAAAACTTATAGTTGAAAGCGTTGTTAACTTTTATTTAAATGAAATTATATATATTTAAATTAGCTTTTTATTTAAATGAAACTTAGGATCAGGATAGCTTAGAACATAAGTTAGTGTTATAAATATTCATATGTTAATTATTCTATTGAGTATGTAATATCTCTTCTAGTATTATAATTGTTAAAATGAGAACAAAAAACATTATTACTATGACAGTCAAAATAATGATATTCACATGCTCATAAATCTCATCAGTGTCGACATCATATATATAAAAAAAATATTATCGACATCATAATATAAATAATTATACATATAGGTATGTAATTTTCAAAGAATTTTTAAAAATAGCATTTATTCCTGGTAGGATATTTTTGTTTTGTTTCGCCAATAATCTTTCATTTTTGTTTGTTTTTAATTGTAATTAAGTCCTTTGTAAATTACTGTGATTATAAATTTCGTAATTCCTTTGTCATTTTTGTACCTGTGCTCTCTGTAATCATCCATCCATCAGCCTTTTAAGGTCCACTGCTGGACATAGGCCTCCCCAAGAATGGGGGATAGTGCCGTAATCGCCACGCTTGGCAGGCGGGTTGGCGATCGCAGTGGGTGTTGTTAATACTCGAAGGAGTGCTGTTGCCCACTCTCTCGGCATTCCCTCAGTCGGCTCTTACGACTCCCATGGGTGGAGAGGGGAATATATAAAAATAATCTATAATATATAAAAATAATTATCGTTTTTATATCGTTTAACGATATTATTATATAATATTGAGAAACGGATTTTAGTAGTTTTATTCATAATATCCTTTGTTTATATGAGTATTAGCAGATTAGATTATTGGTCAGTTTTAGCTAAATATCGTTCAGCGCCCTCTTTTATAATCGGTTTGAGCTAATTATTGCTCAGCGCCATCTATTTAACCGTTGTAGTACTTGTTGCTACTTTGATTTACTTTGCTACGTGAATATTACTCATGTTCTTAATGTCCCTAATAGGTGGCAGTTGTTTTAATATCTCAGATTACTTGTTTTTGTATAATTATGTTTTTTTTTTTATGTATTTCTAAATAATTTATTATTCGATGAAAGAATATGGTGGTATGTACCTATCCGTTTGCTGTTCGGGTCTAACACCAAACAGTAACGCCAAATAGACGAAAATTTTAAATAAGGAGTAGGTACAGCTACCTAATAAGTAGCTATACCTACTCCTTATTTAAAATTTTCTTCAGCATAGATAGGTAGTACCTATCTATGCGGAAGAAGTAAAGAAGGATCATCCAGTTCAGACCATCCATCTCAGTTATAAAAATGTATTCTGTGAGATCATCATCTCCCTAGCCATATCCTAACAAAGTTTTGTTAGGGTCGTCGTCCGAACCACTGAAGTAATGTAACATATTTCCAGTGGCCCGCCAATAAAGGCGGAGAAACGGCACACGGCGGGTTTATTTAGTGGGTTAAGGCCCCACACTACCCTGTTCGTTTGCCCCGAACGACGGGGTGTGCGGAAAGGAACATTTTTTCTAGCCTTAATAAAAAAAGGGTCGTCCGTTCTGTTCGGTTTTAGCTGATCCACCAATATTTACACGGAGCGGCTGCTTATCATCCACGACCCGACTAAGGGGAAAATTCTGGCAATCTTAGAAAAAAGCTGAAGTCAGATCCTTATTTTATTCAATACTCTGACAACCTGTATCTAACTGATGAAAATTTCAGGCTTTGATTACCAGCCAAGCGAATGACCCTGTGAAGTTTGGTAGCGATCGGATCAACAGGGACGATTTTTTTGGGCAAGTTTTGCAATATTTTCTCCATATATGAAGCTACCCTTTAGTAAAGAACGATATGAGCAGGTATCCATCCATCCATCAGCCTTTCATCGTCCACTGCTGGACATAGGCCTCCCCAAGAGAACGCCACAACGAGCGGTCCCGTCATGGGGGATAATGCCGTAATCGCCACGCTTGGCAGGCGGGTTGGCGATCGCAGTGGATATTGTTGATATTCGAGGGAGTGCTGCTGCCCATTCCCCCTATATTCCCTCAGTCGGCTCTTACGACTCCCGTGGGTAGAAGGGGGTGGGACAATTCTAAAGCCGGCCCCACACAACGAACCTGTGTTCATCATACAAATATTTGTCCTGAGTGGGAATCGAAACCACAACCTCGTGCACGGAAGTTTCATTATAAATGTTTTAGTAGCTAAGGCGTGATAGCGTAACAAACAAAAAAACTCACGCATTTTTAATATTAGTAAGGAAACCAGCCTTTGCCTGCGGCTCTGCCGCCAAAAGCTAGTTTTTTGGGTTATATCTCAGGTTCCCGGTATACGAGGAGGGATCAAAAAGTAGTGAGAACGACATACTTGGTAAGAAAAAAAATTAATACTGGCAGGCATAGCTCAGATACATATTTGTAATATTAAAAAAAAGAAAAAAAATATTCGATTCTCTTTTGTTTTTTTCTGAATGTAGTCATTTGTTTGCTTCGAAAATGGAGAAAAACTAAGTGCGAGCCGTTATAATATAATTCTAAAGCCGGCCCCACACAGCCAATGATGATGAAATATGAGCAGGTATACAAACATTTTTCATAGTGAACGTATTAACATTGTTTGTAAAATTACTTATTGTCTTGTAACAATAAACTAGGTCGACAATAATAACTCCAGTATCATCAGGGTAGCGGCGGTTAAAGGTAGCGGAAATAAAATTATATTTCAAGTTCGCAAAAACACTCGCCATTGTGTTTTTTTGAAGTGAAAACTTCTTTTAGCGCGGTACGCATATTTTTAAATGAGATAAAATCTCTGGACTCGCGACACCGTTACAAGACGCAGCTATAGTGTGTGCATTGGAAATTAAATTTGACACACTTCCCTATTCCCGATTGAGTTGAAATTTTACACCTATATGTGTATCGCATGACAATGCAATATTATGATGACATGGAGCTGATCTGATGATGGAGCTGGAAGGTGGACCTAGAAACCCTGTAATGAAACGGCGCAACCCCATCGAGTTTGGGCTTGTATGATTCGTCTTGACGAGTTTTTGTCTCTAGATGGTATCCAGGGTCTGATGATGGAGCTGGAAGGTGAAGATGAAGGTGGAAGGGGAAGTGCTCTAAACCACTAAGCTATCCTACTGATCCTTCGATCATCCCAAATTCTTAGTCACATTTGTCTTACGACTAACGCCATCTACCGGCAAGCATTACATGCATCCAATATAGTAAGTTTAATTTTGCAATTTTCACTTCCCCGGATTGGAAAAGATGCGTGGTTCGATTCCCGCTCCTGCTAAAAATCTCTTTTTCTTTATTCACAAATAATTTGTACTTTAAAAAGCAGCGGAGCATGTCAATTGCTAAAAGAAATAGATCTAAAATGTTTGAAAAAAATCGCGCCATCAAATAGTATGAATTTTAATTGCAAAATTAAACTTGTTTATGCCTTCAACAGCCAGTGGTCAGTTCTGTATTTTCTATTGGCACAGCCGACTTCCCTGGTTTTGGCATTACGTTCAAAACTTATGAGATATGCACTCACCTTGATCAATACTAGGCAAATCCGGCGACACCGTTGTCGACGGGACACACACACCGACACGTACAAATGTTTCGCTGGCCATCCTAGTCTACCCCTTTTGAATCATCGCCGATCAAATCTTGTAACAACCGTTTGATTCGAAATACCACTGGGCAGATCCATCCGAGTGGATCGTATAACCGTGCCACCATAGACAATACATTACGTCGAGTTAACAGTCTTCTCTGCTGGTAAGTTTACACGATAACCCAAACTATCCGATAGAGGGTCCCACTGAATTCCGAGAACCTTGATATAACCGCCATCCGCACCGTCAAACGAACGCGGTGACTCTAAATGATCCGAAGGCAATCCCTTTAACAAAGCCGGTTCATTGGACGACCACTTCCGTAATTCATAGCCAGCTGTATCCATCAATGAAACGAGTTCATCTTTTAGGCTCCGAGCTTCCTTAAGGTCATCAGCACCACCACTGAGATCGTTGACGTAACTATTCTTCAAGAGAAGCCGAGCCGCGCGAGTCTCCTGTTTCGCATTGCGTGCTAGCTGATGAAGACATCGAATAGCAACGAAAGGGCTTGACTTCAAACCATAAGTATTAGTAGTTAACGCGTACACTTGTAGTGGCTGCGAAGGAGACGCTCGCCAATATATCAATTGGTATTTCCGATCATCCGGGTTTATCCAGGTTTGGCGAAACATCATTTTTATATCCGTAGTAAAAATAATACGTGGCCACCGAAAGTTTAATATAATGTCCACAATATCATTCTGCAGTCGCTCGCCGGCGTACAGACAATCATTCAATGATACCCCAGTACTTGTGCGTACACTTCCGTCAAATACGACACGTATTTTGTCTACGTTTCCCGATTTCTTAAATACACCGTGATGACACAAGAAATAATCCGAGTTGACATTAAAATTAGACAACGTCATGTGACCGAATTTAATGTATTCCGTCATAAATTCTACATATTTTTTACGAAATTCTGGTTGCCGTTGCATTTTACGCTCAAGTGCGACAAAACGTTTCAATGCAGTTTGCTGAGAACCCCCTAATCGCTTGTGATCTGATAAGAGTGGAAGCCGAACCATATATTTCCCGTCTGTCCCACGTAACGTGGTTGAACTAAATAAATTCTCACAGTCCACATCTGCTGGATTTTTATACACAAGAACGGGGGCTGGTTCCTCAGAATGCCAGAATTTTTCTACCGCTTCTAAAAGTGTGATTCCCGTAAAGGTGTTCGAATTACCGTTTATAACCGAATCAAAAATAGCTGACTGTGCCGGACCGAAAACAGCAAAATCAAAAATTGTGCCCAGACCGAAAGGTCCACCAGAACCTAAGTCAACCTTTTCACCATTTAAAATCTGCCCTAAAATGTCGCAGCCGAAAATAATATCAATTTGTGAGGTAGGAAAATCTCCGTTATCCGATAATTTAATATTTTTAGATATTTTTATATATATTTTTAGCATTTGACATGCTTAGCACTATACATTAAACACAAAGTGAAAAATGTGAAATCGAAAATAACAGTCAGGAGCAGGATTTGAACCTGCATCTTCTGGATACCGTCCAGATGTTTTACCAATTCAGCCATCCTGACAATTGCTCCTGACTGCTAATTTCGATAACACATCATACTTAACGTCTTTGGGTGACGCCTGCGCCATCTGTCGGAAGTATTTTCATACATTATACCGACCAGGTAAACTTAATTTTACAATTAAGATTTTACCTAATAATGACGCAAACCCTTTAAATATTTAGATATTTTTATATATATTTTTAGCATTTGACATGCTTAGCACTATACATTAAACACAAAGTGTCAGGATGGCTGAATTGGTAAAGCATCAGGACGGTATCCAGAAGATGCAGGTTCAAATCCTGCTCTTGACTGTTATTTTCGATTTCACATTTTTCACTTTGTGTTTAATGTATAGTGCTAAGCATGTCAAATGCTAAAAATATATATAAAAATATCTAAATATTTAAAGGGTTTGCGTCATTATTAGGTAAAATCTTAATTGTAAAATTAAGTTTACCTGGTCGGTATAATGTATGAAAATACTTCCGACAGATGGCGCAGGCGTCACCCAAAGACGTTAAGTATGATGTGTTATCGAAATTAGCAGTCAGGAGCAATTGTCAGGATGGCTGAATTGGTAAAGCATCTGGACGGTATCCAGAAGATGCAGGTTCAAATCCTGCTCCTGACTGTTATTTTCGATTTCACATTTTTCACTTTGTGTTTAATTTAATATTTTTATTGGAAATACGTAATCGGTGTGTTAAATAAGCAGTAGGTTTCTTCAACACCACCGCCGTGACCGATAATTAGGGTTGACCTACCTTCTTAGGTCTAAAATGAACCGTAACGACATGCTGACTACCGTTAGCCTGCACGCCGCCGATAACTACTAAAGATGTCTGAGTGTAATGTCGCTTCAATCGTAAACTCTGAACAAAGTCGCCTTTTATTATTGAAACTTGTGAACCAAGATCAAGTAAGGCCCGTGCCTCGACAAAATCGTTATGTCCCGATCTTACTTCAATAATAACCGTAGTTAAAATAATATTATCCGCTAGCCGAGGTAATGAAGCGACATTACAGGTCTGTAATTGCTATTGTGAATAGTTATTTTGCCGACGCTGTCCCACCATTGGTCTCACAGACCGTCTGTAATCGCGTCCCGCACGCGAGTGACTTTCGCGAGACTGCTCAGCACCACCGGCCTCATACCGTGCGCCCACGGCCTTTACCTCAAAACGTGATTCATCACTTTCGCGGCGCTCGCCTTGCCTAGAACGAGCTGACGGCGATGGACTCGGAGATGAACGTCTATGGATCACATTAACCGATCGTACCGAAAGTGGAGGGGACCGCCTGCCACTAAAGCCATCGTCACGTGACACCGACATAACACAAATCATTTTGTTATGGCCGATATTACCGCACCGATCACATGGTACGTGTAGAGCACAACTCGCCGCCGTGTGTTCACCGAAACAGCGATAGCAAAGACCCTTATTTGCCACCCAATATTTACGATCTTTATTCGTTAATCTTCCGAATTTAAAACAATTACCAATACTATGTCCCGAAAGTTGACAATAAAGGCATTGTTTACCAGACGTATGCCTGTTTTGATAATTATCTGCTACATGGTGCACATTACGCGCTTGTTTGCGAACGCGTTCCGCATATGTTTCCATAACTGATTCCGATGCCGTATCTACGAGTATGTAGCTCCAGTGATCCGTAGGAAAACCTAAATTAGTTAAGGACCGTGTTGATTCCAACAGAGGGTTCAGTACATTGGTTCGGAGACCCGAACATTTATTTAAAACCGGTAAATTTAATATCTTTGTAATATGGGAATCAGCCAATAATCTTTTATTTTCATACCTACTCTTAAGTATATCCATAGCCGTGTCTAAAGATTCGTCAACTATTGGCAGATGTTTAATCAGAGACCATGGATCCTTTTGTACATGCGAGAACAAGTAGTAGAACTTTTCCGTTTTCGAGATATCCTTCCGAGACAACACTAACGACGTGAACAAATTAATGAAGCTAGTCCATGAATATATGTCACCGTCATAAACCGACAGATTAATAGGTGGAAGCCGAGCTGTCTGAGCACTTTGAGTGGGCTGATGTGTACCTTCCACATTCGGATAAGCCACCGATATCGAATCCAGCTGATTGTAAATTTCTTCAGCTTCTTTATACTGCGCGTCATATCCAGCGACCGACTTTTCGTCACTATTATCGGTTAAAACCGCCTCGTAAGCTTCGACCAACGCCTTATATTTGTCCTCCAATTTCCGAAACCGTGCCGATATCACACTTGGACTTTGACCTTTACTTGTAACCATTTCAAGAGTATTTTTAAACCAGTCATAATTTATTTTAAACTTTACTTGCAGTTTAGAACTCATTTTAACAGAACCTCTCAAGATGACAATTAAAACAGAAAATTAAGTTGTGTAAAAACTCAAAAAATATACACAAACTACTGATAAACCGTACTATATGCGAATATAACGAAGTTTACAACAAATATATGAAATGGAGTGCTTAGAACGTAAGAAAACTAGTGATAGCCAATTTCTAACGAAAATACTATCCGCGCGAAGATGGACCAAATGTTTATACCTTCGACAGCCAGTGGTCAGTTCTGTATTTTCTATTGGCACAACCGACTACCAGGTTTTGGCATTACGTTCAAAACTTATGAGATATGCACTCACCTTGATCAATACTAGGCAAATCCGGGGACACCGTTGTCGACGGGACACACACACCGATACGTACAAATGTTTCGCTGGCCAGCCTCAATATCTCACAAATGTACATACACGTTTTGTTACGTATATAAATTCTTAAAAACACATAGATTATCCGTAACAGCAATGAAATAAGTTTTACAAGGTTTTATAGTTCTGCCGTGAACAGAGCGTCCATACACCGACCGACAGCGCGGGGCAGTGTCTTTTTCCAAATTACCCTTCACCGATCTTAGATTTGCACATACCCACATATTTATTGAAAATAATGCCAAAACAAAACTTACTATATTGGATGCATGTAATGCTTGCCGGTAGATGGCGTTAGTCGTAAGACAAATGTGATTAAGAATTTGGGATGATCGAAGGATCAGTCGGATAGCTTAGTGGTTTAGAGCACTTCCCCGGATTGGAAAAGATGCGTGGTTCGATTCCCGCTCCTACTAAAAATCTCTTTTTCTTTATTCACAAATAATTTGTACTTTAAATACTGTTTATAGTTTCAAGTTTTCACTTCTGTCAGTAGTCCTCATGACTGATTTAATTTTTTTTATTGTTAGTGGTGGTTGACAAACCAGCAGCTCAGGTACTAAGCACCGTTTAAAGAACTAGTGCTTTAAATAGCACAAGCCAAACCAGTGCTTTAAATAGCACAAGTTGTTGCCTCGATGTAAAGTAGGTACCAATCGATTGGCTCGGTTTAGGACACCCACTTTTGCTGGCCAATTTGGCTCAAAAGGGAGAGCTCTCGACTTCAAACACAAGTTTGCTCCATCTCTCCTCTGGCTGGCTGTTCCGAGGGACTTTCTGACAGTTAGTACGAGGAGGGATCAAAAAGTAGTGAGAACGACATACTCCTTGGTAAGAAAAAAAATAAATACTGGCAGGCATAACTCAGATACATATTTGTAATATTAAATAAGAAAAAAAATATTCGATTCTCTTTTGTTTTTTTCTGAATGTAGTCATTTGTTTGCTTCGTGTCGGAACGTGTTCTCGAAAATGGAGAAAAACTAAGTGCGAGCCGTTATTAAATACCTCTGTTTAAAAAAGTTAACGACGCAAGAGATTCATTGCGATTTGGAGGCAACATTAGGAGAGTCTGCTCCGCCGTATTCCACTGTTGCAAGGTGGGCTTCTCAATTTCGAGTAGGGTCATGCACGGAAGACGAACATCGTTGCGGCCGTCCATCGACGTCAGTCACCCAAGAAAATGTTGCGAAAGTCAAGAAAATTATATTGAGCGATCGAAGAGTTACCATCCGATACTTAATTCAAAAAAACGGGCATTTCATATGGAAGTATTCAATCCATATTGAAACAATCTTTGGATATGAGAAAAGTCTCCGCAAGATGGGTGCCGAGAATGTTAACCGACAGTCAGAAACAAAATCGACTTGACATTTTGAAGATACTGTTGGACAAGTTTCAAGAAGATTCTGAAAACTTTTTGTCTCGTTTCGTAACAATGGACGAAACATGGGTCCATCATTTTGATACCGAGATAAAACAGCAATCTTCGTAATGGAAACGGCCATCATGACCGACCCCGAAGAAGTTTCGTGCCGTGGCATCGGCTGGCAAGGTTATGGCCTCAATATTTTGGGACTCAGAAGGGATATTGTTGATTGATTACCTGGAGCGTGGAACCACTATTACAGGCCAATATTATGCAGCTTTAGTTCCCAAGTTGAGGAATGCCATCAAAGAGAAAAGCAGAGGGAAACTTCGAAGTGGCGTGCTATTTCATCACGACAACGCACTCGCGCACAGGTCAGCAGTTGCGATGGCTGCTATTCAGCAAGCTGGCTTCGAATTGGTTGACCACCACCCTTATTTACCAGATCTGGCGCCTAGCGATTTTTATCTGTTAATTGAAAGAATACTTAAGGGGAAACAGGTACGAAGACGATAACGAGGTGATGGATGCCGTGGAGAGCTTTTTGCAGGACCAAGACAAAACTTTTTTTTTGAAAGGTCAATCCCTTTCACTCCTCCTCGGTGATCTTTTTGTGCTCCTTACCTAAGGAGCACAAAAAGATCACCGTAACGAAAGCCGTATTGGCGATCACTGATTATTTCGTGATCCTCAAGGTACGGTAAGGTTCTCCAATAACTTACTCTTTGAGAATTGTGTGTACATGGGCTAACTTCCAAGAAGTTGGAATCATGCCTAGTAAAAGAGATGGTACAGGTGTGGACATACGAATGCCAATTGGCCTGTTTGACATAACGTTATATATATACATAGACGTTCAATAACTTCAACTACCCCTTGAATGTACCTACTGCAAACCCCGCAGATAGTATGTAGTGTGGCTGTCCCGCCATCCAAATTCGAGTTGGAGTTAACAGTGGGCCCCTTTTCCCTTGGAGCCCTCTTGTTAGATCTGGAAATGGAAATAAACTTTCGCCTCAGCCTTTGCGTTCCGATCCTGACATGTCCTGGACTTATAAAAGGCAAGTGCGGACTGCTTTGCACGCAGACGACTAATTGTTGAACCAAGAACGACTGCGTCCAGCAACTGGTATTGTGGTACCTAAATAATTCCACCCCTATAAACACAATATCTGTACCATAGTCTGCATAGATGCCAGGACAAGAGAAGCAATGGCAATTCGCACACATTTGTGACTCCAAACTTATGTGTGTAATATTACCTGCATAAAGACAGCGTGGTGAGCGTGTTGGACTATAGGTACCTACTATAACCTAAAACTCCTCTCTATCTGAGAGAAGAGTCGAATCCAACTAAAACGGTAAGACTGTAATGGGTTGTTGATGGATTGTGAAAAAACATCTAAATCGATGTAAATTTTATCTTTATCATAGAGTAAAGAATGTCAATAAAGTTACCAACAGATAAAATAATAATCTCTATGATAGAGACTACATTGCTTAGATAAAGTACCTATAAAAAAAAACTCATAACTTTATTGAGTTATTTACTTTAAACACAAAGTGAAAAATGTAAAATCGAAAATAACACTCACGAGCAGGATTTGAACCTGCATCTCCCGGATATCGTCCAGATGCTTTGCCAATTCAGCCATCGTGACCACTGCTCTCGACTGCTAATTTCGATAACACATTCATTTTTAACGTCTTGGGCGACGCACACATTTTTCACTTTGTGTTTAATGTATATGCCTAAGCATGTCAAATGCCAAAAAAGTATATAAAAATTTCTAGAGTTATTTACTATTTACTTTACCAGCTTTACCTACATGCTATAGGTAGATATTAAAACACAATGTTACAAAATGGCCGCCTTTCTACTGTTTCCCGCGCTTTGAGAAACGAGACAAAGACTAATTACAGGCACAATTTTTAGCAGCATTCCTCGAAAATTCGTGTTCTTTTAAAATGATTTTGGTTGTATTTAACATAATACAGATTCATTATTCTGACAATACTCTTTGATATAGGTATACGTAGCCTGCGGTTATGTCTCCCTTTATAACGCGGACCAAGGAGGTTGTTTGATCCATGCTTTAGAACGATATCTATTATTATCATTTTATTCGTTATCAATGCTTTTATTAGGTACCTACGTATTTTTTATATCTATAATGGAGTGAACACACTTGGCTTTTGATGTAAGTACCTATCTATTTTATAGCTAACTACTTGAAGTTATCAAACTAACTATTATATTCAACGAGAGGTTTTGGATCTCACTTAATCTAGTCTCACTTTATAAGCATAACGTTTACATTTAGCAAACTATAACACTGAAAACCTAAAGTTTTCACATGTACTGTAAGGCGTGTTTGTAATGCGAGCTTAAACTTTTCATAGGTACTTAAATGCCAAACTTGCTTATAGATAATCTGTTGAAATTTAACATTGTAATGGAAACATACGAGCAGAATAAAGAGGCGGACACTCTTTCTCTATCACCTACCTACTTAAGTTCGTTGATAGCTTTTTTTACAACAAGGCTCGTAAATATGTATACAGTCTACCAGATGGTAAGGGGATACCGTAGCCTATAAACGCTAGCAACATTAGAGGCATCACTAATGCGTCGCCCATGGAAAGGTATGGGAGGTGAATAGGAAGAATAATGGGGAGAGGATAGGGACGGGGTTTGGTCCTTCGGCGCTTTCACTAATCATGTTAAAAACAACAGTAGTAGTCCCAACATTTGTTTCACGCTGGTCTGCTGTGAGAGGGTGGTACTTCCCCGATCGAGCCGGTCCATTCATGCTGGGATAAACAAGGCTCTACATCTACACGGATATCTGTAGGTATCACGGATATATCTATGTCATTGGCATGCTCCAAATGCATTATTTGAAACTCCCAGCGATTGGCCTGGAAATAGATGTTGGCTCTAGTAGGTCCATCCATCCATCCGTCAGCCTTTCATCGTCCACTGCTGGACATAGGCCTCCCCAAGAGAACGCCACAGTGAACGGTCCTGTGCCGCCTGCATGCCTAGTAGGTAATCTATATTAATAATTCGGTCAAGGGGTACGGTAGATTCGATTGAAACCTTACCTGAATAATAAATCATAAAAAAATAATGATTTCGAGTCTATAACATATATCCGCAAAATTCGGATTGTCGAGTATTTTTGTTAAATTCTAATGGTGCAAATGGCAGTCGCCATATTGGCCACTCAGATGCTATCTTGAATTCGTTAAGGCCATTGTGTTATTAAGGCCGATTCACACGTATCAGTTCTGTAAAAGATTGTGTATTATGAATCACATTTCGCCCGAGCAAAGGGAAACCCCCTTCCATCTAGTTAATATAATATTAGCGAGTTATATATACTTACACTACTATCTCATAATAGTGTAGATAGGGACAAAGTTATATCCAAGAAAATGAAATCATCATCATCCATAAAGATCATGTCCATAAAGTCCTTTTTTTAGTAAGTTGTCCCGTGACCACGGCTGCTGCAACGCAGTTGAAACGTCGGGTAAAAGTTAGGTAGTTAATAATTTCACCTAATTTATTTTATACGCGAAAAAAGACCCGCTTATGTTACTTTAAATAAGTCCTTATAAATTTCTAAAGCACAAAAAGTTTACACGAAAAAAAAGGTTTAATGTCCCCATTTAGCTTTTGAATCACAGTGAATGTTGCTTTATAATCTCAAACCAATTTAATCGCAGACATATATCATGATAGATTCTGAAATAGTCTTTAGAATGTAATAATTTGGGGAGAATAAATTTATGAGGTGCTCCGAACGCTTCGCATTTCTTAATTGTTTATAAACTAACTTTGTTGGGAATTTTAGGCGTATTTCGCCTCCCATAATTGTTATACAACAATAATAATATTATTATTGCTTTAATAATATTATTCCTCGTGAAGTTAAAGTTTCTTCGTAAAATGGGACAAACTCAATAATTTAAAACAAAATATAAACAAGACATCACCCTATTCACTCCCCCGCGTGTGTGTACTAAAGAAAAGTTTAGGGGCACGGCCCACTTGATGGTAAACAGTACTAAGTGTACTGTCAAGATGCTGCTCCCCATTTCGAGTCTCACATGAGAAATCAAAGAATGAACGGCTATCTCCCTCTGCAACCAAACCACACCAAGAGGTGATTTATGGTCGGTCGGGATACGGTGGTACCGACCCACTCGGGCCCGATAACAAGTGACTGCCGTAAGTACTGCCACTTGGAACCCTACTATCTGTAATGCAGTGGGTGATAATTGCATACTTCCCTTAGCCGCTTCGTACGACACCCACGTGAAAGAATCGTGTGGCGACACTATTGATCTGTGTATGTACGCGTGGGGCAGTCAGCCAGCCCCACGCGTAAAGAAGTACTTCTTAAAATTAGCGCGAAATGGCCCCTAGACTCCCGGGAGTCTTATACCTACGAATACATATATAAAAAAATTTGTTCAAAAATCCTTTTTTTTTTTAATCCAGGGGCCCGGAAAAGCGGGCCGGATTTTTTTTATTTCTAGGTAAACTGGTATAAAAAAATAACTAGACCACTTATCTTAGTTCTGTATAAGGTATCGGCTTTATGAATTGTTCCTTTATGTACAGAAGTAAAGTGTCTGCACTTTACGCCTATAAAAAAATAAACAATACGAAGTACGAACGTACGACGTAAATACTCGTGCAATGACCTTGACCACAAGAATTGTCAAAGCAATATTCTATAAATGTTATATAGATATTATATCAAAAATTGGTTCAAATGCATAAGCAGAGTCTAGTGTCCATATTTCAATATTAATCTTGTATATTACAATGAAAAAATAAAATAATGACTTGAATTTGGCATACTTTTTTTTATTTACGAAAGCGGGTATATGTTTAGTGTCAAATTACTAATATAATGTATAGAAATACCCACATACAGCCATATATCATATTTGTAATACATTATGTGGGTATAACTAACAGATTCTAATTAGAATATAATTATACATTAGGTACTTACCGAAATGTTGAATTGTTTGGTACATTGGACGAAAATGGCGCCAATCCTTGACAAATCCATTACACTTCACTACACAACAACTAAAACTATAATCACAAATCCACTTATGTAAACACCTTTATCGTATCGTTTATATTAAACAAAACACTATTACAATACAATCACAAAACTTTTAGAAAGATAAACAAACCGGCACTTGAGTCACTTGACCCACACGCATGCGCAAAAAAATGACGTCAAAACTAAAAGGCAGAGCTCACTTTGTACAATTTTTTTATCTGTGTTTACATCGGAACCATAGAGATGTAAGAGTTGCAATACCATAAACAATTGTTTTACTTTTTTAGGAAAAAACCTTGACCATGTAAGTTTCACCAAAAAAATATGAAAATTAAAATAAAATATGGGTTTTGCGTGCCGAGCTCGGCACGCTGGGAGCGAGGAGAATGGCGTGAAATAGCGGCGGCCATCTTGAGCGTGCCGAGCTCGGTACGCAAGGGATTGGAAGGGATAAGACATGAAAACCGCAGTACTTTTTGAAATTAGCGCTATCTATGTGATTTATTGAAAACTACTTAGTAAGACCAATACATTATTAGTTAGAAACTTATCAAATAATAAATTTTATTGTGAAAAATGAAGATTATGAGGCCTGCACTTTTTGGATTTTCCAAAGTATTTTATATTTATTTATATATCACACGGATACAGCCGACTTCATATAATCAGTAGTCGTGCAAAGTGGGGCCAGTTTAGCTATTACTATGTTTTTTTATTAGACAGCAACAACTATCATATATTCTTGAGGTAGGGTACCTTCCCGCGGGAGGGGGGTGGACGTCCCCCACCCAGCGTGGTGGCCAGATGGCAGGGCGACGCCCGCCGAGCTGCCATGGCCAACTGGAGGGCGCGGCTGGAGGCGCCCCGGGCCGGTCTTTGGACCGTAGGTGCGCTCCAGCCAGTGCTGGAAGAGTGGGCAGGGCGACGGCACGGAGTCCTTACCTTCCGACTGGTGCAGGTGCTGTCGGGGCACGGTTGCTTCGGCAGATATCTGCACATTGTCGCAAGGAGGGAAGCGACTCCGGGCTGTCACCATTGCGGCTGCGACGAGGACACGGCGCAGCACACGCTCGAGTCGTGCCCGGCTTGGGCCGAGCAGCGTCGTGAACTTGTCGCAGCAATAGGGGGGAACCTCTCGCTGCCGAGCGTCGTCAGAGCGATGCTTGGCAGCGACAGGAATTGGGCCGCGGTCGCTGCCTTCTGCGAGGAGGTCATCTCGCGGAAGGAAGCGGCGGAGAGGGCCAGGGAGGCTGATCCTTCCGCAGACCCAAACCGCCGCCAGCGACTGGGGCGGCGCAGGCGTGAATATTTGCGCCTAATGCCGCCCTAGCTGGGGCTGCGGGTGGATGGACCGGGGAACGTCCGCCACCCGCAAGGCCTCCCGCGAAGGTACGACGCTCCGTGTACGGATGCGTTGCTCAGATGAGGGTACCCGAAAGGGTAAGCCGCCGGCGGACCACCGAAGGCATGTAACATAGTTCCAGTGGCTCGCCAATAAAGGCGGAGAGACGGTTCACGGCGGGATTCTTTAGTGGGTGAAGGCCCCACACTACCCTGTTCGTTGCCCCGAGCGACGGGGTGTGCGGTTAGGAACAATTTTTTGCGCCTAAACAAACAAAAAAAAAAAAAAAAAAAAAAAAAAAAAAAAAAAAAAAAAAAAAAAAAAAGGGTACCTTCCCTTGCTAATAAACATTGTATAAGCTCCGAATAGTTATTCTTTTGTTCCGTTCCTTCAACGTTAAACTGTCATATTATTGATAAAGTCAAAACACTGAATAACTGTTCAGGGGGGTTAGAATGTATCTCACTCGATCATATCGACATGACATCGTGTCATTGTAATTGGTTGGGCGATCACCGTGATTGAGAGATTATTGCGACATCACGTGTCGGTTTCTTTACCAATCACAAGCGAGACGATACGATTTAGAGAGTTACATTCTACGGGCCCTGAGGTTATACAACGTTTATTAGTAAAGCAGGTATAGTTTCTAGCTAATAGTGCTTAAATGAAAACTGTCAGAGCTAGATCGGAGTTTGGGACCGCCTTTTTCATGTCCATTGTGACTTGCACTTCTATCGAATGATTTCGTTGTCTTCAGAACCCATTCAATGACGTAGAATAAAGCCTTTTTGTGGTGAAATAAGAGCGGAGCATGTGGCACTAGCAGGTTTTTAGAAACCTTGCTATTTTGTGCAGCTTCCAATTTGACTTTCAAAATTATTATTTAATTTGTCTCTGCATGGGACAAAAATATTTGGAATATTTTTTATTATATATAGTGGTCGACAAACGACTTGACTACCAAATAATCGACCACCATATATCTAATAATCCTTCAGTGAAGTTATTTATAAAAAGCTTTTTATTATTATTTAATTAAATTATATGTTATTTATAATTTGCCGGACCGGCTTTAGAATTGTCCCACCCCTCTCCACCCGTGGGAGTCGTAAGAGCCGACTGAGGGAATACCGGGGGCAGCAGCACTCCTTTGAGTAATAACAACATCCACTGCGATTGCCAACCCGCCTGCCAAGCGTGGCCATTACGGCACTATCCCCCATTCTTGGGGAGGCCTATGTCCAGCAGTGGACTTTAAGAGGCTGATGGATGGATGGATCGATGGATTATAATTATTTATAATAGGTACTAGCTTGTGGCTGCGGTGAAGCCGTTTTAAGGTTATACCTCAGGTTTCCGATATAGTAGCGGGATAAAATTAATCAAAAACTATCAAACAAAAAAAGTTTCATCAAAAAAATGATATTTTTTTTTATTGCTTTTGGTGGCAGACGAGCCACGGCCCATCTGATGGTAAATGGTAGCCGTCGCTCATGGACTCAACTATACCGAGAGTATTGTCAAGCTGCTGCTCACCATTTCATTTCACCGCTATGAAATGAAAGAATAAACGGCTATCTCCTGCTACAGCCAAAACGCAAATATGTGCTTCTTGGCTGGTCACACGGGAGATGGTGGTACCAACCCGCTAGGGCCCGATACCAAGTGAGTACTCCCACTTGGTACCCAGCCCTACCACCAGTCATGCAATGGATGATAATTGCTTACTTCCCTTAGTCGCCTCATACGACACCCATGAGAAAGAATGGGGTGGTGACACTTGTATTCTTAGTCCGTCACCACACGGACAAAAACGCCTAAATAGTCTAATACATTCAGTTTTTCTCAAATAAATATACAGACACAGCTGTGTTATAGGTTTATAATAATATAGATGCTTCTCAGTAGCAGCCCGGAGTTTGGAAATGTGCCCGGTAGACGTCAATAGGCTCGCCCCCTATTACGTGGGACTTAAACATAGTTGGCGAGTCGTGGGTGTGTAATACACCTCTGCCTACCCCTTCGAGGAATACAGGCGTGATGCTATGTATAGATGCCTTCGTGTAATTATTTTCAGCTCTTATTTTCGACCCACTCCTGGACACGGGTCACCTCTCATGGTGAGAGTGATTAGGCAATAGAATATAGTGAATACGTAGTCCACTACGAATTGGCAGACTTCACAAACCGTCGAGTTCTCTCAGGCATGCAGGTTTCCTATCACCGAAGGAATGTAACATAGTTCCAGATGGCACACGGCGGGTTTCTTTAGTGGATGAGGGCCCCACTCTACCCTGCTCGTTGCCCAGAACGACGGGGTGTGCGGTTAGGTACATTTTTTCCCGCCTTACCAAAAAAAAAGGTATTGCGTGATGCGCGAGCAAACAAACAGACTTCTTACACTCTTTCTTTACTTCTTTCAAACCGAAACTTAGAAAATCTAAAATAAATTGGTTTGTGTTGAGACTGTTGGTCCTGTCCCTATGGGAATGAGGGAACAAAGAGTGCACTTGTATTGCACACACTTGTGCACTATAATCTCCTGCGTACATAGATAGTGTCCGTTGGTAGAGTCATTCGGGGTAACAGCACGCGTCGGGTGAGAGCTCGCAGTGCTAATATCTCCCCTGGGAATGAGGGATTAGGGGGTGCGTGTATAACGAAGTCGATAGTGAGAGAGTGGCCTTATTGGAGCCAGGCGTTACGGTGCTGCGCTGCGTTCTTGTGAGAAACAAAAGATTAAAAGTGTGAATTTCAATATTTAGCAGTTCGTTTTTTGTTCGACGGTAAAGTTTATAGCCACGGTGAACACAAAATAACGTCGTAAGTAGTGTATAGTGGTGTAAAACTATTCCATTCATCCATCCATCAGCCTTTCATCGTCCACTGCTGGACATAGGCCTCCCCAAAATAGGGGGTTTTACCATAATCGCCACGCTTGGCAGGCGGGTTGGCGATCGCAGTGGATGTTTTTAGTACACAGGGGTCGTTCGGGGCAACGAACAGGGTAGTGTGGGGCCCTCACCCACTAAATAAACCCGCCGTGTGCCGTCTCTCCGGCTTTGTTGGCGGGCCATTGGAACTATGTTACATTCCTTCGGTGGTACGTTCTTTTGCCCTCAATAATTTACCGTTTATAAATCTAAGAATAATGAAAATAAACCTAGTTGGACCATGGCATTAGCAGCCTACGGCAAGTAGTACAGGTATAATGGATTGAAATCAAATTTGGCCGTTACGATAGGTAGTAAACTAATGACAGTAAGATTAATTATTACTAATGCGTAATACATATACCTACCAGCAATTACATAACAGAGTTCAGTTATGAATTGAAAATAATTATACCTAAGTCTTTATTTACGCAAAATGATTTATCAATTTCGGAAAAATGCCACCATATTACGTCAGAAAGTGGCCGAATAGAAAAGTGGTGACGAAAGATGACGATTTTATTTTATCATTCGTCAAAAAAGTACTTACTTTCGAGCATTTTTTACCCGATTTTGTTTAATAAAAAAATATTTCTCTCATTCTTGAGAGTACCTATTCTTTTTCAATGATTTCCCACATTTTTTTAATCATTTCCTATAATTTACTTCAATGCGTTTACTTACCTCGTATGCGAACTTTTGCCTGCCAAGATGCGTTCCGTTACCCGTATTGTGGATCAAAAGTTCGCATTCTAACTAAGTCTCTTATTTGTCTAATTCTCAGAAAACTATGGACTTAACCATGATGTAAACTTATGTATTTAGTAGAGCATTAAATACTCTATCTAATTTTCATAATCACATTCCTAATATTAAATGATTTTGGTTGTTGTGTTACTAAGAAGGGTAAAGTGCGTGCTCTTGACCCGAATGACTCTACTGGGCGCCGTGACTGATATTACGATCGATATCATTATTATTATCCATCCATCCATCCATCAGCCTTTCAACGTCCACTGCTGGACATAGGCCTCCCCAAGAGAACGCCACAACGAGCGGTCTAGTCATGGGGGATAATGCCGTAATCGCCACGCTTGGCAGGCGGGTTGGCGATCGCAGTGGATGTTGTTAATACTCGAGGGAGTGCTGCTGCCCACTCCCCCCGGTATTTCCTCAGTCGGCTCTTACGACTCCCGTGGGTAGAGAGGGGTGGGACAATTCTAAAGCCGGCCCCACACGGCCCATTATTATTAATCATTGATATAAAAAGAGAAGATGCATAATTAGGCACTAAAAGTGTCCACTATAAATAAGTGCAGATTAAACTTTCCTGCACTCATTTCGTTTAGCGTTGTTCCGACGCGCAAGCAGCCGCGACGTATCAACATGCCTAATAGTACTAAAATCTCTTTTGAAAGACTCATTGACTGTCTCTTTTTCTCTCGTTCTTTCTGAATAGTGTTATAACACTCACGCACGCAGTTAAAAGTTGTTACTATTTTATAAAATTATTGCGAAATGAATTCCTTTTAAGTAAGATTATAATACAACTTTTGCCTAGATTTCTACACACTTGTGTATCCTTAATTTATTATTAATCAATGTTATTAATGTAATTTCTTGATAATAACTGCCTCTGTGGTGCAGCGGTAGTGTGAGCGATTGCTGATCATGAGGTTTTAGGTTCTATCCCCGGGTCGAGCAGTGTTATTGAGCTTTTTTGTAACAAGAAAAATTCTTAGTAGCAGCCCGGAGTTTAGAAATGTGCCCAGTAGACGGCAATAGGCTCACCCCCTATTACGTGGGACATCAAAACTTAGCTGGCGAACCGTGGGTGTGTAATACATCTCTGCCTACCCCCTTCAGGGAATACAGGCGTGAAGCTATGCTTTTAAGCATTATCTCGCGTATGGCATCCTGACTAACATTTCCGATCTTATTATATCTCTCGTGCCTATGTCTCACCCAGGGCTGTCTTGCTGGTTCGTATTCACATCAGTCCCCTGGTCTAAGGGAACGTAGGTAAACATACTACGTGACCCATTTTTTAAGATTTTTCGACCCCCCTCTCCCCTCGGTGACCACTCGTAGTATATGCCAAGACACCCTCCTCTTAAAGTTTTTATGTATGTGTGTATTTTTAACATTTTTTGTGCTATTTTTGTTAAACACAAAGTGAAAAATGTGAAATCGAAAATAACAGTCGGGAGCAGGATTTGAACCTGCATCTCCTGGATACCGTCCAGATGCTTTGCCAATTGGTTATTTTCGATTCCACATTTTTCACTTTGTGTTTAATGTATAGTGCTAAGCATGTCAAATGCTAAAAATATATATAAAAATATCTAAATATTTATAGGGTTTGCGTCATTATTAGGTAAAAATCTTAATTGTAAAATTAAGTTTACCTGGCCGGTATAATGTATGAAAATACTTCCGACAGATGGCGCAGGTGTCACCCAAAGACGTTAAGTATGATGTGTTATCGAAATTAGCAGTCAGGAGCAATTGTCAGGATTGCTGAATTGGCAAAGCACCTGGACGGTATCCAGGAGATGCAGGTTCAAATCCTGCTCCTGTCTGTTATTTTTGATTTCACATTTTTCACTTTGTGTTTAATGTATAGTGCTAAGCATGTCAAATGCTAAAAATATATATAAAAATATCTAAATAGCTATTTTTGTTATTTAAACTAGTTAAAAAACTGTTTAAAAAAGTTATGTCTTGGACGTCCGTGTGATGTAGGTAATGTATGTTAACACAATAACGACCGAAACACTTTACTAATCGAGTCTTTTTTTTTCTTTTTAACTTCAGTATTATTATGAATAGAGCCCTATTACTTTTCACGGTCTGATTCGATGTGGTTTAATTGTTATGAAATAAACAAAAAAATTGTGAATATTTACGCTCGACTCGATGGCACAATGGTACACTAAGACCAGCGCTAAACCTTATTTCGTGAGAACTATTTGAACTACTTCTATAGACCAATATATAATTACTTCTTAAAATTGGCGCTAGATGGCGTATAAGACATGAGAGCCACATTAGCATTTTTTGAAGTTAGCGCTATCTATGTGATTTATTGAAAACTCCTTAGAAAGACCAATACATTAATTAGTTACTTATCAAATAATCAATTTTATTGTGAAAAATGAAGATTATGAGGCATGCACTTTTGGATTTTCCAAAGTATTTGTCTTTATTAATACGGCGTCAGCGCCACCAACTGTGAGTTTATGAATCACTAAGAAATGCGCGCCATATTCAAAGATAGGTCGAAAGAGCGCGAAGTTGGTGGAGCTATTCTTGGTGCCGGGCCCACACGGCAACACTATTTATGCACTATTATTATTGAGCAAAAATTTAGGTTTTTCTCTAGAACACATGTGCACTTAGGTGAGGTATTTAAAAAGTAGTCCCGTGGGGTAAGAGAGGGCCGCACACCCCGTCGTTCGGGGCAACGAACAGGGTAGTGTGGGGCCCTCACCCACTAAATAAACCCGCCGTGTGCCGTCTCTCCGGCTTTGTTGGCGGGCCATTGGAACTATGTTACATTCCTTCGGTGGTACGTTCTTTTGCCCTCAATAATTTACCGTTTATAAATCTAAGAATAATGAAAATAAATCTAGTTGGACCATGGCATTAGCAGCCTACGGCAAGTAGTACAGGTATAATGGATTGAAATCAAATTTGGCCGTTACGATAGGTAGTAAACTAATGACAGTAAGATTAATTATTACTAATGCGTAATACATATACCTACCAGCAATTACATAACAGTGTCCAGTTATGAATTGAAAATAATTATACCTAAGTCTTTATTTACGCAAAATGATTTATCAATTTCGGAAAAATGCCACCTGGTCTAAGGGAACGTAGGTAAACATACTACGTGACCCATTTTTTAAGATTTTTCGACCCCTCTCTCCCCTCGGTGACCACTCGTAGTATATGCCAAGACACCCTCCTCTTAAAGTTTTTATGTATGTGTGTATTTTTAACATTTTTTGTGCTATTTTTGTTAAACACAAAGTGAAAAATGTGAAATCGAAAATAACAATCGGGAGCAGGATTTGAACCTGCATCTCCTGGATACCGTCCAGATGCTTTGCCAATTGGTTATTTTCGATTTCACATTTTTCACTTTGTGTTTAATGTATAGTGCTAAGCATGTCAAATGCTAAAAATATATATAAAAATATCTAAATATTTATAGGGTTTGCGTCATTATTAGGTAAAAATCTTAATTGTAAAATTAAGTTTACCTGGCCGGTATAATGTATGAAAATACTTCCGACAGATGGCGCAGGTGTCACCCAAAGACGTTAAGTATGATGTGTTATCGAAATTAGCAGTCAGGAGCAATTGTCAGGATTGCTGAATTGGCAAAGCACCTGGACGGTATCCAGGAGATGCAGGTTCAAATCCTGCTCCTGTCTGTTATTTTTGATTTCACATTTTTCACTTTGTTTTTAATGTATAGTGCTAAGCATGTCAAATGCTAAAAATATATATAAAAATATCTAAATAGCTATTTTTGTTATTTAAACTAGTTAAAAAACTGTTTAAAAAAGTTATGTCTTGGACGTCCGTGTGATGTAGGTAATGTATGTTAACACAATAACGACCGAAATACTTTACTAATCGAGTCTTTTTTTTTCTTTTTAACTTCAGTATTATTATGAATAGAGCCCTATTACTTTTCACGGTCTGATTCGATGTGGTTTAATTGTTATGAAATAAACAAAAAAATTGTGAATATTTACGCTCGACTCGATGGCACAATGGTACACTAAGACCAGCGCTAAACCTTATTTCGTGAGAACTATTTGAACTACTTCTATAGACCAATATATAAGTACTTCTTAAAATTGGCGCTAGATGGCGTATAAGACATGAGAGCCACATTAGCATTTTTTGAAGTTAGCGCTATCTATGTGATTTATTGAAAACTCCTTAGTAAGACCAATACATTAATTAGTTACTTATCAAATAATCAATTTTATTGTGAAAAATGAAGATTATGAGGCGTGCACTTTTGGATTTTCCAAAGTATTTGTCTTTATTAATACGGCGTCAGCGCCACCAACTGTGAGTTTAAGAAGCACTAAGAAATGCGCGCCATATTCAAAGATAGGTCGAAAGAGCGCGAAGTTGCTCTCGGCCATAGCCGTCTCTGTGTCAATAGAGACGGCTATGTCTCGGCGAAAAATCGACTACGTAACAAAACCCTAAGCCATCCCCCCGCTCCTGTGACTAAGCGTAGTATTTTGAAGACCTCCCTCCCCCCCCTTAAACGGGTCACGTAGTATGGGTACGTTCCCTAACAAGGTTATCTGCTTGACCTTAAACGATGGCAATAAAAAGACGAGCGTAAACAGCGAAATGTATTTCAAAGGAAAGTAAAAGAAATGTAATATCTTTTAGATTGAAATAACATTATTCAAACCGTTAGATGTAGCTTGGAATGCGTACTTGTAATGTCGTCGTTAAAGGAACATTACACATAAATTATGAATAGCTGTTTTAAGGACGCTTAAGAGTCTCTTCGTGACGTTTCATTGTTAGTGAATTGAGAAATGACTGCAGACGAGTTTATTTTTTCAATGGCTAATCTTTATCTATACTATTATGAAGCTGTAACAGAGCTATGTCTGTACATTTAAGATATTTAAGAAAAATATACTGTAATAGGCTATATAGGCGTGTCTAAACACAACTTTTGACTGCCTCTGTGGTGCAGCGGTAGTGTAAGTGACTGCTGATCACGAGGTCTCGGGTTCGATCCGCGGGTCGAGCAGTGTTATTGAGATTTTTCGTAAAAAAAAAAATCTCAGTAGCAGCCCGGAGTTGGGAAATGTGCCCGGTAGAGGTCAATAGGCCCGCCCCCTATTACGTGGGACTTAAACATAGCTGGCGAATCGTGGGTGTGTAATACACCTCTGCCTACCCCTTCGGGGAATACAGGCGTGGCATCCATCACATCGTTATCGTCTTCGTACCTGTTTCCCCTTAAGTATTCTTTCAATTTGGGGAACAGATAAAAATTGCTAGGCGCCAGATCTGGTAAATAAGGGGGGTGGTCAACCAATTCGAAGCCAGCTTGCTGAATGGCAGCCATCGCAACTGCTGACCTGTGCGCGAGTGCGTTGTCGTGATGAAACAGCACGCCACTTCGAAGTTTCCCTCTGCTTCCTTCCATCATTCCTCAACTTCGGAACTAAAGCTGCATAATATTGGCCTGTAATAGTGGTTCAACGCTCCAGGTAATCAACCAACAATATCCCTTCTGAGTCCCAAAATATTGAGGCCATAACCTTGCCAGCCGATGCCACGGCACGAAACTTCTTCGGGGTCGGTCATGATGGCCGTTTCCATTGCGAAGATTGCTGTTTTGTCTCGGTATCAAAATGATGGATCCATGTTTCGTCCATTGTTACGAAACGAGACAAAAAGTTTTCAGAATCTTCTTGAAACTTGTCCAACAGTATCTTCAAAATGTCAAGTCGTTTTTTTTCTGACTGTCAGTTAACATTCTCGGCACCCATCTTGCGGAGACTTTTCTCATATTCAAAGATTGTTTCCATATGAAATGCCCGTTTCTTGAATTAAGTATCGAATGGTAACTCTTCGATCGCTCAATACAATTTTCTTGACTTTCGCAACATTTTCTTGTGTGACTGATGTCGATGGACGGCCGCAACGGTGTTCGTCTTCCGTGCTCGTTCTCCCTACTCGAAATTAAGAAGCCCACCTTGCAACAGTGGAATACGGCGGAGCAGACTCTCCTAATGTTGCCTCCAAATCGAAATGAATCTCTTGCGTCGTTAACTTTTTTAAACAGAGGTATTTAATAACGGCTCGCACTTAGTTTTTCTCCATTTTCGAAAACACGTTCCGACACGAAGCAAACAAATGACTACATTCAGAAAAAAACAAAAGAGAATCGAATATTTTTTTCTTTTTTAATATTACAAATATGTATCTAGGCTATGCCTGCCAGTATTTATTTTTTATCTTACCAAGGAGTATGTCGTTCTCACTACTTTTTGATCCCTCCTCGTATACCGGGAACCTGAGATATAACCCGAAAAACTAGCTTTTGGCGGCAAAGCCGCAGGCAAAGGCTGGTTTCCTTACTAATATTAAAAATGCGTGAGTTTGTTTGTTTGTTACGCTATCACGCCTTAGCTACTAAAACATTTATAATGAAACTTCCGTGCACGAGGTTGTGGTTTCGATTCCCACTTAGGACAAATATTTGTATGATGAACACAGATTCGTTGTGTGGCTTTAGAATTGTCCCACCCCTTTCCACCCATGGGAGTTGTAAGAGCCGACTGAGGGAATACCGGGGAGAGTGGGCAGCAGCACTCCCTCTAGTATTAACAACATCCACTGCGATCGCCAACCCGCCTGCCAAGCGTGGCGATTACGGCACTATATCCCCAATTTGAGAAGGCCTATGTCCAGCAGTGGACGTCGAAAGGCTGATTGATGGATGGATGGATGAAATCAGATATTTGTACTGCGTTTAGGTGTTTTCTATCTGTTATATGTATGTATTTACAAAGAAAAAGTAATATATGTATTATTTCCGTAATCTGGTACGCATAGTACAAGCGTTAAGCTTAGTTTGGGACCAGAGGACGTTGTGTGAAATGTTCGTGAATATTTATTTATTTATTATATACTAGTTATGTAACCGCAACTTCGTCCGCGGGGATTTATTTAGTTACAAGCGTCGCCACGCTAACCGCCGGTTTTACCCTCCCTCCGCATTAGATGTTTCACATCAAAAATGTAGGTACTGGATAAGTAATCACTCACGAAACACGCTGCATCTTATGGTATAAGATTATTCCGATTGGTTCAGTAGTTTTCGCAGTATAACCGAACAAAAAAACCAGCTCTCCATTTATTAGTAAAGATAGTCAGCTCAGAAAAGGACAGAGGTTATTTTTCATCACGGAAGAAATAATGGTTACCGTAGGATACATATTTTATATAGAGATAATTAATGTACCGTAGGATGATGTATTTATATTCAGAAAGCGGCCGAAGTCGCCGGTAGTATCTAGTTTCCAATAAATACTAATTTATATTTTTAGTCCGTGTAGTGACGGACTAGTATCACCACCTCATTCTTTCCCGCGGCTGTCATAAGAGGCGTCTGAGGGAAGTTATCACCCATTCCATTACTACTGGCAGGTTGGGGCACCAAGTGCGACTACTCGCTTTGTATCGGAGCGGTGCGGGTAAGTGCTCAGATGTTTGTATGTCAATTACGCCTCGACGACTGAGCGGATTTTGATGAAATTTGGTAGGTCAATAGATGAGATATTTTGAATTGTTTGAATTGTATTTAAAGGAATATAAACAGATCTTTTTTTAGCGTGTAAAATAGGTTAATTTTAACTACCTTTAGCCCGACATTTCAACTGCGTTACAGCAGTCGTGGTCGTGCTACGACTGGTTTGAATGGTTCCCGTAGGATACCTGTTTCTGTCATCTATACTATTATAAAGCTGTAAAAGAGCTATGTCTATACATTTAAGATATTTAAGAAAAAAATACTGAAATTGGCTATATATAGGCGTGTCTAAACACAAAACTATTTTTTTTAGAACTTTTTGTCTGTTTGTTCGCGCATCAGGCAAAAACTACTGAACGGATTTTGACGCAACGTTTTTTGTTTGATAGCTCTTGATTAGTCTTAACAACTGGTATACATTTTATACCGTTACTATATCGGGAACCTGATATATTACCTAAAAACTAGCTTTTGGCTGTGGCGGAGCCGCGGGCAAAGGCTAGTATACACCTAAAAATAAACAGATTTTTGCGTAATTTAGTATATAGATTAACTATAAAATTTGACTCCTATAACGAATTTCTGAGCATAGCCCCTATGTCTAAACGATTCTATGAATCAAATTTTGAAGTCCTCGTGCCTTCTCAGTCACGTGCAGAAGTTAGTTTCTTTTATAAAGCCTTGTAAAAATAATACAATTTTATAAAACCTTAAAATGGATCGCTTCAGAAAATAGAAAATCAGATTCAAAGTAAATGAAGCGGCGAATTCCTCTACTTTATGCGACAGTTTGGAAAGAGGAGCAAAAAAACACCCGCCTCGTCGACAAAAATGGCAAAAGAAACGCCGAAACAGCCTTTAAACTCCCGAAAACGGTTAAATTAGTGCAGGCTATAATGCCATTTGCCGTAAAAACGTCGTAAAACTGCGTTAGAGTTTACGTCTCGGAAAACTGACAAAACATTATTGGACATAAAATTATGGGATTGTACTCTTTTATGCCCGATAAGCTTTCCCTTGTTTTAAAGGGTTCGTGTACATTTTGCTAGGACTTCCATTATTGGAGGCCTGTATTTTAGAATATTTAATAACTTTACGATTGTATCTTTTAAGGGCAATAAAACAGAGTTATTTAATTATCTACGTTGAAAATATATTTCCTTAAACCTGTTTTAAATGTTCTGTGTTTATGGAGCGGTCTGCGACTGAACCTAATTATTTGTTTATTTAGTGTTCGACTTCTCGAGATTTCGCCTGTTTGGATCTCAAAATTGGCTCAATAGAAATACGTATGTGTATGGAACATAATTACTGCTGCCTGTCCGTGTGGTGACGTACTAAGAATACATGTGACACCACCCCATCCATTCCCACGGTTGTCGTAAGAGGTGACTAAGGGAAGTAAGCAATTATCACCCATTGCATTACTGGTGGTAGGGCTGGGTACTAAGTGAAAGTACTCACTTGTTATCGGGCCTGAACGGATCGGTACCAACGTCTCCTGTGTGACCGGTCATGAAGCACGTCAGTGTGTTTTGGCTGTAGCAGAAGATAACCGTTTTTGGGAGTTGCTATGGTCTTGATACAACCATCTTCTTATCTAATATGTCGAGCCCCAATATCTCGACTGCGTGTTCAACTGAATTATAAACTCCAAAGTTGCACAGTTATAATTATTTATTATTTCTTGCTTATTCACATATACACTTCTATGAATCACTGTTAAATACACTAGTTATAAAGTACTGTAGACTATTAAATAGATAGTACACCAACAATTATAACATAGGTACTGAAAAGCTTTATATAAAAGAAAACACTGCCACATTGAGGAGAGAGGACCTTAAGGGTCGCTAAAGTTATTTACGAGTATCTATGGTCGCTAAGGAAGATGCTTCCCTCCTTAAATACTGAGCAAAACAGAGCAAAAGTAATAATATCTATTAGTCTGTATTAGTCGATATATGACATCGATATTTTTCATAATTTTTGAATCTTGACATTAATAACTGTTTCTTATATTGTCGGAACATTATAATTCAAAATCTCAACAAAGAGTTTCGTTTGACCTACATTTTAGTAATGAGGTTGAGTGGGAAATACTATTATTCCCACACGTTTATTCCTTCATTTCATATCTGAGAAATGAAATGGTGTGCAGCGGCTTTACAATACTCTCGGTATAGTTGAGTCCATGAGCGACGGTTACCACTTACCATCAAGGCGTGGCTCGTCTGCCATCATTAGCAATAAAAAAAAATGCTATCCCACAGAAACATTATTACGGGATAACATTATTACGGGATAAAAGATGTGCAAATATATTTCCCAAATTGCAACCAAATCTATTCAGCAGTTTTAACGTCGAATAACAAATATACAAATATTCTAAGTTTAATATTCGAGCGGTTCAATTGCGTGGTAAGTACAATTATAATATTATGTGAATAAAAATAAACAGCAATAGGCTCACCCCATGTTACGTGGGACTTATTATACATAGCTGGCGGACCGTGGGCGTATATGTACTTCTGATTACCCCTTCGGGGAATACAGGCGTGATGCTATGTTTTTTTTTAATATTCTGATAAATAAGTATTTTTTACTCGTAAGTGTTGGTAATACAGAAAGAAATAGTTCTCATAAAGATAGTCCGGTGGTTATCACTCTAGGGGAGACATATTCGAATTGCTGGGCTGATGTACAGGCTCAGTACCTACCACTTGGAATTGTTTGTCTAACAGACAGTCTGGGCTAAGTCAGCTACGTTTTTACTAAGAAATATAACGCCATCACTGAGACCAGACACCAGTGGGCCAACCTTGGATATTCATTTGTCACACACACCGTACCTACTTAATGTTCATCTCATCAAGACTCCATTATTACATTTAAACAAATGGATAATATAACTACAGATAGATGGTGCTGTATTCAAAAACAAATAGGTTGTAATTAAACTAGATAAATCTAATAGGTATATTAAATTCTCGTGTCACAGTGTTGGTCACCATTCTCCTTCGAAACAGCATTTTTTTTAATTGCATTAGTGGCAGACGAGCCACGGCCCATCTGATGATAAATGGAACCCCTTCCCTCATGGACTCAACTATACCGAGAGCATTGTCAAGACGCTGTTCACCATTTCATTTCACAGATATGAAATGAAAGCAAAACGGCTATCTTCTGCTACAGCCAAAACGCATCGATGTGCTTCATGGCCGGTCACACGGGAGATGGTGGTACCAACCCGCTCGGGCCCTATACCAAGTGAGTACTCCCACTTGGTAGCCAGCCCTACCAACAGTCATGCAATGGATGATAAGTAACTAGTAGGTTATAAAAGTACTATCAGAGTCACCGACCGACATCACATTCTTCGCCCAAACGCGTCCCGGGCAACACGCGTATCTGAATTATTGCATAGCAGCACGCGCGATCGTACCTTTTTGTATATACCATTCGATTTCTATCAGTGTTACATTTTTTAAAGGTACAAACCTAATGTCTTGTTTTTCACCCCTTTTATATCGCTAACATTTGTGAAACTCTCAGAAAAAAATCTTATAATACATGACGTTATCACGTAAAATTATGGTCTGTAAACCGGCTTTACAGACAAACATATATTTTTTTCTGCTAAATGAATGAATGCTCCAATGGTTCGGACATGTGGAAAGAATGCTGAATGAGCCACTGGTTAAGAAGATATACAATGCGAAAGTGGACGAATGTAGGTACAGGAGGAGACCGAGGCTCACCTACCTAGACCAAATCGGTCATGTATTGAAGGAAGGTAGAGTCAGGAGTCTCTGAAACCAGCGAGGGTGTATGAAGAGAACTATTAATGTTTAGGAAGCGAGAGATGTGTGCAAGAATAGAGACTTTTGGTACTCTGTTCTCTCTGCCTACCCCACAAGGGAGATGGCGTGATGATAAGTAAGTATTACTGTCCAACTATTGCACTCAGATTTCCTCTCAGAGTGGTATTCAGGCCGTAGTCTACCACGCTGGCCCAGTCAGGCCAAGCCATCGAGAACATCTCTCGGATATGCAGGTTTCCTAACGATATTTTCCTTCGCCAAGTAGTGATAATTTGTAAAAATAATACACATTATATTCTCGAAATGTCAGGGGTGTGTATCGAACTTTGGACTGGGGACCGAACTCGATTCCATTAATAAATAATTATAAATAATAAATATTATGGATTCCTTACTGGGCGGGAAGCGAAAGAAAAACTTAGAATGCCCCAGTAGCCTTACTTTTGCTAGGCTGGTGGTAAGAGTCCACCAATGGTAGAAACGTCATCCAATCAACGAACAGAAAAGGAAAATTTGAAACAAACCCTATACCAATCCGTCTGGCCAGCGTGGTATAGTAGGCCAAAACCTCTTAACATGACAAGGCACCTAAAACAAAGGCCCCCAGTTCCCGGTAGTCCCGCTGCCCGCTGCCACGGTAGCGGTCGCTTTAACAGCGGGGCAGGGGGTGCGAAGAATCTCCGGGCTACGACAAAAGGCTACCAAAAACACCTGACCCTGGCTACGTACAATGGACGCTCTCTACGGCTGGACCAACACCTCACTGAACTCGAGGTAGAACTAGGTCGCATAAACTGGCACATATTGGGGTTATCTGAAGCCCGAAAACAGGGTGAGGACACGATAATCCTAGGGTCAGGCCACCTATTCTACTTTCGGGAAGGTGATTGGCCCTCTCAGGGCGGTGTCGGTTTGCTGGTCAACAAAGCTCTCACAAGCAACGTTGTGGAAGTTAGCAGTGTGTCGACACGGGTAGCGTACCTCATAATTAAAATCACTAACAGTACACCCTTAAGGTGATACAGGTATATGCGCCGACCTCGACATACTGCGACGACGTAGCCGAAGCCATGTATGAAGACATAGCCAAGGCATTACATGGTACCACCAAGGCTTACTACAGCGTTGTTATGGGGGACTTCAATGCCAAAGTGGGAGTACAAGAACGCGGCGAAATGAAAATCGGACTCCATGGCGTGGGGCGTCGAAACCACAGGGGGCAGATGCTGGTCAATTTTCTGGAGTCACAGGGGCTCTTCTTGACGAATTCTTTCTTTAAGAAGAAGCCTCATAGAAAGTGGACATTGCGAAGCCCCGACACTGTGACGAGGAACGAGATAGATTTCATTATGACTGACAGGAGGTCTGTATTTAGAGATGTCTCCGTGATCAACAGGTTTAATACCGGCAGCGATCACCGACTTGTTCGAGGCGTTCTAAATATAGACTTCAGGGCCGAAAGGCTTCGCATGGTGGGGTCTACTCTCAGACTTACTGCGCCTCAAACAGCTTTGGGGTCCGAAAAGTTCCAACTGGAGCTTCAAAATCGTTTCGACCTGCTCGAAACCGAAGGCAACGTTGACGAGAAAACCGACACAGCGGTAAAAACGCTACAGGATGTGTCTCGAAGGGTTTTTCCCGGAAAAAGCAGTAACAGAGGGTCTAAACTCTCACTCGAGACTCTCGAACTTATGAGGCAGAGACGGCAAATGTCATCCACGCAGGCGTTTTCGCCAGATGGGAGAAACCTCATCCGGAAAATCCGGAAGCTGGTGCGACGTGACCTCTGATGTTCCAACACCCGCGCCATCGCGGCTGCGATTGAACAGAACAGAGGCACCAAAGTTTTCGCTCGCCAGCTAGGTAGGGGTCTACCTATGGGGGAGATGGGGTCATCTGACGAAACTTAATACTGCGGATGGCAAAACCGTGACCTCCAGGTTCGAGATACTCGAGGAAATTGAGAGTTTCTATAAAAACCTGTACTCATCACGGATGACTAAACCCACAAGACCCAGCGCTGACGACCACAAAGTTCCACTGACACGCCATTGCACTGAAGACATCCCTGATGTCAACCAGGACGAGGTCAGAGTGGCTCTCGAGCAGCTCAAAAACAATAAGTCGTCAGGTGATGACGGAATCACCACTGAGATCCTAAAAGCAGGCGGGACTCCAAACCTAAAAGAGCTAGCGAGCCTCTTTAATTCCGTCATCCACCAGAACTTAACACCCCAAGCGTGGAGCGGGAGTGCGGTGGTTCTGTTCTTCAAAAAAGGTGATAAAACCTTGCTGAAGAACTACAGACCTATCTCACTCCTGAGCCACGTTTACAAGTTGTTCTCGAGGGTACTCACAAAACCGCCTCGCCAGAAGACTTGACGAGTTCCAGCCTCCGGAACAAGTCGGGTTTCGAAAAGGCTACAGTACCGTAGACCATATCCATACTGTTCGGCAGATTGTACATAAGACCGAAGAGTATAATCAGCCGCTGTGTATGGCTTTCGTGGACTACGAGAAAGCCTTCGACTCCATCGAAACCTGGGCGGTTTTAGATGCTCTGCAGCGTTGTCGCATCGATTGGCGCTATATCGAGGTGCTGAGATGTCTATATGATACCGCCACAATGACCGTTCAGCTCCAAGACCAAAAGACCAACCCGATCGAGCTGCGTCGAGGGGTGAGACAGGGGGATGTAATATCCCCCAAGCTCTTCACCAATGCACTCGAAGACGTCTTCAAGACACTGGACTGGACTGGGCGGGGCATAAACATCAACGGCGAATACATCTCACACCTTCGGTTTGCCGATGATATCGTCATCTTTGCGGAGTCACTGGAACAGTTAAGCGGAATGCTGCATAGCCTAAATGGAGCCTCTAGAGACGTCGGCCTTGGCATGAACTTGGATAAAATCAAGATCATGTTTAATGAACATATCGCGCCGGGACCGATCTACGTCGATGGTTCGATGCTCGAAGTTGTTCAGGAGTATGTCTACCTTGGACAAGTTGTCCAATTTGGTAGAAACAACTTCGAGAAAGAAATCAACCGCAGGATCCAATTGGGTTGGGCAGCGTTTGGCAAACTACGCCACGTCTTCTCTTCGCCTTTACCGCAATGCCTGAAGACTAAAGTCCAATATATATATATATAACCAATGCGTCCTACCTGTCATGACTTACGGGGCCGAGACGTGGACACTCACAGTGGGACTAGTCCACAAATTGAAAGTCGCGCAGCGGGCTATGGAGCGGGCTATGCTCGGCGTCTCTTTGAAGGATAAAATTCGTAATGAGGTAATCCGACAAAGAACTAAAGTTACCGACATAGCTCGCAGACTCAGTAAGCTGAAGTGGCAATGGGCTGGTCACATCTGCAGAAGGACCGACGGACGATGGAGCAAGCGTGTCCTAGAGTGGAGACCGCGACTTGGTAAGCGTAAGGTAGGACGGCCCCCAGTTAGGTGGACGGACGACCTCAAAAAGGTCGCTGGAACAGACTGGATGCGGAAGGCGGAGGACCGTGTGCAATGGTGCGTGTTAGGAGAGGCCTATGTCCAGCAGTGGACTGCAATAGGCTGATTGATTGATTGATTGAATAAATATTCACGGACATTTTTCACATAACGTCCTCTGGTCCCAAACTAAGCTGAATGCTTGTGCTATGGGTACCAGATTACAGATATAATGCATATACTACTTTTTTTTGTAAATACATACATATGATAGATAGAAAACACCCAGACGCAGTACAAATATCTGTGTTCATCACACAAATAATTGTTCTGAGTGGGAATCGAACCCACGACCTCGTGTACGGAAGTCAGTTACACTACTGACTACGCCACGAGGCCTTTGTTTGCTTGTTGTCTTTGCAGTCGTTAGTTTTATCACTAGGTATCACTGCTTGTTGCTATAGCGCCGTCAGTTTGCAATATTTAGATACGTCCCGCTTGCGTGAGACTAACACGGAACATATACTTACATACGGCGAGGAGACTACAGCTTAAATATCCTTAATATTTAACTGACATATCCAAATAAAATGACTGTCTCAGTGGTGCAGCGGAAATGTGAGCGACTGTTGAGGTCTCGGGTTCGATCCCCGGGTCGGGCGAAAAAGAAAAATTCTTGCGTAAGGCAGCGACCGCGGCCCAATTCCTGTCGCTACCTTGTGCGACGAGTTCATTTAGCAAAAGGTAGCGGCGGAGAGTTTCAGGAAGAGGATTCTTCCGCTAAACCGAACCATCGCCAGCGACTGGGGTGCGAAGGCCACTTTAGCTGAGGCTGCGGGTGGATGGACCGTAGAATGCTCGCCACCCATAAGGCAAAGCGGGAAAAAATGTTCCTAACCGCACACCCTGTCGTTCAGGGCAACGACCAGGGTAGTGTGGGGTCTGCACCCACTAAAGAAACCCGCCGTGTGCCATCTCTCCGCCTTTGTTGGCGGGCCACTTGAACTATGTGACATTCCTTCGGTGGTCCGCCGGCGGCTTACCCTCTACCCGGCGGCGTACCCTCTACTTAGCGACGCATCCGCACCCGGAGCGTCGCACCTTCGCTGGAGGCCTTACGGGTGGCGGACGTTCCCCGGTCCATCCACCCGCAGCCTCAGCTAGGGCGGCATGAGGCGCAAGTAGGTACCTGCGCCTGCACCACCCCTGTCGCTGGCGGCGGTTCGGGTCAGCGGAAGTATCCTCCTTCCTGGCTCTCTCCGCCGCTTCCTTCCGTGAGATAACCTCCTCGCAGAAGGCAGCGATCGCGAGCCCATTCCTGTCGCTCTGGTGACGCTTGGCAGCGAGAGTTCCCCCCTATTTCCGCGACGAGTTCACGGCGCTGCTCGGCCCAAGCCAGGCACGACTCAAGCGTGTGCCGCGCCGTGTCCTCGTCACAGACGCAGTGGTGACAGCCCGTAACAAAAAAAAAAGAAAAGAAAGGGCCGTACATAATTATCTATCATTACTGTTCAATAGTTATAAGATTTTCCAGCCATTGCATAAGAGGCTCGTGGAATAAAAACGTATTTTTATCTGAAAGAAAAGGAAAAGTTAAATTATTTTAACATCAATTCCAGAATCCAATAATCGAATGTCATTTGTCACGTGAGACCAGCTGCAGAGTTCCAAACATATTTTTCAGCTGCAAAGTACGTTTGCGCTTAGAAGTTCAGTAAATATCGCACAGATTATTTGTAATAAGTCAATTTAAATGCATTGAGAATTCAAATGACGGGTCTTGGGAGTGATATTAGTACATTTACAACGAACAACACAATAAATTGAATGCTTCAAATTTGTCAAGATAAAAATATTAGAATATCTGATCTGATAAAAAACAAATTGTAGAAAGTACTATCCGGAATTATACACTACTTACCTATATATATATTAGTTATCTACCATATTCTAAAATACCTATATATAAAACGTGTACTTATTTTTCCAGGTGACTTCGTCTGCGTGAACAGTTTAGTAACAATGTTTTTTCCTGACATCAAATTTTTTTTATTAGATTACTGGCTTGTATCAGCTTTACAGTTCTTATTAAAAATCATAAATAATAATATCTTCCCATACAAATTTTTACCACTCTTTTTCCCCTCATTATAATGTGGAAATCCAAACACCCTGAAACACGTAGGTTTATCTATACGTAATATATTTTAGATATTTTTATATATATTTTTAGCACCGACGTCCGACAATATTAAAGTACAAATTATCGTGAATAAGGAAAAAGAGATTGTGGTTTAATGCATGTAAATGCTTCCGATAGACGGCATTGGTCGTAAAGACAAAATGTGATAAGTAGACTGGGATGATCGAAAGATCTGTACTATAGTTCAGTGGTTCAGAGCACTTCTCCGGATTGGAAAAGGCGCGGGTTCGATTCCCGCTAGTACAAAAAATCTCTTTTTCCTTATTCACAACAATTTGTACTTTAAAAAGTGGCGGAGCATATCAAATGCTAAAAAATATAGATCAAAAATGTTGTTTCTGAAAGGTCAAGTAAATAATAAATACTTTGGAAAATCCAAAAGTGCACCCCCAATCTTCATTTTTCACAATAAAATTGATTATTTGATAAGTAGGTAACTAATAATGTATTGGTCTTACTAAGTAGCTTTAAATAAATCACATAGATAACGCTAATTTCATGGTTTTCATGTCTTATACGCCATCTAACGCTAATTTTAAGAAGTACTTCTATATTGGTCTATAGAAATAGTTCTCAAGAAATAAGGATAGCGCTGGTTTTAGTGTCAAATCGAGTGTAAATATTCACAATTTTTTTGTTTATTTAATAACGATTAAACCACATCGAATCAGATCGTGAAAAGTGATAGGGCTCTATTCGTAGTTGTACTGCATCGTAAAAGGAAAAAAAATACTCGATTAGTAAAGTATTTCGGTCGTTATCGTGTTAACATATATTACCTAGAACAAACGGACGTCCAAGACAGAACGTTTTTAAACATTTTTTTTATCTAGTTTAAATAACAAAAATGGCATCAAATTTTATCATGAGTGTTAAAAATAGTGTTTTTTCTTGATATGTGTGAGTAAACTCGCTTTTAAAAGTAGCTTTAAACGACATTTTCTGCACAAACAGCAAAACAAAGTACAATGTGGCTTGGGCTGATAGATTATTTATTCAATGTTCTGATAAATGTATGTATTGTAACCTATGTCCAGCAGTGGACTTTAAAAGGCTGATGGATGGATGGATGGATGGATGTATTGTAATCTATAAATATGTATTTCTTTTTTGGTGAAGGTATTTTTTGTTTTGTTCTCGATTGTCTAATTTTAATTTCATATTAAGTAGCCAGCTATGTTTTGATTTTTTGTATTACTATTATTTACATTTCTCCTATTTAAGTCTGCTTTTTGACATCCATACGCTATAGGGCTCACATTGAAAACCAGCTTTGCAGAGCAACATTTCTGCTCTGCAAAATTATTGCTGAATGCGGGCCTTATTGTCGCTTACTTTGTTTGTTATTATGTTTGTCAGTCTTATTTTCCATTATGTTTTGTAGGTAAGTGGCAATAAAATGCAGTTTTCTTTCTTTCTTTCTTTCTATATATAATTTTCCAAGTGCAATATATGATAAATAGAGACATTTTAAGTTTGAAAAATCAGTTGTTCTGCATGAAACGAGAGTAATGCACACGCACGCGCTTCGCTTATGAGGCGTGCAATTTTTGAAGTGCATCCAATCATTGGGGATGAGCAATGGGTTGTTTACAACATTATTAAAAGCAACAGTTCACGGAATAAAGAAAAACTATAATAAAACTGATACTAACACTACTACAAAATTTTACTAATATTCATAGAAATACTTATTTATTTTCCTAATATTCATAGAAATACTTATTAATTTTACTAATATTCATAGATAGTTTAAAATAAACCTACATTCCAACTTTCAGTTTTGGTTCTGCGTTGATCGTTTGTCAGGACAAACAATTTTCCCAGCGAGGTGGCCAGGTGACAGGGCGACGCCCGACGAGCTTCCATGACCAGTTGGAGGGCGCGGCTGGAGACGCCCCGGGCCGGTCTCTGGACCGTAGGGGCGCTCCACAGCCTGTGCTGGAAGAATGGGCAGGGAGACAGCGCGGAGTCCTTACCTGACCAACTGGTGCAGGTGCTGTCAGGGCACGGTTGCTTCGGCAGATATCTGCACATAGTCTCAAGGAGGGAAGTGACTCCGGGCTGTCACCATTGTAGCTGCGACGAGGACACGGCGCGGTACACGCTCGAGTCGTGCCCGGCTTGGGCCGAGTAGCGCCGTGAACTCGTCGCGGCAATAGGGGGAGACCTCTCGCTGCCGAGCATCGTCAGAGCGATGTTCGGCAGCAACAGGAATTGGGCCGCGGTCGCTGCCTTCTGCGAGGAGGTTATTTTGCGGAAGGAATCGGTGGAGAGGGCCAGGGAGGAGGATTCTTTCGCTGACTCAAACCATTGTCAGCGACTGGGGTGGCGCAGGCGCGAGTGCTTGCGCCTCATGCTGCCCTAGCTGAGGCTGCGGGTGGATGGAACGGGGAACGTCCGCCACCCGCAAGGCTTCCCGTGGAGGTGCGACGCTCCGTGTGCAGATGCGTCGCTCAGTAGAGAGTGCCCGAAAGGGTAAATCGCCGGCGGGTTTTCTTTAGTGGGTGAAGGCCCCACACTACCGCGCACTATACTATGTGGTTAGGTACATTGTTTTCCCGCCTAAACAAAAAAAAAGGATAAACAATTTTATCTGGCATAGAGATCTCTAATATACCAGACATTTGCATATGACTTTGAGTTATAACAAATTCAGCAGAAGGCAGATAAAAATTTAGAATACCTACTTATATCATAAAATTTGAAAAAAAAGGAATTACAATTATCATTATTTTATTTGTTTAAGGCATTGGCAGAACCATCAGCCTAATAGTAACTTATAAACATCGTCATTCTCTGATTACTGGTAAGTTTCATTCATCAAACAAGTCGTAGTTTAAGTCAGTCATATAAAATTAGTCAGTAAAGTCAAAGTCCCGCTCCAGTAAAACGATGGCGACCTTACTAAAGCGTCTATAGAGTTTTGGAAACAACAGGAAATACACGTTATGTCGCATTTCATCACTTGCCAACACTTATGCACATACACAAATAGTTAATAAGCAAAAGGCCATCACTTTTACACATTAATACTTGAAATAACACAAGTTTAGGAAAATAATGCAGAGCGACGCCATGAACTTCTTCGTTTTCCCGCCAAAAACCAGAAGAAATTTCAAACAAAACTCAGATTTATATATTATCTTCTCGTATTGCAAATAGAAGCGCTGTTATGTTTAAAAAAATCGAAACAAAACAGTAGATAAAATTAAAAAGAAAAAAACATCAGGCAAATTCGAAATTCAAATTTTATAGCTTAACGATGAAATATCCGACGCTTAACGACTCGCATCTGTCAATATGTCATGGCATTTTATTGATAGAGAGCCTCTTGATAAATTGACAAAGCTTATGTTGACAAATCGTTTAAGAGGGATCCTTGGGTATGAGAATATCTACAGCACTGTAGATTACGGTCAATTCTTTGATGAAATATTTCTTTTTTGTATCAATCATCTTTGAAGAGAAAATCGAAGTGAGACGAATAGCGTAAATGGCTATCCTTGGTTTAATGACCCCGACACAGCTTCACTCATGCTAAACATTGTTCGTTACATATCTATGAAATGAAATGGTGAGTTGCTGCTTGACAATACTCTCGGTGGATAAGCTAGTGGACTGTATTTTATAATGTATGATTATTATGCTGGCTAGTAAACAACTTTGAAAAAAATACAAATGCAAGTAATATTCAACGATGAATATGGAAGCTTGGATCGTAACTCACCCTAAATCCAGCAGTAGACACGCTCCTTAGGGCTTCGATGTAATCACCAGATATCAGTATATCACAGAGGAGTCCTCGAGGTTTACCGTAACACCAGAAGAGTTCGTTGGTCATGGAGATTCACAGGAAAAAGTTATTATAATAGGCACTGAGTCCCATGCGCGCGCGCGTTACGTTAATTCAAGATATGCAATATCAGACCATTCAATGTTGCCACACTCAGTACGGTATGGCGAGTGTTGCCCATACAAGAGGTGAATCACTCCACCAGAAGTAGAAGATCATCACGATCTCAAGCTGAGGTTTCTCCCTCGTTGAATATTATATTAACAACTTATAGAATTACTTATGCAATTTAAGCCAACAGGCGTAACCACTCGGTGTAGTTAAGTCCATGAGCGACGGATACCACTTACCATCAGGTAGACCGTGGCTAGTCTGCCACAATCTATAAAAAAAAAAAAAAACAGTTTAAATAAATATATGAAACTAGAAAGAAAGAAAACATTTTTATTTTTTTAATTCTACCCACGACTCTGTCCGCTGGAACTTCAGCATACAAATATATACATTATTATCTATTTAAAGTAACATAAACGGTCTTTTTTCGCGTATAAAATAGGTGAAATTCTTAACTACCTTTTACCCGACGTTTCAACTGCGTTGCAGCAGCCGTGGTCACGGGACAACTGGAGAGGCGAGCTACTTTATTTTTCCTCGACAGTTTGTAGGGTAGATTGAAGCTGCAATCAAACTGTCGGACGCGTCCGTAAGCCGCGACTTACATCTGATAGTTTGCACAGTTCAGTGTACATTAATTGTCCAGATATGTACAAGTCGCGGCTCTCAGCCGCGACTTACGGACGCGTCCGACAGTTTGTTTCCACCTTGATCGGCACCGATGTTTGTCCGACACACAACACTCACTATATCGCGAGACAAATGTGAAGATATATTAGTTAGTTTGCACTTATTAATCACTGGATTCCACGCTGATGATAGATTAAATCCGTCTCCTCTATTGAAATTTCTGTGCTTTTTGATTTCAATAGCTTCGCGCACTAACCGTTTGTAGTAGTAGCGGTCCTGAGATAGGATTATAGGTTGGTGAAGCTCAATCCAGTGATTAGTACCTGCTTCTAAGAGATGTTCAGCGATGGCAGATTTGTTTATCTGTCTTTTCTTGACTGCAGTTATGTGCTCCTTAACCCTTTCAGCAATCGATCGTTTGGTTTGGCCGGTGTAAGCGCTCCCACAGCTACAGTTTATTTTGTAAGCTCCCGCTGATTGCAAGGGAATAATATCCTTCGGTGTACGCAATTGACTCGATAACTTACAGTGCGGAATGTATACAGTCTTCATGGAGTATTTACTAAATACTGTTCGAATTTTGTCCGTCACTCCTCGTATATATGGCAGGAAAGCCGGTTGTCTATTGACTTCAGGATATCTTTTCCTTTTCGTTCGCCGCTGAAGCCTACGATCAGCGTTTTAGCACCTCCTGAACATTATGCAGTTCCTGTTGTAGATGTTCAGGGTCACAAATATCAATGGCTCTGGTAGTCAATTAAGTTATGACTGACTGTAGGTGACGCGGATGGTGGTGCGATGAGGCGTAGAGATATTTATTTGTGTTTGTCGGTTTTCGGTAGACGGTATGGCCAAAGGTGCCGTCAGGTTTCGCCATCAACTTCACGTCCAGAAAAGAAATTGATCTGTAAGTCTCCACCTCACATGTGAATTTTATTTTTGGGTGAAGAGAATTAAGGTGTTTCAGATATTACTATATTATCTATGCCAAATTATCACTATGCAATAGCCACGGGAACCGTTCCGGGAACCGGGAAGGTTTTTGGTATGAGAAGCTTTTCTTTTTTGGACTCAAGACTATATGTATGCAAATTTTCATGATTATTGCTTCAGTTGTCACGGTGAACACGTAACAAACAAGCATACGTACTTATCTATACCATTATAAAGCTGTAATGGAGCTGTGTCTGTACATTTAAGATATTTGACAAAAAATGACTGAATTAGGCTATACATATAGGCGTGTCTAAATACATTTTTTGTCTGTTTGTTTGTTCGCGCATCACGCAAAAACTACTGAACGGATTTTGTTGCAACTTTTTGTTTGATAGCTCTTGATTAGATTTAACAATTGGTATACATTTTATCCCGTTATTATATCGGGAACCCAAGATATAACCGTAAAACTAGCCTTTGGCTGCGGCGGAGGAACATTTATAATGTTAGTAAGGATAATAAGCACAGTTTTCCATTGGATTTCTACAATGGCGAAAGAAAACAGACGAAATTATCGCCTCAAAATACATTTATTAGTGTTGTGGGTTCGATTCCCACACAGGACAAGTCTTTGTGTGATCCACAAATGGTTGTTCTGAGTCTTGGTGTACTTTGTGTCTGTGAAATTGTATGTTTGTAAAGTCCTCCGCGATAGAAGGATTATACAAAAGCGCAGGGCGTTGATTAAAAAAAAAAAAAAAAAATAGTACTAACCTGTCACCCATTTATAATATATACCTTATCGAGATTGGTTACTCTCCCTGTAGTTAAATGTCTGTAATGTACCTATTAGTTAAAGTTTAACCATATACTGAAACATTGTATAATAAAATCACACCTTTAAATAATGCTTGTTTGACTTTAATAACTTAATAAATTACCAATACTTAAAATGCATTTTAGCTGTGGTCTATTCGATATCCGTTATAGCAACTAGATAATACGTATAACTGCACTGAGGAGACAGTCGTACATGTTGCTCCTTTTTCAAAGTAGGTAATTACTAAAATCACGACAATTGTTGTAATATTATGATCTGTATTGGTACTTGACATGCTCAGCTACTTTAAGGAACAAATTGTTTGTGAAAGTGGAAAAAAGTGCTTTACTGCGACCAGGATTCAGACCTGCGTCCCATCCAGTACGGGGAAGTGTTCTGATCCGCTAAGCTATCGCTCACGCAATCTCCAATTCACATTTTGTTTTAGATGTCTTTACGACCCACGCCACCTATCGGATGCAATTGTTCAATGTTAAGCATTGTTTATTTTTTTAACGTTTAGTAATTAAGAAACGTTCCAGTACTCGCCTGTAATACTTATAGCGATAGGAAGTAGGTCTGACCCCGGGAAGTGTTCAGCAATTATACTATATGTATATTTCAAATGACTACGGTATTTTAAACACAAAGTGAAACTACGGTATTTGTTACACTATCTAGGTAGGATACCTTATCGATTTTTAATCCGTGAAATTGGATGAAATTGATTTATTAATCTTTAATGAACGAGATAATTTTTAAGCCATTATTATCACATATTCTATTGAAAGATGGTTGTTGATTCGTGTGTGTATATTGCCAGTGTTTTTGTAATTATAGGATCCAGTTATTGTGATAAATGGCCATCATTTTTTTCGGAAGATGATTTAACGGTAGATACTTACCTATATTTAATTTATATTTTTATATTATATTAGTCTTTGCCCGCTTCGCCGCAGCCAAAAGCTAGTTTTTCAGTTATATCTCAGATCCCCGATATAGTAGCGGTATACAATGTATACCAGTTTTTAAGTCTAATCAAGAGCTCTCAAATAAAAAAAGAAGTTTCATCAATATCCGTTCAGTAGGTTTTACGTGATACGTGAACAAACAAACAGACCAACAGACAAAAATAAAAAAAAATCTGGATTTATCTATCTATAATATTATAAAACTGTAACAGAGCTGTGTCTGTACATTTAAAATATTTGAGAAAAAATTACTGTAATAAGCTATATAGGCGTGTCTAAACATAAAATGTTTTTTTGTTTGTTTGTTCGCGCATCACACAAAAACTGCTGAAATTTATTTTATAGCTCTTGAGTAGACTTAAAAACTGGTATATGTTTTAATCCGCTACTATATCGGGAAACTGAGATGTAATCCAAAAACTAGCTTTTGGCTGCGGCGGAGCCGGGGGCAAAGGCTAGTTAAGCTATAAAACGATTTTTTTTTAGATTTCTTGTCGCTTTGTTCGGTATATCGGTAACCTGAGAAAATATTATATCTTCTTTGTTCATCAGGAATAATGTAGGATTCTAATGGTAAAAGAATTTTTCAAATCGGCCCATTAGTTTCGTAGCCTATTCAATGCAAACAAACAATCAAATGTTTTCTCTTTATTTTAGCATAACTTCGCCGCTTGGGGTGCTAGTGGACTAATTAAACGCAGTACAACGACACGGAAACCTCACGTAAACATATATTTTTTCTGTTTGAAAATTTCACTTTTGTAATTTAATATTTTGGCTGTATTTTGGACAAAATGTATTATACAAACTGCCTCTGTGGTGTAGCGGTAGTGTGAGCGACTGCTGATCATGAGGTCTTTGATTCGATTCCCGGGTCGGGCAGAGTTATTGAGCATTTTCGTATAAATAAAAATTCTCAGTAGCAGCCCGGAGTTTGGAAATGTGCCCGGTAGTCGATAGACGGCATAGGCTCGCCCCTATTACGTGGGACTTAAACGTAGTTGGCGAACCGTGGGTGTGTAATACACCTCTGCCTACCTCTTCGGGGAATACAGGTGTGATGCTATGTCTCTGTATTATTATTGTATACAAACTTCTTTGTCGAATCGAATCTTTTTTTCATTTTATTTGAGGCCAAGCCTTCTTTTATAATATATGCTCCAGAGAGCTCTATTCTGGCTAGTCTGTGTACCCCGTTTGTCTTTCTGGATTTGTGTCTGCATATTTTTTTAAAGAATAATATATTTGTATTGCGGAGGACTTTACAAACTTAAATTTCACGGACAAAAAGTACACCCAGGCTCAGAACAACCATTTGTGTATCTAAACCACTCCGCCATTTGTGCAGTCAATTACCAAGTCAGAGATATTTTTGTAAAATCATTTTTTTTGTGATTCCTTAGGCCTTATATAACGTGGTGCATGGATTATTATATCAAATTAATAGTAAATATACAACAAATCAATTTCAGGTATATACTTTCGGACTGACACCAAAGCCTCCACGAGATGACAGTTATTTTCCTTTTGGCACACCATATGTGAGTATTATACTATTTCAACCATCCCTCCACCAGCCAATCAGGATCCACTCCTTACTTAAAATCTTAGATATTTTTTAAACCATAAATAGTTCATATCGGAAAGGAAAGGAATTATTATACTTGCCAATGAACCATAACTGCCTGGTGGTACAGCGGTAGGGTGTGCGATTGCTGATCATGAGGTCTCGGGTTCGATCCCCGGGTCGGGCAGAGTTATTGAACTTTTTCGTAAAAAAAAAATCTCAATGGCAGCCCGGAGTTTGGAAATGTGCCTGGTAGACTGAGATCAATAAGCTCGTCCACTATTACGTGGGACTTAAGCATAGCTGGCGAACCGAGGGTGTGTAATACACCTCTGCCTACCCCTTCGGGGATACAGGCGTGATGCTATGTTTTTGTTCAATTAACCAAAGTTGTCCAAACAAATATCCACTTTATTTATAAGTCTCTACCACTAGAAAGTAGATGATAGACCTTCGCACTATCTTCTGAAAGTCATCATCTTTCTCGTTTGTGACTATTGGCAATAAATATTAAATTAAAATAATTAATAACTTTTATTGTAAATATTTTTAGCCCCACCTACCCATTGATGATGATGATGATGATGAGAAGAATAATAGTGAGGACGAGAAAGAAGCAAGTCAGGGAGGCTCAAAAGAAATGGAAAACCCGTTTCAGAAGGCTGTGTTACGGGTAAGTAATATTAGGAAGCCTCTACGATTACTTAAATATTACCGATTACTAAAAGCCACTAACAGCAGTGATAGTTTAGCGGTAAAACCAAGAACTGCGATGACAGTGGTATTGAGTTCGATCCCGAGTCCAAGGTTCAGACCTCGTACGGAGCACAAATTATGTATGTGTGTATATGTTTACAAGTTATCACTGCTCGGTGAAGGCAAACATCGTAAGGACTTTGCAAACATACAATTTCACGGACAAAAATTACACCCAGACTAATTTAATCCGTGTAGTAACGGACTCTAAGAATACAAGCATCACCACTCCATTCTTTCACACGGGTGTCGTACGAGGCGACTAAGGGAAGTAAGCAATTATCACTTTTACTGGTGGTAAGGCCAGCCTTACCATCTGCCAATCAATATGGTATATGACAGTAATAGGCAATAGCTCAGGTGGCGGTCTTTTTCCGCACATCAAAGAACATTACAGCGGTAATTAATGTTTGTGTGGCTACATCTCCGTTTGTTCAGTGTGCAACATGAGTTTACCGGAAATGCACGTGTCGACTGACATGGAGTGGTAGAACGAAAATAAATAAATAATAAATAAATAAATATTCACGGACATTTCCACACAACGTCCTCTGGTCCCAAACTAAGCTTATCGCTTGTGCTATGGGTACCAGATTACGGATATAATACATATAGTACTTTTTTTTTGTAAATACATAGTTACCATAAATAGAAAACATCCAGACACAGTACAATTATCTGTGTTCATCACACAAATAATTGTCCTGAGTGGGAATCGAACCCACGACCTCGTGCACGGAAGTCGGTTACACTACCGACCACGCCACGAGGCCCGTAAGGCAAGGCACTCGAGGTTTTAAAATTACTACAATCGGAACTATGTCTATTGGGATTCCGACAGAAGAATCATAGAAATCCACCATCTTCTTTTTAGTCTCCGTTTACCTTTGTTGAAATGTAAAGATTCATGTAATAATAATGGACGCAGCTTCAACCTCCATTTTTAAAAATGTATTTTTTTTTATAATTCGTTGTCAATATCTAGATAAACCCTAGTGTAGCCAGCACCACTTCACGCGGCAATTTAAGCGGTAATACAATGCCATAATTTTATTATTGTGGTAAGAGGCGGTAGACGGTAAAAATAGTGTAGCTGCAGCATAAGATTTGGAATTTAATAATTGAAACTTATTAAATAATTATTCAAATACGTCAAGGCATTTAAGAGTTTTAGCGAGACTAATGAACAGTAATTGATTTTATACATGTATAGATTGTTACAAATCTAATCTACTATTCAGGGTAAATATAGCTTATGTCACACTCCTGCCATTAAACTATTAATGTTACTGCGTGAAAGTAGGATAAACCGACACACTTGTGCATGTCTACACAATCTATACAATTTTATATTTCTTTTTCAGATGGATACCCAACCCGTTGACGTAAGTATATTTTTAAAATCGTTATTGAATAATACGAGTATATATATAATATACTAGCAAAAAGCTGAGCTTTGTGAGGGCTCGCGAAGTTTTCTACTTAATTTATAAGTTTCGACAGATAGCGTTACGAATACAATAAAATTCTAATTTTTATAATTTTCGACAGATGGCGTTATGAATACAATAAAATTCTAATTAATAAAAATTGTTATATTTTTTAAATGTATAAAATAATATTTTTATGATAGATAACACATATAGAAATACATTGAAATTACTATGTCAAAGCGAGTGTGATAGTTTCTCAGTAAAGTGTGCCACAAAAGTGTATAGATTGTGGGATAGGGGTCGCTTCGCTCGCCCTAATCATTTATGTCCTTTAACCATCTTACTAATAACATTTTATACACAGCGTATACGACAGCTATAACATCTATCTATATCTACTATTATAAAGCTGTAACAGAGCTGTGTCTGTACATCTAAGATATTTGTGAAAAAAATACTGAATTAGGCTATATAGCCATGTCTGAAGACAACACTATTTTCTTTGTTTGTAAACGGGCATTGTTCGTTTGCGGATCACGCAAAAACTACTGATCGCATTTTGATGCAACTTAATTTACGCAACTAGGCAGATATTTAACTTGTATATTACTCTGTTCTAGGAGGCAGACAAGTTGTTCCCAAACTTAAATGAAATGGAGGATGACTCAGGCAGAGATTTGGAGTTGCTGGTGAGATTTTAATAATGTTCATTATATCTTATAGGTCTATTAAGAGCGACAGTCTCGAAAAAACTAGCAGGTTCTTTTGTAATTAAAAAAAAAGCTTAGTGGTAAAATCAAAGACTGTAAAGACAGTAGTATTGAGTTCGATTCCCAGTCCAAAGTCCATACTTCGTACAACACACATCTCTGACATTTCAGGATTTTTCAAAATCATGTGTATTTTACAATTGATCATTGCTCGGTGAAGCACAACATCGTGAAGAAATTAAACACAAAGTGTGAAATTGTGAAATCGAAAATAAAAGTCACGAGCAGGATTTGAACCTGCATCTCCTGGATACCGTCCAGATGCTTTTGCCGTTTCAGTCATCGTGAAAATTGCTCCTGACTGCAAATTTCGATAACACATTCATACTTAGCGTCTTGGGTGACGCCTGCGCCATTTTTCGGAAGTATTTTCATACATAGTAAGTATAGGCTAAGCATGTCAAATGCTATATATATATATATATATTTGGCCGTGTGGGGCCGGCTTTAAAATGCAATTAAATGGCAATGTTATTTAGCTTTAAAAAGAAACAATTTTCGGTAGCAGCCCGGAGTTTGGGAATGTGCTCGGTAGGCGGCAATAGACTCGCCCCCTATTACGTGGGACTTAAACATAGTTGGCAAACCGTGGGTGTGTAATACACCTCTGCCTACCCCTTCGTGGATACAGGCGTGATGCAATGTTTTTATAAAAATATCAAAATACAATACAGCCTTTGCAGCCCTTTGTTTTATAGCAAGGGTAAGACTAACTTATATTAAGAGTACTTAATTTGACTTGCAGGCAGAGAGACTGTCGGCAACAAATAAGGTACTCAATTGCTTTTAAATTTTAAGTTGTAGTAACATGTAAGTACAGAGACAAGTTGAGCCTTAGCTCAATACTAATATAATATGACGGGCCTCATGGCGTAGTCGGTACTGTAACCGACTTCCGTGCACGAGGCCGTGGGTTCGATTCCCACTCAGGACAATTATTGTTGTGGTGAACTCAGATGTTTGTACTGCGTCTGGGTGTTTTCTGTCTATTATATGTATGTATTTACAAAAAATCGTTAAAGGCTTAACTCAACCTTGTTGGAAATCGCATTAGAATAGAAGTTTCACTTCAAACAAAGTATTGGGAATAGATGATTTGTTTATGGTTCCAAATTTAAATTTTTGTTTTTTTTATTGTAATTGGCACAACTGTTATCCATTTTGGCGCGGAGTTTGAGTTGCATCTGTTATTTATATTAAATACAGTACAACTAAGAACAAAGAGTTTGTCTTAAATTTTGCATCGCCAATGGAATTTCGTGTTTAGAATCACTAAAAATGTTACAGAAGGCTTACGGTGAATCGACTTTATCAAAAATACGTGCTTATGAGTAGTACAAAGCGTTTAAAAGCGGTCGAGATGAGACGTTGATGACCTACCAGAGCCTCGGTAGGTAGGTTGGTAGGCCATCAACGTCTGCAACTGAAGTTAACATTGCAAAAGTGAAGGAAATAGTGACTGAAAATCCTCATTCAACTTTGAGAGAGATAGCCGCCGAACTTTCTGTGTCTCACGAGTCGATCCGTACCATTTTAAATAATCACTTGGGTATGAAACATGTTTCCGCTCGGCTAGTCCCAAAAGACCTGAATTTTCTCCATTAACTCAATCGCATGAGAGCCGCTGATGACATGCTAGAACGAGTCAATTCCGACCCAACATTCATGAAACGCATTGTTACTGGTAACGAGACGTGGGTTTACGAGTTGACATGCAAACTAGTCAACAAGCTTCGGAGTGGCACCTTCCAACTGAACCGAAACCGAAAAAATCACGCCAAAGTCGATCAAAAGTCAAAGTCATGCTGACTGTTTTCATTGACTATCGCGGTGTTTGCATTCGGAATTCTTGCCAGAAGGTCAAACGGTCAATAAAGAATATTATTTGAGCGTTATGCGGTGTTTAAGAGAGCAAATTCAATAAAAAGGTCAGATTTGTGGAAAGAAAATTCTTGGATTTTGCACCACGATAATGCGCCTTCGCACAAGGCCATCATTGTTAATGAATTTTTGTCCAAACACTCAACAAATACCATCGAGCAACCACCATATTCACCAGATATAGCTCCAGCCAACTTTCTTTTTCCTAAACTCAAATTACCACTTCGTGGCACCCGTTTTCAATCGGTAGAAGACATAAAGGAGAATTCGCGGCGAGAACTGAACTCAATTCCGGAAACAGCGTTTAACAAATGTTTTGATGATTGGATTATTCGTTGGCGTAAGTCTATCGTTTCTGAAGGAGCATACTTTGAAGGTGATAAAATAAATTTGGATAATAACAAAAATTTTGTGTATTATTGATCTTTACCCGGTACTTTCTTGACAGAGTAGTATATCCACGAATGAGCCGGCATGACCGGGAAGTGCTACTCTTTCACAGAAGATAGTCATAAAACAACGGTAGATACTGTTTTGTTTCTTATGGTAAGTGAGAGCACCTGAGGTTCAAACCCTTATTCTCCTCATCATCTTTAATTTAATCCTCTCTCATCGCCATTTTACCCTTTATTTTTGTTTAAAACAGGTATAGAGTGATGCCTAGGTATTGCTAGTGTTATAGCGGCTACGGTAAGCGCTTACCATTAGGCGGCTTGCTTGCCACTCTAGTAGTATCTATACAAATAAATAATTATTAAAATATCTAAATAACAAAAGTGACGAAGCTTTTGTTAGCTTATCTCCAAAATGACTGCATTGATTTGGACGGGACTTCACAAGCTGATTTTATAAGCAGTAACTTCGGCTCGTAATTAACGTTTAACACAAAAAACTAGAATACTTTGAAAAATCCAAAAGTGCACGCCTCATAATCTTCATTTTTCACAATAAAATTGATTATTTGATAAGTAACTAATAATGTATTGGTCTTACTAAGTAGTTTTCAATAAATCACATAGATAGCGCTAATTTAAAAAAGTACCCATTTATTTGGTTCTCCTGTTTTATACGCCATCTAGCACTAATTTTAAGAAGTATTACTATATTGCTCTATAGAAGTAGTTCTCACGAAATAAGGTATAGCGCTGGTTTTAGTGTCGAGTCGAGCGTAAATATTCATTTTTTTTTTATTTAATAACAATTAAACCAGATCGAATCAGACCGTGAAAAATGATTGGGATCTATTCGTAATTATACTGAATCGTAAAATAAAAAAAGACTCGATTAGTATTTTGGTCGTTATCGTGTTAACATACATTACCTACAACACACGGACGTCCAAGACAGAACTTTTTTAAACAATTTTTTAACTAGTTTAAATAGCAAAAATGGCATCAAAAATATAATGAGTGTTAAAAATAGTGTTTCTTCTTGATATGTACGTGTATATATTATTTTACAAGTGCAATATATGATAAATAGAGACATTTTATGTTTGAAAAATCAGTTATTCTGTGTGAAGCGAGAGTAGTACCCACCTCAACGCTTCGCTTATGAGGCGTGCAATAACTAGATTCTTCGCAAGTAGCAGCTAGTAAAAATTTAAATGTTGCCTCATTAGTCTAGTTAGCATACATCTCTGCTTATCTTTGGGGATAAAGGCGTGATGCTTTATTAAAATTAAAAACTATAATAAAATTTATTTTCAGTGGGATGAATTCAAAAGATTATTAAATAAAGAACGGGTATGTATTGTAATAAAGGTACTTATCAGATATGGTTTGATTGCATATACAACAGACACCATAACCCTGATGGTGTAGTGGTGTCCGTCGCTCATTGACTCAACTATACCGAGAGTATTGTGAAGCCGTTGCTCACCATTTCATTTCTCAGATATGAAATGAAAGAATAAAGGGCTCTCTCTTCTGCCAAAAAACACTGACACGCTTCAGGACCGGTCACACAGAAGACGGTGGTACCGACCCGTTCGAGTCCGAGCAAGTGAGTATTCTCACTTGGTACCCAGCTGTACCACAAGTAATGCATACTTCCCTTGCTGGTGTGTTTCTTGCGGTGATAATTGCTTACTTCCCTTAGTCGTCTTGTACGACACCCGCGGAATAGGATGGCGTGGTGACACTTGTATTCTTAGTTCGTCACCACACGGACTAAAATTCTTCTTTATTCTGAGAACTGTATCTGTAATATTTTATTGTAAAGTTGTAGTAGAGCTGTATCTGTACATTGTCGGACAATGTAATTGGGCTTTTTTTGTAAAAGAAAAAAATATCAGTAACAGCCCAGAGTTTCGAAATGTGCCCGGTAGACTAAATTAAAATAATTAATAACTTTTATTGTAAATATTTTTAGCCCCACCTACCCATTGATGATGATGATGATGATGATGAGAAGAATAATAGTGAGGATGATTGAAAGCTCTTGATTATACTTATAAATTGGTATAAGTTTTGTCCCACTCTCATATCGGGAAAGTACCTATATAGGTACTTAAGCCTAAGAAAAATTTCCTCCCATTAAAGAAGGACTTTCAAACTGAATGCTTAGATTATTGAGCATCAGTCAGGATAAGCTATTTTAAATACATACGCAGCGTAAATGACATCCATCCATCCATCCATCAGCCTTTCGAAGTCCACTGCTGGACATAGGCCTCCCCAAGAGAACGCCACAACATGTGTTTCGCTCATATGGGGGATAGTGCCATAATCGCCACGCTTGGCAGGCGGGTTGGCGATCGCAGTGGATGTTGTTAATACTCGAGAGAGTGCTGCTGCCCACTCCTCCGGTATTCCCTCAGTCGGCTCCTACGACTCCCATGGGTGGAGAGGGGTGGGAAAATTCTAAAGCCGGCCCCACACGGCGAAATGACATCGTACCGATAATTGATACCATGGGTTCAAGTACTCGATTCTGAACACCCAGGTGGTGAAAATTAGCATCGGTCTTTCATGAAAATTGCAATTTCATTCTTTTAAATTGAATGCGAGATAAAATCTTTATATTGTTCTATTTAAATTCAATTTTAGGTAATAAACCCATTATCCATCCATCCATCCATCAGTCTTTCATCATTTACTGCTGGACATAGGCCTCCCCAAAATGGGGGTTTTACCATGATCGCCACGCTTGGCAGGCGGGTTGGCGATCGCAGTGGATGTTTTTAGTACACAGGGGAACGCTGCTGTCCGGTCCCCCGGTAATCCCTTAGTCGGCTTTTATGACTCCCATAGGAAGAGACGGGGTGAAGCTATTCTTGGTGCCGGCCCCACACGGCAAACGGTAATAAGCCCGTTAATCAACGATTTACTCCAAAAACTACAATGTATTGAAACCTTCGTCATGTTTTAGTCGCGTTTCAATGATTCTATGGTGCCTAAAAAAATGCTGACTAACCCGTTGTTGTCGAAGAAAATTGTATAGGGTAATAACATTACCAAATAAATATTTGGTGACATATTTTGCCTTGAGTTTTTTTTGGTTCCCAAACTAAGCTTAACGCTTGTGCTATGGGTACCAGATTACGGATATAATATATATAATCTACTTTTTTTTGTTAATACATACATATAACAGATAGAAAACACCCAGACGCAGTACAAATATCTGTGTTCATTACACAAAAAAAAAATGTCCTGAGTGGGAATCAAACCCACGATCTCGTGCACAGAAGTCGGTTACACTACCGACTACGCCACGAGGCCCATCAGTTATTGGTATAATGTCATTTACACCCAGTATATCTAAAGAATAGGTGAAAGAAAAAAAACCTAAATGAAATGAAACCTGCATGCCAGAGAGATTTTCTCGACGGCTTGGGAAGTCTGCCAACCCGCATTGGGCCAATATGGTGGACTATGGCTTAAGCCCTCACACCATAAAAAAGGGCGAAAAAAATAGATATAGGGTGACGTCGTTATTTAGTAGGATTACCACAGAACTCTGAATGTGTGAACATTTTTAATTTGATAATTAACTTTTTGATTAAATATATTTCATTATCTAAGTAGTCTAAGTGACTGCTGATCATGAGGTCTCGGGTTCGATTCCCGGGTCGGGCAGTGCTATTGAGCTTTTTCGTAAAAAGAAAAATTCTCAGTAAGAGCCCGGAGTTTGGAAATGTGCCCGGTAGACGGCAATAGGCTCGCCCCCTATTACGTGAGATATAGCTGGCGAATCGTGGATGTGTAAATACACCTCTGCCTACCCCATCGGGGAATACAGACGTGATGCTGTTTTTTTTTATGTTTTCATTATCTCATTTCGAAAAAAATAATTTAATGACCTATTTTTTAGAAAAAACATAAACCAGGAGAAATAATGAAAAATGTATGTATTCATTATACCGTTATTTTTATTATATGCAATATTGTTTAATGTTAGTTACATATTATAACAGCATCCATCCATCCATCCATCAGCCTTTCGACGTCCACTGCTGGACATAGGCCTCCTCAAATGGGGGATAGTGCCGTAATCGCCACGCTTGGCAGGCGGGTTGTCGATCGCAGTGGATGTTGTTAATACTCGAGGAAGTGCTGCTGCCCACTGCCCCGGTATTCCCTCAGTCGGCTTTTACGACTCCCATGGATGGAGAGGGGTGGGACAATTCTAAAGCCGGCCTCACATGAAAACACATTATTTAAGTGGAGTGTTAGTTTAGATACTCGATGCTCATTGGTTAAATACTTACAGTGTCAAGAAATAGAACAAATATACATACATACTTACATTTCTATTATTAGTAAGGAAGTAAGGAGAAATATTCATATGAGTTTCGGTGAATATATTATATTATTTTTATTATGTTAAAATGCTATAATGTTGTCTCAAAATTCCTCACCATGTAAGAAATACGTAATATTCCATGGAAGAAATAGCTTTAAGAAACATACAGATCCGACAACTCTATGTTCTCCTATTTACCTAGCTGTCTGTATATTTAATATATTTGAGAATAAATGAATGTATGACCTAGGCAAATTAGGCGTCTCTGAACACAAAACATTTTTTTTTGAATTTTTGCCTGTTTTGTTTATTTAAAAACTGCTTAAGGGATTTTGATGATTTTTTTTTATTGATAGCTCTTGATTAGACTTAAAAACTGGTATAGATTTAATCCATATTAACCTCAGATATAGCCCAATAACCATAAGGCATTTGGATGCGGCGGAGTGCGAGAGAGAATAAAATTAAACATATAATTGTTTTTATATCATTTGTAAAGTTTTTCCATTTTTATTAAATAATTATTTTAAATACGTAATTGCAATTTCTGGTGCAGTGGGAGGCCGACATGGCGAAATGGGCGGTAAGAAAATTATAATTGAATACACCACACAACTTTATGGAGACTGCACCTAATAAAGACTTTTAAACTCGCGAATTATACACATCATACACAAATACTAATTTCCGGGTAAGTACCTTTATTTCCCGACGTTTCGACCGTATTGCATCGGCCGTGGTCATGGGTTGACTTCTTGTTGGTAAAGGTTTTTAACCCCAAAACAAATATGCGTTTAAGACCCGGGAAGTAGTATTTGTGTATGACTGCACCGAATGTCTGACATTACACATACCAATGGCGTCCGCACAACTCGCTTACTAAGAGTACACACATCTTCACAGTCACAGCACAGTCATCACATTTTTCCCCCATAATTATGTAGTAAGAGGGAAGTCAACAATTTTCCCCCATTGCATTACTGGTACGGTTGGGTGTCAAGTGGGCGTACTCATTTGATATCGAGTTCGAGCAGGTAGGTACTACCGTCTCCCGTGTACCGACCATGAAGCGCCACGGTGTAGGTCACTGCGAGAGCCGTTCAACCCTTCATGACAAATCCATGAAATGAAATGATGAGCAGCGCTTTGATAATACCTACTGTTATATGATATTGAGAGACGCATACGTTGTCTCGAAGCTTTAAGTAATTAAAAAAATATTGGCATGTTACTACGTGGGGGCAAACAAATTTACGGCCCACCTGATTGTAAGCGGTTACCGTAGCCTATAGACGCTAGCAACATCAGGGGAATTACTCGAGCGATGCTGTCTCCAAGAATAGGGATAGAAGTTCGATAAGAAATACATTAAGGAGATGATAGGCAGGGTACGAAAGGGTAAGGTAAGAACAGCCCCCAGAGTGAAAAATGAAACGTTAGATGTACTTTCGTTTCGAGTCGTTATAATTGATTAACAGTCCGACGCTTGATTAGTCGAGATTTTGACGCGTGATTCAGGCGACCAATCACAATGAAGCGGAACGAAAGTTCGTCTAATATTGGGTTTTTCATTCTAAGGAGGCAGTTAAAGTGAACGTATTTGAATCTGACAGGGATTAAACACAAAGTGAAAAATGTGAAATCGAAAATAACAGTCAGGAGCAGGATTTGAACCTGCATCTTCTGGATACCGTCCAGATGCTTTACCAATTCAGCCATCCTGACAATTGCTCCTGACTGCTAATTTCGATAACACATCATACTTAACGTCTTTGGGTGACGCCTGCGCCATCTGTTGGACGTATTTTCATACATTATACCGACCAGGTAAACTTAATTTTACAATTAAGATTTTACCTAATAATGACGCAAACCCTTTAAATATTTAGATATTTTTATATATATTTTTAGCATTTGACATGCTTAACACTATACATTAAACACAAAGTGGAAAATGTGAAATCGAAAATAACAGTCAGGAGCAGGATTTGAACCTGCATCTTCTGGATACCGTCCAGATGCTTTACCAATTCAGCCATCCTGACAATTGCTCCTGACTGCTAATTTCGATAACACATCATACTTAACGTCTTTGGGTGACGCCTGCGCCATCTGTTGGACGTATTTTCATACATTATACCGACCAGGTAAACTTAATTTTACAATTAAGATTTTACCTAATAATGACGCAAACCCTTTAAATATTTAGATATTTTTATATATATTTTTAGCATTTGACATGCTTAGCACTATACATTAAACACAAAGTGGAAAATGTGAAATCGAAAATAACAGTCAGGAGCAGGATTTGAACCTGCATCTTCTGGATACCGTCCAGATGCTTTACCAATTCAGCCATCCTGACAATTGCTCCTGACTGCTAATTTCGATAACACATCATACTTAACGTCTTTGGGTGACGCCTGCGCCATCTGTCGGACGTATTTTCATACATTATACCGACCAGGTAAACTTAATTTTATAATTAAGATTTTACCTAATAATGACGCAAACCCTTTAAATATTTAGATATTTTTATATATATTTTTAGCATTTGACATGCTTAGCACTATACATTAAACACAAATTTTATATCTAAATATCCGACAGGGATATTCACGGCAGCTGCTGGTGAGAGATAAAGTAAGTCATATTATTTTATAAGGTTCTCTGGTAGCGGCAGAGCTTTATTTATCCCAATACGAATGGACCGGCTCGATTGGGCAAGTACCTACTTCTCACAGAAAGTGAGAAAACAAACGGTTAGTACTCCTACCGGTGTTTTGTATGTGCGAGTGAGAGCGCCGGAACCCCCTCCCTAGCCTCTCCTTATTATCCTTCATATTGTCAATTTTAAAATTTTTTTTGAAAGTTGCTTAATCTTGCCGCTCGTTCAAACTGCAAGTGCACTAAGTACTAAGCTATTGATTAAGTATTTCAGTAAGCTAAAGGGTCGTTAACTAAGTCAGATAAAGTTTTGTGAGCTTCCGCGTGCTCTGCATCAGTATTTAAAAGTATGGCTGAATTGTTTCTTTTTGTTTGAAAACTTTGATATAACTTTAAGATAGAGACAAAGTCATTTAAAAGCAGTAAATTCGCGGGAAAAAGCTTGTTGATTATCATGTCATGGTCCATGTTTCTATAACTCTGTGATATTCGTTGCAGATTGCAAAAGAAAGAGCCGTAAGTGAAAAGAGTTTTAATGTCATATAGTTTTTTAAATTACACCTTCATCGTCGACTTGGCCTTACACGACTGCCCCAAAAAAGGAGTGTAATAAATAAATAAATAAATATTCACGGACATTTTCACACAATGTCCTTTAGTCCCAAACTAAGCTTAACGCTTGTGCTATGGGTACCAGATTATAGATAAAAATACACCCAGACGCAGTACGAATATCTGCGTTCATCACACAAATAATTGTCCTGAGTGGGAATCGAATCCACAAGCTCGTGCACGGAAGTCGGTTACACTACCGACTACGCCACGAGGCCCGTCAAATGATTTATGGTTCCAAGTTTTGGCGGGAACATGAAATAATCATGTTGTTGTCTACTTTATTTTCCAAAACTTGAGTTATTTTAAAGTAATAAATAGTAAAAATGGTGGCATTTTGCTAAATAATTTTGTCCTTAAATTATTGGCAAGTTATATAATACGGTAGATTGTATTTTTTTGGTGTTGCCTCCAAAACGTCATAGAAGCTTCCAGTAAGGTCTAGATTAAGGGTGTGTTCCGATATACACTGGAGCACTGTGATGTGTGACGTCAATTTAGTATACTGCCAAGTCTTTCCTTTATAGTTAGCTATACTGGTTACTGTTTATAAAGGAACACAGTTCAGTAGGTATACTGATCTGTCATTACTTTCATTTCATACAAAGTATTGATTTCACACTGCAATAAACACAATTTCTTTACATTTTCCATGTTTCGGAATCTTTGAATAACAATATTCAATAATAATAATAATTTTTAATAGTGCAAGTTGCTATATTTCTAGACGCTGTTGATCACGTGATCAAACCACTGACAGCACCTTACCTCGAAAACGCCAGTGCTCACAGTACAAAAATGGCGATGATTTATGACGTCATATATATCCCTGGCGTACTGCGGCAGTATACTGTCAGTCTATAACGGAACGATTTTTCTCCAGTAAGAACACTGGACAGTGCTCTCATTTCCGAACACAGCCTTAATCATGACAAGCATGTTTCATGTGCAGCTGTCACCACATACGCGATGCACTGTCATTCAGTATGTTCGTTAAGGGTTGGGGTAGCAAGCCATTCTTTTCCGTAATCTCTTTAAAGGACATTACACAATTTACCTACCTTTTCTTTGTCCTAGTTAAAAATACTCTTGAAATGTATTATTTCTCAGTTGCGGAGTAAGCCGGTGCCAGTAGCTACACCCATGCCTTACAATCCAAGTATTGGAGTAAGTACTTAAATAGGTTTTATTTAATTTATTAAAAGAATAAATGATCGTAATAATAACAACAAAAATTTAAGTGCAGTAGAAGCAATAAGTATAATTATTACAATATTTTAAAAGAAAACCGTATTATTATAGAATGAATATTTTAGGAGGAGAGCCCACCATTCACCCACGGATTGTCAATCCCGGTTATCTTTGGACAAAATAATCTAAGATGTAAAGTAAATGTGAGGCACTCTATAGTTTAATGAAGACTAAATAAAATGTGTTTATTTCTAGATGGAAATGTATTGGGGAGAATTGCCAGCAGAAAATAATCAGGTATGTCTCATTTAAACGTCATAACATTTTAAAACCATCCTTTTAATTTGTTAAGGCAGGATAAAATGTTCCTAACCGCATGTGGGGCCCTCACTCACTAAATACTCCGCCATGTGCCGTCTTTCCGCCTTTGTTGGCGGGCCACTGGAACCATATTACATTCCTTCAGTGGTATTTTAAAACCACCCTTCTTTTTTTTAAATTTTAGGTGGGCAAAAATGTCCTACCGCACACCCCGCTGCCCAGGGAGACAACGGGGTAGTGTGGTCTCAACATTATGTCATTGACATTTTCAATTTTATACTGATACTATTTTAACCGGTGTTATGTAAAAAAGTTCTGTCTTGGACGTCCGTGTGTTGTAGGTAATGTATGTTAACGATAACGACCGAAATACTTTACTAATCAAGTCTTTTTCTTTCTTTTACGATTCAGTATAATTACGAATAGAGCCCTATCACTTTTCACGGTCTGATTCGATGTGGTTTAATTGTTATTAAATACACAAACAAATAGTGAATATTTACGCTCGACTCGACACTAAAACCAGTGCTATACCTTATTTCGTGAGAACTACTTCTAAAGACCAATATAGCAGTTCTCTGATGCTTTTTGAAATTCAGAAACTAGAGGCTTATGGTCTGTGTATATAACAAAAGCCTTACCTTCAACAGAATGCCTAAAGTATTTTACAGCTTCGTAAATCGCTAACAACTCCCTGTCGAATGGGCTATATTTCCTCTGAGCTGTACTAAGCTTTTTAGAGAAGAATCCAAGAGGTTGTAACCCCAAGTCCCCGGTCTGCTGTAGTACGGCACCAATGGCGTGGTCCGAAGCCTCCGTAGTGAGCGTCAAATCTGCTGATGGATTAGGATGTGCTAGAAGAGTAGCTTTAGCTAAACTTGCCTTACAAGCGGCAAATGCTTCTTGTAGTTCCGTCGACCAAGTGATAAGCGTCTTAGGTTTGATGTTCGGGCTGGACAAAAGCTTATGTAGTGAAGCCTGAATTCTTGCTGCTTTCGGTACAAAACGCCTATAAAAATTAATCATACCGAGAAATCTGCGAAGCTCCTTGATGGTTTTTGGCTGAGAAAAATTCTGGATAGCTTCTACTTTATGAGGAAGTGGTGTAGTGCCAGCGGATGAAACTACGTAGCCCAAAAACTCTACTCAAGGCTCACCGAACACACACTTCGATGCATTTACGACGACGCCATGGGCTCGCAATCGCTGAAAAACTTTTTCCAGGTGTTCTAGGTGCATTGCAGCGTTTTTAGAAGCTACTAAAATGTCATCTATATATAGGAAACAGAAGTCTAGGTCTCTCAGAATTTCATCCATGAACCGTTGGAATCTTTGAGCAGCATTTCGAAGTCCAAAACTCATGAATGGAAATTCGAATATTCCGAAAGGTGTCGTGATGGCTGTTTTAGGTATATCAGCTGGATTGATAGGGATCTGATTATATGCCCTAATTAGGTAAATTTTACTAAAAACGGTACAGCCGAAAAGATTGTGTGAAAAATCAGCTATGATGGCGGACGGGATATCGGTCGGGTATGGTACGAGCATTTAATGCACGATAATCACCGCATGGTCGCCATTCGTTGTTTTTCTTAGGCACCAGGTGTAGTGGGGATGACCATGGGCTATCTGATCTTCTCGTTATACCTGCTCTTACCATGTCCTCGAACTCCCTAATGGCTATGTGGAGTCGGTCCGATGCAAAACGTCTAGGTCAGCTGTGCACAGGTGGTCCCGCCGTCGTCCGGATGAAATGAAGAGTGCTGTGCTTAACCTCACGCACAGACAGGTCTCCAGCTGGACGGGTGATATCCGAAAACTTTGAAAGCAAGTCGTGATATCGCGATGTACCTGAAACAGATTTTATGTGGCAAGGGGCGACAGGTACAGGCTTAGTAAAAGCAGTTAATGATGTTACATTGTCTACTAAGCGGTGGTGCCTAGCATCTACTAATAGATTATAATGTGGTAAAAAGTCTATGCCTATGATAGGCTTAGTAACATCAGCTATAACAAAGCGATACACAAACGCAAGTCTAAGTCCAAAGTCTAAAGATAGGTTTACCCAACCATATGTACTAATCGTAGTACCGTTAGCTGTGTACAGTTTATATTCCGTTTTAACACGCTGTCTATCGCGAAAGTATTTTTGTGGGTACACACATAGATCTTAACCGGTATCAATTAAATATTGAACTTTTGTCCTACGGTCCGTTACAATCACACGGCCACTGTTTACACTACTGCAGTCACGCGACGCCGTTTTCACTGACTGCCTGGCCCGTTTCCCTTACGGAACGCACACGGTGAACGACACTTCGTTGACTTGGCACCAAACCTGTGGTGTTACCAGCAATGCCCTCGAGCGGCTCTGGGATCGACGACGCCAGTGTGGAGAATGTTCACGTTCTCTGGAACGCGAGCGAGAGCTGGATAGCTCGGCAACTTGCTCTGTCAACTCGTCTATGCAGCGAGTGAGAAGTTCGATGGCAGAGGTACCATCCAGGAGGAGATGGCACTGGTTAATCGGGGCTGCTGCCGACGTAGATGCCACTGCCACTTGCGTACCCGGCTGCATCGCGATCTCATGTATCTTGTCTACGATCTGCGCCACAGAATCTAAGGGTAAATCCACTTGCGCTGCTATGATTGCTTGTACGTGACTGGGTAAGTGACTGCTCCACAGAGATCGAATGAAGTCATCAGGTACGTCAGCGCCTGCTAAATCTCGTAAGTGCCGCAGGAACTGGGATGGCTTCCTGTCGCCCAGTTCTTCATGTGTTAACAATTGTCTAACACGTTGCTCCTGCGAGGACGACAACCGCGAAATAAGTTCATTCTTAATCTTCTTATATTTATCATCTGTTGGTGGATTGGTAATAATGTCCTTTACTTCGCATACGTGTTTGTAATCGAAATTTGCTATGACGTGGTAAAATTTTGTCGCATCCGCCGTTATATTTGAAAGTGCAAATTTACCCTCCAATTGCACGAACCACAGAGCGGGTTAATTTGGCCAAAATGGTGGCACTTTAACACCAACACGGCAAACTTCGTCTTTAGTGTTCTCCATCGCGTTAATACACAATTCACGCAACGTTGAATGTCCACAACACTGGGTCTCACTGAGGAGTTTTAAATAAAAGAAACGTTTACACTAGACACAAGAGTATATTGTTAGGAAAGCACAGCGAGTAATATTAATACATAACATGGAAGCGAAGGAAAAGTATAGAAAACAGACACGATAGAATTATTTAACACTAAATACGTTAAGTTTATGGCAAACTGTGGTTAGGCGCGCACGCAGCCTCACGGCGTCGGTATCGATTAACGACTGGCTTACTGAAGAAAACCGACGGCTCATGAACGCGCTCGGTTCGACGCGCAACGCCCGATCTACATGTAACGGTACTTTAGCCAACTATACAAAAATGATGGTGTACACAAATTATGATAATGACCGCTACAATGTTAAGTTCACGGAAGATTCCTCAAGTGTCTTTGTAAAATTATTGCTTACAATCTATTCATTGATTAAATCTTTTTTTGGACCACTACACAACATGGTTACGCATCACAATTTTTGCAATACCTTGAAAATATTACGTCACGGAAACACCTTCTTTACTTTGCGTACATTTCAATAGGAATTGGGTCACTTATTGAATGCCTTTATGTGTTTAAATTCGAATTTTTATAATGCCAGAACTCGATTTGGAATTTGATCCGGATTCGGTGGAAGTTTAATTCTTTGTACAGGTCTTGAATAATAAATTCATTGATAAGATACAGGTGTATCACCTTCAGAGTTTATGTCCATATCGCACATAAAATTAATGGTTTCTTATGGAACAATATATTACATAATATATTTTATTATCAGTTTTTTTTATATTATTATAAGGTATGTAAGCAATAGTTGTAAATAACTGCATCTGTGGTGCAGCGGTAGTGTGAGCGATTGATGATCATGAGGTCTCGGGTTCGATTCCCGGGTTGGGTGGTGCTATTGAGCTTTTTCGTAAAAAGAAAAAAATAGACGTCGCGGGACGTCTGCCAGATGTGAAAACATCGATTTTTTTTTGTAGAAATAATGATTAGTAAATGTTCATACATTTTTCAATGTGTGCTTGTATAAAATTATGACATGTGTAAAATAACGCAATTAGATATAAATCATCACCATCAGGCCCTGAATATCATCTAGGACTATGGTACTATTCAAGATAACTCAAATTAGCCCTAAATCGATGGGTTGCGCCTTGCTTGCCACCTTCCAGCTCCATCATCAGACTGTGGATAGTTACTATCTAGAGACAAAGTACTCGTAAAGACGAATTAAACGAGTATAAACTCGATGGGGTTGCATCGTTTCATTACAGTTACTGTGGCCACCTTCTAGCTTCATCATCAGACCCTGGATACAATCTAGAGACAAAATACTCGTTAAGACGAATCATTCGAGCCCAAACTCGATGACGTTATGTCGTTTTATATTGAAGTTCCTATGGCCACCTTCTAGCTCCATCATTGGACCTTGGATACCATCTAAAGACAAAGTACCCGTCACGAAGAATCAAACGAGTCCAAACTCGATAGGGTTGCGCCGTTTCATTATAGAGTTCCTATGGCCACCTTCCAGCTCCATCATCAGATCAGCTTCATGTCATCATAATATTGAACTATCACGCGATATACATATGCATATAAAATTTCAGCTCAATTGGAAACTGGGAAGTGTGTCAAATTTTTTATGCACCGCCGCCACCCGCAAGGCCTCCCGCGAAGGTGCGATGCTCCGTGTGCGGATGCGTCACTCAGTTGAGGGTACCCGAAAGGCTAAGCCGCCGGCGGACCACTGAAGGAATGTAATATGGTTCCGGTGGCCCGCCAATAAAGGCGGAGAGACGGCACACGGCGGGTTTCTTTAGTGGGTGAAGGCTTCACACTAAAAACATAAAACACATAAAAACATAGCATCACGCCTGTATTCCCCGAAGGGGTAGGCAGAGGTGTATTACACACCCACGACTCGCCAGCTATGTTTAAGTCCCACGTAATAGGGGGCGAGCCTATTGACGTCTACCGGGCACATTTACAAACTCCAGGCTGCTACTGAGAATTTTTCTTTTTAGGAAAAAGCTCAATAACATTGCTCGAGCCGGGGATCGAACCCGAGACCTCATGATTAGCAGTCGCATACAATACCGCTACATCACCGAGGTTCCACACGACCCTGTTCGTTGCCTGGAACGACGGGGTGTGCGGTTAGGAACATTTTTTCCTGCCTTAACAAAGAAAAGGTCAATGTAGTCAGCACAGGACTGCTCGTTATGGCGATCATTTGGTGAAGCCTATCTCCAGCAGTGGACATCAAAAGGCTGATGGATAAATGAAAAGTGATTTTGCTAGTTACCTCGATGCCGTAAATATTTAGCCAATCATAAAGGCTACATATCTGACAAAAAATATCTTTTCGTAGACTTAATATTCTTAGCTACTTATAGTGGATTAAAAAAAAATTTGTTGTCACGGGTCGTTTCGCAGATGTGAAAACATCGATTTTCTTTCTTTTATATAATTCTTGATAAGCGCTCTCTCGTTATCCATAAATGAATTAAAACGGTTATTGGTTAATTGAATAACATTATATTTCCTAGTTGGATGCTTTTGTCAACAGATGGCGTTAAAAAAATTAAATAAATGCAACAGCCGGTTTTACCATCCATTAGATATTTTCACATCAAAAATAACGGAATAAAAAAGCTGCTGTGAATTAGACCCTATCTCGCTAGAGGTATTTCATTTTTCCAGGTACCATTGGCACAAATTTCGCCTGTAAGACGAGTGGTTTTCTGTGCTATTGAATCGTGTGTAATCTCTTGCACAATAGTGAGAAAAGCTAGTTTAAAGAGCCCTTTGTGATGACTCTGAAGGATGGTAGTTGGTAGCGTTCGATTCGAACCATTTTAAATCTTCCTTTTCACTTTTTACTGAATGGTTCTTATATTTGCGATAATGCTGCCTATCTAATGTACGAGTACCTAAATAAAAGATAATCGTGTGTCGTGGTTTTGTTAGGTTAGGCTTCATGAAATGGTCGTCAATATCATTATGTGGCCAATTGGTTACGACATCTATTAATAAATAAAATAAAAATGAAATATATAAAAATGCCTTTTATTTTTTACATTACACGCATGATATTACTATTGCACGCCTCATAAGCGAAGCGTTGAGGTGGGTTCTACTCCCGGTTGACACGGCACAGCTGATTTTTCAAACTTAAAATGCCTCTATTTATCATATATTGCACTTGTAAAATAATATCTACACACACATATAAAGAAAAAACACTATTTTTAACACTCATGATATTTTTGATGCCATTTTTGTTATTTAAACTAGTTAAAAAACTGTTTGAAAAAAATCTGGCTTGGATGTCCGTGAGTTGTAGGATTATTACTACCTCTGGCATAGCCAGAGCAACATACATTAGTATGTTAACACGATAACGACCAAAATACTTAATTTATCGAGTCTTTTTTTTTTCGTTTACGAATTATTATGACTAGGAATAGAGCCCTATTACTTTTTATGTTCTGATTCGATGTGGTTTAATTGTTATTAAATAAACAAAAAAACACTGAATATTTACGGCATTTACGCTCGACGCGACTCTAAAACCAGCGCCTTTCATAAGAAATTTTTACGTTCTGGCTATCCAGAGCCACCGGTGGTTTTACTATCATCAACAAACGCCGTTCGCCCGGCCGGTACATTGTTTTTTGTTAAAATAAAGTTCTTTCCTTTGCTTGACGAACTGACGATATTTGTCAAGTATAATAACTATTTTATCCATAACAATAATTAAAAACACTAAACACACGTAAATAATAACACACCAACGTTATAAAACACGAAAAAAACATATTTTACATTCCACAATTTTTTTTGCGTGGCCTTGACGTCACGTCACGGTTGTTGATTTTTAAATAAGTCGTATAATATTGTTCAAAGTTGCAATTTTCTGTTGATAGATGTCGCTGTTTGAAAGTAAAAGAGATATTGACAAATGCAGCCCTAGATGTCGCAAGTGGCAATTTTAGATGTATTCAGTTGCTGTTGTTTAAATAGAACCACAATATTGCTTTTTTTTTGTAAGGAAACTAGCGATGTCTTTTTGTTTTCTTAAATTGTTTTTGTTTACAGTTTAATAAATTATTCAATTTTACATGTTTATATATATTATATGCACTTATGCAGGTATAAATATATAAACTCATGGATTGTTGTTCTTACTAATTGCCAGATGGCGCTTTGCAATATAGAAGTATTTCTTAAAATTAACGCTAGATGGTGTATAAGACATGAAACCCACATTAGTACTTTTTGAAATTAGCGCTATCTATGTAATTTATTGAAAACTACTTAGTAAAACCAATACATTATTAGTTACTTAACAAATAATCAATTTTATTGTGAAAAATGAAGATTATGAGGCGTGCAGTTTTGGATTTTCCAAAGTATTTGTTATTATTATTATTTAAATATTATTTTTACTAAAAAGGTGCTTTAAAAGTATTTTTAAAATGGTGCTAATTGCAAGAACCCCTCTTCAGGTGAAGGCCTCCTCCAAAGAATTCCATTTGGCTCTATCCTGTGCTTTCTGCATCCAATGTGGGCCAGCCGTTTCTCATATATCGTCTTCCCATCTTGTGTGCGGTCCACCCTTTTGGCGTTTCCCTACTGGGCCATTCCATGATGTGATTCTTATGGTCCATCTGTCATCTCTTAGTCTCGCTACGTGACCTGCCCATTTCCATTTTAGCTTTCTTGCATAATGTAGAGCATCCGTGACTTTTGATATGCTTCTGATTTTTGTGTTGAATTTTTTGAATTTTTCTGATTTTTAACATACTACGCTCTAGTCCGCATTGGCATGTTATAATTTTATTTTTGGTTTTGGAAGTATATCTCCAGGTTTGACACGGGTAAGTACGGCACGGCAGCAGACATGAATTCATGACTCTGCTTTTAATTTTTGTTGACATATTGCTTTTAGAGATCTCTTTGAGGCTCCAATATTTGTTCCAGGTGAGTTATATACGCCTTTCAATTTCAAGTTCATCACTTTTTCTATCCAAGCTAATTTGTTTTCCTAGATACACAAAATTTTCCGTATAATTTAGTTTTTCGTTGTCAACTGTTATAGTATTTTTCGTGCTGTTTGTCATTAACATTGTTTTTGCCAGGCTCATCTCTAAAGCTACTTCTCCACTAGCCATATTCAGTGATTGAATCATTAGTTGGAGTTCTGTGCTCGATTCCGAAAGTAGTACCAAGTCGTCGGCAAAACGGAGATGATTCAGATGTTTTCCATCGATGTTCAGGCCCAAACCTTTCCAGTTTAACTTCCTTCTTATTGACTCCTGTACAGCGATGAATAGTGTAGGTGAAGTTGGATCACCTTGCCGGACTCCTCTTTTAATGGGAAAACTAGGACCTTTTTTTTCTAGCACGACATCTATTATACCTATATAATATATATTATAATTCTCGTGTCACGTTGTTGCTCACGATGAACTCCGAAACTATCTAAACGATTTTCACGTTTTCTTTTAAAGTGTGTTTTGCTGGCGTGCCTAAGATAGGATAGTTTTTATCACGTATTTTTTATTAATTAATTGCAAAATATCCACGAAAAAAAATGGTGGCACGAAGTTCGTCGAGTCAGCTAGTCTATATTATTATAAAACTGTAACAGAGCTGTGTCTGTACATTCAATATATTTGAGAAAAAATGACTGTAATAGGCTATACGAGTATAGGCGTGTCTAAACAACAAAACAATTTTTTTTAGAATTTTTGTCTGTTTTTCTGTTTATCTGTTTGTTTGTTCGCGCATCACACAAAAACTACTAAACGGATTTTGATGCAACTTTTTTTATTTGAAAGGCCTTGATTAGACTTAAAAACTGGTATACATTTTTTAAACTTTCGCATTTTATATTCATTATAACACATTTAACGGGTCTATATACATTTTATCCCGCTACTATATCGGGAACCTGAGATATAATCGAAAAACTAGAAAATTATTTAAACTAGAATGTTTTTTTAGAATTTATTTAAAAGAACTACTCAATGGATTTTGATGCAACTTTTTTTATTTGAAAGACCTTGATTTGACTTAAAAACTGGTAGACATTTTATCCCGCTACTATATCGGGAACCTGAGATATAACCAAAAACTAGCTTTTGGCTAGTATACTATACAAATCGATAGCGGTGCATTCATCTCGCAAAAACTAAAAATCGATTGGACCGATTTGAAGTATTTTTATTGAACATATTTTGAGCGGGTCCCTCACTGGTTTAGATTCACAATTAAGACTTGGTAGATGGGTGCGATAGTGAACCAGGATCTAATATACATTTAAGCCGAAATTTTTTTTGAAGTTTACTCCTTAAAAATGATTTTAAGTTATAGCACCCTGATTGGATATTGTATAAGGAGTAAAATCAAGCTTTAACTAAAAGTTAGGCGTTACGTTCCTCTGCGTTACGTCCCACGCGCATCTTTTACATTGAAAAAATGGCCGCCTTATTGTGAAACAATAAGTTTAATTTAAAAAAAAGTTGTTAGATAATATATTTGTCGGCTCCGGTCAAGAAACGGAAGTCCCGCCACCATCACCGTACTTTGTACATTCAATAGTAATAAATTGTGATTATCGATCCATGTTGATTTTGCACGATACCTTAGGCCTACCACATGATATCCTACGAGGTGAATGCTTAAAACCCCTGCAAATTCCGACATATTATTTATACTGTAAATAATTTAGTACTTCAATCAAAAATTTTCGAATTATATATACGTTTACAATTGGCGATTTGTACCGGCTCGGAAGACATACACATTTTTATTTAAATTTGGCTCAGACGCCCAGCACCGCCCTTATCGAAAAATACTCACCAAACGAAAAGTCATAATCTCTACCCCTTATACATCAATATTCTTTAAAATTTTCAAAACAAGTGCTTGGATTGATGGTTTGTAATCAATAATGTATTTGTTGCAGAAGACTCCAGACACGCCATCTCAACCAACACCCCGATCAGCGATCTACAATTTTACGAGACGATCCGGGCCAGTCTCATACCGTCGCACAGACCCCTTCTCTAACTTCAGGCAAGGTGACGAGGGCAGAACTGGTGATAGTGGTGTGGGGGAACCAGGATTCCCTGTCGAAGAAAACCCTGAATACCCTGACGAAAAAGACTCTCAAGCTCGAAGACAGGAAAAACCCGAGGCTGAATCTTTTGTAAGTGGATCTTAAGTTTCTTTTCGTCCAGTACATGATGGGCTATGGAACAATAGGTACTTTTTTCCAGCGTTGGTAACACATATATACCTACTATTATAAAGCTGCAACAAAGCTGTGTCTGTACATTTAAGATATATGAGAAAAAAAAAATCTGTAATATAGGTGTGTCTATGCACAAAACTATTATTTTAGAATTTTAGTTTGTATGTTTGTCTGTGTGTTTTTTCGCGCATTACGCAAAAACTACTGAACGGATTTTAATGCAAGTTTTCTTAATTGTTAGTTCTTGATAACACTTCAGAACTGATATACATTTAATCTCGCTACTGTATCAGGAACCTGAGATATAACCTAAAAACCAGCATTTAGCTGTGGCGGAGTATATAATTCATGCCATGGATGCATTGAGTTATAGTGCTAATATAAAAAAGTACAAATTATTTGTAAAAGCGGAAAAACAGAGTTTTACTGCGAGTAGAATAAAGCTCGATTTTCCATTTTTTTAATTGCTTATCGATGAAATGAAATGGTGAGCAGCGGCTTGACAGTACTCTCCGTATGGTTGAGTCCATGAGCAACGGTTACCATTTACCATCAGATGGACCGTGGCTCGTCTGCCACCAAATGCAATAAAAAAAACTTCATATCACCTAAAATTTATTTTATCAGCTATTATGAATGCTAATGAATCTGCATCGTCTAAGATTTGGAATTTGACAGGGTATTAAATGAAACTTGCTTGTAATGCAAATAAATTAGAAAGAATTACAGTAGCTGTAATTTTTTAGCCAATAATTTTTTTTAATTTTTTTTTACTTTTAAACACCCCTTGATAAGAGAGAAAGAAAACAATTATTCAAATTGGTCAAGCCAGTTTTGTCTTTTACCGAAACTAACGAGCAAAAAATTTATATATGTACTAGCCTTTGCCCGCGGCTCCGCCGTAGCCAAAAGCTAGTTTTTGGGTTATATCTCAGGTTCCCGATATAGCAGCGGGATAAAATGTATACCAGTTTTTAAATCTAATCAAGAGCTATCAAATAGAAAAATTGCATCAAAATCTGTTCAGTAGTTTTTGCGTGATGCGTGAACGAACAAACAGATAAACAGAAAAACAGCCAAAAATTAAAAAAAAAATACGTTAAGTTCAGAAACGCCTATATAGCCTAATACAGTAATTTTTTCTCAAATATTTTAAATGTACAGACACAGCTCTGTTACAGCTTTATAACCGTATAGATTATATTTTTGATATTTTTATTTAAAATACCTATATAATTAAATTAAAAAGAAAATCGTAATAATAATAATTTACCGTGTAAATATTTGACGTGTGGGGCCGGCTTTAGAATTGTTCCACCCCTCTCCACCCATGGGAGTCGTAAGAGCTAACTGAGGGAATACCAGGGGAGTGGGCAGCAGCACTCCTTCGAGTATTAACAACATCCACTGCGATCGCCAACCCGCCTGCCAAGCGTGGCGATTACGGCACCCCCATTCTTGGGGAGGCCTATGTCCAACAGTGGACGTTAAAAGGCTTATGGATGGATGGAATAATAATAAAAATTAAGATTAAATAATATGTAATGAATTACAATGTTGATGATATAATGTCCTACTTCCTGCTACTTTAAAGTGCTATCCAATGAGCTATTACGGTACAACCTAGATTAGCAGGTAAAGGTCATAGCACACATATCAACTCTGAAAGGTATAGAATTTCAAACTTTCATGGTCACTTATAATTCTAAACGTTTTTACGGGATTTATACCATGTAAATTTTTACTTACAAGTTTTCGATATTTGCAACTGAAGTCCTTGCGGGTGGGAATAGTTTTTATTATTCTGCGGTTAGAAATATCTGTCTACCTGCTTTCTCACTCGTTTATGACACGCAACACTATCTATGGAACCACTACCACTGGTCTCACTCACGTATCGAGCTCGATCACGACACACAACACTTACGGTGTCGACCCTGGTTTCTGAGGTGTTTTTCTTCTTCTTTGTACATAGACGAATCACGGGACGCCAGGTGCTAGATAATTGAAAACCATCTTCACGGTTGAATTTTTGTATTTCGTGATTTCAATGGCTTCTCTCACCAATCTGGGTATATAGTGGCGTTCTGTCGAAAGTATCTGAGGATTATGTAAATTCTCGATGTAGTGACTCGTTCCTGCCTCCAAAAGGTGTTGTGCTATCGCCGATTTTCCTGGGTCATTGTTTTTATAAGCCCTGATGTGTTCTTTCATTCGACATGCTACAGTACGCTTAGTTTGGCCAATGTATGAACTTCCACAGCTACAGTCCACTTTGTACACGCCTGGTCTTTCCAATGGGAAATCATCTTTTGGTGTGCGCAATAGCTGGGAAATCTTTTTTAAAGGAGTGAAAATAGTTTTTACTGAATACTTATTTAAAATATTTGCGACCTTATCTGTCACTCCTTTAACATATGGTAAATAAGCCGGCTGTCGTTCTACCTAAATGGGTCTTGCCTTCGTTTTTTGTCGTGGTGGAGGGAGCTGTCCTTTGTAACCATTCACAAACAGAACGTCCCTCTATGACCAATTGTGAGTCAAGTGGATTCCCCGACATATGAGTTAGCTAAACATATAACTAGCATCATAAATCCACTAGCAGGAGGAAATGGATCTTCCGTCAAAGATTCTCGTCATTTCATTGAGACCCTTCAGCACAACAACTTAGAACCGGACGAAGTGATGGTCAGTTTTGACGTGGAATCACTTTTCACAAATGTCCCAATAGCTGATTGTATGAAGGTAATCGCAGATAAAATAGAACAACAAAAGATCCCCGCAGAATATGTTGATCTGGTGAAACATTGTCTGACGACTAATTATTTCGTGTACAAGGGCGAGTACTACATACAACTCGACGGTGTGGCAATGGGAAGTCCAGTAGCCCCAATCGTCGCCAACATATGGATGGAACATTTTGAAAAGATAGCCATCACCACCGCCCCACGCCAAATTAAACTTTGGAAAAGATACGTCGACGACGTATTCTCTATAATAAAAGGCGATGAAGGAGTCGTTAAAGAATATGTCACACACTTGAACAACATACACGACAAAATGCGGTTCACGTATGAAATAGAGAAAAATCGCAGCATAGCATTTCTCGATATCAAAGTAGGAGTCCGAGAGGACGGTTCATTCAGTCACTCAGTATTTAGGAAACCAACTCACACAGACCGCTATTTGCACGCTGACTCGCATCACCACCCTCGACACCTAAACTCTGTAGTGACGTCTCTCACCAACCGCGCATATAATTTGTGTGACAAGGAACATGTCACGGATGAACTACAACATGTAAGCGCAGTTCTACGGAGGAATGATTACAAAGGACAGCTCCCTCCACCACGACAAAAAACGAAGGCAAGACCCATTCAGGTAGAACGACAGCCGGCTTATTTACCATATGTTAAAGGAGTGACAGATAAGGTCGCAAATATTTTAAATAAGTATTCAGTAAAAACTATTTTCACTCCTTTAAAAAAGATTTCCCAGCTATTGCGCACACCGAAAGATGATTTCCCATTGGAAAGACCAGGCGTGTACAAAGTGGACTGTAGCTGTGGAAGTTCATACATTGGCCAAACTAAGCGTACTGTAGCATGTCGAATGAAAGAACACATCAGGGCTTATAAAAACAATGACCCAGGAAAATCGGCGATAGCACAACACCTTTTGGAGGCAGGAACGAGTCACTACATCGAGAATTTACATAATCCTCAGATACTTTCGACAGAACGCCACTATATACCCAGATTGGTGAGAGAAGCCATTGAAATCACGAAATACAAAAATTTCAACCGTGAAGATGGTTTTCAATTATCTAGCACCTGGCGTCCCGTGATTCGTCTATGTACAAAGAAGAAGAAAAACACCTCAGAAACCAGGGTCGACACCGTAAGTGTTGTGTGTCGTGATCGAGCTCGATACGTGAGTGAGACCAGTGGTAGTGGTTCCATAGATAGTGTTGCGTGTCATAAACGAGTGAGAAAGCGGGTAGACAGATATTTCTAACCGCAGAATAATAAAAACTATTCCCACCCGCAAGGACTTCAGTTGCTCCGTGATCATGGCGCTTGCAACAGTGCCGAAATATCGGAAACTCGTAAGTAAAAATTTACATGGTATAAATCCCGTAAAAACGTTTAGAACTCTGAAAGGGATCGGCGGCACCTTATCAACTCGAGGCATTCAGTATTACTTGTATGAAACTCCCTACTGCAAAGCACACTAATCGGAATCGTAACGTAAACGACTCGCCTCGGGACAAGCCTACGAACCACCGTACGGCGCGTGGTCCCCGCTATTTTATATGCTCTGTGGTCCCCGCGCTTACGGCTCGCCGTTCACGAGCTTACGCCTCTCCGCCGCCGCGCTTGCGTCTCTTCATCCACTCTTGCTCCTCTCACCACTCCCGTAGCCTGTCTGCAGCAAACTTCACTTCCCAACGCCCTTACTTTATGCATATTATGTACCCAAAATCTTTTTCTTCGTTTATTTCTATTTTCTTTTTCGTCCAATGCTATAGCTATGATAGCTAACTCGCGTATTGTGAAACGGGACATAACTGTGCGTTACAATTCACGTTCGGATTCAAACTGATCTGGGGCCAGCAATATCAACCAGCGGTCGGCGATCCGCAAGCGCGGCGTCGCCTAGCCGTAGCCGAGAAGACTTATCAGAACTTCTGATCCGCTTTGGCTACGTGCTTACGTTAAATTGACGCCTGTTTGACGGCGAGGCGAAAGGCGATACGGCGACGATCCTTTTCCGAGTACGGCTAGGCGCATGACTTGCAATGTATTTGCACATTTAGCAGAGCATCAGAAAAAACATTCTGTGTCTATCTTTTACATGTTGATTGGATAAAGGTAGTATGATTTTAACTTACAGGATGACTTCATGAAGAATATTGGACGTCCTCAACAGGGAAATAGAGCAGGTCTTGCACAATCTTCGGATCCAGGAGGCCCGCTGCTATCTCCAAATCAAGGAGGCCCACCTGAACCTCAGGGTACACTCTATTTACTAACCTTAATATCCACTTTTTTTTTAAACTACGTGAGTGGCGAACATGCATACGATCCACCTGATGGTAAGCGGTTACCGTAGCCTATAGACAACACCAGAGGCATCACTCACGCGTCGCCATCTCCAAGTAAATGGATAGGTGGATAGGAAGAATAATAAGGATAGGAAGGCGGTTTGGCCCTCCATAACTCTTATTTATCATATGAAACACAACGATAGGAGTAACTACCGTTGTTATACGCTGATCTTATGTGAGAGGGTGGTACTTCCCCGATCGAGTCGGCCCATTCATGCTGGGATAAGCAAGCCTCTGTACCTCCTATCCGGATGATGAGATGGTGACGTGCGAGTGATGTCTCTGGTGCTGCTAGCGTCTATAGGCTACGGTAACCACTTACCTAATGGCAGATGGGGCCTTATGCCTGTTCGCCACCCACGTATTATAAAAAAAAATAAAGGAAATGCTCCCCTATTAGTCAGAGAGTAATACACAACAAATTGCAGGCGATGGGGGCCCATTTCCATCAGAAGCAGGAGAAGACCAATCTCAATTTGTAGGTAGAGGAGGTCCACCACAATTTGGCGGTGGAGGACCACCTGAATTTGGTGGTGGAGGTCCACCGCAATTCGGGGGGGGACAAGGCTTTCCACAGTTTAGTGGCGGAGGCCTACCACAATACGGTGGCGCAGGCTTACCAAATTTCGGAGGTGGAGGAAACCCACCGCAATTTGGAGGCGGAAGAGGCCTTCCACAATATGGCGGCGAGGGCCCACCACAGTATGGAAGCGAGCTAAAATATCTGGGTGCATACAAATTCCCCGTAAGTCGTAGATTATTATAATTATACCTATGTTTATGATTATATTGCGTTCCTTCTAATCCAGGGAAGTGCTTAGCGGTCTAGAGCACTTCCCTGGATTGGAAGGGACGAAGGGAGGTTCGAATCCCGCTCACAATAAAATCTCCTTTTCCACATTTTAACAAATAATTTATTCTTTAATTTATTTATTTTGCTTATAAGTAGTATAATCAACTTTGAAGACAACGTTAACAGCATGAAATCTTTTTTATGACAAAACATTCTTTGTTAAGGCGGGTAAAATTTACCTAACCGCACACCCTGTCGTTCGGGGCAAACAAACAGGGCCCTCAACCACTAAAGAAACCCGCTCTGTGCCGTGTCTCCGCCTGCACTGGCGGACCACTGGAACTGATAGACATTTCTTCAGTGGTTTAATATTACATCCTACCGATCCTACGATGTTCGATTCCCACTCAGGACAATTATTTGTGTGATGAACACAGATGTTTGTACTGCGTCTGGGTGTTTTCTACCTATTATATGTATGTATTTACAAAAAAAAAGTAGTATTATGTATTATATCCGTAATCTGGTACCCATAGCACAATCGTTAAGCTTAGTTTGGGACCAGAGGACGTTGTGTGAAAATGTCCTTGAATTTTTTATTATTATTATTATTTATATGCAATTATTCATATTCTTTTTTATTTTTCGTAATACTGTGCTTATTTTAATTTAATATTAAAATAACTATAACTATATTGGTAATATAACAAACACTAAAAATACAGAAATATTTATTTTCGTGTGGATTTATTCAAAAATATATTTTTTTTTTGTTATCCTAACTATTATAAAACTCTAACCAAGGTTTGTCTGTAAATTTAGGATATTTGAGAAAAAAATACTGTATTAGGCTATACAGTCGTGTCTGAACATAAAGCATTTTTTTTAGAATTTTTGTCTGTTCTCGCGCATCACGCAGAAACTACTGAACGGATTTTGATGCAATTTTTTTATTTGATAGCTCTTGATTAGACTTAAAAACTGGTATACATATTATCTCGCTACTATATCGGGAAACTGAGATATAACCTAAAAGGGTGTACATATTATGTACACGCGTTAGAAGTTAAACTTCTTTAGAAAAAAAGTATTTAATACATTGAAAGTTTTATTATAACACATTATCTAGTTAAATAAAGTTTATTTCAATATCACAAAAAAACTAAAATGTTGACTATAGCTAACTTTAGGGTGTCTAACTTTAGAGTGTCGGTTTTTCGTGACGGTGTGCGCGCGTATCGTAAAAGGGATATGTCCAAAAAATGCCTGAAATGGACAGTAACTATTTATAGTCCTTAATTCTATTTAGAATAAAATATGTTTAATTAAATAATTCTCAAGTTTGTTTGACTAGGGCAAAAATATAACGACTATTAAAATATTAAACTTGATATCCGCCTAATTCATTCTTATTGATTTTTGAAGTAGGATAGAATTAGTCCACAGTTATCATTATTTTAATATAATTCAACCTATATGTACCGTAAATCTAACTAAAATAATATATGCGTGTCAATATCAATTAAAATTAAAGTATTTTCAAAATAGAAAACGTATCGTGGCTGTGTGAAACACAGCCCCTTTGCCTTAATGACAGACTGTAATGCAGAATGTTTATTCTTCATTACTTTTATACTTTTGAGCGCGATACCAATCCAATATCTATCCTCCTGCACAGTTTCTTGATGATGATGATATTAGTTGTTTTTAAGAATAATGAATCAACAAAAATACCGATTGTTGTTTTATTATGGCATATTAATCCTTGAACATAACCTAACCTATAATTTAAAAAATGTCTGGAACTGGCTTTGGCCTAGTTTTTTGATAATTATTGATATTATAATGGGTTTCCTATGATTTGTAGTTCGTTTTACCGTATATTTTATTATTGTACATTTAAGGCATTTTTTTGTATGGGTGATGGGCTTTCTTCTTTACTCTCATCATTTTTTCCTAACGCGCTAAAAGAAGTATAACTTAAACTATCTTTTGGCTTCGGCGGAGCCGCAGGCAATGTTATAATATATATTTATAAAAGCGGTCATATATTTATATATATATTTTAAGCACTTGGCCACCAAATGTATGATAATGTGAAATAGAAATTAATAACTGCACGTGGTGATTCCGCGTCTCCTAGAATGCTGGTTATTTCATCAATTTATCAATTTTTTTTTCTTTTATTTACTTGACTGGACGTGCGGAGTGGTTTAGAGACCGCCCTTCCGCCCGAGTGTTGTGGGTTCGGTTTCCGCACAAGACAACTCTTTTTGTGATCCACAAATGGTTGTTCTGAGTCTGGTTGTACTTTGTGTCAGTGAAATTGAAGTCCCCCGCGATACAAGGATTATTCCTTAGTGCAGGATGTTGTCTTTTAAAAACGAACAAAATCATTTCTTTTATTGAGTGATTTTATCATTTTTAATTTGCTTAACGTATCAATTTACTTATTGACAGCGGTCACCAAATCGAGGTCCCATGGCTTTGAGATCCGGAATGCGGGTTGAAACCGAAAAAGGCACGCCCGAATACGAAGTAAGTAATTTATTTTACAAAATGGGAAAGCACCACTCCAATGAATTTGATATAAGAGCGGATATAGAAACAATACGTTATGGACAGGATTTAGTCCTAATATGAATGGATCGATCGGGGACATCACAAAATATTAGGGTGAAGTGATGGCACCAACAGCAATATTCAGTCTAATAAATAAATATGAGGATTAAATATTTTTAGGCAGCAGAATACTCGCCAGACTATCCCCAGGGATATGAACCTGGTGCCCCACAAAATTATCAACCATCGTATCAAGCTGGCATGTATTCGGCTCCGTTGAGAATCGGACCAGATCCGCGAGCATTTGGACAAGCTCCTGAAGGATTCGGAGGCTCAAGGGGACCTGCAAGTTTAGGCCCAGGTGTACCTGGTGGACCTGATTATGTAAGTATTTGAATATCATTGCTGGATTCAATGGAGATAGAGCCTTGTAACTACGCTAATGTACTGTCTTTACTGTGTATACGTAAGTGACTTTGTTTGTTTGTTGGTTAGTTAAGTTTGACGTGGCGTTAATTACTCAACCGATCATGTTAAAATTTAGAATATGTATAGTCCGTAACCCGAAAAAGACTTAGGTTAATTTTTTATTAAAAAGGATTGTTTTTTGACGGGCCTCGTGGCGTGGTCGGTAGTGTAACCGACTTCCGTGCACGAGGTCGTTGGTTCGATTCCCACTCAGGACAATTATTTGTGTGATGAACACAGATATTTGTAGTGCATCTGGGTGCTTCTATTATATGTATGTATTTACAAAAAAAAGTAATATATGTATTATATCCGTAATCTGGTATCCATAGCACAAGCGTTAAGCTTAGTTTGGTACCAGAGGACGTTGGGTGAAAATGTCCGTGAATATTTAAAGAAAAAAATAATATTTATATATTGTGCCTGCGGTATAGCATTTGAAGAGTCCTAAGATGGAAACATTTAATTGCACTTCCTTCTTTTATTAAGTCAATTTTCTAATTTTAAATGGCATGTACTCTTGTACCGACTGAGGGAATACCGGAGGAGTGGGCAGCAGCACTTCCTCGAGTATTAACAACATCCACTGCGATCGCCAACCCACCTGCCAAGCGTGGCAATTACGGCACTATCCCCCATATGAGCGAAACACATGTTGTGGCGTTCTCTTGGGGAGGCCTATGTCCAGCAGTGGACTTCGAAAAGCTGATGGATGGATGGATGGATGGTACTCTTGTACAGAGGATTGCAAAGACAGAAATATTGAGGTCCTCGAGACCTCACAACGCAAACAGCTCTGTCTCTCCCTAATGTATTTTATGAATCTTTTTAATTGGTTATTGTATTACAAGCAATGGCTTACCTTTTTTATTGTTCAGACAGGAAAAAATGTATCTACCCGCACACCCCGTCGTTTTGGGCAACGAACAGGGTAGTGTGGGGTCCTCACCCACTAAATAAACAAACAAACAAAACATACAAATTATTGTATTGACACCAAAGAAATATTCTTAACCTAGAAAAACGCAACAAAATATAAAATACGCAAATTCAAGGGTGTCAATAAGGCCCGCATTCAGCAACGATGTTGCAATGCAGCAATTAAGATGCACTGCGATAAACGCGCTGTGTGCCGTCTCTCCGCCTGTATTAGTGGGCCACTGGAACTATGTTACATTACTTCAGTGGTAAGCAATGGCTTACTTAATGGAAAGTAATAATCACCACTCATAGACTCACCTCGCTATTTCATTTCGTGAATGAGACGTACATTAATAAAATATCTCCCGCTGCAACAAAACACATCGAGGTGTCTCACATTAGGTCACACGGCTGACGTTGTTACACATCCGCTTAGACACGATAACAAGTGAGTACTTTCATTTCGGGGCCCAACCTTACCACCAGTAAGGCAATAGGTGATAATTGCTTACTTTTTTTAGTCGCCTAGTACGATACTGGCGGGAAAGAATGAGGCCTCAAAGATTTGTTCGACACTTTGTTGAACTAAGAACTGAGCCCGCATGAATATTCCGTTTATTTTGGATCACACGATAGTATGCGTTAATTGAAGTTTATGGGCTTATTAGTACAGAAAAGTCTGTCCTATTGTGAAGATAAACCGCTATGTAAAGGGAATATGAGATTGATAAAGATTTATATACTTTAGAATGCAGTGATGCCGCAAGGGCCGCAAGGACCAATTTCTCATCCAGGAAAGAGGCAAGGCAGGCCAGGAAAGTATGTAAGTAACGCACCCAAAGCCGAAGATCAGCTTAAGGTTTATAAACAAATGTTTGAGGATCTCATGACGAAATACCAAAATGAAACGAAGGCTCGCAGGAGTGGTACCAATTAAGATTCTATATACCAGGTACAAATGAAAATATGGGTTATTAATATGAAAAGTTATTTGTACCTACATTATATACTAATATCAATATAAAAACTTGTTTTAAATAGCAGTTTACTGTCATTTCATTTCACCAAATCATCCATCCACCATCCACCCATCAGCCTTTCAACGTCCACTGCTGGACATGGCAAATACCTATATTAAAATTGAGCATGGCTAATCTGTGACAATATTTTTAAGAGGTAATGTAGATATTATATGTGTAGTAGGAAGGGAATCTCCCTTCTGCTACTACTGGGGCCGGAGATATCCTAATTTAAAAATAGGGTTTGACAGGTGCGAGGCACATATTCCAATATGAAAATTGGTTGTGACAGGAGGGTGGCTATTTTGAAAGATTTCAACTGGCTGTAGTTACTCTATTTTTATAGCTAGAAGAACGAGGGTTTTCTGTAGGGTACGTGGGGGATTGGAGGCCACGTTTGAAAACATCTAAAATCCAAAATTTTTCGTGGATCAAACGCTACCATCGTGTTAGCGAGAACAAGCCTGTAAAGAAAAGCTCAAACTCAGCTGTCCTGCGACTGGTAGTCGAAGAGATATTGCAATTTAGCGCCAATTCTGGCTGCCATAAGTTTTCTGGGCGGATTTCTGGCTTTAATAGCTCCGGAAATACTGGTCGTACTCGTAGCGACTCGTGATTTTGACGGGCCTCGTGGCGTATTCGGCAGTCTAACCAATTTCCGTGCACGAGGTCGTGGGTTCGATACCCACTCAGGACAATTATTTGTGTGATGAACACAGATATTTGTACTGCGTCTGGGTATTTTCTATCTATTATATGTATGTATTTACAAAAAAAAGTAATATATGTATTATATCCGTAATCTGGTACCCATAGCACAAGCGTTAAGCTTAGTTTGGGACCAGAGGACGTTATGTGAAATGTCCGTGAATATTTATTTATTTATCAATTTACTCTCATCTCTTTCTATTTACTATCATAATCTTAATATATCTTAAAAAAATATATACTATATATAACCTCTTCTTTAATGAGAATATTACTATAACCCACGATCATTATAACTTTAAAAATGTAAACAATTTTCATCATTAAAATAATAATATTACAAATAGTAATATTGTAATTAATTCCGAAAATGACGACTGTGCAGCTTTATGGATCCATTAAAAACGCTAATAATTATGTTAGGTTATGTTTCTATTACTCTCTATCGTTAAAATATCATCAACTTTGCAAGATTACGCGGGAAATTTAAGTTCATAAACTGGTATCACATAGAAAATACGAACTAAAATTAATTTATTTTCGGAATATTTTAACGACTTATTTAGCCAGTTATTGTATGAAATAATGTTACTAACCGATGATAAGAGATATCTTTAGTGCTCATTTTCCGATTTTTGTAGTTTCGGCACACTTTACTTACACACGTTGACATTTTAAATGACACACTATTGTTCCTGGATACGACTTTGTCAAGTGACGTCACGATTGACACTAACAGCATTGGGGTGAAAAGTTCACCCCAATTATTTTGACGCGTTTACAACGCCGAGGGTCCATCTAGATATATCATTAATCTAAGGGCAAAACATCTGGGATTGTATTACAGAAGATGCAGATTCAAATCCTGCTCATGATTGTTATTTTTGAGTTCACTTTTTCGCAGTTCGTGCTGAATAGCTCAAACGTTCAAACATGTTTGTTAAACGCGCTCTAGTCAAAGAGTAGAATAATCTAAAAAAAGAATTCCAATAACGCTTTCAATAAAAATTTCCGACCAACACGTCAGACACGTAGTTTGACAAACACGTAAACAAAGCACAGTTTATCAAATAAATTTGACCAACACTTAAAAGGAGACTGGCAGTTTTCGACCTGAACCTATAAATATAAAACCTATATGAAAAAAAGTACATTTTTACTCGTAACTATTTACTTCATTATTATTACCAGAAAACTTGTCTGAATTGAATGATTTGAATTTCTAATATTAGATCATATTGTGAAAAATCGATACTTGCAAATTAATCGATACAAACCATTTTACTTTCATCACATGAGTCAACCTACTTTGTAGCGTAAATCAGATTAGTTCCTTTATTATTTACATATCCAGGTATAACGGTATAACGTAGGTATTTGTCAAGGTAATGAGGTATTTTATAGAATTTTTTAAATTTCAATTTACTGTTTTTGTAATCGATTCTTCACTCAAAAAAGGTATTGAGTTAAAAGTATTGAGTTTACTCAATACTTAACAAAAAAGGTTGATCTCACAGTCAAACTGTACGTGCAGTTTTGTGGGGCTTTGTTCTATTCTAGTTCATAAGTTAAAACTGTAATTGCTTTTTAATAATAATAAATAAGTAAATAATAGGATGACAACAAACTGCCACCTGTCAATCATTTTATTTTTTAGACATTTACGTTGTGCCTCAGGCGCTTCGTAGAGTTTACTCTGTGCTATCGATTATTATTATATTTTTACCTTGAGGCACCAGTTGCTGGTCTTCATATGAGTGAAATAACTTTATTGTTAAAAGATTTAAAAAGAAAAGTATTTTCGCGTGTGATATAACTTCTTTTTTTTTGTTAAGGCGGGAAAAAATGTTCCTAACCGCATACCCTGTCGTTCGGGGCAACGAACAGGGTAGTGTGTGGCCTAGACCCTAAAGAAACGCACCGTGTGCCGTCTCTCCGCCATTATTGGTGGGCCACTGGAACTATGTTATACATTCCTTCGGTGGTCCGCGGGCGGCTTACCCTTTCGGGTACTCTCTAGGCCGTGTGATATAACCTTACGTCAATGTTGTAAGTTATTGTTTTATATCAACTTTCAGACAAGATTTTGGAAAAAGTGGCAACCATACGTGGTTATCGAATTAATAATGCTATCAGGAAACATTAACATTATCCGTGTAGGTGACCAGGCCAAACGCTCATAGAAAACTCGCCAGTCTCCTTTGACAAATAATTTGTTGGTCTACAGGAAGCTTTACCTTTAAATCTAAGACTATAATACTTTCTGATATTTACGCGAATGTTACAAATTTTTAAATAAAACTACGTTTATAAATTCTATCGCGTTTACTTGATTTCATACTATCCCGACGTTTCGAATACTTTACAGCATTCATGATCACGGGAGGACTTAGATAGTAGACGTCCAAGGCTGATAATTATGTTGTTTCAACGGTTTCATCTACCCACAGTATATGATTTTACAAAAGTTTTGGTTTATTTATTTTAGCCCACCTAATAATGGTTTAGAAACACCATTAAAATATCTACTTCAAATGTATGCTTACAATGTATGAGACTTTAAGTTAGTATAATAAAGTGAGTATAATACTCCTCTTTAAATTGTAAAATGTTTGTTTTTATTTAGTGCTCAAAACTTCTACCACAAACTACCAATTAGAATTTTAATAACAAAAATAACTACCAGTAAGAAGACAATCTTGATTATTAGTTTTTATTGTCAAATATGTTGATTTTGCCAGAAGTTAAGACTAAAAAGCTACCACCGGATCGGAACGCGGCCTGACAGAAAGATCCGCCCAGAAAACTCAGTAGGCAACAACTGTTATGGATTATTAAATTTTTTGTACGGAATTACTGAAAGCTAATTAATTTTAAATTTTAATAATTAATTCTAAGACTAGTAGGTTACATTTTTATTCAAAGTCGTGAGTGTACTAAAACAGCCAAATTTTATTAAACCTTATTAGTTAACCTGCTAGATCAACAAAGAGCATGTATTACAGATTAGCTTTATCCCAAAACAGGAATAAGAGAAGTCTCTTTACCTAATGTCATTGTGCTCTATTTGCCGATTTATAATTGCGAATAATAATTGAATAATCATTCAATTAATACACTGTGATAATAAAGTAAATACAAAAGTAAGGCTAGCTATCCCGAGTCTAAAAATATATCTGTTACTCTAATCACTAGATATTCTCGTTGATATTGTGAAGAAAGAGGTTATATTTTTATAATGGCAGGAAGTTAATAGAGAAATGCTTTAGTGGCTGCTAACAAAACCCTCGAATTTAAACTCCAATAGATTGGACATATACATACATAGCGGTTATTTTTTTAAGTATATTTTCGTTGGATGTATATATACATAGTAGGTATTATATAGTACAACATAGCATAGCATCACGCCTGTATTCCCCGAAGAGGTAAGCAGAGGTGTATTACACACCTACGATTCGCCAGCTATGTTTGAGTCCCACGTAATAGGGGGCGAGCCTATTGCCGTCTACCGGGTACTTTATGAAACATATGTAACATTAATAAATGATGTTATTATTAAGTCAATGAACCAATCAAACCAGAAATATGACAATGTCACTGAACATTATTTTTTGATTGATATAAACATAAATTAGTGACAGCCTAGTGGTAAAAAAAAAATTGAGCCGTCACGGAACGTCTCGCAGATGTGAAAACATCGATTTTTTTACTTTCTTTAAATATTGTCCGAGTTTTTACTATAAGAATTAAGCAAGCGCCCTCTCGTTATCCATAGACGAATTAAAACTGTTATTGGTTTATTGATTGACATTATATTTCCTAGTTAGATGCTTTTGTCAACATATGGCGTTAAAATCAATTAAATAAATTACCGTGGCGACGTCGCTAACAGCCGCTTTTACGCTCCCTCCGCATTAGATGTTTCCACATCAAAAATTGTAAAAATAGTATTATCGAGTTCAATCTCAGTCTGATATCCAGATTTTGGACGACAACTCAGAATTTTCGACATTATGTGTAAAGTAAAAAAAAACATTTTCAACGTCTTGTGAAGGAAGGAACGCAAGTTATAAATGACTTTTAATAAGTACAAAAGCAAGATATTCGTCCTTCGACCATTTTTAAAGGTAAGAATAATTTGTCTCGTTTATTGCTTTACCCCTTTTTTTCAGGGAAATTACCTTCTTGGAAAAGCTAGTCCACAAAACAGAGGACGAAATGTACAAGGCATGGGTGCGGTGAGAAAATTCATATTTAATTTTTTTTATTTCGTATGACAGACTTGCCGCGGCCTACTTGATGTTAAATGGTAACCGTCGCTCATGGACTCAACTATACCCAGAGTATTGTCAAGCCGCAGCTCACCATTTCATTTCACACATATGAAATGACAGAATAAACGGTTATCTTCAGCTGCGACACACTGATTTGCTTTATGGCCGGTTACACCGGAAATTGTGGTACCAACCCACTCGGAACTGATAGCAAGCGAGACCTCCCACTTGGTACCGAGCTCTAATGCAATAGATGATAATTGCTTACTTCTTTTAGTCGCCTCGTACGACACCCGTGGCAAAGAACGGGACACTTGTATTCTTAGTCCGTCACCTCACGGACAAATGCACAGTTTGGGACATTAAGTAATAGTAAACGACTGTGGGTTCGATTCTAAAAGTTCATTCTCCATATAGGTTATGTACTGTTCATGTTTATATTAAAAATAAATGAAAATTTTAGCCCTCTCTCACCATTTCCATTGAAAAAAAGCGAAGATTGTAATAAATTGCGATCCCATGTTCAGAAAGTAACTTTTGTGGGGTCCGATGGTATAATAATTATAGTATTTCATGTCTTTTATTAAAGAAAACTATCCTCGCCTCGTGGCGTTATCGGTAGTGTAACCGACTTTCGTGCACGAGGTCATGGGTTCGATTTCCACTCAGGACAATTATTTGTGTAATGAACACAGATATTTGTACTGCGTCTGGGTGTTTTCTATCTATTATTATGTATGTAGGATGTAGGTATTTACAAAAAAGAAGTAATATATGTAATATATCCGTAATCTGATACCCATAGCACAAGTGTTAAGCTTAGTTTGGTACCAGAGGATGTTGTGTGAAATGTCAGTGTGTATTAAAAAAAAATAATTAAAACATTTAATGTCTAGTGCTAAAATTATAGTGCAAATAAATATAAATTGTTATACTGGCTTTCTTATCTTTTCGAGAAGAAATGGAAGCTTATGGCTCAAGGAGTATTATTATTAGATTATTAGGTACATAATTTAATCTTTATTGCAGCCATCTGGACAAGTTTTATTAAAAATCGCAAAGGATAAATTAGCGGTACGTATCATAAAGTTTTATTTTAGTTAATCTTCGGGTTAATAATTATTTTTTACGAGCATTAACTGTCTGGAATTTAAGAATTCTAGAAAATCAGCTTGAATTGAAGATTTGTAATTTTTTCGATTAACTTTTCTCTGTATTGAACTGACTAGTTCTTTAATATATATTTTTGTTATAACTAGCCTTTGCTCGCGGCGCCGCCGTAGTCAAAAGCTGGTTTTTAGGTTATATCTCAGGTTTCCGATATAGTAGCGGGATAAAATGTATGACCTGTGTCGTCTATCAGATACGACGTGAGGGAGGGCTCAAGTGGCAAAATAATGAAATATTTCATAGAGCGTTACCTACATGCGACGAATTGCAAAATATCTGACTATTATTTGTGTAGCTTAAAGGTTAGCAAAAGCAAGTAGTTGCGCGCAAAAACTACTACCACCTGTAATCACTAGGCTAGTTTTTAGGTTATGTCTCAGGTTCCCGATATAGTAGCAGGATAAAAATATACTTTTTATTATTTAGATATTTTTATATATATTTTTAGCATTTGACATGCTTAGCACTATACATTAAACACAAAGTGAAAAATGTGAAATCGAAAATTTCAAATCCTGCTCCTGACTGTTATTTTCGATTTCACATTTTTCACTTTGTGTTTAATGTATAGTGCTAAGCATGTCAAATGCTAAAAATATATATAAAAATATCTAAATATTTAAAGGGTTTGCGTCATTATTAGGTAAAATCTTAATTGTAAAATTAAGTTTACCTGGTCGGTATAATGTATGAAAATACTTCCGACAGAGGGCGCAGGCGTCACCCAAAGACGTTAAGTATGATGTGTTATCGAAATTAGCAGTCAGGAGCAATTGTCAGGATTGCTGAATTGGTAAAGCATCTGGACGGTATCCAGAAGATGCAGGTTCAAATCCTGCTCCTGACTGTTATTTTCGATTTCACATTTTTCACTTTGTGTTTAATATACTTTTTATTCTAATCAAGAGCTATCAAAAAACAAAATGCATGCGTTCAGTAGTTTTCGGGTGGTGTGCGACGAAGACTCAAATAAACTGACAAGCTGAAAAAAATTCTTAAAAAAATATGTGTTCAGACACGTATCTTTTTTTTAAAAAAAGACACTTAGACGTCACGTCGATAGGATATCAACCTTGGACATCTATCATCTAAGTCCACCCGTGATCATGAATGCTGTAAAGTATTCGAAACGTCGGGATAGTGGTAAAATCAAGTAAACGCGATAGATTCCGTAAACGTAGTTTTATTTCAAAATGTGTAACATTCGCGTAAATATCAGAAAGTATTATAGTACAATCAATTATGATAGTTGTAATTATATCTCTTATTATTAATTAATTATTTACCACCTTTAGATGTACGACGAATTACAGCAAGTGTCCAAAAATATATCAATAGAAGTAAGTACCTATAGATAAGTGTATTTTGATTACGTCACCATCTAATGGAGTCAAGCCCGTTAATTACAGTCCCATCACCTTAAGTGTACTTTAATTAGATAGCAACATTATATTTTAGTTTACATTTTTAGTGGTAGAATCTACTAGCAGTTTGTATAGCATACTATACATATATCGTTCTTTTAATTCAAATTCAAAACAATATTTTATACATAGGCTTACTATATTTTATAGCACGTAAAATCATCAAGGTATACGTACACGTAACTAACATGAGCGCTTGACGCAAGTGCATCCGTAGCACTAATGTCGCGATTGCAATCGCCGTAAGCGGGCGGATTCTGCAGTAAGGCTTCATTTGTAAAAGTGGAATAATTTTTAACGAAAAAAAAAAACGACTTCGAACAGGAAGCTTAAAAGTAAAGAAGGTTCCCCCCGATTTCTCTAGGATGTCATCATCAGATCCTGGTTTCCTTATCATGGTACCACCCTTGAGATATCTCCTTTCCAACAAAAAAGAATCATCGAAATCGGTTTATAAGCGAACATACATAAAAAATATATACGGTAGAATTGAGAAATCTCCTCCTTTTTTTGAAGGCGGTTAAAAAGAGAACTTTACTGCGAGTAGGATACGAAGCTGCGTCCCATCCAATCTAAAAAAAAAATGGGAAGTGCTTTGGACAGCTAAGCTATCGCAGTCACCAACACTCCAAATCTCTACTTCACATTTGTTTTATATCTTTACGACTCACGCCACCTATCGAATGCATTTACATACATTATTCCAATATAGTAAGTTTAATTTTGCTGTTCGCAGTAAAGCTCTATTTTTTGAATTTCACAAATAATTTGTTCTTTAAGCAGCTGAGCATGGCAAGTACTAAAATACAGATCAGGCTTTTTATGTGAAGAATCCGGCAAGAAGAAATTCATGAAATTTTTATCTCTTGTTTTTTTTGGGAGAAAGCACGCAGTGAGTTGAGTCAGTCTTCAAAAAAGAACAGGATGAGCTTGTCTTCTCTTAGAAAGTTGTTTATCTATTGGATTACAGAGATTGTTAAGAGATAACTAAAAAACATAAAGATAGCATCACGCCTGTAATCCCCGAAGGGCTAGGTAGAAGTCTATTAAACACCCACGGTTCGCCAGCTATGTTTACGTGCCACGTAATAGGGGGCGAGCCTATTGCCGTCTAACGGCCCATTTCCAAACTCCGGGCTGCTACTGAGATTCTTTCTTTTTACGAAAAAGCTCAATAACACTGCCCGACCCGGGGATCGAACCCGAAACATCATGGTCAGCAGTCGCTCACACTACCGGTGCACTACAGAGGCAGTTTAAGTTAAAATTATAACTAGGATTATGAGTTATTGTTACCGTGGTTCTGATAGGTGGCTTCACTCGATAATATGTATTTTTGTCCACAGTTTCGAGTAACGACGCCGGTAAGTGTAGAATGAAGTTTAGTAGTATGAAGCCTTCCTTGTTCCAACATGAATGGCACGGTTCGATCGGGGAAGTACCACCTTCTTACAGAAGATCAATGTGAAACAATCGTAGGTACTAGATACTGTGGGGCTAGCCAAATTACATTCTATGATCGCTAACGCTATAGAAAACTATTAAAATGTATGGAAATTTGAAATCTCTATGGTTAAGTCACGTGACAACTTTAACGATAATTTATAGATATCGTTAAAGATGTCAAACTCCAATATATTTTAAGGGTTTTCTATAGCGATAGCGATTATAGAATGCAACTTGGCTTGTCCCCCTGTGTTGTATTTCAAATGGTGACCGACCTCGTGCACGGAAGTCGGTGATGTAACAGACTTCCGTGCACGAGGTCGTGGGTTTGATTCTCACTCAGGACAAATATTTGTGTGATGAACACAGTTATTTGTACTGTGTCTGGGTGTTTTCTATCTATTATATGTATGTATTTACAAAAAAAAAGTAATATATGTAATATATCCGTAATCTGGTACCCATAGCACAAGCGATAAGCTTAGTTTGGGACCAGAGGACGTTGTGTGAAAATGTCCATGAATATTATTATTATTCATTATTTTTCTTAGTCTTAACTTAGTTTTAAAAAAGGGCGGTCCTGTTTATCGCGTACGTAGTTCCTACAGCTTTAGATATATTCTTGACGAGATAAACATACTTTTGGCACGTTCTACGGTTTGTATACGATGCTTCTAAGATAAACAAGGCGTACCTACAACTTATTAATAAAAAGTTATTATAATATAAGCTTACTTTCATTTGGTTCAAAATAAGTTTATATTGAAAAAATCTTATGAACCTATTTTCCAGGTACCTACTTTAGAAGATAAATTAAAAACTTTACGACATTTTGTGAGTATATTTATTTTTAAATTATTATATACGTCGTCACGGACGATTGCTAGATTCTGCCCGCGGCTCTGTTCGCGTGGACTTCAGAATTTAAATACGTCACTGTACGGCAGATTATAAATCTCTATGTAAAAATAGCTATCCTAAAGGAAAGAAGTGGGAAGAGCTCTAGACCGCTGCACCATCTATCGGATGCATGTAAATGGCGCATGTAAATTCATCCCTTAGATGACGTAGGTCGTAAAGACAAATGTGATGTGAATATTGGGAATGGCCATTGGTCAGTGCGATGGCTTAGCGGTCTAGAGCACTTCCCCGGGTTGGAAGGGACGTGGGTTCGAATCCCGCTTGCACTAAAGTTCTCTTTTTCCACATTCACAAATAATTTTTCTTTAAAGTCAAGGGCTAAAATTTTATCAAAAAGCTATCCTACATGAACCGCCAGTTTTTCCGGGATGAAAAGCAAGACTATGTCCTTTTCTGACCACTGAAGTACCTTCCATCAGCCTTTCGACGTCCATTGCTGGACATAGGCCTCCCCAAGACAACGCCACAACATGTGTTTCGCTTATATGGGGGATAGTGCCTTAATCGCCACGCTTGGCAGCCGGGTTGGCGATCGCAGTGGATGTTGTTAATTCTCGAGAGAGTGCTGCTGCCCACTCCCCCGGTATTCCCTCAGTCGGCTCTTACGACTCCCATGGGTGGAGAGGGGTGGGACAATTCTAAAGCCGGCCCCACACGGCAGGAATACTGAAGTACCTAATGACATACGGTTCCAGTGGTCTGCCGGTAGACACGATGGACTGCCAGTAGACGTATGGAAATGGAACGGTGGGTGAGGGCCCCACACTACACTGCTTGTTGCCCTGAAGGATGTGTGTTAGGTACCTACATTTCTTTCCGCCTAAACAAAAAAAGGGTGTTACTTGGTACGCGGGATATACCTAAGTACATTTTGAAACACAGAAATAAACTAACTTAAGCTAGTAACAGTACGTATCGAATATTAACTTAAAATCGCGCTTGAAAAAGAATTTACTCAAGACGAAAATACGTCTGGATAAATGAAATGTTATCCGAAATCTCTCGATAGATAAGTTGGGACTTCGAAACCATCTCGAACTTTCTCAAACAGACAAGTTTTTGTCTCAAAGATAGTGACTTACGAAGATAACGATAGCTTTTGTAATGTCTTCTTTATATATGGTGAATGTTACTAAGAAGTGCCTGACTATGAATATGTACTCATCCATCCATCCATCAGCCTTTTAACGTCCACTGCTGGACATAGGCCACCCCAAGAATAGGGGATATTACCGTAATCGCCACGCTTGGCAGGTGGGTTGGCGATCGCAGTGGATGTTGTAAATACTCGAAGGAGTGCTGCTGCCCACTCCCCCGATATTCCCTCAGTGGGCTCTTACGACTGCCATGGGTCGAGAGGGGTGGGACAATTCTAAAGTCATGGCTAATGATGAATATGCACTATCTGTACCTATTAGTAGATGTTGTATAAAATAAAATTAAATAGACTTTGCCAGTGCAAAAAAGAAAATTAATCTAAAAAAAATACAAAATTGTTTGTTTATTTCACAACTGTAGCCGTCTGGTGAACTTCCTGAATAAACCAGCCAGATCCCATTCACTTTGAGAGTAGACCCGTTTCCCGTTAGCTTGTAAATGACCAGTGTTATAAGGATTATTATCTAGTGCGAAGTGCTGCTAGAAACTAGACTATACTACTATGTATTTTTGGTTGATTACCATAATTCATTTTTATATTTACAATTTTAATCGTTTTTTCAGGACGATTTCGGCGCGCCCGTAAAGTGGGTGAAATTCAATTCGGTAAATGCACCTACTTATTTACATTTGCTGTGGAGTGTGTTAATTTTTAGTACTTACATAACTTTATTTTGACGTGATAACGTCTTATAAATCGATGAACGCCGGCTGCACGCACGAAAAAGTCTCACATTCCGAAAAATGTATGGCGACCGATGCATTCTTTGTGAAACTCAGAAAACATAGCTAGGTACTCGTATATGACGTTATCACGTAAAATTATCGTCCGTAAACCGACTTTACAGACAACCATAGTGTTTTTTATAATGTGGGGATTGTGCAAGTTGCGTAATGTTGTAAAAACATGTATATATATAGAGACAAGATGTAAGACAGGCAATCGCCCACAGACACGCTCTATGTAACGAATCAATATACGTAATAACCACAGTGCTCACCGGGCGTTTCATTATCTCTCCATAGACAGCACCTACAATACTACGTGGGTTGCAAACAAGCGTACGTATGTCAGAAGAATTACTATCTCCAAGGAAAGGGATAGGAGGTGGAGAAGGAGGATGGATACTAAGGAGAGGATAGGAAGCATAATAAGGAGAGGATATCGAACCGTTTCGAGCCTCCGGCGCTCTCACGCATCATACAAAACACAACAGCAGGAGAACTAACCGTTGTTTCACATCGATGTTCTATGAGGGGGTGGTACTTCCCTGCTCGAACCGACCCATTCATGCTGGGATAAACAAGGTTCTACTACTAACTTCTTGTCTTCGTGGACATCGACCATTAATTTTTGCGAAAACAAAATCACTAACTCTACATACATTATTTCTATACAATAATCATGTCAACCGTCGCTCCTTCGCTGTAAGAATGATGGGCGAACTAACAAACACTTCTGCTTTTTTGATATTAAACCTATTTTTTTCAGAATGAAACGGTGGACGGATTGGCTCGATTGACGGTAAAGTAATAGAGAATTCCTAAATAATGTCGCAATTTAACTGAAATATTAACTAACTATCGCGTGGATTTCAGATAATTTTAGTACATAAATACGTCATTAATTATATATCAAGAAAGTACCGGGAAAAGATCAATAATACACAAAATTTTTGTTATTCATCCAAATTTATTTTATCACCTTCAAAGTATGCTCCTTCAGAAACAGACTTACGCCAACGAATAATCCAATCATCAAAACATTTTTTAAACGCTGTTTCCGGAATTGAGTTCAGTTCTCGCCGCGAATTCTCCTTATGTCTTCTACCGATTGAAAATGGGTGCCACGAAGTGGTAATTTGAGTTTAGGAAAAAGAAAGTTGGCTGGAGCTATATCTGGTGAAAATGGTGGTTGTTCGATGGTATTTGTTGAGTGTTTGGACAAACATTCATTCACAATGATGGCCTTGTGCGAAGGCGCATTATCGTGGTGCAAAATCCAAGAATTTTCTTTCCACAAATCTGGCCTTTTTCGTCGAATTTGCTCTCTTAAATGCCACATAATACTCAAATAATATTCTTTATTTACCGTTTCACCTTCTGGCAAGAATTCCGAGTGCACAACACCGTTATAGTCAAAGAAAACAGTCAACATGGCTTTGACTTTTAATCGACTTTGGCGTGGTTTTTTCGGTTTAGGTTCAGTTGGAAGTCGCCACTCCGAAGCTTGTTGACTAGTTTGCATGTCAAACTCGTAAAACCACGTCTCGTTACCAGTAACAATGCGTTTCATGAATGTTGGGTCGGAATTGACTCGTTCTAGCATGTCCTCAGCGACTCTCATGCGATTGAGTTTTTGGAGAAAATTCAGGTCTTTTGGGACTAGCCGAGCGAAAACATGTTTCATACCCAATTGATTATTTAAAATGGTACGGATCGACTCGTGAGACACAGAAAGTTCGACGGCTATCTCTCTCAAAGTTGAATGAGGATTTTTAGTCACTATTTCCTTAACTTTTGCAATGTTAACTTCAGTTGCAGACGTTGATTTCCTACCAGAGCGAGGCAAATCTTCCATCACATCTCGACCGCTTTTAAACGCCTAGTACCATTCATAAGCACTAGTTTTTGATAAAGTCGATACACCGTAAGCCTTCTGTAACATTTTCAGCGACTCTGAACACGAAATTCCATTGGCGATGCAAAATTTAAGACAAACTCTTTGTTCGATGTTTTTGTCCATTAGGAAATTCGCAATACACACTAGATATGATATAACTAAAAACAGCACTGTATTTAACATAAATAACAGATGCAACTCAAAGTCCGCGCTAAAATGGATAACAGTTGTGCCAATCTAACAACAACAAAAAAAAAACAAAAATTTAAATTTGGAACCATAAACAAATCATCTATTCCCAATACTTTCTTGACTGAATGTATATAATTATGATACAATAGGTATTCCACAGGATAATCAGTTTTTTCGAGATAAAAAGTATATGCCCTTTACTGATCTTCAGACTACATGACGTATGCAACATTCCACGATGATTGGTTTAGTAGTTAAGGCGTGAAAAGGTAGTTAACGAACAAATAAACATTATGTTTCAATACTTTACATGCTTCATAAATGAATAGAGCGGGATAAATAGACAAACAAACAAAAAATCTAAATAAAATGTTTTGTGTTCAGACATGCCTATACATATAGCCTAATACAGTATTTTTTTCACAAATATCTTAAATGTACAAACACAGCTCTGTTACGGCTTTATAATAATATAGATAATTTTCCATTTCTACGTGTAGGACCCAAAAACACAGAGCAACCAGCAACATATCATAGAAGTAAGTTAAATATATATATTTTTTATTAAAGGCTTTGGCTGTGTCATCAGCCGACAGCCTGGACGCATCTAAAAAGTTGTTATTTACACAAAATTAGAAAAAAAAATACCAGTAAGAAAACAGTAACAAAAAAGTGTCATAACTATTTAGATATTTTTATATATATTTTTAGCATTTGACATGACTAGCAACAGGCACATTCATACCTACTTAACGTCTTTGGGTGACGCCTATAGAGGCGTCACCCAAAGACGTTAAGTAGGTATGAATGTGTTATCGAAATTAGCAGTCAGGAGCAATTGTCACGATGGCTGAATTGGCAAAGCATCTGGACAATATCCAGGAGATGCAGGTTCAAATCCTGCTCGTGACTGTTATTTTCGATTTCACATTTTTCATTTTGTGTTTAAGTGTCATAACAGCAAGCTAAAAGTTAAACAGGTACAATGGTATTCATAACAAAGTTATACTCGTAGTAAATGTTGTATAAAATTCGGATCGTGGTCTACAACGTCTTGGCATTGACAAATGAATATAAATTAAACTTAGTATAGTAGTCACAACGAATCTTTGTGTCTCTTAAGTTAGGCACAGAGCAAGAAGTGGGAATTGTGACAGAATCATACGATAAGTCCTAACCAATTCAAATGTTATTACTCGATTAACAAAACAATCGATTGAGATCATATAATCATCGATTACAATTGTTAAATTATAATCGAACTTTTTTCGATTAATGTAAACTCTAGAAGACGCACATGCCTTGTGTCACAAAAATGGCGACTGCGCAGCCTCTTGCAGCCAACTTCAGAGACACGATAGATCCGTTGTGACTACTGTACAGAATATTATTATAATACCGTGTGGTTACTAAGTATAAATGTGTCACCACACCATCCTTTCCCGCTGACGTCGTACGAGGCGACTAAGAGAAGAAGGGTGGCTTACTTCTTTCACCAATTGCAAGAAAAAAGACGGATTATTACGGACAATCCAGTAAAACCATGTAAAAATCATGCCAAACTAGTACCTAATTACACGCGCTCATGTACACAAATACAAACAAAAGCATGTCAAAATGAAGTGACATAAACCACGAATGTTACCAGAGTACAATTTATAAATTATTTAAAAAAAAAAAGAACCGCCTTCAAGAGACACCTAGGAACTAAAAAGCAAAAAATTTCCGTGCTAGACACCTACAGCTGATGTGTTTGAATTCGGTGCTAAAATGATGTTAATATTATTACTTATATAAGTATAATATATAGGTACCTATTGCTTTTGTTATTATATGAGTATAAGTCATAGATATAGTATACGTTATACTATATCTATCGTATAAGTTAGTATTGTTGCTATCTGTGCAGTCATTGGTATGTATTTACTATTGGTAAACCAAAATCACGGTTCAAAAATTTTTCTCGATGTTCCCTTTTAAACTGTGAACACCAAAATGTACCAAATAAATGAATATTCCTATTATAAATATTCTCCATATGAAATATATTAGTAAACGCACGTGTAATTAGAAAAGAAAACTGTTTGTATTACTAATTTGTTTTTTTACTGCCCCCTCTTTATTCTCCCATTATTATAGTTTCTATCCTGTCCTTATTATCCTTCCTATAATCTCTGATGTTGCTAGCGTCTATAGGCTATGGTAACCGCTTACGATCCGTATGCCGTATGCTTTTTTACCTAGTATAAAAAAAAATTTGGAAATGTGCCCGGTAGACGTCAATAAGCTCGCCCCCTATTAGGTGGGACTTACACATAGCTGGCGAATCGTGAGTGTGTACACCTCTTCCTACCCCTTTGGGAATACAGGCGTGATGCTGTTTTTTTTGTTTTATAAAAAAAAAACCAACAAACAACACACATTTTTAATTAAAACTTAATGATTACTAATTTTAATAATTATCCTTCAATTAAAAAGGCCTATTTGTATAAATTATTATATTTTGTAGGGATCAATTTACGTGCCTATTATAGACGACAATATCCTAAGATCAGGATGGACGGTGAGTACTTCAGCATAAGCTTCATTTAAATTTAAAAGTAAACTATTTCAAATAGCTTTGGATACAAGTGTAGTTTCTCTAGATCAAGTTTTACCTATATTTAAAGTAACACAATTTGACGAGGTTTGGACTTTGGATTAAGGTGAACGCACACTTATCCGAGCCGAACGCGTCGAACGAGTCGAACAAAAGGAATTTTAGAATTCTGTATATGAAATCTCATGAAACCTCGCACACTTCCCCGCGTCGAATCATCCGAATCTGGAAGAGGTTTCATGAGATTTCATAATAATATACAGAATTCTAAAAATTCGTTTCGTTCGACTCGTTTGGCTCGGATAAGAGTGCGTTCACCTTTAATGTTAGTTATAGAATATTTTAACTAGAACATAGAAGTGGTATAACAATGACGATATTTACCTATTGTAAAAATGTAGAATTGTCCCACCCCTCTCTACCCACGGGAATCGTAAGAGCCGACTGAGGGAATACCCGTGGATTGGGCAGCAACACTCCCTCGAGTATTAAAAACATCAACTGCGATCGCTAACCCGCCTACCAAGCGTGGCGATTACGGCACTTTCCCCCATTTCTTGGGGAGGCCCATGTCCAGCAGTGGACGTTGAAAGGCTGATGGATGGATGGATGAATCTATACTAATATTATAAAGAGGAAAGATTTGTATTTTTGTATATTTGTAACGAATAAACTCAAAAACTACTGAACCGATTTCACATAATTATTTAGCTATTGGAATGCTACATTATCCCTGAGTAACATAGATTATTTATTACTAATATTATAAAGAGGAAAGCATTGCAAATTTTTATATGTATACAAATGACATAGGCTATATTTATTATGATAGATAGATATTTATAGTAATTTGAAAAAAAAAAACACTTATATCCATAAAGCTACATATATACTTTACGTTAATCCCAAAATGATCAAAAAATAAATGTCCACCCGTGCGAAGCTGGGTCAGGCCGCTAGTTATTTTATTATTGGCAACACTTTCAGACAGAAGAATTGCCTTCCACGACCGAAGAACCCCAAGACAACCACACGACTGTAGCTCCCAAACAATATGCGATCAAAACTATTTTGAGAAATGTGGACATGAATAAGACAGGCGCAGAAGATTGGCTTGCTTTGGATGCTGTGATGATAAACAAAGAATTCGAGAATCAAGTTAAGTGTATCATCTTAATCATTTAAAGCTATATAGCTACGTGTGGTGATGGACTAACAATACAAGTGTCACCATTCATTCATTCCCACGGGTGTCGTACAAGGCGACTAAGGGAAATAAGCAATTATCACCCATTGCATTACTGGTGGTAGGGCTGGGTACCTAGTGGGAGTACTCACTTGCTATCGAGCGATGAGCGGGTTAGTACCATCATCTCCTGTGTGACCGGCCATGAAGCACATTGGTGTGTTTTGGTTGTAGCAGGAGATAGCCGTTAATTCGCTCATTTCATATAATTATGTGAAATGAAATGGTGAGCAGTGGCTTACTCTCTGTATAGTTGAGTCCATGAGCGACGATTGCCATTTGCCATCAGGTGGACCGTGGCTGGTCTGCCACCTTAAGCAATAAAAAAAATATAGTTTTTATGATCAAGTTTTACTAATACATCTCAGGTTTCTATCGTTTCATAAGTTGGTTGAAATTTTTAGCCTAAATCCCTTTTACTTTGAGAGGAATTTGTGCTTGAGGCTGAGAAGCGCCACAGGCTACTCAGATCCACACAGCGGCAGGGCCAGATTATGTAATGCTTTGAACATCCTTAGGCTTCGTACGTTTCGGCGCAAGCACGTGCAGCAGGACAGAGACATGTCTACGTTGCATGTGTTTTTTTTTGTTCAGGTGGAAAAAAATGTACCTAACCATTAGGTTACATTTTTTGCCCTACTGCCTCTACTTGCATGTGCCAGCGCAGCAACGTACGTAGCTTAAGGAGTTAAGGATGTTCAAAGCATTACAAAACCTGCTCTGTCCTGCAACTCGAAGAGCTGCCTCGGTGGTGCAGCGGTAGTGTGAGCGACTGATCATGAGGTTTCGGGTTAGATCCCGGGTCTAGCGGTGCTATTGAGCTTTTTCATAAAAAGAAAAATTTTCAGTAGCAGCCCGGAGTTTGGAAATGTGCTCGGTAGAAGCCAATAGGCTCGCCCCCTATTACGTAGGACTTAAACATAGTTGGCGAACTGTGGGTGTATAATACATCTCTGCCTACCCCTTCGGGGATACAGACGTGATGCTATTTTTAGTATTTTGTACAAATTGTTTCGATAGATGGCGTTAAACATGTAGGTTGTTATGAGTATTCGCAACACTCCCACGGAATGACAATGTCAAACCTAACTCATTTGTTGCCGACTGGTCCTGACGATACCTCATGCAGAGATCTAACCCGTGTCAAATTTGTGGTCGATATTCTGAGAAATCTTGGAAATCTGAGATTTATTAATTTTGAACATTACCTACCTAATTTTTACTACATTTGCTTCTATCCGTGAAAATGTCGGATAACTGGGCCCGTAGAATGTATCTCACAAAATCGTATCGTCATCGTACCGTCTCGCTTGTGATTGGTAGAGAAACCGACGCGTAATGTCGCGTTAATCCCTTAGCCAATCACTGTGATCTCGCAACCAATTACAATGACACGAGGCGATGATGAACCCCCTGTTTACAGATATATGGAATTGAAAATTCGTGGGTACACAACACACGCACGCACAAACTTTTTCCTGGTTTCACGTACTAAATATTCAAAACAGAATGAATAATTTTCCAAGTTCTAGCTGACATGACATGCAAAGATTTGGTATTAGCCGATAAAAAGTTTGATATGCTTTAAATTAGTTCTAACTAGCTGCCCTGGTGAACTTCGTAGCGGCATAGGATCGATGAATTTTGTTTTAAGTTATTATCTGAATTAAATTAAAGAACAACAATTTGTGAAATGTGAAAAAAGAGAACTTATAGTGCGAGCGGGAATCGAACCTGCAACCCTTCCAATTCGGGAAAGTGGTCTGCTCCTTTAAAGTAGCTAAGCATGTCAAGTGCATATAACAGATCAAAAATGTGAATCAATTCAGTTTTTTTGGATACATTTCTTAAAGCATTTGACATGCTTAGCCATATAAATTAACACAAAGTGCGAAATATAAAATTGAAAATAACAGTCACGAAAAAAATTTGAACCTGTATATCTTGGAATACCGTCCCAGATATTTTGCCAATTAGCCATATGATAATTGCTCAGGTCTGCGAATTTTGATAACATGAAAAAGCTCAATAACACTGCCCGTCCCGGGGATTAGACCCGAGACCTCATGATCAGCAGTCGCTCACACCACCGTTGCACTTTAGAGGCAGTTGTATCTATTTATGAAATTCAATACATGTACAAAAATCAAAATGAATACCGAAAACAACATACAACGTCATTATCATCTTTGTTTCTAAAATGTATCAGAGATATCATCAAAAAAGCTGTTTCATAGAAAATATATGAAAAATGTAAATTTTTCGTTGTCTTAATACTTATTCTGCTAATCCAAGCTGAGACAAATCAGAGATCATATATTATATCAATCAAATGGTGTAAGATAATAAACTGAATGAGGCGACACTTGGCGAAAGTCCATTGTTATTATTATAGAATGGATATTTTAGCCACCACTCACCCACGGATTGTTAATCCCGGTTGTCTTTGGGCACACACAAAATATCCTAAGATTGCCAATCCGCATGCTCACAGATAGAGGAGAATGTGAAATAGCAAAGTAGCATACACAACAATGAAAAAATCTCACCAATGCGATGAAATCATGCACTATAGCAGGACTCTCAGAACCACAACCTTGTAATTTTCTGCAAAAATCCGAACACAAATCGACACGTGTTTCGCCTCTACACGAGCCATTCTCAGGAACGCTCATTTGTTTCCAAGCTCAGGAACGCTCAGGCTCAGTCAACCTTAAGTTAGTTTGTGTGTGTCCAAAAATAACCGGGATTGACAAATTGACAATCCGTGGGTGAGTGAGGAGCTCTCCTCTTAAAATATCCATTCGAATCCTCTTAAAATAATTACAAATGATGTAACTAACCAGACTTTGCTTTGTATACAAAAATATAGAATAATACCAGTGATTTAATTAGCTGGAGCTATCGGGCTTCATTATTACCTAAACATTCTTTCATTTTTAAGTCACTCAGATAACCTTCATAAGCCTACCAAAAATGTGCAGTCTATACCTTGCCTAGTGTGCGTGGCAGTACCTTATAGCTTTAGGTTTTGAGAGATTACAAAACTATAAATTTTGTTTTTATTTATTAAGTCTCTAAAATTAATTTATTTGTCACAGTGTTCTGGCGAAGGATGTCAGGCAAGAGTAAGTACACTATGTTTTGATTTACACTTATAATTCACTGAAACGTGAACCGTATCTTAAATAAATATGCCGTTCATAAAATGTGTCGTAAATCGTATATAGGTTACAATTATTTTTTTAATGTTTTTTTTAGTTAAAGTATAATACTATAAAGTATACTCCGACTAACTAAAAAATAAAGACACCGCATTGTCAACTAAAAAGTGAAGCCACTTTTGATGTGAAACATCTAATGCGGAGGGAAGGTGTAATCGGTAGTTAGCGTGGCGACGCTTTTATTGTAGGTACTTGTCCCGTTCAAATCTTGTAAGTTAAATTTGACACACTTCCCGGTTTCCGATTGAGCTGAAATTTTACACCCATATGCTGTATGTCATCATAATATATCATTGTCACGCGATATTATTATATCGCGTGACAATGATATATTATGACATGGAGCTGATCTGATGATGGAGCTGGAAGGTGGACATAGGAACTCTATAATGAAACGGCGCAACCCCATCGAGTTTGGGCTCGTATGATTCATCTTGACGAGTACTTTGTCTTTAGATATTATCCAGGGTCTGATGATGGAGCTGGAAGGTGGCCATGCGAAACTCTGTAATTACCTAAATGACGCAACTCTATCAAGTTAGGGCTCGTGTGAAATATCTTGACTAGTACTCCAGTCCTAGATGATATCCAGGGTCTGATGATGGAGCTGGAAGGTGGCCACAGTAACTCTGTAATGAAACGACGCAACCCCATCGAGTTTGGAATCGTTTGATTCATCTTGACGAGTACTTTGTCTTTAGACGGTATCCAGGGTCTGATGATGGAGCTAGAAGGTGACCATAGGAACTCCATTGAGTTTGGGCTCATATGTTTCGTCGTGACGAGTACTTTGTCTCTAGATGGTATCCAAGGTCTAATGATGGAACTGGGAGGTGGTCACAGTAACTCTGTAATGAAACAACGCAACCCTATCGAGTTTATACTCATTTGATTCGTCTTGAGGAGTACTTTGTCAAGTTATGATCATTTAATTTCAACAAAATATTTCGATGTTTCACATCTGATAGACGTCCCACGACGTCTATTTTTTTTTTAAAAGATGTGTGGGTGAAATTTTCTCACCGGAAATAAAAAATATCTATAATTTAGGTATTTTTTTAAAAGTTATATGTAAACGTAAAGGTATAAAGTAATCTTACAGCAAATCGTTATGGCGCTGACGACGTAACGTACGAACGAAATCGTCGAGTCATTTGGGGTAATTTTAAATCATATTCTGGTAACACTCGTGGTTTATGACACTTCGTTTTGGCATGGTTTTGTTTGTTTGTGTGCGTGAGCGCGTGTAATTACAAGTTTGCCATGGTTTTATTTTTTCGTAAATTTTTTAGCTAGTCTGAGAAAGTTTAATAATATTTATGCGAATATAACGCTATTTGTGCTGGCCTCGAGGAAGTGTATAACATCACATAGTATCAAATATGTGGAGTCGTCTTGGAAATTAACAAGGCGTCAAACATGATTATATATATTTTTCCCACCTTACTCGTATATCTAAATACATGTAAGATGAATATTAAATAATAAATAGTTAGTTTACAAGTATATCACCCAGTTTCTGTCACTCCGTCACGAGTCCAACATTATTTATACCTACGTAACTATGTAAATATTAACTATTATCACATTTTCAAACACCTATAAATTTTACTGGTGGTAGGTCTGGGTACCAAGTGAGAGTACTTACTTGCTATAGGGCACGAATGGGTCAGTACCACCGTCTCCTGTGGGACCGTTCATGAGTCATGGGTATAGCAGAAGACAGCAGTTTATACTTTCATTTCAAATCTGAGAAATGAAATGGTGAGCAGCGGCTTGACAATACTCTCGGTATAGTTCAGGTGCCTAGCAGCAGTAGCAATAAAAAAAAGAATAAATATTGTTTTAATCCCGATTAGATATTTTATATTTTATTTCATACTAGTACATTCCCCCTTGCTTTGCTCGCGTGATAGTATTGTCGATGAAAAATCAATTTCGGATAGGATTCCTATTATTAGGTATAAGCGTCGCCACGCTAACAGCCGATTTTACTGGGTTTTACCCTCCCTCCGCATTAGATGTTTCACATCAAAAGTATAGGTTCCGAATATGTAATCACCAATATATCATATACTAAAACCTTCTTCGAAACACGCTGTATCTTATTATATAATTATTATTCCAATCGGATCAGTAGTTTTCGCAGTATAACCTAACAAAAAACGAGCTCTCCATTTTTATTAATTTAAAATTGTATACTCTTTTCAGTGTCATAAAATGAACTGTGAAAGTTTGGTGAGTTAGCGTCAATCTATTAATATGCTATTATTTACTTATTAGACTGTAAGTTCTTCACAGAAAGACTAAATTTTCGCAGTTAGCCCAATACTTCACAGAGGATGACTTATTTATACCTACTTGAGGAGTGCATGTTTCCCCATGGAGAATTTTGTCGGCGTTTCTAAAGATAAATCAACGATCTTTTTTAAAGTTTAGTGCATGCAGATATGAAAATTTTATTCCGTGTCCGTTATTTTAGTCCATGTGGTGACGGACTAAGAATACAAGTGTTACCATCCCATTCTTTCCCATGGGTGTCGTACGAGGCGACTAAGGGAAGTAAGCAGTTATCACCTATTGTATTACTGGTGGTAGGGCTGGGTAACAAGTGGGAGTATTCACTTGCCATCCCATCTAAGCGGGTTGGTACCACCATCTCCTGTGTGACTGGCCATGAAGCACAGTGTTTTGGTCCTAGCAGGAGATAACCGTTATTTTTTTCCATTTAATATCTGAAATGAAATGGTGAGCAGCGGCTTGACAATACTTCCGGTATAGTAGAGTAAACGTAATAAAAAATATAAAAAAATCCTATGGGTGGTCTATGGTCTTACTCAGAATATTCGTAGGATACCGACTTACGAGCAGAGGATTTAATGATAATTTTTTTTTTCATATTTATTACTTTCATTATTTAAATTAAATCCTTAACTGCATTTTTATGTACCTATGGGAAATGAAAATACAAATATATAATTTTTTATTAAGAACATAATTTAGAATTTTCCTTGTAATTATTGTACTATATATCTTACTAACCGCTACCCACGACATCGTACGCGAATTTAATTATTCTCTTTATTGTGGAACCCTAGTTATTTTTCCAAAATAAAAGTCGCCTAAGTTACTCCTTATAACTTCAGCTAGCCAGTGAAACGTCCGAATCGATCCAGTCCTTTCGAAGTTTAGCTAGAACACACAAACAGACGGAGAAAACGATTTGCATTTCATTATACTGATCTACGAGCTGTTTCTTAGACATTACAAAGAGTGACATCTATTTTATTTATATATAGCTAATCAAATTAAATAATTACAGTGTAACGGAGACAGCTGTGCTTCGGGGGTCTGTAACTTTATATATCTATTTATTAAACATGCTCTACACATAATGTAATTAAGTTAATGCTACGTACTTACACAATTTTATAATTATTAACTGCCTCGGTGGTGTAGCGGGAGTGTATGCGACTGCTAATCATGAGGTCTCGTGTTCGATCCCCGGGTCGGGCAATGTTATTGAGCTTTTTCCTAAAAAGATAAATTCTCAGTAGCAGCCTGGAGTTTGGAAATGTGCCCGGTAGACGTCAATAGGCTCGCCCCCTATTACGTGGGACTTAAACATAGCTGGCGAGTCGTGGGTGTGTAATACATCTCTGCCTACCCCTTCGGGGAATACAGGCGTGATGCTATGTTAATTATACTGTAATCATATACCATAAGTAATTCACTTGAATATGTTACAAAATAACCAAATTAAGCTATAATAGTGATAGGACATCGATCGAGTAACGAGTAGGTATTGATTCCTATAAAAACTATTCGGCCGCTATCTAATATAGATACGTCACCCTTTTTTTTTGTTAAGTCTGGAAAAAATGTTCTTAACCGCACACCCTGTCGTTCGGGGTAACGAACAGGGTAGTGTGGGGCCCTCATCCACTAAATAAACCCGCTGTGTGTCGTCTATCCGCCTTTATTGGTGGGCCACTGGAACTATGTTACATTTCTTCAGTGGTAGATACGTCACCCTAGGTACATTAATTATCTTTATAATCTTAGAAAATAAAATTACTTTTATGGAGTTTATCGGTTTTAAAACAAGATTTCTGTTGCTCTTGTGAACAATGAATTACCTATGTTAGGTTTCAGAAATATCGTTAAAATCCATAAAAGTAGTGTTATTTTATAATTATTAGCATTAAACACTAAGAAATATTAATTTTGATTGTTCATACTCAGAGTCTGGGTGTTGAGGTACTTCGTAAAGTTGCCGTTATGTGTAATTTCCATTATAAGAAAAAAATATTTGGAATGACTTTTTCCTTTTCGTAAGTACTTGACAAGCTCAGTGATTTTTATAAAAGGCATTAAGTATACTGGCTATTTAGGGAACATGAACTACACCTTTTTTTTTGTTAAGGCGGGAAAAAAATTCTAACCGCACACCCTGTCGTTCGGGGCAACGAACAGGGTAGTGTGGAGCCCTCACCCACTAAATAAACCCACCGTGTGCCGTCTCTCCGTCTTTATTGGCAGGCCACCGGAACCATATTCCATTCATTCAGTGGTAACATGAAAGACACCTAGACTCAAAATAATCATTTGTGGATAACACAAAGAATTGTCCTGTGTGGAAATTGAACCCACAAAATTCAGCACCGGGGGCAAGTGTCTAAACCACTCCACCATCTGTGCAGTTATGAAGATGTAGGAATTTTTGCTGATATTTGTATTTCTATGTTAAAACTATTTTAAACACCATGTTTTAATTTAAATGACGATATTTTGCAGTGTATTGGAGTTTCCTGTAATGCTTATGTAAGAAAATATCTATGATTTATTTGTTGCCATATATGAAGAGGACCTCTTCATATATGGCAACACTTTACTATATAATACTTATATTTTACTAGTCTTCGCCAATGGCGCTGCCTCACCAAAAAGCTAGTTTTTTTGCTTATATGTCAGGTTACCGATATAGTAGCGGGATAAAAGGTATATTTGCAAATCAAATCGGGAGTTTTCAAACAAAAAAGTTGTCCTAGAATCCATTTAGTAGTTTCTGCGTGAAACTCAAACAGACAGACAACAATTCTAAAAAAACATGTTTTTGTTCAGAGACACTTAATTATCTGACAATTTTTTTTAACACTATCTTAAATGTACAGACACATAGCTCTGTTAAAGTTTTATAATAATATTTATGTATTCCCTGTGTCGGGTAATGTTGTTGTGCTTTTTCGTAAAAAGAAAAATTCTCAGTAGCAGCCCGGAGTTTGGAAATGTGCCTGGTAGACGGCAATAGGCTTGCCCCCTATTACATTGGACTTAACATAGCTAGCGAGCCTTGGGTGTTTAATACACCTCTGCTTACCCCTTCGGGGAATACAGGCTTTTTTGACTGTCTTTTAAATGGTTCCCGTAGTTTTCGACATTATTATAGTCCGTCCATCCATCCGTCAGCCTTTGACCGTCCACTGCTGGACATAGGCCTCCCCTAGGGAGATATTGCCATAATCACCACGCTTGGCAGGTGGGTTGGCGATCGCAGTGGATGTTTTTGGTACACAGGGGAACGCTGCGGCCCGGTCCCCCGGTAATCCCTTAGTCGGCTTTTACGACTCCCATAGGAAGAGACAGGGTGGAGCTATTTTTGATGCCGGCCCCACACGGCATTATTATAGTAAATCCACATTAATCACTCATGTGGGTTTATAGGCACTTATCATACAAAATAATACGACCTTAATACCCTCCACTCTGAGGGACTATAGCGGATGGAGTGAAGATGCACTACAATGGGACTATAATGGCCTGTACAAAATATCCTCGTATTTAAAATATTGCTTAAATTGGGATTTTAAATAAAAATAATATAATACCCGGCTTCATTTTTTACCGTCTGAAATAAAAACAAGCTAACTCTCTCCTCTCTCTTTGTGACGGTAAATGATAAGAACCACCATGGGCTCACCTTTTTTCTTGATAAGACGTGAAAAAATGACCCTAACCGCACACCCCGTCGTTTGGAGCAACGAACAAGGTACAATGGGCTTACCTAAATCACCCTATCCTGAGCCCTTTTATGTGTCATAATTTTCTTCTATTCCAGTGCAGAGGACCTGGATGTTTATCAATGGTTAGTGGCAAGTATGATACCAAGTATAATATAAGTATAATTATTAAAAAGTGGCGACACATTTTCGGATTAGAAATGGATTCTTGAATAAGTAGAACCCGGCTACGTGACAAATCTCACATAAAATGAGATATGTTTTTTGGGTCTGATTCTGTCACTATATAAATAACGAACTGAGCACGCGTCTCTGTCTACGTGAATTTCGGTCACCTATTCAATTGTTAAGATCCCGTTGACAAGCTTTTCCCGACTAAACACAGACTCTCAGCATTAATATATTACCAGATATTTGTGTTTTTGTGTTTTATGTTATTGAACTTTTTGCTACAAAGAAAAATTCTCAGTAACAGTCCGGAGTTTGGAAATGTGCCCGGTAGACGTCAATAGGCTCGCCCCCTATTACGTGGGACTTAAACATAGCTGGCGAGTCGTGGGTGTGTAATACACCTCTGCCTACCCCTTCGGGGAATACAGGTGTGATGCTATGTTCAGATATTTGAGAAATCTGCTTTTATAAGTCAAAAACAATTTCAACCTTTCTAAAGTCAGATTATCTAGGGTTTATTTCCAATCTTTGCTTTATATCCGTGTGGTGACATACTAAGAATACAAGTGTCACCACTCCATTCTTTCCCACGGGTGTCGCACAAGGCGATTTAGGAAAGTAAGCAATTATCACCCATTGTATTACTGGTGTTAGGGTTAGGTACCAAGTGAGAGTACTCACTTGCTATCGTACCCCGTGGTGTTGGTACCACCATCTCCCATGTGACTAGCCATGAAGCACATTGGTGTGTTTTGGTTGTAGCAGGAGATAGCATTAATTTGTTAATTTCATATATGTAAAATGAAATGGTGAGGAGCGGCTTGACAGTACTCTCTGTATAGTTGAGTCCATGAGCAACGGTTACCATTTGCCATCAGGTGGGTTGCGCTCGTCTGCCACCATATAAGCAATAAAAAAAAGATATATATACTCGTGACAGGCATAAAGTATCTAACACGAATAGCACAGAGAAAATTGGTATAAAACTAGTTTTATTAACTCAAATATAGCAAGCATACCGCTTCTACACTGCCGTTTGTTTGAACGTTGAAATAAATAATCAGATCTCATACCATCTGAAGTTTACTTTTAATTTTCAGTGCATCGGAGAGTTCTGCACTTCAAAGGTAAACAGTTATACCATTTATTAGTTAAACCGTTGATTGAATTCCTAGAAATATGGTTTTGGTGACGACCAAACGCAACGGCAACCAGTAGTTTTTATATTATTTATATACACTTGAAGGTAAGCGATAACCGCCGCTTATGCACTCAATAACACTATGAGTGCTGCCATGCTGCTGTTTGCATGCTAACTTCTGTCACAACCAAAACACTGGGGTTCTTCATAGTCGGTCACATGGAAGACGGTGGTATTGACTCGTTGAGGCCCGATACGACTGAGTACTTCCATTTGGTACCAGAATTTACACTACAAATGAGTAATTAGGAAATTAGTAAACTATATTCCACGGGATTTCTAAGAGTTGGTTGTAGACATAAGGCTAAAAACGTTAATGTCATAGTAAAATCTCGAAATAAGGACCAGAGAGAGTTCTAAATAAATGATGAGGTCACGCCGAACAGTAAGACAGTATGTGCCATTTTAGGATTTCTATTTTTTAAAGATTTGACATACCTATTTACTAGAAAAAAAATATGAAACTGATAAAGGAGATAAGGTGTCACGAAAGTATTGTCAAGCCGCTGCTCACCATTTCATTTCACCGATATGAAATGAAAGAATTTAAAGCTTTCTTTCATTTTTAACTTTTTTTCTTCTTTCTTTTTTTTTCTAATTTTCAAGGAGATTAGATTCGAATCCTACTCGTGACTATTATTTCCGATTTAATACTTTCACACTTTGTCTTCAGATACCTTTTTTTTGTTAAGGCGGGAATAAATGTTCCTAACCACACACCCCGTCGTTCGGGGCAACGAACAGAGTAGTGTGAGGCCCTCACCCACTAAAGAAACCCGCCGTGTGTCGACTCTCTGCCTTTATTGGCGGGCCAACGGAAGCATATTACATTCCTTCAGTGGTTTGTCTTCAGATACCTACGCATGAAATAAGATAGAAATTAGAAAAAATAGGTGATAATTGCGATGCTTGCTGAGGTTTTACGATGGTTTAGCGATTTAAAGCGGGAGCTACTGGGAATAGGGATGGCGAAATTTCAAATCCCGCTTAAAGATATATCTTTTTCCACTCACACAAAATCCTATATTCCACTGTGTTGTAAATTAAAATAAAAAGCTACAAGCTAGTTGGGTTGAGTAAGTTTATTCCAAGGATAAAAAATAAACAAATGCCTATACTTAATACTGCTACGTAACTGCGTGTAACTGTGTGTGTGGAAAAAATAGTTTAATAATAGCAATATGTACTCAACAGTATTAGTTTTATTGGATTTCAGTGCGATGGAGAAAATTGTGACACGCGGGTGTGTATTGGATTTTTGTTTTTATAAGATGAAGATAAGGTGATATTATTTTTCCCAGTATCTGGGTGATGGAGTTTCGTTCGGCTTTTTATTTTTGCGTCCAAAAAAATCCGTTTTTGTTACGCCATCTCGTGGATTTTTAAGGTTTGCTTTGTTCTAATTAGATGTAAGAAGTAGACGTAAGTCTTCAAAATCCTACGAGATGGTATTAAAAATATTTTAGTAAACGTTTTGCTTTTTAAGTTTGTCTAAACTTTGAAATAAGCCAAAAGGAAAAGCATAAGAATAATATAATATAGCTGACCCAGCAAAATTTAGAGTTGTATGTATTTTTAATGCCAAATCATAAAAAAATCAAATAAAAGTTTTTGTCAACAAAATAAAATAAAAATTTTGTGGTGGATTATCCTTATCACTCAGGGTTATGAAAAATAGTTTACATCCTATTCTCAAACCTACTGTACACACAAAATTTCATAAAAATCGGTTAAGCTGTTTTGGAGGAGTATGGCGACAAACACATAATTATATATATTGATATATAAAAATGAATCTATTTCCCTTGATCATCGTATCACGCGTGAACGGATGGAACAATTCCGCTAATTCTTTTTTTGTTGTGTTTATTATTGTCAGGAGAAGGTTCTTATGAAAGAAAAAATAATAAAAATGTGCAGAAAATTGAAATATTTCAAAAAATAATATTAGCGCGTTTGAAAGTTCGCAAGTAATTGAATATTCATAGCTAAGACAACGTCTGTCTGGTCAGCAAGTTATTTATAAATTTGTCTAGGAGTACGTAGTAAGGACTTTGTAAAGGTAAGATATGAAGAGAGACTTAAAAGTACAAATTATAATTTGTGAATAAGGAAAAAGAGTATTTTAGTAGAGGCGGGAATCGAACCTGCGTCCCTTCCTATCCGGGGAAGTGCTCTAATCCACTGAGCTACAGTACTATCGTTTAGACATACCCAATCTCCTTATCACATTTGTCTTAAAGACCAACGCCCTCTATCGGAACGCATTTACATGCATTAATCCAATATAGTAAGTTTAATTTTGCAATTAAAATTCATACTATTTGATGGCGTGATTTTTTAAACATTTTGATCTATATTTTAGCACTTGACATGCTCAGCAACTCTTAAAGTACAAATTATAATTTGTGAATAAGGAAAAAGTGTAAGACAAATGTGATAAGTAGATTGGCTTTGTCTAAAAGATAGTACTGTAGCTCAGTGGATTAGAGCACTTCCCCGGATAGGAAGGGACGCAAGTTCGATTCCCGCCTGTACTAAAATACTCTTTTTCCTTATTCACAAATTATAATTTGTACTTTAAGAGTTGCTGAGCATGTCAAGTGCTAAAATATAGATCAAAATGAAGAGAGACTATTAAAAGTTATACAAAAGGATAAATCTTCTGAATACGTGTTTAGGAGATTTGTGTGTTTATTGAATGCTTCTGGAATCGATTTAGAATCTTACATTTATATGATCAGTTAGTAGTAATCTATATAACCTATCTATCTATCTATATAGCCGATTGAGGGAATACCGGGGGAGTGGACAGCAGCACTCCCTCGTGTATTAACAACATCCACTGCGATTGCCAACCCGCCTACCAAGCGTGGCGATTACGGCATTATCCCCGCTCGTTGTGGCGTTCTCTTGGAGAGGCCTAAGTCCAGCAGTGGACGTTGAAAGGCTGATGGATGGAATCTATATAAATAAAAATGAATCGCTAAATGTGTAGCTAAGCGCAAAACTCAAGAATAATTGGACCAATTTACCTGATTATTTTTTTAATATTTGTTGTGGTCTTAGGTATGATCTTATTATGAAAAGTTAGAAAAATCGCCCCGTGAACCCGAAAACCATTTTGATTTTACCCATTCAAACTTTTCCTAGCTGACAATTCAAACATTTTAATCTTCAAAGATTTTTATTTAATGTCAATTACATTATTACGTTCGAAGTTCTAATGTATACTCAACTCAACTAAACTCTTCTATCAGGAGTTTAGTTGAGCCCAATAACGTTATTAGTTTTTATCTCTGACATATTGGATTTCTATGGGTTTGCAATTTTACAATTTTTGTCTTTTCAGTGTTGGGGCAAAGAGTGTGCAACTACGGTGAGTAAGCTTCAATATTAATTGAAACTATTTGAATAATGCCTGCAAAATGCTGGAACGATTTGGATGCGTTTGAACATTGAAGGTATCTATAAAAATTGGAGAGAGGGTGATAAGAGACACAAAGCAACTACTTCTTTTAATTACACGCTTTTTTTACACTCTTTTTTTTTTGCTTCACCTGTATGTTTGTTTGTATGTTTGTAACCGACTCCTTTTGGCGCGATTTTGACACACTTTAAACGGCTAGATTTCGTTCAAGCTTTGTAGATTTATCGAGGGCCGATGACAATACACTAATTTGATAAAATTATTCCATTTTTCAATTTGCAAAATAAGATTTGTTAATTTATATAACTTTAAAAAACACGCTACGGAATCTTCGAACGTGATTTTCAACCACTTCAAAACGTCGGATTGATTTAAAACTTTGCACACTTATAAATTTTTTAGTTTTTAGGGTTCCGTAGCCAATAAAGAACCCTTATAGTTTAGCCATTTCCGTCCGATGAAGTTTAAAGGCAAATTATCACGGCATAAGTAGGTTTTATTTCTTTTAAATAACAGTACTTTGGATACTATTTTGAGACTAAAAAGAAGAAAATAAATTATAGTTTAAAAAACTAAAATAACACGCTTTAAATAGCTAGTTGAACTAAAAAGTAGTAAATAATATTACAATTAAAATAATGATTGTAAAAAAGCGTGAAGTGCATAATCAAATGTTACAAATAGTTCACCTATTATAGTAAAAAGCACCCCACACTTTTTACAATAATTATTTATTGTAATATTATTTACTACTTTTTAGTTCAACTAGCTATTTAAAGCATTTTATTTATTTGTCGCTCTGTCTGTTTGTTAGAGCATATCTCTGTAGTATTTATGCGAGCAGAGGAGCAAATTAAGGCTCAATTTAAATCGAATGTCAAAAAACAGTCATCCATCCATCAGCCTTTTAACGTCCACTGGCGGGTTGGCGATCGCAGTGGATTTTGTTAATACTCGAGGGAGTGTTGCTGCCCACTACCCCGGTATTCTCTCAGTCGGCTCTTACGACTCCCGTGGGTAGAGAGGGGTGGGACAATCCTAAAGCCGGCCCCACACGGCCAAAAACAGTAATCCTCACTTAAAAATCCACGCAGGCAAGGACGCGGGCGACAGTTTTTACATAAATAAGCTTTTATGGATCCAGTCGATGGATTTAACTGATGGTTATGACTGTCAGTCAGATTCATAACTAATGTTCAAGATTCAGCAGTTCAGACGTTGACCCCCAGATTATTTTTTTAATGGTCTATCGGTTGGTAAACATCTTGATTTAGTACGGAAGCACATTCCACAGAAGAATGGACATATTTATGTCCCTTAATTTCCTTTGAACGAAAAAGGGTCTCAACACACCATATATATCCGTTTATTCGCATAACCAAATCCTTTCAAAGAATATGTGTAACATAGTATCACGCCTGTATTCCCCGAAGGGGTAGGCAGAGGTGTATTACACACGCACGATTCGCTAGCTATGTTAAGTCCCATGTAATAGGGGGTGAGCCTATTGACGTCTACCGGGCACATTTCCGTGCTACTAAGAATTTTTCTTTTTAGGAAAAGCTCAGTAACATTGTCCGACATTGTACTTACTTTTTATTTTGTTAAGTAGGTACTTACTATTTAACTTATTTTTATTTAACTGTCTCTGTGGTGTAGTGCTGGTGTAAGCGACTGCTGATCATGAGGTCTCGGGAGCGATCCCCGGGTCGAGCAATGTTATTGAATGTTAGAAAAATTCTCAGTAGGTAGCAGCCCGAAGTTTGGAAATGTACCCAGTAGACGGCAACAGTCTCACCACTTATTACGTGGAACTTAAAAATAACTGTAGGTGAACCGTGGGTGTGTAATACACCTCTGCCTACCCCGTCGGTTACAGCTTTATTATGATACATATAGTGTAGTGACGGAATAAGAATAGGTACAGTTGTTACCACCCCATTCTTTCCCACAGGTGTCGTATGAGGCGACTAAGGACTGGCAATTTACCATCAGATGGGCCGTGGCTAGTCTGCCACTACATGCAATAAAAAAAAATATATAAATACGTGCACATATAATATTAAAATAATTCAAAAATTCCTCGATGATCAGCTAAGTGGTTTAAACATCTCCAATTTATCATAGCGGAACTCTGGCTTTTCCAGCATAATTGCCAGTTCGTGAGCGTAAACGGTGTTGCTGCTCTATAAGCACATACAACTAAACTCTCTAAGCAAAAATCATGCCGATATCTCACGCCATTACAGCGTGAGGGAGGGACAAACCAACAAAAACATTACCACATCTATAACTATCAGGGAGGTTTAATATTATTTTTAATTATTTTGCAGTGCAACAAATTTTCTTGTAAAAAGACTACCAATGGAGTATTTGTAAGAAATGCTATGAGCTGGAATAAAGCTTACCCTCAACATGCTCCCAGGCAACCACAACCTGGTGAAGATATTTCTGGGGAAGGCGCAGGTCGTATAAGGTATGGTGACCCCAGGCCTGGAAGAGCTGGAGGGCGCCAAATGCCTCCTAGAGGGGCTCCTTACTACCCTGGACGAATGGGTCCCGGAGCACCACCAATGAATGATTATGGAGCGTACTCATAAACTAGGAATAAATATGTTTTCAGTACAAAAGGATTTCATTAATGTTTTAAGTCAGGGTGGGCTGGTGAAAATCGTCAGTCGCCTGACCGAGCGCTCTCATTGGCCGGCGCGAATCGCCCGCGTAATGGTTCCGTTCGGATACTACCTTGACGGCGAAAAGCGCGCGGGCGGATTGCCTTGGCCAACGCGAGGAGGGAGTTCCCTGGGACCCGCTATATGTTTCCTTTCCGAAGTTAATTTACCCAGGGTTTTTCTAGATCTCGAAACCGTTATTTCGGACACAGCGGCCTGTGTCAAGAGACATTAGTCATGAACGCAGGAGATATTACAGTGCACGAGTGTTTGCGCAACCACAAACACTCTCTGTTCCCTCACTCTGATATCTGTCCGTCTGGAAGGCATTCCGACACAATCGATGATAGATTAGCCAAATATCCTATTTATATATTGGGACGAAACGCTACCAGCTTCCAAACTCGGAGTTTCTTCTGGAAGGAGGCTTCACTCTGGAATGAAACCTGAGATCCGCAGCCACATGCACTATCGCTGGATCACCGTGGCAGTCAAAACTTGGTAAGAAAAACGATGCACAGAACCACAAGATATCCGTTTTTTAGTGAGTCATGCATTGCGGATGTAAGGCGTCAAGTGTGGACCTAAAGATGAGCCTTGAAGAAGTATGAGGAATAGATGTTAGTTTACGGACGGTTAGGAGGAGGATTTGACTGCCAATATTAACAGTTATCGCCAGACCTTGAGTCCTTAATTATTCTGTGCACACCAATTTAAGTTGCTCGACTTCAGTTACTTGAAATTGTGTTTCGTGACTCTGGAGGATTGGAACAAAGTATGTATTGTTTTCCGATGAATATAATATTATATAAAGTATGTATTGTTTTCCGATGAATATATATATATATATATATATATATATATATATATATAATAATTCATTTATTTAATTATATAACCATGACTCAATATTGTTAGTAAAATATAAAACTTAACCTATGTTAGTAGTGGCACATTTACAACACATTATATTTTATTTTATTAAAATCACCTCACCATTTTGTGAGAGGTAGTGCAGGAGACACCAACATACTCACAATCCAGCCTCTCTGCAATCATCATCTGCAGCATCACTCGCACTTTTGCGAACATCCCGATGCATTTCAAAAGCGGGGTAGCCCCAACAGCGCTATAAACGCATTGTTATATTGTATACGCAGGGAGTTGTAAGGTTTTTTAGTATCTAGGCCACAGGCTGCATGTATAAAACGACGTGCAGTAGGCTCTAAAAAGAATAATTTTAACATTTTTGGAGCAATGTGCACACCTGCGGTTGTCACGTTCGCTCTCACCGACAACGCCCTCTGCTCCCTTTCCAAGTCTTCATCGTCTTTGAGAATAGATAAGATATGCCCCAGATATTTAAATTTAAAAATCCTTTTTCTTGGTTGCCCATATAATAGTGTCATGATTTCGTTTACGTTGTAAATTGTGTTACTGACGACTTATAAGCTGATGGCATAATGCCAGAAATAAATTTAATTAAGTTGAAATAAGTCTCTATAATAATTTATATGTATGGGCTCAATTGTGTTCATTATAGTAGAGTGTGTGTCGGGAGACAGCACATTGTCGGATGGCCGAATGTCATGATTTTAGTAATTAGTTTACAAATAAAATTGCAACTTTTGTTACATCCTGTTTCCTGTTGGAAATATAATTATTTTAGTAATTAATTTAAAAATAAAATGGCAGGTGACAGACGGTTCCAAAAAGTGGATAGTCGAGCTTGCCGCTCAGTGGAGTGTAGACGTGTGTTAATCTGGTTGATATAACGTATTACGGAGACAGTAATTATAATACACAAGTATAATTAGTATAATTATATCTGGTTATCTGGTAAGTTGTAGGAATGATGGAAATATTCTAGCGTTATTGTAGGAGTGGTTTAGTTTCTTTACAATAGTATATGTGGCATACTTTTAATCCCTAACCCTATTGTTTGCAAATACATCTACCGCATATTCTACGAGATGGTATTTAAAAGCAAACATTTTGCTTTTTAAGTTTATCCTAGAATCTTCTTCGAAAAACACAATTTTACACAAAATAAAAGGCTGAATGTAGTTTCATCGTCTGGTCTTTCACATAATGTGTTTTTAATATAATAATTTATTCTGAGTGGGTAGAACTATTCATTTTACTTATCAGTCAACCCGTCTCCGATCAGAATGAATGTACAATCTATATTTCTAAAGAATTTATGGCTTGATCTATTAGTCGTGGACCTCACCCCGCCTCCCATGTGGAATGATATAGAGTATTGAATTAGAAGCAATAATGGACGCGCCTAGTTTCATTACTGAACTCGTAAACGAATGTTTATTGGTTACTCAATAAAGTTATTTCTACAGTTTATTGAGCTGAAATATCATTTTGACTGCGGTTTTTATATTAAGCAATATCTAAATATATCTTGTGTATGTTTTCAGATTTAAATGTAACTTCTTTTTGGAATATTTCAGCTCCAGAAGTATCATAGCCTTGATATTGTTAAAATATATTCGATGTTGCGTGTATAGATTTTATTTTCAACTCTTTATATTTAGCTTTAATGAATAGAATAGAATAATACTCTTTATTGGGATACTAAAGACCAGTGTGTGTTACCAGTGATGACATACGGAACAGAGACGTGGTCTCTGAATGTTGGCCTCGTTTCAAGGCTCAAAGTCCCCCAGCGGGCCATGGAGCGGGCTATGCTTGGTATTTCCCTACGTGATCGAATCCGTAATACGGAGATCCGCAGGAGAACGAGAGTGATCGACATAGCCCGCCGGGTTGCCATGCTGAAGTGGCAATGGGTAGGCCACATCGCTCGACGAACCGACAACCGTTGGGGAAGAAAGGTTCTCGAGTGGCGACCACGTATCGGACGGCGCAGTGTAGGATGGCCTCCCACCAGGTGGACCGACGATCTGGTCAAAGCCGCAGGGAGCCGTTGGATGCGGTCAGCACAGGACCGCTCGTTGTGGCGTTCTCTTGGGGAGGCCTATGTCCAGCAGTGGGCGTTGAAAGGCTGATGGATGGGATACTAAAAAACTGTAACAACAAACAAAAAAAAAAGAAATATACCTAAAACTAAGGCTTAACTTAGTTAAGTCTTTCAATTGGCGGTTCATTAGTAAATCTCGCATTGCATACCGTCATTAATAAAATAATAAACTAATTGAGAAAATATGTTGTTGTTTATTTTACTACATATCTGATTTAATTATATATTTATCCATATTTATCTATTTTTCGGCCGTGTGGGGCCTGCTTTAGAATTGTCCCACCCCTCTCCACCCATGGGAGTCGTAAGAGCCGACTGAGGCAATACCGGGGGAGTGAGCAGCAGCACACCCTCGAGTATTGACAACATCCACTGCGATCGCCAACCCGCCTGCCAAGCGTGGCGATTACGGCACCATCCCCCATATGAGCGAAACACATGTTGTGGCGTTCTCTTGGGGAGGCCTATGTCCTACAGTGAACTTCGAAAGGCTGATGGATGGATGGATGGATCTATTTTTACCCGACTATACGGCGAAGCCAAAAGGAAGTGTTATTTTAGCATTCCATGTATGTTTATATTTACGTATGTTGCACCGTAGCATCTAAACTATTCATCCGAGTTTGATGAATAAGGTGTCAATCGATTCGTTATTATTGGCCCGGGTAACATAGACTACATTTTAACCGACCACATAAACAGACAAACATACAGATAAACAGACAAATAATCTAAAAAAAATAGTTTTGTGTTAGACTCACCCATATAACCTAATAGTCATTTTCTTCTCAAATATCTTAAATGTACAGACACAGCTCTGTTACACCTTTATAATAGTATAGATTTGATTCTGAAGTTAGAGTTTATGGTTACTTAGTTAGTTTTGATACTGGACCAATTTTGGTATATTCGCTCTTAATTAGATAAACCGTTATACATTTTATCCTACTTCTAAATAGTGATATTGATGTGTAACGAAAGCTAGCCTTTAGCTTGCGGCGAAATTGCGGGCAAAAGCTAGTTCAATTTTAAATAACATACTATTATTTTAAACACAGATACCATCCAGATGCTTTGCCAATTCACGATGAGGGTCACGATGGCTGAATTGGAGATGCAGGTTCGAATCCTGCTCGTGACTGTTATTTTCGATTTCACATTTTTCACTTTGTGTTTAATATATGTTGCTAAGCATGTCAAATGCTAAAAATATATATAAAAATATCTAAAATATACTATTATTTGATTATATTGTTCCGTTTATTTTATTGTAATTTATAAGATAAACCCAACTTAACAATGTCGAACATTGCCTCAAGCTTATATAAAATATTAATTTAAATTGTAAGACTAGGCTTATGATGGTTCACACCATTGTGTTTACAATAAGGTCGAGAGGAAAAGGTACATTTAATACCATTAATTGTACGGTTCGGACTTACAAAGACTTACCAAGCTCTGGTAAATGTTGATGTATAAAATATAGTATAACGCAATCTACACAAATAAATGTGTGTTTTATTATTGTAGAGTGGATATTTTAGGAGAGCCCACCACTCACCCATGGATTGTCAATCCCGGTTATCTTTGGACACACAGATAATAAACTAAGATTGCCAATCCGCACTCTCACAGATAGAGGAGAATGTGATACAACACCCAACGCGACACAATCATGCGATACGGCAGGACTCTCAGAACCACTACGTTGCAATATGCCGCAAAAATCCGAACACAAATTCGACACGTATTCACCTCTAAATGAGGCAGCAAATGAGAATAACAATGGACTTCCGCCGAGTGTCGGCCTCATTCAATCAATTATCTATGTGTGTTTGTTCTAAATAACAGATTTTTACTAAATGCAAATGAGTTTTATGTACCTGTAACAAAATATTTTTTTTATTAAGTTGTCTGTCTGTCTGTTTGTTTGTTCCGGCTAATCTCTGGAACGGCTGGACTGATTTGGACTGGACTTTCACTGGCCTGATGTTAACTATGTTGTTATATTACTATTGTTATTTTATGTTTTGTAACTTGGGTATTTATTATCGATATATAATTAGGGCTTTGCATAGAAAAGAAAATACCTAAAATCCATGCGAACAAAGTCGGTAGTCGTCTTGTTCCTTAATACCTAAAAATCTATACTAAAAATGGAATAGTTTGTTTATGTAAAAGCAATCTAAAACAGAAGGCAACGACAGTGTGGGGCCCTCGCCCACTAAATAAACCCGCCATGTGCCATCTATCCGCCTGTATTGGCGGACCACTGAAAATGTGTGACATTACTTCTAAGCCTAGAAACCGACCTTATTTAAAAATAAAACGGCCAATAATTAAATAAGCTCCATATAACGTCACAAAATTGAAACTGGGTTACGAAAGTAAATAATAGATATCGCTTTTCCGTGTGGTGACGGCCTAAGAATACGAGTGTCACCACTCCATTCTTTCTCACGGATGTCGTATGTGGCGACTAAGGGAAGTAAACAATTATCACCCATTGCATTACTGGTGATAGGGGTAGGTACCAAGTGGGAGTAATCACTTGCTATCAGGCCCGAGCGGGTTGGAACCACCATCTCCCGTATGACCGCCCATAAAGCATATCAGTGTGTTTTGGCTGTAACAGAAGATACCCGTTAATTCGTTCATTTCATATATTACATATTCTCGGTATAATCAATTCCATGAGCGATGGCCACCATTTTCCATCTGGTGGGTCAAGCTTCGTCTGCCACCATATGCAATAAAAAATAATTACCGCAAGCTGGCTTAACGAATCCTTAGTAATATTATAAATGCGAAAGTGAGTTTTGTTTGTCTGTTACGCTTACACGCCATAACTACTGAACCAATCTTCATACATTTTTCATGTATATAGAGCCCAGAGCACGACATAAGCTACTTTTTATCTAGGAAAAAATTGGTACCCCTGGTATAGCTATTTTTACATATAATTTTAAGGTGCCGTATAGTATTTATATTCTGAAGTCCACGCGGCCGGAGTCACGGGCAGAATATAGTTATTTATAAATATTTTGATCTATATTTTAGCTTTTGACATGCTCAGATACTTTAAAGAAACAATACATACAAAATACAAATTATTTGTGAAAATGTGGAAAAAGAGAATGTTATCTATATACTAGCCTTTGTCCGCCGCTCCGTTGCAGCCAAAAGCTGGTTTTTAGATTTGGTTATATATCTCAAGTTCCTGATATAGTAGCGGGTTAAAATGTATACCAGTTAAACACAAAGTGAAAAATGTGAAATCGAAAATAACAGTCACAAGCAGGATTCGAACCTGCATCTCCTGGATACCGTCCAGATGCTTTGCCAATTCAGCCATCGTGACCCTTGCTCCTGACTGCTAATTTCGATAACACTATCATACTTAACGTCTTTGGGTGACGCCTGCACCATCTGTCGGAAGTATTTTCATACATTATACCGACCAGGTAAACTTAAATACATTAAACACAAAGTGAAAATATAATACAATTAAGATTTTACCTAATAATGACGCAAACCCTATAAATATTTAGATATTTTTATATATATTTTTAGCATTTGACATGCTTAACAACATACATTAAACACAAAGTGAAAAATGTGAAATCGAAAATAACATTGTGTTATCGAAATTAGCAGTCAGGAGCAAGGGTCACTATGGCTGGATTGGCATCTGGACGGTATCCAGGAGATGCAGGTTCGAATCCTGCTCGTGACTGTTATTTTCGATTTCACATTTTTCATTTTGTGTTTAATGTATATTGCTAAGCATGTCAAATGCTAAAAATATATATAAAAATATCTAAATATGTATACCAGTTGTTAAGTCTAAGCGAGCTACCAAACAAAAAAGTTGCTTCAAAATCCGTTCAGTAGTTTTTGCGTGATGTGCGAACAAACAAACAGACAAAAAACCAATAACAAAAGTTTTGTGCTTAGACACGCCTACTACTCTGTCAAGAAAGTACCGGGGAAAGATCAATAATACACAACATTTTTGTTATTATCCAAATTTATTTTATCACCTTCAAAGTATGCTCCTTCAGAAACGATAGACTTACGCTAACGAATAATCCAATCATCAAAACATTTTTTAAACGCTGTTTCCGGAATTGAGTTCAGTTCTCGCCGCGAATTCTCCTTTATGTCTTCTACCGATTGAAAACGGGTGTCACGAAGTGGTTATTTGAGTTTAGGAAAAAGAAAGAAGTCGGCTGAAGCCATATCTGGTGAATATGGTGGTTGTTCGATGGTATTTGTTGAGTTTTTGGACAAAAATTCATTCACAATGATGGCCTTGTGCGAAGGCGTATTATCGTGGTGCAAAATCCAAGAATTTTCTTTCCACAAATCTGGCCTTTTTCGTCGAATTTGCTCTCTTAAACGCCGCATAACGCTCAAATAATATTCTTTATTTACCGTTTGACTAGAATTCCGAGTGCACAACACCGCAATAGTCAAAGAAAACAGTCAACATGTTTTTGATTTTTGATCGACTTTGGCGTGGTTTCGGTTTCGGTTCAGTTGGAAGTCGCCACATCGATGCTTGTTGACTAGTTTGCATATCAAACTCGTAAACCCACGTTTCGTTACCAGTAACAATGCGTTTCACGAATGTTGGGTCGGAATTGACTCGTTCTAGCATGTCCTTAGCGAGTCTTATGCGATTGAGTTTTTGGAGAAAATTCAGGTCTTTTGGGACTAGCCGATCGGAAACATCAGCTGATATGTTGTTTCAACGAAAACCGTTGAAACAACATATCAGCTTTGGACATCTACCATCTAAGTCCACCCGTGATCATGAATGCTGTAAAGTATTCTAAACGTCGGGATAGTATAAAAATCAAGTAAACGCGATAGATTCCTTAAACTTAGTTTTATTTCAAAATGTGTAAAATTCGCGTAAATTTTAGAAAGTATTGTACAGACATAGCTCTGTTACAGCTTTATAATAGTATAGATTATTGCCGCATATATATATATTATTGCCGCTCGCAGTAAAATTCTCTTTTTCCACATTTTCGCAAATATTATAAATAATCAGGTTTCTTTTAAATCAAAGGGCTGGAAACTACACGGCATAGCTAGTAGATACATAAATCAATTAACTCTCGACTAAACCCTACTCAATATATGTAATTACACAGTTCAGTCTTAACCGTTGTCAAAAACAGGAGAAGTACGATGTAAGAGCTCTGTAGTTGTGGATTTGGCGGAAAAGGAAATTAATATTTTATTTAAATTGCCTCGGTGGTGCAGTGTAGTGTGTGTGACTGCTGATCATGAGATCTCGGGTTCTATCCCAGGGTCGGGCAGTGTTGTTGAGCTTTTCTGTAGACGGCAATAGGCTCGCCTACTATTACATGGGACGTAAACATAGCTGGCAAACCGTGGGTGTGTAATACACCTCTGTCTATCCCTTTGGGGATAGGTACAGGCGTGAAACTATGATATGTTAATATTTTATGATAAATTCAAAAATATCATTATAGCACTTAAAATCGTCCAGAATACACTAATACCTAAGTAAATATTATTTTCGTTACTCATACTCTGAAAGTAGGCCTGAAGTTGCCTGAGGAGCGGGTTGAAAGTAATACTTTTCAGCCCTAGGGAGAATTACTTACAACTGACAGCTGAGTAATTATAAAAAAAAAACCGTTCTATTTTCTGTACAACCAGTCAATTACAGCGCGATGTAAAATTGAAATAACATAAAGTTAAAATCTTTAAAATAACGAAGATTTATATTTTTTCAATGATTAAAATGAAAAACAATGGTTGAATAGCTGACAGGCCACAGAAAAAAAAAACAAAATCGGCGGCAAAACGGCGATTCCAAATTCAATTTTTTAAAGTCTCCCATTTATTTCATTAGATAATTCATGATTTTTATTTTTAGTTTCCTCGAATTCGTAATAAAAAGCGCAGTGTTTACCTCAGTATAAAGACTTATTTAGTCCCGAGACGGGGCTTGGCGCCAGAGCGTAGCGAGGGCTCCAATAGTTCAAGGGCTTTGCTTTCATCCCCAGGGTAACAATGTACTATTTCACGAACGCCCGAGGCGATTGCATCCATAATAACAAAGTGCCGATTACAATCACCACAAGCGGCCTGATTCCATAGTAAAGCCTTTTATGATAAAAATCCGGCAAGAAACTCATACACCACTTTTTAAAATTACCAATTTATTACAGTTTAATATAATTCTTATAACTAAAATGCCATAACAAAAAATGCTGAAACCAAGACGACGTACGAATATCACATAAACCAATTTTTAAAATTAATGAATGAGGAGTAGCTCAAGCCCATTTTATTTTATCCTCAAGATAATCCGAAACAGTATAATAACCTTTATTACAAAGTCTAATTTTTATGGCTTTCTTAAACTTATTTAATGGCATGTTTCGGATATTTTACTGGTGGTGCGTACCAAGTGGGAGTATGGAGCTACGGATCCGAGTGGGTTGGTACCACCATCTCCCCTGTGACTAGCCATGAAGCAAATCGGTGTATTTTGGTTGTAGCAGGAGATAGTTTTTTATCTACATTATTATAAAGCTGTAACTGAGCTATGTCTGTACATTTAAGATATTTGAGAAAAAATTACTGAATTAGGCTATACTCGCAGGCGTGTCTGAACACAAAACATTTTTTTTTTTAGATTTTTTGTCTGTTTATCGGTTTGTCTGTTTGTTTGTTCGCGCATCACACAAAAACTAGTATACGGATTTTGATGCAACTTTTTTATTTGAATGATCTTGATTGGACTTAAAAACTGGCATACATGTTATCACGCTATTATATCGGGAACTTGAGATATGGCCTAAAAACTAGCTTTTGGCTACGGCGGAGCAGCTGGCAAAGGCTAGTATCATAAATGAAATGGTGAGCAGCGGCTTGACAATCTCTCAGTATATATTTTTAGATATTCTTATATATATTTTTAGCATTTGACATGCTTAGCACTATACATTAAACACAAAGTGAAAAATGTGAAATCGAAAATAACAGTCAGGAGCAGGATTTGAACCTGCATCTCCTGGATCCGTCCAGATGCTTTACCAATTCAGCCATCCTGACAATTACTCCTGACTGCTAATTTCGATAACACATTCATACTTAACGTCTTTGGGTGACGCCTGCATCATCTGTCGGAAGTATTTTCATACATTATACCGACCAGGTAAACTTAATTTTACAATTAAGATTTTACCTAATAATGACGCAAACCCTATAAATATTTTTAGATATTCTTATATATATTTTTAGCATTTGACATGCTTAGCACTATACATTAAACACAAAGTGAAAAATGTGAAATCGAAAATAACAGTCAGGAGCAGGATTTGAACCTGCATCTCCTGGATCCGTCCAGATGCTTTACCAATTCAGCCATCCTGACAATTACTCCTGACTGCTAATTTCGATAACACATTCATACTTAACGTCTTTGGGTGACGCCTGCATCATCTGTCGGAAGTATTTTCATACATTATACCGACCAGGTAAACTTAATTTTACAATTAAGATTTTACCTAATAATGACGCAAACCCTATAAATATTTTTAGATATTCTTATATATATTTTTAGCATTTGACATGCTTAGCACTATACATTAAACACAAAGTGAAAAATGTGAAATCGAAAATAACAGTCAGGAGCAGGATTTGAACCTGCATCTCCTGGATCCGTCCAGATGCTTTACCAATTCAGCCATCCTGACAATTACTCCTGACTGCTAATTTCGATAACACATTCATACTTAACGTCTTTGGGTGACGCCTGCATCATCTGTCGGAAGTATTTTCATACATTATACCGACCAGGTAAACTTAATTTTACAATTAAGATTTTACCTAATAATGACGCAAACCCTATAAATATTTTTAGATATTCTTATATATATTTTTAGCATTTGACATGCTTAGCACTATACATTAAACACAAAGTGAAAAATATTTCACATTTCGATTTCACATTTTTCACTTTGTGTTTAATGTATAGTGCTAAGCATGTCAAATGCTAAAAATATATATAAGAATATCTAAAAATATTTATAGGGTTTGCGTCATTATTAGGTAAAATCTTAATTGTAAAATTAAGTTTACCTGGTCGGTATAATGTATGAAAATACTTCCGACAGATGATGCAGGCGTCACCCAAAGACGTTAAGTATGAATGTGTTATCGAAATTAGCAGTCAGGAGTAATTGTCAGGATGGCTGAATTGGTAAAGCATCTGGACGGATCCAGGAGATGCAGGTTCAAATCCTGCTCCTGACTGTTATTTTCGATTTCACATTTTTCACTTTGTGTTTAATGTATAGTGCTAAGCATGTCAAATGCTAAAAATATATATAAGAATATCTAAAAATATTTATAGGGTTTGCGTCATTATTAGGTAAAATCTTAATTGTAAAATTAAGTTTACCTGGTCGGTATAATGTATGAAAATACTTCCGACAGATGATGCAGGCGTCACCCAAAGACGTTAAGTATGAATGTGTTATCGAAATTAGCAGTCAGGAGTAATTGTCAGGATGGCTGAATTGGTAAAGCATCTGGACGGATCCAGGAGATGCAGGTTCAAATCCTGCTCCTGACTGTTATTTTCGATTTCACATTTTTCACTTTGTGTTTAATGTATAGTGCTAAGCATGTCAAATGCTAAAAATATATATAAGAATATCTAAAAATATTTATAGGGTTTGCGTCATTATTAGGTAAAATCTTAATTGTAAAATTAAGTTTACCTGGTCGGTATAATGTATGAAAATACTTCCGACAGATGATGCAGGCGTCACCCAAAGACGTTAAGTATGAATGTGTTATCGAAATTAGCAGTCAGGAGTAATTGTCAGGATGGCTGAATTGGTAAAGCATCTGGACGGATCCAGGAGATGCAGGTTCAAATCCTGCTCCTGACTGTTATTTTCGATTTCACATTTTTCACTTTGTGTTTAATGTATAGTGCTAAGCATGTCAAATGCTAAAAATATATATAAGAATATCTAAAAATATTTATAGGGTTTGCGTCATTATTAGGTAAAATCTTAATTGTAAAATTAAGTTTACCTGGTCGGTATAATGTATGAAAATACTTCCGACAGATGATGCAGGCGTCACCCAAAGACGTTAAGTATGAATGTGTTATCGAAATTAGCAGTCAGGAGTAATTGTCAGGATGGCTGAATTGGTAAAGCATCTGGACGGATCCAGGAGATGCAGGTTCAAATCCTGCTCCTGACTGTTATTTTCGATTTCACATTTTTCACTTTGTGTTTAATGTATAGTGCTAAGCATGTCAAATGCTAAAAATATATATAAGAATATCTAAAAATATTTATAGGGTTTGCGTCATTATTAGGTAAAATCTTAATTGTAAAATTAAGTTTACCTGGTCGGTATAATGTATGAAAATACTTCCGACAGATGATGCAGGCGTCACCCAAAGACGTTAAGTATGAATGTGTTATCGAAATTAGCAGTCAGGAGTAATTGTCAGGATGGCTGAATTGGTAAAGCATCTGGACGGATCCAGGAGATGCAGGTTCAAATCCTGCTCCTGACTGTTATTTTCGATTTCACATTTTTCACTTTGTGTTTAATCTCTCAGTATAGTTGAGTCTACGAGCGACGGTTACCAATTACCATCAGTTGGGCCGTGGCTCGTCTGCCACCATACGCGATACAAAAAATAATCAGGAATTTTACTGTAGAAGCACGTACATTGCTTCATTAAATATCTATTAAATATGTTGAGAGTTCTGTGTGCAATAAGATTGCCTTTGTTCCTAGTAGGTATTAAATATTATTTATTAGTAGATTCCGACCGATGAACATTTGCTTACGGAACCCTAATTGAAACCATCTCTAAAGCCGTACCGGGAAGTGCACCTGTAGTAGAATTTCGCTTCTCATCATTCTGTGTGTGGTATTGCGGTGTGATCAAAGATTGTGTAATACCGATGGATTGACACCAAATTATAATAATTTCCAATCACTCTTGTTTCTCACATTGAACAATTGTTACCCCTTAGTTTTAAGCAATGTAATTTTAACTAGCAAAAAGCGGAGCTTTGTGAGGGCTCGAGTTTTCTACTTAATTTATAAAATTATAATTTTCGACAGATGGCGTTAGGAATACAATAAAATTCTAATTTTTATATTTTCGATAGAGGGCGTTAAGAATACAATAAATTCTAAGCAATAAAATATATTTTATATATATAAAATAATATTTTTATCACAGTTATCTAGAAATAAATTGAAATTACTATGTCAAAGCCCAAATCTGAGAGTTTGCTAGTTTCTCAGTAAAGTGTACCACAAAAGTGAATAGTTGTGAAATAGTAAATGGGCTCGCTTCGCTCCAATCGCTTCGCTTTTATTTAAATATTTAAGTATATATTATATCAGTATTTTTTGCAGCCGCACGTACCTAATTCGTCCATGTCGACATCAGAAAATAAATACATTATTCAAGGCCCACCAATTATCTCTAACATAAACAATTATTTTTTCCGGGATGAAATTTTCTTGGCTCCATACTGTATATATGGCCGTGTGGGGCCTGCTTTAGAATTGGATATTGTGTTAACGGGTCCATACGCGTATTAAACTTCTCAAACCAGCCGTGGTCACACTCACGAGTAGACAGTCTACTCGTGACCACGGCTGGTGCAACTCAGCCGAAAATGCGAGGTTAGTCCAAATAATAGTATTTTGAGAAGTTTAATGCGCGTATAAACCTGTTGTGTCTTATAATGAATATAAAACGCGAAACTTTAAAAAGTACTAATCTAATTAATCTATCTTATATTCTTCAGGTAGATACGACCACTGAAGTAATGCAACATTGTACCAGTGGCCCGCCAACACAGGCAGATAGACGGCACACGGCAGGTTTCTTTAGCGGGTGAGGGCCCCACACTAACCTGCTCGTTGCCCCGAACGACGGCGTGTGCGGTAAGGTTTGTCCGTGGGTTAAACACTAAGAATACAAGTGTCACCACTCCATTCTTTCCCATGGGTGTCGTATGAGGTGACTAAGGGATGTAAGCAATTATCATCCATTGCATGACTGGTGGTAGAGCTGGATATCAAGTGGGAGTACTCACTTGGTATCGGGCCCGAGCGGGTTGGTACCACCATCTCCCGCGTGACCGGCCATGAAGCACACCGTTGCGTTTTGGCTGTAGCAGGAGATAGCCATTTATATTTCATTTCATCTGTGAAATGAATTGGTGAGCAGCGGCTTGACAATACTCTCGGTATAGTCGAGTCCATGGGCGACGGTTACCATTTACCATCAGATGGACCGTGGCTCGTCTGCCACTACATGCAATAAAAAAAAATACGTACATTTTTTTCACCTAAACAAAAAAACGGTATTAAACACAAAGTGAAAAATGTGAAATCGAAAATAACAGTCACGAGCAGGATTTGAACCTGCATCTCTTGGATACCGTCCAGATGCTTTGCCAATTCAGCCATCGTGACCCTTGCTCCTGACTGCTAATTTCGACAACACATTCATACTTAACGTTTTTGGGTGACGCCTGCACCATCATTAAGTATGAATGTGTTGTAAATTAGCAGTCAGGAGCAAGGGTCACGATGGCTGAATTGGCAAAGCATCTGGACGGTATCCAAGAGATGCAGGTTCAAATCCTGCTCGTGACTGTTATTTTCGGTTTTACATTTTTCACTTTGTGTTTAATGTATGTTGCTAAGCATGTGAAATGCTAAAAATATATATAAAAATATCTAAATAAAAAAACGGTAGATATAAATATTATTTGCCTTGTATTCGTTGTAACAAAACACATACTTTCTTAAAAGGTGTAATTTAAGCACGATAGATTGAAAAATACATAACCTGCTAGAGTATGAGCATTATAAAATTTAAACGAAGTCTCAGGTGAACGTAGAAAGTGGATACGGTGCAACGGTTTCAATTTCCGTACTTTATGAGCACACTTTGAGGCATAAATTATGAATGCTAGTCATACTCTTTTTATATTAGTCTTGTTCGTGACGCTAGAAAATATGAGTTATTTATGAGAAATGTGAGCACATATTCTGGAAGACTAATGTACTTTTGTCTTCCCAATACAAGGAAGATTTATTTCTTTTGTTTATAAACACATTTTTATAAAAACACTAAGCTGTTCGAGACTTTTCGAAATTATGTGTCTATTCTATGTCAGGCCTCGTAGCGTAGTCGGCAGTGTAACCGACTTTCGTGCACGAGGTCGTGGGTTCGATTCCCACTCAGGACAATTATTTGTGTGATGAACACAGATATTTGTACTGCGTCTGGGTGTTTTCTATCTATTACATGTATGTATTTACAAAAAAAAAGTGATATATCCGTAATCTGGTACCCATAGCACAAGCGTTAAGCTTAGTTTGGGACCAGAGGGCGTTGTGTGAAAATGTCCGTGAATATTTATTTATTTCTTTACAAATGATAAAGGAACATCGTGAGGAAACCTGCACGTTTGACAGATTTTGTCTACGGCTTGTGAAGTAACCGACACCACCGGAGATCTCTCTCCGGAATGCCGTCCCATTAGGATATGACAGTGAGGGAACAGTGCACTCCGCACTTGTTTATAAGCCATGTTCGTGCACTATAATATCTCCTGCGTATGTACCTAGTGTGTAATGCACCGGCCAAATTACCGATATTACCGATTCTGGAGATCATTATTGAGCCACAAACACCAATAGAACACGAGTTACGTTTGGTCAATATTGAAATCTGCTAATTTTAATTTCTGCTGTGTGGGGCCGGCACCAAGAATAGCTCCACCCCTTCTCTTCCTATGGGAGTCGTAAAAGCCGACTAAGGGATTACCGGTGGAACGGGCAGCAGCATTCCCGTGTACTAAAAACATCCACTGCGATCGCCAACCCGCATGCCAAGCGTAGCGATTATGGTGAAAACCCCATTTTGGGGAGGTCTATATCCAGCAGTGGACTTTCAGGCTGATGGATGGATGGATGAATTTTAATTTCGATTGGTTTATTACAGACATGGTCCATAATGCTAAAACCCCTTCTCTATACTTTTTTTATTATCTTTATTAGCCTAGTGTTTTTTTGTTAAGGCGGGAAAAAAATGTTCCTAACCGCACACCCCGTCGTTCGGGGCAACGAACAGGGTAGTGTGGGGCCTGCACCCACTAAAGAAACCCGCCGTGTGCCGTCTCTCCGCCTGTATTGGCGGGCCACTGGAACTATGTTACATTACTTTAGTGGTCTTATAGTATTGTAGGCTACTACCCTAGCCCCTAAGGAGAGGATAGGATCTCCTAATATCCTTCCTAACCTGTTCTTGTTATCTTCCACTCCACCTCCTTAACTTTTATTTGGAGATGGCGACATGCGAGCGATACTTTTGGTGTTGCTAGCATCTATAGGCTACGGTAATCGTTTACCATCAGGTGAGCCGTATTCTTGTTTCCCACCCACGATGTATAAAAAGGCTTTTAAATATATTAAAAATAAAACATCATGTTTATACAATTTATTTATTTAATATAGGTAATATGCAACTAACACAATTTCGATCTGCCATGGTCCAAACCAGTTTACAAAAAAAATACTTTTTAAATTAAGTAACATCTACATCGTAGTAAGAGTAAAGAGAAAGATGGCGGCGATGACGTCATGAAATATATTTCCCTCTACCCTCAACAATCCACCGATAATAAATAGACGTAAATTAAGCATTACAAATACATTACAACATTTAGTACCTTTTATTTTATAAATACATACACATTTTTACATATACAACTATATTTTTACAAATAATTTTTATAAATTTACAAATATTTTTTTTTATACTTCTAGTATAATATAAACACAATAAGAACATAATTTTGTATAAGACTTACAGTAAGTTAGCTTTTTCGAAATGGGGCTCACCATTTACGGCTGTGTGGTCAGCTAATCAAGTAATACAATATATTGTAAAAGTAAAAAATAAAAATTTAATTCTAAAATATATAATAAATAAATGATTAGGTAACCGCACAGCCACGAAAAAGTACTGATAAATCAATTATACATTGTCTATTTTTATATACAATCGCAAAATTTAAATGCAATTTTACATTTACTCACTAAAGATATATATAATTAATTATTTAAATCTAAATCACATCAATTAACTACGATGCAATATGATAACTATTTTATATTTCGTAGGAAATAAACTTACAATATTATACAATTTTATAGAAACATATTTTGTGCATATATAGCCGCGCCATAGACACGGGCCTCAGTACACTTAACATCGTACATATAAAGTATAAATAAAATAATAAAAAATGTATTTATATGAAAAATATATACGGAAAATAACGATTTATCTTTTGATATGTCGTAAAGCGCTGACAACAAAAACAATTTCAAAATTTTAGATTATATTTACATAACATCTTAAAGCACAGTTTCGTTCGTGCAAGTTCTAGGCCCGTTGACAAGAGAATATCTGCTCGAGCCTCCATTTTTCCGACTAGTTATAGCTCCTCTGATGAAAAGTTCTTTAAAGGTCTCCCTAAATTGCCTCGACATGCCGCAGTAAATTGCAAAATTAATCGGATAAGATACCAAAATAAAGAAATTCGTGACAAGAATAAGAATATTAGCGATATAGTAATCTAAAATTTCAACGATCGTACTCGAGATAATATGCAAAATTGTGACAACGGCAACTGGTATTTCTACCATCAGAAAGACAGTTACGACGACTATAAGCATGAGTGTAGTGCAGTTGGAATCTCTGAGTTTTTTGCACTCAGATTTTCTATTCTCTTTAAAGAGTCTCTGTCTATTGATCTGGGCTGTTCTCATTGCTCTAAACAAGAGAACGTTTAGAACGACAAGAGATGTGCAGGGGATTAAGTGGACGAATAAAACCCTGAATCCGTAGTAAGAGATGAAGTAGACATCCATGGATATGCTGTGTACCCATGGCGCCATCTCGATCTGTAATTAAAAGAAAATACTATTAGTGTTACCGCAGTTTTCTAAAGCGGCCTACTGATATTAATAGCTATAGTACTCCTGTAACATTGTCGCTGTAGGTATTAATAAATCTGAATACTGTGAAAAATTATCAAGCTTACACATGAAATTTTTTGTAGAATATACGCCGTTTATCAACCTATATTTGTTATATTGACTTACTCTAATGAATAAAACACATGTAGCATAGTAATAGTAATTCTGATCACAGATCTGCGGGCCTAGCCAAGTTACGTTCTATGATCGCTAACGCTAGAAATATTTTGAAATTTGACATTTCTAACGTTAAGTCACGTCACTTAGCGCTATAGATATCGTTAAAAATGCTAACTTAAACCTAGCCAGAGTTTCCTGCCCCTGTAGAATGAAAAACGAAACGTTAGACGAACTTTCGTTTCGCTTCATTGTGATTGGTCGCCTGAATCACGCGTCGAAATCTCAATTAATCAGGAATCACGCATCGGAGTGTTGATCAATCACAATGACTCGACACGAAAGTTCGTCTAACGTTTCGTTTTTCATTCTAAGGGGGCTGGGCCGACTACAGATACAGTCCACCTGGTAAACTTTGCCGGTCCCAAGCCCGGGCAAATAGGGAGGGCCTTTTTATATGTATCATATTTATGTAATATAAATATCTCACAATAGTATATTCTTATAGTATCTACCTTCCTGTCTGTCTTTGTATGTATCGAAGCCGGATTGTTGTGGGTGCGAAGACGGCTTCATATTCTTATCTATTCGTATAATACATATATATCTTTTTATTATATATTTATGTGCTCAGGGCAAGCACCGACCACAAGTATTGGCCCTTTTATTTAAGTAGTACATAAATTTATTAAGTCTATAAATGTACACAGCACCTACCTGCGCTCCGGCCTGCGCAGTGAGCACTGTACTGCGAGATGAAGGGATCCTGGGGGGCTGAGCCAACCGGCGCTGGGGTTATGCGTCCGTGCGGCAACACTCCCCCTTTGGCCTGGATTTCATGCCACACGGTGACCTCACCTCCTAGCCAGGGGTGGGGAAACGGTCAGGTATCCCGTCAGAGGGCCACCGGTTAGGGGCGTGGGGTCTGCGTATGACTCTCTTGGGGGTCGTACGTGGTGGGTGAAAGTCTTGCTGACGGTGTAAGTGAGGGTTGATCAGTTCGCCTGGGATAGGCCTTTTCGATCCCAGACGCCAGCCCGATTGAGCGCCCGATGACGCACTGTAAACCAGCCTCGCGCTTCTATATCTGACTGGTAATCCTAACGTCCGAATTTTTGAGAGTAGGACGTTCCCAGATGCGGGCTCCACGGAGGGTGGGAAGCCAGTCAGATGAAGACGCAATAACAATAAACAGTATGGATAACACAAGGCCAAATATAACCTTGACAGGGGAGGAACCAACGAAAGTTGGGATGACCCCCACTACCAGCAGAAGCTCTGGACCACCTGGTCGAATGGGCTCCGGTATATCATGCAGTGCCCCTGATGTGGCTACAGCTGTGCAGTTCTTACCTGTGGGAGAGAACTCGGGCATAAGTCACGGCACTTAACACCGTGCCTCTACCAACACTTTAGCATCGCGAGGTGCAAATAACGGTAAGGGCACGGGTGTAACCACCCGAGCTGTCAGCACGCAGCCTCACGGCGCGGGCAACAGTAAGGGTGGTTTCAACACCCTTACTGTTGCCCGCGTGCATGCAGTGCGCATATGCGCATGCAGCTAGGGCCGGCCCTTCGGTTAAACCAACCCAAGATGGTAAAAAAGGCCCACAGTCTGTTAGCAGCACTCACCCCCCACCGAGCAGCTCAGCGCCTGTTGGCGCGGGCCTTAGAAGGGGAGTGAGTACCTCGCATCCTACCCTTACCCAAATAGGCTGTCTTAAGTCAAAAGACGAAGGCACTGGGAAGGGTAAAGCCAGCGCTGGAAATCCCTCAAAGATTGTGAAGATACCAGCGTCGAGGGAGTCTGAGACGGCGCCTCGTGAGGGCACACCTGATCTCACAGAGGCAGCTGACAACGACAGTTTCTCGACGACTGGATACTTCCGAAGCGCAAGCGCAAAAGGAAGAAAGCTGCTCGCAACCTGGAACCAGCTCCATCAGCCCGGAACCCTGACCAAAAGGTCCGGAAACCGGGCTATAAAACTAAGGCTGAACGCCGGTTACGACGCAAGCTCGCTGCTCAGGCAGAGAAATCGCAGGCCGAAGCCACTAATCAGGGAAACCCGAAAAGTGGTCAGCTCGCTTTTAGGACCGAGCGGGAAGGGCGGACAGAGGCAGGCGGAAGCCAGCCGAAGTCTGCCAAACCGCGGTCTGGAGCTAAAAGGGGGCCGCCTGCAAAGAAAATGGCAAATAAGCCTGCTAAGGCCGCTCAGGCTACGGCTAAACGTGCTCTAAACGAGACGATCTCGCCGCGTGGAGAGCACAAACGGCCCAAGTTAAAGCAGCCAAAGCAGGCTGCTTGTAAGAGCTATGCCTGTGCGGTCAGCACGCCTCTCGACGTAGCAGTCACCCGTGAGCGCACGGGTATGCTGACCGCGACCATGGCTCAAACGGTCCAGAAGGGGATTCAGTGGAAACTCCTTAGTGATGTTTAAGCTAAGGACACTGGGCCAGTCTTCAAAGGAAGACCTATACATGCGGACGGTGTCCTTAAATTATGGTGTGGAAATGAGCACACCCTGCGATGGCTAGAGAGAACGGTGTCGGAACTAGAGATGCCGAAAGACATCACTCTAGTCGTCAAAAGCCTAGCGGCAATACCACAAAAGATCAAGTGTGGTATTGTCATCCCTGACGAATTTGGGCTGATCCCAAGCAGCAAGTACATAGGGCGTACACTTGCTTAACAAAACCCGTGGGTGGATGTGAGCAAGTGGATGCTTTATAGCGACGAAAAGGAGGAGAGCAAGAAACTGTGGTTCGTCGTGGTCGCCATACCGGAGGACCAAATTCCGGCCATTTTGGACGCGGGCCGTCGCCTAACCTTTACGCTGGGTGCGGCCTACGTCAAGTTCCGGGGCCGGAATGGTAGGTACGCTGAGGTACCCTCAGGCTGGGACCCGGTGACCCGCACCATCAACAGAGAACTGTTAGAGCGGGAACCACCGGAGAAAACGCAGCCAGAAACGGAGGTGGCCACAGCTACCTCAACGAGCAACCCTGCGAACAGCGAGATGACGCCCACTTCAGTGGAAACCGTCGTCATTAACGCTGACTCCGAAGAAGAGCACTCCCTGGGTGGGGAGTCGGAGGACATGCTTCTGTCACCGGCTCCCGGCAAAGATGGGGGGGCCTCCGAAGAGTCCGGCGACCTGATGGCAGGGTTAAGGCTTGGAGAGAACGACGAGGGCATGATTGCTGTTGGCGTCCCCTTCGTCGATCCTTAATTTTGTCCAAGTCAACCTCCACCACAGTCAAACCGCAACGGCTCAGCTGCGGAAGTGGTTGGAGGTACAAACGGTGGCCATTGCCCTTATCCAGGTGCCGTGAGTAAGGGCAGGCCATATCCAAGGTTTCTCAAATCTTGGAGGTAAGGTCTTACTTTTCACGGATCATGATCACCCTAGATCGTGCATCTTTGTAACTAACAACAGACTTCTGTTGCAGAGACATAACTGCAATAAAGCTGTCTCTCCAACCAACAGCCATGGATGGACACATGATCTTCGCCTCGGTATACATGCCTGAGAGCGAGGATCCACCATCGTACGACCTTACCAGATTGGTGAACCACTACGAGGAAACCAAGACAGAGGTCATCATCGGAGCTGACACTAACGCCCACCACACCTTGTGGGGAATGAAGGCTTCAAACAGTAGAGGTAAGGCCTTAGTTGAATTTCTTTTCTCTACTAACCTATCTCTAGTAAACATAGGTTCTGAACCAACTTTCGTCACGCGGCGAAGTAGGAAGATTATTGACCTAACCCTAGCATCGGAGACGGCAGCGGATAACATCATGAACTGGCACGTCTCAGAAGAGGCATCGTGCTCGGATCATAGATGTATCCGTTTCGACATTCGAGCCCAAACACTCCCAAAACCTAAAAGACGGAACCCTCGCAAAACCGATAGAGTAAAATTTTTAAGGTCTCTCGGTGATACATTAGCACAAAGGGGAGCGACACAGCAACCCCTAAATATTAAACAAATCGAAAGCGAAGTTGGTATACTTACCAACACGTTAATAGATAGTTACCAAGCAGCCTGTCCTGAAAACACCCCACCGAAAATAAAGGGTAAGCAACCATGGTGAGGTCCGAAGCTCGAACGCAAAAGGAAAAAGGTAAGGAAGGCCTTGAACAGAGCAATGAGCACCAGCAAAGATGAGAACAGGGATGCTTACCGAGCAGTAAAGTCCGAATACAAGAAGTGCATACGTTTCAGGAAAACAGAAGGGTGGAGAAGCTTCTGTGGCAGTATTGAATCGTATCAGCAAGCAAACAGGATAAGAAAAGTGCTAAAGCAACAAAATGCGCCTGCACTAGTAGATGGTACACTTACATCATCAGTAGAGGAAGCTAGACGCGTTCTAATTGAAACTCACTTGCCAGGATGTGTCTTCACTCAAATAATGAACTGTAATGATGAAGTAATCACACCCACAGCCCGGGACTGGGCCTACGCCAAGGGAACAGTCACTTTGGACGAAGTCCAATGGGCCGTTAGCAGTTTCCATCCCTTTAAATCACCGGGTCCAGATGGAGTTTTCCCCGCGCTATTACAGTGGGGTATAACCCAGATCGTGGACAGACTGGTGTACATCTTGAGGGCATGCCTCGCCTTAAGATATGTCTCTATGTGATGGAGGGAAGTGAAAGTAATTTTTATCCCAAAGCCAGGTAAGGGTGACTACACAAATGCGAGGTACCACCGGCCTATTAGTCTGACCTCCTTTCTGCTGAAAACTCTTGAGAGGTTCTGCGAAAGGGAACTGAGAGATGGGGCCCTAATAGCAATCCCACTTCATGTAAACCAACACGCCTACAGTGCGGGTAAGTCTACCGAGTCAGCTCTTCATCTAGTGGTCAGTAGGATCGAAGAGGCACTAGAGCAAAAAGGCTCTTGTCTAGATACCTTCATAGACATTGAGGGCGCCTTCGACAGGACCAATTTCTCCAGCATATGTATAGCCCTATCTAAACATGGGGCACATCCCGTACTGATTGACTGGACAAGAAACATGCTTAGCAAAAGAGTGGTCCGTCTAGAAGGAGAGGAAAAAATGGCAATGATAGCCAAAGGCTGTCCACAAGGCGGGGTCCTCTCACCCCTGTGGAATTTAGTTATAAATGACCTGATCACCAATTGATTGGGAAAAAATGGGGTCTGAACCCAAAGATCATTCTATGGTTATACACCACAATCATACGCCCCACTTATGGTGCTGTAGGTTGGTGGCCTAGGACCAGACTCAGCACAGCAACAAATAAACTACAGCGCGTACAACGGTTAGCTTGCACGGCAACGACAGGTTGCATGAGAACAACTCCCACAGCGGCAATGGAGGCCATGCTAAATCTACCACCGCTCTCACTGTACATACAGCAGGAAGCAGCTTAAGCATCTCTACGACTCAAAACCTTAGGTTTATGGAGGTATTGTAAGACACAGCATACGGCTTTACTGGAAGAGCTCACCGAAGACCTCCCTATCATCACAGCGGTAAGTGACCGTATACCAAAACAATTTATGTTTGATAAAAATACAAGATCCAACTGTATGAAGACGGACACTGTGAGGCACTAAGGCCCAGCGAGCTCCGTATCTTCACAGATGGATCAAAAACAGGTACAGGCACTGGAGCTGGAGTCTTCTCAAAAGATCTCAATGTACATATAGCTACGCCACTAGGTAGGCATAACACGGTATTCCAGGCAAAATGTTTGGCAGCATAGCAGCATCTGCAATCACATCCAGAGAGATAAAGGGTAAGAATCTCCGAATACTGTCAGACAGTATGGCAGTGCTCCAGGCGCTGAACAGCCATACGGTCACATCTGGACTCATACACGAATGCCACCAAAGACTAAATCAGGTAGGCAACTTCAATAACATAACCCTACAATGGATCAAGGGACACAGTGTCTCCAGAGGCAATGATGCAGCACATGAGCTGGCTACAAGAGGTTCTGACATGGCTGCTGTCGGACCGGAACCCATCATAGCTTTGCCCTTTGCCAAGCTTCGGACTCTGGTAAGGGAAAGAACTAGGGACCATCATCAACTCTATTGGTCGAGTCACGGTGAGTATACAGGCCAAGGAAGCACTGCTGCTGTTAGACAGCCGAATCACTAAACAGTTACTTCGGCTAACTAAGCAGCAATTGCGGATAGTCACCGGCAGCTATCACTGGTCACGGATCCTTTAACAAACATTTATTTGTCTTAGGAATCACAGACAGCCCACTTTGCACAGCGTGCCTACAAGAGGAGGAGACGGCGGTCCATGTGTTGCAGCACTGTGCAGAGGTCGCCACATACAGGACCAAATACTTCGGGAGCTCAAGTTTTCTCCGGGAGATCACTAGCAACACCAAGGGGTTGTTGGCGTTCTTCCGGGAGCTGGGGTGGATCGAGTGAAGGTTTCACACCCACCCACACGCAAAACACGCGCTCAGACGTGGAGTTGCGGAGAACAACCCGCCGAACCAATACCAATACCAAATGCTAACTTCCATACATTTTAATAGTTTTCTATAGCGTTAGACAGAATGCAACTGGCCCAAAGTACCTACTACAGCATTTCTATTCTCTAGTTTACGATTACTATGGATAGGTTAACTGCATACAGAAAAGGACATAAGACTACTTTGTATCCGGGAAAATAGACGGTTCCTGTGGGATTTTTATTTTTGTATAGAGATTAAATTATGTGCTAGTGACGTATTTATATTTTGAATAAACAAAAATAAGAACAGATTATTTATGAATGTTTTTTTTGTTGCTAATGATGGCAGACGAGCCACGGCCCACCTGATGGCAACTGGTAACCGTCTCTCATGGACTCAACTATACCAAGAGTATTGTCAAGCCGCTGCTCACCATTTCATTTCTCAGATATGAAATGAAATAATAAACGGCTATCTTCTGCTACAGCCAAAACACACTAACGTGCTTCATGACCGGTCTCAAAGAAGACGGTGGTAGCGACCCGTTCGGGCCCGATAGCAAGTGAGTACCCTCACTTGGTACCTAGCCCTAACACCAGTAGTACAATAGGTAATAATATTGCTTACTTCCCTTAGTCGCTTTGTACGACATCCATGGGAAAGGATGGGGTGGTGACACTTGTATTCTTAGTCTGTCACCACACGGAGAAAAAGAGAAGTTTTAGTGCAAGCGGGATTTGAACCTGCGCCCGTTCCAATTCGAGGAAGTGCTCTAGACCGCTAAGCCATCGCACTGACCAATTCACAAATAATTTGTTGTTTAAAGTAGCTGAGCATGTCAATTTTTTTTAAATTTTCGTTGTTTCTCAACCATGTATACTGTTTCTTCTTTATTTTATTTTTTCTTTTTAATTTGTTAGTAGTCTGCTTGTTACAATAAAGTTTTCCTTTATTGCACGCCTCATAAGCGAAGCGTTGAGGTGTATACTATTATCGTTTCACGCAGAAAAACTGATTTTTCTAACTTTAAATGTCTCTATTTATCATATATTGCTCTTGTAAAATAATATATACACACATATCAAGAAAAAACACTATTTTTTAACACTCATGATATTTTAGATGCCATTTTCGTTATTTAAACTAGTTAAAAAACTGTTTGGAAAAGTTTTGTCTTGGACGTCCGTGTGTTGTAGGTATGTTCGGAGAATGTATGTTAACACGATAACGACCGCAATACTTTACTAATCGAGTCTTTTTTTTTCTTTTACGAATTAGTATGATTACGAATAGCGCCCTATCACTTTTCACGGTCTGATTCGATGTGGTTTAATTGTTAATAAACAAAAAAATTGTGAATATTTACGCTCGACTCGACACTAAAACCAGCGCTACGCTATACCTTATTTCGTGAGAACTACTTGAGCTGTTTCTATAGACCAATATAGAAGTACTTCTTAAAATTAGCGCTAGATGGCGTATAAGACAAGAAAACCTCATTAGTACTTTTTGAAATTAGCGCTATCTACGTGATTTATTGTAAACTACTTACTTAAGACCAATACATTATTAGTTACTTATCAAATAACCAATTTTATTGTGAAAAATGAAGATTATGAGGCGTGCACTTTTGGATTTTCCAAAGTATTTATTATTTTCTAAGTGCTAAAATACAGATTAAAGCTGAATTGGTAAAGCATCTGGACGGTATCCAGAAGATGCAGGTTCAAATCCTGCTCCTGACTGTTATTTTCGATTTCACATTTTTCACTTTGTGTTTAATGTATAGTGCTAAGCATGTCAAATGCTAAAAATATATATAAAAATATCTAAATATTAAAATGTATAAGCAAAAATAATTAAAAAGGTTTATGTTATATACAATTTTGAATGTACTTAATACTCATACAGTTCAGAGAGTTTAAATAAGATAAGGTTTAATTCGAGGATTAACGAAACAGAGTTTGAGTAGGGTATTAAATCTTAGCTGACGTACCGTGACAGCAAAATAGCCCCAGAGGGACATCAAATCTAGTTATAAAGATATCTCATTACGTATTAGCAAAATTTTATTATAGAAATAAATTGATTGTTAAGATAATTTTTAAAACGTTTTAACAAATATATTTTATAATCTTGTTTTTTTACTACGTGGATGGCACACAAGCATACGGTCCACGTGATGGTAAGCGTTAACCATAGCCTCTAGACGCTAGCAACACCAGAGGCAACACTAACGCGTCGCCATCTAGAAGGAAAGGGATAGGAGGTGGATAGGAAGGATATTAAGGAGAGTATAGGTAGGATAATAAGGAGAGGATGGCGCTCTTACTCACCAAACGAAACACTATTATTTCAAGAATGATTATTAACCTGAATAAGATCGAACCTGAAACTGCCTCGGCGGTAGTGTATGTGACTGCTAATCATGAGGTCTCGGGTTCGATTCCCGGGTCGGGCAATGTTATAGAGCTTTTTCCTAAAAAGAAAAATTCTCAGTAGCAGCCCGGAGTTTGGAAATTGTGCCCGGTAGACGTCAATAGGCTCACCCCCTATTACGTGGGACTTAAACATAGCTGGCTAGTCGTGGGTGTGTAATACACTTCTGCCTACCCCTTCGAGGAAAACAGGCGTGATGCTATGTTTAGATCACAGGTACAGCGGACATCTTTTCAGTAAACTTAAACTCATTTAAAAAATAATTCATGATAATGTACACAATAAACCAAGATTGTAATGCTTTAAGTTCTAAACTTAGAAATCCATGTTCTTTTGTTTCATTTAAGTTCTGGGCATAGAAATAATGTCTTTTCTTTATTCTTTTTATTCATAAGCATGTTGTGTTCATCTGTAATTAGTTGTACAATTAGCTAAGTAACAGCTTTAATATGAATACATTATAAGAGTTTTGTTGTAACAACTGTTGATGAACCTAATAAATTAATAAATAAACACAACGATAGCACTACCTTTACTTTTTTGTTTTGGCGGGAAAAAATGTACCTAACCGCACACCCCGTCGTTCGGGGCAACGAACTGGGTAGTGAACGATAGCAGTACCTACAGTTGTTTCAAGCTGATCTTTTATGAGAGGGTGGTACTTCCGCGACCGAGCCAGCCCTTTGTTGCTGGGATAAATAAGGCTCTAACACAAGAAAAAAAGGCTAGATTATACTCGTGACGTCGTCTGCAATTGGGTCATATTTTATACCTAACATAAATACGTCATTTTATGGCATATCAATTATCTCTTTTCAAATACAATAAATCTACAGGAACCGTCAGTTTGTCCTGGTAATGGACATGTATATATGAAAATTGCGTGATTATTGATTAAGTATTTATTGCATGATAGCGCCTAACAAACGTACTACCACACTCTTATGTTATATCAGATTAAGGGATAATATATCCGGATTTTATCTTTTTTTTTTTATTTTTTTTTATTGAATCAACATACCTTAGGGATTATCTATATAAAGCTGTAACAGAGCTATGTCTGCACATTTAAGATATTTGAAAAAAAAAGTCTGTAATAGGCTATATAGGCGTGTCTACACAAAACGATTTTTTTTTTAGATTTTTGTGTTTGGCTGTTTATCTGTTTGTTTGTTCGCGCATCACACTAAAACTACTGAACGGATTTTGATGCAACTTTTTTTATATGATAGCTCTCGATTAGACTTAAAAACTGGTATACTCGTACATTTTATCCTGCTACCATAGGAACCTGAGATATAACCCAAAAACTAGCTTTTGAATGCAGGGTGGAGCCGCGTGTAATGGCTAGTTCTATATAAATATAGTAGCAGTAGCCCACCAGACACAACACCCGTCTGGTCGGAGGATCCTCCCTTTTCAATGGTGGATGAGGAACTTTACACCCTGTTCCTCCCATCTCCCCAAGCTTCCCCCCAAATTAACATAGATTATATGTAATATAAATATGTAACATATATATTATATGTAATTATAATAATTATTTTCTACTTTTTAGTTCAGCTAGTTATTAAACAGTATTTTTTAAGTTTTTTAATCACTAAACGCGGAGTAGTTTTAATACCGGCCTCCTGGCCGTGTGTTGTGGATACGATTCCCACACAGGACAACCTTGTGTGATCCACAAATGGTTGTTCTGAGTCTGGGTGTACTTTGTGTCCATGAAATTGTATGTTTGTAAGGCCCCCGCGATACAAGAATTTTCCCTTAGTCTTTCAAAAAACAAGATAAGTATATATTTTAAATACATACCCGGCAAACCTCTTCAAAATGTCCTCTCCAGAAAGTAGTCTGTTGCACGTAGCGGCGATCAAAGAACCTCGGCAACTGATGTAGAAATGCTGCCACGCCGATGTAGACCAGGCACTTCATAACTCTAGGCATCGTACACCTGAATATGAACAAAAAGTTTTTAATATATACGGCTTATGCCTGTTTCCCAGAGGGAGCAGAGACAACTTCACCACTTTCACAACATAAAGCGGCCTTCCGCTGCACACTTTTCATCTTGATGGGAACGAGACGTGACGGATCGCAAATCACGTGCCGCCATTGTTACTAATAATCTCTATTGCGTTTTCGTAAGAATATATAAAACTAGGCTTTGCCCGCGGCTTCGCCACAAACAAAAACTATGTTTTCAGGTTATATCTCTAGTTCCCGCTGTAGTGGCAAGATAAGTCGAAAGTTGCATCGAAATTCGTAAAACAAACAGACAAAAAAATTAAAAAAAATGTTTTGTGTTTAGACTCGCCTATATACAGAATTTTATTGTCAAACATCTTAAAGATCTGTTATAGCTTTATCTATTATAAACAGAGATATGTCTGTACATTTAAGATATTTGAGAAAAAATGACTAAATTAGGCTATATAGGCGTGTCTAAACACAAAACGATTTTTTTTAGATTTTTTATCTGTTTGTCTGTTTATCTGTTCGTTTGTTCGCGCATCACGCAAAAACTACTGAACGGATTTTTAAGCAACTTTTTTTTATAGCTCTCGAATAGACTTAACAACTGGTATACATTTTATCCCGCTACTAGATCGGGAACCTGAGATATAACAAAAAACTAGCTTTTGGCTGCAGCTCAGCCGTGGGCAAAGGGGGGCAAACCCTGGGAAAGGAATAGCAAATGGAGAAGAAGAATGGCAATGAGGGTATGATGTTGGAGAGGAAGGACAATAGGAATTTAGAAGAGCGTTTGATATGAGATGGGATAATATTGTGTAGTTTAAGACAGTCACCATTTGGTCTTTTAGAACACAATCGGGTAGGCGGCGGATTAGCTGTGCCCCCAGTGTTGCTAAAGTCCATGAGCGGCGCTTACTACTTACCATCAGGTGGGCCGCTTGCTGCTCTGCCACCGTTGGCAAAAAAAAAACTGATTCTTTAATATAAAGTCTGGGAGAAGATAACGGGGATCAAACCAGTGCCTTCTGGAACACTGGTCTAGACATTCTGCCACTGAGCTATCTTATCAGTGCTCGCCACCATTAATTTCCATTTCACAGTATTCCTTACTGTCTTGGGTGACACCCACGTCATCTGTGTCGTATTTGCATATATTGTTCTGACAAGATAAGCTTAATTATTACAATAATTAGGACTCATAACAAAAGATCACACTCCTCTATAAATATGATACACTCAGTGCCAAACTGATCAGTGAAACCGCTGTATCATCGTTGCAATAGAATCCATAAACCCACGGTTAAATAAACGCTAATAAATTGTAGTCAATAAAATAGGGTTATAAAACTATCGTGACGTCAGCATTGGACTTAGTATGTAACGTCAACGATATCATATCCTTACATCTATACTATTATAAAGCTGTAACAGAGCTGTGTCTGTTCATTTAAGATATTTAAGAAAAAATGACTGTATTAGGCTATATAGGCGTGTCTGAAACACAAAACGATTTTTTTTAGATTTTTTGTCTGTTTATCTGTATGTTTGTTCGCGCATCATCCAAAAGCTAGTGAATGGATTTTGATGCAGCTTTTTTATTTGATAGATCTTGATTAGAATTAAAAACTGATGTAGTAACATCGGGAACCTGAGATATAACCCAAAAACTAGCTCTTGGCTGCGGCGGAGTGTGTTACGCAAAAACTACTGAATGGATTTTAATGAAACTTTACAATAATATAGCTTATACATCAGAATAACATATAGGCAATAATTTATAAAGATATTGTATAAATTGTTCAAAATATAACGATAAGTGTCAAGTAAGTAGGAAAAAATTCTGCCAACTGCGAGCTATTCTGGAGTGCGCTGCAAAAACCGTTAGAGTTACACGTATATAATGTACAATGGAAATGTTTATCTTAAAAAGTACTACAATAAATCCTGTGACAGCATATGTCTATGTTTTATGTGTAATTCATTATCGACAAAATAGTGAACCATTAATAATAAAGTCTATGCGGACGAAGTCGCGGGCAGAATCTAATAAGAAATAAATTAAAATATGAGTTAACTAGTGGTTTATACGCGGTTTCGCTTGCTTTATAGTAATAAGTGAAAAATCCAGTTTGGGTAAGATTTGCGAAAAATCCTATCTTTGTGCGTACATTTGTCTTTACGACCAACGTTATCTATGATAAGAAGATTGGGATGATCGAAAGATCTGTACGATAGCTCAGTGGCTTAGAGCACTTCCCCGGATTGGAAAAGACGCGGGTTCGATTCCCGCTCGTACAAAAAATCTCTTTTTCCTTATTCACAAATAATTTGTACTTTAAAAAGTGGCGGAGCATGTGAAATGCTAAAAATATAGATCAAAAATGTTTAAAAACAGTTTCATCAAAATCCGTTCATTAAGTTTTTCAACAGACAAAAATTCTAAAAAAAATGTTTTGTGTTTAAGAGACACCTAAATAGTCTAAAGCAAGGAATTCACTAGACGGATATGTAAGGCAGTCTGTCCGGGCAAGCCCAAAGTGTATAACCGCAATAGATAATATATAGTTACATGCTATAGCGTATATATAATAATGATTGCACAGATGGTGACGTGACTTAGATACCTACCTCCCATGCCAAGTAATGTGAGTTCGATTCCCACACAGGAAAATTCTTTGAATAGGCCGGCTCAAACGGTGAAGTACCAGCCTCTTAAAGGTCAACATGAAACAACGGTAGGTACTCCTACTGTATTATTTTGTACGGCGAGTGAGAGTGCTGGTAGCCTAAAACCTCATCTAATATCTCTACATCTCCTATTCCTTGCCTGTTGGAGACGCGCGAATGACTTCTCTGGTTTTGCTAGGGCACATAAGCTACGGTGACTGCTTGCAGTCAGGTGAGTCGTATGCCACCCAAGGGGTCTACCACGAATAATACTACTACAAGTAGTACTATAAAGGCCAGCGCTCACTTCACGGGATGGGCGGGATATTACGACAAAGGATTTTTTGTGAATGAATGAAGAGGAAATTAATTTGAGTCTTGTTATAATACTATTGGCACACAAATTTCGTTGATATCGTTACAAACAGACCGAGCGTATTAGTGATGTAACGAATGTTGGCATTCGCATTCGCGAATATTCGCCTGTTTTTCAACAATTCGCATTCGCATTCGTATTCGCATGAAACGATGCGAATGTTCTGCGAATATTCTGCGAATACATTTAGTCCATTGAAAAGTTCCATTTAGGGTTGCGTTTCTCGGAGGACGCAATTTTATTTCTTTTATGTGTATGGCACAAACTTGACTTTAAGCTTATACTAAGCTTAAAGTCAAGTTTATGGGGTCGCCACCCTTGTTCCCCGGCCGCCATCTTGGAAAAAGGGGTGCAAAGGGTTTTCGCCCTGTATCTCGTAAACTAGCAAACCTACAGAAAATTCTGTAAGACGTTATTTGTAGCAAATTAAATTGTCTACAACTTTACTCTATTACTTTTTATCGTAAAATCGAAAACAAAAAAGTTATAAACAAAAAACACTGAAAATTTTTGAACAAGGTTTATTTTGGCTGTTATAACTTTTTTCCTGGTCATTTTACAATAAAATTACATCAGAGCAATCTTAAAGAGGGTTTTTCAACGCATAATTTCTACTCTAAATTTGTTTAATTTCATTAATTTATCTGAGTATTACAGCGCACCGAAGTTGACGGAGTTCTTGAATACTCGTAAGAATACGATAAAAAGCCTAAACCATTAAGGCTTAGTTTTGTATTAGCTCCGCACTCAGGTCACACAAAGACCCTTCAGCCCAGCCTCCTCATTGAGGTGGTCGAGAGCCTATTCCCACGACGAAGGCAGAGCACACGCCCCCGGTCATGGCAAAGCCAGGTAGCGACCGGGAAGTGTACAGCCCGTCACCGCGTTGGAAATGGGGGTGGCTATTTCGCGGATTCGTTCCAAGAACACCACCCGCCAGCTCAGACAGGATAGCCGCCCGGGTGCTGGCCCTGGCTCTGGACTTTCTAGAGACCCTCCTCAGGGGACTGTACGACGCGTGCCTAGCGTCCGGACGGTTCTCTGACTGCTCGAAGGAGGGGAGGCTGGTACTCCTGTCGAAGCCGGGGCGAATGACGGATTTGGTCGGAGTCTTCAGGCCCATCGTGTTGCTGGACGAGGCGGGTAAGCTGCTGGAGAGGATCCTCGCTACCCGCATCGTCCAGCACCTGCGCGACGTCGGACCCGACTTATCAGACGCCCAGTTCGGTTTTCGAGCTGGTTGTTAGACGGTCGGCGCGATCATGCGCCTGAGGGCCGCGGCCGCGGCGGTCGTCGCTGGCGGTGGAGTGCTGTTGGTGGTGTCGCTTGACATTGCCAATGCATTTAATAGTCTGCCATTCAGCTGCATCAGGGAGGCGCTCCGGTATCACGGGGTACTTGCATACCTGAGGGCCGCAGCGTTCTCTATGAGAGCCACATAGGAGACGTTGTGAGGAGACCCATTTCGTGCGGTGTCCCACAGGGTTCGGTTCTAGGGCCACTTCTGTGGGAGATCGGTTACGACTAGGTCCTACGCTGTCGGCTCCCGCCCGGGCTGGTGGTCATCTGCTATGCGGATGACACGCTGATCGTGGCCTGGGATAGAAACTTCGAGGAAGCGGTGTTCCTGGCCACCTTAGGGACCTCGGAGGTGGTCAGGAGGATCGGGGCGCTGGGGCTTAGGGTGGCCCTGGATAAGTAGGAGGCCCTACTTTTCCATGGGCCCTGCTGGTGCCTCGATCATGGTGGACGGGGTCCAAATTGAGGTGACGGCCCAGATCAAGTAGGGAGGACTTCCGTGAACTGTCCCCGAGGCTTGCACGGCTCATGCCGAATATAGGCGGACCAAACAATGCGTGCCGACGGCTTTATGCAGGGGTGGTCCGGTCAATGGCGTTGTACACGCACCTGTATGGGCGCTGGGCGGAGAACAACGAATAATTTTGAATGAACACAATCCGACTAACTTCATTCAATCTACTTGTCAAAATGAACCTCGGATATCTTCGGTTTAAACATGGGTGACTGACAGTGACACTAGATGTCAAACCCGTATGATATTTTGCGCGCGTTTATTTGAAAATCAACATTCGCATTCGCATTCGCGAATGTTGGAGGGAAACATTCGCATCCGCATTCGCGTTCGCGAATGCTTATAAACTAACATTCGTTACATCGCTAGAGCGTACTTGATGCCACGGTATGAAGCAGGACGCCGCGGCATACCACGGGATGCCACGGCATGCCGAAGCATCAATCGGCGTTCCATTGATACTTTGCCGTGCCATCCCGCGCCATCCCGTCAAGTGAGCGCCGGCCCTAAAGAAGCTTGTTCTGAGTCCGTGTGTGACCTACGATTTGTCCGCCAATTGTACGTATATAAATAATTCGATATATTTACAATTTTTGTCTAGTTGTTTGCGCGAAAAAGAACGGATTTTGATGAACATGCATGTAGTGGCAGACGAGCCACAGTCCATGTGATGGTAAATGGTAACCGTCGCCCATGGACGTGACTATACCGAGAGTATTATCAAGCCGCTGCTCACCAATTCATTTCACAGATATGAAGTGAAATATAAACGGCTATCTCCTGCTACAGCCAAAACGCAACGATGTGCTTCATGGCTGGTTACTCGGGAGATGGTGGTACCAACCTGCTCGTGCCCGATACCAAGTGAGTACTCCCACTTGGTACCCAGCCCTACCACCAGTCATGCAATGGATGATAATTGCTTACTTCCCTTAGTCGCCTCATACGACACCCGTGGGAAAGAATGAGGTGGTGAAACATGTATTCTTAGTCCGCCACCACACGGACGATCTGAATTAGACTTAACAACTGGTACTTACATGTTTTATCACGCTACTATAACGGATATAACCTAAAGCAAGCACTTTTAAAATTAAACGCTAGCTGTTATATGTATAATTATATTTTTCTGAGGCAGTCGAGCAGTAAAAATGTGGTTTGTTCGATTGAAGTAATTTTTTGCAATGGATCGTCCCAAGCAGAAATTGAAATCATAATTTACATCTGGCGTAAAGTAAACATTTCTGTGTAAATAAAAAATGGTTTTTACAACGCTTCGCAACGAGAGTTAAACTGACCAAATGTTTAATTTTTCTCTGCAAATAATGTTTACATTCCGTTTCTGTAAATTCCTGTTAGTCGATTTGCAAAATAAAACTATATGAACGCCATTAATAAAATGCAAGTTTTTAATTTAATTGCTCATTTGTCCTACATGGGAATTGAACCTACGCCACCTTTTTTTTTGTTAACGCGGGAAAAAAGTTCACCCCATCGTTCGGGGCATCGAACAGGGTAGTGTGGGGCCGTCACCCACTAAATAAATCCGCCGTGTGCCGTCTCTACGCCTTTGTTAGCGAGCCACTGGAACCATATTACATTCCTTCAGTGGTGAACCCACGCCACCTGGCACAGTCAATTACGTTATGCAGTTACTATACTGTTAAAAACAAGTAAACAAAGAAGCACGTAATTCCGAATGCTTTGGTAATCAAAAAGTAATAGTATTTTAAGTTAATATTTCCTATAATTAACACTACTTGTAAACAAATTATTTGTGAAAAAAAGAGAGCTTTAACTGCGAGCTCTCTCTCTTTCTAATTTCACAAATAATTTTGTTCTTTAAAGTAGTTGAGCATAAACGTAGTGTTTTTGATCTATATTTTTTAGAATTTGACATGCTCCACCACTTTTTAAAGTACAAATTGTGTGGTGACGGACCTACTACAAGTGTCACCACTCCATTCTTTCACACGGGTGTCGTATGAGGCGACTAAAAGAAGTAAGCAATTAACATTCATTGCATGGCTGGTGGTAGGGCTGAGCAGCAAGTGCGAGTACTGACTTGGTATCGGGCCCGAGCGGGTTGGTACCACCATATCCGTGTGACCGGTCATGAAGCACATTGTTGTGTTTTGGCTGTAGCAGGAGATAGGCGTTTATATTTCATTTCATACATGTGAAATGAATTGGTGAGCAGCGGCTGACAATACTCTCGGTATAGTCGAGTCCATAGGCGTCGGTTACCATTTACCATCAGATGAACCGTGGCTCATATGCCACGACATGCAATAAAAAAAAAAATAAGGAAAAAGAGATTTTTTGTTTCCGCTCGTACAAAAAATCTCTTTTGCCTTATTCACAAATAATTTAATTAATTGAATGAGGCGACACTTGGCGTAAGTCCATTGTTACTATTGTAGAATGGATATTTTAGGAGGAGAGCCCACCACTCACCCACGGATTGTCAATCCCGGTTATCTTTGGACACACACAAAATAACCTAAGATTACCTATCGGCACTCTCACAGCTAGAGGAGAATGTGATAATAGCAAAACCGTCCCGGTCCGTTTTAAAACAATTAGAAATAATTAAAGTCAATAGTAACGTGTTGTTGAATGAACAAACCAGCTGTAGTTCCCCACTACTAAACTTGTTTTTATATCGTTCAAGCGGTACGTCATAACTATTGTATAGTGGAAGGGGTATAAAAGCAAGTTACACGAGTAAGCTTCGCTCATTTGTTGCCGAGCGTTCTTGAGAATGCCTCGTTTAGAGGCGAAACACGTGTCGAATTTATGTTCAGGTTTTTGCGGAATATTGCAATATTGTGGTTCAGAGAGTTCTACCGTATCGCATGGTTGTGTCGCGTTGGTGAGTATCCATTATCGTGCATGCTACTTTGCTATTATCACATTCCCCTCTATCTTTGAGAGTGCGGATTGGCAATCTTAGGTTATTTTATCCAAAGATAACGGGATTGACAATCCGTGGGTGAGTGGTGGGCTCTCCTCCTAAAATATCCATTCTATAATAGCACAAATAATTTGTTCTTTATAAACGTAGTGGTTATATTCTCTTTGGTTGAGCATATCAAGTGCAAAAATACAGATCACAATGTCACTAAATAGTAAAATAGATTTATAATAAGATCGTCATGGGTGGACCCGTACCTTCAAATTTTAGAAAATGTATTGCAACTTCTTAAATTTGAGATTGGAATGCCATGTTTACACGGGCTTAGTGTCTGTATTAATAAATAAGTACTTACATGCATAGTTACAAGTGAGAAGAAACTGTTTACACTTTGGAATAAGCAGTATCCCTAATTGCCTCGTGGCGTAGTCGGTGTAACCGACTACCGTGCACGAGGTCGTGGGTTCGCTTCCCACTCAGGGCAATTATTTGTGTTATGAACACAGATATTTGTACTGCGTCTGGATGTTTTCTATCTATTATATGTATGTATTTACAAAAAAAAAGTAGTATTATGTATTATATCCGTAATCTGGTACCCATAGCACAAGCGTTAAGCTTAGTTTGGGACCAGAGGACGTTGTGTAAAAATATCCGTGAATATTTTATTTATTAATGACCTGATTGCTAGTGGTAGAATACTTTTATTCCATTAATGCTGAATGCGCAGGCTCGATTGGGGAATTACCACCCAAAAGTAGTACTAAGAGTTAAACCAGTAGAGTGAGTAATATACTCACAGAAGATTAGCGTAAAACAACGGCAGGAGTACCTACCGTACTCCTGCCGTTGTGTTTCGTATGTTGAGTGAGAGCGCCGGAGGCTCAAAGCCCTTCTATCCTCTCCTTATTATTCTTCCTATTCTCTCGTTGTTATCCTCCCCATCCTCTCCACATTAGCCTTCCTATACTCTCCTTAGTAGCCTGCCTATCCTTAATATCCCTACAACCCACCTCCTAACTCTTTCATTGGAGGTAGCGGTGAGCGAGTTATGCCTCTGGTGTTACTAGCGTCTATCATCCATCCATCCATCAGCCTTTCGAAGACCACTGCTGGACATAGGTCTCCCAAAGAGAACGCCACAACATATGTTTCGCTCATATGGGAGATAGTGCCGTAATCGCCACGCTTGGCAGGCGGGTTGGCGATCGCAGTGGATGTTCTTAATACTCGAGGGAGTGCTGCTGCCCACTCTCCCGGTATTCCCTCAGTCGGCTCTTACGACTCCCATGGGTGGAGAGGGCTAGGACAATTCTAAAGCCTATACCTATTATAGAATGGATTTTAGGAGGAGAGCCCACCACTCACCCACGGATTGTCAATCCCGGTTATCTTTGGACAGAATAACCTAAGATTAACAATCCGCACTCTCACAGATAGAGGAAAATGTGATAATAGCAAAGTAGCATGCACGATAATGACTAAAAACTCACAAACGCGACACAACCATGCGATACGGTAGAAATCTCAGAACCACAATATTGCAATATCCGAACATAAATTCGACACGTGTTTCACATCTAAACGAGGCATTCTTAAGAACGCTCGGCAACAAATGAGCGAAGCTTACTAGTGCAACTTGCTTTTATACCCCTTCCACTATACAACAGTTATGACGTATCGCTCGAACGATATGAAAACAAGTTTAGTAGTGGGGAACTACAGTTAGTTTGTTCATTCAACAACATGTTACTATTGACTTTCCATCCATACGCCTTTTAAAGTCCACTGCTTTACATAGGCCTCCCCAAGAATGGGGGATAGTGCCGTAATCGCCACGCTTGGCAGGCAGGTTGGCGATCGCAGTGGATGTTGTTAGTACTCGTTATACTAAGGAGTGCTGCTGCCCACTCTCTCGGTATTCCCTGAGTCGGCTCTTACGACTCCCATGGGTGGAGAGGGGTGGGACAATTCTAAAGCCAGCCCCACACGGCAACTACTAACACTATTGACTTTAATTATTTCTAATTGTTCTAAAACGGACAGTCTAATATTTTTATCACAGATATGCAAGGGCTCGAATGTATGACTATTATCTAATGAATGGTTACTATCTAATAAATGTTACGTAAAATGTGACTTTTCAGGGTAGTTATGCCTATACGCAGCTATATGTTCTTTAGAAAGCCGCTCGCCCTCATACAATATACGGATCGGTCGAGCGACTGATCCGAGTTTGCATCGGATTTCCCGCCGCTACTGAGTAAGACTGTTGTACCACATTGTAAAAAATTATCGATAATAATGACAAGGGCAAAGCAGTCTATACAGTAATCTATGTATCTCGTACATATAATCATTTTTGAAATGATGTTTCAGATTTATTTAATATATTATATATTGTGAGCTTTATTACAATATAGTTTAATAATAAATTGCATCAACAAAATTACTTACAAAATGTGAACTTCAACCGTATTGATTATGGCAGGCGGGTTGGCGATCGCAGTGGATGTTCTTAATACTCGAGGGAGTGCTGCTGCCCACTCTCTCGGTATTCCCTCAGTCGGCTCTTACGACTCCCATGGGTGGAGAGGGGTGGGACAATTCTAAAGCCGGCCCCACACGGCAAAGCCGGCCCCACACGGCAAAGCCAGCCCCACACGGCAAAAGCTATAGACTACGGCAACCATCAGGTGGTTCGTATGCTTGTCTGCCACACACGTAAGTAGCATACAATTATAATATAAAAAAAATCAACTCTACAGAGGCAATTTTTTTATATTTCAAGCTAACCAGCTGCTTAAAAGCTGTTAAAGTGCGATGCAAACATAAACATTACACATAAACAGTTTTATAATGGAAACGTTCTTTCATTATCCCACAGGAACCATCTATTTTCCGGGATAAAAGGACTTATGATCGGTTAAGTAATTATGCCGTGAAAGAGTAACAAATAAACAAATCTTTCCTCTTTATAATATTAGTCCATTCATCCATCCATCCATCCATCCATCCATCTATCCATCTATCAGCCTTTCATCGTCCACTGCTGGACATAGGCCTCCCCAAAATGGGGGTTTTACCATAATCGCCACGCTTGGTAGGCGGGTTGGCGATTGCAGTGGATGTTTTTAGTACACAGGGGAACGCTGTGCCCAGTCCCCCGGTAATCCCTTAGTCGGCTTTTACGACTCCCATAGGAAGAGACGGGGTGGAGCTATTCTTGGCGCCGGCACCACACGGCTCAATATTAGTAAGTATAGATAAATAAATTTAATGCAATCGTACTTACCACGTCCTAGCCACAGGCGCGTGACAAACATAGATGTACCGTTGTACCGCGAGAGCTAACGTTAACCAAATGCTGGCCGTATGGAACATCGCAGGAATCACCTGATGAGAAAGAAAGAAAGCTCATTATATTAAGAATACAAGGGTTACTACCTACTCATTCTTTCTCACGCGTATCGTACAAGCTGACTAAGGGTCAATTCAGATCAGGCGGAAAAATGCTCGATCACTTTTTAAGTGGTAATTCAATGTCAATCTTATTACATTTAGACATAGCTGAAAATAGTATGCAGCATTAAAATATTATCCAATAAGACAGTAGCGCGTGTTTGATCGCCTTCTACACGTCTACGACTGCTCGATCATGTATTTACCTGCTTCCATTTTTCTTTTTTTTTCTGCTAATAGCGCAATAACTGCCAAATTCCAATGTTGCCAAACTCCGCCCAAACAGGTGGGCCTACAGCGCCATCGACCGGACCAACCCGCATAAAGCCGTCGGCACGCATTGTTGGGTCCGCCCATATTCGGCATGAACCGTGCAAGGGCGGACGCCACGCCGACGAGCCTCGGAGACAGTCGGCGGAAGTGCTCGCGAAAGCGCCACCACCCGTCCAAAAGTTTCCACCCTGGGCTGCAACTATCGTGCTATCTGCATAGCAGATAACCGTCAGCCCAGAGGAGAGCAGGCATGTGAAATCTGCCTATCCATACTGGGACAGGGTGGTGGACTATGCTTACGTCTCTCTCCCCTCATTCTGGACTCTCCTCTCAGGAGGAGACTTGTGCTCAATTATCGTTTGTAAAATTATTAATTTTATCGTAAAAACTTCGAGGCGTTTCAAGGTGAATTCAAAATTTATAAATGCAGTAACAAAATAGCTCTATTTATTGTATATTATATTTACCCCCTTATAATACCAAAAATAATCACAATTGTTAATACTGAAAAAAAGATAGTTTTGAAGGTTGAAGGCTATTTCCTGACGTCAAGTCGCGGCGCTTTTGTCAGGAAATTGTGCACTTGCCTCGTCTAGTTGTAGACAGACACGTCACATGCGAGGCGTATAACTTAATTTACACTATTAACAGCTTGTACCGATATCAAATTTAGGAGCAGAGTAAGTTAGTAAATTAAAAAATGGTTCTATGAATCTACTATCTAAATAATGGCGTTCACACCAGCCGGTTTTATATTCCGTTAGATTTATTGATAGAGGTTTTATTTCTACCCTAAGTAGTTGAAAAAGGAAAAAGAACTTATCAAAATAATCAATTCTAAAATATACTATACTAGTTTTTTCCCGTGACTTTGTCCGTGAAAACTTCAGAACATAAATAAGTCACTCTTCGGTGCATTCACTAGCTCAGAATTTTGTATAGGTAATTTAGTATGATACACAGAAAAGAACAGGCTAATTTTTATTCTTGAAAAATTTATTATTCCTCTGGGATAGCTATTTTTATATTTACCACGGAGTACTTCTATACTCCGTGATATTTACCAATATTTCACGGATACAAAGTACACCATTCTCAGAACAACCATTTGTGGATCACACAAAAGGTTGTCCTGTGTGGGAATCGAAGTTACAACACTCGGGCAGGAGGCCGTGTGGTGACGGACTAAGTAAGAATACAAGTGTCATCACCCCATTCTTTCCCAAGGGTGTGTATGAGGCGACTAAGGGAAGTAAGCAATTATCATCCATTGCATGACTGGTGGTAGGGCTGGGTACCGAGTGGGAGTACTCACTTGGTATCGGGCCCGACCATCTACAGTGTGATCGGCCATGAGGCACATCGTTGGGTTTTGACTGCAGCAGAGCCGTTTATTCTTTCATTTCATATTGATGAAATGAAATGGTAAGCAGCGGCGTGACAATACTCTCAATATAGTTGAGTCCATGAGCGGTCGGTTACTATTTACCATCAGATGGGCCGTGGCTCGTCATCTTTTAAGTCACAGTTTAAGTGATTAAAAAAATGTTTATGATTTTCATAAGATATTAGCTGATTATAATTAACTCATAATTTAGTAGATCTCGTCATAGCTACGTCTTTGAATTGTAGAACTAATGAGGGACCTCACTATAATTATCCTCTATGAATAAATTGTAAGACTTAACTAAGTGTTCACACAGTACATAGAGTGTAACCCACTTGATTTTGAGAATATATTATGTAAACTAGACACAAACAGACAGACCAAAGCTAGTTTTGATGTGAAACATCTAATGCGGCGAGAGGGTAAAACCGGCTGTTAGCGTGGCGACGCTTTTATTTTACTTGTTCCGTTCAAATCTTGCAAGTTATATTTGACAAACTTCCCAGTTTGATGATGGAGCTAGAAGATGGCCATAGGAACTCTAACGAGTTTGGGTTCGTATGATTCGTCTTGACGAGTACTTTGTCTCTAGATGTTATCCAGGGTCTGATGATGATGATTTATGTCCATTTCTGTTATTTTACACATGTCATTATTTTATACAAGCACACATAGAAAAAGTTATGATAATTTTATTTCTACTTATTATTTCTACAAAATAATTTCGATGTTTTCACATCTGGTAGACGGTCGACGGTGGCGACATCTATTTTTTTAGGTTATATCTCAAGATCTTCGATACAGTAGCGGAATAAAACGTATGCCAGTTTTCTGCTCCCACTTAGGCTATGTTTAATACAGTCATTTTTTTATGTGAAACATCTAATGCGGAGGGAGGGTAAGACCATCACCGACCGTTATATAATTGCTTTTATCGTCATCTGTTGACAAAAAGTATATAACTAGGAAGCATAACGTCAATTAATAAACCAATAACAGTTTTAATTTGTCTATGCTCTATGGATAGCGAAAGGATGCTTACCAAGAACTATAATTATATAACACAAACCATATTCTCATTTATTATATATTATAATAATAGGATATATTCACACTTACTTATAAGTTCATTGCCTTTATGTCCATTTCCGTTATTTTATACATTTCATAACCTTATACAAGCACACATTGTAAAAGTTATGATCGTTTTATTTCTATTCATTATTTCTACAAAATAATTTTGATGTTTTCTGGAAGATCCAGACGTCCCGAGACGTCTAATTTTTATCATATATTTTCAATGTACAAACAGAGCTCTGTTACAGCTTTATAATAGTACAGAAAACAAATTAAATTTCAAGTTTTGACACAAGCAAATTCACTCTATTTTCTTTAAAAGCCCTGCGCTAACTTTTAATCCTTGTATCACGGAAGACTATACAAACATACAATGTCACGGACACAAAGATATCACACAAAGAGATGTTGTGTGGGAGTCATTCAGCATGCACTCGGGCATTATCCGTACCAGTCCGCACTCTGTGCCGTTGTTGATTAGAATTTCTTTACATAGCTGCAGGAACGCGCTAAGCTGTTGAAGTGGCGCACAAATTTGAGTGCTTTTTATATTTTATAGCCAATTTATTTAAATGGGCTATCTGATAACTTCGAAGACCCTTAATACGCCAGTTAGAGAGTAAATACGGGCGGAGAAACAAGGTTCGGTCATGCATTGAAAGAAGGTAGAGTCAGGAGTCTCCGAAACCGGCGAGCGTGTATGAAGAGAATTATGAATATTGAGGAAGCGAGAGATGTATGCAAGAATAGAGCCTCTTGGCACTCTGTTCTCTCTGCCTAACCCGCAAGGGAAAAGGCGTGATGATAAGTAAGTACGGGCGGAGAAGGTCTGAACTATTTATATTTATGGTATCTTATAGTAACCAAAAATCAATTGAAATTGTAAGCTATAGCTTGTATGAAAACAATTTATAAAGGTTGATAGATCTTGCTCCACGCGAGGTTTCTGTCCTCGCTGAGCTGGCCTTAGGACACCTGCGTTATTCTTTGACAGATGTACCGCCCCAGTCAAACTACCCGCCTGGCAGTGTCCTCGAACCGGATCACGCGGGAGTTGTACGGCGACGAGCGTTGCCGCCACGTCGCCACTCTGCACGCTTGTTATATTGGTGATAACAAATAGTTATTTATTTATTTTTCTTGCATATAGTGGCATTTGATGAAGCGGCCAGTCGTTCTTAAGTTATAAATAATGTAAAAAAAAGGACTTTGTTTTATCTATATCTATACTATTATAAAGCTGTTACATAGCTGTGTCTGTACATTTAAGATATTTGAGAAAAAATTACTGAATTAGGCTATATAGGCGTGTCTAAAAACAACACGATATTTTTTAGATTATATGTCTGTTTGTTTGTTCGCGCATCACGCAAAAACTACTGAACGGATTTTAATGCAACATTTTTTGTTTGATTGCTTTTGATTAGACTTAACAACTGGTATACTTTATCCCGCTACTATGTCGGGAACCTAAGATAATATATAACCTAAAAACTAGCATTTGGCTGCGGCGGAGCTGCGGGCAAAGGCTAGTTAGTACTATTATAAAGCTGTAACAAAGCGGTGTCTGTTCATTCAAGATATTTGAGAAAAAATGACTGTAATAAGCTATATAGGCGTGTCTAAACACAAAACATTTTTTTTTAGAATTTTTGTGTGTTTGTTTATCTGTTTCTTTGTTTGTTTGTTCGCGCATCACGCAAAAACTACTGAATGGATTTCGATGCAACTTTTTTTATTTGAAAGGCCTTGATTAGACTACTAACTACTATACATTTTATTCCGCTACTATATATATATGCCGTGTGGGGCCGGCTTTAGAATTGTAATGGGAGTCGTAAGAGCTGACTGAGGAAATACCGGGGGAGTGGGCAGCAGCACTCCTTCAAGTATTAACAAAATCCACTGCGATCGCCAACCCGCCTGCCAAGCGTGGCGATTACGGCACTATCCCCCATTCTTGGGGAGGCCTATGTCCAGCAGTGGACTTTAAAAGGCTGATAGATGGATGGATATATACTGATATAAAATCGAAAATCTAGCTTTGGCTGCGGCGAAGCCGTGGCAAAAGTAGAGTAGGCAGTATTTTGTTTTAATATCGTTAATGAGCAGACAACTATATTACAGTTTTATAATAGTACACATATATATATATAGGCAATCCTATCCCCAATTTTCAAATAGTTGATCTTTACAGCAGACAGTGGCGTTGACCACTAACCATCAGCTGTCGTTTGACATAAAAACTTAATAAATAGCTTACATGATTACCGTCATGCGAGTAAATAAAGAACACATCTACTGCAAACAATATTATTATAATATCTTTAAAGCCGAATGTCACGACATAGAAGGAAGCTTAATGGCTAAGATCCTATATTAATCCTCTTTCTAACGTAAAGGTAGATATCCTTTGTATAGACTCTGTACCCTTGAGATAAGCTTGGTATTACGAACACCATATTTAGCTTTAAATTATATATAACCAGTAGCCCACCCTCGCTTCACAATTGAGTTAGATATAGGCTACTGTTACTTACTCACTTATCATTACACTATCTCCCATGAAGGGTAGGCAGATAGAACAGAGTGCCAAAAAACTTATTCTTGCATACATCACTCGCTTCCTCAACATTCATAATTCTCTTCATACACGCTCATCGGTTTCGGAGACTACTGACTTACTTTAAAACATGACCGATTTGGTCTAGGCGGTCGGTCTCCCCCTGTACCTATATACTTTCACTTTCGCATTATAAATCTTCTTAATCAGTCGATCGTCATGCATTCTATCCACATGTACGAACCAGCGGAGCATTCCCATTCGCATCTTTACACAAGTACTTTCTTTCATACGTCATTTCATTCATTTCATTACATCGCCCCAAATAATACTTTTAAATGTATTTTAAGTTTTGTATGGGTAGGTACAAATATATTGTTTTCAACATAGTATCATGCCTGTATCCCCGAAGGGGTAGGCAGAGGTGTATTACACACCCACTGTTCGCCAGCTATGTTCAAGTCCCACGTAATAGGGGCGAGCCTATTGCCGTCTGGCCGGCACATTTCCAAACTCCGGGCTGGCTACTGAGAATTTTTCTTTTTACGAAAAAGCTCAATAACACTGCCCGACCCGGGAATTGAACCCGAGACCTCATGATGCGCAGTCGCAACATTACGGCTGCACCACCGAGGCAGTTAGGATTAATTAACAGAGTAGAATTTGTAAGTAGTGTTTATATGTTTATACTCGTAACTTTGTTTATATATAGTATCCGGAAATCCAATTAGGATTAACCATATATTAGCACAATACGTGCTAGGCCATCAAGAAAATTGATTACAGCCATTCGTTAGTGTGGTTCCATATTGTAAGCAAACTAAAGAACGTTCACCAGAATGATTTAGATGAAATGTCGCCAGACACTGTTACTTACAATGATATGGGTTTTCTTTACTTATTTTTTTTAATTACGATGTAACGGGAACTAGAAGTTTAATTTGTAATGTTTGGTTATTCAGCAAGCGAGAAATGGCAATCTTCTTCCAGGTGTGGTGTTATAGTAATAGTGGCCTAGCGGTTAAACCAAGGACTGCAAAGACAGTGGTATGGAGTTCGATCCCGAGTCCAAGATTTCGTAAGATACACCTCTGACTTTTCGAGATTTATAAATAAACTAGCCTTTGCCAACGGCTTCGCCGCAGCCGAAAGCTAGTTTTTCTGTTATATCTCAGGTTCCCGATGTAGCAGCAGAATAAAATGTATACTAGTTTTTAAGTCTAATCAAGGCCTTTCAAATAAAAAAAGTCGCATCAAAATCCGTCCAGTAGTTTTTTATAAATAACTTCTAAAAAAATCTAGTACAAATAATTTTCTAGTTTTCCGGTTATATCTCAGGTTTCCGATATAATAGCGGGATAAAATGTATACCAGTTTTTAAGTATAAACAAGGCCTTTCATGTACAAAAAACTAGACATCGTGGGACGTCTACCAGATGTGAAAACATTGAAATAATTTTGTAGAAATAAAATGATTATAACTTGACAAAATACTCCTCAAGACGAACCAAACGAATATAAACTCGATGGGGTTGCGTCGTTACATTACAGAGTTACTATGACCAACTTCTAGCTCCATCATCAGACCTTGGATACCATCTAGAGACAAAGTACTCGTCAAGACTAATCATACGAGCTCAAACTCGATGGAGTTATGTCGTTTTATAACGGAGTTCCTATGGCCACCTTTTATCTCCATCATCAGACTCTGGATACCATCTAAAGACAAAGTACTCGTCAAGACAAATCAAACGATTCCAAACTCGATGGGGTTGCGTCGTTTATTACAGAGTTACTGTGGCCACCTTCCAGCTCCATTATTAGACCCTGGATACCATCTAGGACTGGAGTACTAGTCAAGACATTTCAAACGAGCCCTAACACGATGGAGTTGCGCCATTTAATTACAGAGTTTAACATGGCCAGCTTCCAGCACCATCATCAATCAGACCCTGGATACCATCTAAAGACAAAGTACTCATCAAGACGAATCAAACGCGTCCAAACTTGATGGGGTTGCATCGTTTCATTATAGAGTTACTGTAACCATCTTCCAGCTTCATCATCAGACCCTGGATACCACCTAGAGGCAAAGTACTCGTCAAGACGAATCATGCGAGCCCAAGCTCGATGGCGTCGCGCCATTTCATTGTAGAGTTCCTATGTTCAGCTTCCAGCTCCATCATCAGATCAGCTCCATGTCATCATAATATTGCATTGTCATGCGATAGACATATGCGTGTAAAATTTCAGCTCAATTGGAAACCGGAAAGTATGTAAAATGTAACTTTCATGATTTGAACGGGACAAGTTGATTTGATTTGAAAAGCGTCGCCACGCTAAAAGCCGAAATTACCCTCCCTCCGCATTAGACATTACAACGTCCTCTGGTTCCAAACTAAGCTTAACGCTTGTGCTATGGGTACCAGATTACGGATAATATATATATATATATATATATATATATATATATTTGTAAATACATACATATACACCCAGACGCAGTACAAATATCTGTGTTCATCACACAAATAGTTGTCCTGAGTGGGAATCGAACCCACGACCTCGTGCACGGAAGTCGGTTACACTACCGACTACACCACGAGGCCCGTCAAATTTATGACATGTGTGTATTTGTTTAGAATTTATCTCTGCTCGGAACAAAAACGGAACAACACGCTGAATAACTATTCGGAGCTTCAACAATGTTAATTAGTAAGAGGGATTATGTGTGAACGATATTTATAGCCATTTTATTTAGGTTTATATTCATAGAAAAATCCTTCAAAGAAAACAATTTACGAAATCTTTGAAATTCGTAACGACAACGACTGAAAAAATTACCTAACCTTTATCCGATATTTAGAAGCCGGCGGGAGATTTGGCAGAGTCTTGAATATTAAGAGGTGTATAACAGTGTATTATATAATGAATTCTTTTAATATTATTCGCGAATAAGCGTCGTTTTTGTATTTTAATTTTATAAGTTAGTGTATGATGGCAATCAATTTTCACATCATATCAATATTATCACACAATATTAGTGCAGCAAATATAGTAGCAGTGATAGCTTAGCGGCAAAACTAAGAACTGCAATGACAGTGGTATCTAGTTCGATTTCCAGTCCAAGGTTAAGACCTGGTACGACACACACCTCTGATTTTTCGAGGATTTTTGAAGTTATAATTGTATTTTGTTTACAATTTATCACTGCTCGGTGACGAAAAGCGTGAGGAAATCTGCATGCCTTTTTTTGTTTAGGCAGGAAATAATTTACCTAACCGCACACCCCGTCGTTCGGGGCAACGAACAGGGTAGTGTGGGGCCCTCACCCACTAAATAAACCCGCCGTGTGCCGTCTCTTCGCCTGTGTTGACGGACCACTGGTACTGTGTTGGATTACTTCAGTGGTCCACCGGCGGCTTACCCTTTCGGGTACCCTCTACTGAGCGACACACGGAGCATCGCACCTTCGCGGGATGCTTGTGAAGTCCTGCCAATTCGTCTGGAAACTCATAACTCAGCGCGCGAACTTAGTCTGTAGAGAAAGTGATGTGATTTTCAGATTATACGCGGCTGAAACGATGGGGCTTAGCTAGTAGAATTATTATAAGTTGTTGATTACAGAGAAAAAAAAAATAATTATGAATACTTATTTTTTTTTAAATGTGCCCGGTAGACGGCATTCAGCTCTCCCCCTATTACGTGAGATTTAAACATAGCTGGCGAACCGTGGGTGTTTAATACACCTCTGTCAACCCCTTTGGGTAATACAGGCGTGATATTTTGTTATTTTATTTTTTTATTATTATCATCTGAACTTGGTATTTCAGCGCCCATAGTGGTTGGAAACTCATTAAACAATTACAACGTGAGTTGTGTACAGAATTGGTTGTTATTGCGAAAAATTGTTCCAAGAATCAAAGCTGCCTTTCTTGGAAAATTGTTGTAACGATGACGACATCAGGTGACCAGTTATTGTTTCCTAAAAAATTAACTTTATGGAAGGTGTAAATTCCATTGTTAACTCTGGTTTGTTTTTTGGCGACTTGGTACTTAGAATTGCTTGTTGTAAGGATTCGGTGAGTGGGGGAATCTTTTATTGTTATTATTTTATTTTTGACTAGCAGTGCCCGCGGACTCCGTTCCGCGTTAGTAATATTTTTGTTTCGTCCCGTTTGTCCCGCGTAATACTTCAGGTTAAAAGTTCGGCATAAATAAAAATTATGATGATGATTTTTTTTATTTTGGTTTTTTGTTCTTTTTTATTGTTTTTTGTATGTTTTGTTTTTTTTATGTTACTGTTTTTTGTTGTTATTTTTATTACTTGATGATAATATACACTATTTACATTATTTACATCATGTTTACTTATTTGAATTGTTCAAAACTTCTCGATATACTATTATAGCAGTATCATTTGGCACTAAAATATATTGTCTTTCAGGAGTTCCAACCCGAGATAAGCCAACATATAACTGCCCATGGGTAAAATAGTGCTTTCTCAGGTCAATGCCCACCAGAGAAAATGTTTGACCCTGGGACTTATTAATAGTGAGGGCAAAAGAGACCTTGACGGGATACTGTAACCTTTTAAACGGTATAGGTAAATCAGTAGGAATCATGGGTATCCGCGGAATATAAGCAAGTTGTCCCACTGCTGGCCCTGTGAGAATGGTCGCCACGATTATATTCTCCCGCAACTCTTTTATGAGCAGCCTTGTGCCATTACACATGGTCTCAAATTCCTTAAAAGCATGATAGGAATGCCAACTTTTAGCATAAGGTCGTGGGGAGGTAAGCCAGAAGGACTCAAAGAATATAAAAATTCTTGAGGATAGTGCACTGTATCCTCAATATTACAGGCCGTGTCAATGGACTTATAGTGTTTGACTTGATCGGGAATTTTTCCTAAAATTATTTTATTTATCTCATTCATGGAATCGTTTCTGGGTGAGACTATTGCCCTAGAACAAAGCCAATGATAATCTCTTTCCATTAAACTTTCAAGACCGGGATATATTGCGTCTATCAGATCTTCTAACCTGTGTAATATCTGACCTAGCCGATTGTCAAGTTTAACGTCATCCTACTGTTGGTGTTAGGACAGCAAATTTTTCCTTCTCCAAGATTCTGTAGTTGATGCGGAAAGTCGTTATCGTAGTTGTCGCTCAAGTGGGCTCTCATTTTTGTTCGTAAATTGAGAGTTTCAACGGAACTCCATAAGCATGATGATTTTAAGCATGCCCTGATGACATTGGCGCGTGTTCCTTTTGTTATTACTGGCAGCGTTTGCCGAAAATCGCCCGCAAAAACAAAAGTAACACCACCCATATCAGCGTCTGAGTTTCTGATGTCTTTTAGCGTACGGTTCACGGCTTCAATATGAGCTCTATGACTCATGGTACATTCGTCCCATGTAATTAAATTTATGAAGATATAGGCTGTGTGGGGCCGGCTTTAGAATTGTCCCACCCCTCTCTACCCACGGGAGTCGTAATAGCCGACTGAGGGAATACCGGGGGAGTGGGCAGCAGCACTCCCTCGAGTATTAATAACATCCACTGCGATCGCCAACCCGCCTGCCAAGCGTGGCGACTATGGCATATCCCCCATGACGGGACCGCCCGTTGTGGCATTTCCTTGAGGAGGCATATGTCTAGCAGTGGACGTTGAAAGGCTGATGGATGGGTGGATGGATAAAGATATAAATTAATACCATATGGGCTAAATAAGCTTCACAAAAATTATTTTTAATTTTAACAGTAAAAGCAGTTATTGTGAGTTATCCGTAGGAGATAGGCATGTGCTATCGCGGACTTTTTTACAGATTTTGATACGTTCTTTAATATTGTAGTACATTGTTTTGTTCTATCCTGAATAGTTTCCGCAGCGCACGCGATGAAAGCAATTTTTTTACAACTTGAATTACATTATTCAAGTTTAAGTAAAGATGCGTAATTAATTTTGTAAATTATTATAGCCTATGACACTCCACAATAACGTAGCTTTCTATTGGTGAAATAATTTTGAAAATCGGTTCAGTAGATCCAGAGATTACCCCTTACAACGTCACAAACTCACAAACGTTACCTCTATAATAATAGTATATATAATGCCTAAATAATATGTTTACGAAAATGTAAAAAGAAAACGACTAGGTAGGTATTTAAATATTTGTTATTCTATATATTTGAACTGGATCATAGTAAAATTAAAACTATCTATAGCTATGCATATAATAAAGTTTGTGTGTCTATAATTTGAAGATGTATCTCAAAATGGAGTGAAGACAACAACAAAAAAAGATCTTTAATATTTTTACTACTATGGTTGTATACTTGCTAGCGCACTTCTCGTAAAGGGAGGGTGAATGTTAATGTTGTTTTGCATAGATACCGATATACTTTAGAGGCGAATATATGTAGGTGATTATTTATTTAAAAATATATTTATTCATCCATCCATCCATCAGCCTCTCATCGTCCACTGCTGGACATAGGCCTCCCCAAAATGGGGGTTTTACCATAATCGCCACGCTTGGCAGGCGGGTTAGCGATCGCAGTGGATGTTGTTAATACTCAAGGGAGTGCTGCTGCCGTCTCCCCTGGTATTCCCTCAGTCGGCTCTTACGACTCCCGTGGGTAGAGAGGGGTGGGACAATTTTAAAGCCGGCCCCACACGGCCTATTCGTGAGTACCAAATACTATTAACGATTATTAATTCGTCGTTACTAAAGTACGCCCAAGGGGGCACCCTTACTTACGGAAATAACTAAGTTTACCTTAAGGCATAAAGGTAAACTTAGGTATTTTCGTCAGAATAAATAAATCAATAGGATAAAGTATCGAAGTTTCCATAATTTGTATTAGGTATAACAAAGTTATAGTAAAAAATCCAATATTATACTATAAAATCACATTTGAACTAGTCTTAAAGTAACTTATAAAAGTAGTTCTTAGAAAAAAAATAGTATTAACAATTTTGTAACGAATCTCAATTTATGTAAAGTAACATAGCCTAGTTTATGTGCGTTTTTACACAATTTACATAGCATTAAAATAAAATTGTTTAACTTATTATTGGCTAATTATGGGTGGATTTCATAATTGGGACTAGAAAGAAACATGTATTATAAAATTAACCGGATAAATAGTTGCAGTATTAGCCAGCCATCTAGTGATAAAATTCAGTACTGGGTCAGTTATTAAAAAAAAATATAATAGTCAGTAAGCCAGTCGGTGACAATTAATATTAAGCTATGAGCCAAATTTACCCAAATCAGTTGATTCTTTTTCGCGTGATTTAGTAATAACTCTCAAATTAATATAATACAACACTCTGTTCGCCAGTTTCTCTGTCTGTGGAATCCAGAAATACCTAAGTCCAGTAACATAAATACATTACAAAAATTACCCTTTTTTTATACAATGCGAATGGAAAACAAGCATATGGCCTACTTGGTGGAAAGCGGTTACCGTAATTTAAAGAAAAGGAATAGGGAGGTGTGGGGGAAGAATAATAAGGAGAGGAATGCGCCTCCGGCGATCTTATCTCTATGCGAAAATCGCTATCCCACATAAACAGTTAAATTTTCCAGGATAAAATTTGAATATGTTTTTCTAGGTTCTGGATAATCATCTATATATGCTATTTATTATGATCGGTCAAGTAGTAATGACATTAAGACGTATCACACAAACAAACGCACGCACTTTCTCTTTATAATATACTAGACTTTGACCGCGGCTGCGCCGCAGCCAAAAGCTGGTTTTTAAGTTAAATCTTAGGTTCCCGATGTAGTAGCGGGATAAAATTAGTTTTTAAGTCTAATCAAGGGCTATCAAATAAAAAAGGTTGCATCAAAATCCGTTTAGTAGTTGTTGCGTGATGCGCAAACGAACAAACAGACAAAAATCTAAAAGAAAAATTTTTGTGTTTAGACACGCCTATATAGCTTAATACAGTCATTTTTTCTCAAATATCTTATATGTACAGTCCGATCACGTACCTAAGTATTATACTTATATCAAATTACTGAATTAATTTTCTCATTGAATGTGGAATCCTTTGTATCAAATATCCAGCAGTTAACTCACCCGGATACACACTTTGCATTATATTGTTGAGAGTGCTATTTATTGGAGGAAAACACAATAGATAATCTTCAGCCAGGATAAGCGCTGTCGAGATATCCTGTTGTATTTTATTTTAAATCATGTTGAAAGGGAGAAATTGATAGTCTTATTATTTAAGACACCTAAACAAGAATGTATGGGTATAAATTCATCAAGATTGATAAATTAATGTATTTTTTTCTCAACTCATTTCTGTATGCCTTTGGGCTTCGCCGCACCGGTCTCTTCTCAGAATTTCTTATTCTGTTACATCGTAAGCTACCATATTGACACTGCCGGCATTGTACATTTAAAGACATCATTATTTGTAAAAATGAATTCTCATTTATTACAAAAAAAGGCTAATGTAAAAATAAATCCTATGCGTGCTCAATATGCTCAACAAATTTGTAACACAAAGTGTAAAACAGCATTACTGCAGAAAAGTTATTTAGGTGTTTTACGAAGTCCACCAAAGGAATGTAATATAGTTCCAGTGGCCCGCCAATAAAGGCGAAGAGACGGCACACGGCGGGTTTCTTTAGTGGGTGAGGGCCCCACACTACCCTGTTCGTTTGCTTCGAACGACGGGGTGTGCGGTTAGGAACATTTTTTCCCGCCTTAACAAAAAAAAGGTGTTTTTCCAAGTATCTTTAATAAAATTCCTGACACTGGGAAAACTATGCCACTGGTAAAGGACATTGTCATTTTTCGCCCTGTACGATAATAGCATCAGACATTCGTGATAATTATTAGTATTTATTAAAATATAAATTTCATATTGCTGTTTAACACGGACTAGCTGCATGCGATAATGAAGAAAAAAAGTATTCGAAGGGACTGCTGTACATCCGATGCGCCTGCCATGTTTACCTAAAGTAAATATAATCGATCTTTTGTTTTTAAAGCATTGTTAGCATTGACTCCACGAGCAAAATCTCTTAAGCCTGCAGGTTTTCTGACAATGTTTTCTTTCACCAAGCAGTGATTATTTACATACAAATACACTCATAATTTGAAAAAATCTCCAAAAGTTAATGGGGAATCAACCTCGATGATCTGTTAGTTTGAGTTTAGTGTTTTACCACTAGTCTGTTATAACCCGTTTATTATTTGACAATTAATTAAGATTATGACTATACGAGTGTAACAAAATATATTCTTTTTGTATTTGCTTTACTGATATTTTACAAATAAACCAAAGCATGCAAGGAGGCCAGGAGCCGTCTGAGGTTGAGACTTGACTATACAGTTCCAGTGGTCACGTCTAGGGTGGTGAGACGGTACCACTGAAGGAATGTAATATGGTTCCGGTGGCCCGCCGGTGGCACACGGGGGGTTCCTTTAGTGGGTGAGGGCCCCACACTACCCTGTTTGTTGCCCCGAACGACGGGGTGTGCGGTTAGGAACATTTTTTCCCGCATTAACAAAAAAAAATTACTTTGGAAAATCCAAAAGTGCACGCCTCATAATCTTTATTGTTCACAATAAAATTAATTATTTGATAAGTAATTAATAACGTATTGGTCGTACTAAGTAGTTTTCAATAAATCACATAGATAGCGCTAATTTCAAAAAGTATTGTGGTTGTCATGTCTTATACGCCATTTAGCGCTAATTTTAAGAAGTACTTCTATATTGGTCTATAGAAATAGTTCTCACGAAATAAGGATAGCCATAGCGCTCGTTTTAGTGTGGAATCGAGCGTAAACATTCACTATTTTTTTGTTTATTTAATAGCAATTAAACCACATCGAATTAGACCGTGAAAAGTGATAGGGCTCTATTCGTAGTTCTACTGAATTGTAAAAGAAAAAAAATACTCGATTAGTAAAGTATTTTGGTCGTTATCGTATTAACATACATTACCTACAACAAACGGACGTCCAAGACAGAACTTTTTTAAACAGTTTTATAACTAGTTTAAATAACAAAAATGGCATCAAAAATATCATGAGTGTTAAAAGTAGTGTATTTTCTTGATATGTGTGTGTATATATTATTTTACAAGTGCAATATAATGATAAATAGAGACATTTTAAGTTTGAAAAATCAGTTGTTCTGCATGAAACAAGAGCAATACCCACCAACCACCATATCAACGCTTCGCTTATGAGGCGTGCAAAAGGGCGGTGAGACGGTACACGAAACGGGTTACTTTAATAAGTGAGGCCCCATATTATCCTGTAGCTCTAAGCGACAGGGTATGCGAATAAAAACAATTTTCCTGCGTTAACATAACAGAAAGTCTGAGACCTTAAAAGACACACACACCTACATACATACATATATAGACTCATGCCTTTTTCCCAGAGGGTAGGCAGAGACAACGGATTTCCATTTGCCACTTTTTGCCTCAGTCACTGTCATTATATTCCTCATACTTGCACGTCGTTTAAGGGTACTTTTAACCTGGCGTTCCTCGAGAACTTTTCTGATTTCAGAGAACGTTCGACGAGGTCTACCCCTCCCAACTGCACCATTCACACTCGCCATATATGTATCTTTTATTTTATATATATATATATAAATGTATATATATATATATATATATATATATATATATATATAAAATGATAGTGTAGATTAAATATTACTAGTAGCAATTTATTAATGGTTTAAAAAGTGATTTTTAATCATAGTTTTAAATTTAGGATAGGTATCTGCCCGTTTAAGTTCCACCGGCAGAGCATTCCACAAAGTAATAGCCCTGACCGTAAAAGATTTGGCAAAAAAGTCTGTGTTATGTGATGGCATTTTCAGCGTCAGGTTATGCGACGACCTTAAAAACTTTGAATGTGTATCATGGAGGTATTCAAAACGACCTTTGAGATAGGATGGTGTTGAAGGGTTAAAAAATACATTATATAGTATAGAAATAATATGAGTATTCTGGCGATGTCGTATTGGTAACCACTTAAGCTGTGTTCGAAATTGTGAAACAAGATCATACTTGCGAAGACCAAATATGAATCTTATACAGAAATTTTGGAAGCGATCAAGTTTATCGAGTTGGTTTTCGGCGAGATCTGGATAGCTGACATCTGCTTAGTCCAGGATAGGTAGAAGTAAAGAAGTTGCAAGCGTAATTTTGGTAGAAATAGGAAGAAAGTTTCGCAATCGTCTAAGAGCTCCTGCAGATGCAAACATTTTCCGACTTACTTCTTGGAGCTGTGGGTCTCAAGCAAATTTGGAGTCAATTGTCAGGCCCAAGTTCTTGACTTTTTCACTAAAGGGTATCGAAACACCTTCAAAAATGACATCAGGTAATTGAGTCCAATGAATCTTAGAGATCAGTCTCGAGCTACCTACAATTGTAAGCTGTGTTTTTGAAGCATTTATAGTCAGCCCATGAGATACGCTCCAAGCACTAATTTTATTTAAATCCTCATTGAGTATTCTTATCGTATGCGATAATTGAGCTAATGGAGTCTGCAAGTAAATTTGAAAATCCAGATAATAGTGGTGGGAAGTAGGTTATTAGAAACGGAATTGATAAAAATTGCGAAAATTAGAGGAAATAAAACGCCACCTTGGGGCACACCGACTAATGTATTATACCAAGAGGAGTAAATATTTTCAATACGAATACGTTGCCGGCGGCCACACAGGTAACTGCGAAACCAATCTATTACCGTTGGAGATATGTTAAGAGAGCAGAGTAGAGAGAGCAATATCTCAAAATCTAACCTGTTAAAAGCGTTACTGAAGTCTAGCAGAGCTAGTACAGTCAGTTTACCACATTCCATACCTGATCTGATGTCCTCCGTAATATTGATGAGGGCTGTGGTAGTACTATGGCTTGGACGGAAACCGGATTGTAGTGGGTTAAGAAGATTATATTTGCAAAGGAAACTGTTTAGCTGACCGTGAATAAGTCGTTCAAGGATTTTGGAGAGGAAAGGATATGGAACGATAATCGGAAAACAATTTGGGGTTATTTTTTTTAGGTAAAGGGATTATTTCGGCATCTTCCCACGTAGATGGAAACACCCCGCTGGTCAAGGAATAATTAAGGATATGACCAATGATCGAAAGGATTTCATCGAGGACAGGAAGGATCTTATTACGGCTGATACAGTAAGATCCAACTGCGTTGGATGTGATCGATATAATGCTCTTCTTAACATCACAAGCAGTAAAAAGATCAAAAACAAACGGTGGATAACTGGGAGTGGGAAGAGATGAAAGACGATTAATTGTATCAACCTTGATAGTCCTGTCAAAATTAGACGAAACAGAGAAATGTTGATTAAGCAAATCAATATCGAAGTTTCTGGGATTTGTGTCTTGTGATTTTCCCACTCCCAATATTATTAGGTACTCCTAATATTGTTTCGCATGGTAAGTGAGAGTGCCGCAACGTCTTCATTATCCGATAGTCTAGATTTGTACCTACTAATTTGTACACCAAGTATTGGGTATGAATCTTGCACTACATCTCGATTGATCCCCGATGAGTACTTTTGTGGTTTGTGTACATTTATACTTATTAATCTTACCCCCTTACTAATAAACATTGTATAAGCTCCGAATAGTTATTCAGTGTTTTGTTCCGTTCTTTCAACGTCAAACTGTCATATTAGTGACAAAGATAAAACACTGAATAACTATTCAGAGGTTATACGACGTTTATTAGTAAGGCAGTTATACTTTAACACAGTATCACGCCTGTATTCCCCGAAAGGGTAAGCAGAGGTGTATTACACACCCACGATTCGCCAGCTATTTTTAAGTCCCACGTAATAGGAGGCGAGCCTATTGCCGTCTACCGGGAACATTCCCAAACTCCGGGCTACTACTGGTAATTTTTTTTTACGAAACCACTCAATAACATTGCTCGACCCGGGGATCGAACCCGAGACCTCATGATCAGTAGTCGCTTATACTACCGCTGCACCACAGAGGCAGTTCCATCCATCCATCCATCAGCCTTTTAACGTCCACTGCTGGACACAGGCCTCCCCAAGAATGGGGGATAGTGCCGTAATCGCCACGCTTGGCAGGCGGGTTGCGAATCGCAGTGAATGTTGTTAATACTCGAAGGAGTGCTGCTGCCCACTTCCCCGGTATTCCCTCAGTCGGCTCTTACGACTCCCATGGGTGGAGAGGGTTGGGACAATTCTAAAGCCGGCCCCACACGGCGCGAGACAGAGCACAGAGGCAGTTACTTTAGCTGTATTTTTATTAACATCTACTAACATTTAAGTCTTTTCCCATGTGTGTGTATGTGCGACAAATAAAACATGATTTATTTTTTTATTTCTCTTTTGTTTTTGTTACTGGGTATGATCGTAAACATTACTGTTGGTTATTGTTGGCTGAATATGTTCGAAACATCAAACATTTATTTTGTTAAACACACATCACTAATTAGTATTTACCTACTCTATATTATATCTAGCTTTTGTTTAATTTTTTTATACAACGTGAGTGGCAAACAAGCATACGGTACACCTGATGGTAAGCGGTTACCGTAGCCTATAGAGCTAGCAACACCAGAGACATCACTCGCGCGTCGCCATCCCCATGGAAAAGCATAAGAGTTCGATAGAAAGGATAATAAGGAGAGGATAGGGAAGGCATTTAGGCCTTCGACGCTCTCACTCATCATACAAAACAAATCGGTATAAAAAAAAAGTAGTACCTAGCGTTGTTTCTCGCAGATCTTCTTTGGGAGGGTGGCACTTCCCATAAAGGCGGAGAAACGGCACACGGCGAGTTTCTTTAGTGAATGAAGGGCCCATACTACCCTGTTCGTTTCCTCGAACGACGGGGTGTGCGGTTAGGAACATATTTTCCCGCCTAAACAAAAAAAAAAACGGTGGCACTTCCCCGATTGAGCCGGTCAATTCATGCTGGGATAAGCAAGGTTATTAGAAACTCTTGGTGGAATACTTGGCATATTTTTAGTAATACTATTTTTTGCCCGCGATTTTACATGCATAGGTATTAATGAATTCATTCAAAACTATCTATAATTTAGATATCGCAAAACGGTTTTAATTTTGTGACGTCAGATGACTTTGTTACGCGGCGCTTACTAGCGTCACATCACAGGCACCACTCGCATGTCGCCAACTACAACTAAAGGATAGGGAGTGGAAAGGCAAGGTAATAAGACGAGTATAAGGAGAGGGGAGGGAGTGCGCCTCTATGGTTTTCACTCACCACACGAAACACTATAGTAGGGAGTACGTATTGTTTCACGAGGATCTTCTGTAAGAGGGTGATACTTCCCTGACCGTTCTGTAGGTTTTTTTTCATTGCATGTTGTGGCAGACGAGCCACGGCCCATCTGATAGTAAATGGTAACCGTCGCTCTTGGACTCAGCTATAGTGAAAGTATTGTCAAGCTGCTGCTCACCATTTCATTTCACCGATATGAAATGAAAGAATAAACGGCTATCTCCTGCTACAGCCAAAACGCAACGATGTGCTTCATGGCCAGTCACACGGGAGATGGTGGTACCAACCCGCTCGGGCCCGTTACCAAGTAAATACTCCCACTTGGTGCCCAGCCCTACCACCAGTCATACAATGGATTATGTTCTTTAGTCGCCTCATACGACACCCGTTGTAAAGAATGGGGTGATGACACTTGTATTCTTAGTCTGTTACCATACGGAACAAGGAACCGCCAATGCAGGCGGAGAGACGGCACACGGAAGGGCTTATTTAGTGGGTGAGGGCCCCACACTTCCCTGTTCGTTGCCCCAACGACGGGATGTGCGTATAAGCACATTTTCTCCCGCCTTAAAAAAATGTGGTGATTGGTGGTTACTATTAGGTTACTGCGATAGCTTAGCGGTCCCGAATTGGATGATTGGATAGGACGGACGACGGTTTGAATTCTGATCGCAGTAGAGCTTTCTTTTTTCACTTTCACATATAATTTGTTATTCTTAGGTATGTAACTTGTTAAACCATTGCAGTGCGCACAATTCGTTTTGATTTGAATTGTATTGTAGCGTGGCTGGTGCGTGACTCACTAAAATTTGCAGCCACTCTTTGTTCATGATAACCCTTATCCGACTCAGATCTTGTTGTTGTGTAATTGATTAAAAATAAAATACCTACTTATTCATAATTTTTAATTATTAATGGTAACATGGCTTTACGAAACTAACAATTATGTACAGGAAATGGACTCATATTATCAGTAATATTACTTTTGCTAGAGTAAACATAATTATTAATTAGCTGTTATTTTCTTTTGCGAATTATTTTTCAAGTAATTTATTGTTTGTAATTTAATATATAATAGTATGCACAAATACAGAAGTTAATTTAATCTTATCACGCAAATAATATAACTAAATACGTATTAAGAAGTTCAAGTTGCCATACATCTGTGCTTTTCTTTTCTCTATTTCATAGACCACATAATCTTACCATTGTGGAAAAAGCTTTTATTTTCGTATTAACTTATACGTATAAGTAGAGGTCATATTATTAAGTTGTAAATATAAATTACTGACAAAGCACGTAGCTGAATTGCTTATGTAATATATGCTACGGCGTAGCACCCACTACAGGTGCTACGAAGAAGTTTGATTACTTTATAATTGAATTTCAAACTAATAATGTATTATATGTAAATGAAAATTTGTTGATTTATCATAACTTTTATGAAGCTCAACTTACATAACCTTCCAAATATACGTAAATGTATAGGTAAATATTACAAGATGAGGTCTCCACACGGTGTAAATACAACACAATTAACTTACAAACTACCGAAGCAAATTTATTTTACCAATGGATGGAGTAACTTATGTGTATAATTCTACGAGATTTTTATCTGAATTGGGGAGTCACGGCCCACCTGATGATACATGGTAACCGTCGCTCATGGACTCAACTATACTGAGAGTACTGTCAAGCCGCTGCTCACCATTTCATTTTACATATATGAGATGAACGAATTAACGGCTATCTCCTGCTACAACCTAAACACATAAATGTGCTTTTGATGTGACGTTTTCTTTCACGCTACTATATCCATTATAGAACCTAAAAGATAAAAACTAGCATTTACCTGTGATGGAGCCGCTGGTAAAGGCTAGTTGAGGATAAAGTCAAAAAGTTACGCTGAAAATAATATATAGAGACGGTGCTCTTACCTCATTCATATAATTCCAAGCTTGACACGCTCTGACGGGGCTTAACGGCTTGTAGTGGTTTCCAAAAGTGTACATGTAGAACAGCCAAGGTGCGGGGAACAGCATTGTGAACATATCACACAGCGCCATAGCCATTAGTACTACGTTGGTGGGAGTCCGCATGTGGCGACGGGAGAGTACTACCACTATTAAAGTGTTGGCAACAGTCGTGGTGGCAAGCAGAAACGGTGCGATGTATCTAAAAACATAAGTAATTTTAAGTTAGTTATTTAAATGTCATATTTTTAGAGTGTAAGCTTGTGTAGACAGGTCTTGCAAATTTTATATGGATAAAATCTTATGAGTTCACAAAATTCCTAACATCACTATTCAGAATACATTGGCAACGCTTTCCATCGAAATAATTCGTACTTATCAACAATTAATACTTCCATCCATAATACCAGTTTTTAAAGAACGAATTATTTGTGAAAGTGGAAAAAGAGAGCATTACTATGAGCAGGATTCGAGCCTGCGTCCCTTCTGATCCGGGGAAGTGTCCTGGACCGCTAAGCTATCGCAGTCACCTAATGGTGACTTCCATTTCTACTTCACTTTTGTTTTTACTTATTATGCCATGACTAACTTTAATCAAAACGAAATTTAAGTGCTAAAATATAGATCAAAATGTTACTCGTACCAAATGACATATCCAATACATATTATGAGGTTTATTTATTAAACACAAAGTGAAAAATGTGAAATCGAAAATAACAGTCACGAGCAGGATTATATAGTTATATTATAAAAACTATTTTTACTTAGGAATATTTAGTTTTTCTTTTAAGTTTTCAATTCTGTCGGCAGTCCTCATGACTGTCTATGTTTTTTCTTGTTTCTGAAAGCAAATGGTGACTCCTCTCCATGGACTTTACCATGGCATAAGCACTGCCGCTATTTATCATGGAGTCAACTCATTGGTGCAGCGGTTGTGTGACTGACTACTGGTCATGAGTTTTGATCCCTGGGTCGAGCAATGTTATTGATTTTTCGCAAAAATAAAAATTCTCAGTAGTAGCCCGGAGTTTGATAATGTAGCTGGTAGACGGCAAAAGGCCCGCCCCCTATTACGTGGAACTCAAACATAGCTGGCGGACTATATGTGTGTAATAGACTTCTGCCTACTCCTTCGGGAAATACAGGCGTGATGCTATGTTACAACCAAAACACAGTGAGGTGCTTCATGGTTGGGTAGGAGACGGTGGTACCGACTTGCTTGGATCTGATAACAAGTGAGTAGGCCCTCTTTGTATGCAACCCTATCACCGTTAATGCAATGGGTGTACGACACTTGGACAAAATCCTAACTATTATAAAACTGTAACAGAGCTGTGTCTGCGCATTTAAGATATTTGAGAAAAAATGGCTATATAGGCGTGTCTAAATACAAAACAATATTTTTTAGATTTTTTGTCTGTTTGTCTGAAACTACTGAACGGATTTTGAGGTATTTTTATTGGTTTAATGCATGTAAATGCATTCCGATAGATGGCGTTGGTCGTAAAGACAAATGAGATAAGGAGATTGGGATGATCGAAAGAATGGTACGGTAGCTCAGTGGCTTAGAGCACTTCCCCGGATTGGAAAAGACGAGGGTCCGATTCCCGCTCGTACTAAAAATCTCTTTTTCCTTATTCACAAATAATTTGTACTTAAAAAGTAGCGGATGGATGGATTCAAAAAGTTTTTTTTTTTATATCTCTTGATTAGACTTAAAAACTGGTATATATTTTATCGGGAACTTGAGATATAACCCAAAAACTAGCTTTTAGCTGCGGCAGAGCTGCGGTCAAAGGCTAGTTTATAATATAGTTATAAGGTATAACATGCTATATCAAGTGATCAACCTAATGGCCAAGAGTATCTACACGCAATATCGCGTAATTGGTAAACGTGTAATTAGTTTAATAGTTAAACGATCTCGCTTACATTTAACTGTTATCTCCAGAACTTATTCTATGTTGAATTATTAAACTTCTTAAAGTTGCCAATATAATCTACATAAATAATATATTATCAACTTGATGGTAAGCGGTTACTAAAACCTATAACCCTACGCAAAGGCGTTTATATGTTTTATTTCTTTTTATGTCAGATTTTAGTACCAAATAATATTAGGACAGCTAACCAGTTTAAAAAGATTTTTCTTATTCATCACAATTCTTTTTGTAAATCCATACCTACTAATGGAGCCTTTTATCTTGCTACTTTAATATTTTCTTTATTCCATAAAGATGGAAGTATGTTTTGAAAGGCAAAATTCTTATATCTTTCAGACCATCTATTGTTTGAAAGTGAATTGTTTTTAATTTTGGAATAACGAGGGTAAGTTAATGTTTGGAATTTGGATTAAATTACAAAAGGCTTTTAACTTTTCCTTGAACTTTGAAATATGGCTAGACTCTGCCCGCGACTACGTTTGCGTAGACATCAGAATATAAATACGTCATTCTACGATGACGCTAAATACAATCATTGCTATCACATGGTAACTATTCATTTTTTCGGGTTAAACATTTTCTACTTTTCTTGTTTCTACAATAGTGTATAGACCTACGTACGCTAAGTTTCGCGATGATCGGTTCAGTAGTTATGATGTTAAAACATAACAAAATAGACGTCGCGGGACGTATACCAGATGTGAAAACATCGAAATTATTTTGTATAAATAAAATGATCATAACTTGACAAAGTACTCCTTAAGGCGAATCAAACGAGTACTCGATGGGTTTGGGTCATTTCATTACAGAGTTACTGTGGCCACCTTCCAGCTCCATCATCAGTCCCCGGATACCGTCAGGAGCAGGATTTGAACCTGCATCTCCTGGATACCGTCCAGATGCTTTACCAATTCAGCCATCCTGACATTTGCTTGTGATGTGTTATCGAAATTGGCAGTCAGGAGCAATTGTCAGGATGGCTGAATTGGTAAAGCATCTGGACGGTATCCAGGAGATGCAGGTTCAAATCCTGCTCCTGACTGTTATTTTCGATTTCACATTTTTCACTTTGTGTTTAATTTAAACTTCTTTTTAATATAATTAAATTTTTTTAAAACAGTAAGGAATCAATTTTAAAAATACTAGTTTAAATCCATTCTAGTTATCGTAAATTACAATTTTGGCAGACTACGATCATATGGTCATTATACACGTGTTTATGATACTTAGAGCATTCAGTTTTAAAGATATTTAAAACAAATGTGAAGTGGAGATTGGGTGTCACTATTAGGTGACTGCGATAGCTTAGCAACTCAGAGCACTTCCTCGGATTGGTTGGAATGCAAGTTTGGATCCTGCTCGCAGTACAGCTCTCTTTATCTACTTTCACAAATAATTTCTCCATCCAGTCTTTGTCTTAGACCATAAGTAACAAAGTTAATAATTATTCACCTACCCGGAATTTAGTCTACACAAACAGTCACCTGGGGTGTCGTGCACCCCAAACATGCTCTCCAAGCCCAACCATTCACGATCTAACACCGTTCGCGACTAATTTGTAAACGTCAAATGTACTTACGAAACTATTTAAAAGACCAACGCGCTAAATTAAAATTTTAAGAAGTTATTTGCCTGTAAACTGTCGTTGGGGTGTATGACACCCCACGCGCCCAATTAAGGGTTAAAGTAGCTGAGCATGTCAAGTGCTAAAACACAGATCAAGAAACGCAAGTTTACAATTTGTCTGTGTGAAGGGAGTACTGTTACATTTCAGTGGCTAGGCGGTCGAGCATTATGCCCGTGGTATTATTTATATAATTATGTTCTTGCCAGCAGGTGAGCTTATTTACCAAGGATGATAACAAAAAAAAACACTTACCCATACATAGGTTCAGCATAATTGACGGGAAATTCACAAGTCACATTCAAATAAACATGAGAGTGATTCGATTGACAGAAGTCATCATTAGTGAAATTCGAATATTCAAATATTCCGCTCTGATTATCGAAGTACAGGTAGTTTTGTTTGTTATCAGTGACGTCATTAGGAAGGTCCTTTCTTGTCGCGTTGTAGTCCCCTAAGTAGTCTACCCATTCTTTGTCTTGAGCCATCTTGTTGTCTGTTATCAGCCGGTTATAAACATGGCGGCCAGTTACGGCATTGCGTTATCTGAGGACAAACAAAAGGTTTAATTACAATTTGTTATCTATAAAACGGTTTGTAATGATAGAACCAATCTTTAAAAAAATTGAATAAGTCTAGTCTAGAGTCCAGAAAAGCTATTTCACATAGTGATAATTAGTGTGCCGTAGACGTCAACAATAGAGAAAAGTCCACAATTAGGCACTAAAAGTGTTCACTATAAATGAGTGCAGATTACGCTTTCCTGCACTCATTTCGTTTAGTATTGTTTGGGGCCATCCATAAATTACGTCACACGTTAAGGGGGAGGGAGGGGGTCGACGACGTGTGACATTGAGTGACAAGGGGCGGGGTAGGGTCCCATATTTTGTGACATCACATTTTTTCAATATATAATATTATTATCTAAGTATTAAAACACTAAATTTAAACTACAAACCTACTAAAGAATAAAATAAAAATCGTTGCAATTCTGTCTGCATGACTATAAGGTTAAAATTATTTTGTTGGCAAATTTGCAGTCGCTGTCGCCTTTGATAAATGCCCCACACTGCGCCTTGCCGTGATTTCTTTGGTTCTATTGCACGCCTCATAAGCGAAGCGTTGAGGTGGGTACTATTCTCGTTTTACGTAGAACAATTGATTTTTCAAACTTAAAATGTCTCTATTTATCATATATTGCACTTGTAAAATAATATATACACACACATATCAAGAAAAAATACTATTTTTAACACTTATGATACCTATTTTTTGTGCCATTTTTGTTATTTAAACTAGTTAAAAAACTGTTTGAATAAGTTATGTCTTGGACGTCCGTTTGTTGTAGGTAATGTATGTTAACACGATAACGATCAAAATACTTTACTAATCGTTTCTTTTTGTTTCGTTTACGAATTATTATGATTAGGAATAGAGTCCTATCACTTTTTACGGTCTGATTCAATGTGGTTTAATTGTTATTAAATAAACAAAAAATAGTGAATATTAACGCTCGACGCGCCACCAAAATCAGTGGTGTATTTCGTGATAACTATTTCTGTAGACCAATGTAGAAGTACTTCTTAAAATTAGCGCTAGATGGCGTATAAGACATGAGAAGTTACTTTTTGGAATTAGCGCTATCTATGTAATTTATTAAAAACTACTTAGTAAGACCAATACATTATTAGTTACTTATCAAATAATCAATTTTATTCTGAAAAATGAAGATCATGAGGCGTGCACTTTTGGATTTTCCAAAGTATTTATTCTATAATTGACTTTCGACCAACAACGTCATTTACTTTTTTAAAATGAACAAAAAAGTGATTTAGGTAATACAGTGCAACCTTGATATAACGAAACTCAAGGGGATTAAGAAATATTCGTTAAGCCGCGTAATTTATTACAATCAGGTTTGTTATAAAAAGGTTAGATTGGACTACGATTCGTTTTAATAAGGTAAAAAAAATCTTGTTTATTAACCTCAACATTACGTAGGTGCTCATCTGCTTACCCTGCTAAAGCGAACGGTTTCCACTAATAACTGAACCTGTCGAAACATGAATTACTATTGTATATACGCTATGTAAAGGTTATAAATTTTTCGTAAAATAGAGGTAGATTAATGCTTTCTATCTATATTCTTCAATTATTCAAAATTCGTTATAAAAAGGATTTGATAAATATATTCGTAATGTAAAGGTATATTTTGCATTAGCTCTTACGGACAGTTCTAGGGGATTTTGAAAAAAACTTTAAATCGAGAAATTCGTTATATTGAGACTCGTTATACTAAGGTTACACTATATTTACCGGAATATATGAAGCACACATACAGTGCAGCTTATGCTGATAAAAAAAAAACAAAATGTACAAGGAGAAGTTAACACATTATGGAAAAGTTTGAGAAATAGTGACAATATTAAGTAAAATGAAATCTAAAATTAAAGAATTGCAAATAAAACTGACAGAAACGAAAGCGAAACTTATGACTTTTTGAAGTGAAACTTCTTTAGCATCGTTGTTATTTGAAACTTGATGAAACGAAAATGAGTCATGATAAAGAAACAAACACATAAACGTATAGGAATAACAGTCGGTTGCAGAAAAATCCATTAGTTATTTTAACTTTGAAATATTTTTTTGTCACAAAAAGTATTTCTTGGTAACTGTTGATTTGAAACCTCGGTCTCTGGCTTGCGTGATCAATACTTAAACTATATGACCACGGTGTAGATAATAATATGTTTGAAAAAGTGATATGCATTCAATAATAAACTAATATTTCTGTTTGGCTATATTCACTTGGTATTGCCATGCCAGTTATAACTAATTTAAATAAAGTATTTTTCTCACCTAACCCCGAAGTGAATCATATACTTACACGAGTACTTTAGTTATTTATAATCAGAAAAGTCCGTTAAAGTTGAAAGACAACATTAAACGTTAATCTACCATTATATCTTTGCAGAAAACAAAATTTAAATGAATTTTAATGCTCCATTAAATTTAATTAATGAGAGGTCATGTAACCTTGGTAAAATAATAAACCTTACATTTATCCTAATACTCCTGATGCTCTATATCCATCTCTCGTAGGCTATTTTTCAGAAGTTTCACATCTGCCGTGTGTCAATTGGCACACATATGGTTTTTTTTTTTATGATTTGTTAATTTTCATGCCTATGTTTGATTTGATATTGATTTTATTGAAAAATAATTTAAATGGAAATGAAAATAATTTCGGAACACTGCTGTTTTAATTTCATAAATTTCTAAACGTAAAATCGCTAAATATGTGACATCACACTAGGTAAGGGGGAGGTCTCTCAAATGTGACCAGCTGTGACATGGACGGGGGAGGGGTCAAAAAATCATGAAATTCGTGTGACGTATTTATGGATGGCCCCTTTCGACGCGCGAGCAGCCGTAACGCCCGCAACATATCAACATACCTAATAATACTAAAATCTCTTTAGAAAGATTAATTGACTGTCTCCTTTTCTCTCGTTCTTTCTGAATAGTGTCATTACACTCACGCACGCTGTTAAAAGTTGTTACGATTTTATAAAATTAATGTGAAATATCTGGTATACATTTAAGTACGATTATATATACAACTTTTGCCTCGATTTATAAACACAATTGTACTTACTTACTTACTTACTTATCATCACGCCATTTCCCTTGCGGGGTAGGCAGAGAGAACAGAGTGCCAAGAGGCTCTTTTCTTGCATACATCTCTCGCTTCCTCAACATTCATAACTCTCTTCATACACGCTCGCCGGTTTCGGACAATCGTGACTAAACACAATTGTGTATCCTTAATTTATAGATCAATTGCCGTAGAATAATGTATTTATTTTCTGAGGTACGCGGACGGAGTCTGGGGCAAGAAACTTGTCTGGAATAAGTCTGGAATCAAACAGACCCAATCACAACTCTATTTTATACTATTGATAGGTGTAGATTAGATATTTATATATTGATCACTAACCCAACAGTGAGAAATATAATCGTTCGTGAAAAAGACATGTTTATTTAGATTTGTTTCACTTTCTTTCTTTTTCTCTCTAGTGCCTTGCTTATCCCAGCATGAATGGGCCGGCTCGATCGGTGAAGTACCACCCTTTATTTTTTGTTTAGGCGGGAAAAAATATTCCTAACCGCACACCCCGTCGTTCGGGGCAACGAACAGGGTAGTGTGGGGCCTGCACCCACTAAAGAAACCCGCTGTGTGCCGTCTCTGCGCCTTTATTGGCGGGCCACTGGAACTATGTTACATTCCTTCGGTGGTCCGTCGGCGGCTTACCCTTTCGGGCACCCTCTACCGAGCGACGCATCCGCAGAGGAGCGTCGCACCTTCGCGGGAGGCCTTGCAGGTGGCGGACGTTCCCCGGTCCATCCACCCGCAGCCTCAGCTAGGGCGGCATGAGGCGTAAATACCTGCGCCTGGTGAAGTACCACCCTCTCACAAAAAATTAGCGTGAATCAACGGTTGTGTTGCATAATATAATGAGTGAGAGCACAGTAGGGAGAGCATAGCGAGGTGTCCCTATCCTCTCCTTATTATCCTTCCTATCCTCACCGTAGTATCCCCTGTCTATCCACCTCATATCCCTTTTCTTTTGAGATAGCGACGCGCGAATGATGACTTTGGTGTTGCTAGCGTCTATAGGCTACGGTAACCGCTTACTATCAAGTGGCCCTTATGTTTTTGCCACCCACGTATTAAAAAAAAACAATATGGTTGCCTGTAAAGTCGGTTACGAATGATAATTTTACGTGCTAATGTCATATATGTTTTCTGAGAGTTTCACATATAATGCATCGGTCGCCATACATTTTTCGATGTATATGTAAATAAGAAGCTTCTAATCATACCTAAATATTACTTAAGTACACACTAAATTATCATCAATTTAACGGATCATAGGTGATATATGTGACCAACATAGTAACTCCGTAAATCCGCCATCTTACGAACCGCAGATGAACCACTTAGTCAGATTATTTTAAATACCGCCACCAATTTTTATTTTTTAGTAGCTCTGGGCGAAACGTGACTCTTTTTCGTGCGTGCGGCCGGCGTTCATCGATTTATAAGACGTTATCACGGTCAAAAATGTTTTCTGTAAATATAACAAAACAAATATTTTGCTACATAGATTTACTACAAGAATAGCCTATTACCAACATCTGCTGCAGTAATAACAGGGGACCGAACCAAGTTACTAAAAAGATATGTACGACCAATTTCGAAAGTAGATAAGCTAAATCGAACTAAACAGAAAATCGTCTGGTTTCCATAACGTTCTGATAAAACATGTATTCGAAAACTGTGTTAATACAACCAGAGGGACTATTTATTTTATGAAATCTGAAACGCGAGGGACAAAAATTGTACCTTTGGGATAAAAATATCAATATACGACGATAAAATATCTTTGTTTTTCACGACAACGTAGCGAAATACCGTGGCATGTCTCGTAATGATAACTGAATTGAGCGTAGATAACTTGTGATACGCGTTCCAACTAATTGTCCTGTTGCAAATAAGATTACATTTCTAAACTAAAAAAATGTAGTCAACCCTTTTTTTATTGCTAATGATGGCAGACGAGCCACGGCCCACCTAATGGTAAGTGGTAACCGTCGCTCATGGACTCAACTATACCGAGAGTATTGTCAAGCCACCAAAGTGTAAGATATTGACTGCTAGCTCACAATTACTGAGCTTCATAGACAAAAGGTGACTATGTTACATCAGAACAGCCGTTAGCTCTTCTACCCGTAGTGAGTCTAAACAATATAAAACCATCATTAAAGTAGTTGCTACATTTTTTCCCGCCTAAAAAAAACAAAGGTACTACAATCTGAAATTACAATTCTTCGAAATCAGTTCATTAAAAACGACCTTTGAGCAAAAATAACGAATTAATTTCGTCATCTTCACAGAATTCGTGAATACTCGGATTTCTGAATGCGTAACTTAATAACAAAAGCCATTATCTATTAATAACGAACCCCGACATAATATCTTCATAATAATAAAAGCAAGCGCAATTATTTATCGTTTTTAATGCCTTTTATTTATGCGAGTAAAAACATTACAATAATTATTGTTTAACATAAGTTTAGTAAGACGATCATTCGTCGTTTCTTTATTAATTGTTTGTTACACTTATATGCTGTAACTGCTCAACTGAAGTTCATTCAATTTTGCTAACCTATAGCATAGTATAAGGAAAGAAGTAGGTTATCTTCATGCAAACGAACCGAGCGTGGTTTACATGTGTGCGTGCCAGGTCCTACGAGTCGCCGCACGCAACAATAAGCAAATTTAAAACTGTTAAAGGTGCGCCGTCACGGTTGAGCCGGCGTTTCGTACGTATTGCCGTGCGCCCAGGCTTCGTTGATCGCCGCTACCGCTCGGTATTTATTAATTCAAGCTGATAGATGGCTACATATCGGAAAAGAAAATACTGTATTGTATTTGGATGACATATAGACGGGATCTTCTCAAATCACAACACTAAAAAAATTATATATTATCACTGCAAAAACTATACTCAGCTCCCGTTCTATGCATAAAAAAATATAATTAAGAAACTTTGTATAAAGGATTCCTGATGTTCCGCTTAAGTTTCAAGACAATTTATTTTAATTTTGTATAAAGAAAAGCTAGCTCTGTATTTATGACGATTGAATAAACTAAAAGTGACCAGCACTTTTTTTTGTTAAAGCGGGGAAAAATGTTCCTAACCGCACACCCCGTCGTTCGGGGCAATGAACAGGGTAGTGTGGGGCCCTCACCCACTAAAGAAGCCCGCCGTGTGCCATCTCTCCGCCTTTATTGGTGGGCCACTGAAACTATGTTACATTCCTTCGGTGGTGAAGTGACCAGCCCTACGTGTGTAGGTAATTATCGCGCGCACGGGGTCTGAGATAACGTACTTCTTTCCTTATACTATGCCTAGTCCAAAACACAGACAAGGAGAAAGACTAGTTTTCATCAAAAATGGACGCTTCCTCTGTAATAGCAATTTTTGCATAGAAATAATTAGTGCCTGTCAAGTGACCGGACTAAGAATACAAGTCCATTCCATTACCGGTGGTATGGCTTTGTATGAAGTGGGAGTGCTCACTTGCTGTCGGGCCCAAGTGGGTTGGTACCACCATCTCCCGTGTGACCGGCCATGAAGCACATCGGTGTGTTATGCTTGTAGCAGGAGATAGCCGTTTATTATTACATTTCATATCTGTGAAATAAAATGGTGAGCAGCAGCTTGACAATACTCTCGGTATAGTTGAGTCCATGAGCGACGGTCACCATCGGGTGGGCATTGGCTCGTCTGCCACCATATGCAATAAAAAATACTTTGGAAAATCCAAAAAAGCACGCCTCATAATCTTCATTTTTCACAATAAAATTGATTATTTGATAAGTAAAAGGAAGAAATAAGGTATAGCGCTGGTTCTAGTGTCGAGTCGAGCGTAAATATTTACTATTTTTTTTTGTTTATTTAATAACGATTAAACCACATCGAATCAGACCGTGAGAAGTGATAGGGTTGTATTCGTAATTATACTGAATCGTAAAAGAAAAAGAAAGACTCTTTTAGTAAAGTATTGCAGTCGTTACCGTGTTAACATACCTACAACACACGGACATCCAAGACAGAACTTTTTTAAACAGTTTTTTAACTAGTTTAAATAACAAAAATGGCATCAAAAATATCATGAGATCAAAAAGATCTATATTTCTTAGCATTTGACATGCTCCGCCACTTTTTAAAGTGCAAATTATTTTTGTGAATAAGGAAAAAGAGATTTTTTGTAGTAGCGGGAATCGAACCCGCGTCTTTTCCGTCTTTTTCGTTTCCGATAGATGGCGTTGATCATTAAGACAAATGTGATAAGGAGATTCGGATGATCAAAAGATCTGTACTATAGCTCAATGGCTAGAGCACTTCCCCAGATTGGTAAAGACGCGGGTTCGATTCCCGCTAGTACAAAAAATCTCTTTTTCCTTATTCACAAATTAATAATTTGCACCTTAAAATATCATGAGTGTTAAAAATAGTGTTTTTTCTTGATATGTGTGTGTATATATTGTTTTACAAGTGCAATATATAATAAATAGAGACATTTTAAGTTTGAAAAATCAGTTGTTCTGCGTGAAGCGAGAGTAGTACTGGGAGTCTAGCCAATTTGCATTCTATGATCGCTAACGCTAATAGAAAACTATTAAAATGTATGGAAATTTGACATCTCTAACGTTAAGTCACGTGACTTAGCGTAATAGATATTGTTAAAGACTTAGATAAATATAGGTTCTTTATCTAAGGTTAACTGAAAAAGTCTAAGTATAGCTTGGAGTGATTGCCCAGTACGATACGGAGTACGAAGTTGTCTCACCATCAAAACTGTCTGGCTAATGAGTCTATTTGCAAAGGATATTGTTCAGCTGCCATAGATTGTTGGCCTAGTAACCAACAGCCACTAAAAATAGTTTTTGTCTGGTTAATAACGACTACATTCGATCGAATTTAATTTAAAGTCACGGACACTTCCGAAAACTGCATACCTATAGTCGGAATTTTAATTCGATTCCAGATTTGACAATTTCAGTGTTGCAACGTTATGACAAGTACTAAATAGTGACGTTGCGAAATTATTCGATACGGAAATGAAATATTTCCGGATCGATTCCTCTCATTTATAGTAGTATATCTAAACAACTACAACTTTAATAGAAACTAAGTATATCAGGAAATTAAATATTTCTGAACGGATAATTTAGTTATGACGATTAATTTTATTAAGGATCTGAGAGTTTTCTTTAATAATTATGTGTGAAATAAATAAAAAAATGTGATCATGAAGGAACATGAGAAATAAAACAAATAGATATATTATGGTAATATTTTATTTTATAAATCGTCGCCATCATCGCTATCGCTATCGCTGTCACTTTCTGTAACATTTACTATAAATGTGTCTGTGATATTGTCAATTAACATATCTAGCCTACTTATTTTTTCCTCTTCTTTGACAACATGGGATACGCATTTAGACCATTCGGTAGTCGTAATTTTTTGAATGCCTTCTTTCTCACGACTGTCAATTTGAAGGTTTTATTATTTTGAGCTACATGCCCCATTACCTGCGCTCATATCAATTCGATAGGGTTCAGCTCGCAATGGTAAGGAGGCAGTTTTAAAACCGTGATCCCATGTTGTGCTGCCATTTCGTCTACAGCGTACTTATTAAAAGACTCGTTATGTGGAATCAGTTCTAAAAGCGTAGCTTTAACCATATCTGGTTCGTAATGAATATTTTTATTTAAAAGCCAGTCTTGAATTACAGCTTTTTTCCAGCTCATTTTTGGTGCCGTTTCCAATTTTCGGGAGTGGTAAGGTGCAATATCCATCACCACAATTGAGTTTGGTCTTAATTTTGGTAAGACTCCAGCGAACCACTCCTCAAAACAAACTGCATTCATCTCATCATGGTAATCTTCACAATTTTTCTTTGCTTCAAAAATCATGAGCCCCTCTTACAGGAAGCCTTCTTCACTACTTATATGGCTAAATATGAGACGTTTGCCTTTTCCAGATGGATTTTTTAATCCGGTGGTCAGTCCCTCCAAAAACGCTTGCCGAGATGATGTGACTTTCTTGTCCACCCAAGTTTTTTTACAGTATGTCCTAAAAATAAATATAGTACATGAACATTCAATATTACTATTAAATTTAATGTAAAATGTATATAAATTCAAAATGTTAGCCTTACCTGCGTTAACCCAAGTTTCATCTTGATAATATATATGTCTCCCTTCTCATCGAAACTGACATATAGATCGCTAGTAACGCTGGCGACATGTTATTATATCATTTCGATCAATAAGTGTGCTCTTGCGTGACCGTGCAACAAATTTAAAATTAAGATGCTTCAAAATTTTTCTGAGGGTGTCTTTGGAAACCTTGGGCATTTCTGGATCATCGTTCATCACGTGTAAAATCTAAAATAGTAAATTTTATAATAGTTTGGAATCATTAGTTATATATAAAAGATGTAGGTATAAAATAATACTGTCTGACTGATTGACTAACCTTTGCAATGGTTGGAGGTTAATTTCGGTAAAAGAACTGATGAACAATTCTTCGTATTGCGGAGAATGTAAATTCATCAATTTTATCTTTGAAACTTCGCTTTGGTCCAGTTTTTTTAGGAGTTGGCGGCGCACCTTTATTTACTTCCTTCAAAACGTTACAAACAGAGCGTGAGGTTATTCCCAATATGTCAGCAACTTTGCTCATACATTCATTTTCTTCCACAACTTCAAAGGCCTCCAATTGCGCAGAAGTTTCATTTTTCACGTACTTGTAGGCGTTGCGGATCATTACTTTTTCAGTAACAGTGAAAGCTTTTCGTGGACGTTTTTTTCTTGGGAACAAGGAAACATCCACGTCTTTTTGTGAAGTACTTGGCTGCGGATCCATTTTGATGGAAAACCAAAACAAATAGATTCACAAAAAACTATAAACGTAACAACAAACACAACGTAACAAAACTTTAACAAAAACCCAACAAAATAACAAAATATCGATTCACAATGAAACAAGATATTCGTGCAGTTAGACTGGGAGAATGAAGCCGAATGACAAGATAAACAAAATGGCGATAGCTGCACGAGCGCGCACGGGTTGGCAATATAGAAAACTATCTAGGCTCTTTTATTATGTTTTGTTTTTAATATAAAAAACAAAATTATTATTTTTTTATAAAATAAAGCAGCGGTTACTAATTAATAAATAATTATTATGAATAATTATGTATTTATTTAAATAAAAATCAATAATTTAGTTTTAATTGGCACACCAATATTATGATTACATATACATTAATCGCGATTGTTTATCGATTTTTGTGTTCATCACTACACTATTAATATGTGGTATCAGTATTTTACAAAATGACAGTAGCTAATGTCAAATGTGAAATCGAATTATAATTCCAACTTTAGTAACCAAAATAGTTGCCCATTTTGAGGTTATAATTTGTTTTAAGTAGGTACAAAGTTGGCATTGATAACTAGTACTTGTTAGGTTAGTTAGGTAACATTAAATAACGACAAGAACAAATAAATGGCAAAATATATAAACAGTGACGCCTTATAAAATAAACCGTAGATTTATTGATATAACTGTAGTTTTTTTTTTTTTTAATATTGTAATAGTATAGGAAAGTATGTTTTAAATTTGAGTATTTTGGTTTTTGTTGTCTTTGTGTGTGATGGGTGTGAACGACGTCCGTGACATCACCAAGGCGCCCCAACGGAAGACCAGCGCAGGTCTATTGACCTGTTTTATGCTGAGTTGGGGTCGTTTTGTAGCGGATGTTTTTTTTTGATTTTTCTGTTTTATTTATATGTATAATGTTGTTCGTTACAATAAATATTTTCTTTCTTTCTTTCTTTCTTTCTTAGATATTGTAATATTCATCACCGAGGCCGGTATATTTGTTGGTCGAGATACTTTTTAAATGGTTTACGAGATTCTGAAGTGTCCGTGAGATTGTAATAATTGTTTTCTAAGTTATAAAATAAACTAGTAATTATTGTTAGGACGGCATACTTGTTGATTCATAGGCCGATGTGAGCAATGTCCTTTTAATTATTCAGGAATCAACTACAACACATTTGGTACCAGTCATCTTCGAGTGTTTGCGAGACTAACGCAGGGCAAACGGTTTTTGTACTCGTATATTACACACATTCTTTGTTTGTCTTATTGTGAGAAAATATGCATGTTATGCACCCATAATATCAAATCAAATAGGTTTTATTAAACAGGTTCAATAAACAAAGGTAAAAATATTAACTAACTAAAAGCTAAACTAAAAATATGCCACTGAAATCCGACTGCACTAACTAGAACAAACAAAAGCCAGTTCAAACTCACAAATGATAAAAAGTTTGTTCTGATATCGAGGTTAAGGGGTGCCGGTTTTGCATTTTAATATAAATAAAACAGGGTTGGCGCTCGAGAAATTTACATTTTCTTTTAATCAACAGTCCCCTAGTAGAAAGATTTTTGCATTAGTAAATTATTTTACTGTTTACAAGTGTGAGCGATTACGTAATTTACAGTCTAATATTGACTGAGGCAAGCAATTTATGCAACCACTGAAGTAATGTAACATAGTTCCAGTGGCCCGCCAATACAGGCGGAGAGACGACACACGGCGGGTTTATTTAGTGTGTCAGGGCCCCACACTATAGTGTTCGTTGCCCCGAACGACGGGGTGTGCGGTTAGGTAAGTTTTCCTTGCCTAACAGAAAAAAAGGGCAAGCAGTTTATGCAAGCATTACTTAGTCTGTCACTCCATTGGCAAGTGACTGTATTATATGGGCCTTACTGTAATTCTAGTGTTCACTGGGAGATAATCTCTGGATATAGTTTACAAATTTACTAAATATGTATATAAAAATGGATTTTTGATATAAGGTATAAGCGATATTTTAAGGTTATTGTAATCTAATCTGGACAAATAATGTGATGTTGTTTTTACATTACATGATATTATTGAGCATTATTATCTGTTTCCTGGTTATACGTTGCCTTACTCTGTGATATGCATAGACTATTGGTATCTTATATCTTATGTTGTAATCTATGGGTAATATGAGTTTGTTCTTTTCTATTTTTTTTTTTTTTTTGCTATTTAGGCAGTCTGCGTAGATGTCATTTATTCAGACTTTTGTTAGTAGTACATTATATATAGGTTGTATTTGGATTTTTCTCTCATGTAAAATTAGTTTTATTTTAATTTTTTTTTTTTAATTTTGTAAATCACTGGACGCGCAGATGTCAGGTGTCGGCAGCAGGACATTGCTGAAAATCGGCGTTGCAATGTTTAAACGACATTGCTGTATGCTGAGCAATGCCCTTTTTTCTACCACTAACTTGTTCATTTTTTTTTTATTATTCTTGTTTGTTATTATAGGCCATATTTGTTTTATTTTTCGTGTCTAGTTATTAGGTTTTACTAATTTATAAGTGGTTTGAAAATAAATATATCTTTCTTTCTTTCTTTCCACGGATAAAATTGTTTACATGGATTCAATTGATAGAACCATTTCTAAGAACGTAAATACATTGGGTTGGCATGCTGAAGTGGCAATGGGCAGACTACATCACTCAGCTACACTACCCTGTTCGTTGCCCCAAACGACGGGGTGTGCGGTTAGGAACATTTCTACCCGCCTTAACAAAACATAAAAAAGGCCACATCGCTCAACGAACAGACAACCGTTGGGGAAGAAACGTTGTTGAGTGGTGACCACGTATCGGACGGCGCACCGTAGGACGGTAGGACGGCCCCCCACCAGACGGACGGACGATCTGGTCAAAGACGCGGGAAGCCGTTGGATGCGGTTGACGCAGGACCGCTCGTTGTGGCGTTCTCTTGGGGAGGCCTATATCCAGCAGTGGACGTTGAAAGGCCGATGGATGGATGAAATACGTACAATAACCAATAATTTTAACTCTTAATTTTCAGGCTAATGGTCAGCCATTACTGATATTGCTAATAACCATAGTTTTTATTTCTCTCTCTTCTAAATAACCCACTGTTGTTGAGAAAAACAATCACTTTTTAGTACCTATTTATCACAAACGACGCGTTGCTTTAGTTTAGTTATTGTAAGGCTATCCCATGAGAATCATTCATTTTTCCGAGATAGTAACCGAGAGAAAATATATCCTTTTCTGTAGATGGGATTTAATGTATATATAATTTCATGATGACGAAATCATCGGTATCGATCGCCTCATAATATACAAACAAACATAGAAACATCGATTTTATCATATAAATACTATCTGCTACCCATGAATTCACTAGCTTAGAATTTTGTTACTAATTTTCTGTGCAATACATTAATTCATTTTCAAAAAAAGTAGTTTAAATTACTCAGATATATGTAAGAGTCCCATCTAAATTGGTCGTATGTTTAGCTTATTTTATTTTTTTTCAGCTATAAGTTGTTATTTAGACATTACAGACACTTCAATTTTATATTATTTGTATAGATTAGATATACTAGCATAGCATAGTAACAATACATCAATTGCCCAAATATATAAGAAGATATTCGGTATCAGCGAGTTACAAAACCTACCTACGAGTACTTCTATAGGTATTCTAAGCTGCTTATAGTCACATTTTGATATGAAATTTCTTCAAAGCGGATTCAGTAATATATAATATATTATATTTTCTTTATACACGGAAAATAAATGGTGCTTATTTATACGATTTCGTGGAAATAGTTTTTGTAAAAGATATTTTCCTGAAATGGATTAAGCTTTGTATAATCTGACAGTGGTAGAGAATTTTTTTTTTACATTACATTTGCTTCGTTATCGATGACCGTTTGGTTTGAATTGGAATTTAGGTTACACCCTAATTATAACTCTATTCTTTTTTAGTTTAAATTAAACATTTATTATTAGAATGTTAAAAGTAGTTGTAGGAACAGGGGGATACCGAGACTCGCCTACCTAGTCCAAACCGATCATGCATTGAAGGAAGGTGGAGTCAGGTGTTTCCTAAACCAGCGAGCGTGCACGAAGAGAACTATGAATGTTGAGGAAGCGAGAGATGTATACAAGAATAAAGCCTTTTGGCACTCTGTTCTCTCTGTCTATCCCTCGAGGGAGATAGAGAGAGAAGTAGAGTAATCAAACGCTATCAAAGAAAAAAAATCATTAATATCTGATCCTTAGGTTTTGAGTTATGTGTGAAAACACAAACAGATAAACAGACAAATATTATGAAAAAAAAATGTGTTCAGAGCGTTAATGAATAAAAATAGAAGATCCACAATTAGGCGATAAAAGTGTCCACTATAAATGAGTGCAGATTTCGCTTTCCTGCACTCATTTCGTTTAGCGTTGCTCCGACGCGCAAGCAGCCGCGAAGTATCATCATTTCTAATAGTACTAAAATCTCTTTTGAAAAACTCATTGACTGTCTCATTTTATCTCGTTCTTTCTGATTAGATTCATCACACAAAAAAGTTGTAACTATTTTATTAAATTAACTAGCCATTGCCCGCGGCTCCGTCGCAGCCAACAGTTAGTTTTAGATTATATCTCAGATTCCCGATGTAGTAGCGGGATAAAATGTATACCAGTTATTAAGTCTAATCAAGAGCTATCAAAAAAAAAGTTGCATCAAAATCCGTTCAGTAGTTTTTGCGTGATACGTGAACAAACAAACAGACAAACAAACAAAAAAGCTAAAAAAAATCGTTTTGTGTTTAGACACGCCTATAATTCAGAATTTTTTTCTCAATTAACTTAAATGTACATACACAGCTCTGTTACAGCTCTATAATAGTATAGAATGTAGAAGTAAGAAGGATGTTTGTACATGCACGTGCCGTTTCATTAGCGTCTGTATAAACAAAACTCACCCCTTAATTAAGCGTTGCTTACTTTTAATAAAGAATCCTTGTATAAAGTTTACTTTGGCGCGCCTCCTGGTGTCGGTCTAACTTTATGGGGTTCAACTTTTGAACTGTTCAGCAGTGTTACGAATTTATGAGAAAGGGTTAAAAAATTTCCTTTAATTAACAAAAATGTTTACGTTCAAATTAATATTACTAGGAACTGATACTCGTAAAGAGTAATTTGAAATATAAATAAAAACGGAATAAAGCAAACCTAGCTTTATTTATTGCAAATGTTAATCTTTTAACTTTCTATTTAATTAATTACTTTCTTGTCTTTGCATAATAGGCACGGGTCTCAAAGTGAAGGGACTAAGGCTGTATTCCACTATGCTGACCCAATGCGGGTTGGTAGAATCTCAGGTATACACGTTCGGGGTACGAGCCGAGATACCTCCTTGAGTGTTCATATTTAAAGGAGGTGGAGCGTCAGTAGGGCCATAGTGGCTCCCAGATTCTGGGAGGGGGATGGGGGTCACAGTAACCTTTCATGAACGGACAGGACCGCGGATCGTGGGAAAGAGATCCCCTATAAAAATAAGCCTAATCCAAGCTCTGTCACCCGGCGAGGGATAAATGGCTGGAGGGAAGTCCAGTCGCGAGGCGTGCCTATATAGTCAATAGACTTCTCATCGATTAGTCTCGGCAAAGTGCGGCTGGATTGGTGGAGCAGCCAACACGGTTTCTGAAGCGCCCTGTTGCGCATAAGAGAAGAGCATAGGAGTCGGAGGGCACAGCTCGGCGAAGGCAGACGGTGTTCAAGGCGGACGAAGTGACCATTTTGAAGTTGGAAGTTGGGCTCTATGTAGAGGAGCGGGTAACCCTGGCTGTCGTTTTTACGGTGGCAAATGGGACGCGGGATCTTCGAGGCAACTTCTCCAAGGCAACGCCACTAAGATGGCTTATGGAAAAATAGAGTCCCTCCAGCGCCATGAAGGGCGGGAGGTTCAGCTGTATGAGGCATAATGTGCGTGCCGAATTCATGCTGGCCATACAAAACCATAAAACGTAGGAGATACCCATCTCAACCGTGATCCCTGGGGTCACCAGTAACTCGCGGGGCACTAAATAATCTAACTTTAATTTCTTTTGTTTATTCCGCAATAAACAAGCCGTGTGGGGCCGGCACTAAGAATAGCTCCACCCCATCTCTTCCTATGGGAGTCGTATAAGCCGGCTAAGGGATTACCAGGGGACCGGGCAGCAGCGTTCCCCTGTGTACTAAAAACCTCCACTGCGATCGCCAATCCGCCTGCCAAGCGTGGCGATTATGGTAAAACCCCCATTTTGGGGAGGCCTATGTCCAGCAGTGGACGCTGAAAGGCTGATGGATGGATGGATGATTCCGCAATAAAAATAGAGAGTTATTAAACACAAAGTGAAAAATGTGAAATCGAAAATAACAGTCAGGAGCAGGATTTGAACCTGCATCTCCTGGATACCGTCCAGATGCTTTGCCAATTCAGCCATCCTGACAATTGCTCCTGACTGCTAATTTCGATAACACATCATACTTAATGTCTTTGGGTTTCACTTTGTGTTTAATGTATGTTGCTAAGCATGTCAAATGCTAAAAATATATATAAAAATATCTAAATATTTATAGGGTTTGCGTCATTATTAGGTAAAAATCTTAATTGTAAAATTAAGTTTACCTGGTCGGTATAATGTATGAAAATACTTCCGACAGATGGCGCATGCATGGCAGAGAGTTCCTGTGGCAAGACTAATTAAGTATATCGAACAAATTATTTTTGAAAGTGGAAAATGAGAACTTTACTGCGAGCAGGATTCAAACGTGGGTCCCATCCAATCCGTAGAAGTGCTCTGGATCGCTAAGTTATCGCAGTCACCTAACACTGCTGACACGCAATATCCACTTTACATTTGTTTTAGATGTCTTAAAGTCCCACGCCAGCTTTGCAATTAAAATTCATACTAACACCTGCTCGAAGTAAAGTTATCTTAGTCCACATTCATAAATAATTTGTTTTTTAAAGTAGCTGAGCATGTCAATTGAAAAAATACAGCTCAAAATTACAGGTAGGTATTTTGCCAATACGGAGTCTCTAAAATAAGCTAGTGCTGTGAGACTGTGAGACCTTCCCTTCTTTTTTTTAAGGCGGGAAGAAATCTGCTTATCCGCACACCCCGTCGTTCAGGGCAACGAACAGTGGGCCCTCACCACTAACTAAACCCGCCGTGTGCCGTCTCCTGTACTGGCGGGCCACTGGAACTTTGTAACATTAAAGAAAAAAGTATTTGTAAAAAGAGAAGTTCAATTTAAGCGGGATTTGAAACTGCGTCCCTTCCAAGACAGGGAAGTGCTCTAGACCAGTAAGCCATCGCACTGACCCAAGCCCATTCCCAATCTCCACAACACATTCATTGTCTTTACGACCCACGCCACCTATCGGATGCATTTACATGCATAACAATATAGTAAGTTTAATTTTCCAATTAAAATTAATACTATTTGATGGCGCGATAATTCTTTAAAGTAGCTAAGCATGTCAAGTGCTAAAATACAGATCAAAATGATTGTGTTACATTAATTAAGTGGTAAAGAGCCCTACCCTATATGTAATTATAATTTTCCAAAATGAAATAGGACCGAGAAATTCTAAATTGTGAGGCAATTTAAATGTTAACTTTGATCTCTTTAACTTTATTAAATAACTTAATTTACACAAAGTCACAAGATTTGATTAAATATAATTGAGACGTTTTGTAATTTAGTTTAACTAAAGTGATTTTCGACGATAACATTATCTTATAAATATAAAAAAGAGAGTAGAGACTTTAGAGTCAAGCATTAATTATGTTTTTAAATAAAACTATATATATGCTAGCCTTTGTCCGCGGCTTCGCCGCAACCAAAAGCTAGTTTTTCGATTATATCCCCGGTTGCCGATATCGGCATACTATATAGTAGCGGGATAAAATGTACATCAGTTTTTAAGTCTAATCAAGGCCTTTCAAATAAAAAAGTTGCATCAAAATCCGTCCAGTAGTTTTTGCGTGATGCGCGGACAAACAAACAAATAAACAAACGAAAATAAAAGCGGTGCCACAGTGGCCCCCCCGACCCTGGGGTGGGGACAGCGGGGTCACAGTGATCCCCCCGTCCCCGGAGGCGGGGCTTTCAGCCCAAGTGTTGACAGGCTCACTGCTTGCAGTGGGCCAAACGTCTGCCGTGGAGGGCCAGCGGGGCCATAGTGGCCCCCCCGGCCCTGGGAGACGGAGACGGGGTTTTCAGCCTGAGGGGCGCCGGGCTCACTGCTTTGCAAGCGGTGGGCACGGTCTGATGCAGATCACCGTTCGGCCCGACCCGTAATCCTGAACGGACAGGACCGGGGGTCTTCGGACCGCGGGGAAGAAAACCCCTATAAAAAATTACCCCAATCTAAGCTCCGCCGCCCGGCTAGGGATGAATGGCTGGAGGGTATCCAGTAGCGAGGGTGGTACCCTATAGTCGAAGGACTCAAAACTTAAATATGGCGGACGTTAAAAATATCAGTATATCTCCGGAAGGTACCGGGCGCAGCGCGTCCGGAGAATCCCGCACAGGGCCGAGTACCAAGACCGGCCCTGTCAGCCCCGCGTATCGGAGGGGGGCAACCAACGCCGAAGATAAGGAGAAGGAAGGGAGGAGGAAGAAGAAGGGGAAGACCTGTGGGAAGAAACCTACACCTGCGAGTAGTGCTGCCATGGGTGGCGGCTCTACCGCCGAAATGGATTCGTCCGACGGTGGCAACACGTCTGCCAAAGTGCCGAACGCCTGCTTGCCGAAGCCTTTGAAGCCTAAGCAGGGCCCCCGAAGCTAGTCGGCGCAGCGTCCGCCCTTGCACGGCTCATGCTGAATATGGGGGGACCCAACAATGCGTGCCGACGGCTTTACGCGGGGGTGGTCCGGTCGATGGCGCTGTACGGCGCATCTGTGTGGGCGCAGTCCCTGGACGCACTGAACAGGGCTCTTCTGTGGAGACCACAGAGAGTCGTTGCGTCCAGGGTCATACGTGCATACCGCACGGTGTCGACGGAAGCGGCCTGAGCGTTGGACGGAATCTCCCCGTGGGACTTGGAGGCGGAGGAGCTCGCCGAGGTGTATCGGCGGGTGTCACAAGAGCGGGTGGGGGGCAGGTGGCCATGTGGCAGGGCGACGCCCGCCGAGATGCCACGGCCAGATGGAGGGCACGGTTGGAGGCGCCCCGGGCCGGTCTTTGGACCGTAGGGGCGCTCCAGCCGGTGCTGGAGAATTGGGCGGGGCGACGGCATGGAGTCCTTACCTTCCGACTCGTGCAGGTTCTGTCGGGGCATCGTTGCTTCGGCAGATATCTGCACATAGTCGCAAGGAGGGAAGCGACTCCGGGCTGTGACCACTGCGGCTGTGACGACGACATGGCGTGGCATACGCTCGAGTCGTGCCCGGCTTGGACCGAGCAGCGCCGTGAACTCGTCGCGGAAATAGGGGGGGACCTCTCGCTGCCGAGCGTCGTCAGAGCGATGCTTGGCAGCGACAGGAATTGGGCCGCGGTCGCTTCCTTCTGCGAGAAGGTTATTTCGCGGAAGGAAGCGGCGGAGAGGGCCAGGGAGGAGGATTCTTCCGCTGACCCAAACCGCCGCCAGCGACCGGGGCAGCGCAGGCGCAGATACTTGCGCCTCATGCCGCCCTAGCTGAGGCTGCGGGTGGATGGACTGGGGAACGTCCGCCACCTGCATGTCGGCCCCACACTACCCTGTTCGTTGCCCCGAACAACGGGGTGTGCGGTTAGGAACATTTTTTCCCGCCTTAACAAAAAAAAAAAGGCGGCTTGGCGATCGCAGTGGATGTTGTTAATACTCGAGGGAGTGCTGCTACACACTCCTCCGGTATTCCCTCAGTTGGCTCTTACGACTCCCGTGGGTAGAGAGGGGTAGGACAATTCTAAAGCCGGCCCCACACAGCCAAAACATACGGCCAAAGATATTATGGGTATCAGAAATTAACAGGACGACAAGAGAAAGGTAATCGAAATCGTCGTTTTATTTTTATTTTTTTGTCTAATCTCCCAAACTGTTATAACAACTATTTCTGAAATTACTGAACGTATTGTCATTAAAATTTTACGGGGAAATAGAGGCTTGGAGCAAAATATAGATTTATTTCATTTTTATCGAAAGTCACTAAAGTTTATCCTCATTTAAGTATTAACGCAGACGAAATCACGGGCGTCAGCTATTGAATATTAAAAATTCTGTCACTCAAGAAATACAGCTTTCATCTGCGAGGCTTTCCCTGAGGTTTTTATAAAATTGTGAAATAAATATTTGGAATAATCGAAAATATTATTTTTTCACAAAATAAAAGCAAACTAAACTAAAGCCTATTATTTCTTTCATACCGATTTCAAACGTCACTTGCAAACAGCTCACAAAAACCCTGTGATATTTTATGTACAAATGGGATGTATTTTGTATTTCTTTAGGGCCTTAATATTTATAGTTATAAATTTTACCCAAGTCACCCAAGGTAGCCAAGTCAAGACCTCTGAAGGAATGTAATATGGTTCCGGTGGCCCGCCAATAAAGGCGGAGAGATGGCACACGGCGGGTTTCTTTACTGGCTGAAGGCCCAACTACCCCGTTCGTTGCCCCGAACGACGGGGTGTGCGGTTAGGAACATTTTTTCCTTAACAAAAAAAAAAAAGGTATCCAAGTCAACGAATGGTGCGGCTTTGATTGGTAATCTTTACAGGTTGTCAGTCCTGAATAAAATATTGACTCCAGTATTGTTCTTGTTAGAATATTATCAAATATAATGTTAATTAATACAAGTAGCGACATCTATGAGACATAGAGGTGAAACTTTGTCTATTGTCTATCTATGAATAACTTGAATAAAATATGTCAGTTAAAAACCAACAACCAACGACTTTTATTGGGTTATGGGCTACTCAGATTTTGCAAAGAAAATTAAAGTTATTGCGTTTTTGGAAGAGTTATTGTAAGTTTGTTAGTTTATTTAACGCGTGTGACATCAATCAAGATGAACTCAAGCCTTATTGCGAGTGTGCCAAAGCTCAAGGGTCGTGAAAATTATGATGACTGGGCGTTCGCCGTACAAAGCTTGCTAGTCCTTGAGGATACGGACAAGTACCTCAAGCAAGAAGCAGCAGCGACAGATGCAGCACAGAGAGTAGCAGATGCCAGAGCACGCGCAAAATTGATCCTGACTATTGACACATCATTGTTTGTGCTCATAAAGGAGACGAAGACAACAAAGGAGTTATGGTCAAAACTCAAAGCTCTATTTGATGACGCGGAATTTTCAAGAAGAATAGCTTTGTTATGTCATTTAATCCCCATCAGACTAGAAACATGTGAAAAGATGACTAGTTACGTTACGCAGATTGTGGAAACTTCGCAACGATTAAACGGTACTGGATTCATTATAAACGATGATTGGGTTATATAGAATTTCAAACTTTCATGGTCACTTATAATTCTAAACGTTTTTACGGGATTTATACCATGTAAATTTTTACTTACGAGTTTCCGATATTTCGGCACTGTTGCAAGCGCCATGATCACGGAGCAACTGAAGTCCTTGCGGGTGGGAATAGTTTTTATAATTTTGCGGTTAGAAATATCTGTCTACCCGCTTTCTCACTCGTTTATGACACGCAACACTATCTATGGAACCACTACCACTGATCGCACTCACGTATCGAGCTCGATCACGACACACAACACTTACGGTGTCGACCCTGGTTTCTGAGGTGTTTTTCTTCTTCTTTGAGACCAGTGGTAGTGGAAACGTAAAAACGTTTAGAATGATGATTGGGTTGGGTCATTGTTGCTAGCTGATTTACCAGATAAGTTTATGCCAATGATCATGGCAATAGAGCATTCCGGGATCCAAATCATGGCAGATTCCATAAAAACAAAATTGTTAGATATGGAAAATAGCGGCTCTGTTGAAGTGATGACAACTCAGCATTTATTGCTCGAAGTTGGCAGAAAAAGAAACTTGGTAAAGTTGGCAGCAATAGCAAACATAGCGGACCGACTCCGAATATCTATGCACCGAGTACGCCAATGTCAAACTCAAATGACAGAAATAACAAAACAATAACGTGCTACAAATGCAAACAATCTGGACATTTCATGTCTCAATGTCCATTTAGAAACGAAAAAACAGAGAAGAAAAAGCAAGCAAATGCATTCAGTGTTGTTTTTCTGAGCGGTAACTTTAATAAATGTGACTGTTATGTTGACTCGGGAGCCAGTACACATGACTACAAACGAAAGTTGGTTGATAAATAGGACGGATTCGTCAAGTTCACCTGAAATCACAGTAGCAAAAACCCAAGCGTCCAGAGACTGTAACTGTTTCTCTAGAAAGCACAGATTTAGTGGGGGAGTTGGTAGAGGAATCTGTGGTGAAACTTGAACCCCTGAACAAGTCAAGTTCTTCAGAATCTGATTACTTGGATGTTGAAGAAGAAAGCTTAGAGTCAGAAGCTTGTGGAGAAAACCTGAACACTGAACAGACTAGTTCAGCTCCACAGAGTACAGAAGAAGCTTCAGATATACCACATGCAGATTCTACTACACCAGTTCCAGAAGTAACAGAGAAGCGTCAAAGGAGAAAGCCAGATAGATACGGTATCATCAACATGTGTGCTACAGCTACAGGAGAAGATGAACTGACATATGCAGAGGCCATTAGTGGGCCAGAGCGACTAATGTGGTCGCAGGCCATGGCAGAGGAGCTGCAGTCATTCCAAGACAATCAAGCATGGGAAGTTGTCGATACTCCCAGCAACGCGAGTATAGTGCAGTGTAAGTGGGTGTTTAAAAAAAAGTTTGACTCAGACAACAAAGTGACATATCGTGCGCGGCTTGTAGCCAAGGGTTTTACCCAGAAGGCTGGTATTGATTACCAAGAAACCTTCAGTCCAGTGATTATACATTCAACCCTGCATTTGTTGTTTGCCATAAGTGTCCAGTTAGGCATGGACATCACTCATCTAGATGTGAACACAGCTTTCCTTAATGGTCATCTAAAAGAAAGCATATTTATGCATTTACCTGAAGATTTTCCCATAAATAATTCAATAAAAGTTTTAAAGTTAAGAAAAGCTGTTTATGGATTAAAACAATCATCTCTAGCTTGGTATAAAAGGGTTGACGAGATACTATGTAAATCAGAATGTTGATAAGTCTAATGTATGTGAACAAAAGCTACCTTATCAAAAATTTATAGGAAGTTTAATGTGCTTAGCTGTCCTAACTCGTCCTGATATTTCCTATTCAGTCAGTTATTTAAGCCAGTTTAACAACTGTTATTCTTATATACACTAGAATTACGCAAAAAGAATACTGAAATATTTGTCACAGACTAAGACCTATTGCTTAAAATATTCCAAAGAAAGTGCAAAGCTTGTAGGTTTTGTGGATGCTGATTGGGCAAGTGATGCCACTGACAGACGCTCATATACTGATTTCTGTTTCACTAAATCAGGTGCTGTAATTTCTTGGGAGAGCAAGAACTGTTGCTCTTAGTAGTTGTGAAGCAGAATATATAGCTTTGTCGGAAGCATGTCGTGAAGCAATATATTTACAGAAGTTAGAGTTTGAAATAATTGGTTCTTATAGTAAAATTGTTATGTACAATGACAGTCAGAGTGCATTAAAGTTAGCAAATAATGATCAGTCACATAAACGGTCAAAACATATTGATATCAGGTATCATTTCATTAGAGAAGTTTTAAGAAATGATATGATTGAAGCTGGATATTTGTCAACAGCTAACATGCCTGCTGAATTAAACATTATAATTAAATACTGTTAAACATTATAAGTTCATGAAAGATTTTGGAATTGTTTAGTTAGAATAGCCAAGGCCGAACTGTATACTGTATTTGTCATTGTATATTGAGTTTAAAACGCATTTTTTTTTTGTAGCTTTACCTCTCCACTGTATGTAATACTTTGAAAGTGTTGTTATTTTGATAAAGTGGGGGTGTTAGAATATTATCAAATATAATGTTAATTTATAAAAGTAGCAACATCTATGAGACATAGAGGAGAAACTTTGTCTATTGTCTATCTATGAATAACTTGAATAAAATATGTCAGTTAAAAACCAACAACCAACGACTTTTATTAGTTCTAAGGTTGCCAGCTGTTCTCTCAGTTGAATCGTGGAGGTCAAATAGGTAGTCGCTTCATATAAATACTCGTGGATTAGCTAAAACAAATCGGAAGACGACCCCAATAAAAAAAAATGGGGTAGGTAAGGCTAGGGAGATGATGTACTATAAAGATTATAAGAATATTCATCTATTAGGGGAAGAAAATATTTTTGTTTTTATTGCATATAGTGGCAGACGAGTGACAGCCCATCTGATGGTAAATGGTAACCATCGCTCATGGACTCAACTATACCGAGAGTATTGTCAAGCCGCTGCTCACCAATTTATTTCACCGATATGAAAAGAAAGAATAAACGGCTATCTCCTGCTACAGCCAAAACGCAACGATGTGCTTCATGGCCGGTCACACGGGAGATAGTGGTACCAACCCGCTCGGGCCCGATACCAAGTGAGTACTCCCACTTCTCCCACTTGGTACCCAGCCCTACCACCAGTCATGCAATGGATGATAATTGCTTACTTGCCTTAGTCGCCTCATACGACACCCATGGGAAAGAATAGGTTGGTGAAACTTGTATTCTTAGTCCGTCACCACACGGATTAAATATACCCACAATCCACCTATACTTTGTTTCATTGTGTAGGTACCTATATCTTCTTTCAGAATGAAAGGAGTTAGTTCACATACTTTTAATTTTTTCTGTGATATATCACTGATTTTTGTAAAGCATCATACATGCACATAGTTTCTGCCTAATACACATTGATCTATAAGTGAAGGATACACAAATTGTGTTTAGAAATCGAGGCCAAAAGATGTATTATAATTATCTTACTTAAACGTATAGCATTCATTTAGCATTAATTTTATAAAATAGTAACTTTAACTGCGTGCATGAGTGTAATGACACTATTCAGAAAGAATGAGAGAAAAAGAGACAGTCAATGAGTTTTTCAAAAGAGATTTTAGTATTATTTGGCGTGTACTTTTTTTAATTGCTAGTCCGTCACCACACGGATGATGTTGATACGTTAAGGGCATTGCGGCTGCTCGCGTGTCGAAACAACACTAAACAAAATGAGCGCTATAATCTGCACTCATTTATAGTGAACACTTTTTGCCTAACTGTGGATCTTCCCTTTATTATACATAAACACACTGTCAAATGCCTAGCACAAGTCAAAACTACCACCAATCTTACTATCAGAGAATTCGATAACAATAATGGATTCCTAAATCACGTTCTACAACTTCTTCACAGACAATCACATTAAGAATTTAAATCGATGCGGATGCCAGCAGCTGTCACTAGAATGAAATACTCAAAATGATAGAGATGGCACATGTATACTTTGTAAATTTCAGGAATGAGAGTTTTCCATAATTATGTAAATAAGCAAAAGGGCTACTTTCTAAGTCTTAAAGCCCGTGTTTCCTTAACTTATAAACAAAGACCTGTTATCTTACCAAATATCACACTTGTAAGTAGGTGTATTGGAAGTGCTAATTTTGATAATCGATATCAAGCATACTGTCAGTCAGTACCCAAAATCGGCAAGTTTACAAGATTATCTTTTCGTAACGGTATAACATAAAGACATTAGGTACAATCGTTTTGTCTACCTCACTTTAATAAGCGCAAAACATTCATGCAATTTCGCGTGTTAAAGTTTAGTAATTATGAAACACAGCAAAACATTGTTAAGCTGTATTAAACAAAAACAGTTTTGTGTAATAGCTAATTATGAAATCCTACTGCGATATACGCCCAATATAGCCAGACGAATATTAAAAACGACATTATAAAACATTAAAAGGAATATTGCCTTGACATTTAAAGTAATAGGCACTTACGAAAAATCAGGCTTGATGGAATAAAATCGGATCAAGTTTCTATTGATTTTTTTGCTTACAGAAATTCTTTAGTGAAACGGAATAGATTTATTAATTGTGCCTAAACGTACTGATCTTCTGTGACGAATCATTTGGTTTAAATTCCAACACGATACATTACGCCAGATTTTGATATTTGTACCTACATATTTTTTAAGCATTTGACATGCTTAGCCATATATGTACCTATAAATTAGCACAAAGTGCGAAAATATAAAATCGAAAATAATAGTCATGAGCAGGATTTGAACCTGTATCTCCTGGAAAACCGTTCCAGTTGCTTTGCCAATTCAGCCTCCATGACACCCGCTATACCTATTCTTTCTCAGTGTCTTTTTTTAATTTTTTTACTGTATTAGGTGGGAAGGAATGTACCTAAGCGCACACACTGTGTTTCGAGACAACGAACAGGGTAGTTGCCCGCCAACACACGCTGAGAGACGGCACACGGCGGATTTCTTTAGTGGGTGAGGGCCCCACACGACGGGGTGTGCAGTTAGGTACATTTTTACTCACCATAACAAACAAAAAAAAAGGTGCAGAAACAATATCTCGATGTAGATGTTGACGTCTTGACCCATGTCACACTTTATGAAATCATTTTCAGCTGTGTCGCGATATCAGCAACACTATTGAATAAAAATAAATATAATTTATGCTTTGAACGCCACGCTTGGCAGGCGGGTTGGCGATCGCAGTGGATGTTGTTAATACTCGAGGGAGTGCTGCTGTCCACTGCCCCCGTATTCCCTCAGTCGGCTCTTATGACTCCCATGGGTGGAGAGGGATCCCATGGGTGATCAAAATTATGTCTTTGTTACAGCTTTGTGGGTCCACTCCCGGCATCAATGAAATGCCTTTGTTAGAGAGGTTATGCCGTTTTATTAGCATTGTATTACTTACTTACATCACGCCACCTCCCTTGCAGGGTAGACAGAGAGAAAAGTATGCCAAAAGGCTTTATTCTTGCATATATCTCTCGCTTCTTCAACATTCATAATTCTATTCATACACGCTCGCCGGTTTCTTACTCCTGACTCCACCTTCTTTCAATACATAACCGATTTGGTCTAGGTAGGCGAGTCTCGGTCTTCCCCTTTACCTACATCCTTTCACTTACGTATTGTATCTATATCTTCTTAACCAGTAGCACGTCCGGCATTCTTGCCATATGTCCGAACCATCGGAACATTCCCTTTTGCATCTTTACACCAATAACTCTTAAAGTACAAATTATAATTTGTGAATAAGGAAAAAGACTTAAAGATAGTACTGTAGCTCAGTGTATTAGAGCACTTCCCCGGATATGAGGGGACGCAGGTTCGATTCCCGCCTGTACTAAAATACACTTTTTCCTTATTCACAAATTATAATTTGTACTTTAAGAATAGCTGAGCATGTCAAGTGCTAAAATATAGATCAAAATTACCAATAACTTTCTTTCATACCTACTCGCTCTCTTACATCCTCGTTACAAATGCGGTCAGTCAGCCTCACTCCACAGATTCTCCGCAAAGAATTTCATGCATTGTATTCTTTTTAAATGAATTACTAACACCTTAAATATAACTGTTTCTTAAGAAATAAACTATAAATCATCATTATTTCATGGTTCTGATAATTTTAGTACCTATTTAAATATCTAAACAAGGATACATTGCTGAAACAGCCCCTTTCATTATTATGTGAGTACTCATATTAGGCACCAATAACCACCACATTTAACTGCCTCGGTGGTGTAGCGTTAGTGTATGCGACTGCTAATCATGAGGTCTCGGGTTGGATCCCCGGGACGGGCAATGTTATTGAGCTTTTTCCTAAAAAGAAAAATTCTCAGTAGCAGCCCGGAGTTTGGAAATGTGCCCGGTAGACGTCAATAGGCTTGCCCTCTATTACGTGCGACTTAAACATAGCTGGCGAGTCGTGAGTGTGATGCTGTTTATTTTTTTTTATAAATACCTAAACAAGGAATTATACATTGCTGAAACATCCCCTTTCATTATTATGTGAGTACTCTGCTAATATTAGACACCAATGTTTACTTCATGGGATAGAATAAGAAAGGCTACGGTTGGCTAGCCTATCTGTAAAAAAAATAGGCAAGAAGGTTGATGTTTTATTGTATTTTAGTCTGCAAGAAAAGGTTAAATAAAATTGTCCGTGTGGTAACGGACTAAGAATACAAGTGTCACCAACCCATTATTTCCCACGGGTGTCGTATGAGGCGACTAAGGTAAGTAAGCAATTATCATTCATTGCATGACTGGTGGTAGGGCTGGGTACCAAGTGGGAGTACTCACTGGCCCGAGTGGGTTGGTATCACCATCTCCCGATTGACCGGCCATAAAGCACATCGTTGCGTTTTGGCTGTAGCAGGAGATAGCCGTTTATTCTTTCATTTCATATCGGTGAAATGAAATGGTGAGCAGCGGCTTGATAATACTCTCGGTATAGTTGAGTCCATGAGCGATGGTTACCATTTACTATCAGACGGGCCGTGGCTCGTCTGTCACTATATGCAATAAAAAAAATAAAAATCGTCACTGTAAGCAGTCGATGAGCGCCATATTAACTTACTTATAATGTTGCCGCAGTAGCTTACCTGCAACAAAACAACGTCATATTATAATTTTATATATACACAGTTATACTTTAAATTATTTTACTATGTGAAACCCAGCACGTGGGCTGCAATGGTAGCACGAATCCACTAACCTCTAGTGAATGTTACCAACCCACCGTGCGCCCTCACGCGCCTTTGCTACGGAGGATCACGGGTACCGTATCGTATCAACCGCGATCCGCAGGCGGCAGCCACTTCGGGCACCCTCTTTTGTGTGACGCTCAGTGCACTTGGGTGTAACGCCTTCGCACTAAGCTTCCGCGCACGATGGGCAATAAGTGAATGCTACAATAGGGAAAGGTGGACGGATGTTTGTTCGTGAATCAGACCTAAGGAACTGAACAGATTTAAATGAAATTTGGTAGGTAGATAGACGAAACACTAGATTAATATATAGGATACTAGTTATCCTGAAAAAAAAAACTATTTTGGAAACAACGGTAGTTCCTGCCGTTGTGTTTCATATGGTGAGTGAGAAACGGAAGCCCAAACTCCCTCCCTATCCTCTCCGTAGTAGTATCTTTCCTATCCTCTTCTTAATTTTCTTCTTCTCTACTAATTCCTTTCCACGGAGACGGCGATGCGTATGTGCCTATGGTGTTGCTAGCGTCTATAGGCTACGGAAATCACTTACCATCAGGTCCGTGTTGACTAAGAATACAAGTGTCACCATCCTTTCCCGCGGGTGTCGTACAAGGCGACTAAGGGAAGTAAGCAATTATCACCCATTGCATTACTGGTGGTAGGGCTGGGTACCATCGAAGGAATGTAACATGGTTCCAGTGGCCCGCCAATAAAGGCGAAGAGACGGCACACGGCGGGTTTCTTTAGTGGGTGAGGGCCCCACACTACCCTGTTCGTTGTCCCGAACGACGGGGTGTGCGGTTAGGAACATATTTTCCCGCCTTAACGAAAAAAAAAAGGGGCTGGGTACCACGTGATAGTACTCACTCGTACACACAAAATAACAGTACAGTATAAAAAAATAATCAAATTTCTAAACGGATATGAAATTTGGTATACAGTTAAAGTATGGCCTTTAGAGACACAGAATACTTATAATCCCGTTAAAACACACAATTCTTCACTGAACTTACTCGCTAACAACTCTACTTCCAATAATTTACTTGTGACTTGGCCTGCAATGGACGCCAAACATTTTAATGAAATAACTAATTTAGGCGCATCCCACGAAACCTCATTATTAAAAAAAAACAACAAAAACGGGCTGTCTTGTTAGTGTATGAATAAGTTGATGACATCACACTTCATTATATAAAGGCGGCCATATTGGTGAATATGATACAGCATCTAACTTAGTCAAGAAAAGGAGGTATCCGTAAAACATTCATTATCTCGCTATTTGTGGTGACATAGACGTGACATATACGTGATAATATGTTTCACGTTCGATACAAAACGAATTTCGCGTCAAATTAGGCGTGAAAATACCTATCAAATTCTTGCTTGACACGTATTCAATCTTCAAATTGCTTTTATCTATCTTTTATGTAGTGAAATAATGTTGTTTCATTGTTAAATTAGTAGGTAGTTGTCTCTGTTATATGTTTGTATCCTTACATTTTATAATCTCGACAGGAATCAAATTTATTTTGATAAAACATTATTTAAAATATTCGTGATAAATTTGGATTAATGATCATCACAGCGTATTTATAAAGAGACACCAGCCATGTACGCTGGAGATGCTATAGTGCACGATTGTGTGCGAAAACACAAGTGCACTTTCCGTTTCCTCACTCTCATAGTCTGGTAGGAGTGCATTCCGACAACACAGGAGCTAGATGACGCAGCATACCACCAACGTTCTAACTCCAAGCTGGTATTGATTATTATTCCTTGACGGAAAACCTCAATACATTTTTTTACTGGCCCGATTCGGGAATCAAACCCGAGACGTCATGACTCGCAGTCACATAAACTACGGCTAGACAACTATGGCAGCTTTCAAATAAGTAAGTAAATACTTTATGTTGTAGCGTAACCGTGAAGCCGTCACCTACCTAGGGGTCTTAAAAGAAATTTAATAGGAAAACAGATTGAAACTAATTTTAATAAATAGAACAGAAGGATTTAGGTTTTAGGTAATATTAGAAAAGAGGATTTAGATAATATTACAATATTCAAATTAATATTAATCATAACATAATTACAGTCATTCTGGGTAACATTGACAGATTACAGCGATTTTAAATGTTTTAACATTTAAATGACTATTTTATACTTTGTTAGTGTTCTCAGAATGTGTTTTATCCATAGACAACAGTGAAAGACTATAATATCCATTAATTATAGAGAAAAATCTATTTTTGTAGTATGTCAAAGTTACCACCCACAAAAGTGTAACTTTGACACACATTAAATCCGTCACATAAATGAGGTCATATTTGATTATTAAATTACTTCGGGTAACATTGGTTTATATTATTCCCAAATTAGGGATGTGGCTGTGGCGATACAAACATAAATAGTAGTATCATATATATTTGTAAAAAAGGCCCATCAATCAAAATTTAGCATATATATATATATTTTAATTCGCATCAAAACCTCGTTTAAATCCTAAAAATGAACAAACCGTTAAACATATTAAAATGAAGACAAACTAAAATAATTAAAACAAACAAAAAATATGTAAACACTGGTTTGAAGTATCTATTCGCCCTACTACATATAGAGTAAATTGTCATCTATATAGACTAGAAAGTAAATGTATGGAGTGCCATACAATCACAAAATATCAAAAAAGTTAAACACAAAGTGAAAAATGTGAAATCGAAAATAACAGTCAGGAGCAGGATTTGAACCTGCATCTCCTGGATACCGTCCAGATGCTTTGCCAATTCAGCCATCCTGACAATTGCTCCTGACTGCTAATTTCGATAACACATCATACTTAACGTCTTTGGGTGACGCCTGCGCCATCTGTCGGAAGTATTTTCATACATTATACCGACCAGGTAAACTTAATTTTACAATTAAGATTTTTACCTAATAATGACGCAAACCCTATATTCACTTTGTGTTTAATGTATAGTGCTAAGCATGCCAAATGCTAAAAATATATATAAAAATATCTAAATATTTATAGGGTTTGCGGTGGTACTTCCCCTATCGAGCCGACCCATTTATGCTGAGATAAGCAAAGCTCTACTACTAGAACTAGCGTTCGTAGAAAAAGCTTGAAAGATTGTTCATCGTATTAAATTAAAATAAAAAAATCCATTTTAACTGCCTCGGTGGTGTAGCGGTAGTGTATGCGACTGCTAATCATGAGGGAGGAGAAAAGAAAAATTCTCAGTAGCAGCACGGAGTTTGGAAATGTGCCCGGTAGACGTCAATAGGCTCGCCCCCTATTACGTGGGAATTAAACATAGCTGGCGAGTCGTGGGTGTGTAATACACCTCTGCCTACCCCTTCGGGGAATACAGGCGTGATGCTATGTGTTGTATATTAGTGGTAATAAAAACTATTTCAACCCTAAAAGTTAATTGTAAATATTACTGAAATTATTTTTGAAATCGGATTAGTAGTTCTTAAAGATTATCAACCCCTCCCCATAATATATATTTAATATATATTTATTATTTTATAATATATGGAATTCAAAAACATTGTTCAAATTCAATTTCATAGGCTATATATTATACTAGCTGTTACCCGCGACTTCGTCCGTGAGTAATTTCATAAAAATAAATAAAGCAACCCTTGAAATTGTCGGTAATACAGTGCAACGGTATTACAGTACTCGGGGTTGGAACTTCATTACTGAAATGCTAGATGGCGTTGAAGTAGCTAGATTTGAGATTTTGTGACGAACAATTTTTTTTATTTTTCGTATTTTTTTTAATAAAAAGTATCCTATGTTACATCTAATACCTCCGAGAATATGTGTACAAAGTTTCATGATGATCGGTTAAATAGTTTTCACGTGAAAGCGTAACAAACAAACTTACATTCACATTTATAATATTATATAGGTATGATGATTATAGCACTTAAAATCGTCAAAGTTACTAATAATTAACACGAGTGCTTGAGGCATTGCAATCGCCACAAGCAGCCGGATTCCGTAGTAAGGCTTTTATACCAAGTTTATATTTTCATGTTCATATTACTAGGTTAGATAACTAACATATGTAAACTTGGCCTCTCTCTTTTGGTTTTGTTTGAATAATGTATATAGTATCATATCTATGCCAACAGCGAGCGACAAAACAATGACTGGGCACTCAGGTATGATAAAGCGCTACGGTGCTTGTTTATACAAAGTGAGTTTTAATATTATTTATTTATGTAAAAGTAAAAAACACAAGGTGCTGTTACAGTCTAGTGGTAAAACGACCACGTGAAAGATATTCGGGCCAAATTCAAGTTTAGACTACGCATGATTATATTTAAAAAAGTAAAGGCTAGTTTTAGAGCCTTTTTGTTTTGTTAAGGCGGGAAAACGTGTTCCCAACCGCACACCGCGTCTTTCGGGGCAACGAACAGGGTAGTATGGGGCCTTTACCCAATAAAGAAACCCACCGTGTGCCGTCTCTCTGCCTTTATTGGCGGGCCACTGGAACTATGTTACATTCCTTCGATGGATTTGGGGAAATCACCCTCTCATAAAAGAACAGCGCGGAACTACTGTAGTAACCTACCGTTGTGTTTCATATGGTTAGTGACGGAGGCCCATGGCCCCTCCCTATCCTCTACTTAATATATTTCCTATCCACCTTCTATCCCTTTCCTTAAAGATCGCGAGTGATGCCTCTGGTGCTGCTAGCGTTTATAGGACCGCTTATCATCAGGTGTAACCTATAGTATAAAAAAAACCTATTTTTTTTTGTATGCAGTGTTGAGATAGCAATAGTTTGACATATGATAACCGGAATAATTTTAAAAGATAACTATGATTATAACTTTGTTGACTAAAAATGCACTACCTGTTTTAGCCGAATACAATATGACAGGGCAAAAGAAATTGCAGTTATGCTTATATTTTGCTTAAAATTTAATAGAACGTGTAACATTAGCTTAAATAACGTGATTAATGAAAGTTTTTAACGTAAATAGAAAGACAAGCTTACATACCGATGATGGGGACGTTGGCCATCTTATTTATGGGACTCAGTCGATTGGGTCCCAATAAAAATAACAAAAAAAGGATAAAAACTTATATATGTGTCTCACTAACTCTTGCTAAGACCTAATATGTGCATCCTTTTCTTCATCCTTAGTATTAAAATAGTAGCGAGTCTATAGTATACTTAGCTTATGTTTAATAGTTTGTTAAAATTTGACATTTCAATTTTGACAGTTCTCGACCGAAAAAAAAATGCGACGAACGCCTGAAATAATCATAAACTGGGTACAAAAAATTAACTTTGTACTCAGTCGTAGGAAAACGGATCCCTATCATCTACATAAATAAACTGATAACAGCGGATTACGGAATAACATCTTCAATTATGTTTTTAAAATTTTATTTTTTATACATTTAGCTCTTATCTAAAAAAAATACGGCGATATCTTCATCTTCATAAAAATAAAGTTACTAGCCTTTGCCCACGGCTTCGCCGCAGCAAAAAGCTAGTTCTTAGGTTATACCTATCTCAGGTTCCCGATATAGTAGCGGGATAAAATGTATACGAGTTTTTAAGTCTTATCAAGAGCTATCAAATAAAAAAAGTTGTATCAAAACCCGTTCAGTAGTTTTTGCGTGATGTGCGAACAAACAAACAGACAAAAAATCTAAAAAAATAATTGGTTTTTGTTTAGAGACGCCTATATAGCCTAATAAACTGTTTTTTTCTCAAATATCTTAAATTTACAGACACAGCTCTGTTACAGCTTTATAATAGTATAGATTAAAGTTAAAAAAAATTAAGAATTTTATAAGCTCACTAGCCTTTGCCAGCGGCTTCGCCGCAGCCAAAAGCTAGTTTTTCGGTTATATCTCAGGTTTCCGATATAGTAGCGGGATAAAATGTCTACCAGTTTCTAAGTCAAATCAAGGCCTTTCAAATAAAAAAAGTTGCATCAAAACCCGTCGAATAGTTCTCTTAAATAAATTCTAAAAAAATTCTAGTGTAAATAATTTTGTAGTTATACGGTTATATCTCAGGTTCCCGATATGGTAGCGGAGTAAAATGTATACCAGTTTTTAAGTCTAATCAATGCCTTTCAAATAAAAAAAGTTGCATCAAAATCCGTTCAATAGTTTTTGTGTGATGCGCAAACAAACAAACAGAAAAAAACTAAAAAAAATGTTATTTGCTTAGACAGCCTATTACAGTCATTTTTTCTCAAATATCTTAAATATACAGACACAGCTCTGTTACAGCTTTATAATAGTATAAGACAATAAGCAACTAGACGCAGCCCCAAGTACCAGTCAGTATAAAACATATTATATAAAATCTATGGTATAACTGCCCTGGTGATGTAGCGGTAGTGTATGCGACTGCTAATCATGAGGTCTCGGGTTGGATCCCCGAGTCGGGCAATGTTGTTGAGCTTTTTCCTAAAAAGAAAAATTCTCAGTAGCAGCCCGGAGTTTGGAAATGTGCCCGGTAGACGTCAATAGGCTCGCCCCCTATTACGTGGGACTTAAACATAGCTGGCGAGTCGTGGGTGTGTAATACACCTCTGACTACCCCTTCGGGGAATACATAATGCTATGTTTATGGTATAAATAATAATATACTTACATACGTTGTGTGGCACTATAAAACAATATAACGTTTCACTTATAAAAGACACGAGCACAAAAATGTATTTTTAAAAGCTTTTAAGTATCACTGTTTGTATACAAAAAGGATACGCCAATAAGGAGGTGGTGGTTATTAACATCCTTCACGATTACGTGTTGAAAATAAAATAAGTCATTGTTCAAAGGCGCACATAACACGTGCGAAGATATTGGCTGCATGCTTGAGACTGTCGAAACACTCGGCACTTCGCGCTGTTATCGGGACTCGCGTAGAAATCGAAATATCCTGTACTAGTCCTTACTAATCTTAACAGGTATTATAAATGAGAAAGTGCGATTGTTTGTTAGTTTGTTACCTTTTGACGCCGTAACTACTTTTTCATTTATAGTCCAGAGAAGGATATTGACTGATGTTTATCTCTGAAAATGGAAGGTTTCTATGGGACTCGGAAGGTGTCAGCAGTGATTACTTAGCGGTAAAACCAAGGAAAAAAGAACTGCCTCGGTGGTGTAGCGGTAGTGTGTGCGACTGCTGACCATGAGGTCTTAAATTCGATCCCCGGAATGGGCAATGGTATGGAACTTTTACGTAAAAATAAAAATTCTCAGTAGCAGTCCGGAGTTTGGAAATGTGCCCGGTAGACGGCCATAGGCTCGCCCCCTATTACGTGGGACTTAAACGTAGCTGGCGAACCGTGGGTGTGTAATACACCTCTGCCTACACCTTCGGGGATACATGCGTGATGCTATGTATGTAAAACCAAGGACTACAAAGACAGTATCGAGGTCGATCCCCCATCCAAAGTCCAGACCTCGTACGGCACAAACCTCGAAATTTTCGAGATTTTTCGAATTATGTGTGCATTTGTTTACAATTTATCACTGCTCAGTGAAGAAAACCATCGTAAGGAAACCTGCATGCCTGAGAGATTTTGCTCAAGGGCTTGTGAAGTCTGCTATTCCGCATTGGGCCAGCGTGGTGGACTATGGCATCATGAGAGGATACCCGTGCCCAATAGTGGGACAGAAAATACTACAACATATCATCACGCAATTTCCCTTGCGGGGTCGGCAGAGAGAACAGAGTACTATTTTTGCATACATCTCTCGCTTCCTCAACATTCATAACTCTCTTCATCCTCCTAACTCCACCTTCCTTCAATACATGACCGATTTGGTCTAGGTTCTTGTCTCCCCCTGCCTACCTACATCCTTCCACATTCGCATTGTATATCTTCTTAACCAGTCGCTCGTCCGACATTCTTTCCACATGTCCGAACCATCGGGGCATTGCCTTTCGAATCTTTCAGAAAATGAGTGGAAATTGATGGGATGGGTAGTCTTGTGTAGATATATTATAGGAGTATATTTATATTTGTGTAGAGACATATAGATCAGCGACTTATGACTATCTTGATGGTCTAGTGATGGTGTATGTGACCGCGGATCATGAGGTCATGGTTCGAATCCCGGGTACGGGCCAACAAAAAGTTATACAGATTTTCTCTCTTGAATTTAGGTAGTAGGTCACCCTCGTGCTTCCGATTGTACAGAAAGTCGTTGGACTTGCGACTCCTCTTTCTCCGGTAGTGTCGAAATCGAGTCCTATAAAACTAAGAGAGTGAGCAAACAGAAAGTGCACTAGTGTTTGCGTGCACTTTGATATTTCCTAGTGGTGTAGGTAGTGTGTAGTGGTTAGGTTAATCGATGAACGCTGGCTGCATGCACGAAAAAGTGTCACGTTCCGAAAAATGCATGGCGAACGATGCATTGTTTGTGAAACTCTCAGAAAACATATATGACGTTATCACGTAAAATTATCGTCCGTAAACCGACTGTACAGACAACCATATAGTTTTTTTTTTAAATCGGATGTCCACGCAGGCGATGTTGCTGGCTGAAGCTAGTACATTATCTATTCATGTATGTTTTATAAAACACGTAAACAAACATTATTTATACTGTACCGCATGTAGTAGGTATGCAGTTAACGATCTAACAGTTTATAATTTCCCAAAATAAGCTCAGCGCTGAGTGTGAGAAATGACTCACATTTAAAAAATGAAAATGGCGGAAGAAAATTGTCGGAGTAAGTTGTTGTCATGAAAAAGCTTTTAGTATATTAAATATAAACACGTAATTTAAACGGCAATAATAATAAAAAATCATGAGGTCTCGGGTTCGATCCCCGGGTCGGGCAGCGTTATTGAGCTCTTTTTGTTATAAGAAAAAATCGGAGTTTGGAAATGTGCCCGGTAGACGGCAATAAGCTCGGCCCTAATAATTTGGGACTTAAACAAAGCTGGCGAACCGTGGGTGTTTAATATATACACCTCTGCCTACCCCTTCTGGGAATACAGGCGTGATGCTATGTTTATCAATGCTCGGTAAAGGAAAACATTTTAAGGAAAACTAATCTCTCTTACCATGAAAGGAGACCTATGCCCAATAGTAAGCCAGAAAAAGGGTTGTAAAAACTAAATAAGAACTTAGCATGTTCGCAATTTACTGATCGTTGGTACCAGGTGGAGGTACTCATTTATGATTGGGTCTGAGCGGGTCAGTAACACCGTGTTCTGTGCGACCAACCACGGAACACACCTCACCTCGTGTTTCGGTTCTAGCGAGAGATGCCATTAAGTTCTCCATATCCTACCTTAAATGGTAAGCAGCGGCTCGTATTGTCAGTATTGTCGAGAAGAGTAAATGCGGGAAATAGAGTGAACGGAGCATTGGGACAACTTCTCAGAAGCCACCACCTCAGCCAGAAGGCACGTATCATAATACACAACGTAGTGCTTGTCCCAACTTTATTATATGGAAGCAAGAGTTGAGTATGCAAAAAGGAGCATGAGAGTAAAATTAATGCGGTTGAAATGCGATCTCTGCGGATAATTTGTGGAGTGAGGCTGAAGGACATAGGTACAGGGGGAGACACAGGCTCACCTACCTAGACCAAATCAGTCATGTATTGGAGGAAGGTGGAGTCAGGAGTCTCCGAAACCGGCGAGCGTGTATAAAGACAATTATGAATGTTAAAAAATAGAGCCTTTTGACACTCTGTTCTCTAAGTGCAAATTGTTTTAATAGATGGCATTATACATGTATTCGGAATGGACGTGTTAAGAATTTCTTAAGATATCACCCGTGTAGAGATAAAGTTTTCCGCTCCAATAAATTATTTTCTAATTTACATTCTCACACTTCTTGTTCTAGTCATATAATCTGCTCACAAACCAAGCAGCTGTATTAAATAAACAATTTAATTGCAGTTAACATTTCAGTACTGAAAGATTTTTCTAATTTCATCTTTACGATTGTGCTGACAGACGGACTGTAAATATTTCTACGGAGTTACTTTTGGACTACGTAAATTTTGTTAACTAGTGTGTTTTGCGTTTTTGCTGGGAAACTGTGTTTGGTTTAAAGAGTTTTATGTTATTTCAGGGTAACGATATTAGCATCAAAGCGTTGCGAGGTTTAAATAGACGTGTTAGTCATCATTCGTTGTACACATTTATTTAATTATAGTTCTTATGTTACGCTAAGGAATACTTTAAAACATGATCCTATTAATATTTGTTTACTGTGATGTTTATTGAACTAATATACTATAGTTAGCGTCAGCCTTTTTTCGTTTGGAAGAAAATGTAACTAACTGCACACCGCGTCATTCGGGGCAACAAACAGGATAGTGTGGGGCCCTCACCCACTAAATAAACCAGCCGTGTGCTGTCTCTCCGCCTGTATTAGCGGGCCACTGGAACTGTATGACTTTAACTCAGTGGTATGTTAGCTTCGGCCTGCGGTTTCGTTTGCGTTTAGGCATATCCCACAGCAACTCCTTACCAAGATGAAATAAAATTATTTCATGTGTTTATCCATGCCATAATTTTGAAGTGAAAACTTCTTTAGGCGCGTTGAGCAGTTTTTGGGGTGAACAAAAATCATGGAACTCGCGTTATCGTCACCGAACTCTCCGATAGAATTGAAAACGAAGTAACTTGTGAATTGTTATTAACTAATGGTCGTGTATTATAAAGCTGTAACAGAGCTGTGTCTGTACATTTAAGACATTTGAGAAAAAATGACTGTATTAGGCTATATAGACGTGTCTGAACACAAAACAATTATTTTTAGATATTTTGTCCACTTCTTTACAAAGCAAAAATGGCCAAACATAATATTCTAATAGCTCGACGATACAATTCACAAGTTACTTAGTTTTCACTTCTATCGGCAGTCCCCAAAGACTGCCCCGCATGTTTTTTTAATAAACCTACCAATTTTTATTACAAATCAAATCCGGTTTTTACAGTATCTACTACTAAAGCATGTACATATATGCTACAAGTATAGAGCATAACCTGTAGAGTTGTATATATGCAATAATACCTACGATGTTTTTTTATTGTTGTCGTTTATGAAACGTTAAAAGTCAATGCAGATCTGACCTCTGGCTATAAATGTTGTAATCGCTTACCATCAGCTGGCAATATGCTTTGTTTGCAACCCACATAGTATACAAAAAAAGACAATATGGTTTTCTGTAAAGTCGGTTTACGGGCGATAATTTTACGTGATAACATCATATATGTTTTCTGAGAGTTTCACCAAGTGAAATACTGATAGAAATCGAATGGTACATATAAAAAGGTATGATCACGCGTGCTGCTATATAATAATTGAGATATGCGCGTTGCCCGGGACGAGTTCGGGCGAAGAATATGTTGGTTAGCAGCGCGGCCGGACGCCTCCCGCAGACGCTCTTCAGCCCGCGGCTCTCTTGTGGGCGCGAACATCAAACAATGCATCAGTTGCCATACATTTTTCGGAACGTGAGATTTTTTCGTGGGTGCTGCTGGCGTTCATCGATTTATAAGACGTTATCACGTCACAAAACCAAGCTCAAATATTAAAGCTATTGATATTGGCGCACATAAACCTTTAATAAAAGATTATGATATGCATATGATTTCTATTGGAACAGCCTATAAATCTGCAAATACAGAAGAGTTACACAACGCCTCTATAAAGGAGTTTGCTTATAGCATTAATGAGCATTTTGTCTCATTCAAAATTCATCCAAACGTCCCACGCTGCTTACTTAAATAATGAAATTTCACAATTGGAACTTCCTAATGGACGACTTGATCACTCAGTAGAATCGTCGCACCTGTATTTAAGAAATTCATGTAATTTATTTGATTAATGAGAGCAATCCATTTAAAAACTTACTCTCCAGGAGTCTTCTTTTTATTTTTAATTTATTGCTTTCCCTTTCTAATTTTTCACAAGATTCTTTTTTCGAATTTCCTAAATTCTTTTTTATTTAAGTAATGATTCTCATTTTTGTGCGGAAACGGATTTACGCATGCCTCTTGTCAGAGAAGGTATGTAGAACTCCCGACGCAGACCCAAACATATTATAATAATCCCCTATTTAGACTCATTTTAAAATTTGCCAAAACCAGAAAAAGAAAATGATAATTTCTATTATAATAGATTTTTGAAGAGGAGCATCAATAAGAACTTGGTTTCGACATATAAATAAGCCAATAAAAATGAATGCCGTAGCCAGTAAATGCTAAAGGACACGTAGAAAATGTTTTATTTGTAATGAGGCAGAAAAGAAAAATGATTATATTTAGCTGTCAAATGCTAAAAGACATATACAAAGATTTACAATTCCGCATTCATGTTCATAGCAGTAATAAAACTTACCGAAATATAAATGAACCAATGCAAATAATTTTTGAAAGACGGTCTTGATTGTACGTAATAAAAAGATCATAAAGGGAAATGGAAATCTTTGAGCAGGCTCTATGGTAATTTAACAGCTAAAACATCTCCCCCGGTTTAGTATAAGATGCAGGTTCACTTTCTGCGCGCTAAGAATACGAAATGTTCAATAATATAGGAACAAAACAGAGGATTTCTGCGAGCGGGAGCCGAACCTACGTCCCTTCCAATCTGGGTATGAATTCCTCTCACGACTCACGCCACCTATCGGATGCATTTACATACATTATTCCAATATAGTAAGTTTAATTTTGCAATTAAAATTCATACTATTTGATGGCGCGATTTTTTAAATATTTGTATCTGTATTTTACAACTTACATCTCAGCTACTTTAAAGAACAAATTATTTATGAAAGTGGAAAAAGAGAGGTTTACTGTGAGCAGGATCGCACTTTCACAATTAATTTGTTCTATATAGGTATAAAGTTAGAAAAAGTTTAAAAAAAACATAGCATCACGCCTGTGTTCCCCGAAGGGGTAGGCAGAGGTGTATTACACACCCACGATTCGCCAGCTATGTTTAAGTCCCACGGGGCGAGCCTATTGACGTCTACCAGGCACATTTCCAAACTCCGGGCTGCTACTGAGAAATTTTCTTTTTAGGAAAAAGCTCAGTAACATTTGCCCGACCCGGGGATAAAAAGTTAGTCTATGGTAAACTCTACAACATCCAATATTACGTTTACCGTCTAAATCTAAATCTACCAGATAAAAGGTACATCGGGCAAGGCGGCGTGCTCGTTTGCAGTTTCGCGAACATTCATTATCTTAAAATGTTTCAAATGATGTAAAAGGGTTTGCGATATTTTGACCTTAAATTATTTTTTTAGATGTAAAAGGGAAATTGATATTGTTCCTCAAAGTTTATAATAACGTTCGCTAAAGGTGCGAGGGTATAATCTGCAGCTTATTTTGATGAACTCATAAATAGCTTTGCCTCGTTTTCTTGCCTATGTTTAGGCAAGGAAACGAGGCAGTGTGGGGCCTTGCCCACTAATTAACTCGCTGTGTGCCGTCTCTCCAACCGTACTCGGCGGACCACCATTACCACTTTGCTATTCGCTTCGGTAGTTTCAAAACAATGCTACGGTCAACCCATAGATTACATTTCTATCATTGTAAAAAAAGATTTAGGCGTAAATGAGAAAGGTTTGTTTTTTGATAAGATAATGACAGAATAAAAACGTTAAAGAAAAGTGTAATGCTGTCTATTTTCGAATGCCGATTATTTGAGCGTTTCTAAAAATAAATGGTTTGAGTTTAGAGATTTATTACTTAGAAAATCTTTTTCGATTTTATGCTCTATTGGATGCTCCTAACTTTTAACACGATTCTTTTTGGAGTGTGATCTTACAGGTACATTTGGTAGATTTTAGATGTTTTGATATGTATTTTAGCACTTCATGTGCTCAGATACTTTTAATGAACAAATTATTTGTGAATATGGAAAAAAAAGAACTCTTTTTCCACATTCAGAGAATTAGATGGGTAACATTTTATGTGTTCGCATAAAATATTCACAGGATGAAAATATTCACATCTGAGACCTCGTGATCCGCAGAGACATACGCTACTGATAGACCACCGAGGCTTAGCACTACAGAATACGAAACTAGTTAAACAGTACCAAAAGGTTGGAATGATTTATGAATCATGCTAAAGATCAAAATGATGCATCCATTACCTACGTATTGAAGCGAATATATTCTTAGCAGTAAATGTGTTTTTGTCTGTTTACTAGTATAGTTTGTTTATAATCTTACAATTTATGTCAGTGTTTCTTGTTATTTTTAACACTAGGAAACAGTTTCATCAAAAATATTAGATAAAAATTAAAAATAGTAAAGCGCAAATTATAATTTGTGAATAAGGAAAAAGAGTATTTTAGTACGAGCGGGAATCGAACCTGCGTCCCTTCCTTTCCGGGGAAGTGCTCTGATCTATTGAGCTATCGTAGCATTTCTAGAAATACCGAATTTCCTCACCACATTTGTCTTAACGACCAACGCCATCTATCGGCAATGCATTTACATGCATTCATGCAATGTAGTAAGTTTAATTTTGCAATTAAAATTCATACTATTTGATGGCGTGATTTTTCAAACATTTTTCCCCGGAAAGGAAGGGACGCAGGTTTCAAGTGCTAAAATATAGATCAAAATAGTAAAGCGTTTATTATTATTTTTATTAGCCGTCACGCGTACACACATTTTGTTACATGAGAGAGTAACGAAGACTAACTTTTGGCACACGGTATAGATAAGTCCTTAATCTAAAATAGGTCCTTAAATAACACAACACACAAACATAGCATCACGCCTAAATTCCCCGAAGGGGTAGGCAGAGGTGTATCACACACCCACGACTCGCCAGCTATGTTTAAGTCCCACGTAATAGGGGCCGAGCCTATTGACGTCTACTGGGCACATTTCCAAACTCCGGGCTGCTACTGAGAATTTTTCTTTTTAGGACAAAGCTCAATAACATTGCCCGACCCGGGGATCGAACCCGAGACCTCATGATTAGCAGTCGCATACACTACCGCTACACCACTGTCTAAACCTAACATCTTAATACAGTCCACTTAAACCAATCATGTATGACAGAGTAGTGTCAATTAAATATTCCTACAGTATAGACGTGTTGCGTATTTTTTATTCACCCAACTAATAAACTCAACCTTATCGCTCTAAACACCACCGAGGCAGTTTAGGTGTCCTTAAATCATCTAGAAAATAGACACTGGCGCTGAAGCGTATCGCGATAAAAACGTATTTTTATAATTTATAATTTGTGATTAAGGAAAAAGAGTATTTTAGTACAGGCGGGAATCGAACCTGCGTCCCTTCCTATCCGGGGAAGTGCTCTAATCCACTGAGCTACAGTACTATCTTTTAGACATACCCAATCTCCTTATCACATTTGTCTTAACGACCAAACGCCCTCTATCGGAACGCATTTACATGCATAAATCCAATATAGTAAGTTTAATTTTGCAATTAAAATTCATACTATTTGATGGAATGGTCTAAAAGATAGTACTGTAGCTCAGTGGATTAGAGCACTTCCCTAGGGATATAGGCTATTTGATAGGAAGGGACGCAGGGGGGGCCAGGTTCGATTCCCGCCTGTACTAAAATACTCTTTTTCCTTAGTCACAAATTATAATTTGTACTTTAAGAGTAGCTGAGCATGTCAAGTGCTAAAATATAGATCAAAACGTATTTTTATAGTCTACATTTGTCCGTGCGGTGATAGACTAAGAATACAAGTGTCACCACCCCATTCTTTCTCGCGGGCGTCGTATGAGGCGGCTAAGGGAAGTAAGCAATTATCATCCATTGTATGACTGGTGGTAGGGCTGGGTACCAAGTGGGAGTACTCACTTGGTATCGGGCCCGAGCGGGTTGGACCACCATCTCCCGTGTGACCGGCCATGAAGCACATCGTTGCGTTTTGGCTGTAGCAGGAGATAGCTATTTATTCTTTCATTTCATATCGGTAAAATGAAATGGTGAGCAGCGGTTTGACAATACTCTCGGTATAGTTTAGTCCATGAGCGACCGTTACCATTTACCATCGGGTCGACTATGGCACGTCTGCCACTACATGCAATAAAAAAAATGGTATTGTAGATATTAAAAAATAATTTTTGAGACCAATTTGAGTCTGACACAAAACGAAACCATGAATAGGCACACTCCTTTGTTACTTTTTAATTTGCTCGTGACGTGTACTGAAAATCAACCTTATAAAAAGTTCCGTATAGAAGGTAGGATTCAAGTATAAATGAGCTGGGTTGAATAGGGAAATACTACCCTCTTAAATATTAACGTACTAAAGTAACAGCAAATATTCCTGCTGTTACGTTCGGTGAGTGAGAGTGCCGGAAACACAAATGTAGTACCCCACCTCGTCACCTTTTTATTTCGCCTCCTTTTCCTTGGGTTGAAAACGCACGATTGATGCTCCTAGTGTTTCTAGACTCTATAGGTGTTACATTTGTAGTATAAAGAAAAAAGATTACTGTAAGAGTAGTGAGGGTCGCAGAAATCCCTTTCTATCAGACCCGAACATTACGATCCAATTGAAAACACGTGTCGCTTTGTATTAATGATTCAATTACATTAGGAATCAACCCTTAACAATTGAAAGGGGCAAAGGTTTAAATAGGTTATATTGCTATTTTCGGATTTTGCAGGTAAAATGGAACATATTTCGCGTCAATTGGCAAAATAGTTTTAAATCAATAGTGGTATAGTTCGTGAGGGTGCTATAGTGGCTTTCAAAAGGCAGAGATAAGTAATATAACTATTACGGCGTCTCAAGCGGTTGCCCGCAAATTCGCAATTTCGAAATTCGAATTTATTGTGATGTATTAGATGAGGATAGCTGTGTCGAAATTTTGAATCAGGAAAGTTGTGTTCAAATTTTTTATTAAATTTAGGCATAAACATATTAAAGCTTTAAGTATATGTTGTTTTGCGTGTAGAATGCGAGATATTATGACAGAGAAAAACTGGAAGCTTTCGATATATGGTGGGAGGGTACAGAAGTGATGAATGAGTAGTTCGTACTTATTGAGAGCGCAAAACGAAAAAAAACACTGTATTTGCAAAGAGATAATTGGCATACCGTAGATTGCCGTATTTATAAGGCATAATCTAGCAGTACACCCAGACGAAATTGCGGACATCATCTAGTATTAAATAAAAACCAAAAGAATATTATACACAAATCTAATACTTATAATAAAATTATAACAAACCGATGTCTGTATATCTGCATTATTGAAGAAGAAATAATGTGGGGTGTCTTTATTAGTAGAGCAACAGAAGCCAAAACAACATTTATTACAATTTGTGTCTGTCTGTTTGCGTGTTTGTTCGCGCATTACGGAAAATCTACTGTACGGATTTTAATGAAATTATTACCATATCGGGAACCCGAGATATAACTTATAAACACATAATATATGAATGGATTTTAATTAAACTTCCTTTTGGTTAATTGCTCTTGACTAGACTTAAAATCTGGTTTACATTTTATATCGCTACTATATCGGGAATTCGAGATTTAACCTAAAAACAAGTAATATATGAACGGATTTTAATGTAACTTTTTTATATTTATATGCGTACAAAGTTGCGGGAAAAAGCTAGTACTCTACTACAAAGCAATATGGTAAGTTTCAAACTACAAAACTATTGAGCGTAGATAAAATGTAGGTGTGAAACAGTTTACAGTATAGCAGTTACCTGCAGATGTACGAACAAACACTTCGCTATCGCACAACTTCATGTTCTCGAGCATAAAATGGAACGTCACAACCAGACCGCAGATTGTTTTCATGACTTTGTGTAGTTTTATTTTGTAACATAAAACAGACACCAGAATTATTTGTACATACTTTATTGTTGCAGAATTTATTAAAATTGAACTGAATCTTTCTTACTTACGACACTGACAGTGAACATTATAACATTTACCTTATTACTTTATAAGTATTATTTAATTTATATTTATATATAACTAACCTTTGCCCGCGGCTTCGCCGCAGCCAAAAGCTAGTTTTTAGGCTATAGGTATCTCAAGTTCCCGATATAGTAGCGGGATAAAATGTTTACCAGTTGTTGAGTCTAATCAAGGGATACCAAATAAAAAAAGTTGCATCGAAATCCGTTCAGTAGTTTTTGAGTGATGCTCGAACAAACAAAATGACAAACAAAAAAATCTAAAAAAAATGCGTTTTATGTTTAGATCGCTACTATAAATATATTATAATATATTTTCTCAAATATATTAAATGTAGCTCTGTTACAGCTTTATAATATACTAGCCTTTAAAAGCTAGTTTTTCGATTATATCTCAGGTTCCCGATATAGTAACGGGATAAAATGTCTACCAGTTTTTAAGTCAAATCAAGGCCTTTCAATAAAAGAAGTGTCCCGTGACCACGGCTGCTGCAACGCAGTTGAAACGTCGGGTAAAAGGTAGTTCATAATTTCACCTAATTTATACGCGAAAAAAGACCCGTTTATGCTACTTTAAATATGTGTACAATTCGCGAATCTTTAAAAGTTACTAAAAGAAGTTGCATCAAAATACGTTCACTAGTTTTTGTGTGATGCGCGAACAAGTAAACAGACAAAAAATCTAAAAAAAAATAGTTTTGTGTCTAGACACACCTATATAGCCTATTACAGACATTTTTTCTCAAATATCCTAAATGTACAGACACAGCTATGTTACAGTTTTATAATAGTATAGATAGATAATATGTTCGTGTGGTGACGGACTAAGAATACAAGTGTCACCACCCCATTCTTTCCCACGAGTGTCGTATGAGGCGACTAAGGGAAGTAAGCAATTATTATCCATTGCATGACTGGTGGTAGGGCTCGGTACCAAGTGGGAGTACTCACTTGGTATCGGGCCCGAGCGGGTTGGTACCACCATCTCCCGTGTGACCGGCCATGAAGCACATCGTTGAGTTTTGGCTGTAGCAGGAGAGCCGTTTATATTTTATTTCATATCTGTGAAATGCATTGGTGAGCAGCGGCTTGAAATACTCTCGGTATATCCATGGGCGACGGTTACCATTTACCATCAGATGGACCGTGGCTCGTCTGCCACTACATGCAATAAAAAAAGGAAAAAAAAGGTAAGCTGATATATTTTAATTGGCATTCTTCCTCATAGTAAGTGATAACCATCGCTCACGAACTTAACTTTACTAAGAGTCAACTGCTCATTGTTTCAATTCGCGGGTATAAAATTAAAGTATGAATCTCTCACTGCAACCAAATCACCCCTAGGTGTTTCACAGTCGGTCATATGGGGAACGGTGGTACCGACCCGCTCGAGCCCGATAACAATAGAGTACCTACTCACACTAGAAATGCAATGGGTGATAAGCGCTTATTTCGCTTAGTCATACACGCACAAAAAAACAGCTAGGCTATTCTGTAAGATTTCACTAGCGAACTCACTTATAAATTCGCAGTGAAAATACTATTAAGCAGGGGCCGGACAATGCCGAACTTGACGTATGGTTCCAGTTTATTACAAATAAAACGTCGCCATCTTATAAACAACCCGCGTAAATAAAAGAGCATTTGGATCCTAAACTGACGTAGAGGTCACTGTTATAAATTTTACAAGTGTCATTTTTACTATGGACGTAGTGTGTTTGATAAATGGAGGACCATCAATCCTTCATAACAACGTCAAGTTCGGCATTGTCCGGCCCCTGCTTAATAGTATTTTCACTGAGAATTCAGAAGTGAGTTCGCTAGTGAAATCTTACAGAATAGCCAAGCAGATCTAAAAGCGATTGTGAAGTGAGATTTGGATTCGCCGTCGGTGACTGCGATGGCTTAGTGGTCTAGAGCACATCTCCGGTTTGGAAAGGACGCAGGTTCAAATCCCGCTCGCAGAAAAGCTCCTTTTTTCCACTTTCACAATAAATTTGTTCTTTATTAGAATTGTGTTACGAAATCTTAGTGTTTTTCTCCGTTAGTAAATATCTATTGTTAGCAGTCTATTCTAGATCATTGACATTTAATAGCAAATAGTCAATAAAAATGCTGTTTATAGCACGTCTATAAGTTTCTGCCAATTTGTCTTTTGACGTCACCAGTGACGTCACCCTTTTATAGTTATAAATTATTAGTGTACTGAGCACACGTATCTATAGTCGATTAAATTGGGTCATCGAAAAATATCGTTACTGAGTTATAATAATAAGTTTAGTAATAGAAACGGTAACCATTATGAGAATTTTAGGAGAATCGAAGCCCATCCTCCACTTAATCCTCTTTATCATCCTTATTATACACGATACTTCTTCTCCATTTATTTATCCTTCCTATCCAGTTCGTATTCTAGTTTTAAAGAAAAATTCTCAGTAGCAGCCCAGTGTTTGGAAATGTGCCCGGTAGACGGCAATTTATAGGCTCGCCCCCTATTTCGTAGGACTTAAACATAGCTGGTGAATCGTGGGTGTGCAATACACCTCTGCCTACCCCTTCGGGGAATACAGGCGTGGTTTATGTTGTGTTTTATCTTGTTCGCCATTCCTTCTATCATCTTCGTTTTCCATGTCCCTTTATATCTATGCCCTGCAGAAATTATTTTCGGAAATAATACGAGAGGGACTCATGTCTTCTTACGTAATCATACCACAACTACTCAATTAGAAGTCATATATATATATAATAGGTATATATTTATATACCTAAAAACCCACCCAACAACCCCATTTTTTAATCAAATAATATCTTATCTTAGTAGCAGAAATAAATTACTTTATCCAAACGAAACGCCAATGTTTGTACTGGACAACGTCGTCAAGTCCGCGTGCATAAATGAGAAGTATAAAATACGAAGCCACGAGCAGTAGGTATTTGAACATGCGGCGCTTGAAACCTTCCTCGTGGCTATCATTGTCTATATCAGATTATCGCACTTTGTGTTGTAGAAATGGACTGTAAATCTATCCTATTATAAAGCTGTAACAGAGCTGTGTATGTACATTTAAGATACTTGAGAAAAAATTACTGTACTTAATAAGCTATATAGGCGTATCTACCCACAACACATTTTTTTTATGGAATTTTGGTCTTTTTGCTCGTTCGCGTATCACGCAAAAAACTACTGGACGGATTTTGATGCAACTTTTTTATTTGATAGCTCTTTATTACAGTTAAAACTGGTATACATTTCATCCCGCTACTATATCGGGAACCTGAGATATAACCAAAAACTAGCTTTTGGCTGCGCCGGAGTTGCAGGCTATTTTATTATAAAGGCTTACAAATTACAAGTATTTCTATCCATGACAGAAACAGATCAAAACTAAGCAACACAAACGATGTCGAGATAAAGCAAAAATATATTGTCAATTTAAACAGGGGCATTGAAAAAGTAGAGATCTTATAAATAGGTTGAATCGGATTAGTATCTAGCAGAGTGAAAATTGGACATGCTATTCATTTAATGTTTTGAAGCTTTTTTTGTCATAGTAGTCCTTACGTTTTTTTCTTTTAAAATGGCAGTAGGCCTATCCTCACTTGTTGCTCAATACAAATAAATAGGTAACTTGCTGTCGTGTTTATTGGACTGCTACTAGCTTTTACCTTGGGCAACACCACTGAAGTTAGTTATTTGGTTATAGTTCTGGTTTCGGATTTATTAGCGATTAGTCTTTCTAGTTTTTAGATTATACCTCAGGTTCCTGATATAGTAGCGGGGATAAAGATAACCAGTTTTTAAGTCTAATCAAGAGCAATCAAATAAGAAGTGTTGCATTCCATCCATCCATCCATCAGCCTTTTAAAAGTCCACTGCTGGACATAGACCTCCCCAAGAATGGGGGATAGTGCCGTAATCGCCACGCTTGGCGGGCGGGTTGGCGATCGCAGTGGATGTTGTTAATACTCGAAGGAGTGCTGCTGCCCACTCCCGGTGTTGCCTCAGTCGGCTCTTACGACTCCCATGGGTGGAGAGGGGTGAGACAATTCTAAAGCCAGCCCCACACGGCAAAGTTGCATTAAAATCCATTTAATAGTTTCTGCATGATGCGCGAACAAACAAATAAACAGACTAACAACATAAAACAAATTATTTTGTGTTCAGACACGCCTACATAACCTAATACAGTATTCACGTTCACCACGGCAAACGATGGTATGCAACCACTGAGTACTAATACTTGGTACCCGACTCTATCCAATGGGTGATAACAGCTTGCTTACACCTCGTAAAAATGGGATGGTGAAACTTGTAGTCTTAGTGCGTCACCACACAGATAAATATATACAAATTAGTATAATAATTGGCAGTAATGTTTAAATCAGTATGATGAACAATTCTATAGCTGTGAGGTTTACTAAGTGCTCTTCAAGTTTAAGAGATGCTGAAGTTTAAGTACTTTGAGTGGCACTGGTAGTTGGGAAGTTCAAAATGACAAAATGTATGTAATATTCCCTGTTTAAATTGACAATATATTCCCTTCAAACATTATTAGTTTAACACTTACACGATAATTATCACAGGAGAGATTCTAGTTACTACTAAAGTAATGTAACATAGTTCCAGTGGCCCGCCAATAAAGGCGGAGAGACGCGGCAGATTTAAGTATTTAGTGGGCGAGGGCCCCACATTAACCTGTCCGTTGGCCCGAACGACGGGGTGTGCGTTTAAGAACATTTTTTCCCACTTTAATAACAAAAAGAGTGATTCTTTTATATTTTGTTGCTTATGGTGACAAGGCTTACCATTACATTTCACAGATATGAAATAAAAGAATTAACGGTTATCTCTTGCTACAACCAAAACACATCGTTATGTTCATGGCCGATCACACGGGAAATGGTGGTACCAACCCGCCCGGGCCCGCTAGCAAGTGAGTACTCCCACTAGGCCTCGTACGACACCCGTAGGAAAGAATACGGCACACGACTGGCTTATTTAGTGTTGTGAGTGCCCCACACTACCCTGTTCGTTAGCCCGAATTATATGTATTTAAGATTATTTAGAGGATTCTGTTTTAATAAATTTATAATCCACGAATAAATTCACTTAATTTATAATTTTGTATACATATCGTTGTTAAAAAAAATGTTTAATATATATATTTTTTTAAACGTCCTCTGGTTCCAAACTAAGCTTAACGCTACCAGATTACGGATATAATACATATATTAATTTTATTTTATAAATACATACATATAATATAATAGATAGGATACACCCAGACGCAGTACAAATATCTGTGTTCACACAAATAATTGTCCTGAGTGGGAATCGAACCCACGACCTCGTGCACGGAAGTCGGTTACACTACCGACTACGCCACGAGGCCCGTCTATATACCCCGATTATAATATATAATTTATTAAATTTTTGTAATTTTGTATGTAAAATACAACAACTGATTTTAGTTATTATGATTTTTGTATATCGTTATGGGGAAATACCTAAAATTAGCCTTAGTATTGGAAGTTATTTTTTTTTAACACTACGTGGGTGGTAAACAAGCATACGGCCTGTTGAGCTGATGGTAAGCGGTTACCCTAGCCTATAGACGCTAGCAACACCAGAGGTATCACCCGCGTGTTGTCATCTCCATGAAAAGTGGTAGGATGGGGAAAGGAACGATAATAAGAAGAGAATAGAAAGGAAACTAAAGAGATGATAGGAAGGATAATAAGGAGAGGATAGGGAGGTTTGGGCCTCCGGTGCTCACACTCACTATACGAAACACAATGGTAGGATTACGTACCGTTGTTTAACGCTGATATTCTGTGAGAGTGGAGCCGGCCCATTCATGCTCGAACAAGCAAGGTTCTACCACGTGAAATTAAACTGTAAGCAGCGGGTTGGCAATGTTCTTAGTAACCGGCCATGAAGCACATAGTTGCGTTTTGGCTGTAGCCGGAGACAGCCGTTTATTCTTTCATTTCATATCGGGGAAATGAAATGGTGAGCAGCGGCTTGACAATACTCTTCTCGGTATAGTTGAGTCCATGAGCGACGGTTACCATTTACCACCAGATGGGCTGTGGCCAGTCTGCCACAACAAGCAATAAAAAAAAATGTAGGTATAGCTAAACCCATGAGCTGCCGGTACCACTCACCATCAGGTAGGCCATGGCTATTCTACCACCATATACAATATAAAAATGTGTAAAGTATGTGTTTTACCATGCATGCTCTTGAAACATGGGCATCTATGAAAATTGTATTATAGTGATATTCGCCAACTGCTTCTGTGATGCAGTGGTAGTGTGAGTGACAGCTAATCATGAAGTCTCAGGTTTGATCGCCGAATCGGGCAGTGTTATTGAGCTTTTTTGTAAAAAGAAAAATTCTCAATAGCAGCCCGGAGTTTGGAAATGTGCCCAGTAGACGGCAATAGGCCCGCCCCCTATTACGTGGGACTTAAACGTAGCTGGCGAACCGTGGGTCACCTCTACCTACTCCTTCGGGGAATAGAGGCGCGATGCTATGTTTTTGTTTTCGACACCAGTGTCACCATTCGTAATTCCAGCCAAGCCAGTACTTACGCGTATTCCAAGATAAACTTAACAAACTTGCCGTCATTAAAACAATCTGTAGTCTAGCTGCGAAGTTTCATTTCAAGCTTGGGAATTACAAGTGTCTATCTGTTACGTTCCTTTATACGCAACTTGTTCTATTGTATCGCGTTTCTCAGGTATTCGGATTATCTCTGTGTAGATTGTATTGTGGCCTAAAATTTGTAGTTTGATATTCTGAATGGGTGCTTGGTTTCTTTACCACATTTTCTTTGTTTTTCTGATAAAACTGATAACATTTAATCTGGTAAACTTGAGATAACAACTGCTTCTGATGTTCACAAGAACGTTTTAGTTGTATTCCTGGTTCTTGGCTTCATAAGCGCCACATCTACCACTTATGATCAATTGAGCCTACCTTCTGAAATAAAATATACCTGTAAAAATCCTAACAGGTCTTTCAAAATTATTTTATGTTATCAATTTTGTTACATACTATATCTATTAAATAGGGGAAGAAGATCTGTCTGCTGACATGATCAAGCTTGGAGATCCTGTGTCTTTCCTAGTGGTTCTTAATTTATATGATTAGGTCAACAACGTTTACTTCATCTTGTCTGAGACTAATACCCCTATTGATCTGTATTTTAGCATTTGACATGCTCAGCTATTTTGAAGAACAAATTGTTTGTGAATGTGGAAAAAGAGAAGTCCCCGTTCCGCAAATTTCAAGTTTTTATATTATATCTCAGGTTTCGATATAGTTGCAGAATACAAAGCATACCAGTTTTTAAGTCTAATCAAGAGCTACCAAACAAAAAAGTCGCATCAAAATCTTTTAAGTAATATTTACCGCATCTGCGTGATGTGCGACCAACCAGCCAAAAAATTCAAAAAACATATTTTGTGTCCAGATACGTCTTAACATGAACAGATACAGGTACAGATCCATCCATCCATCCATCAGCCTTTCAACGTCCACTGCTGGACATAGGCCTCCCCAAGAGAACGCCACAACGAGCAGTCCTGTGCTGACCGCATCCAACGGCTCCCCGCGGCTTTGACCAGATCGTCGGTCCATCTGGTGGGGGGCCGTCCTACGCTGCGCCGTCCGATACGTGGTCGCCACTCGAGAACCTTCCTTCCCCAATGGTTGTCAGTTCGTCCAGCGATGTGGCCTGCCCATTGCCACTTCAGCATGGCAACTCGGCGGGCTATGTCGGTCACTCCCGTTCTCCTACGTATCTCCGTATTACGGATTCGATCACGTAGGGAAATACCAAGCATAGCCCGCTCCATGGCCCGCTGAGCGACTTTGAGCTTTGAAACGAGGCCAACATTCAGAGACCACGTCTCTGTTCCGTATGTCATTACTGGTAAGACACACTGGTCGTAGACCTTTGTTTTCAGACACTGCGGAATATTGGACGAGAAGATCTTCCTTAGATTCCCGAACGCTTCCCAGCCGAGTTAGATTCGTCGATTGACCTCTTTCTCAATGTTGTGCCTACCTAACTGGACTGTTTGTCCCAGGTAGACATAGTGGTTGACAACTTCGAGAAGCGCACTCCCGATTAGGACCGGTGTTGAAATGGCATGGACATTAGACATGACTTTCGTCTTGTCCATGTTCATTTTGAGACCCACTAGTCGGGAAACCCTGCTGAGATCATTGAGCATGGTACCAAGGTCCTCCAGCGATTCTGTCATGACTACGATGTCGTCGGCATATCGAAGGTGAGTGATGTATTCGCCAGGTACAGATATTTTCCTCAAATATCTTAAATATACAGACTTTTTTCTTTACAGTTTAATAATAGCATAGGAGTAGTTTAGTGTCTAGAAGTAGACTAGTAGATTAGTAGAAAGTAGTACCTATTATTAGCAATGACAGTCATCCCGAACGAATTAGCGCGATAAATCTCTGTTATAACCGAGTCGTCATATCATTTCACTAGTACCGATTCCAAATACTTCAGCTCAATGACGTAGAAAGATAATAGTACCTATATTCAAACAAACGCTTAACATAGATCTTTCGATTCTAATAAATATCGTCAGACAATATATTGCGAATGTATATCTCCCTGATAAATGCCAGGTGTACATTTATATAATGTTTATATGAAATTCTATTTTCAGACTATGCTACATGACAGCGAGAAGGTATGAAAGACAGTATTGGTGTAAAGATGCGAAAGGGTATACTCCGATGGTTCGGACATGTGGAAATAATATTGGACGAGCGACTGATTAAGAAGATATATGCGAAAGTGGAAGGATGTAGGTACAGGGGGAGACCCTATATCTCACCTACCTAGACCAAATCAGTCATGTATTGAAGGAAGGTGGAGTCGGGAGTCTTAGATACCGGAGAGCATGTGTGAAGAGAATTACGAATGTTGAGGAAGCGAGAGATGTACGCAAGAAAGAATAGAGCCTTTTGGCACTCTGTTCTCTCTGCCTACCGAGCAAGGGAGATAGCGTGATGATAAGTAAGTAAGTATACATGATATGTGATATCTCTGTAACAGAGCTGTCTATAGGTTTGAGGTATTTGAGAGATAAAATAGAAAATAATGTTACCCCATTTTTTTTCCGTGTGGTGACGGACTAAGAATACAAGTGTCACCACCCCATTCTTTTCCCCGGGTGTCGTATGAGGCGACTAAAGGAACTAAGCAATTATCATCCATTGCATGACTGGTGGTAGGGCTGGGTACCAAGTGGGAGTACTCACTTGGAATCGGGCCCGAGCGGGTTGGTACCACCATCTCCCGTGTGACCGGCCATGAAGCACATCGTTGCGTTTTGGCTGTAGCAGGAGAGAGCTGTTTATTCTTTCATTTCATATCTGTGAAATGAAATCGTGAGCCGCGGCTTGACAATACTCTCGGTATAGGTAGTTAAGTCCATGGGCGACGGTTAACTTTTACCATCAGGTGGGCTGTGGCTCGCCTGCCACTAAATGCAATAAAAAAAATATTAATAACAATTACTGTAAAAAAAGTGCGGGGTGTTTGAACTTTGAAATCAAATTGATTATTAAACCCGCGGGTAGTCGCGCTTGGGTCGAAAAGACCCAGTACTCTAGTTTTCACGCCATAACTGTTTTTCTATTAGTTCATTCGTGCCGTCGCGCTAAGTACCTTCAAGTTGCACTATAGACTATCCGCACACCCCGCCTCAACCAGTTCCCACACGGGGTTTGGATGTGTCAAGGTGAGTACGGGTCGTTTCGACCCTTGTGCGACGTAATGTGTAAGTGTATGTTTTCATTTCAAAAAATATTATTTTGGTTTTATTTATTCGTAGATATGTCGCGAAATCATTTGAATGACCAAGGAATATTAAAGTACACGAGCAAGACATTGAAGGTGAAATTTCTTCGGAAATTGAAGACTATTTGGAGATTGACAACTATGGCTCAGATTCCTGTCAGAGTGGCGAAGATGAACTTTCTGAGGAAATATAGAATTTCAAACTTTCATGGTCACTTATAATTCTAAACGTTTTTACGGGATTTATACCATGTAAATTTTTACTTACGAGTTTCCGATATTTCGACACTGTTGCAAGCGCCATGATCACGGAGCAACTTTTCCTGAGGAAAGCGAAATTCCTGAATTTACTTCCAGCAATGTATCGGCAGTTTACTGCAAAGAAGACCCTATTTGAATGATGTGTCTTTGAGTTACATCCGTCAAGGTTACTACGTGGGTAGGAATGGTGCCCATTGGAGTATTGAAGAGCCTTCGAGAAATGTTCGCACACGTAGGCGCAATATCATAAGCCAAGCACCAGGGCCAATCAATGAAGCAAAAGATGCACTGACGCCTTTTGACTGTTGGTGCCTTAGGTTTCCTGACAATTTATTGTTTCTAGATTATATAAAAAAGTTAAAGTGATTGTTTAGTTCCTATATGGTAAAAAGTAAGATTTAGCAGTGATCTCTTGAATTTTGTGATTTATATTACTTTTTTTCTCGGTATAATAAAAATTTGTTATCTTTTCGCTTATTTTACTATCCTCTTTCTATTTAACTTACAAATACTCCTGAAATTTCATTAAGTTATTCAAAACAATACATTCAAAATCTGGGTCTTTTCGACCCGTATGCGACTGTTCATCACCTAAAAGGTGACGCGAGTGCCGGCGGGTTAAGATTATGGTAAAAAATAGAAAGGCTGCATGCATAGACTGAATGCGGCACGCGGAGAGTCTGACATTGCAGAAGTGTATGAGAAGCCTATCACCTGCAGTGCACTGCGGTTAGCTAATTGGTTATTTGAATGCATTTAGTACAATGTAACAGAGCTGTAAAATATCTTGGAAGTGTGATCCGTCAGGCACTATAAAATGGCTGGTTAAAATACTAAAGAAGGTGTTTTTTTTATTGCATGTAGTGGCAGACGAGACGCGGTCCATCTGATGGTAAATGGTAACCGTCGCCCATGGACTCAACTATACCGAGAGTATTGTTAAGCCACTGCTCACCATTTCATTTCACAGATATGAAATGAAATATAAACGGCTATCTCCTGCTACAGCCAAAATGCAACGACATGCTTCATGGCCGGTCACACGGGAGATGGTGGTACCAATTCGCTCGGGCTTGATATCAAATGAGTACTCTTGCTTGGTAACCAGCCCTACCACCAGTCGTGCAATGGATGAACATTGCTTACTTCCCTTAATCGCCTCATACGACACCCGTGGGAAAGAATGGAGTGGTGACGGTACTGACTCTTTCGGGTTCGGCAAACGAGTGATAACCAAGTGATAACTATAGAAAAACAAAAAAAAACTATTTATATATTTGGGAGTAAAAGTTCAGGTAAGTACGTCTTTTTTTAGTTTTAAAAAAATATTATAATATTATAAACTACCAAGGAGGCTTTATTTCGGAATGTCGTTCTCCGAAACTACCTGTATGAAAGAACATAAAATGTAAATATTTTTTAATGAAAGAATTAAGCCAGCAAAGAGAATTTGCTTGTGGCTGCGCTGGCGCATAAAAGAAAGTTGAGGGCGCTACCGTCGCGCGTTGATGCTGATTATTCGCCTATAACCACTCAGCTGACGACGACCAATCCATGTATCGCATTCATAAATATGGCGCGGTAACACAGTCAAACCAGAATAATAGCCGATAACCCGTAATTTTTCTCCATTTCAAAGGCCAATGCGGCCATTTTTTATAAATGTGACTCCACAATTTCAATGTAAATAGGTAAAGACAAAAGAGTTCGCTTTTGTCAGCTGGTTTATGATAATATTTTGTCCGTGTGGTGACGGACTAAGAATACAAGTGTTCCCCATTCTTTTCCACGGGTGTCTTACGAGGCGACTAAGGGAATTAAGCAATTGTCACTTATTGCATTACTGGTGGTAGGGCTGGGTACCAAGTGGGAGTACTCACTTGCTATCCAGCCCGAGCGGGTTGGTTTCACCATCTCCCGCGTGGCCGGCCATGAAGCACATCAGTGTGCTTTGTCTATAGCAGGAGATAGCCGTTAATTCGTTCATTTCATATTATATACCTACTTAAATTATGTGAAATGAAGTTTGAGTCTATAGGCTACGCTAACCGACCACTGAAGGAATGTAATATGGTTCCGGTGGCCCGCCAATATAGGCGAAGAGACGGTACATGGCGAGTTTATTTAGTGGGTGAGGGCCCCACACTACCATGTTCGTTGCTCCGAACGACGGGGTGTGCGGTTAGGTACATTTTTTTCCAGCTTAACAAAAAAAAAGGCACCGGTAACCGCTTATTATCAGAGTATGCTTATTTCCACTGAAGGAATGTAATATGGTTCCGGTGGCCCGCCAAAGAAGGCGGAGAGACGGCACACGGCGGGTTTCTTTAGTGGGTGAGGGCCCCACACTACCCTGTTCGTTGCCCTGAACGACGGGGTGTGCGGTTAGGAACATTTTTTCCCGCCTAAAAAAATAAAGGATATGCTTGTTTGTTACCCTCTTTGTATAAAAAATAAGAAAATATATATCAAACTTAAAACAATAAATAGGTTTGTTCCACCGCATACAACATTTATTTCTGCTATAATTTGTACATGGGAGCGGTCGGCTTTAATTATTATAATAAATTATCCTTGAATGCTTTTGATCTTATTAGCTTTATAACACGATAACATTTTCTTGAAATTACTGTTAATTCAACTATATTATGGTTAAGTACATTTAGCTCCTTTGTCTGTATTATAAAGCAGCAGCTGTAACAGAGCTGTGTCTGTACATTTAAGGAATTTTAGAAAAAAATGTCTGTAATAGGCTATATAGGCGTGTCTAAACACAAAACAATTTTTGTCTGTTTATCTGTTTGTTCACTCGCGTATCACGTAAAAACTATTGAAGGAATTTTGATGCAACTTTTTGACGTGATACCTACGGCTTATAAATCGATGAACACCAGCAGCATGCACGAAAAAGTCTCATGTTCTGAAAAGTGTATGGCGACTGATGCATTGTTTGATGTTCGCGCCCACAAGAAAGCGGCGGGCTCCGGGAGGGAGGCGGCCGGCCGCGCTGCCGATCGACCGGCCGACAACACATTCTTCGCCCGAACGCGTCTTGGGCAATACGCGTATCTCAATTATTGTATTGCAGCACGCGCGATCGTATGTTTTTGTATGTACCATTCGATTTCTATCAGTATTACATTTTGTAAAACTCTCAGAAAACATATAGTTCAAGCTTTAAGATTCTTCCAAGAGCTCAAAAAGTTGCGTTGAATGCCGTAAACTACGAGAAAATCGGTTCATTCATTCAAAAGTTATTTCGATTTGAAAATTCAACGAATAGTGTTTTATGAAATCTCTACGAGACAAAGCATAGAACAGTTATCTCTGAGCTCGGAGAGCTCAAAATGACACGAAAATTATTCTTTTTCATTACACATACTCTGAAAGCAGTCCTGAAGTTGCCAGAGGAGTGGGTTGAAAGTAATACTTTTCAGCCCTAGGGAGAATTACTTTCAACTGACAGCTGAGTAATTATAAAAAAAAACAGTTCTATTTTCTGTACAGCCAGTCAATTACAGCGCGATGTAAAATTGAAATAAACATAAAGTTAAGTGTTTATTAAAGAATTTGCTTTTTACATGACTTTATTTTAATATAGTTGCAACTATATCTTTAAAATAACGAAGATTTATATTTTTTCAATTATTAAAATGAAAAATAATGACTCAATAGCTGACAAGCCACCGAAAAAAAAACAAAATCGGCGGGAAAACGGCGATTCCAAATTCAATTTTTTAAAGTCTCCCATTTTTTCTTTAGCTAATTCATGATTTTTATTTTTAGTTTCCTCGTATTCGTAATGAAAAGCACAGTGTTTACCTCGGGATAAAGACTTATTTAGACTTGCTTTCATCCTTAGGGTAACAATGTACTATTGAGGGGTTGCTTTCATGCCTAGGGTAACAATGTACTATTGAGCTCGAAAGTATAATTTTAACAACTTTTCGAGCTCGAAGACCTCAAAAGTCGTTTTTGAGCTCGAAGAGCTCATAAACGTAATAAATGTAATTTTGAGCGCTTAAGTATCACATTAGCGGGAAGTTGCAGGGATGGCCTTTAGGGTCAACCGTTTTCCAGATTTTTTTTTTAATTAACACCCTGCACTAAGGAATCGTCCTTGTATCGCAGGGGACTTTGCAAACATACAATTTCACGAACACAAAGTACGCCCAGGCTGAACTAAACCAGAACAACCACTTGTGAATCACACAAAGAGTTGTTCTGTGTGGAAATCGAATCCACAACACTCGGGCGGGAGGCCGGTATCTAAACCACTCCACCATCTGTGTAGTCCAAAATTCAGTTTTTTAATATTATGTTCACCCCAGGGCGTAATTGGCACATCTCTTTTAGCGTACATATTATTTGGAACTCAAAGAAGAGGCTCATAGGCTACTTTTTACCGCGCCTGAAAGATACACACGCTGAAAGAGAATGCTTGCCCAGCAACACGAATCGGTAATGGATAGTGAATAAAAATAAATAGACTGCTTATTGACTCTGGAAATACCATGTCTACATAAAATCATCGCTTACCGAATTTCCAAAAATAATTACAGATTTCACAAAGCACTTAACGCTTCATCTTATTATTTATTTACAGAACAGTCTGTCTATCAGCTCCTCGACCGTGAGTGGTTCAAAACAAGAGATTTACATTACAGCTGTTATAAGAATAGCTATACTTTAATATGTTTATTTGAATACTGGATAGTCTCCAGCTTCGCATCTTTAGTTATCATAGTTCACATACACGTAAATATGAGTAGAGGAACTGAAAAAAATAAGCCAGAAGAAATGTAAGAGTCACAATAAGCAATGGTGTGTTAGAACAAGTGGATGAATATGTGTATCTTGGATGTGGATTTAGTCGGGTCCATCTCGACTGATGTAAAGAGAAGAGTCAATGCGGGAAATAGAGTGAACGGAGCCTTGGAACAAATTCTCGGCAGCCATCACCTCAGCTAGAAGGCACGTGTGCACAATACATAAAGAAGTGCTTGTCCCAAAATTATGATGTGGAAGCGAGACTTGGGTATTTATGGAGGAAGGAAAAACATGATAGTAAAATTAATGCGATAAAATGCAATCTCTACGGAGGAGCTGTGGAGTTAGGCAGACTAACATCATTCGTAATGACGACGTAAGAGAGAAAAAAAAAGAAAGAAAGAAAGAAGTATTGGTTGGTCCGAAAGAGAGTATTGGTGTAATGATGCGAAAAAGAATACTCCGATGGTACATGTGGAAAGAATGCCGGACAAGAAATTCGTTTAGAAGATATACAATGCGAAAGTGGAAGGATGTAAATACATCCCAGCAGAGGCTGCGGGGGGATGGGCCGGGGAACGTCCGCCACCTGCAAGGTCTCCTGCGAAGGTGCGACGCTCCGTGTGCAGATGAGACCGAGGGAAACCTATCTAGACCGGATCGGTCATGTATTGGAAGGTGGAGTCAAGAGTCTCTGAAACTAGTGAGGGTGTATGAAAATAATTATGAATGTTGAGGAAGTGAGACATACATATCTCAAGCAAGAATAGAGTCTATTGGTACTCTTTGTCCGTGTGGTGACGGACTAAGAATACAAGTGTCACCACCCCATTCTTTCCCATGGGTACCGTATGAGGCTACTAAGGGAAGTAAGCAATTATCATCCGTTGCATAACTGGTGGTAGGGCTGGGTACCAAGTGGAACTACTCACATGGTATCGGGCCCGAGCGGGGTTGGTACCACCATCTCCCGTGTGACCGGCCAAGCACATCGTTACGTTTTGGCTGTAGCAGGAGATAGCCGTTTATTATTTCATTTCATATCGGTGAAATGAAATGGTGAGCAGCGGCTTGACAATACTTTCGGTATAGTTGAGTCCATGAGCGACGGTTACTATACCATCAGATGGGCCGTGGCTCGTCTGCTACTACACACAATAAAAAAAAACTGTCTGCTTACCCCATAAGGGATATGGTGTGATGATAAGTAAGTTTGTAACAGTAGAAAACGTTTCTGAAATAATATATATATATATATATTCTATTGAATAATGGATATATATTCTATTGACTACACAGATGGCATAGTGTATTCACAAATTGCTGTGTCCAGTATTGTGTGTATTCGATTCCCAGACAGGATAATTATTTTTGTGATTCTCAAATAGTGGGTGGCCACATGCTTTTGCTCAGAATTTTTGACCTTTCGTGTTGTGTTGTCACCGCGAAGTGAAGTTAATATACTTTACTTCAAATGTAACTATATATCTATAGCACAGAATAGATACTAGTCCTACGGACAGAAACATCACTTCCATTAAAACTTGTCCAAAATCTCTCTATAATAGCCTACAAAATCTTAATAATAATACCAATTGTTCCCAGCGAGAAGAAATGTACCTTATTTACACAAAAATACAGTTGAGATTGTTTTGTCCGCCGCATGATCCACGTGCAACTGTGTCATTCAACGAATGCGCTAGGGTTGCCTATGATGATTTTACTTATATACTTTTCATCTCCCTTCCAGGGTAGGCAGAGATAACAGAGTGACAAAAGGCTCTATTCTTGCATACTTATATCTCTCGCTTCCTCAACATTCATAATTCTCTGCATACACGCTCGCCGGTTTCGGAGACTCCTGACTCCACCGACAGCAACAAAGCTGTCGTTTATAAAACTTTAAAAAATATTTTTCTAGTAGCTTCTATTTGATTACTTTTTATTTCATTCTAAATGTTATTTTCAAGTCGGTTTATTTTTTACACGCTTTTTATTAGCTTCACCTGTGTTAGCTTCCGTTTACATTATATAAATTATACATTATGTCAAAAATTATTAGACATATTACAAGCCTATACTTAATTATTATACAATGTTATTTTTAGTTCTACAAAGTACCTGTATTTGCATGTTACTGATAAAACCTCATTTGACTTATTACGTCACGCCCTCTGACGGTACGACTTGTTCACTGGTACATGCAAATACAAGGTATCAAAATCGGGGGTCACTGGTCGACACGACACTCTGCGGTGGTAGTCGAACAAGTGCACATCTCTTGGAAATACCTATCTCCTGTTACAGTTTATGTGTTAAATAATTACAGTCTTCAAATAAAGTAATAAAGTGATTGTTGTATTTAAAATAAAGTGGTTTGTATTACAAGAAGCTGTGTTCATATTTCTGACCTCTAAAAGGTCAGAAGCGGGATCCCACCTGAACGTATAACAGTTTGGGTGGCAGCTCATTGCCCATATTCAAAAGGTAACTTATCAAAAACATTTTTTTTATTTTGTTCATATCGCTCGAAAACGTTATAACTATAATAACTACCCTACGATAATTCTACAACAAGTAGTATAATGCATTAAGATTAATCTTCTCAATAAACGATGTAAAACAAAAAAAATATATAAAATAAAAAAAACTAAACGTAGGTGGCCGTGTGGGGCCGGCTTTAGAATTGTCCCACCCCTCTTCACCCATGGGAGTCGTAAGAGCCGACTGAGGGAATACCGGGGGGGAGTGGGCAGCAGCACTTCCTCGAGTAACGTATTAACAACATCCACTGCGATCGCCAACCCGCCTGCCAAGCGTGGCGATTACGGCACTATACCCCCAATTTGGGGAGGCCTATGTCCAGCAGTGGACGACGAAAGGCTGATGGATGGATATATGGAAACGTAGGTACCGGCATCATAACGAAAGTATATTATTCCCTCACATATTAACATTTTCGAGTTGTCTAGTTTTAACTTAGCTTTAAAATATAGCCAAAATGTCCTTTGTAGTTGAATGGTTGATCTTATTTTTTTATTTTTGCTAACTAATTTTAGCGTTACCTACATAAAATATATCGGGTTTGCTTTTTTTTCCTCTTGCTTTTACCTTTCAATTACCTATAACAGCCCCGTAGTCTTTTGAGTTGCACCTGTTCATAAACTAGCCATCGAAATATAGATATCTATTATTAATAACCCATACAGACAACTTTTACTTGTTCCGTTTATATACATTTTTCAGCCAGGAAGTATGCCCAATCACCGAGCACAGAAGCGTAGAAGAGACGCTAAAGACGCGAGCAGTGAGGCTGAATCGTCCTCTAGTTCGGAGCGCCGGCGGCTTCGCCGCGTGCAACGCAAGCGTGCGCGGCGTAGTCAGCGTGACGGCACGGTGAGCGCGGCTGCCTCTTCCGGCCCTGAGTCACCACCATTGGCAAGTAACCAGCATACAGTATTTGAATCTAGTGATTTTATGAACGTGTTCAAAGACCTAGTGAAATCTATACGCATGGATACCAGTGTAGAACGCTATCCGACCTTAAATGTTATACCGGAATTCGACCCAGCTAAGAGAAATCAGACCATTGATATTTGGATTAATAAAGTAAATGAATGTGCACAGATTTATAACTGGATGGAGCGCCAGATAATTCATTATGCTTTGCCAAAGTTAGTAGGGGTAGCTCAGAGATGGTATCAAGGCCTTCCTAGTTTATTATTCACGTGGCCCGAATGGCAACAAAAATTGCGATTGGCATTCCTGGGTGATGATAACTACGGACGTCTGCTAACGGAGATGCTCGCATGTAAGGCACGCTTTGGGGAGAGTTTAGAGGAATATTACCATGAAAAGATGGTTCTTCTAAATAGATGTAACATTTCGGGCAAGAACGCCATTGACTGCATATTGTTCGGTATTGAAGATAGATCCGTTAGAACTACTGCGGAGGCTGTTCAGTTTAGTGAGCCCGATAAGTTATTAGTATATCTTCGCAATGTAAAAGTCTCTAAACGAAATAAAAAATCAATCGTGACTGCGCTAACGATCAGCTCCGAGAGCAGACAATCTAAACCATTTAGCGATAATATTAAAGTAGCACGTTGTAATAACTGTGGTAAACAAGGGCACCCTTTCTTTAAATGTAAACTGCCAATTAAACGATGCGATCACTGTCATAAGATAGGTCATCTGATTAGCGATTGCAGAGATAAGAATGAACTTGAAGGTAATAAGACTGTTTTATGCATTTCTAAGGAATCAGATAATGATGCGAAATATTTTAAGGTCACTTCCGTCAACGGACAATTGATGAACTGTTTTATAGATTTTAGTAGTCAGATTACAATGCTTAGAGAAACTAATGCAAGGAGCCTAAACACTACTTTTTCTCGTGAGGATTTACCAGTCTTGAGAGGTTTTGGTAATTCAGTAGTATATTATTTAGGAAAATGTAATGTGGATATCGAGATAGATTTAGTCAAGGCACGCGTAGAAGCATTAGTGGTTCCTAATCATTTCTTAAGAGTATCGCTATTGGTAGGTCAAACGTTTACTGAGCAAAATCACGTCATAGTTTACAAAACCAAAGATAAATTGGTCATTAAAAGCAACTTACGAACGAGCCTGAACATGTCGAGCTCTATCTCAGTGACACGGCTACGATAGTAGGCAATGTTAAAGTTCCTGTACTCTCATACACTGGTGTACATACCATACAATGGTGAAGTATTAGTAGAGGCTAGTCTTTGCTCTCAGCCACAAAAGACGTACGATATAATGCCTTGTATTTTAGAATTAATTTCTGGTAAAGCTATACTTGAAATAAATGGACTAGCAAAATCTGAGTTTGTATTAAGTAAAGGCACTTTATTATATCGCGTGGCCTTTAACTAAAATAAAATGTCATAACGTAAACATAACCAAACAATGCGCTGGTGATATTTGTGATACTTCTATAACAACTAAAACGATATCGGTTAGTAGTCAAATTAGTCATGGAGAACTACTTCGCTTAGAACAATTGTTAAATTTAGAGATTGCTTCGCTTTTTCTACTAAAGAATTAGGCTGTATTAATAATATTCAAATGGATATTAAGCTAAATGACACAGGTCCAGTCGTATATCGGCCATATCGTATGCCTTTTACAGAACGACAAGTAGTCCACGATATGGTACAAGAACTCAAGACTCTGGAATAATTAGACCGTCGTCGTCTAGTAACGCATCTCCTGTACTTTTGGTTAAAAAGAAATCTGGAGAATATAGATTATGTATCGATTATAGGGCCCTAAATAAAAAAACGGTGAAGGAGCATTATCCACTCCCAAGAATAGATGACCAATTAGATAACCTGTCCGGTTTTAAATACTACACTACTTTAGATCTTATGTACTATCAGCTCTCTATATCTGAATCCTCAAAACACCTGACTGCTTTCATAACACCCGACGAGCATTATGAATTCAATAGGATGCCATTTGGCTTAGTGAATGCACCATCTAATTTTCAAAGGGCCATTAATAAAATATTGGGCAACGCGCGTTTAAAGGAAGCTTTCGAATACATGGATGACGTCATTATACCGTCAAGGTCAATTGAAGAAGGTCTTCTAAAATTAAGGTCGACACTTGAATTGTTTCGTACAGCAGGTATAACACTCAAATTGGCTAAATGTAATTTTCTTATGCAGTCTATTGACTACCTAGGATTCGAGGTCAGCGCTGAAGGAGTGAGACCAGGAAAAGCTAAGATTAATGCTGTAGATGCTTTTCCTCGTCCGACCGATCAACATAAAGTTAGGCAATTTCTAGGTCTAGCCAGCTTTTTTCGAAGGTTTATTAGGGGTTTCGCATCAATAGCCCGACCACTCACTCAGCTTCTAAAGAAAGACTCTAAGTGGCAATGGTCGGATTGTGAAGAGAATGCTTTTGTGAGTTTAAAACAAGAATTAACCAAGCGCCCAATTTTATCATTTTATAACCCTTTTTTTTTTGTTTAGGCGGGAAAAAATGTACCTAACCGCACACCCCGTCGTTCGGGGCAACGAACAGGGTAGTGTGGGGCCCTCACCCACTAAAGAAACCCGCCGTGTGCCGTCTCTCCGCCTTTATTGGCGGGCCACTGGAACTATGTTACATTCCTTCGGTGGTATCATTTTATAACCCTAGTTACGAAACTCAACTTCATACGGATGCTTCACAAACTGGCATTGCCGGTATATTATTACAGAGAGCTAATAAAGACGTACCCTTTAGTGCTGTTGTTTAGACAAACTTCACCAGAGGAATCCCGTTTCACCTCCTATGATTTAGAAACGTTTGCGGTTGCATGTTCGTTACAGCGGTTCCGGACGTATCTATTAGGTGTGCCGTTTTTACTATTGTTACAGATTGTAACTCGTTAAGGGCCACTTTTGAAAAAAGGGACATTTTACCGAGAGTAGCTCGATGGTGGAATATCATGCAGGAATTTGATTTTGACATAGTATATAAGGCAGGTTCTTCCATGTCTCACGTGGACGCACTTAGTCGAAATCCAATTCAATTGGAGGTTACGTTAGCTGAAGTATGATGCATAGAGAGTAATGATTGGATAGCTACGGTACAGCAAAGCGATCCTGAACTTCAGCGTATCGTTTCTATATTGAATGACAAAAATAACGATAATATACTAGAAATAAAAAGTAACTTTAAAATTAAAAGAGGTTTATTATACAGAAGAACTGAGGCAGGAAATCGCTGGGCCGTACCAAAAGGCGTTAGGTGGCAGGTACTCAAAGCTTACCATGATGATATAGGCCACTATGGATTCGATAAAACTTATGATAAAGTTAAATCTTACTTCTGGTTTGCTAAAATAAGGCGATTTGTAAGAAAATACGTGAACTCTTGCTTAGGATGTGCCCATACTCAGATTCCAGCTGTTAAAAAGGCAGGAGAACTTCACCCAATACCGAAGGTCGACCGTCCTTTTCACACCTTGGATATAGACCACCTAGGCCCTTTCGTACGGAGTAAAAAGAAGAACACTTACTTACTTCTTATAATTGACGCTTTTACAAAATATATTATACTAGTGCCCGTCAAAAATACTAAATCCGTCAACTCTATACTTGCTTTGAAAAACTATTACCACACTTTTGGTGTCCCCACGCGAATAGTTTCAGATAGAGGTAGTTAATTTACTTCCAAACAGTTTCAGGAATATTTAGATACGTTAGGCATTAAGCACATATTAAATGCAGTGGCAACACCACGTGCCAATGGGCAGGTGGAACGTTACAATCGTACTGTTCTAGCTGCTCTTGCAGCGAGCAATTACAATAAGTCCGAAAATCTGTTGGACGAATGTGTATCAGAAATACAATGGGGCTTAAATAATACTATTAATAAAGGAATAGGGAAGACACCATCACAAGCGTTATTTGGTATTAATCTAGCCGGCACATCAAATTCACTTCTTAATCTTAACATTACTGACGGTTCTGAGCAAGTAGAAAATAGTATTCGAGACATTAGGGATGAAATAACAGAACACATAGAGAAAAAACAAATCGAGCAAAAGAATAGATTTGATAAGGGCAGGAAAAAGGTTAGGTTTCAAATAGGCGAGTTAGTTAGGGTAGAGAGGGATATACCCTCGACAGGGAAAAGTAGGAAATTAGTCCCAAAGCTCGTGGCCCTTAGCGTATTGTGGAGATCCTAGATCAAGATAGAAGATACCCCGCTATCGCGAAAAGGGAACCGGAAATTCATCGGAGTGTTTTCCGTAGATAAAATATACCCTTGGTTAGTGTACAATAGAAATAGTGGCACTGATAAAGGTAGTTCATCCGAAACAGATTAGTGATCGGTGATCGTTCGTTGATTGGACAGTAATAGTTATTATTTGTACAATGAGATTATGCTTTAAATTAATATTTTCTATACGCATATTAAAAGATATATTATACTAATGTTATATAATAAAATATACAGTATAAAATTAGGTTAGAAGTTATTTAGTATAAAGCTATTTACTTGCCGATTTGCTAAAAAAAATATTACTGACATTTTTGTTATTAATTATAAGTAAAGGCAGACTTGTAGACATGCAGGGGCTACTGTTTGTCGAGTAATTGTTATTATTGATATGAAGAGGCCATAATAACCCAGCATAACATTATATAACAGACCATATGGACATGAAGGGGCCATAGGTCCTGCGCCATCTGTCGGAAGCATTTTCCGAATCGAAATTAGCAGTCAGGAGCAATTGTCGGGATGGCTGAATTGGTAAAGCATCTGGACGGTATCTAGAAGATGCAGGTTCAAATCCTGCTCCTGACTGTTATTTTCGATATCACATTTTTCTCTTTGTGTTTAAGTGCACATCTCTTGGAAATACCTATCTCCTGTTACAGTTTATGTGTTAAATAATTACAGTCTTCAAATAAAGTAATAAAGTGATTGTTGTATTTAAAATAAAGTGGTTTGTATTACAAGAAGCTGTGTTCATATTTCTGACCTCTAAAACCTGTATGTTTGTATATTTGTTACCGACTCCTTTGGGTGCGATTTTGACCCACTTTAAACGGCCAGATTTCGTTCAAACTTTGTAGATTTATCGAGGACCGATGACAATACACTAATTTGATAAAATTATTCGGTATTTATCGTTTTTTACGGCGGCTGTACACACTCGTCGAGACACAACGAGACAGGCCGAGGGCGAGTGTGTACATGGTAGCTTCGTCTCGTCTCCGGGCTCTCGCTATGTCTCGGAAGAGTGTCGGTTTTTTGTGCACGAATCAAAGGGTCTCGGTGAGTCTCGCGATGAAAACGAGACTGCCAACTGCATGCTACAACGATGTGTTCTAAGGCTGTTTAGAAGCCTACCAAAGGCAATCACTATTATGGAATCCTAAGAATGTCAGGCACAAGGATAAGCAACTATTACACGATGCTTGGTTGCGGATAAGCAACGATTTTGATATCCCCATAGAAGATGTAAAATATATATATATTCCTGTTGAATAGTTAAAAAGTTATTTTTCGCCATGATTTAATATATTTTTTTATGGTAAATAATTAAAAAATTACAATAACTAATAAAAAAAAAATAAACGCCGCAATTGTTTTTTCAACGTTCATCGCGACGGGCATCCGATTCCGAAGTTCAATTGATACAAAGAGTGTGTACATGGTGTGCTCTCGTGTCGAGGTTCTACGAGACGAGAGTGGACGAGAGGTTCGCGAGACAAATATACGAGTATGTACAGCCGGGGTTAAAATGTCAGGCACAAGGATAAGCGACTATTACACGATGCTTGGTTACGAATAAGCAACGATTTTGATATCCCCGTGGAAGATTTAAAAAAAAAATATATTCCTGTTAAATAGTTAAAAAGTTCTTTTTCGCCATGGTTTAATATATTTTTTTATGGTAAATGATTAAAAAAAGTGTGTGCGTGTAACCTTTACGCACGATTGAAGTAAAACTTCTTTGGCGTTGACGGAAAAAAAAAACTGCAATTTAATTTTTTTTTTTAAAACTGTTGAATTTTTATTCATTTTGCTATTCACAATTGATCCGTTTGAAAATTTGGAAATAAATAATCCTAATTGATTATCATATTTGCCACTAGCTGGCGTATAAGTCAAGAAGCGTGGAGTATATGACATATACTTACGACCAATCCAAATTATTATTTGCAATAGCGAAAACTAAACAGACTATAGCAAGCGTTACTTCCGTCAGAAAAAAAAAATCTGAGTTACTCTCTAGACGCGCCTAAAGAAGTTTTACTTCAAAAATTACAATAACTAATAAAAAAAACAAACGCCGCAATGGTTTTTTCCACGTCCATCGCGACGGGCATCCGAAGTTCAATTGATACAACGAGTGTGTACATGATGTGCTCTCGTGTCGAGCTTCCACGAGGCGAGAGTGGACGAGAGGATCGCGAGACAAATACACGAGTGTGTACAGCCGGGGTTAGGGTCCGTAGTTGTTGAATGTGTAAGTTTCTGAATCGCGATATTAAGATGTGCACCGGCGTTGTCCCATGTTTCTGAATCGCGATATTAAGATGTGCACCGGCGGCATATATATACTCCTGAGTGTTTGCGAAATAAGAATCTTTTTGCTTCTGTTTTATTTTTTAGTATAGTTATTTATTACTTTCATGTAGTATTACTTTAACTTTACTCTTGTCTCTTTGCTTCGTACTTTTGAAGTTTTGAATTTTGATACTATTTTGAGACTAAAAAGAAGAAAATAAATTATAGTTTAAAAAACTAAAATAACACGCTTTAAATAGCTAGTTGAACTAAAAAGTAGTAAATAATATTACAATAAATAATGATTGTAAAAAAGCGTGAGGTATTTATCCCATTAATTAAAAGAAAAGAAAGATTATAGATTGTAAAATTAAACTTTTTATATCATTTACGATATAGACTAGGTGGTTGAGATTACAGGTAAGTATAATACATGTATAACCAAGTTTACCGTTTAAGATAACATGAATTATAGAACTACAGTTGTCAACAAAGGCTCTTGATGTCAAAATACATTATTACTAGCGGATTGGGCAGGTGATGCCCTGCCCCTACTGAAAGAATGTAATATGGTTCCGGTGGCCCGCCAATAAAGGAGGAGAGACAGCACCGGCGGGTTTCTTTAGTGGGTGAGGGCCCCACACTACCCTGTTCGTTGCTCCGAACGACGGGGTGTGCGGTTAGGTACATTTTTTCCCGCCTAAACAAAGAAAAGGTGATGTCCTGCCCATACGTTGGTTTGTCTACTACTTAGTAGCTCTAGATTTTTTTCCATGTTTGGTTTTCTTGTGTGCTCTGGCCTCTGATACGCAAAAAATTTTAAAAATATAATAGATTATAAGTTATTTACTTAAAAATAAAATATAAATCCAGCAACACGACTGTAGCGCCACTGATCAAGTCTAATTATAAATGTAAACCATCCAGGGACCCACTCTATTATATTAAAAAAATCATTAAAATTGTTCTAGACGTTTAGCCAGTCACATGTACATAAAAATTGTTTAAATAAATAAGCGCTTTATCCCGCAGCTTCGCTGGCCTCATAGTATAAAAAGTATATTTTGGATGGAATTTGCGTAAAATCCTTTCTTAGTATTCATCTACAGTATTAAAGAAACCCTTGTGTGAAGTTCTTGTCCCAGGACTTTGGGCTATGCGTTATTTTTTCCGTGTGGTGACGGACTAAGAATACAAGTGTCACCATCCCATTCTTTCCCACGGGTGTCGTATGACTAAGGGAAGTAAGCAATTATCATCCATTGCATGACTGGTGGTAGGGCTGGGTACCGAGTGGGAACTCGGTACCCAGCCCGTGAGTACTCCCGTACTCACTTGGTATCGGGCCCAAGCGGCTTGGTACCACCATCTCCAGTGTGACCAGTTTTTTCTTGATATGTGTGTGTATATATTGTTTTACAAGTGCAATATATGATGAATAGAGACATTTTAAGCTTGAAAAATCAGTTGTTCTGCGTAAAACGAGAATAGTACCCGCCTCAACGCTTCGCTTATGAGGCGTGCAATAATTTGTTCTTTGAAATCACTTATATTAGGTCAATCGTAATATATTCATGAATTACACACACACGGGATAATAATATAATGTAATAGTGTTTATTGTAATCTATATTACTTACTATCTAAATGTTGTTACGGCGTGATTTGATTTATTCGTGATCACTTCCGCAGTGAGAACGTATTTATGTATAATTATTACTATGTATGTAGTAATAATTTTTAGTTTCTACATAGAATGAGCTGGTAATTGACGTGATAGTTATTATGTATATGCGAGATTATGTCCCTTTTTTAATATCTTTGGAAACATACGATTTATAATAGGGTTTAGTGTCGTTTTATGTCATCTGTGGTTATCAAAAGAATGCGTTCGCGTAGACTTTGGAACATAAATACGTCACATTACGCCACATTAATTATCTATACTACTATTATAAAGCTGTAGCAGAGCTATGTCTGTACATTTAAGATAATTGAGAAAAAATGTATATAGGCTATAAGGCGGGTCTAAATACAAAACGATTTTTTTAAGATTTTTTGTCTGTTTATCTATTTGTTTGTTCGCGCATCACGCAAAAACTACTGAAGGGATTTTGATGCGATTTTCCCCTTTTTTTGATCCTACGGAAACCATTAATTATTCCGTGATGAAAAGTAGCATTATGTGCTTTTCTGGGCTCCATTATCTGGTATATCATTATAACTGGTTCCATCGTAACATTTGTTGGCTTGACATCGAATGTAACAAATAGTAATCATCATCCATCCATCAGCCTTTCGACGTCCACTGCTGGGCATAGGCCTCCCCGAGAGAACGCCACAACGGGCGGTCCAGTACCGACCGCATCCAACGGCTCCCCGCGGCTTTGACCAGATCATCGGTCCATCTAGTGGGGGACCGTCCTACGCTGTGCCGTCCGTTACGTGGTCGGCGGGCTATGTCGGTCACTCTTGTTCTCCTACGGATCTCCGTATTACGGATTCGATCACGGAGGGAAATACCAAGTATAGCCTTGGCTCGCTGAGCGACTTTGAGCCTTGATACAAGGCCAACATTCAGATACCACATGAAAACATACATTTAAGATATTTGAGAAAAAATGATTGTAATGGGCTACATAGGCGTGTCTAAACACAAAACAATTTTTTTATAGAATTTTTTTCTGTTTATCTGTTTGTTCATTTTTTGTCTGTTTGTCTGTTTATCTGTTTGTCTGTTTGTTTGTTCGCGCATCACGCAAAAACTACTGAACGAATTTTGATGCAACTTTTTTGTTTGATAGCTCTTGATTAGAATTAACAACTGGTATACATTTTATCCCGCTACTATATCGGGAACCTGAGATATTACCTAAAAACTAGCATGCGGCAACTAGCGGCGGAGCCGCGGGCAAAGGCTAGTAATATAATAAACTAGCCTTTGCCCGCGGCTCCGCTGCAGCCAAAACCTAGATTTAAGCTTATATTAGTTCCATCAAAATCCGTTCAGTAGTGTTTGCGTGATGCGCGAACAAACAAACGGACAAACCGATAAACAAAAAATCCAAAAAATTATTTTGTGTTCAGACACGCCTATATAGCCTAATATGGTAATTTTTTCAATTATCTTAAATGTACAGAGCTGCGTCTGAGCTCTGTTACAGCTTTAAAATAGGATATATAGATAGGTTTTAATTTCTCTATTAAAATTAAGAATATTTCTTAGTAAAAGGTTAATAAAACTATACGAGTAGGTATATATAACTTCATTGGAGATATACGAAAGTATATTATTTACAAGCGGAAGTAAACCAAGCGTTATTTCTCTTTTACACATCTCTCGAAGCGATCTCTTCTCAATAACTTGTGCATTTATAGGGTCATGAATCTTTTGTATTGAAAAATACTACACAGCGGGAAACAATAGGTCGTTTTATGATCTTAAACCCTATAGAAGCATTCGTTATAATAAAATATGGTTTATTATTTTGGGCATGACGTTTTTATTACATATATGGCGGTTTACGATACTAGATTACCTCTACTCACGAGCAGATACAAAAGTAAATTAAGGAGATACTAGCCTAGTTAATCTCAGGTTCCTGATATAGTACCGGGATAAAATGTATACCAGTTCTTAAGTTATATCAAGAGCTATCAAATAAAAAAACTTCCATCAAAATCCATTCAGCAGTTTGTGTGTGATGCGCGAACAAACAAAAAGACAAAAAATAAAAAAATGTTTTGTGTTTAGACATTCCTATTTTCTTTTGTTTTTTTTTTGTTAAGGCGGGACAAATTGTTCCTAATCGCACACCCCTTCGTTCGGGGCAACGAGCAGGGTAGTGTGTATTACTCCTTAGTAAAGTTGTGGTGACTTTACTGGAAGCCTCTATGGAGTTTTGGAGGCAAGACGAAAAAATACGTTACGTCACATTATATCAGTTGCCAACATTATACACAAGTAGCAAATTAGTAAAATGCCACCACTTTTAGACATTAATACTTGAAATAACACAAGTTTTATTATGACGACATGATTCTTTCATGTTCCCTCCAAAACTCTTTGTCGTCTCATGACACTAGCTAGTGTTGCAATATCTAGTTTTTTGGAATACGATTAGTCGACTAATCGTATTCTTCTTCGCTTAACACTTATAATGTCACACATTCGGGGGATCTTAGTCGAAATATAAAAAATATTGTTGAGGAATTATTGTATATCTACTATATACCTATATACTATACTTTCTTGTCGAATACGAAAATTATAGTAGGCTGACTGACAGAAAGAGAGTATTGGTGTAAAGATGCAAAGGGAATGCTCTCTTGGTTCGGACATGTGGAAGGAATGCCGGATGAGCGATTGGTTTAGAAGATATACTATGCAAAATTGGAAGGACGTAGGTACAAGGGTGTACCGAAACTAACCGACCTTGACCTGCATTGAAGAAAAGTAAAGTCAGGAGTCTCCAAAACCCGCGAGCGTTTACGAAAAGGCAAGCTTACAGTTATAAATAGAACTAAAAGATCCGTGCAAAATATTCACACGAAGACATTTCAAACAAATAACAACTTTGAGAAATAATAGTATAGATATTGCATGACGTATAGTTTCTTCCGAGAAACTGACGAGATGAATTTGTATACTCCAAACATTGTATAGTTTGCTCAATGTTATTTCCCCAATCGATCTTTACTACTGACATAGATAGCTATCGTCTAATAATATTATATTTCATATCATGTCATCATGCGGACAATACAAGATGTAACGTTTGTAATTCAGCCATCCTGACAATTGCTCCTGACTGCTAATTTCGATAACACATTCATACTTAACGTCTTTCCTGACTGTTATTTTCGATTTCACATTTTTCACTTTGTGTTTAATGTATAGTGCTAAGCATGTCAAATGCTAAAAATATATATAAATATATAACGTTTGTAAGTTGGAATGTCGGGGCAAATCTCCGAAAGTATTCATCCGATTTCTAAAATTATTTCACGAATATTTAGTACGAATCTTTAAGAGTGTCATAGACTAAATATTATACTAGCTACTGCCTACGATTATGTCTGCATAGGCCTCAGAATTGGATCAATATAAAAAGTACGTCATCCTAAACACATGGCACATCCTAATGGAAAGATAGCTATCCCATCACACCCTAATATTTTAGCGGGATAAAAGGTATCCTATATATTAATCCAGCTAGGTACCAAAGCTATTTGTGTGCCTAAATTCATCCAAATTTCTTCACCAGACATACAAGCTTTCACATTAATAGAATTTGTAGTATAATAGGATACCCTGCACAGTTCCAGCGGCCCGCCAACACAGGCGGAGAGACGGCACACGGCGGGTTTATTTAGTGGGTGAGGGCTCTACATTACCCTGTTCGTTGCCCCGAATGACGGGGTATGCGATTAGACACATTTTTCCCGCCTTAACAAAAAAAAAAATCTGAAAAAACGGTTGACTCTAAAGGCAATCCCTGCAACTTCCCGCTAATTTGATACTTAAGCACGCAATTTTCACTCACGAACGACCCTTACCGGGCAATGACAATATGTAAACAAATACGCACATAACTTTGTAGTTGTAAGAATTTAATTCTTTTTTTATACCACGTTTGGGCGGCAAACAAGCTTAGGACCCACCTAATGGTAAGCGGTTTCTGTAGCCTATAGAGTCTATAGACGTCTATAGAGAGAGGCATCACTTGCGCGTCCGAGGAAAGGGAGGGAGGTGGATAGGAAAGATAGAGGATATTAAAGGGAGGGGGCTAAGGCCTGTAGTTGCGTCTAACCACTACGCTAACACTGTCTTGATATTTTTTTCTATTTGTTTTATGTATCTTACTTATCTTAATATTATTGACATTTTTATTTTCAAGGTGAATTCACCTATTTGCTATAAGCCATAAAACAACTAGACAAAAGCAATATTACGCGATCGGAAATTATTGAAATTTTGATACGACCAAAATGGCAGGGCCTTCGTATCTTCATACGTCTGCTTCTTTTACTTACTCGTTTTATGTAAATGGGGAAATGGAGAGGGCTTGTTAAGCTGGACGCATTGCCTCCATTTTTGTCAGCAGATGACACGGTTTTTCGTTCGCTGTTATGAGAAAAGAGAGCATGAGAAGAGAATATATTTTGTTGAACGAATTGATTAATAAGTTTTGTAATAAACAGACGATGCAAATTGCCAAAACTATTTATGTAAGGAAGTGTAAGTATATTGGACGCGAAATAGATGTAGGTTATATTTCGGGTTCCTGATATAGCACCAAGATAAAATATATACCATTTTTAAATCTAATCAATTAAGACGAAAAAAGATTTATTAAAAAAAACAAGTGGCAACAGACAAAAATTAAAAATAAAATGTTTGTGTTCAGGCACTCCTACATAGCCTAATACGCTTTCTTTAAAAATCTTAAATGCACAAATACAAGTCAGTTGCAGTTGTATAATAATAACTACTACTAAAAAAATAGACTAAAAAAAATATAAATACTTTACAATGAAATTATGAAGAAACGAACGAATTTATAAAGAAATTTTTGGGCTATATCTAAGGTTCCCGATATATTGGCGAGTTAAAATGTACGAGTATACCAGTTGTTAAGTCTAATAAAGAGCTATCAAACAAAAAAAGTTGCATTAAAATCCGTAAGTAGTTTTTGCGTGATGCGCGAACAAACAAACAGATAAACAGACAAAAAATCTAAAAAAATCATTTGTTGTTTAGACACGCCTATATATATAGCCTAAATTAGTATTTTTTCTCAAATATCTTAAGTGTACAGACATAGCTCTGTTACAGCTTTATAATAGTATTAGTACGATTATACACTTTATAATAGTATTAGTAGTAATACGATTGCGAGTCGTCTAATCGACGCCTCATGTGGTCAGAGGGCTGGCTTTACCTAGCACAAAGAATTAGCATTGCCATTCAACGTGGCAATGCTGCCAGCCTTCTGCCACTTTGCCAGTAGTCAGTGATGCGGATAAATTTTATGATGCATAATTTTTACTTTTTTCTCTTTTTTTTTTTTTGTTCCCTTTTTTATAAACTTTGTAGTAGTATTTAAGAGTGTAAATGACTTTACAATAACAGTTTATTTGTATAAGTGTCTCGAATAGTATCTGGGTAAAATGTACAGATAATATCACTTCTACTCTCTAGCTTAAGATTTCTATGACTACCACTATGTACAAGTCAGTGCGCTAGTTACCATAACAATCTTAAGTAAACTCAAAATAAACACGGCAGCGCTGGAAACGGTAGATAATTCTCAAACAATACTGTTAGCGTATTTTGTTGAATTAGCGAACAAATTTACTTTACAGCGTAACTTTGATAATTGATTTCGATACAGTTTATTTATTTGATAACGAGATTGTTGTTGTTTAAAGAATTTCAGCAATCAAAAGATTATTTATATATATTTTTAGCATTTGCCATGCTTAGCACTATACATTAAACACAAAGTGAAAAATGTGAATTCTAAAATAACAGTGCAGGATTTGAACCTGCATCTTCTGGATACCGTCCAGATGATTTGCCAATTCATCCATCTTGACAATTGCTCCTGACTGCTAATTTCGATAACACATTCATACTTAACGTCTTTGGGTGACGCCTGCGCCATCTGTCGGAAGTATTTTCATACATTATACCGACCAGGTAAACTTAATTTTACAATTAAGATTTTTACCTAATAATGAAGCAAACCCTATAAATATTTATATATATTTTTAGCATTTGACATGCTTAGCACTATACATTAAACACAAAGTGAAAAAATTGTCACGAATCGAAAATTTCGAATACACATTTTTCACTTTGTGTTTAATCAAAAGATTGATAATTAATTTCTTATGATTTGTTTTTGTTAAGTGTAATGCTGTGGATTTAAAGCTTACACCTAATTATTCTTTATTGTATATTTAAGATATTATTTCACTTCTCATGAACATTATACTAAATTAACATTCTTCTGCTAATAGTTTATATAGATCGTCAAAGTTATGGAAAAAAAACTTCAGTATATTTATGATATTGGTTTATAGGGCTTAAATGTACACTATTAGATGAAATGTAAAATTATTATTATGTTGAATAAAGATATTAATCACTCACCACTCGCGGGTTTTCAACACCAGGGGAACTAAAAAAAATAAATAGGGGTTAGATTAGAAAGATAATAAAGAGGAAATTAGCAGGTGGAATGTAAGGATAATAGTAAGGGGATGAGGAGTGTTCTGGGCCTCTGGCGCTCTCACTTACCGTATGAAACACAGCATAAGAGTACCATTCTATTCGGAGTACGATTTGATCTGAACCTGGAAGGCTATTACGATGATATCCACAATTGTTCTTCTTAGTGACTGCCTCTGTTGGTGCAGCGGTAGTGTAAGCGACTGCTGATCATGAGGTCTCGGTTTCGATCCCCAGGTCAAGCAGTGTTATTAAGCTTTTTCGTAAGGACAAAAATTTTCAGTAGCAGCCCGGTGACGGCAATAGGCTCGTCCCCTATTACGTGGGACTTAAGTCCATACACATAGCTGGTGAAACGGGGATGTGTAATACACCTCTGCCTACCCGTTCGGGGAATACAGGCTTCATACTATGTTGTTGTTGCTCCGCTTAAGTGCCTGCTACACGGTTGCAAACCAACTAGCGGCCGATTGTCTGTTTTCAAATTTGGTTGCAAACCGCTCACTACACTGTTGTAATCTAGCAAGGTCACATTTGTTAGGGCGTTGGCTTACAACCGTGTAGCAAGGCACTTTTTTTAGTTGCAGGAACGCATATCTCCAGGTAAACTTAATTTTACAATTAAGATTTTACCTAATAATGACGCAAACCCTATAAATATTTAGATATTTTTATATATATTTTTAGCATTTGACATGCTTAGCAACATACATTAAACACAAAGTGAAAAATGTGAAATCGAACATAACAGTCACGAGCAGGATTCGAACCTGCATCTCCTGGATACCGTCCAGATGCTTTGCCAATTCAGCCATCGTGACCCTTGCTCCTGACTGCTAATCTCGATAACACATTCATACTTAACGTCTTTGGGTGACGCCTGCACCATCTGTCGGAAGTATTTTCATACATCATACCGACCAGGTAAACTTAATTTTACAATTAAGATTTTACCTAATAATGACGCAAACCCTATAAATATTTAGATATTTTTATATATATTTTTAGCATTTGACATGCTTAGCAACATACATTAAACACAAAGTGAAAAATGTGAAATCGAAAATAACAGTCACGAGCAGGATTCGAACCTGCATCTCCTGGATACCGTCCAGATGCTTTGCCAATTCAGCCATCGTGACCCTTAAGTATGAATGTGTTATCGAAATTAGCAGTCAGGAGCAAGGGTCACGATGGCTGAATTGGCAAAGCATCTGGACGGTATCCAGGAGATGCAGGTTCGAATCCTGCTCGTGACTGTTATTTTCGATTTCACATTTTTCACTTTGTGTTTAATGTATGTTGCTAAGCATGTCAAATGCTAAAAATATATATAAAAATATCTAAATATCATCACAAACTTTTACGTTTATAATATACTAGCATTTGCCCACGTCTCCGCCGCTGTCAAAAGCTAGTTTTTAGGATATATCTCAGATTCCTGATATAGTAGCGGGAAGGGTATAACAGTTTTTAAGTCTAAACAAGAGCTATCAAATAAAAAGTTGTATCAAAATCCGTTCAGTAGTTTTTCCGTGATGCGCGAATGAACAAACTAATAAATAGACAGACAAAAAATGTAAAAAAATCGTATTGTGTTTAGACACGCCTATATAGCCTTATACAGTATTTTTTTCTCAAATATCTTAAATGTACAGATAGCTCTATGGTATCAAATTTACAATAATAATAATAAATATTCACGGACATTTCACACAACGTCCTCTGGTAGTTAGTAGTCCCAATAGTCCTAATAGTAGGAAGTAAGCTATTCGTAGGAATAGAAATAATATAATGAGATTTTTCTGTGGTTGTCTGGTGTTATTATAGAATGGATATTTTAGGAGAGCCTACCACTCACCCACGGATTGTCAATCCCGGTTATCATTGGACAGAATAACCTAAGATTGTCAATACGCATCTCACAGATAGAGGAAAATGTGATAATAGCAAAGTAGCATACACGATAATGACAAAAAACATACCCACCGTGCGCCTCCACCCGCCCTTGCTACGGCGGATCACGGGTACCGCGTCGTTACGACCGCGATCCGCAGGCGGCTGCCCTTTCGGGCTCTCTTGAGCGACGCCTCGCGCAAACACAAAAAAAAACATACCAACGCGACACAACCATGCGATACGGACTCTCAGAACCACAATATTGCAATATTCCGCAAAAAAACCGAACAAATTCGACACGTGTTTCGCCTCTAAACGAGGCATTCTCAAGAACGCTCGGCAACAAATGAATAATAATGAATGGTCTGGTGCCTCTGTGGTGTAGCGTTAGTGTGAGCGACTGCTTATTATAAGGTCTTGGGTTCGGTCCCCGGGTCGGGCAGTGTTATTAAAGTTTTTCTTTAAAAGAAAAATTCTCAGTAGCAGCCCGAAGTTTGTAAATGTGCCCGGTAGACAGCAGTAGGCTCGCCCCCTATTACGTGGGATTTAAACATAGCTGACGAATCATGGTTGTGTAATACACCTGATCCTCTGCCGCTCATGGAGTACAGGCGTGATGCTATGTTTATTTATATTTGTCTGGTCATCAGGTAAAGTAGGTTTTAAGCCAGTACGTCAGCCGCACTATAAGTTCTCGCTATATAAAATAAAAAGTTAAGCTTCCGTAAGAAAAGTAATTAATGAATATGGTTTTTTTTTTACCCCGAAAAGGTTTTCATTAGTCTCCAGGAAAACGAGCGTGCCCGAGGGATTTAAGCGAAATTAATTCTCACAATTGCTATAAATCATTTTCGTATTGTTTATCTTAAGAGTTTGTTTTTGCGGAGTTCATTTGACCTAGTAGCGCTGTTAAAATTATATAACTTTCGAGACAGCCTTTAAAACATTATGTAAGCATTTAATATTTCGAAATATTGAACAAGTCGGAATTAGAGCTATGGGTTTGTACTCTTGTCTTCTACGCTCTGATTAGTGACTATAGAGCCTCGCTTATCCCAGTACGAATGGGCCGGCTCGATCGGGGAAGTACCACCCTCTCACAAAAGATCAGCGTGGAACAATTTGATACTCCACAACAACAACACAAATATCCTTAAACAAACTCTCACAATTATAATATTAGCACGAGTATTTTTATATGCCTTTTGATAGCAGACGAGCCACGGCCCACCCGATGGTAAGTGGTAACCGTCGCTCATGGACTCAACTATACCGAGAGTATTGTCAAGCCGCTGCGCATTATTTCATTTCTCAGATATGAAATCAAAGAATAAACGGCTATCTTCTGCTACAGTCAAAACACTCTGACGTGCTTCATGACCGGTCACACAGAAGACGGTGGTACCAACCCGTTCGGGCCCGATAACAAGTGAGTACTCTCACTTGGTACCCAGCCCTACCACCGGTAATGCAATGGGTGATAATTGCTTACTTCCCTTAGTCGCCTTTAACGACATACGTGGGATAGGATGGTGACACGTGTATTCTTAGCCCGTCACCATACGGATAAATAGTATAGGTATATAACTCTACTTAGAAAGACGATCGACTTTACCAATTATTTGTTAACTTAAGAAATAAGGAGGTTCTCAATTCGACTGCATATTTTTTTGTATGTTTGTTACGCGATTATTCCGCCAATTAAAATTAATTATTTTGATTCTTTTATGTTTGGTAAGGACTTCATAGGTGATCCCATGTAAATTTTATCGAAATTGAGGCAGCGCTTTTTGAAAATATCATAAAACTGTGTTATCGAAATTCACAGTCCCGAGCAATTGTCACGATGGCTAAATTGGCAAAGCATCTAGGGCGGTATTCCAGGAGATGCAGGTTCAAATCCTGCTCGTGGCTGTTATTTTCGATTTCACATTTTCACACTTTGTGTTAATTTATATGGCTAAGCATGTCAAATACTAAAAAAAGGTTACAAAATATTACACCCAACTAATCATCTATCTTATCATCCATGTCATATATATCCGTGCATTGTTGTGCATTGGTCCTTCGAACTCTATGACGAATTATGTCGCCTGCATCTAGATTAAATATCTAGTGGAAAGCCATCGCTGCGTCATCCATCGCGAAAACCAATTAATATTACTCAATCAAAATGTATTTTAATTATCAAACAAATTTAATATTGTAGGTACAGCTCAAACGACTCTTTCAATATTTTATTCAGACATTGTAGAAACAAGCCAATCGAGAAGTGTTAATTAGCATCAAAAGTTGGAGTAACGAGTTTTATATCAAAGGGACTCTTGACACGAGAAAACATATATGAAACAGCTGTTTAAATTATACTTGTTCATACCTCATGTAATATACATATCTATTTTTCATGACCCATTTTTTTATAGTACGAGGGTGGTACAGAAGCAAGACTATATGATGGTAAGCGATTACCGTACCCTACAGACGGTAGCAACACGTACGTAGGTACGGTAGGTATATGAATACGTCGTCAGCGCCATGATATTCCCTATATGATTGGCTGTTGCTTAGTTTTTAGTTTTACTATTCCTTTATGTTTTAAACATAGAACTTTAAAAAAAATACCCAACTCATAGGGATTTTTTCTAGTGACAACACCTCCACGCACACATCTTTAAAAAAGTGGCTTCACTTTTTAGTTGTCAATTTGGTGTACTTCTTTTTTTGTTAGTCTGAGTCATTATGTTTACTTTATTTTGATATTTATTTTAGTAGAAAGTGGAAAAAGAGAGCTTCACAGCAAGCAGGATTAGAATCTGCATCCCATCCAATCCGGGGAAGTGGTGTGGACCGCTAAGCTATCGCAGTTACCCAATGAGTTGTCTTTACGACCCACGCCACCTATCGGATGCATTAACATACATTATTCCAATAGTAGTAGTTGTAGGCAGCCGCAGAGGTGTATTACACACACACACCCATGATTCGCCAGCTATGTTTGAGTTCCGCACATAATAGGGGGCGACCCTATTGCCGTCTACCGGGCACATTCCAAACTCCAAGAATTTTTCTTTCTAGGAAAAAGCTCAATAACATGCCCGACCCGGATCGAACCCGAAACCTCATAATCAGCAGTCGCTCACACTGTGTTGATGTCGAAGATAAGTTGTTAATTTAAACCATAGATATACTCTACACTCTCGTATACTACGTATATCTATGATTTAAACAGTGTAAACTCACGCACGAGATCGACGAACGTATATGATAGGAGTAATAACACTTAATAATAAAACAAACATGAGATGTATAAGCAAATTACTATCGTACCATTAGTAACTAAATAATACTCGAAATGTGTAGTTAGAATGTTTAAATATTGTGATTACACGATGTTTTGTCTTCTATAATCATAAATAATAACATCAATGTAATATGGTATGAGCCTCTGAAAAAAAATATTATTTTTATTAGAATTTGTGTTCGCACATGACGCTTTAACAACTTAACAGGTTTTCTTGAAACTTTTTTTTGATAGCTCTTGATTAGACTTAAAAAAAAACCTAAAAAAACTATTACAGTCACAACAGACAGACTAAGAGTTGAATTAACCTCTCGAGCGTCATATGTGGGTACATGCGCTTGTACTGCGGTATAAAATCGGATGTGGGCTCTAAGGTTTTGTCAACTACAAGAGAAGAAAAACATATATTTGTTTGAGAGTTGTAACGGAGTTTTTACTTCTTACCACGTGGTGACGGACTAAGAATACAAGTGACCACCCTATTCTTTCCTACGGGTGTCGTACGAGGTGACTAAGAGAATTAAGCACATATATCACCTATTGCATGACTGGTGGTAGGGCTGGGTACCAAGTGGGAGTATACCACTTGCTATCGGGCCCAAGCAGGCTGGTAACACCATCTCCCATGTGACCGGCTATGAAACACATCGGTGCGTTTTAGTTGTAGCAGCCGTTTATTCTTTCATATTTTATCATATCTGTGAAATTGAAAGGTAAGCTTGACAATACTCTCGGTATAATTGAGTCCATGAGCGACGTTACCATTTATCATCAAGTGAGCCGTGGCTCGTCTGTCACCATAAGTAATAAAACAAAACTTATTTTAGCATACCTTCTCGAGAGTCACTCTCTAGTGTTGCTATATATAGCTCCAAAAAGAGTATCTACCAAAGAACAATGCCATTTTTCACCCTGTACGATAGTAGCATCGGGGCTATGATAATTATTAGTATTTTTTTAATACAAATTGCATATTTTTATTTATCATGGACTACTAGCTCCATGTCATAATGAAGAAAAAAAGTATTCGAAGAGACTATTTGTACATCCGACGCGCCAGCCATTTTTACCTGAAGTCAATACAATCGTTTTATTGTTTTTTTTTATAGCATTGTTAGGTTTTAAATCTGAATTACACTTTTGGAATTGATTTAGAAATTGTGTGTAAAATGTCACAATGAAAAATCAAGATCAGTTCTAATATCATAAGTTACATTATAATAAATCTAGACAAAATCAGAAGTTTTGTTTTATTAAAAGCTTTTTGATATCACAATTGGTTTTATCAATATATTTTGTTAATAGATGTCCCTGTTTTTATAAGACTTATTTTTATTATCAATATTAGAGTTTGTTAATAGATGTCACTGTTTTTAATAGACTTATTTTTATTATTAATATAAGACAAACTTAAAATGACATTCTGAATTAAAATAATAAAGTAATCTAATCTTTATTGTATATAGAAAATGAATAGTTAAAATATTTTATGAAACACGTAAAAATTTAATAGAGCGCCATCTAACGTCGGAAATACGCAACTCTAAGGATTATAATCCAATTGAATTGAAAACTATTACAAGAGGTAGTGGTTAGTGTGAGAGTTAGTGAAACACCAAGCTACTGTCATACGTATACTAATCCATTTACATTCAAGCTTCATTGTTATAAGTTTGAAACGCCCAGCTCATGACCTCAAAATCAGACAGTATTTATAATAGTATGATTTTCTAGCTAGTCCGCTATTAAATTATAACTCTATGGGAATTCAGTAATATGTTTTAATACAACACATGATTTAGTTTTGAGGTTTTTTCAGGGGAAACTATGTATGGACGCAGAGCATTGTCCTTACTATTATATTAGAGTTTAAGAATCATAATTTCATTTTATTTTTAACTTAGAACGACATAAACTTCAAAATATTATCACTAAATAACTCCCAGAAAACTGCTAGGATATAATAATAACAAGATATAGATTTTTTTTATCTTTTATTTGTCAAGGCTTTAGTACACTTAGGCACTATGCAGGCCTCGTAAGGTTACTCTACAATTATAAATGCCTATTGGTTAACAATTAAAATTAATTAGCTGTAACATTTCGGGTTAGATATGCCTGCTTAATATATTTATAAATAGCTATAGATTTAACTGAACAAAATTAATTAACGAAAACCTCTACGTTTGATTTATAAAATCAAAGATCAATCTCTATTTCGAGAAATGCCTGAGGGAAGCCAATTTTGTGGAGTGACACCGACCTCTAGTTTCAATTTACGAAAGAGAAACACTTTCATAAACGTCAATATTATTTATTTTATAATTTATTTATACTTTTATAAATAATTTTTTGAGCTCTGGCAGTATTTTTAATGTACGCATATGTGCTAGACTTAGTTACAGATATATGGTATCAAAGAGCGTGTCTAAACACAAAACGTTTTTTTTAGATTTTTTGTCTGTTTGTTTGTTCGCGCATCACGCAAAAACTACGCAACGGATTTTGATGCAACTTTTTTTGTTTAATAGCTCATGATTACAATTAAAAACTGGTATACATTTTATCTCGCTACTATATCGGGAACTTGAGATATAACCTAAACCAGCTCGAGCTTTTGGCTGCGGTGAAGCCGCGGGCAAAGGCTAGTAGCGAATAAAACAAGTGGACATGAAAATCTCGCCTAGTAATTTATTGTGCTTACAACAATTTCTGTATTTTTTAGTATAAAAATATATTAATAATAATAATAAGTTTATTCGTAACAAAAACAGTACATGGATAAGATACAATTTCATATTAAAGCTAATTAGGTACTTACCTACTTACTATTAGAAATCACTAACTAGCAGTCAGGAGCAAGGGTCACGATGGCTGAATTGGCAAAGCATCTGGACGGTATCCAGGAGATGCAGGTTCGAATCCTGCTCGTGGCTGTTATTTTCGATTTCACATTTTTCACTTTGTGTTTAATGTATGTTGCTAAGCAGGTCAAATGCTAAAAATATGTATAAAAATATCTAAATATTTATAGGGTTTGCGTCATTATTAGGTAAAATCTTAATTGTAAAATTAAGTTTACCTGGTCGGTGTAATGTATGAAAATACTTCCGACAGATGGTGCAGGCGTCATCCAAAGACGTTAAGTATGAATGTGTTATCGAGATTAGCAGTCAGGAGCAAGGGTCACGATGGCTAAATTGGCAAAGCATCTGGACGGTATCCAGGAGATGCAGGTTCGAATCCTGCTCGTGGCTGTTATTTTCGATTTCACATTTTTCACTTTGTGTTTAATCACTAACGCCTAAACTAGACAGGGCCTGTGTCTTAGACGTTAGTTCCTTTCCATTTGAAACAATTTACTGATAATCACTTTAACACTAACTGTTTTTAACTTAAATTACACTTAACTACAAGAATTACACTGTAAATTAAAATATAAATACCAAAGCACTCTTATAAAAGCATTTGTAACAAATTGATTTATCTATTAAACTACTGAAGGGTAGATTTATGTAGAAATACCCCCAGAAAAATACTCCGGGATATTAACTGGTACTAGACAAGGCAAAATCCGAACTTAAGTACAATTTTGTTTGTGCAAGAAGTATGTGTAGCTAAAATTACATAAATATTAACTAAAATTAATAAAATTATGTAATAAACTAAAATTATATTATGTTTAGTAAATTTAATTTTTATTTTTACTTCATTAACTGGTTGTTTTATTTTCATTATATTTAATTTAACCTGACTTTAGCGAAATTTCTGTGTGTGTGTGTGCATGTGTGTGTGTGTATGTATGTCTGCATGTTATTTTTAAAATTATTAGTTTATTTATTTAAAGTATTAAACACAAAGTGAAAAAATGTGAAATTGAAAATAACAGTCACGAGCAGGATTCGAACCTGCATCTCCCGGATACCGTCCAGATGCTTTGCCAATTCATTCGGTACAATGTATGGAAAATACTACCGACATATTAATGGGATTAGTTATATGTTACACAGATAAATGGTCTGCCAGTACAGGCTGAGAGACAGCATACGTCGGTTTTATTTAGTGGGTAAGGGTCCCACACGACCTTGTGTACATTCTTCCCGCCATAACAAAAAAAAAAGGCTAACTAGTTACTAATAAAATTACTTAAATTTTCATTAGAGTTAAGTTAATTGTGTTAATGCTCCAACTAAAAGTTAATTAGCATTTCTGTTAAAATAGAGCTCTGGGCCTTTGCTTCAATTGACAGACCTTGTTATATTATTTGTTCATTCCTCAGTTCGTTGTCAACAATTTATAATTGTTAGAAAAGTTTGGTGTCAGATCATTAGAACGAAATAAATTCGTTCGTGTCAGAAGCTCGCAATTATTTCAAATTAAAAAAAATATATAGACGTCATGGGACGTCTACCAGATGTGAAAACATCGAAATTATTTTGTAGTTATAATGACTAGAAATAAAATGATCATAACTTTTTTAGAGACAAAGTACTTGTCAAGACTGATGGAGTTATGTCGTTTTATAACGGAGTTCCTATGGCCACCTTCTAGCTCCATCAACAGACCCTGGATACCATTTAAAGACAAATTACTCATCAAGACAAATCAAACGAGTCCAAACTTGATAGGGTTGCGTCGTTTTATTATAGTTACAGTGGCCACCTTCCAGCTTCATCATCAGACCCTGGATACCATCTAAAGACAAAGTACTCGTCAAGAAGAATCAAACGAGTCCAAACTCGATAGGGTTGCGCCGTTTCATTACCTATAGAGTTCCCATGTCCACCTTCCAGCTCCATCATCAGATCAGCTCCGTTCATAATATTGCATTGTCACGCGATATACATATGAGTATAAAATTTCAGCCCAATGGGAAACCGGGAAGTGTGTCAAATTCTTGCAAGATTTGAACGGGACAAGTAAAATAAAAGCGTCGCCACGCTAACAGCCGATTTTACCCTCCCTCCGCATTAGATGTTTCACATAAAAAAAAGAAAGAGAAGCAGATAAAACAAAAATAAAATAAATAAAATCCTCGAGCTTCTGAGATGAATCCTGAGTCGTATAAAATTAAAAAGAATTATAACACTCTCTGACACACACACACAACAGCGTACCCCTTTGGGTATAAAGGCGCAAAAGTTTAAGAAATATGTGTATCCTTACTAATTACTTTCTTACTAATGTTATAAACGCGGAAGTTTGTATCTATAAATAAATAAATAATAAATTTTCACGGACATTTTACACACAACGTCCTCTGGTACCAAACTAAGCTTAACGCTTGTGCTATGGGTACCAGATTACGGATATAATACATATACTGCTTTTTTTTTGTTGTAAATACATACATATAATAGATAGAAAACGCCCAGACGCATAACAAATATCAGTGTTCATCACACAAATATTTGTCCTGAGTGGGAATCGAACCCACGACCTCGTGCACGGAAATCAGTTACACTACCGACTACGCCACGAGGTCCGTCATGTATGGATGTTTGTTACTCTTTCACGCAAAAAATGCGGAATGGATTTTAATAAAACTTTACAATAATATAGCTTGTACATCAGAATAACATATAGGCTATAATTTATAAAGATATGGTGTGAATTGTCCAAAATATAACAAATGAGTAGGAAAAAATTCTGCCATCTGCGAGCTTTTCTAGCGTGCGCTGCAAAAACCGTTAGAGTTAAACGTATTTAATGTATTATGTTTATCTTAAATAGTCCTAAAAAAAGCGCGCGACAGCATATATCTATGTTTTATGTGTAAGCCATTATCGACAAAATAGTGAACCATTAATAATAAAGTCTATGCGGACGAAGTCGCGGGCAGAATCTAGTTTATTATATTACAGATCTCTCATTTTGCTTGAATGAAATGTGTATATTATATATTAGATCCATCATTTTTATTAAATGAATAAATGATACCGAAATTATTCATTGACTCAGAAACATCATAGGACCGTTATCGTTATACCTGAGAGAAAGTCCGCCATGTCCGGTATTTGATTAATGAACGAATAGGATAAATGGATTAGATTTGCGAACGAACACTTTATTACAACATTCGTTTTTTCAAATTAAAGGAATGTATAATTATGTAATAAGTAGGTAATTTTTTTACCTTGTATAGTGGTAGTCTAGAGTACTTACAGAATCACCTGATTGGAAGTGGTGATCGCCGTAAATCCATACGTAAATTCCAAAAACAAAGCCAAATTGCTGCTCACCGTCAAACCTCCTTTTTAGATATTTTTTTCATTGTAATCCTAATGTGCGAGTGCGTTTAATTGTTACGCGCCACGATCATAAAACATAAACACAAAAAAAAACATAGCATTACGCCTGTATTCCCAGAAGGGGTAGGCAGAAGTGTATTATACATTCACGATTCGCCAGCTACGTTTAGGTCCTACGTAATAGGGGGCGAGGCTATTGCCGTCTACCGGGCACATTTCCAAACTCCGGGCTGCTACTGAGAATTTTTCTTTTTATGAAAAAGCTCAATAACATTGCCCGACCCAGGGATCGAACCCGAGACCTCATGATCAGCAGTCGCATGCACTACCGCTACACCACCGAGGCAGTTACAACATGAACGTGTTCACACATGTTACGTTATCACGTAAAATTATCGTCCGTAAACAGACTTTACAGACAACCATATTTTTCGTACTAGGTAGAAAGAGATAGATAATTTTCCGTTTGCCCTCTTCCCCTTGCAAGTGGCACACTAAAACTGTGCAATAAATGAGAAACTACTTCATCGATAAGTGTTTCCGCCTTGAGATATTTATGTCTAAGAAACTTGGTCTACGGAAAATTCCTTACAAATAGTAGTGTAGTTACGTTACAAAATAAACGTCTATTGAATTGTGGTTTCGTAGAATAATTTATCTTTGTTTACTGATATGATAATATATGTTTATATAAATAATAAATAATAAGTATTCACGGACATTTCATACAACGTCCTCTGGTCCCAAACTAAGGTTGTGCTATGGATACCAGATATATCCGTAGATATAATACATATATTACTTTTTTTTGTAAATATATATTATACATTGTAATAGATACAAAACACCCAGACGTAGTACAAGTATCTGTGTTCATCACACAAATAAATATTGTCATGAGTGGGAATCGATCCCACGACCTCGTGCACGGAAGTCGGTTACACTACCGACCACGCCACGAGGCCCATCATATTTCTGTTCATAACAATCTGTTAGTTCTGTGTAGTCCACTGGTGCATATGGGCTCTCAAGAAAATTCTTGCCTGCCTCTGTGGTGCGGCGGTAGTATGAGCGAATGCTGATCACGAGGTCTCTGGTTCAATCAAGCTTTTTCGAAGACAAATCTCAGTAGCAGCCGTGCAGCCCGTTTGGAAATATTTGGTAGAAGGCAATAGGCTCGCCCCCTATTACGTGGGGCTTAAAGATAGCTGGCGAACCGTGGGTGTCTAATAATACACCACTGCCTACACCTTCGGGAATACAGGCGTGATGCTTTGTTTATATGCTATTTAAGAAATTTTCACACCTGGTGATCTCATTTTTCTTGTTAAGTAGAGAAAAAAGTAACTTACCGCACACCCCGTCGTCCGGGACAACGAACAGGGTAGTGTGGGATCCCACCCACCAAATAAACCCGCCGTGTGTCGTTTCATTGTATTGGCGGGCCACTGATGGTAGTGAACTATGTTACATTACTTCTGTGGTCCGTCGGCGGCTAACCCTATTGTTGCTTATCCTAGAGAGATGGATGGTTAATAGGAGGATGATAATCTGGGCCTCGCTGGAGATCCTCTCAATCTCAGATTGAAATACCAGTAGCTATACTTGTTGTTTTGTCCGTGTGGTGACGGACTAAGAATACAAGTGTCACGAACCCATCCTTTCCAGTGGGTGTCGTATAAGGCGACTAAGGGAACTAAGCAATTATCACCTATTGCATTACTGGTGGTAGGGCTGGGTAGTAAGTGCGAGTACTCACTGCTATCGGGTCCGAACGGGTCGGTACAACCGTCTCTTGTGTGACCGGTCATGAAGCACATTAGTGTGTTTTGGCTGTAGCAGAAGATAGCCGTTTATTCTTTCATTTCACATCTGAGAAATGAAATAGTGCGCAGCGGCTTGACTATACTTTCAGTATAGTTGAGTCCATGAGTGACGGTTACCACTTACCATCAGGTGGGCCGTGGCTCGTCTGCCATCAAAAGCAAACATACTACACCTATACCCTAAAAACTTTGACTGAAGTCAGTTTAATAACGCTGGAATAAAAAAGCTCTATTTAAATAAATAAAATTGAAGTTTCTGTTTATAATGTCTAAATAACTAAAATATTCTGTATTTAGATATTTTTTATATATATATTTTTAGCATTTGACATGCTTAGCACTATACATTAAAAACAAAGTGAAAAATGTGAAATTGAAAATAACAGTCAGGAGCAGGATTTGAACCTGCATCTTCTGGATACCGTCCAGATGCTTTACCAATTCAGCATCCTGACAATTGCTCCTGACTGCTAATTTTGATAACACATCATACTTAACGTCTTTGGGTGACGCCTGCGCCATCTGTCGGAAGCATTTACATACATTATACCGACCAGGTAAACTTAATTTTACAATTAAGATTTTTACCTAATAATGACGCAAACCCTTTAAATATTTAGATATTTTTTATATATATTTTTAGCATTTGACATACTTAGCACTATACATTAAACACAAAGTGAAAAATGTGAAATCGAAAATAACAGTCAGGAGCAGGATTTGAACCTGCATCTTCTGGATACCGTCCAGATGCTTTACCAATTCAGCATCCTGACAATTGCTCCTGACTTGTGTTTAATAAAATATTCTGTCTGAAAATGTGAAATTAATTATTGCACCTATGTACACGTGTATGCTCATTCTTTTAATAATTTGTTATTATTACTAACAATTATTAAAAGATAGAGGAATGCTCTATACCACAAATTATTATGTATCTAACAAATTATTAAAATATAGAGCCTACACGCGTACATAGGGGCAATAATTTGTAAAAAAAACTATCTTAGATTTCAGCTGTAGTGTAATACTAAATATTGGTGAAAGTACCTGAAAAAAATATATATCATAAATTAATTTTGATGTAGGTACTAGTAGTTTATGGGCTTAACGGTGTTTAGTGATAGGTTGAAGAAGAGAATAATGGACTACCATTTTTTGATGTGATAGCGTCTTATAAACCACCGTTGACTACACGCACGAAAAAGTCTCACTTTCCGAAAAAATGTATGGCGATCGATGCATTATTTGTGAAACTCTCAGAAAACATATAACACAAAAACAAAAAAAACAAACCTAGCATCACGCCTGTATTTCCCAAAGGGGTAGGTAATACACCTCTGTATTACACACCCACGACTCGCCACCTATGTTTAAGTCCCACGTAATAGGGGGCTAGCCTGTTGACGTCTACCGGGCACATTTCCAAACTCCGGGCTGTTACTGAGAATTTTTCTTTTTAGGAAAAAGGTCAATAACATTGCCCGACCCGGGGATCGTACCCGAGACCTCATGATTAGCAGTCGCATGCACTACCGCTACACCACTGAGGCAGTTACAACATATATGATGTTATCACGTAAAATTATCGTCCGTAAACAGACTTTACAGACAACCATATTTTTTGTACTAGGTAGGTGGCATACAAGCTTACGGACCACCTGATGGTAAGCGGTTACCGTAGCCTATAGACGCTAGCAACACCAGAGGCATCACTCGCGCGTCGCCGTCTTCAAGAAATGAGAGGATAGGAATGATAATAAGAAGAGTATAGCGACGGGATTTGGGCATCCGGTGCTCTCACTCACCATATAAAACACAATAGTAGGAGTAACTACCGTTGTTTCATGCTGATCCTACGTGAGAGGGTGGTACTTTCCCGATCGAGCCGGCCCATGTATGCTGGGATAAGCAAGGTCTAGGATGTCGTATTTTTTATAGTTTTGATGACGTAATACCCCACCTGATGACAAGTGGTAACTGAGTTCAGAATGGTACAATTTAGCCTCTGCTTATCGCAATCACAATTCAATGATTATAATTATATAACTAGAGGAATAATCGTGGCGAAAATCAATGACACTGCTTGGCTACCAACATTTAGTATCCGAATGCTGAACCTAACTCCAGACCAACAAATTCATTAATTTTGGATAGAGAGCAGAAAGAACCAGAGAATACATTATATTTTATTTTGCTTCTTGCATGTAACGAAATCTGTCTACACGTGATAAAAATGAAAAGTGGCTGTCCCGCTGTCGGGAAAAGGTGTCCTCTCAAAGTAAGAAAAATTTCAGGCCGTAGACCACCACGCGCTAGCCTAATGCGGGTTGGCAGACTTCACAAGCCGTCTACAAAATTTCTCAGGCATGCAGGTTTCCTCACGATATTTTCCTTCACTGAGCAATGATAATTTCTAAATAAGTACAGTCATAATTTCAAAAAATATTGTAACTCCAGAGATGTGTTCCGTGAAATAATATTGGACTGGGAATTATTATTACAATATAGCCTTTGCCCGCAGCTCCGCCACAGCCAAAAGCTACTTTTTATTTTATATCTCAGGTTCCCGATATAGTAGTGGGCTAAAATGTATACCAGTTTTTAAGTCTAATCAAGAGCTATCAAATAAAAAAAGTTGCATCAAAATCCGTTCATTAGTTTTTGCGTGATGCGTGAACAAACAAACACACAAACAGATAAACAAACAAAAATTAAAGAAAAATGTTTTCTGTTTAGACTCGCGTATGTAGCCTAATACAGCTTTTTTTCAAATATCTTAAATGTACAGACACAGCTCTGTTCAGCTTTTTTATAGTGTAGATAGGAGGCCCGAACTGGCCGAACCACCGTAGCTAAGGCCGCTGGCGGTCTGCCCGGGGATTGTCCTCCACCCGTGTAGAGCCTACCGCGAAGGATTGACATCCCAGGTGCGCGGGGATGTCGTTCGGAAACGGGGACAAAAAGTTTAATGAAATGGTCGGCCACACCATGAAGTGATCAATTCGTTGATCTGGCTACGACATAAGTTATATACTTATATAATAAGACGTAAGTAGCTAAACTTTAGCAACCAAAAGCTAGTTTTCGGGTTGTATGTCAGGTTCCCTATATAGTAGCGGGATAAAATGTAGTTTTTAAGTCTAATATAGATCTATCAAATAAAAAAAGTTGCATTATAATCCGTTTAGTAGTTTTTGTGTGATGCGCGAAGAAACAAAGAGACAAAAAGACAGATAAACAGACAAAAAATCGTGTTGTGTTTAGACACGCCTCCATCCATCCATCAGCCTTTCATAGTCCACTGCTGGACATAGGCCTCCCCAAGAGAACGCCACAACGACCGGTCCCGTCATGGGGGATAATGCCGTAATCGCCACGATTGGCAGGCGGGTTGGCGATCGCAGTGGATGTTGTTAATACTCGAGGGAGTGCTGCTGCTCACTCCTCCTCAGTCAGCTCTTACGACTCCCGTGGGTAGAGAGGGGTGGTACAATTCTAAAGCCGGCCCCACATGGCACACACAGACACGCCTATATAGCCTAATTAAGTATTTTTTTTCAAATATTCTAAATGTACAGACATAGCTCTGTTAGAGCTTTATAACAGTATAGACTAGCAGATTCTCGCGACTTGGTCAGTGATAGCTTTTTACATTTTAAATTCAATCCCCTATTTTACGGTAAGGATAAGGGGGGCTCCATTGCTCTTACTCACCATACGAAACACTACATGACTATGACTGATATGACATGTATGACTCACACTCATTCTCATGAAAGGCTTTACTTCGGAATCCGGCCGCTTGTGGCGATTGCAATCGCCACTTTGTTATTGCGGATGCACTCGCCTCAGGCGCTCGTGTTAATTATTAGTGTATTCTTGACGATTTTAAGTGCTATTTATTAGGCCTATGAAATAAAGATATTTTTGAATTTGAATTTGAATTTGACACACACTGATCTTCTGTGAGAGGGTGGTACTTCTCACCACCAAAGGAATGTAACATAGTTCCAGTGGCCCGCCAATAAAGGCGGAGAGACGGCACACGGCGGGTTTCTTTAGTGGGTGCAGGCCCCACACTACCCTGTTCGTTGCCCCGAACAACGGGGTGTGCGGTTAGGAACATTTTTTCCCGCCTTAACAAAAAAGAAGGGTGGTACTTCTCCGATCAAGCCGGTCCGTGCATACTGGGACAGCAAGACTCTCTTTCTCTAGAAAAAACTGCCTTTTGGCAGTCGGTTAAATTCGCAGTCAGTACAGTCTGGAGTAGTTGGAGCGGGGGGGACATTTTGGGTGTCCCTGTGTGAACTGTCAACACGTACCTATAAACTCTGGAATGGCCTCCCTGCGGCGGTGTTTTGCCAGCGCTATGACACGTCTTTGTGAGGAAGCGAAAAGAGGATTGCCTCGAAAGTCCACGAGCAGCGGTTACCGCTTACCATCATTTGGGCTGCTTGTTATTCTACCACCGTTGGCCAAAAAACAAGTTATCTTAATTACAAAAGTAAAAGTGTGTATAGTATTAATGTTTGGATGTTTATTACTCAATAATAGACGTAAGTACGTACTTAACAGAAAATAATGAAATTTGGCACATACATACCTTCTAATCTGAATCAACCACGGAGTACGGTGTCCGTACTCAAATAATTCATAGAAGATTTTCTATCCAATTCAGTAATGATGTGGCCGTTGTCATTTATTTTTAGTTCTGAATTATATCACTAGATGGCGCTGTCTTAAACTACAGCATTTTTATAACACAAATTCATTAATCCATTGTTTCTCCTCATACAGACAGAGATTAGTTTCTTTATGAAGACAACCATATTTGAGTAGACTACGGCTTTTCGTTCTCTTATATCGTCTCAAGGATTAATTAAATGTCATTTTATATCATTCCCTTGGAAGGAAGTATGGATACGCGTGTCACGGTTTCAATTTGCATAATTGCTTATGTAAATCTCTTTGGGCTTATGTGAGTACATGTTCTCTATGGAGCCAGATTAATCCTTTAATTGACCTTACCAATGTATGTCTTATACGAGTACTTTACTACAATGTACTTTAGATAGAAATATATAGATTGAATAAAAACTACTCGATCGCTTAAGCATGACGGATGGACTATCCCAATACTTAAACATTTAAACAAACTATCATATATTTTTAATATTGCTATTTATAATAATGGAAAATAATATACCCATCTTTACAGGGTCGCACTGGGCCGGAAGGACCCGGGTGGCTCCCGTCAGGGCACGAGACTGGATAATGGCAGACGGGATACGATCGGAAAATATGGAATATATAAATTATAAATGATCAACGATATATTATATTATTAGGTAGCTAAAGTACAGTTTCAGCTAAGCTGTTAATAACTCGATCGTAAAAGCTGCTGTTCTCGTCATCCTTGAATCCTTGATTAGATCCGATTCTGTGCTATGCACCTAGCAAGCCCAGCAAAGTACGCCCGTAGGGGGCCCGCGCATTCTGGGGCCCGGCTGGCAAACGCCTCCTCGACTGTATGCCCAGTCCGACGCTGCATCTTTAAATAAATGATCTTATATATAACATTTCCGTGTAACCATGTTGGTCGCCGTTGGCTACTACGATGGGTTAGTGGTCTAGAGCACTTCCCCGGATTGGAAGAAATGCAGGTTCGATCCCGCTCGCAGTAAAGATATCTTTTTTCCACTTTCAATAATTTGTTCTTCAACTAAAATGCTGAAATAAAAATCCGTAATATTTATCGAGTAAACATGTTTACTCGAATATGTTGCATCTTTATCTAATCATGAAAATAACAGACATAGGGCGAAAGTATGTTCGGACTGGGGAAAATCCGCCACCCGAAAGGCCTCCCGTGAAGGTGCGACAGCCCAGTGATCGGAAGCGTCGTATAGAAGAGGGTTACCGCAAGGGTTACGCGGTGGACCACAGAAGTAATGTAATGTTATATAGTTCAAGTGGTCTGTCAATATAAAGTTTATTTAGTGAGCGACGGCCTTAAGCTAACCTGTTCGTTGCCCAAGACAGGGTGCGTGGTTAGGTACATTATTTCCCGCCATAACAAAAACAGTTCTTCCTTTGTTTTTGTGTCTTCGGTCACTCAGTTCAGCCAATTAGTGGAACGGTATCTATTTAATAATTTTGTTCAAGGGGTAAGGATAAGCCCTCTTATTCATAAAAAATAACGTAGCTCTATATATTATCTAAAAAATAACGTAGCTCTATATATTATCTAAAAAATAACGTAGCTCTATATATTATCTAAAAAATAACGTAGCTCTATATATTATCACTGTCTTAATTATAATACTGTTTTGTCCCTTTTCAACAAAGTACAATGAAAATGACAATGCCAGATCATGTCCTGGGTTATAAAAGAGTTTACAAAAAATGTAAATATACGAAAGTACTGCAATAATTAATGGAATCTTTGTATTAAAACTTATTTTTCTCCAGAACTTGCGGATTTAAAATAAATATTAAAAGTAATCCCTGAACAGGAAGCGAATGAATTAACTATGCGTTTTGTTTCTTTAAAAGTAAAACTGATTTAGAAGATACAACTTGCATTGCATAAAAATAATAATGAAGATTATAATAAAAAAAGGTTTAGAACTTCACTTTTTTACTTTAACTAATCACATAATCATATAGTACTGAATATAAAATATAATTATGTTGTGTTACGTTCATTATTTTGTGTGGTTTTTGTTATTGGTATAACAAAACGCTGCCACGGTTTTAAGTAAATTCGTGTCAAATGATTCAAATGTCATTTTACCTCCCTATTTGCGTTTACCAGTTATCGTGTTATTTATTGTTTTTCCCAACCAACAACTTTACTTTGAAGAATGTAGTATCCTTCCTGTGTGTAAGGAATTTTATCTAAGAACTTATTATATCCTAAGGACACTATTCCATAAATATAATAATAAACAGCACTATCTATCTACACTTTCACAATGTCAAACAAACCTAAAAACATTTACATTTTGTTAAACAAAAACCGCAAGTCCTAACGATATTTAAACATAATATTAGTAATCAGTAATGCTTTAGCAACTAAATGAATCTATTGGTATGATTGTAAACGGATTTTTTTGCTAGGACAAAATTCTATACAATTCCTGGCATTGTCATTTGAAAGAAAGTGACAAAACATCTGTCAGCTTAAAAAGTGTTTTAAATCAGTGTTATATTTAAAATAATGGCCAAAATATTTAGTCTGATTCAATTACTAGACCGAACTCGTTTCTAGCAGCTTGCGTAGCCTATAAACGGTAGCAACACCAAGAGTGGAAGGCTAGGGAGGTAGTGAGAAATGATGACAAATAAGAGATTGTAGGGACCATGTAAGTACGAATGAGGTTAGTCATGTCAGCAGTTTAGCGTGCAAGCGAGAAGTATGTTAGGCGCTCGACCAGTTACTGCGCACTGGCCAGCCCGTAAACTTGTGTGTTAGATTTGGGGAATTTAATTAATAAGTTACTGAATAAATTAGTTGGTTTTTTGGGACTTATTGGTTTTCTTTATTCGCGTAGGGCCAGGTGCAGTAGCTCACAGTGCAATTAGGATCCCCACGCTCACTACAGTCAGGAGAACACGCACATTACATTCCACGTCACATACGTAGGTTATTAGGAACTAGGTTGTGACGTGAGGCATCTTACAGTATAATCACACATAGAGACTGCGGGGTATAGGCAGAGATAGTACGCACCCCACAGTTAGAGAGCACGCGTACCCCCCGCGTACAGTGGTGACCCGCGTTTTTAAGTGAGGCTGTTTTGAGTGCGGGGATTGCTAGGGCCGTTGCACTGGTTAGATTAAGGAGTAATTTAAGTGGTGAATAAGGACACTAAGTGTTTATTTATAGTGATGTTCCAAACGCCGCAAAAAGTAAATATAAGTGATTTGACATCGTCGGCTGCAGGTATGTCTAACCCTAGTATAGAACTGGCTGCAATTAGTGTGCATTCGCGTCTACCGGACTTTTGGGCGGAAATGCCGCGATTATGGTTCGCTCAGATAGAGAGCATACTCGGTCCTCAGAAGCAAAGTGACGAGACCAAGTTCAATCTGGTGGTGGCAAAGTTAGGTCGCGACGCTCTGCAACAAGTGAGCGATATTTTAATCACACCTCCCGAGTGTGATAAATATAAAGCGATAAAGGAGCGACTACTGCACGTATATGAAGAAAGCGCGGAAAGGCAGTTCCAGAAATTAGTGAGTGAGATGGAATTGGGAACGCAAAAACCATCTCAGCTTCTGCGGCGGATGCGTGACCTGGGGAGGAACGCACAGATATCCGAGCAGACTCTGCACAACTTGTGGCTCGCCCGTTTGCCAGCATCAGTTAGATCGGTGCTGCTTGTCAGCCAAGACCAGACGCTGGAGAATTTGGCCAATATAGCGGATAAAATCATCGAGAATATCCGGGGAGGTGAAGTAGCGGAGGTCAGCACGGCGGCGGCCAGTGGTACCCAACTGCCGATGAGCGAGATGTTGGTGCAGATGCACAAGCTGAGCCTCGAAGTAGCGGCACTGCGCGAGGAGGTTAGTGAGCAGCGTCGCAGCGCTTCCCGGGGCCGAGGCCGTACACCATCAAGAGGGCGCTCGAGAAAAAGATCAAGAACATCGGCGGACCCGGACTGGCTATGCAGGTGGCATTTTCGATACCGGGCTAGAGCGACAAAGTGTGAGAAACCCTGCGCATGGAAGACGGAAAACTAGACGCGGTACAAAATACGGCGGCGGTGAGTTTTGTGCCGGGGATTAATCACCGTCTTAGCGTTTATGATAGAGAAAATGGTTTTAAATTTTTGGTGGATACAGGCGCGAACATATCAGTTATTCCTGCCACGAAGAAGCAGAAGTTATCAGCAGCACATACGGACTTTAAGTTATTTGCGGCAAATAGTAGTGAAATCAAAACTTACGGTTCAAAAACATTACATGTAAATTTAGGCCTACGGCGGCCATATAGGTGGACTTTTGTGGTCGCAGACGTTAACCAACCGATATTAGGTGCGGATCTTTTGGAGCATCACACCTTAGTAGTAGATCTAAGTGCGCGTAAATTAGTCGATAAGGAGACGAATTTATTAACGCTGGGCAGCATAGCCACTTGTGATCAGGTGTCAATTACAACCATAGATAGGAACCACCCCTTTGTAGATTTATTAGCAGAATTTCCAGAGATAACTAAGCCGGTGTCATTTAAAAATATGGACCGTGATTTCAAGAATGATGTATATCATCATATTGAAACCACGGGACCTCCAGTTCATGCGAGAGCGCGGCCATTACCGCCAGATAGGTATCATAAGGTTAAAAAGGAATTTCAGTTGATGCAGGAAATGGGGATTTGTAGACCATCGAAAAGCGAGTGGGCCAGCCCGTTACATGTTGTGGTGAAGAAAAATGGGGACATCCGACCCGTGGGTGACTACAGGCGATTGAACGCGATCACCAAGCCGGATCGCTACCCCGTACCGAGGCTACACGACTTCACATACATACTGTCAGGTAAGAAAATTTTTTCAAAGCTAGATATTAATAAAGCGTATTATTTTGTCAAAATTGCACCTGAAGACATTGAGAAAACTGCGGTAATAACACCTTTTGGACTCTTTGAATTTTTAAGATTAAATTTTGGTTTAAGAACAGCTAGTCAAACCTTTCAGAGATTTATGAGTAATACGGTTCTGGAAGGCCTAGATTTTTTATTTGATTTTATAGATGACGTCATCATTGCAAGTGACTCAATGGAAAGCCACAGAATGCATTTACGAAAAGTATTTGACCGATTTTCAAAGTTTGGTATAACGATAAATTTAGCGAAGTGTGAATTTGGTAAAGAAAATATAGAGTTTCTAGGATATCAGGTTTCGACCGACGGCATACGACCACTTGACCATAAGGTCAAGGCTATAACAGAGTACCCTCGGCCAGAAACCATTGAACAGCTCCGAAGATTTTTAGGGATGATAAATTTTTACAGGGCTAGTATACCCCATGCAGCAGAACATCAATCACTATTAAACGAATTTTTAAAAGGTGCAAAGAAGAGAGATAAAACCAAAATCGCATGGACATCAGAGTCGATTAAAGCTTTTGAACAGTGTAAGATAAAATTGAAAGACGCTGTAATGTTATCTCACCCAGTTAGTAACGTACCCCTATCGCTGTTTTCAGATGCTTCTGACAACTTTGCCGGGGCGGCATTGCACCAATTGGTAGATGGTAAGTGGTTACCTTTAGGATACTTTTCGAAGAAGTTTACCAAAGCTCAACAAAAGTATTCTACATATGACAGAGAGCTTACGGCAATATTTTTGGCTATGAAACATTTTAGGTACATGTATGAGGGAAGAGAATTAATAGTTTTTACGGATCATAAACCCTTGACTTTTGCATTCAATAAAATTGAGACAAGTAGCGAAACGCCAAGGCGCACTAGACAGTTATTATTCATCAGTGAATTCACAACGGACATTCGATATGTTAAGGCGGATAGCAATACAGTAGCAGATGCACTTTCGAGAATTGAAACCATACACAGCCCTACAGTAATTGATTACGCGGAATTAGCTTCAGCTCAGGAATGTGATAGCGAGTTAGCAGAATTATTAAACGGGAACAATAATAATATTTCTTTACAGAAAGTTTTTATGCCGAATTATGATAAACCAATTTATTGTGAAAATAGGTTAAATATGTGTAGACCGTATTTACCTAAAAGTTTCAGGCAAATAGGTTTTCATTCAGTCCATGATGTAAGTCACCCAGGTACTAGATCAACGCGAAAATTAATGGCAAAGCGATTCTTTTGGCCAGGTTTAAATCGCGACGTTGGCCAATGGGTGAAAACATGTATTAAGTGCCAGAAAGCGAAAGTAGGTAGACACACAGTATCAGAGTTACAACAATTTCCGAATGCAGAACGATTAAGCCATGTGCATATAGATATTGTAGGCCCGCTACAGACTTGTAAAGATGGGCATAGGTACTTAGTCACGATGATAGATCGATTTACGAGGTGGCCAGAAGCTGTACCAGTGACGGAAATAACAGCAGAGGTAGTTGCTAAGGTATTCTATGAGTCGTGGATATGTAGATTTGGGAACTCTTTCAAAATAACCACCGACCAAGGGAGACAGTTTGAAAGTAATCTTTTTGAGCAACTATTAAAGTTAATGGGTATAAAAAGGATACGCTGTTGTTCGTACCATCCACAATCTAATGGTATCCTGGAACGCTGGCATAGATCCTTAAAACAGGCATTAATGGCACGTCTAGAGAAAAACGGCGCATGGTGTGACGAACTACCAACAGTTTTGTTAGGACTACGTACGGCAGGTAGGAGCGATAATGGCGTGAGTCCCGCGGAATATATGTACGGTCAAGCAATTCGCTTACCTGGAGACTTTTATGACGTCTCAGATAAGCGATTGAGCGAAGGAAATGCGTTTTTGGAGCAGTTAAGATACAATATAGAAAAGTTGAAACCAGTATCGGCAGTACCACGGAGCTCACGCGCATTATTTGTTCACCGTGAATTATCTAAATGCGAACAGGTATTTATTCGAAATGACGCAGTTCGTAAACCGCTAGTACCGCCCTATGAAGGTCCTTATCGTGTTATAAATAGGAGAAATAAAGTGTATACAATTCAATTGCCCAATAGAACAGTAAATGTGTCGATTGACAGGTTAAAACCAGCTTTTCTTATTAACAACGATAGTGTCGATGATAAAAACAGTGGACATGACGCCAGCGTTGGTAAAAATACGTCTTTAGAAAGTAAGTCTAAGGATTCGTGTGTTAAGACAACCAAGAGTGGCCGGGTTGTTAAGCCACCAGTTAGATTTAATTTGTAGAATTATATGTTAATATAATCAATAGATTAACGACGGTTAGGATATGGTGCAACCGTGTTTTGTTCAGCTCAAAATAATTTGCATAACTGTAACATGTTAAGTTAAACAGCATATTAACATTGGTTAATGTATGGTATAACCGTGCCTTAGTCTATTCAATATATGTTTACAGAATATTATTTTGCTAGATTGCAAAAGTATAAGAATTCAGTTCTAAGCATTGCAACATAATTGTTTTGCTAAACTGCAGATAATAAATATTTGTAATTAATAATTAACAACCTACTTTTGGATTGTGAAATTGCAAAAGCGCATTTTGTTATTGTGATGTAAAAGTAAGAAGTTTAGGTATGGTCACATTCTATCATTACATCTCAATTGAGTATAAAATATAGGTAATTTTTTTAGTATAACTTGTAATAAAATTCAGTCAAGATTATTGTAACAATGGGAAAATCATATAGTAAAGATAAAGAGATTGTAATAGCTCAGAATGGTGCGAATTAAATGGATTTTTCGAATATTGAAAGTCACATGAAATGTATCGAATATTGTTGTTAATTATTGGTTTACTACTTTTGGTAATGATCGTGAGTAGCTAGCCATGACGCCTGTCGCCATCCACGCGACAACATCGCGGCTACCTACGACGAGCTAGATGTAATAGGATACGCGAGAACTTTGTTGATAGTGATTGCTTCGGTGTAATCAGTAGCTTGTATTAAATATTGTTTATACGTATGTAATGATAGGGTGACCATAAGTTTTATGCAAATTAAACTTACATGTAGTAATAATTATTTTTGAAATTTTTGTAATTAGTATTTTTAAAGTAAATAAATTAAGAGATATTTTTAAATGTTTTTAATAATAAGTATTTTTGAAATTTTTGTAAAAATTTGGGGGGTGTAGTGTAGGGACCATGTAAGTACGAATGAGGTTAGTCATGTCAGCAGTTTAGCGTGCAAGCGAGAAGTATGTTAGGCGCTCGACCAGTTACTGCGCACTGGCCAGCCCGTAAACTTGTGTGTTAGATTTGGGGAATTTAATTAATAAGTTACTGAATAAATTAGTTGGTTTTTTGGGACTTATTGGTTTTCTTTATTCGCGTAGGGCCAGGTGCAGTAGCTCACAGTGCAATTAGGATCCCCACGCTCACTACAGTCAGGAGAACACGCACATTACATTCCACGTCACATACGTAGGTTATTAGGAACTAGGTTGTGACGTGAGGCATCTTACAGTATAATCACACATAGAGACTGCGGGGTATAGGCAGAGATAGTACGCACCCCACAGTTAGAGAGCACGCGTACCCCCCGCGTACAAGATAAATAAACGTGGGTGGGTTAACGTCGTGGGTTCGATTCCCACTCAGGACAATTATTTGTGTGATGAACACAGATATTTGTACTGCGTTTGGGTGTTTTCTACCTATTATATGTATGTATTTACAAAAAAAACCCATAGCACAAGCGTTAAGCTTACTTTGGAACCAGAGGACGTTGTGTGAAATGTCCGTGAATATTATTTATTTATTTAAAGACAATGTGTAATAATATGAAAACTAAAATCGAAAATAAGAAAAAATATAGCCACGAGCATGATTAGAATCTGTATCTCCTGGATAACCGTTGCAGATGCTTATTTATTATTATATATCCATTCAAGCCATCGTGACGTTTTCTTGAGACTAACAAACTCGATAACACATACTTCTTAATGTTTTGGGAGTCACCTGCAACATCTCTCGGATGTATTTACATATGTTTCCGAATAAGAATATAAAAATCATACCTATGATGACGTAGCCCTTATGTCTTGAATTAAGAAGGAATGTGTTATCGAAACTCGTAGTCCTGAGCAGATGTGCAAAGCATTTGGGAGGTTCAAATCCTGTTCGTGATATTATTCTCCATTTCACATTTTCGCACTTTATGTTCACTAATATAATTAAGCATGTCCAATGCCTAAAAATATTTAAAAATATCATAACAAATTTTGAAAGGAAGGAGGTGTATGAATAGAATTATGAATGTTGAGGAAGCGAGAGATGTATGCAAGAATTGCGCCTTTTGACACTCTGTTCTCTCTGCCTACCCTACTAGGGAGATGGCGTGATGATAAGTAAGTAAGTAACTATAATAAATTAATAATGTTTTCATCCATCCATTCATCAGCCTTTTAAAGTCCACTGTTGGATATAGGCCTCCCCAAGAATGGGGGAAAGTGACGTAATCGCCACGCTTGGCAGGCGGGTTGCCGATCGCAGTGGATGTTGTTAATACTCGAAGGAGTGCTGCTGCCTCGGTATTCCCTCAGTCGGCTCTTACGACTCCCATGAGTGGAGAGGGGTGGGACAATTCTAAAGCCGGGCCGGCAAATAATAATGTTTATTAAACTTTTATTTTTAGATAATAATAAAGTTTATGTGAGGTAAGGCGAAAGTGTTATGGTAGCCTAGTTAATTAAGTGCGCGGGCTTAAAGGGATGGTTAACTTCAATTAAACTTCCAAACGTTTTATGTACTTAGTTATCTTATGAAGTTTATATTGCGGGCGACCTGTTGCTAAGGATTAATATATTGTTTAAGTATTCATTATTATTTCAGTGAGTAAGCATTTTTAACCCGTGAAATAGTGGACGAGCGGTTGGTTAAGAAGATATACAATGCGAACGTGGAAGGATGTAGGTACAGGGGGAGACTGAAACTAACCTACCTAGGCCAAATCGGTCATGTATTGAAGGAAGGTGGAGTTAGGAGTTTCCGAAACCGCCGAGCGTGTATAGAGAGATTATAATGTTGAGGAAGCGAGAGATGTATGCAAGAGTAGAAGCCTTTTGGCACTCTGTTCTCTCTGCCTATCCCGCAAGGGAGATGGCGTGATGATAAGTAAGTAAGTAAATAGGAGAAATTTTTTATTGAGTTTATTCTGTCGCAGTGTGAATTCATAATTTGCATACTATATTATATGAAACTATTTTATACTACCCTTTACCCGCGGCCCCTCTGCATACAAATCTAGATTTTAGATTATATCTCAGGTTCCCGATATAGTAGCTGGATCAAGCGTATAGTAGTGGGATCAAACCGTTTTTAAGTCTTATCAGGAGCTATCAAACAAAAAAGTGATGAAAATCCATTCAGCAATTTTGTCGCAATGCATTACACAAAAATTCTATAATAAAAAATGTTTTGGTTTCTGTTATAGAGTAACATTGTCAATCCCGATTATCTTTGGACACGCACAAAATAACCTAAGATTTTAATCCGCACTCTCACAGATAGAGGAGAACGTGATAATAGTAGAGTAGCATGCACGATAATGACAAAAAATCTCGCCAATGCGATGCAACCATGCGATACGGTAGGACTCTCAGAACCACAACGTTGCAATATTTCGCAAAAATCCAAACACGAGGCATCCTCAGGACCGCTCGGCAACAAATGAGCTTATTTATGTGTGCCCAAAGATAACCGGGATTGACATTCAATTAATTGACTATACAGATGTCATAATTGATCGTAGACTTCCGTTTGCAGATACTGTGGAATATCGGATGAGAAGAGCTTCTTCAGCTTCTCGAACCCTCTTCATCCGAGCAGGACCATTTGTCCCAGGTAGACATAATGATCTAGAAAATAACGATTCGATTCCCTTATACCCAATAGCTACTCTAATAACATAGGCGTTAAATGTGAGCTTTATCTTGTGCATGTTCGTTTTTATACCTGTCAATCAAGAAGCCCTGACAAGATTATTGAATACGGTACCATACCATGACCATACTGCAAACCAAGCGGAGTGATGTAGATATATACCATTGAAGTTGATGCTGAACCCAGTCCAATCCAAGAGCTTTGAGATATCTATACTATTATAAAGCTGTAACAGAGCTGTGTCTGTGCATTTAAGATATTTGAGAAAAAATTACTGTAATAGGCTACACAGGCGTGTCTAAACACGAAACAATATTTTTTAGAATTGTTGACTGTTTGTCTGTTTGTTTATTCGCGCATCACACAAAAACTACTAAATGGATTTTGATGCAACTTTTTTTTATTTGAAAGGCCTTGATTTGACTTAAAAACTGGTAGACATTTTATCCCGCTACTATATCGGGAACCTAAGATATAACCGAAAAACTAGCTTTTACCTCCGGCGAAGCCGCTGGCAAAGGCTAGTCTTTCTAGACAATCGTGAACTATTTCGGAGAAATAGTGGCTTTCTACAATTGTATCTTTAGTAATTTTGACGGGCCTTGTGGCGTAGTCGGTAGTGTCCGACTTCCATGCACGAGGTCGTGGGTTCGATTCCCACTCAGGACAATTATTTGTGTAATGAACACAGATATTTGTACTACGTCTAGGTGTTTTCTATCTAGGGGAAAACTGGGTAATATGCCCCATATTTTTTTAATCAGGAATAAAGTAAGTTTTTTATTCAATACTAAAAAATATGTTTATTTAGAATTAATATTTGACATTTAAGGTATAAATTGGCATAAACAAAGTTTTGTAAAAATAACAATAACGAGTCATTTTTCAAATTTTTTTTAAGGTGAATGCGGCGTTTTGCCCGTCTCCTGTTGGGTAAAATGACTCATGCAATTTACAAATTGCCCCAGCGTTCAAATCATCATTATGAACTGTATATAAAAGACAAATATATAAAAATAACAATCAAACTTATAACTTAAACTTTTAAGTAACTTTTAATTATATTAACCTAAATTATGAGAAAAATTTTACGATGTGTAACATCTATAATCACATTCAACAAATCAACATTTATTTTTAATTGCTTAAGATGGCAATGTATCTAAATTGTAATAAATCTTATCAATAATCAACAGCAGACTAATTCAATTAATAAAATAATTAAAGTTATATAATCTAATCAGTCTATAGAAATTTAAAATATGATGTATTATTAATATAAATTCTTCTTAATTATTTCTGATAGCAGCTCTCTATACTTTTCTTTCACAGCGGTTGCACAAAGGATATTTAGTTATATATGGTGCAAAATTCGTGTAACCAATACTGACACGATGCACACTGAATCCAATCTTCAGATTTCTGAGTCTTATAATAGTAGTACAAATTATTTGCGAATAAGGAAAAAGAGATTTTTTGTACTAGCGGGAATCGAACCCGCGTCCTTTCCAATCTTATAATAGTCTTCAGTACATTCTATGCATCTGTTCATGTCCAAATCGGAGATTTATCCTTCAGATAATTCAATATTGGCATCAAGTTCTTCGGCACTGCTATTAGATATTATTGGTGATAATACTTTACGCATTTTTTTTGCTTTTTTCTGTTTTTTCTACTTGTTTTATTTTTATTCCTTTTAATTGGTTCATTTTTATTACCTTTCATTTTTACAGTATTTTTCGTTTTTTTTGACTGGTTTTCTTCTGTATTAGATATTTCATGAACACTATATTCATTGCTACTTTCTGAAATCAAGGACTCGCTTCTCCTCTTCTTCTTATTCCTTAAATCAGTCTTCCTTGATTTTTTTGCATTATTATCTGTAGTATTTTTTGATTATTATTATTAACAGCACTTAATTGCTTTTTAACTGACTCTTTGGCTTTCTTTCTATCAACAATCTGTTGTCTTTTTTGATATTTTCAAGAAAGTTAAGAATGACGTCAGCCTTTTGTTTTCTCTTTGATATATTTATAGGAATCTTAGGAACTGGATGTATGTCTGTCAACATTTTAGATGGCGTAACGTAGGATTCGGTAATAAGCAAGGTTACATCTTTCTTTGGAGGTGTAATCTGAAGCAAATTTACAAACTGCGTTTCAGAATGCAACTATGATTGCCCTGGCCTAGGCTCAGCTCCATGACCTTTCGACTTTTCTGAACAATGTTGCGTAACAGCTTCAAAGCTAATTGACCTCGAGATTTCTAAGTCAAGCTCTGTAAATTCCTTTTGTGGAGTTATTTGAATTAAATCTTCAATACTCATTAGTTCTGACAAAATGTCTAGCTCTTCATTATCTTTTTGTAGGCTTGAAGGTCCAGATGTTGGCTGAATATTATCGTTTACTGCGTCTTCATAGGCATGTTCAAGAATTGATGGCGACGGAGTCTCGTTTTCTTATCTTTGAGTCTTTTCTTGGATTCCAGACTCATCCATATTATACACGTCTTCGGGGTGATTAGCAAAGTCATTTTCAACGTAAATTTTGGCTAACAAATCAAAAAACTCTTGAACGTCTTTTCGGTTGACCCCGTAAGCTCGAGCGAGTGACAGACCTTCTGATTTTCTTTGACTTAATTTAGGGTTGTGTAGCAAAAATCCATTAAACCATGTATCACCAGCTAATTGGGTTGTTACGGAGAATGGATTTTTAATATTTAGTTCTTTCGCTAATCGACACGCCATTTCTTTCACGTCTTTTCGAACAGGAGCAAATCCTACCTTTTCTAATTTTTTTACATGGGCAACAAGCTTTTTTTCATACTCGTTCGAGAAAACAGGATTTCGACCAAGAGGACCCTTTGATCTTCCCATAAAAAGGTGCCTTCTCAAAGTTCTGGATGGTATATTGTAGGTCCTTGACGCTTCGTTAACTCCCATTTGTTTACTTTTTACGGAACTCATAGCATGTTCTAAGTTGGCAGCTATCCATGCTGCACGCACAGATTTTCTTTCATATTTGCGAGGCATGACCTGAAATAATAATACAATCAACATTTTAGTTCTGTTGTATAAGTGGGGCATTTTAAATTAAAACATGTGGGGCGTTTTGCGAAAATCCAAGTTTAATATGCCCCACCATGCCAATGCTAAATGCTTCAAGGTTATAACGCTCGACTATTACAAAAAAAATTGTGATTTTATTCTATTACATAGCGTGAAGACGGAATTAATATAAACAACATATTATTTTAGGTATACAAATTTGTTTGAAACTTACCGCAAAATGTTAAAGCTGCAGAAATCAAAATTAAACAATAACTTTGTCACTGCCAAAGAGATTACGCGCAAACGTCCGCCATGTTTTCGAACGACTGTCGTGTATGCAATGCGCAGCAGCAGCGTCGCTTAACTATGTTTTTGTGAGTGTTTTGTGTTGTAAATACTGGTCATCAGCTAAAATTAAACTGGGGGGTTAGAATGTATTTCACAAAATCGTATCGACATCGCATTGCGTCATTGTGATTGGTTGAGAGATCATCGGGATTGGCCGAGGGACTATTATGATATCGCGCGTTGGTTTTATCTGCCAATCACAAGCGAGACGATACGATATCGATGCGATATTGTAAGTTACATTCTACGGGCCCAGATTGGACATGATGATAGCATATAGGTTAGAAAATAAAGTTTAAAAACTGTAACTCGACTACAGTGTCCTATTCCTTTTTAACACTTGATAAACGTTATGACAGTGTAAATCCATATGTCTTGTCAGCATTATGCGGGTACTGAGTTCGTGGCGTGAAGGGATTCTTTGAAAGAGGCAGCAGCATTTCCTAGCTAAATGGCCTCTATTTAAAATTTATTTAAAAACCCGTGCTAACAAAAAACTATTGTTGAAGTCGGTTAAAATGTAGCCTATGTTACTCGGGCCATAATAACGAATCGAATGACACCTTATTTGACTAAGTCTTGGTCTGCTAAAATCATAAACCTTCCTTTTGATTTCGCCATAGTCAGGTAAAAAATCGCTTATAAAGTAAACACCTTATTCTTTCACCTGTATACAATCATATAGAGTACGTCGACCTCATATCATCCGCAAAATGATGAAAACTATTTGTCTCTATATCAGGGATTTATGACCAAAGACATTCACAAGTTATAGCTTTAGAGATCTCTCGGGGCAACTATGAATGGTCGACATTGTTTCTGTTTTAGCGACGCTCATAAAACATTACGGAAATATTATAGTGACCCTATTGTAAGTATTATTATTATTTTGACTATAACAGTCAAGTCAAAGTCACGCCTCAGCAAAGTGGTGGCGACTATACTGAAGCTTCTATGGAGTTTTGGCGGCAACACGAAAATACAAGTTATGTTGCACTACATCACTTGCCAACTTATGCACATACACAAATAGTTAATAAGCAAAAGGCCATCACTTTTGCACGTTAATACTTGAAATACCACGTTTAGAATAATAATGCAGAGCGACAACATGATCTTCTTCAAGTTGCCGCTAAAACTTTGAACTGAAAGTACTACATGAAATTAATATTCACAACCCGTAAGTAAAAGGTCTTCCATTCAGTACGATTCCCAGCGTAAGGCCTTTGCATTTTCAAACTTTCAAAATTATGTGAGAAATTGGTCACTTTCCAAACTAAAGTGAAGCTTCGCTTGATTTTAATCTACGAACAAGATTAAATCAGAAATAGTTCGTGTAATAACGAATTAAGTATGTTTACTTAAAACTTAAAAGTCTACTTAAAAGTTGCTGAAAATGCTGCATTTTTCACTTAAACTATAATAGTTGGAAAGAGATGCGGTATTAACAATGCAGTGGAAAATTTACTTAAAGCTAAAATGAGAATTAATGGTTTCCCGTTCAAACTTCCTGCATTTTATTGAGACATAAATTTTTTATGCTGCTAAATATTACGACGGAAGGTTTTAGTCACGATAATATAACAAATAGATCTGATAGGTAGGTTACTTTTTCGTTTGTAATTAAATGGTTTTGCTTTTGTGTACCTCAAAGTTTGCTGTGCGGAACTTTAGTCAAAGGTTAACAAAATTACGTTTCATGAAGTAAATTATATAAATCTACAGTAAATCATCATATAAAAAAAAATTGGTTGCCTGTAAAGTCGGTATACGGGCGAAAGTTTTACGTGACAACGACTTTGAGTGGTAAAATAATTTTAATGTGAATATTCATTCGTATAGTAGGAAGAAGGATGAAATAATAGTAACAATTTAAAACATTTATTTATACAAAGAATTATATTTAAAACATTAATTTATACAAAGAATCTCGCACTGAATTTCATATTAACAAAATTTTATTTCTTCGTCTCTCTCGCTCTTAGGCGGGCTAACCATGCCCGAGTGGAAGGGACGCGTGCCTCTCACTCGCTCTCATTGTGAGCGCATAACGTGAGCGGAGCGTAACGCAGTTTCTTGAAGTGTCACCCGGCAAACCAATTTATAAGACGTTGTCACGTCAAAATATGGCCATACTTTGTGACCGGTAATTACATGGACAAACGATGCAATAGATTGGCTACTATTTTGTTACTAAGGATGAAAAAACGGGTGCACATATTAGGTCATAGCAAGAGTGAGCGAGACACATGTATAAGTTCTTCATTCTTTTCGCATATGCGTTATTTTTGTTTGGACCCAATTCATCTGGGTCCCAACAATAAGGTGGCCAACCATCCTCATCATCGGTATGTAAGCTTGTTTTTGTATTTGCGTAAAAAAACGTTCATTAATCACGTTATATATGCTAATATTACACGTTTGTTTTTTTTTTGAGTAAATTACTACTAACAAATTATTGCCATTTCTTTTGCAGTTATCCGGCTAAAACAGGTAGTGCATTTTTAGTCTACAAAATTATAATCATAGTTATCTTCTAAAATTATTCCAGTTATCATATATGTCAAACTATTGCTATCTCGCTTCTGTATAATCTGAGAACGTGTCTATTATATCCTCTGTCTACTACTCTGGGTATATGTTTGTAAAGTCACCTTCATCGCAATTATTAATTAATGTAGGATGATTTCTAAATACGAATTTTGACCAGAGAGCCCCAAAACTTTTTTGTCTTATCATGTTTTATATACTCTGTAGACCCTTAGCTAATGATGTATTTTCGCAAATTCATCGACCTATATTTTAATAGGTTATCGTTTTACAGGGGGTAATGGCTTATCTTTTACCGAGGTTACTGTAACTTACCATCTGGCAGCCAGTAAGCTTCCTCGTAGAATAAAAAATGCGCTCTACTAACTATTAAAGTTTGCTTCAAAATACGCCTTATATCCGTTGCAGTATTTACGTACCTTATTTTAGTTAAGGCGGGAAAATATGTAGCTAGCCGCACACTCTGTTGTTTGATGTAACGAACAGAGTAGTGTAGGGCCCTATACCACCAAAAAATTAAGAAGATATTACTTCAGTGCTTCAGTGGCGTATTTCTCTCTGTCTATCTAAGAAGTGAACCCATTCACACTCGTAGTTGCCATAGCTACATTATAAAGTCGCTACATTTACAGAGCTTATAAGTTTTAAGCACTGATCTGTAACTAGACCACTCTGAACTGCCATCATAATGACAGACAAGAATTGCTGCCACACTCGACGTATGTAGTTCTTTAGAATTATTATATCGCAAATAGCTGTGGAAATTCCGCCAAAATAAACAATAGATTTATTTTTCCTTGATAAAGGCATGTGGTGTTTTTTTTTCAACCTACCGTAATGTTTATATTAACTAAGAATGATTCAATGATGTTTATTTTATACATCAGTGATTTATATTGCAGAAATACGCTTTTTCTAAATTGTGTTATAATATGTGTGTATCGGAAATTTAGTTTCAGTTCATTGAATAGCCGTATCGATCTACAGCGCCAAAATGGCGACAATCAATGAGGCAAAAAAACAAATTATCAGTCACTTGTCCATAATAATACAGGTCAGTGGTTTTGAGGGAATTTCGTTGGAGTAAAATCCGACACAAAAAAGTTTTAAAAGCGTTTTACTGTGATCCTTATCTTATCCCGGATTTCATGTCATGTTTTTGCTTTTGTGTACCTCAAAGTTTGCTGTGCGGAACTTTAGTCAAAGGTTAACAAAATTAGGGTAGTAACAAAATTACGTTTCATGAAGTAAATTATATAAATCTACAGTAAATCAACTGATACTAAATGTGGGTTAGACGTGTCTCTATAATGAAGTTTGTCTCTGTACATATTCTTGGAGAGACTAAACTAAACAAACAAGCAAATTTTACAGTTCTATTAAATTGGTGCAGTGACAGCCTTTTTTTTTTGTTAGTACAGTGACAGGCTAGTTGTAAAACCAACGCCTGTGTAGGGACCATGTAAGTACGAATGAGGTTAGTCATGTCAGCAGTTTAGCGTGCAAGCGAGAAGTATGTTAGGCGCTCGACCAGTTACTGCGCACTGGCCAGCCCGTAAACTTGTGTGTTAGATTTGGGGAATTTAATTAATAATTTACTGAATAAATTAGTTGGTTTTTTGGGACTTATTGGTTTTCTTTATTCGCGTAGGGCCAGGTGCAGTAGCTCACAGTGCAATTAGGATCCCCACGCTCACTACAGTCAGGAGAACACGCACATTACATACCACGTCACATACGTAGGTTATTAGGAACTAGGTTGTGACGTGAGGCATCTTACAGTATAATCACACATAGAGACTGCGGGGTATAGGCAGAGATAGTACGTACCCCACAGTTAGAGAGCACGCGTACCCCCCCCGCGTACAGTGGTGACCCGCGTTTTTAAGTGAGGCTGTTTTGAGTGCGGGGATTGCTAGGACAGTTGCACTGGCTAGATTAAGGAGTAATTTAAGTGGTGAATAAGGACACTAAGTGTTTATTTATAGTGATGTTCCAAACGCCGCAAAAAGTAAATATAAGTGATTTGACATCGTCGGCTGCAGGTATGTCTAATCCTAGTGTAGAACTGGCTGCAATTAGTGTGCATTCGCGTCTACCTGACTTTTGGGCGGAAATGCCGCGATTATGGTTCGCTCAGATAGAGAGCATACTCGGTCCTCAGAAGCAAAGTGACGAGACCAAGTTCAATCTGGTGGTGGCAAAGTTAGGTCGCGACGCTCTGCAACAAGTGAGCGATATTTTAATCACACCTCCCGAGTGTGATAAATATAAAGCGATAAAGGAGCGACTACTGCACGTATATGAAGAAAGCGCGGAAAGGCAGTTCCAGAAATTAGTGAGTGAGATGGAATTGGGAACGGAAAAACCATCTCAGCTTCTGCGGCGGATGCGTGACCTGGGGAGGAACGCACAGATATCCGAGCAGACTCTGCACAACTTGTGGCTCGCCCGTTTGCCAGCATCAGTTAGATCGGTGCTGCTTGTCAGCCAAGACCAGACGCTGGAGAATTTGGCCAATATAGCGGATAAAATCATCGAGAATATCCGGGGAGGTGAAGTAGCGGAGGTCAGCACGGCGGCGGCCAGTGGTACCCAACTGCCGATGAGCGAGATGTTGGTGCAGATGCACAAGCTGAGCCTCGAAGTAGCGGCACTGCGCGAGGAGGTTAGTGAGCAGCGTCGCAGCGCTTCCCGGGGCCGAGGCCGTACACCATCAAGAGGGCGCTCGAGAACAAGATCAAGAACATCGGCGGACCCGGACTGGCTATGCAGGTGGCATTTTCGATACCGGGCTAGAGCGACAAAGTGTGAGAAACCCTGCGCATGGAAGACGGAAAACTAGACGCGGTACAAAATACGGCGGCGGTGAGTTTTGTGCCGGGGATTAATCACCGTCTTAGCGTTTATGATAGAGAAAATGGTTTTAAATTTTTGGTGGATACAGGCGCGAACATATCAGTTATTCCTGCCACGAAGAAGCAGAAGTTATCAGCAGCACATACGGACTTTAAGTTATTTGCGGCAAATAGTAGTGAAATCAAAACTTATGGTTCAAAAACATTACATGTAAATTTAGGCCTACGGCGGCCATATAGGTGGACTTTTGTGGTCGCAGACGTTAACCAACCGATATTAGGTGCGGATTTTTTGGAGCATCACACCTTAGTAGTAGATCTAAGTGCGCGTAAATTAGTCGATAAGGAGACGAATTTATTAACGCTGGGCAGCATAGCTACTTGTGATCAGGTGTCAATTACAACCATAGATAGGAACCACCCCTTTGTAGATTTATTAGCAGAATTTCCAGAGATAACTAAGCCGGTGTCATTTAAAAATATGGACCGTGATTTCAAGAATGATGTATATCATCATATTGAAACCACGGGACCTCCAGTTCATGCGAGAGCGCGGCCATTACCGCCAGATAGGTATCATAAGGTTAAAAAGGAATTTCAGTTGATGCAGGAAATGGGGATTTGTAGACCATCGAAAAGCGAGTGGGCCAGCCCGTTACATGTTGTGGTGAAGAAAAATGGGGACATCCGACCCGTGGGTGACTACAGGCGATTGAACGCGATCACCAAGCCGGATCGCTACCCCGTACCGAGGCTACACGACTTCACATACATACTGTCAGGTAAGAAAATTTTTTCAAAGCTAGATATTAATAAAGCGTATTATTTTGTCAAAATTGCACCTGAAGACATTGAGAAAACTGCGGTAATAACACCTTTTGGACTCTTTGAATTTTTAAGATTAAATTTTGGTTTAAGAACAGCTAGTCAAACCTTTCAGAGATTTATGAGTAATACGGTTCTGGAAGGCCTAGATTTTTTATTTAATTTTATAGATGACGTCATCATTGCAAGTGACTCAATGGAAAGCCACAGAATGCATTTACGAAAAGTATTTGAACGATTTTCAAAGTTTGGTATAACGATAAATTTAGCGAAGTGTGAATTTGGTAAAGAAAATATAGAGTTTCTAGGATATCAGGTTTCGACCGACGGCATACGACCACTTGACCATAAGGTCAAGGCTATAACAGAGTACCCTCGGCCGGAAACCATTGAACAGCTCCGAAGATTTTTAGGGATGATAAATTTTTACAGGGCTAGTATACCCCATGCAGCAGAACATCAATCACTATTAAACGAATTTTTAAAAGGTGCAAAGAAGAGAGATAAAACCAAAATCGCATGGACATCAGAGTCGATTAAAGCTTTTGAACAGTGTAAGATGAAATTGAAAGACGCTGTAATGTTATCTCACCCAGTTAGTAACGTACCCCTATCGCTGTTTTCAGATGCTTCTGACAACTTTGCCGGGGCGGCATTGCACCAATTGGTAGATGGTAAGTGGTTACCTTTAGGATACTTTTCGAAGAAGTTTACCAAAGCTCAACAAAAGTATTCTACATATGACAGAGAGCTTACGGCAATATTTTTGGCTATGAAACATTTTAGGTACATGTATGAGGGAAGAGAATTAATAGTTTTTACGGATCATAAACCCTTGACTTTTGCATTCAATAAAATTGAGACAAGTAGCGAAACGCCAAGGCGCACTAGACAGTTATTATTCATCAGTGAATTCACAACGGACATTCGATATGTTAAGGCGGATAGCAATACAGTAGCAGATGCACTTTCGAGAATTGAAACCATACACAGCCCTACAGTAATTGATTACGGGGAATTAGCTTCAGCTCAGGAATGTGATAGCGAGTTAGCAGAATTATTAAACGGGAACAATAATAATATTTCGTTACAGAAAGTTTTTATGCCGAATTATGATAAACCAATTTATTGTGAAAATAGGTTAAATATGTGTAGACCGTATTTACCTAAAAGTTTCAGGCAAATAGGTTTTCATTCAGTTCATGATGTAAGTCACCCAGGTACTAGATCAACGCGAAAATTAATGGCAAAGCGATTCTTTTGGCCAGGTTTAAATCGCGACGTTGGCCAATGGGTGAAAACATGTATTAAGTGCCAGAAAGCGAAAGTAGGTAGACACACAGTATCAGAGTTACAACAATTTCCGAATGCAGAACGATTAAGCCATGTGCATATAGATATTGTAGGCCCGCTACAGACTTGTAAAGATGGGCATAGGTACTTAGTCACGATGATAGATCGATTTACGAGGTGGCCAGAAGCTGTACCAGTGACGGAAATAACAGCAGAGGTAGTTGCTAAGGTATTCTATGAGTCGTGGATATGTAGATTTGGGAACTCTTTCAAAATAACCACCGACCAAGGGAGACAGTTTGAAAGTAATCTTTTTGAGCAACTATTAAAGTTAATGGGTATAAAAAGGATACGCTGTTGTTCGTACCATCCACAATCTAATGGTATCCTGGAACGCTGGCATAGATCCTTAAAACAGGCATTAATGGCACGTCTAGAGAAAAACGGCGCATGGTGTGACGAACTACCAACAGTTTTGTTAGGACTACGTACGGCAGGTAGGAGCGATAATGGCGTGAGTCCCGCGGAATATATGTACGGTCAAGCAATTCGCTTACCTGGAGACTTTTATGACGTCTCAGATAAGCGATTGAGCGAAGGAAATGCGTTTTTGGAGCAGTTAAGATACAATATAGAAAAGTTGAAACCAGTATCGGCAGTACCACGGAGCTCACGCGCATTATTTGTTCACCGTGAATTATCTAAATGCGAACAGGTATTTATTCGAAATGACGCAGTTCGTAAACCGCTAGTACCGCCCTATGAAGATCCTTATCGTGTTATAAATAGGAGAAATAAAGTGTATACAATTCAATTGCCCAATAGAACAGTAAATGTGTCGATTGACAGGTTAAAACCAGCTTTCCTTATTAACGACGATAGTGTCGATGATAAAAACAGTGGACATGACGCCAGCGTTGGTAAAAATACGTCTTTAGAAAGTAAGTCTAAGGATTCGTGTGTTAAGACAACCAAGAGTGGCCGGGTTGTTAAGCCACCAGTTAGATTTAATTTGTAGAATTATATGTTAATATAATCAATAGATTAACGACGGTTAGGATATGGTGCAACCGTGTTTTGTTCAGCTCAAAATAATTTGCATAACTGTAACATGTTAAGTTAAACAGCATATTAACATTGGTTAATGTATGGTATAACCGTGCCTTAGTCTATTCAATATATGTTTACAGAATATTATTTTGCTAGATTGCAAAAGTATAAGAATTCAGTTCTAAGCATTGCAACATAATTGTTTTGCTAAACTGCAGATAATAAATATTTGTAATTAATAATTAACAACCTACTTTTGGATTGTGAAATTGCAAAAGCGCATTTTGTTATTGTGATGTAAAAGTAAGAAGTTTAGGTATGGTCACATTCTATCATTACATCTCAATTGAGTATAAAATATAGGTAATTTTTTTAGTATAACTTGTAATAAAATTCAGTCAAGATTATTGTAACAATGGGAAAATCATATAGTAAAGATAAAGAGATTGTAATAGCTCAGAATGGTGCGAATTAAATGGATTTTTCGAATATTGAAAGTCACATGAAATGTATCGAATATTGTTGTTAATTATTGGTTTACTACTTTTGGTAATGATCGTGAGTAGCTAGCCATGACGCCTGTCGCCATCCACGCGACAACATCGCGGCTACCTACGACGAGCTAGATGTAATAGGATACGCGAGAATTTTGTTGATAGTGATTGCTTCGGTGTAATCAGTAGTTTGTATTAAATATTGTTTATACGTATGTAATGATAGGGTGACCATAAGTTTTGTGCAAGTGAATCTTACATGGAGTAGTAATTATTTTTTGAAATTTTTGTAATCAGTATTTTTAAAGTAAATAAATTAAGAGGTATTTTTAAAGGTTTTTAATAATAAGTATTTTTGAAATTTTTGTAAAAATTTGGGGGGTGTAGTGTAGGGACCATGTAAGTACGAATGAGGTTAGTCATGTCAGCAGTTTAGCGTGCAAGCGAGAAGTATGTTAGGCGCTCGACCAGTTACTGCGCACTGGCCAGCCCGTAAACTTGTGTGTTAGATTTGGGGAATTTAATTAATAATTTACTGAATAAATTAGTTGGTTTTTTGGGACTTATTGGTTTTCTTTATTCGCGTAGGGCCAGGTGCAGTAGCTCACAGTGCAATTAGGATCCCCACGCTCACTACAGTCAGGAGAACACGCACATTACATACCACGTCACATACGTAGGTTATTAGGAACTAGGTTGTGACGTGAGGCATCTTACAGTATAATCACACATAGAGACTGCGGGGTATAGGCAGAGATAGTACGTACCCCACAGTTAGAGAGCACACGTACCCCCGCGTACACCTGCAAAGATTGTGGTATCAAGATCGATCCCCAGTCCAGACCTCGCACAGTACATACCTCTAACTTCATGAGATATTTTTTTTAAGGATGATGATGTATTTTTATTCCATATACATATGGATATAAACGAACATTTATAAAAGGACGCATCACATAGAGCCATAGAACAATGTTAGTAATATACTAGTACATGTATTATTACAATATTATCAGTAAATTTTCTAGGAGTAGAACCTCACCACTGAAGGAATGTAAAATAGTTCCGGTGGCCCGCCAATAAAGGCGGAGAGACGGCACACGGCGGGTTTCTTTAATGGGTGAGGGCCCCACACTATCCTGTTCGTTGCCCCGAACGACGGGGTGTGCGGTTAGAAATATTTTTTCCCGCTTTAACAAAAAAGGGGCTGGAGCCTTGCTTATCCCAGCATGAATGGGCCGGCTCGATCGGGGAAATCCGTGAATATTTATTTATTTATTTATTTTCAGTAGCAGCCATGCACCAGCATAGGCTCGCCCCCTATTACGTTGGACTAAAACATATTTGGCGGACCGTGGGTGTGTAACACAACTCTGCCTACCCCTTCGGGGATACAGGCGTGATGCTATATTATATTATGTTAAATAAGGCCGCCCATTGTACCACATTATAAAAGGAATTCGATTCAGTACCTCTAACTATAATAATGGTGTATAAATAAAATAAAATTTATGTTTTTGAGATCTACATCTCATACAATATAATTTAATCGGTTTAATTAATAAAAACTCTTTTTAATATTTTTTTTAAATCTTTTATAGAAATATGAATTTGGCTTAATTACTTCTGAAGATCATAAAGGTAATTAGTGGCAAATAATAAAATGTTGACGTATTCAAGCCATTTTCCTTTAAATAAAATGAACAATGTATTCCTAATATCTTTGAATTCACACTAAATTAATATCGAAAATTCTTTACGATATTCAAATGTCCAGATTGGGATGAACTCTCGGCTATTCAATCAAGTATTAGATAAATTCAAATCCAAGCTCATTGAGAAGTGGTCGTCAAATATATTTTTATCTTTTTACGTCAATAAATTTGAATGTTGGATTTTATGAAAATTAATTCAGTCGACTTGTCATGTAAGGGCTGTTACACATGAAATATTGAAGCGTTATTAATTTAACTGTTGAATCGTGAGGAGATAATTGCTATTTACCTGTGCGGTAAGTCATTTCAAATTAACAGAGTTGGCGAAAACTAGTTATTTATGTATACTATCATAAATCTTTAACCGAGCTTCATTATAAAATATGGATATATTGTTTTTTCTTTGATAGCTATTGATTAGACTTAAACGGCATATTTATTAGGAATAGGCATACTATTAGAAAGCTATAAATATAGGTATTACAATAAACCTTAATATCGTCTGCAAAGGAACCATGATCAAAGTCTAGTATTGAATAAAATATAGTAGAATCTTACTAACTCCATCAACTAATTCCAACAAGAATGGGTCAATTCGATCAGATAAGTATCATTCTGTCACTTTTTTTGTTCTGGCAGTGAGAGCACCGTAGGCGCTTCCTCTCTCAGCGCATTTAGAGCCCGAGGTTTTTCGATAAAATAGCGAAATAAAAAGGTACAGGTACCAGTTTTAAGTCTACTTACTTACTTACTTATCATCACGCCATTTCCCTTGCGGGGTAGGCAGAGAGAACAGAGTGCAAAGAGGCTCTATTTTTGCATACATCTCTCGCTTCCTCAACATTCATAACTCTCTTCATACACGCTCGCCGGTTTCGGAGAAACCTCCACCTTACTTCAATACATGACTGATTTGTTCTAGGTAGGTGAGTCTCGGTCTCCCCCTGTACCTACATCCTTCCACTTTCGCATTGTATATCTTCTTAACCAGTCGCTAGTCCGGCATTCTTTCCACATGTCCGAACCATCGGAGTATTCCCTTTCTATCTTTTAAGTCCAATACATTGCTATATAAAGTGTGAAAATGTGACCACGAGCGAGTATTGGACCCGCATCTGTTCCAGTGTTCCAGAAAGCGCAGCTTCAACCCGCTCGTAGTTACGAGTATCATATTGTATTTCGTACTGTGTGTCTATGCATTATAGTAATTGGTTGAGCATGTCAAGTGCTTAAAATCTATATCTATACTATTATAAAACTGTAACAGAGCTATGTCTGTACATTTAAGATATTTGAGAAAAAAATACTGTAATAGGCTATATAAGCGTGTCTAAACACAAAACGATTATTTTTATATTTTTTGTCTGTTTGTCTGTTTATCTGTTGTTTGCGCAACACGCAAAAACTACTGAACGGATTTTAATGCAATTTTTTTTGTTTGATAGCTCTTGACTAAACTTAACAACTGGTACACATTTTATCCCGCTACTATATCGGGAACCTAAGATATAATATTTTTTTTTGTTTAGGCGGGAAAAAATGTTCCTAACCGCACACCCCGTCGCTCGGGGCAACGAACAGGGTAGTGTGGGGCCTTCACCCACTAAAGAAACCCGCCGTGTGCCGTCTCTCCGCCTTTATTGGCGGGCCACTGGAACTATGTTACATTCCTTCGGTGGTAGCCTAAGATATAACCTAAAAACTAGCTTTTGGCTGCGGCAAAGCCGCGGGCAAAGGCTAGTTATAACAATAACGATCTATAGTTTTTTTTTTAGGCAGGGATAAAAAAACGACCTAATTTCAAGCTATCAAACAAACAAGTTTCGTCAAATTACGTGGTATATTATTTCTAGCGGTAGATCCATGCTTATACCACCATGAATAGGTCGGCTCGATCGGGGACGTACAAAAGATTAGTGTAAAACAACGCTAGTTACTCCTTTTTTTTTGTTAAGGCGGGAAAAAAGCGGTAGTTTGGGGCCACACGCTAGTTACTTCTACCGTTGTATTTCGTATGGTGAGTGAGAGCGCCGTAGGCATATACCCCTTCCCTATCCTCTCCTTACTATTCTTCCTCTACTCTCCTTAGTATACTACCTATCCTCTCATTATTATTCTTCCTATCCTTTCGTCTCGCTTTCCATGGAGATGGCGACGCGCGAGTGATGCCGCTGGTGTTGCTAGCGTTTATAGGCTATGGTAACCGCTTACCATCAGGTGGGCCGTATGCTTGTGTGTCATCCACGTAGTTTAAAAAAAACGTAAAACGTAATGCATCATAAAATAAGCAGAAACGCAAAAAAAAAATTTAATGAACAGATAATAGAGTACTTTTTTTCAAATGTTCAGTGGATTAGAGCACTTCTCCGCATAGGAAAGGATGCAGGTTCGATTCCCGCTCGTACTAAAGTTCTCTTTTTCCTCATTAGACTCAGCTTTTTTCTCAGTTACAGTTTTAAAATTATTTTTGATCTATATTTTTTAAGCATTTGACATGCTCCGCTAGTTTTTAAGTACAAATTATTTGTGAATAAGGAAAAAGAGATTTTGATGAGGAGATTGGGATGACCCAATAGTACGATAGCTCAGTGGCTTAGAGCACTTCCTCGGATCGGAAAAGACGCGGGTTCGATTCCCGCTCGTACCGAAAATCTATAGTTGAGTCCATGAGCGACAGTTACCATTTTGAACCAAAAAATCATTTTAAAATATAAATTATTTGTGAATAAGGAAAAAGAGATTTTTTGTTCTAGCGGGAATCGAACACACGTCTTTTCAAATCCGGGGAAGTGCTCTAAGCCAAACACACATACAATAAAAATGTAAAAAAAAAAATGTTTAAAAAATCGCGTCGTCATATAGTATGAATTTCAATTGCAAAATTAAACTTACTATATTGGTTTAATGCATGTAAATGCTTCCGATAGATGGTGTTGGTCGTAAAGATAAATGTGAGGAGGAGATTAGGATGATCGAAAGATCTGTACTATAGCTCAGTGGCTTAGAACACTTCCCCGGATTGGAAAAGACGCGGGTTCGATTCCCGCTAATACAAAAAACCTCTTTTTTCTTATTCACAAATAATTTGTACTTATCATAAGATATTACATTTGTGATTAATTTTATGCAGAAACTCTGTACTTCTTTTAGCTCTATGAAGTACCTTCATCGATCAAATTTTGAACACTTCACAAGCACAGATAAGATTTATTTATCGTTTTAAGTGTACTGTTGTATTAAGGATTCTGTAAGTAGGTTATGTACTTAATTGGGGGACGACGGGCGGATGGGCCTCGTGGCATAGTCGGTAGTGTAACCGACTTCCGTGCACAAAGTCGTGGGTTCGATTCTCACTCAGGGACAATTATGTGTGAGAAACACAGATATTTATCTTTTTCGTAAAAAGAAAAATTCTCAAGCTTGGAAATGTGCCCGGTAGACGGCAATAAGCTCACCCCCTATTACGTGGGGCTTAAACATAGCTGGCGTACCGTGGGTGTGTTACACCTCTGACTACCCCTTCGAGGATACAGGCGTAAAACTGTTTTTTTTTCCTTATACGCGAAATGAAATGTAGAGCAGCTTGGTATTATTGAGTCCATGAGTGACGGAGGTCACTTACCATCAGGCGAAACATTTTATTCTCCTTTATCAAATTGTATGTAAGCAGTAGTTACAATAGAAAATGGTGTAAATATTCTCTATTCCTCGCCTGTAACCACGTCACGGTCTCTTTTTTTTGTTTAATAAATACGCTATTTTACAATAAAACCTTCACGGAATTTCAAATTTAATTGCCATTTATGTTCATAGTAGAGCTAGTAACCCTTACCAAATTCCGCATTGTTGATATCATAGATATAGTAACGTATAGATCACCTGACAGCTCGATAACGCGTAACCAATTTTGATTTGTCAATGTGTGCGTTGGATAGTGATGTAAGTTTTAAGATTTAGACTGACTATCGGTAAAATGATAAAACAAATCAGTTTCTTTAACGAACTCGCTCATTCAAATAATCATCTTCAACAAATGAAACAAAACAGACATAATAAATTAAAACAAACATACTTAATTCGTTTATATTTATTTCACCAGCAACGTCAGTCAACGATATTATGCATTTTATAAGGGAATTATACACTCAGCTTTTAGCAACATAAACCTACTTATAATTTTTAAATTAACTAAATCGACTTGACTGATAATATCTGCTGTAGAACTTTTATTGCATTTTTTCCATTAATGTGTTAGGAGAAAATGTTCCAAACATTTAGGATAAATATCGACAATATACCTTGTCGATAAAGTCAAGCCCTAGTGTATATGTACCTAAAAACTTTTCTAATAAAATCTTGCAAATATGTAACAATGCGACATATTTCCATGTAAAATATAAACAGTAACAATGAAATTGAAATAAATCCGTAATTGAAACAGAAAACATCAGTAATTATGACCTAAAATAAAAGCATCTAAGTTGTGATAACATCCTGAGAACTTACCTGTGAAACATGCAATTATCAGGATTGTTTGCATGATTTACATCACAGGCACTCACGGAACAAACAACCATTGTATTTAATAGTTATAATCATATAATAAACAAGATTTATAACACAAATAAATAAAAACCGCGGAGCTAATTTTTTAGCTAGAAGACTGTAGACTACTTGTCATTCAAATGGTTTGCAATGACATCAGATTTGCTTTCCTCTTCCATCTTGGTTGCCGTATAAGATTTTCTTCTCGCTCACACGCTTTGGTGATCTATACGTTAATATTATATCTATGGTTGATATATATGGCTCCGATTAATGGAGTTATTATATTGTGCTACGAGTGCAGATGGCGGAGTGGTTTAAATACCGGCCCCCATCCGAGTATTGTGGGCTTGATACCCACACAGGACAACTCTTTGTGTTACCCACAAATGGTTGTTCTGAGTCTGAGTGTGCTTTGTGTCCGTGAAATTGTATGTTTGTAAAGTCTCCCGCGATACAAGGATTATACCTTAGTGCAGGGATTTGTCTTTAAAAAAAATGTATGTTATTGATTAATGGCCGCTTTAAAGTATGGGATACAATTTAATTATGAAATTTATTGCCATAAGGGAAAGCCACCAGCAAGATCACATTTGTAACACAATTTTGTTAACTCTCAAAACAGTGACAGTAGACCGTTACTAATTCCAGATTAATAAAGTTTAACAAGAATATTGCCACCTTCTGATAGAATATTTACGCAAAATAACGGAACATTACTACTGTACGTTTCATTCGGTAAGTGAGGGCGCCGGAGGCACAAACCCTTTCGCGACATCCTCTCTGTAAAATTACTAGTAATATTAATGATCTCCAGACCGATTTAAGTCAGGACAGCCTGTGTCAACTGACACAAATCAGGAGCTTGAGATATGTATGTACCTATGTTTGTAATGAGAATAGGTATGAAAGAGCGTATTAGTGTAAAGATGCGAAAGGGAATGCTTCAATGGTTCGGACATGTGGATAGAATGCCGAACGAGTGATTGGTTAAGAAGATATACAATGCGAAAGTGAAAGGATGTCGATACAGGGCGAAATCTAGACTCACATGTCTCTTCTTTTTTTTTGTTAAGGCGGGAAAAGATGTACCTATCCGCATACCCCGTCATTCGGGGTAACGAACAGGGTAGTGTTGGGCCCTCACCCACTAAAGAAACCCGCCGTGTGCCGTCTCTCCGCCTATATTGTCGGGCCACTGGAACTGTGTTACATTCCTTCAGTAGGAGACTCATCTACCTCAATCGGTCATGTGGTCACTCTATGATACCATCGGATAGAGAGAAGAAGCAGCACTAACGGATTTACTGCTTACCGAGCAACGGATGTAAAACTCTTCCGACTTCCTAACTCCGAGATGTTATTGAGAAACTTTTGTTGGTCTGACCCTGGACCTCGTAATCTACAGTAGCATACGCTAAACCACTGAGCTAGTGAGTACAACTCAGCTAAAATGAATTTTATTACGATTAATTCGCGAATACAAATATTTTATATCAATATTTCATTTTGTAATTTTAATTATGTGAAAGGTATAGACCCATTATCCTAATTAATAATTATTGAAATTAGATTGAAATCTCATATAGGTATTCGTTATATGAGTATTACAAATATTATTGCCTAGGTGGTTAAGCAGTAGTATAAGTGACTGCTGATCATGAGCTCTCGGGTTCGATTCCTGGGTCGGGCACTAATGCGCTTTAATAACACTATTGCGCTTTTTCGTAAAAATTAGCAGGAGAATCCCGGAGCTGGGGAATGTGCCCGGTAGACAGCAATAGGCTCACCCCCTATTACGTGTGGGACTTAAACATAGTTGGCGAACCGTATGTGTGTAATACACCTCTGTGTACACCTTTGAGGAAACAGGCATGAGGCACTCCTGCTGTTTGTAAGCTTATCTTTTAAACCACGCAACAGATTCCAATGCAGTTTTTAGCAATAGATAGAGTTATTTAAGAGGAAGGTTTATATGTAGTGTACATGCATATTATAGTAGAGAAAACCCGAGAAATTTAAAGATTTGTATTGTAATGTCGTAACAGACATATTTTTGTAAGCCTACATTGCAAACGCTGGCAAAAACTTACGAGATAGATCAAATAAATGTACTACGGAATTGTATATATTAAAAAAATTGCGATGGTATATAGTTATCTCGTAAAGAGGAATTATGGGTCATTTACCAAGCTATTTTAAGCAATACAGTATTATCCCTTATCCAATTAATTACATTAGATACGTTGTGCATTTCATTTAGATCAAAATTACCCAATATAGCATATCATTCAAACGAAAAGAGAGAGAGGGTGATATGTGATATGTATGTGATATGTGATATGAAGAGGGTGTGCGTGAACGGCTGACAATGGCAAGTCAGCCGGGATCTGACATAGAAGAATGCTGGAGAGTATTGAAAGATAGTATGGTAGATACAGCGAAAGAAGTATGTGGATGCTCAAAGAAGCATAGGAAAGTGAAAGGTGATGCATGGTGGGATACGGAAGTAGCAGCTTCCGTAGACCAAAAGAAGAAAGGGTGGCTGGACTATGTATCTTCTTTGAACCTGAGTGCAAGTATGAAAGAACAGAAGAAAGAAATATACCGGCAACGTAAGAATGACGCCAAAAGCGTGATAGAGCAAATATGATTGCAGAAGAAAGGCTGACCAAAAACTTCGAGAGCAACACCGAACTTTTTTAGAGGGAGGTGAAGAAATCTCGGAGTAGTTGGTCAGCTTTCAGAATGAATAAAATAAGGTCCAAAGGTGGAGACATTCTTACGCAAAAATAAGATGTGTTAAGCCGATGGAGTGAATATTTTGGAGATATGTATGCGGATGTTCAGGGTGATGCTGGTGCCACATGTGATCTAACAGCATTCGGTACCGGCATCCTCTGATGCCATTAGTATGGATGAAGTTGAATGGGCGATTAGAAGTTTCAAAAATGGTAAGGCAGCGGGTATTGATATGGTGTCTGCTAAGATGATCAAGCTTGGAGGCTCATGTGTCTGGGAATCCTTCTTGATGCTTCTCAATTTATGTTGGAGCTCAGGAATGGTTCCCAAGAACTGGAGAAGCGCAGTCATCGTGCCCTTGTTTAAAAATAAGGGTTCACGTTATGACTGTGCAAACTACAGAGCCATAAGCTTGACCAGTTTGGCAGCCGAAGTGTATGGTAAGATTGTTGAAAGGAGGATGAGGATGGTGTCTGAAGAATTTTTGTGTGAGGCAAAAGGAAGTTTCAGGTGTGGACAAGGATGCATGGATCAAGTGTTTTCTCTGCGCAACATTGTAGACAAGCATCTGGCTGTAGGCCAGAGGGTTTTCTGCAGTTTTGTGGATTTGGAGAAAGCATTTGACACTGTTGTACGAAAGGAACTTTAGGACATTTTGCCGGAGTATGGTATTAGCGGTAGACTGCTACAAGCGGTGCTATCCAACTACATGGACTGCAGAGCTTGTGTGCGGCTGGATGATGGAATGTCACCCTGGTTTAACGTCAATATCGGCGTTAAACAGGGCTGCGTTCTATCAGCCTGACTGTTTATCATATATCTGTATAAATGTCTACAAAGGTTCAATGAAATGAATGTGGGAGTTCAGATGGGCGACTCAGTGATTAACTCGCTGCTATATGCAGACGATGCGGTCCTATTAGCGCAGTCTGCGACTGACCTGCAAACCCTAGTCGACGTAATGGCAGAAGATTGTAAGAAAAGGGCCTACGTGTGAATGTGAGCAAAACCAAAGTAATGGTTTTTGAAAGAGAAGAAGCCAGAACAGATGTTTGAGTAGCAATAGGAAATGGTGTGCTAGAACAAGTGGATGAATTTGTATATCTTGGATGTGGATTCAGTCGGGATGGAAGGTACACCACTGATGTAGAAAGAAGAGTGAATGCGGGAAACAGAGTGAACGGAGCATTGGGACAACTTCTCGGCAGCCACCACCTCAGCCAGAAGGCACGTGTCGCGATACACAACGCAGTGCTTGTTCCATGGAAGCGAGAGTTGGGTATGTAAAAAGGAGCATGAGAGCAAAATCAATGAGGTCGAAATGCGATCTCTGCGTAGAATCTGTGGAGTGAGGCTGACTGACCGCATTCGTAACAATGACGTAAGAGAGCGAGTAGGTATGAAAAAGAGTATTGGTGTAAAGATGCGAAAGGGAATGCTCCGATGGTTCGGACATGTGGAAAGAATGCCGGACGAGCGACTGGCTAAGAAGATATACAATGCGAAAGTGGAAGGATGTAGGTACAGGGGGAGACCGAGACCTAGACCAAATTGGTCATGTATTGAAGGAAGGTGGAGTCAGGAGTCTCCGAAACCGGCGAGCGTGTATGAAGAGAGTTATGAATGTTGAGGAAGCGAGAGATGTATGCAAGAATAGAATCTCTTGGCACTCTGTTCTCTCTGCCTACCTCGCAAGGGAAATGGCTTGATGATAAATTAGTTAGTTAGTTATTAAAACGAATATCTTAGAAGATATCAGACATTTTACATGCAGTGGCAGAGCGGTCAGCGGCCACGGGATGTGTAGCGATCGCACGCGTCTATCAGTGTTCTCCAGTAAATAAAAAAAAAACGCTTTACAGCACGACGCGCGACGCTTCAGTACGTTGTATATATTTTAATAATAGTTTTTAATTATTATAGTACGAAGATAATTTGAGTTGAGTTCTCAACTGTCTTTGCAACAATAAATATATACATACTTGATTCCCAATTCCACCGCGTACGAAGTAGCGCGCAAAAGCTAGCATTTGAATAAAACATTTGTGCAGCATGACTATTACCTAAACTAGGCTAGGGCTCTGGCCACTAGGTCACTACTCTTGGGGGTAATTAACATTATTTATGAGCCAACGGTCACCGAGTAACTGTAGGCTGTTCATACAGTATTATATTTCAAACTATGTTTAAATCGAAAATTCAATTCATATATGGGTGAGCACGTTTGTACTTTTCTTTAAAATAAAAATCAACACCCTTTTTTTTTGTTTAGGCGGGAAATAATGTACCGCCCACCCCGTCGTCCCGGGCAACGAATAGGGTAGTGTGGGGCCCTCACCCACTAAAGAAACCCACCACGTGCCGTCTCTCCGCCTTTATTGGCGGGCCACTGGAAGTATGTTACATTCCTTCGGTGGCCCGCCGGCGGCAAAAGACAACACCCTGCGCTTAGGCATATTCACAACACTTTACAGGCATAAAATTCCACGGATAGAAACTACACCCAAATTAAGAATAACTATTTGGATCACACAAAGAGTTGTCCTGTGTGGGAATCGACCCCATAATACTCGAGCGGGAGATAGGTATCTAAACCACACCTCTGAAGGAATTTAATATGGTTCTGGTGGCCCGCCAATAAAGGCGGAGAGACGGCACACGGCGGGTTTCTTTAGTGGGTGAGGGCCCCACACTACCCCGTTCGTTGCTCCGAACGACAGGGTGTGTGGTTAGGAACACTTTTTCCCACCTTAACTAAAAAAAAAAGGTATCCAAACCATTCCACCATCTGTGCAGTCATGCTCTTAATTGGTGAATATACATATAAAGACTCACATCTGTTTTCCAGAGATAATGGATTACAACTTTTCATACGATTGTCTTCCGCATCCACCTTTCGCTCCGTTGAAATGAGAATTAATTGTAAAATATAATTACTATTTATTATCACACCATCTCCCTTGCAGGGTAGACAAAAAGAACGTAGTGCCAAAAGTATTGCAAATATCTCTCACATCCTCAATATTCATAATTCTTTATACACGCTCGCCGGTTGCAAAGGTATTTTTTTTGTGTTTTGATAACATAAAAAATTAAGATCAAGCAAACCTCGTAACACATCCATTTTTTTAAAAGCAAACCTTGTAACTCTCTTGGCAACATTTTTTACTAAAACAATGTTATGGTGCGAAGTTGTGTATGTAGACCAGTGCGCTACTTTATGTTTTAAGCAAAAAAAAATGTGTGTGCGTGTAACCTTTACGCGCGATTGAAGTAAAACTTCTTTGGCGTTGACGGAAAAAAAAACAACTGCAATTTAAAATATTTTTTTTAAAACTATTGAATTTTTATTCACTTTGCTATTCACAATTGGTCCGTTTGAAAATTTGGAAATAAATAATCCTAATTGATTATGATATTTGCCACTAGCTGGCGTATAAGTCAAGAAGCGTGGAGTATATGACATATACTTACGACCAATCCAAATTATTATTTTAAATAGCGGAAACTACACCTGACTATAGTAAGCGTTACTTCCGTCAGAAAAAAAATCTGAGTTACTCCCTAGTCGCGCCTAAACAAGTTTTACTTCAAAAATAATACGTATCCGGAAAAATTCTTTATTTATTACATATTGATAGCATGTAAATTAGTTTTGAAAAATATTGTATTATAAATTAAAGTAATAATACAGAGTAAATCGCGTAAAGTTTTAAATGGAGTTACAGTTATTGCCTTTATCCTAATCTGAGAATATAAATTATTATTTGTGAATGAGGAAAAAGAAAATTTTAATGCGAGCGGGAATCGAACCTGTGTCCCTTCCAATACGGGGAAGTGCTCTAATCCATTGAGCTACCGCACTACCTTTCGGCCGTATCCAATCTCCTCGTTGTTTTTGTTTCTTGGGTTCGAATCCCCACCATGCGGTAGTCAGCCTCACTGCACAGATTCTCCGCAGCGATCGCATTTCGACTCCATCAGTCTTTTACAATCCACTGCTGGACATAGGCCTCCCCAAGAATGGGGGATAGTGCCGTAATCGCCACGCTTGACAGGCGGGTTGGCGATCGCAGTGGATGTTGTTAATACTCGAAGGAGTGCTGCTGCCCGCTCCCTGGGTATTCCCTCAGTCGGCTCTTACGACTCCCATGGGTGGAGAGGGGTGGGACAATTCTAAAGCCACACGGCATTTCGACTGCATTGATTTTACTCTCATGCTCCTTTTTGACTCCTTTGCGATGACGTATGAGAGCGAGTAGGTATGAAAGAGAGTATTGGTGTAAAGATACGAAAGGGAATGCTCCGATGGTTTGGACATGTGGAAAGAATGCCGGATGAGCGACTGGTTAAGAAGCCATACAACGCGAAAGTGGAAGGATGTAGGTACAGGGGGAGGCCGAGACTCACCTACCTAGACCAAATCGGTCATGTATTGAAAGAAAGTGGAGTCAGGAGTCTCCGAAACCGGCGAGCGTGTATGAAGAGAGTTATGAATGTTGAGGAAGCGAGAGATGTATGCAAGAATAGAACCTCTTGGCACCCTGTTCTCTCTGCCTACCCTGCAAGGGAAATGGCGTGATGATAAATCGATATCTTTTTGCATACCTAAATTTCGCTTCCATACAATAAATTTGGTACAAGCACTGCGTTGTGTATTGCGACACGTGCCCTCTGGCTGAAGTGATGGCTGCCGAGAAGTCGTCCCAATGCTTCGTTCACTCTATTTCCCGCATTTACTCTTCTCTTTATATCAGTGGTGTACCTTCCATCACGACTGAATCCACATCCAAGATATACAAATACATCCACTTGTTCTAGCTCACTCTTGATGTTATATGCGTAAGTAGTAGGAGCTTTATACAAGACGATTTGGATTGATCAAAGAAACCAAGTATTCTGATTTTTTATTATCTGGCCTACCAATTGTTTTCATTGATCCGTATAATCGCAGTTAAACTCAACGATTTTTATATTTATCCAACAATCATATAGATATTATTAAAAATTAAATTAAATTATTGTTTTGTGTTATTCATAGGCTATTGTACTATTATTACAACAGGGCATTTTTTTGTAAATCTTATAAATAGGTTACAAACTCTGTGCAACTATGCTGTGAATAAAGTTTTAAAATAATGGTATATAAAAGAAAAATATGATATTATTCAAGTGCAGACTGATTTATTTAAGTGCAGTCTATGTGCTTATACTTATGTGAAAAACAATTAAAAGAAATAAATATTTTTATCTACTTAACTTATTTTAGCTATTACCTACTTATAATCAAGTAGGTACTAGATAAACTCGTAACTCCAATTTTTATACATATTTTTCATGAATTAAACTTGTCCCAAGCGACTCCTTTTTTTTAAGAAAAAGTGGCTTACATTTTCATATTTTTTAATTATTTGGTTGTTTACGTACATTAATAGTATTCATAAGTTACACAAAATGATTAAAATTATTTTTAAAATTAGTTTTTATTGTTCCTGTAAAGTTGGTCAAAATGGAGGTACGAGGTTTGCGTATTAAGGCATGAGACTCGGTCTCCCGCTGTACCCACATCCTTCAACTTTCGCATTGTATATCTGGCAGTCACTTGCCCGGCATTCTTTCTACATTTCCGAACCATCGGAGCATTCCCTTTCGCATCTTTGCACGAAAAAAAATTATTTGAGGCACTCGCTGACTAAATAATTAATTACGAGATATATGAGGGGCCGGCTTTAGAATTGTCCCACCCCTCTTTACCCGCGGGAGTCGTAAGAGCCGACTGAGGGTATATCAGGGCAGTGGCCAGCAGCACTCTCTCGAGTATTAACAACATCCACTGCGATCGCCAACCCGCCTGCTAAGCGTGGCGATTACGCCATTATCCCCCATGACGGAACCGCTCGTTGTGGCGTGTGTGTGTGTTCTCTTGGGGACGCCTATGTCCAGCAGTGGACGTTAAAAGGCTGATGGATGGATATTGGAGTGATTATTAAATAATAAAAGGCAGATTCAACTAATTTAGCAACAAGATAATAAAAGTTACATTAAATATAATTGTATATCAATGTTTGTCTTGGAGGTGGTGAATGCATAGAAAATTGTGTATCGGTTATATAGATGCATAATAGATAATATATTGTAGTATAATTCATGTGTATGAAAATTACCAATACATTTACAAATTCGGCACCATTACATAAAACTTGTTCGTAGTTTGACCTAGTTAGACAAAACCATCTTCATATGTCTGTCAGGAACTTGGGTATATTTAAAAGGTCCGTTATTCGTATAAACCTCTAAGTATTACTATTATTTAATTCAATTCTTGATTAGTGGCGTTATTAGATTTACAGACACAACTTTGCCAATGTCGCGTGAAAAATACGATACTATCATTTAATGGTCCCTCAAAGGAGTTCTGAGACAGCATACTAAATCCTCAGAATAGTTCATTATAAAAAAAAACGTAGCATCACGCCTGTATAGGCAGAGAGATGTATTACACACACACGGTTCGCCTATTGCCGTCTACCGGGCAAATTTCCAAACTCCGGGCGGAAAAAAGGTGAATAGCACCGCCCGACCCGGTGCTTGAACCCGAGACCTGATGTTCAGCAGTCGCTCACACTACCGCTGCACCACAAAGGCACTTAATCCATCCAATTTATAGCCTATGTTGCACAATGTATTTGAAAAACTTGTTTGGTGTGCAATGGAACTGGTAGAGACTTGCTTTTCCCAGCAAGCTTGCGGCTTACCTGATAGTTAGGGGGTAGCGTAGCCGTAGTGCCAATCGCGTGTCACTACCTCCATAGAAAGGGGACGTTGGAGAGGTAATATAGTAACGAGAGTATGAGAAGGGTATTCACGTCTCGAGCACTCTCGCATTAAATAACATATCATCCATCCATCAGCCTTTCATCATCCACTGCTGGACATAGACCTCCCCAAAATGGGGGTTTTAAATAACATATATTTTAAGATAAATATCGATGTTTAGATACTCAAGTAGCTCGGCACCGATATTGATATTTCATTCAACATGAGTAGGTTTACGTGATATCGTATTGACATTCTGGTCTGGCAATCCAGTATTTGCTGCGCAAATAGCCTGTTTTTTGAGGTGTCAACATTGGCAGCTTGATTCTTGCTCATAAAGCAAAATCAGACGAACTGAACATAATGCCGGCCTATACACTATTGTCCTAGCGACGTCTTTCATTAAAACAGGGGGATCTGTCACGTCGCAAATTGCAATTATGGTGACTTATTTATTGATTTTAAAAAAGGAGTATAATATTATGTTTATTTTATCTTTTTCTGGTGTGAAAACATCTAACGCAGAGGGAGAGTAAAACCGGCTGTTGGCGTGGCGATGCAGCCAATTTATTTGATTGTTTTAATACCATCTATTGACAAACACATCTAACGGAAGTATAAGGTCAATCAATAAACTAATAACATTTGTAATTCGTCTATGGATAACGAAAGCGCGTTTACCAATAATTATATATGACTCAAACAATATTTGAAGAAAGAAAATCGTTGTATCCCTATTGTCGTATCCCGTGCGTTATTCCTAAACTTAGTCTTAACGCAATATCCGGAGCAAAATAACTGTTAATATAATATTAATGTTAGTCACTATGTGGAATCCTAGCTATTATAAAGCTGTAACAGATCTGTGTACATTTAAGATATCTAAGAAAAAAATACTGAATTAGGCTATATAGGCGTGTCTAGACACAAAACAATCTTTTTCAGATTTTTTGTCTGTTTGTTCGTTTATCTGTTTGTTCGTACGCGCATCACGCAAAAATTACAGCACGGATTTTTATGAAACTTATTTTTATTTGATAGGTTTTGATTAGACTTAAAAAACTGGTATGCATTCTACCCCACTACTATATTGGGAACCTGAAATATAAACTAAAAACTAGCTCTTAGCTGCGGCAGAGCTGCGGACAAAGGCTAGTTTTAAATAAAACGATTACCTAAATGTCAAGACTCCAAATATAACGCTGTTGTCTGAAAATATATGTCCAAACGATTTATCAGTCTCAATAATTCTCATTATCCGTCATAAAATATTTAATAACATAGCATTGGGTCCGTAAATAAATTTAATATTTCAATACCAATAAAATACCAGTAATATATGGATACGACTTCCGAGATGTTCGTTTACGATCGTTTGATGAGCTTTATTGAGTCGTCGTGATTGCATTATAGCTATTATCTATTGGTTGTTAGGATTTTGTGGTGAAATGCAGATTGATGACATCAACATGAATCTTCATAATAGAGTACATCATAACGAACTAATAAAGAATGTTTTTATAACTTTCTAATATTTACGCGAATTCTTCTTCGTCACTTATGATGTTATCGCTGTGCGTACGTCTGTTGTGCATTCTACTAGAAGGTTTTGGGTTATTCCTGTATGAACCATAGATTTAGTATATACTCCATAGATGGGCAATGTCAACTACCGAATGAGACCAAAAAACAATTATGTATATGTGTGTGTGAGTTGTCCATGTGTGCATTGAAAGTGCTGCGCATGAAGTTATGATTGTTATCGATATCGATAACAGTGTACGATACTAAAAATACTTTTGAAAAGATTTTGAGAGTAACATAGTAAGCGAATAATATTCCCTGTGTATTTCTGTCAGTCTCACTGGTGAGACGATCGGGAATTGTTTTTTTTTACCCGATCGTTTAATTAATCTTGTTGGTGAGACGAAAGGGATAATTTTATTTCAAGTTAACAATTTCAGATTTTGCTTCTAGCAACCTTCTACAATTTCCTGGTACCCTGGTACTTGAATGCGTAAGTCATAAGTATTTAAAAGAAAGATGATTATTGACCGACTTCCGTGCACGAGGTCGTGGGTTCGATTCTTACTCAGGACTTGTGTGATGAAATTAGATATTTGTACTGCGTCTGGTTGTTAATATTTATTTATTTTATTTATTTAGATGCATTTATTGTAGGTAAGTAGGTATATTAGATAAGCAGTAACTTGCAAGACCAGTAGTATAAACACAGACATCGAAGGAAATTGCATAAGTTACATAAAGTAGCAATATTTTCCCATTTGTCTCACTAAAATGTTAGTGAAACGATTGGGAATTTAAATTTAATATATTCCTAAATTCTGAATCGTCTCACCAGTGGAACGAGCGATAATACACGAAACTGCCACTGTAACCAGAAATTTATGGAAGAGGCCAGAAAATATAAAACAGATTTAATAAAATATTTATTAATCATATAAGTATATCAAATATCAAAATTATAAAATAGACGTCGCGGGACGTCTACCAGATGTGAAAACATCCAAATTATTTTGTAGAGATAATAAGTAGATAAAATGATCATAACTTTTTCAATTATGACATGTAAAATAACAGAACTGGACATAAATCATCATATTCAAGGCGGATATCATCTAGGACTAAAGTACTTATCAAAACGAATGATGTTTCACATCAATAATAGGTAGTAAATTAGATACCCTTAAATATAATCATTTAGTTATAAAATTGTCAAATGCTATCTTTATTTACATTTCGCAATTTGTGTTCAATTTCTCCTTTCACCAAAATCGATTCAGTAATTTAGTTATGAAACCATAATACTTGTAATTGTATTATGTATGTTAATAATAGTTAATATTGTTGTTATTCGACCATCAAATGTCGATATCAACAAATAAATCAAGGCCTTCGCATCACTAAAAATAAGGTCATAAATCTCCTCATATTTCCGTATTTGTAATTTCTCAAATATGACTGTTTCGTGTACCCCAAATCATTGTAATAAAATAATAAACAATTTTCTCATAATATTTTTTCCAAATCTGATACATTTGCGTAACCGTTATTTTGAATTGAAGATAATAAACAAATGGTAAACTTACTGGTAAAATGAGTAATACTGTGGATTATAATTTTTTGAAGAGTTACAACCTGGTACTGCACAAGTCACCATCGTTATAACGTTATTATAATACTGGTAAAGAGTTTAATTACAATAAATAATCGCCAAATCATGCACGCGTAAACTTGACAAGGCCGCTACAGGCCGGTAAGAAATAAATTTAGGTCTCGTTGACAGCATCACTCTCTCTCTCTCGTTCTAACACATCACAGTACCATTAGCGGTGGATCTCTTTTACTCTTATAGCCTATCTATAGAGTATATCCTAAATCTATGGTATGAACACACATCTATACTATTATACAAACATTATTTTTTAGATGGTTTTCTCTGTTTATCTGTTTGTCTATTTGTCTGTGTTGTTCGCGCATCACGCAAAAACTACTGAACGGATTGTGATATAACTTTTTCTATTTGATAACTCTTGATTTGACTTAAAAACTGATATAAATTTTATCCCGCTACTATATCGGTAATCTTAGATATTATCTACCTAAAAACAGCTTTTGGCTGCGCCGGAGCGCGGGCAAAGGCTGGTTATGAAATAAAATGGCGGAGTTCACGTGAGACCATGGATGTTGTAAAGTATTCAAAACTTGGAATAATAGAGTCACATCTTGCTGCCTTGGCAGGAAATAACTAGGTGGCAGTGGCGAAGGGTCTATAGAAAATGATTCCCGTCGGGTTCCCTCGCAGGGCTGAGTAAACTTTAATGCAGCTATGGTTTTCAGCTGAGCTAAAATTGCTTAACCTTGCAGATCATTTGAACTTCAAGTGCACAATTAGGCTACGATAATATTGAGGATGTTATGGCATTTATTTCCATTTTCTTTGCAATAAAGTTTATTTTATTCATAAAACTCTCTGAACTTGGTAATTAAATTCTAGTTTACATAAGTGTAAAGATTATGTCAATAGGTTTCATATTAGGTGCGGTATCTTGCTATTGTTATATTAAATTATTTATTTATCTGGGCTGGTATTCCAGGAGATGCAGGTTCAAATCCTGCTCGTGCCTGTTATTTTCAATTTCACATTTTCGCTATATGTGTTAAATATATTTATTTACATAGATATTTACATTTCTAACTAATAAAAACTACAAGGACTTTTTAGGAATTTACATACTCCACGTATAAATATAATCGACTCTCCTACTCTTAATTGAATTGTATTACCAAGTAAAAATCTCTCTTAATAGTGTCATAATGAAACAATATAAGCCATTACAGCTCTTATGGAAATATATACTTCTCTATATGAAGTAATAAACAGCCCTGTTGGGTAAAGATAAACACAAACACTCAAGGGCATAAAGACATAAGTACCTATTGTATACGCTATAACATAACACCCAGATGTTGTCATTAACGTCAAATTATATTACAGACTATACTAAGTACATCAACAAATGTTATTGACATAATGACATTATTTGTTGAGTATTATTATCTGTATCTAGTTAAAAGAGGCGCTAAGTCTTTTTTGGCAGGAACATGAAGAAGATCATATCGTCACTCTGCATTATTTTCCTAAACTTGTGTTTTTAAGTATTTATGAGTAAAAGTTGTGGCCCTTTGCGTATTCTATTTGTGTATGTGGATAAGTGTTGTCAAGTGATGTAATGCGACATAACGTATTTTTTCCTGTTGTTTCTAAAACTCCATAGAAGCTTCAGCCACCGCTTTACTGGGATGGGAAATTGACTTGACTGTGACTAATTTTATATGACTTTGACTACGAATTGAACAAACCTTGGCCCACTTGATGGTACGTGGTACCCGCCAGTCATAGAGAAAATTCAATTTAGCAGGCATTTAGTATAAAGAAAGTTAATTCGGTCCGCTCGTACTAAAATACTCTTTTTCCTTATTGACAAATTATAATTTGTACTTTAAGAGTAGCTGAGCATGTCAAGTGCTAAAATATAGATCAAAAAGTTAATTCGGTTTTTAATATTTATGTAGGTACTTACCTAAATAAATATTAAAAGCATTTTAAAAACTTCATTAGCCCAGTAAATTAGGCTTGGCTAATTAGGACACAAAATTTAAGTTATTATTAATTATAGAACTTTAATTTATTTTTTCAGATAGATCGGTGGCTTGACTAGTAGTCGGTAGCGTATATATGCGATTGTTGATAATGGACATCAGGTTCAAATCCCTGATCAAACAGCAAAAAATATTGGATATTTCTACTTAATAAATTCTTGATAGCAGCAATGAATCAGGAAGTAGACGTGGTTTCACAACGTGCCTCGAAGAGCACGTAAAACTGTTGGTACTGCACCTGATCTCTTTATAGTCGTGTTGGAATGCCATCCTATCAGACTATTAGGGTGAGGGAACACAGTTTATTTTTGTTGTTTACTGCCTATCTGATGGTAAGTGGTAACCACCAGTTGACTCAGCAATACCAAGAATACTGGCAATCAGCTGCACACTGTTCCATTCGTAGGGACCATGTAACTGCGAATGAGTTTAGTCATGTCAGCAGTTACTGCGCACTGGCCAGTGCCGAGCGCTTCACATACTTATTTTTGGTCCCTACACATTTCTTAGGTGGTATATAAATAAATAAATAATAATAAAAATTCAAGGACATTTTCACACAACGTCCTCTGGTCCCAAACTATGCTTAACGCTTGTGCTATGGGTACCAGCTTACGGATATAATACATAAACTTTTTTTTTGTAAATACATACATATAATAGATAGAAAATACCCAGACGCAGTACAAATATCTGTGTTCATCACACAAATAATTGTCCTGAGTGGGAATCGAACCCACGACCTCATGCACAGAAGTCGGTTAGACTACCGACTACGCCACGAGGCCCGTGAGGTGTGTTATCGTTGTAGCCGTTCATTTACGGCTTTCTGCCACTACAACCAGTGTTCTTCTCTGTGATGTCTGAATAACCCGTTAATTGCAGGTAGCACTGATGTAAAACTGCAAGAAAATCGACCTTTTAGTTTAGGGCTGCCAACGCTGTGAAAATAAGTTAACATATATGTATTTTTTTTTTAATTGAAGTAGGCATGTTGTTATAATATGGGCAGCTATGGCATAGTATTTCTTTTTCACATTCAAATGTTAAAATTAAACTTACAAAATACTCAAAATGATTTTTTTTATATTTTACATTAATAATGCCTAAAATAGTAATCCAATAAAATAATACTCGTATCCAAGAGTCAGATACTTACGAAAAATAGTACATAAAACTACTTTGTTCAAATAGTGACCGAATGAATAAGTAAAGAAGTAAAATTTAAAAAAATATACTATGTTTTTACCATTTTCACATCGTTGGCAACCCTATACTAACAAGTTGATTTTCTTGCAGCTTGACATCAGGGCTACCTCCAATTAACTGGTTTACCATTATTTACGATAGAACCTGTGTAAAATAACAACATAAGTAACAATACTGTTAAAATAATTGGACCCTTGTTATTTAATTAACGATTGAACAAGTGTTTTTATGTCCAACATTTATGTTTAATTAAAGTCAGCTTTATAATTAAAGGGGTGTAGGTGCGTAAGCTCAATGGAGTTGCTGGAATTCATCGAAAATTTAATAAACAACTTTTCCTGTATGCTACCTCGTTAGATAAAGTTTTCTACTTTTTAATTTGCCGTGTGGGGTCGGCTTTAGAATTGTCGCACCCCTCTCCACCCATGGGAGTCGTAAGAGCCGACTAAGGGAATACCGCGGGAGTGGGCAGCAGCACTCCTTCTAGTATTAACAACATCCACTGCGATCGCCAACCCGCCTGCCAAGCGTGGCGATTACGGCACTATCCCCCATTCTTGGGGAGGCCTATGTCCAGCAGTGGACGTTAAAAGGCTGATAGATGGATGACTTTTTGATTTGAAAAAAAAAGACAACACCCTGCACTAAGGAATAATCCTTGATCCTTGTATCGCGAGGGACTTTACAAACATACAAAGACACAAAGTACACCCAGATTCAGAACACAAAGAGTTGTTTTGTGTGGGAATCTCAACACTCGGGCGGGAGACCGGTATCTAAATCACTGCGCCATCTTTAAGAAGAGAAATTTCTGCAGGACAGTACTAAAATTTAGGGCTTTATCACGCAAAACACAACGAGCTAATAAATCTCAATATAAATATAGATAAGAGCCCTTTAATGGCAGTCGTTCAAGACTCATAAAGTTGTATATAAAACATTTAATACGACTACCTCAGTTCAGTGGACCTCTACGAGATGGAATAATTACCTGAAAATAAAGGAAATTTTATTATTTTACATAGGCTCACACTTTTATGTGCAGAGACAAACAGAGCTGTAATTTTAAAAATATTTCATTTATCTATTTTTTTAGTGTCATAAAGTATAAATGAATAGGTAAAATTACTGCCGTCGTATTGCTAAAGAAAATAACAGACCATCTTTTAGGCGGAAAAATGATAATATTATTGTGCTTTTAAGCAATGATGATATTAAATGTAACACATAGCATCACGCCTGTATTCCCCGAAGGGGTAGGTAGAGGTGTATTACACACCCACGACTCGCCAGCTATGTTTACATCCCACGTAATAGGGAGCGAGCCTATTGACGTCTACCGGGCACATTTCCAAACTCCGGACTGTTACTGAGATTTTTTCTTTTTAGGAAACAGCTCAATAACATTGCCTGACCCGGGGATCGAACCCGAGATCTCATGAATAGCAGTCGCATACACTACCGCTACACCACCGAGGCAGTTAAAGTGCTAAAAATTACAATAAAATTATATTAGGAATCACGCCATCATTTATCCTATATTATTATAAAGCTGTAACAGAGCTATGTCTGTACATTTAAGATATTTGAGAAAAAAATACTGTATTAGGCTATATAGGCGTGTCTAAACACAAAACAATTTTTTTCAGATATTTTGTCTGTTTGTCTATTTATCTGTTTGTTCGTTCGCGCATCACGCAAAACTACTGAACGGATTTTCATGCAACTTTTTTTATTTGATAGCTCTTGATTAGACTTAAAACTGGTATACTTTTATATTTAAAACTATTCGCTTTCGCCTGCGGCGTGGCGGAGCCGGCAAAGGCTAGTACTCAAAATAAAATTGTAATAATCTCACTATATCGCAACAAAATTCGGCAGATTGCGCGGGTCTTATAAGAATAAATGCAAACTTAAGACGTTACAAGTGGGTTTATGCGATCTAAAGCAGTCCCTCGGATTGGGAAAGATGCAACTTCGAATTCTGCTCGTAGAGAAATGTACCTACCTATCTTTATCTACGTTCACAAAAAAAATTTCTACGGAATCATTACATTAATCGTTCACCCCCATGGTGTAGTGTGAAGCTGTCATTTATTAAACAACCTAATGTATAATTTATCCTTACTCATGTGTGATGCCTTCGGTTTTTTTTTTTTTCACAATAATACTAATATTTTCTGTTCATTATTACTTTTCTACCTATATTAAGAATTATTTTTCACTGTTTAGTTCGATTTGCTATAAAAGCGTGTTTATTAGTTTTTTAAACTATAATTTATTTTTCACTTTTTAGTGCAATAGATTGTTAAAAAAAATAATCCTGGCGATTCTGATTACAACAATGGGACAAATTTATCAAATTGTTGTATTAATATCGGTTCTTGATAAGTGTACAAAGGTTAAATTAAATCTGTCTATTCAAAGTGGGTCAAAATCACGCTCAAAAGAGTCAGTTACAAACATACAAACTAACATACAGGTGAAGCTAATAAAAGCGTGTAATATAATGTTACGTGGAGGAAGTACATTTTTTTATTCAATCACACAAAAATACTTAAGCAAATTGGTTTGAAAAGCACTATAAACTTAAACAGCTTGTTAACCATTTTAAGTGCTATTTAATAGGCCTATGAAATAAAGATATTTTTGAATTTGAATTTGAACCCATAAGAGTAAAGTACTTTTCATCATGACATGCGACAACCAGCGTTTTCTAAAATTAGCAATACATTTTTGATTGAATGAACGGTATGAGTGCCTAGCGATGTTTCATGATGATCTTTTGTAAAAGGGTAGTACTTCCCCAATCGAGCCGGCATTTATACTGGGACAAACAAGACTCTATCACTAGATAAGTCGTAAGCACACAAAGTGTGAAAATGTGAAATCGAAAATAACAGTCAGTCACGAGCAGGAATGTATATGGCTAAGCATGTCAAATGCTAAAAATATATATAAAAATATCTAAATAAAGACGTAAGAACTTAAAAAAAAAAATACTGCTTGGCCTCGTGGCGTAGTCAGTAGTGTAATTGATTTCCGTGCACGAGGTCGTGGGTTCCATTCCCACTCAGGACAATTATTTGTGTGATGAACACAGATATATCTGTGTTCATCACACACAAATTTGTACTGCGTACTGCGTACAAATTTGTACTGCATCTGGGTATTTTCTATCTATTATATGTATGTATAAATACATGTAATAAAAAAAGTAATATATTTTATGTATTATATCCGTAATCTGGTACCCATAGCACAAGCGTTAAGCTTAGTTTGGGACCAGAGGACGTTGTGTGAAATGTCCGTGAATATTTATTTATTTATTTGTGTCTAGTTTAGAAGTATTGTTGTCATTGAATCAACGAAAGTATTTTGATCTGATTCTGTATTTTAGCACTTGACATGCACAGCTACTAGAACAAATTATTTGTGAAAATGTGGAAAAAGAGAATTTTACTGCGTGGGTTGTAAAGACAAATGTGACGTGGAGATTGGGTATGGCCGTCGGTTTCTGCGATGGCTTAGCGGTCCAGGGCACTTCCTCGGATTAGAAGGGACGCAGGTTTGAATCCCGTTCACAGTAAAATTCTCTTTTTCCACCATTTGACAAATAATTTATTCAACGAATGAGTCTTAAAAATATGAAAATATGAACACAGGAATTTTAAAACATTCGTGTTCGAAATATAGCTCAAAGAAACCTTCATATTTTTTAAAAACCTCAAAATGTTTAAACATATGAGAATCGCTGTTGAAAAGTAGTAACAAAGAGTATCTCTGCATTACTTTATATCCTTTAAAACGATTCAAGCGTACTTACTCCATATCCCCATAACATCGTAAAAACCCTCGTCATTACAGACTCTGCTGTGCTCCGTAATAACGTATAAAGCTGAGTTGTAAAACGTAAAATAGTTTCGCGTAACTCTATAACATAAAACTATGGTTTTTACGAAACTTTGATGTTTTACGAGCTTAATATTACGAATTAAAGCGCTGATTTTATTTTGTTTATAGAGTAGTCTTGTAATAAAAACGATATATCTATCGCTTTCAGATAATTTGTTTTATAGTACGTAGAACGTAATCATATTGTACTTGTACATATTTATAATATTTTTCTAAGGTCCCACGTTGCGCTTTTTTAAAAATGTTGCAGCGTCCGCATAACACTTTAGATATCCCAGTTTGTAGTCTTTCAAATATTTGTTCTGGTTCCATGATTACAAAGTGCGGCTAAGCGTGTCTAAATATTTATAGGGCTGCGTCATTATTTAGTATGATCTTAATTCTAATAATTAAGCTTACCTGGTCGGTATAATGTATGGAAACACATTCGACAGATAGCGTACGCATCACATAAGATATTAAAGGAGGAATGTGCTATTGAGATATATATCCCGAGCGGATGTCACGGTGGCTGAATTGGCAAAGCGTCTGGAACGGTTTTCCAGTAGATGCGGGTCCAAATCCTGCTCGTGACTTATATTTTCGATTTCACATGTTTACATTTAGTGTTATTTATATTGCTAAACATGTCAAATGCTCGAAAATATATGAGAATATCAAAGCTGGTATCATGATTACGCACGACTAGTTTCCAAAATGATAAATTATTAATTACGTGTATAAATTTATATCTATGTACTGTACACCACTTCCTCCTTTAAGATTGATCGTAATATTACCCAAAACTACTATCATTATCGCTCCCAAACTATTCCTGAACTTACGTTTCAAAACAATTCTACCAACTGAATTCTCGAAAACCGAATTCTGTCACGTGGAATGAATTTGTACGTAAGTACATCGATGTAAAGATATTAGCAATTTATAACAATCTACTAAAGTTTTCAGATGAATATATACAAATATAATATAAGCTAATGTTCTAAAATTGCCATGTGGGGCCGGCATCAAGAATAGCTCCACCCCGTCTCTTCCTATGGGAGTCGTAAAAGCCGACTAAGGTATTACCGGGGGACCGGACAGCAGCGTTCCCCTGTGTACTAAAAACATCCACTGCGATCGCCAACCCGCCTGCCAAGCGTGGCGATTATGGCAATACCACCCCTAGGGGAGGCCTATGTCTAGCAGTGGACGATCAAAGGCTGATGGATGGAATGTTCTAAAATAATGAATTATTTGCGAAGGTGTTTTTATAAACATGATATTAATCCTTATCCAAATAAATACGTTATTCATGACGCATGAGTATTTAATTTAAACCAAAATTGCCCTTTACATCATTCGATTTCAATGAATATCTTATGAGATATCGCAGTTTTAAAATAATATCGCAGCAAAAGGATGATCAAGTACTGAAGTTAGGGTTAGCCCAAAGTAACTATTCCACGCGGACGAAGTCGCGGGCTGAAGCTAGTGAAAATATAAGGTATTAAATTATAATTTAAAATTTGACGATTTCCATTACTATAAAATTTTATATAATATTATTTCTCTAGTCTGTATCTCTGTCGGTCCGCGAGATCTTCCTTAGTCCTTTATCAAATTCCATGATTTACCCCACAATTTTGTGCTGGCTAATGACGTAATACCACCACCAACCACGGTCTAAAAATGTAAGTACCGGATGCGGAATTCCGCACGGGTCGACTAGTATAATAAACTAGGTTTTGTCCGTGTTCGTCTGCCTGCATTTCAGACTTGAGTCTAATAATGTAAATACGGCACATTACAAAACTAGTCATCCCACAGAAATAACTAAAAACTAGTCATCCCACCAAAATAAAAAGTAACCATGTTATTTTGTGTGTTTTAGACTTTGTATATCCTAAATATAATCATGACCGGTTGAGTAGTTCGGCGAGAAAGCGTTACAAACAAACAAATAGGTACACTTACGCCTTTATGTCCTATTAGAAAGCTGTAATAGCTATACGTATACATTTAAGATATTTGAGAAACAAAATAATGTATCTATATATTATTATGTATCTCTGAACACAAAACTATGTTTTTTAGAATTCTTGTCTGTTTGGTTGTTCAAGATTCATGAAAAAACTACTAATCAAATTTTCATGTTTTTTGAAGTGTAAACTTCTTTAGGTGCGTTGAGCACTTTTTGGGTGAAAAAAAATCATGGCACTCACTTTATCGTCACCGAACGCTTTGGTCACGTGACGTGTTAGTGATAACACTATATCTGTTCCTATTAGTATAACTTATTGCGTTCGGCAAGCTGTGAATGAAGAAATGAATAATTTAATTAATATTTTTTTTATGAATGAATGAATAATTGATTTACCAGTTTTAATTTAACATCAAACAATGAATTTGGATATCCAAAAGTAACAACTGTTTGTTTATAGTTTTAAGATTTCACTTCTGTCGGCAGTGCTCCTGACTGATTTGATATTTTTTTGTTTTATAGCTATTGATAACACCTGTATACATTTTACCTGCTATTATATGGGTAACCTAGCTGGCTTTTGCTTACGGCAGAGCTCCAGACAAAGACTAGTTTTTAGTAATATTATAAATGTGTGTTTGCTTGTTCTTTATACTGTCACGCTGTAACTACTAAGCTAATCAACATGACTATAGTATGCAAAATTTTATGGTGATCTATAGCGCGAAAATGTTACAAAGAAACAAATGAATGCACTTAGGCATTATATTAGCACAGTTTGAGGAAGTTAGGATAAATACCTGCGTTATGAAGTACGTAATAAAGCGTTTATTTAAGAAAAAATATAAGGGTAAAAACAAAATTAGCTGTGAAGTAACGGCTGTTTACCTACTCACAAAACTTGAAAATGTTCTTTTTTACGGTAGTTAATAATAATTTTCACTTCGTACTGCTTTATGGATTGTTTGTAACAGTCGTTTATTTTAAGAACTCATAGAAGTTTAAGGTTAGATAGGACCACCACCGAAGGAATGTAACATAGTTCCAGTGGCCCGCCAACAAAGGCGGAGAGACGGCACACGGCGGGTTTCTTTAGTGGGTGAGGGCCCCACACTACCCTGTTCGTTGCCCCGAACGACTGTTATTTTCGATTGCACGTTCTAACACTTTGTGTTAATTTGTATGGCTAAGCATGCACATATGGCGGAGTGATTTAGATACCTGTATCTCGCCCGAGTGTTGTGGGTTCGATTCCCACACAGGACAACTATTTGTGTGATCCAAAAATGGTTGTTTAGAGTTTGGGTGTACTTTGTGTCCGTGAATTTGTATGTTTGTAATGTTCCCCACAATAAAAGGATAATTAGTGCATGTAGGGTTGTTCCTCTTTTTACCTCTTAAAGAAAAAAAAATCTAAAAAACTATATAAAAACATCAAAACATTTATAGGGCCTCATCATTATTTGGTAAAAATCTTAATTGTAAAATTAAGTTTACCTGGTCGGTATTATGTATGCAAATACTTCCGACAGATGGCGCAGGCGTCACCCAAGACGTTAAGAATGAATGTGTTCGAAATTCACAGTACCGAGCAATTATCACGATGGCTGAATTGGCAAAGCATCTGGGACAGTATTCCAGGAGATGCAGGTTCAAATCCTGCTTGTAACGTGATTGGCTTAATTGTCATAATGATGGTTAGCAGTAACCGCCGCCATGGAGTCAACTGCACTAAAAGTATTATCAAGCCACTGCTCACCATTTCATTTCGCTGATAAGAAATGAACGAATGAACAGCTATCTCCCGCTACAACCAATCGATGTATCGATGTTTTTGAAATATCGATGTTTCAAATCAACTATACTTATATAGTTGTCATTCCTTTATAACATATAAGAATAATATATACTACTACAAAAGTCCTTGTATCTCGTTCTACACTCGAGTCCAAGACAGTCCTCAATTCACTACGCTGCTTTATATTCAGTTGGATGAAAATAAATATAAATTTTCTCTGTGACTACAAAGACACTGCACACTCCGTCTTTGTAACTATTCCGTGACGTTATATAAGGGGTATTATAATTTTGAAGCCTTTATTCACACAGAAGAAAAGCTGAGTTATTTGTACTGTCAGAGGCAGTGCGAAGTGGCAGGGCCGTTTATAAGACAGTTTAATAATTAAACTTTAATTATTATTAAAGTAGGGCACTATGCTTCCAGAACTGGCAGCTTACACAAACAATATTTACATTTGGAAATAGAACTTTTTGAATGTAGAATACAGTTTGTTTTATCTGACTGTCACTTTGTTAATTCATTGTAGCGTCATTAAATTTTAAAAGTATTTTTTTATGCCTAATTTTGTAAATAGTTTTTAAAATTCGTTTAGGCTGATGCCACTGCCAAAGCCTAATAAATAAAACTACGTTTACGAAATCTATCGCGTTTACTTGATTTTTATACTATCCCGACGTTTCGAATACTTTACAGCATTCATGATCACGGGTGGACTTAGATGGTAGATGTCCAAAGCTGATATGTTGTTTCAACGGTTTCATCTACCCCCCGTAATATGATTTTACAAATTTTTGGTATATTTATTTCAACCCACATAATATTCGTTTAGAAACACAATTAGAAATATCTACTCTAAGGGCCGGTTGTTTCAGCTATACTTGACGCACACGTAAACGTACAATGTAGAAAGGAAGAAAAAGTATTTAAAATATGTGTTAACAACCTAAACTTTTGGTGTGAGCAGGAATTCATTGCAAGGTATCGTGTACTTTTTTTTTTGTTAAGGCGGGAAAATATGTTCCTAACCGCACACCCCATCGTTTGGGGCAACAAACAGGGTAGTGTGGGGCCCTCACCCACTAAAGAAACCCGCCGTGTGCCGTCTCTCCGCCTTTGTTGGCGGGCCACTGGAACTATGTTACATTCCTTCGGTGGTCCGCCGGCGGCTTACCCTTTCGGGTACCCTCTAATCGTGTACCTACCTAATAAAGGAAGTGGCTCTATTGCTAACACGTCTTATCGAAGACGAGGGGAAGATCCGTCCCGCCGCCCGCACTCCTATGCCATTAAGGCTAGAGCGGGGCGGTCAAGCGGCCCTCATGGGTCACTACACTGGTCACTTATCGCTGTCGACTGCGCTTGCTGTCAGAAAATACTAACTAATCACTACTGTGGGTTTTATCTACACAATAAGCGCTAACTGTTTCTTGCAATCTTGCCTTCTTGTGTTATGTTTGGTGAGGCCTATCACAGGATTCCAGCTTGATGGTAACACCCAGCCGTCTTCTCTATTGAAATTGGGATGTTTCTTAATTTCAATAGCCTCACGTATCATTCTAGGACGATATAGATGTTCTTTTGCGAGGATTTGAGGTTTGTCAAACCTGATGTAATGGCGGGTGTGGTCCTGTGTGTGCTCACAAATTGCACTTTGTATAGCGACGGTGCTTCACATCAGCTATGTGTTCTTTGATCCGAGTTTTATTTCAAAAAAAAAAAAAGTTTTAGAAATTGCGTATCTACCGTGGCATTCAAGTCTAATTTGGGTTTTGGCGGGAACACGAAGAAGTTCATGTCGTCGCTCTGCATTATTTTCCTAAACTTGTGTTATTTCAAGTAATAATGTGTAAAAGTGGTGGCATTTTGCTAACTATTTGTGTATGTGCTAAGTGTTGGCAAGTGATGTAATGTGACATAACGTGTTTTTTCCTGTTGTTTCCAAAACTCCATAGCAGCTTCAGTAAGGTTGCCATCGTTTTACTGGAGCGTGACTTTGACTTGACTGACTTTATATGACTGACTTCAACTACGACTTGTTTGATGAATTAATCTTACCTGTGATCAGAGAATAATGACGCTTATAAGTTACTGTTAGGCTGATGGTTCTGCCAATGCCTTAAAACAAATAAAAAAAACAAGTCTAATTTGACAGCTCATCAGAGCTTCGTTCAGCTTTTCTGGTTATACGTATTGCTCTTTGGTTCAGCTTCAAATTGCTTTTGACGACGAAGCACCATGCAAGATATTTATTTATAGTTGGTTTGCAGAATTTAAATGCGATTATGTCACTCTCAATGACAAATTTTGCAATGAGCCCGTCCATCACGGGAACAATAAAAACATTAATGATGTGCACTGAAGATCGTAACAAACAGGCATGTGACCTATTATGAGATTCGGGTTCAATTCAATAATCAATTCTACACTAACATTTGGATCTGAAAACGCTGTGCTCCCGGTGGTCGGTCCCACATAATTTAACCGATCCTCAAAAAACACACCGCATCACTTGGTGCAATGTCATGCTTACCAGATACAACAAAGGGGCGTCAAATTAGGTGTGGAATATAGTAATAGGTGATGAAACATTGATTTATTGCTACAATCTCAAAACAAAGCAGCCATCGAAGTTCTCTCAAGATGAGCCGCCATGCAAATCTTTTTTTAATAAAACTGGTCACGTGGCTGCTGTTGCTCTGGAGAATCGTCATAACAGTGATTGGTTTACGACCATTTGTTTGCACGAAGTTATTGATGAACTTCGTAAAAATAACCGTAGACGCTGTATCATCTTACATCACGATAACGCCAGTTCTCACACGAGATAGTCAAATGAATGAAGATGAAAAACTTATAGCTTATGAGCCCTCCTTCAGCCTCGACTGGAACCTTTAATTATATTTAACCAAAAATTAAAAACCATTTTAAATCTATTTCTTTTAGCATACACCTCTACTTTTTAAAGTACAAATTATTTGTGAATAAAGAAAAAGAGATTTTTAGTAGGAGCGGGAATCGAACCCGCACCTTTTCCAATCCGGGGAAGTGCTCTAAGCCACCAAAATATCATACTGATCTTTCTATCATCTTAATTTCTTAATCAAATTTGTCTTACGCACATTTACCCTAGCGAAGAATATTTTAAGAAATAAAAAAATAATTTTTGTCCAATCATAGCATTATTTTCTAATTCATTCCGGACACTTTTAGTGCATGCCACGTATTAATAAAAAAAGAGAAGTTATACTATAAATACCTAATATTGAGTGCATTTTTTCTACCGGCATGATAAATGAGATTTGTACTGTTGTAGTATATACGTCAACCAAAGATGTTCAGGACAATACAGCCTAAATGAATACAAAACTTTTATATTTATTTTACCAAAGTCAGCGATTTTTTGACGACACAGTACGCCCAAGAGAGATCTTGAAGTAACTTGCATATTTATACCATTGGCCGTAGGGGGTAATTTGCTTATTAAGGAATGCTATGAAGCAATTATTCGAAGGGTGGTAACGTGGTCCAACGTGGTCCATTACCCATCACGTCTCATTTCCACAGGTCCAAATTTGGGCAGTGGAAGGCTATTTTACGACAAATGCCAATCCATTGTCTGTGTCCACCCCTCGAATATATATGTACCTATGTCTACCCCTCGTTTGTATGTATGGTAATAAAACTATGTCAATATTAAAATTTAGTTTTGAAAAAATTTGTTCTTGTCTAGCTCTTAATAAATATATAAGTACTGAATCTAGTACGATTCAGTATATATTTACTAATTATTTATAATTTTATCCGAATTAAAATTCTATTGCAAAATAATAACTGTTTGCCCCTAAGAGATCAAGCTATTCTGTATTTTATGTTATTAGATTATTTAAAAACTAGCTAACTCGACAGACGTTGTCTAGCTACGAAAATTCAATTACTTGTGAACTGTCTACCGCGCGAAGGTAAAATAGTCGTTAAGTTTTCTGAAATTTCTTAATTTTTCTTTTCGTAAGAACCTTCTACAGACTATTAGAAAACTATAAAAAACAAAAGATGAATAATTTCATTTTGATCTGTATTTTAGCACTTGACATGCCTTTATCAACTTTCACAAATAATTTGTTCTTTATATGAAATCGGTAAAGTGGCTCTCAAGGTATGCGTGACCAAGGAAGATAGGGATCCATACATCGTAGTAGGCTAGATTTTAAATATAATTATTAAAAATCCAGTCTACTACTTCTAATTCGTGACAAATATTTCTCAAAATGATTCCAAAGTGTTATGTCTCCCGTTAAAATGGATAACGAGAGACATCATTTGCGATTTATGACATTTTGCTTGTTCATTTTCTCATTGGCCAGCTGTCTTTTTAAACCTCTTAAACGTTTTTAACGCTTACTTCGGACAGTTGATGTTAATTTTTATGACTAAACAGCATTTTAACATAGTTACTTCAAATAAATATTTTATTTCTCGTAAAACATTGTTCTACAAATAAAACGACTCGAGATTAAAGTGTTAGTTTATTACTTGTCCGTGTGGCGATGGACTAAGAATACAAGTGTCAACACCCCATCCTACCCCGCAAGTGTCGTACAAGGCGACTAAGGGAGTAAGCAATTATCACCTATTGCACTACTGGTGGTAGGGCTGGGTACCAAGTGAGAGTACTTACTTAATATCGGTCCCAAACGGATCGGTCGGTAACACCCTCTCCTGTGTGACCGGTCATGAAGCAGGTCAGTGTGTTTTGGCTGTAGCAAATGATAGCTGTTTATTCTTTCATTTCATATCTAAGAAATGAAATGGTGCACAGTGGCTTGATAATACTCTCGGTATAGTTGAGTCCATGAGCGACGGTTACCACTTACCATCAGGTGGGCCCTGGCTCGTCTGCCATCAAAGCAATACAAAAAGAAAAAAAAAACTTAAGTATCAACCTCTATAGTAGGTACTTTACTTTTTTACGAGAAAAAAGAAAAATATTTAAAATTAATCATTGCCAGCAAGTAATATCTGGGAGTTTGGGCGGAAACGTAAAAAGAATCATATCCTTGCTCCTTCGATAGCAGCGTCGTGGCACTATATTGTTTTCCAAAACTTGTGTTTCAAGTATATTAATGTGTAAAAGTAGTGGCACTTTACTAATTAACTATTAATGAATGTGCATAAGTATTGGCAAGTGATATACCTAATACGACGAAACGTGTTTTGCACACCTCATAAGCGAAGCGTTGAGGTGTGTTCTACTCCCGGTTGACACGGCACAGCTGATTTTTCAAACTTAAAATGTCTCTATTTATCATATATTGCACTTGTAAAATAATATCTACACACACATATAAATAACAAACACTATATTTAACACTCATGATATTTTTGATGCCATTTTTGTTATTTAAACTAATTAAAAAACTGTTTGAAAAAAATCTGGCTTGGACGTCCGTGAGTTGTAGGTAATGTATGTAAACACGATAACGACCAAAATACTTAATTAAATCGAGTCTTTTTTTTTTCGTTTACGAATTATTATGACTAGGAATAGAGCCCAATTACTTTTCACGTTCTGATTCGATGTGGATTAATTGTTATTAAATATACAAAAAAATACTGAATATTTACGGCATTTACGCTCGACGCGACACTAAGACCAGCGCCTTTCATGAGAACTAGCTACCTTTTTACGTACGCATAGCCACCGGTGGTTTTACTATCGTCAACAGAACGCCGTTCGCCCGGCCGGTACATTGTTTTTGTTAAAAGAAAGTTCTTACCTTTGCTTGACGAACTGATGATATTTGTCAAGTTTCTTACCTTTGCTTGACGAACTGATGATATTTGTCAACTATTTTATCCATAACAATAATTAAAAACACTAAACACACGTTAATAAAAACACACCAACGTTATAAAATACGAGAAAATCATATTTTACATTCCACATTTTTTTTGCGTGGCTTTGGCGTCACTGTGTTTTCACTTAGAACAAAGTATAAAATTATAAAGCAACCAAGTTAGGAAGATAAATGGTTTAGAGATTTCTTGTTGAACTCATTGATTTTTAAATAAGTCGTATAATATTGTCCAAAGTTGCAGTTATCTATTGATAGATGTCGCTGTTTTAAAGTAAAAGAGATATTGACCAATGCAGCCCTAGATGTCGCAAGTGGCAATTTTAGATGTATTCAGTTGCTGTTGTATATATAGAACCACAATATTGCTTTTTTTGTAAGGAAACTAACGATGTCTTTTTGTTTTCTTAAATTGTTTTTGTTTACAGTTTAATAAATTATTCAATTTTACATGTTTATACATATATATTATATGCACTTATGCAGGTATATATGTAAACTCATGGATTGTTGTTCTTACTAATTGCCAGATGGCGCCTTGCAAAATGACAGAGGTAGACCAATATAGAAGTACTTCTTAAAATTAGCGCTAGATGGCGTATCTATGTGATTTATTAAAAACTACTTAGTAAAACCAACACATTATTAGTCACTTATCAAATAATCAATTTTATTGTGAAAAATGAAGATTATGAGGCGTGCAGTTTTGGATTTTCCAAAGTATTTTTAGTTTGCCTCCGAAACTCCATAGAAGCTTCCGGTAAAGCCGCCACTTTGCTGAGGCATGACTGTCCGCATCCGCACCTCCGTGCGGATGCTTCGCTCACTAGAAGGTACCCGAAAGGGTAAGCCACCGGCGGGCCATTGAAGTAATCCAAAACGGGCCACTGGGTCCGTCAACACAGGCGGGGAGACGGCACATGGTGGGTTTCTTTAGTGGGTACAGGCCCCACACTACCCTGTTCGTTGCCTCGAACGACGGGGTGTGCGGTTAAGTACATCTTTGCCCGCATAAACAAAAATAAATGCTGATTGCCATAATCAAAAAATAAGAAAAAGTAATATGAAGAGCCAGAGTAATATCATAGAAGTGCTCTATAAAGTCTGTTCATACAAAATAACAAGTCTTCCAACAGTAACGTAAGAATTTGACAAATCTGCAATAATGGCGACTGTCTTGTATTTGTTTAAACAACGAGTCGTCAATGCACCACAAATATTTCGCGCCATAATTTGTCTCAGTGGAGACACACATGCAGCTCGATACGGTATCGTTATTCTGGCGCCGCGGTGGAGACGCCGCGTTGATAGTTATTGTTACCGGAACCCCGGCGGCGGCAGTGTCGCTCACTCGTCACCTTATCTCGCGGGACGAAAGTCCAATGCGCGTATGATTCGGTGTCGTAATATACCATGATCCCTACCATAGATATTTCGACTCAAGGGGATTAGGCAGAATCTCATATCTCACATGTCGATCATATCGTGATCATTGTGATTGGTTGAGAGATCACCGTGATCGGCCAACGGATTATTGCGACATCACGCGTTGGTTTCTCAACCAATCACAGTGATCACGATACGATCGACATGTGAGATATGAGATTCTGCCTAACCCCCTGATCACCTTTTATTGTTGTATAATTCACTCGATTTTTAAAAGCTCCTACTTTTGTGGGTTTGCTGGTAAAGAACTGAAATTTGAAGTAAGTTCACCTTGTAGCGACATCTATCTCGCCACTTCAATGGGGGATGAGGAACTCACCCCCCCTGTGCCTCTCACCCCAAAACCTTATTGCACGCCTCACAAGCGAAGCGTTAAGGTGGGTACTATTCTCGTTTTACACAGAACAACTGATTTTTCAAACTAAAAATGTCTCTATTGCACGCCTCATAAGCGAAGCGTTGAGGTGGGTTCTACTCCCGTTTTGCACAGAACAACTGATTTTTCACACTTAAAATGTCTCTATTTATCATATATTGCACTTGTAATATAATATCTACACAGACATAATAAAGAAGAAACACTATTTTTACACGCTTTTTATTAGCTTCACTTGTATGTCAGTATGTCAGTATGTCAGTATGTCAGTATGTAACTCTCCGTGGGTTTGCACCTATCCACTACCGGTAATTCTGCTTGCACGGTGGTGGTTCTTACCTTAGATTGTCCGCTGTTAACAGCCCTCTATTTCAACACCACATTTGTAGCAATATCTTATATAGTTTTTTAGTTATTTCGTAGTTTCTGTGAAAAATCAAACTAAAAAGTTAAAAATAAATATAGTTTAAAAAAACTAAAAAAACACGCTTTTTATAGAAAACTAAACTAAAAAATAGAAAATAAATTTTAATAAATTTGAATTAATAATAGTGTAAAAATTTTTAATAAATATAAATTAATAATAGTGAAAATAAGGAAAAAATGTATTTTATTTTAAAAAAAGCGTGGGGTGCATGGTGTCAATCGTTATAAATATTTAGTTGACATCTGTCCATAGAATACTTATATCTATAAGTATAGAAGGATTATTATTTCGACAATATCTTAAAAAGCACCCCACGCTTTTTTTAAAATAAAATACATTTTTTCCTTATTTTCACTATTATTAATTTATATTTATTAAAAATTTTTACACTATTATTAATTCAAATTTATTAAAATTTATTTTCTATTTTTTAGTTTAGTTTTCTATAAAAAGCGTGTTTTTTTAGTTTTTTTAAACTATATTTATTAACACTCATGATATTTTTGATGCTATTTTTGTTATTTAAACTACTTAAAAAACTTTAAACACAAAGTGAAAAATGTTAAATCGAAAATAACAGTCATGAGCAGGATTTGAACCTGCATCTCCTGGATACCGTCCAGATGCTTTGCCAATTGATTTGTATGAAAATACTGCCGACAGATGGCGCAGGCGTCACCCAAAGACGTTAAGTATGAATGTGTTATCGAAATTAGCAGTCAGGAGCAATTGTCACGATGGCTGAATTGGCAAAGCATTTATTTTCGATTTCACATTTTTCACTTTGTTAAACACAAAGTATGTATAGTGCTAAGCATGTCAAATGCTAAAAATATATATGAAAATATCTAAATAGTTAAAAAACTGTTTGAAAAAAATTTGGCTTGGACGTCCGTGAGTTGTAGGTAATGTATGTTAACACGATAAAGACCAAAATACTTTACTAATCGAGTCTTTTTTTTTCGTTTACGAATTATTATGATTACGAATAGAGCCCTATTACTTTTCACGGTCTGATTCGATGTGGTTTAATTGTTATTAAATAAACAAAAAAATACTGAATGTTTACGCTCGACGCGACACTAAAACCAGTGCTATCCTTATTTCGTGAGAACTATTTATATAGACCAATATACAAGTACTTCTTAAAATTAGCGCTAGATGGCGTATAAGACATGAAAACCACAGTAGTTTCTGAAATTAGCGCTTTGCTATGTGATTTATTGAAAACTACTTAGTAAGACCAATGCATTATTAGTTACTTATCAAAAAATCAATTTTATTGTGAAAAATGAAGATTATGAGGCGTGCAGTTTTGGATTTTGCAAAATATTGTATTTTATTTTTATAAATATGTTTATAAAATAAGTATAAATGTACAATAAGTTCAGGCATGATTATGGCTATTATGGCGGTAATCCCTGCGGATAAGAGGGTAGGGGTGAACATAAATAGGCATCCGATACTGATCATTCGTTGGGTGGGAATATTGCAATATGGAATAATGCATACCGTAAAATCCGACAAGCCTGCTGCATTTGATCCGCAGTTAGCACGAATGTATTTTGATGCAAAATACATTGTTATTTTTTTAAACAACACCCTGCACCTGGTATAGTCCCTTATCGTAGAGGATTTTATTAAACATACATTAATAGATTCAAAATAAAACAAGATGCAGGAAAACTCTTTGCATGACATAATGAGATACATTTATTATTTTAAGGCGGAAAAAAATGATCCTAATCGCACTCCCCGGGCAACGAACAGGGTAGTGTGGGGCCTTCACCCACTAAAGAAATCCGCCATGTGCCGTCTTTCCGCCTTTATTGGCGGGCCACTGGAACTATGTTACATTCTTTCGGTGGTAACATAATGAGATACCTAATATATGTAAACTATTTCACTGGGTATGTAGTGAAATAGTTACAACATAAAACATTTTTTAGGAATTCAGCTGTTAGTTAGGTACATAACTTATAAAGAATCGTGAAAATCGTAATTATTTTATCATAAAAAAATACTTATAGCTAATATATCTTTTAAGAAATAAAACTACGTTTACAGAATCTATCGCGTTTACTTGATTTTGTACTATAGCGACGTTTTGAATACCTTACAGCAGGGGTCTCCAAACTTTGAAGCCTTAGGGCCATAATGATTTTTTCATTACTAATACACTGAAAGTAGGTTTGAAGTTGCCTGAGAAGCGGGTTGAAAGTAATACTTTTCAGCCCTAGGGAGAATCGATTTCAACTGACAGCTGTCAAATTATAAAAAAAAAAACTAGTTCTTTTTTCACAATTCTATCGAACCTTATTCTAACTTACTACAGCCACTCAATCACAGAGCGATGTTTAATTAAAATAACAAAGTTAAGTATTAAATAAAGATTTTTTTTTAATGACCACCTTTTATAATTTACTTACTTTCAAATATTTCTTTAAAATTATATAAATTTGAGTAAAATACTTTACCATGATGGCACTATCCCCCAAATAATGAGCAATCAACAAAAAACGGCCCCCAGTCACGGCAGCTCCGCTATTCCGTGGCCTAACGGTAGCAGGCCCGGTAACGGCGGAGCAGGGAGTGCGAAGAATCTCCGGTCGCGGCAAGGTACCAAAAACAACGACCTCTGGCCCTGGTAACGTACAACATTCGAACACCGAGCTGGAAGAAGAATTGAGCAAGATCCACTGGGACATTATAGGATTATCAGAAGTCCCAAGAGAGGGTGAGGACACGACAATCCTCCAGTCCGGGACCTTGTTCTTCCACCGGGAGGGCGACCACCACTCCCAAGGGGGTGTCGGGTTTATCGTTCGCAGGTCTCTCGTAGGCAACGTGGAGAGGATTGAGAGTGTGTCCAGTAGAGTAGCGTACCTTATACTCAGAATAACCAAACGGTATTCGTTGAAGGTCATACAGGTTTACGCACCGACCTTGACACACTCCGATGACGAGGTGGAGGCCCTATATGAGGATATCTCGAAGGCCATCCACTTGTCTAAAACCTATTTCACGGTGGTTATGGGAGACTTTAACGCGAAACTGGGCAAAAGAACAGACGATGAGCTAAAGGTGGGGCACTATGGATTTGGGCAGAGGAACCATAGGGGCCAGATGCTGGCTGATTTTCTGGAGAAGGAACGCCTCTTCATGATGAATTCCTTCTTCAGGAAGCAGCCCCAGTGAAAATGGACCTGGATTAGCCCTGATGGTTTAGTAAAAAACGAGATTGACTTCATCCTGTCGGACAAACGACACATATTCAATGATGTCTCAGTGATCAGTAGTATTAAAACTGGGAGTGATCATCGACTAGTCAGGGGTATCTTGAATATTAGAAGAAAGGTTGAGAGGTCGCGCTTGATGAAGTCTACGCTCCGACCAACACCTGCCCAACACCAGAACCCCGAGAGCTTTCAGCTCGAACTACAAAATCGCTTCCAATGTCTAGATGAGTGTGAATCAGCGAGCGATATGAACAGCAGGTTCGTGCAAACTGTCCAAGCGGTTGGGTCTACTTACTTCAAGACCCGTCGCGTCAGTAGGACTCGTAAACTCTCGGACCATTCTCTCAAACTCATGGAGAGGAGAAAAGAAATGATAGTCCAGTCCTCAGCCAATTGGTCGGTAAGGCGGTTAAACAGACAGATCTCCAAGGCTGTGCGGCACGATATTCGCCATTTTAATACTACCCGTATTAAAGAGGCGATATAGCGGAATCAAGGCTCGAAAGTGTTCAGAAGAGATCTGTCTGTTGGCCAAAGTCAGTTGACTAAACTGAGGACCAACGACGGCACTGTCATTTCTTCTCGAGATAAGATCTTGGGAGAGGTCCAGCAGTTCTATGGACAGTTGTACAGATCCCAGAGCCCTGCTGTTGGCTTGGTCCAAGACCCCAGATCCAAGCTAACTCGGCACTTTACCGAAGATGTCCCGGACATCAGCCTGTACGAGATCAAAATGGCTCTCAAATAACTAAAGAACGGAAAGGCACCGGGAGACGACGGAATCACCACAGAGCTTCTGAGAGCAGGCGGCAAGCCGGTCTTAAAAGCTTTTCAGAGGCTGTTCAATTCCGTCGTTCTCGGGGGCGGCGTTCCAGAGATGTTCCGTCCGTTCTTTCAACGTCATACTGTCATATTAGTGACAAAGACAAAACACTGAATAACTATTCAGAGGTTATACAACGTTTATTAGTAAGGCAGTCAATGTTTAATCAATTGTACATAATTGAACGTCGGGATTTGGAGAAAATCAAGTAAACGCGATAGATTCCGTAAACGTAGTTTTATTTTATAATGTGTCACATACTCGTAAATATTAGAACGTATTACATCTAATATATCTACATTGAAAAGGCAGATAGTAATTTCCAAGCAATATTACGACAAAGGTAAAAAATTAAAAGTAGTTTCTCTCAAGAAAATATTTTGCCAAGAATTACTCAGATCATTTAATTTTCAACGATTCTAGAATAATCTGCAAGAGTGTCACGAAACCTATACGATATAGCTAATAAAAGCCTGTTTATTTTTATAGAAAAAGCCTTATAAGTTTTAATAGAACCTGTATTTCTTGTTAAAGTAAATGTAATTTTCTGCTCCAAACTTTTGCTCTGTATAGCCTTTATGTCAAGTTTATTGGGAAGGGTGATAAGTTCAGATCTTTGTAAATATACCTACTACACATTATATTAACTTATAAACTCTGGAAGTTGTTTGCGGGAGAAAATTATTCGCCTATTTATAGGTTCACCTGATGGTTAATGGTAAACAGCGCTCATGGACTTTAGCAACACTAGGGCCACAGACCACTTCCCCTGATTGAAAAGAACCCATGTTCGAATCCTGTTCGCAGTTAATCTTTCTTTATTCACTTTTACAAATATTTTGCTAATATAATTAAACGGACAGCTGCCGTGTGGGGCCGGAACCAAGAAAAGCTCCACCCCGTCTCCTCCTATGGGAGTCGTAAAAGCGGACTAAGGGATTACCGGGGGACGGGGGCCTATGTCCAGCAGTGGACAATGAAAGGCTGATAGATGGATGGATGGAAACGGTCAGTTAAGAAGTAAGTCTCTGTAAACGCTGAACCTTATCAGTATATATGTATATTATAAAGCTGTAACAGAGCTGTGTGTGTAGATTTAAGATATTTAAGAATAAAATACAGTATTAGGCTTTAGAGGCGTGTCAACATTTTTTTTTTTAGATTTTTTTTCATTTTGTCTGTTTGTCCGTTCGTTCATCATAAAAAACTACTGAACGGATTTTGATGCAACTTTTTTTATTTGATATCTCTTGAGTTGATTTAAGAACTGGTATACATTTTATTCCGCTACTATATCAGGAACCTGAGATATCACCTAAAACTAGCTTTTGGCTGCGGCAGAACCGAGGGCAACGGCTACAAAATAAACGGATAAATACCCCAGTTATGTGTGTTTATGTTGCCAAAATTCAGGCTGCCTAGAATAGTAATATAAAAAACATTAAATGGATTTTTAGCACTTGCTGGCGTATACCAAAAATATCATGAAAAATCAACAAAACGGAGATCCATTTCATTCTCGCATACAACAAAACGCCACGGTCCAATATTTACACTGCCTAAGTACTGTCAAAGACATCTGTTGCCTAGCAACAGCCAATTTACTTTTGTACTACAACACTAAACTTCTTGAGAACACAGAGCACTTTTGAACGTTGAATGTAGCTTAGGAATTTTAAAATCTTTTGCCAAACAAAAATGTGTGACAACAAATTTAGTGCAGTGATAGCTTAGCGATAAAACCAAGGTCTGCAATGACAGTGGTGTCGAGATCAATCCCCACTCTGAGGTCCAGACCTAGCATGAGGTCGTGGGTTCGATTCCCACTCAGGACAATTTTTGTGTGATGAACACAGATATTTGTTCTGGATGTTTTATACCTATTATATGTATGTATTTACAAAAAAAAGTAATATATGTGTTTACAAAAAAAAAGTAATATGTATCCGTAATCTGGTACCCATAACACAAGCGTTAAGCTTAGTTTGGGACCAGAGGACGTTGTGTGAAATGTCCGTGAATATTTATTTATTTATAAATTGTTAGTATATTTGTTTACCAATTATCAGTGCTCGGCGAAAGAAAAGATCGTGAGAAAACCTGCACACCTGAGAGATTTTTTTGATGGTTTATGAAGTAGTATGAATTCCACCTGGATCAAAGGAAATTTAAGGGATAGTCCATTAATCATGTGATATTTTTTTAGCATATTTATAGAGCCCCTTGCTCCTTGCCTAGTGATACGTGGTGAGGTATAACACTAACTAAAAAATATCGTATATTTTTTAGTACCAAGTATTAAAAAATACAGAATATTATCTTTAAATACAGTTAGGTATAATCTAAATCAAGCTCATACGACGCTTTTCGGTAGTTTAGAAATCGCGAATTCGACGACAAAATAAATACACGTGACATCTTATTACAGCCTCGCTCTTTGTGATATACCTTTCGAGCCTCGCATGGTTAATAGATGACCCCTAAAAAAAATTAAAAAATGTTATGAAGAATTTTAGAAAAACATCTTTAATTCAAACGATATAAACACTCATGTACAATGTAAACAAGGTTATTATTACTCTTAAAATAAATGTTTTGTAATCAAAAGATAACTACTTTATCTCAAGGTTTGAACTATAAATAGCGACCCCATATTTTACAATTAGTAATAATATTTACGCTAGTCTATTTTCCCTCGTGTAAACGTCGTATATCTATCAATATGGGCCTATTGTTTTACTAATATATACAATATTGTAATACAATTTAAAACATTATTTGTTGAATGTAAAAATAATATTGTAGTAATGTTTATCAAAAAATATTTTTATACGTGTATAATGTTTATAATATTATTCTAAAGCTGTAACAGAGCTGTGTCTACATTTAAGATATTTAAGAAAAAAAAAATACTGTATTAGGCTATATAGGCGTGTCTGAACACAAAACAATTATTTTTACATTTTTTGTCTGTTTATCTGTTTGTTCGTTTGCGCAATCAAGAAAAACTACTAAACGGATTTTAATGTAACTTTTATTTTATTTGATAGCTCTAGAGTTGCATCAAAATCCGTTCAGTAGTTTTTGCGTGATGCGCGAACAAACAAACTACATGTGTACACAAACAGATAAACCGATAAACAGACATAAAATCTAAAAAAAAACATGTTGTGTTCAGACACGCCTATAGAGCCTATTATAGTCATTTTTTCTCAAATATCTTAAGTGTACAGACACAGCTCTGTTACAACTTTATAATAGTGTAGACTGTAGACTAAGGATTCTATTCAATTATCTCGCAAGCTTATAGAAGAATATACCTATATTTTTCTTAGTGTTGTTTTTTCGTTTCATCAAGTTTCAAATTACAATGGTGCTAAAAAAATAACACAAAGTGCGAAAATGTCACGAGCAGGATATTTTCAATTTCACATTTTTCCACTTTGTGTTAATTTATATGGCCAAGCACGTCATATGCTATCAAATAAAAAAAACTGCATGTAAATCCATTCCATAGTTTTTGCGTGTTGCGCGAACGAACAAACAGACAAACAGGTAAAAGATCTATCAAATAAAAAAGTTAAATCTGAATCCGTTCAGTAGTATTTGCGTAATGCGCGAACGAGCAAACATAAAAACAGATAAACAGACAAAAAATCTAAAAAAAAATTGTTTTGTGTTCAGACACACCTTTATAGTCTATTAATAATTAATACATAATTTTTTTCTCAAATATCTTAAATTACAAACACAGCTCCGTTACTGCTTTATAGTAGTATAGATATAGAGGACAATTTTGGAAGCTTACTGAGGTTACCAAACCAAAGTTCGTAGGCCGCGTATGAAAGAGTATTTAAGTTGTAGTTACTCAAAATATTATCTTCATTAAAATTTGACACCAAAACCCTTTTATTGGCGTCGGGTAAACTCGTTTTACCCTTCTTAAATAATAAATAAACTTTCTTGCTTTTAGAGGATTAAACATTATAACGAAGAGTTTACGCGCGAAATAACACTTGGAAATTCTATTGTTTTATAAGAAAATCGTTTGAAATTGAACAAAGTTTAGTTTAAAGAACAAATTATTTGTGAAAATGTCAAAAAAAGAAATTTGACTGCAAGCGGGATTCAAACCTGCGTCCCTACCAATCCGGAGAAGTGCTTTAGACCACTAAGCCATCGCAGTGACTGACGGCCATCACATTTGTCTTTATGACACGAAAAAAAAAGTTTAGTTTGATAATTTATTGTCTTTTGCACGCCACGCTCGGTTGACGGCTGATTTTTCAAACTTAAAATGTCTTTATTTATCATATATTGCACTTGTAAAATAATATCTACACACACATATAAATAACAAACACTATTTTTAACACTCATGATATTTTTGATGCCATTTTTGTTATTTAAACTAGTTAAAAAACTGTTTGGAAAAAATCTGACTTGGACGTCCGTGAGTTGTAGGTAATGTATGTTAACACGATAACGACCAAAATACTTCACTAATCGAGTCTTTCTTTTTTGTTTACGAATTATTATGACTAGGAATAGAGCCCAATTACTTTCACGTTCTGATTCGATGTGGTTTAATTGTTATTAAATAAACAAAAAAATACTGAATATTTACGGCATTTGCGCTCGACGCGACACTAAAACCAGCGCCTTTCATGAGAACTAACTACCTTTTTACGTACGCATAGCCACCGGTGGTTTTACTATCATCAACAGAACGCCGTTCGCCCGGCCGGTACATTGTTTTTTGTTAAAAGAAAGTTCTTACCTTTGCTTGACGAACTGATGATATTTGTCAAATTAGAACAAAGTATAAAATTAAAAAACAACCAAGTTAGGAAGATAAATGGTTTAGAGATTTCTTGTTGAACTCATTGATTTTTAAATAAGTCGTATAATATTGTCCAAAGTTGCAGTTTTCTATTGATAGATGTCGCTGTTTTAAAGTAAAAGAGATATTGACAAATGCAGCCCTAGATGTCGCAAGTGGCAATTTTAGATGTATTCAGTTGCTGTTGTATATATAGAACCACAATATTGCTTTTTTTGTAAGGAAACTAGCGATGTATTTTTGTTTCCTTAAATTGTTTTTGTTTACCGTTTAATAAATTATTCAATTTTACATGTTTATATATATTATATGCACTAATGCAGGTATATATGTAAACTCATGGATTGTTGTTCTTACTAAATGCCAGATGGCGCCTTGCAAAATGACAGAGTTAGACCAATATAGAAGTACTTCTTAAAATTAGCGCTAGATAGCGTATAAGGCATGAAACCCACATTAGTACTTTTTGAAATAAGCGCTATCTGTGTGATTTATTGAAAACTACTTAGTAAAACCAATACATTATTAGTTACTTATCAAATAATCAATTTTATTGTGAAAAATGAAGATTATGAGGCGTGCAGTTTTGGATTTCCCAATTTTTATTATATTACGAGATATCTGTGTGCATATGGCTAACTTGATGACACTAGCAGCATCAGAGGCATCACTCTCTTTACTCACATACTCGTTGCGGACTACGGGATGGGAGGTGGGGAGGGAGTAAAGGATGGATAAGGAGGGGTTTGTTCCTTGAATTGTACCAACCTGTTTATCCTACAGTGACAGTAATACGTAATATTTATCATAAAAACATGGAAACGCAAAATCGAAGCCAACTAATCTATCTAATATATTTAAACGAGCAATTCTTGTATATATATAATCTGAATCTCGGAAACGGCTCCAACGATTTTCATGAAATTTAGCATATAGGGGGTTTCGGGGGCGATAAATCGATTTAGTTAAAAATGAATATTAGAAAACGTCATATTATCCGTGTTTTCAGGCAATGAAAATATAACCACCAACCATTTTTTTATATTAAAAATATCATTCATATTTCATCAGTATGTAATTGGTATCTAAATATAATTACCAAAAACACGATTTACCAAAAAAAAACAAAAAAATACCGAGCATAGCTCGGTCATCCAGGTACCTACTATTATAAAACTGTAACATAGCTATGTCTGTACATTTAAGATATTTAAGAAAAAAATACTGAAATAGGCTTTATAAGCGTGTCTAAACACAAAACTATTTTTTTTAGATTTTTTGTCTGTTTGTCTATTTATCTGTTTATCTGCTTTTTTGTTGGCGCATCACGCAAAAACTACTTAACGGATTTTGATGCAACTTTTTCTATTTGATAGATCTCGATTAGACTTAACAACTGGTATACATTTTATTCCGCTACTATATCGGGAACCTGCGATACAACCTAAAAACTAGCTGTTGGTTGCGGCGGAGCCGCAAGCGAAGGCTAGTCTATTATGTAAATATAATTCTCGTGTCTCTCGCTCACGATGAACTCCGAAACTATCTAACCGATTTTCACGTCTTTATTTTTAAAATGTGTATTTTACTGGCGTGCCTAAAATAGGATAGTTTTTATCACGTATTTTTTTTATGTGAATTGCAAATTATTTACAAAAAAAATATGGTGGTACGAAGTTCGCCGGGTCAGCTAGTATTTTATAAGCCTTTATTAGAATTACGTCATGTGTATAAAGGTTGCCTTCAGCATGAAATATTTCACGTTTACCTCAGAAATGGAATTGATGAAATAGGTCACCGGTATTACAAAAGCGACGGGTATAACCGACATGCGGTTTGTGCGAACAATGTAATGAAATATTTTTTATCGCGTGAGCTAATCTCGGCTGGCTACGATATTGAATATTGGTTTATCATATGAGATTTCCCAATACCTACTATAATATACTAGCTACTCGTGACTTCGTCGACGTGAATTTTAGAGTATACACAGACGATTATTGTGGGGCCGGCTTTAGAATTTTCCCACCTCTCTCTACCCACGGGAGTCGTAAGAGCCGACTGAGGGAATACCGGGGCAGTGGACAGCAGCACTCCCTCGAGTATTAACAACATCCACTGCGATCGCCAACCCGCCTGCCAAGCGTGGCGATTATGGCATTATCCCCCATGACGGGACCGCTTGTTATGGTGTTCGCTTGGGGAGGCCTATGTTCAGCAGTGGACGTTGAAAGGCTGATGGATGGATGGATGGATTTTGGCTAGCCGCCGGACAGACCACTGAAGAGAATATACGCGGTACCAGTGGTCCGATGAATTTGGGCGGGTGAGGGTACACGGCGGCTTTTAGTGGGTGAGAGCCCCACACTACGTCGGTGTCACCCCAGACAGCGGGGTGTGCGGTAGATACATGTTATCACGCCTAACAAACAAAAATAGTATTAGATATTAAACTTAGTTCGGCACTTGCCATCAAGTCAAAATATTCATGAAAATTCAAGATTTCCCTAAAATATCTGGCCCATATATGCTAATTTGACGCATTAAAAGCTGCCGGCAGACTTTTGACGTTAGTGGTAGAGGTCCTCTCGTTGGGAGGGTCTCTTAATGAGGCATATTTGGCAGACGATAGGGTGCCAATCGAGAGATTCATAGATACCAAATTCCCTCTAATGCAATGGTTACAAAACTAAAACTTATGTCTAAATAACAGCCTTTTACCCTATACCAAAATACCAATTTTTAAAGTTTATGTCTGTATACCTGCTTGCCTGTCTGTCAGTTTATTTATTCTAGCTCTCCGAAACGTTGAAACCGATTTGGATGGAATTTTAACTGGCTATCTGATTTTATAAGGAATAACTAGGCTAAGGCTATATAGGGTACTTTAATTTAAAAAAAATAACTATAGAGTTCCGCCCAAAAAAATAAAAATAGTTTAGCGAGGATGAAGCCGCAGTTAGTAGCTAGCAAACAATATATATGAAGGCACAAAAAGCCGCCATTTTACAAGCGATTAAAAGAGATTAAAATTGACACTTTTTGTTCGAAGGCGAATTGAGGACATTTGGCTCGGCGCCAAGTCATTGAAACTGAAAACGGCACAACTTGAATTTATTACTATATTCTAGCAAAGATACGGTCGCAACATTGTTTGTTTTTAAACAAGAATATTGTATAATCTTTACACTCTAGATCATTTTGTGGTAGAGCTTATCTCAGCACGAGCACGTGCTCTGTGGGTCTAGCCAAGTTGCATTCTATGATCGCTTACGCTAATAAAAAACTATTTAAATGCCAGGGAATTTGACATCTATAACCATAGTTAAAGAACTTATATTTATCTAAGTCTTTAACTGCGGCTGTACACTCGTTTATACACCCGAGACAGGCTGAAGGCGAGTGTGTACATGGTAGCCTCGTCTCGTCTCGGGGCTCTCGCTATGTCTCGGAAGAGTGTCGGTTTTTTGTGCTCGAGTCAAAGGGTCTCGGTGAATCTCGCGATAAAACGAGACCGCGCCTGTACACACTCGTTTGCTTATTTGCCCGCCAACTGCATTCGCGTAAAGACGTGCTTTCTACGTGCGACAACGATGTGTTCTAACGCTTTTTAGAAGCCCACTAAAGGCAATCACTATTATGGAATCCTAAGAGTGTCAGGCACAAGGATAAGCAGCACGACGTTTGGTTACGGATAAGCAACGATTTTGATATCCTCGTGGAAGATTAACAAAAACATCCTATTGAATAGTTAAAAAGTTCTTTTTCACCATGGTTTAATGTATTTTTTTAAGGTAAATGATTAAAAAATTACAATAACTAATAAAAAAAATAAACGCGCAATTGTTTTTTCCACGTCCATCGCGACGGACATCCGAAGTTCAATTGATACAACGAGCATGTACATGGTGTGCTCTCGTGTCGAGCTTCTTCGATACGAGAGTGGACGAGAGGTTCGCGAGACAAATAGACGAGTGTGTACAGCCGCCGTAACAATATCTATAACGCTAAGTCACGTGACTTAACGTTAGAGATGTCAAATTTCCATACATTTTAATAGTTTTCTATTAGCGTTAGCGATTATAGAATGCAACTTGGCTAGACCCATTGGATCGCTAAGCTATCGCAGTCACCTTATGCTGACACCCAATCACAACTTCACATAAATTTTGTTTAAGATGTCTAAGACCCACGCCACCTATCGGATTTATTTGCATACTTTTTATTCCGATAGGTATGTATAGTAAGTTTAATTATTATAATTAGTTCTAGTGGTAGAACCTTGCGTATCCCAGCACATACACTCACTATTTCCTAAAAACAAAAATTCTCAGTAGCAGCCCGGTGTTTGGAAATGTGCCCGGTAGACGTCAATAGACTCGCTTACGTGGGACTTAAACATAGATGTCGAATCGTGGGTGTGTAATACACCTCTGCCTACCCCTTCGGGGAATACAGGCGTGATGCTATGTTTCATTGTGATACTGTAAGTTAATTTCCCTATCAACGTATAAATTATAATAATAAAGTATATAGGAAGAAGATCAAATTATTTGTGAAAGTGAAAGAAGAGAGCTTTACTGCGAGCAGGATTCGAACCTGCGTCCCATCCAATATGCTTAGGTAAGTGCTCTAGACCGCTAAGCTATCTCAGTCACCTAACGGTGACCTCCAATCTCAATCTTCATATTTGTTTGAGATGTCTCTAAGCACTTCCCCGGATTCCGAGTGCTAAAATACAGATCAAAATATCAAGAAATAAATTATTATAAAAAATTCTTTATATTTTTCTAAGTGCATGACATCCCTCGAGGTAACGTTGCGAATTACAGTAACTTTTAGTAGTAACTTCAGGTAAAATGTTTTAGTATAATTTATTACAATTTTACCTTTTGCTTGCTCCATCCAGATGCACAAAAACTATAAAAAGTTTAACTTCGTCTGCCTTAGTTCAGTGAGTTCAGTGGCCTCTCGCAGACTGAATAATTACCTGAAAAGTATAAAAGTTAAAATGTTATTGCTGATTTTATAATAGAAATATATTTAAATCCAATGTGGAACATTTTTAACCCCCGACGCAAAAAGAGGGGTGTTACAAGTTTGACGTCGATGTCTGTCTGTGCGTGTGTGTGTGAAGCCAGTTTCCTTGCGGTGGTTCTTAGCTATGTTTGATTAATATCGGTCCAGCAGTATAAGAGTATCAGCTCTTTTCCAAAATGATGTATTTGCGTAGCGGGTTTTTTAAATTTTGTATTTTTTTTTAAATAAAGAGCCATATTTTGATATTTTTATAAATTTTTTTAATATTTGCCGTTATCATAAATATAAATTAACACAAAGTGGCAAAATGTGAAATCGAAGCCATAGAAAGGACTAGTCTTTCTATATAATTAGGTTTACCTAGTCGGTATAATGTATGCAGATACTTCTGACAGATGGCGCATGCATCCCCAAGACGTTAAGAATGAATGTATTATCGAAATTCGCAGTCCCAAGCTATTGTCACGATGGCTTAATTAGCTAAGCATCTGGGAGGGTATTCCAGGAGATGCAGATTCAAATCGTGCTCGTGACTGTTATTTTCGATTTCACATTTTCATACTTTGAGTCAATAAATAATCATATTTAATAAATAATTTCTGTGCTTCATTTAACATCACAAACATACATATAACCGATTCAAATTATAAATACAATCTGAGCAACAATTTTTTATATATTATTTTACAAGTGCAATATAGTTATGTTAAATAGAGACATTTTAAGTTTGAAAAATCAGTTGTTCTGCGTGAAGCGAGAGTAGTACACACCTCAACGCTTCGCTTATGAGGCGTGCAATATAGTTTTAAAGCCTTTTTATCTCTAACGGACATAGTATTGATGGCTAGAAATTTTTTTTGCGAAAACGCGAAAACTTAAATTTTCTACGCGTACGATTCGAACTTGCGTCTTTCTCAAACTGGGAGGATGGTTTAGACCGCTAAGCTATCTGTTATATAAGTATAAAAAACGCCAGATACCGTTTTAGCTATTATCTAGTAACAAATTAATTAAATTAAGCCGGTACTTTATATCAAGCTTTGATATTTTGAAACATTATCTATGTAACGCTGTAATAACATCAATATTTCACAACTGCCCTCGTATTTCATACATCTAAATCTGTTAGCCACACTTTGTTTTCTATTTCCATAGTCATAAATATCAGAATTAAATGTTGATTCATTGATCAGATGAATCAGTACTTGTAATATATTACTACAAAACAGTAATATATATACAAGTACTGATTCATCATCATTCTTTTGTTGAGTAACTAGTTTTATTTTATAGCATATATAAAATAAAACTAGTTACTCTCTTCTTCTTAGTCTCAAAACAGGATTAACACTTTTATGTCCATATTGCACGCCTCATAAGCGAAGCGTTGAGGTGTGTTCTACTCCCGTTTTACACGAAACAAATGATTTTTCAAACTTAAAATGTCTCTATTTATCATACTCGTATATTGCACTTGTAAAATAATATCTACACACACATATAAAGAACAAACACTATTTTTAACACTCATGATATTTCTGATACCATTTTTGTTATTTAAACTAGTTAAAAAACTGTTTGAAAAAAAATCTGGCTTGGACGTCCGTGAGTTGTAGGTAACGTATGTTACGTGTACACGATAACGACCAAAATACTTCACTAATCGAGTCTTTTTTTTCGTTTATGAATTATTATGATTCGGAATAGAGCCCTATTACTTTTCACGTTCTGATTCGATGTGGTTTAATTGTTATTAAATAAACAAAAAAATACTTAATATTTACGGCATTTACGCTCGACGCGACACTAAAACCAGCGCCTTTCATGAGAACTACCTTTTTACGTACGTACGCATACTCACCGGTGGTTTTACTATCGTCAACAGAACGCCGTTCGCCCGGCCGGTACATTGTTTTTTGTAAAAATAAAGTTCTTACCTTTGCTTGACGAACTGATGATATTTGTCAAGTATAATAACTATTTTATCCATAACAATAATTAAAAACACTAAACACACGTAAATAATAACACACCAACGTTATTAATAATAATAATAACAATAAGTTTTATTTCGAACAGAGTCCATACAATGCGTTAAGTATTAATTATTAGCTATATACATATAAATTACAAATTAAGTCACATGGGCACGAATAAATGCTTTCAGGATGTTTGAATCCTGTTTACCCGCAATAACCTGAAGGATGCTATTGGTGCTGCACCAAACTCTGCTTATTAAGGAGGTAAGCCGCTTACGTAATATGGCGTGGAAGCCATCGACCCTCGCCTCAGCAAACATGCTTGAGGCACTACAAAAATGGGGCAATCCTAATAACATCCTAAAACTATTATTATATTGTACGCGAAGGGCACCGATCGATTTCTTCGTATATCTGAACCACAGGCTGCACGTGTAGAAAGTCTTAAAGAAAGCTTTGAATAATGTGACTTTAACTTGTTCACTACAACGTGCAAACCTGCGGGCCAGCATACTACTTCTAACCGCCAAGGCTCGCCGCTCCCTTTCGATGTCAACTTGATCTTCAAGGCCTTCAGTAAGATAGTGTCCAAGATATTTGAATCTTTGTACCCGCTTCAACTCAACACCGTTGAGTTTAAGAGCGGGCACATTAGATGGACATTTACCAGAGGCTCACTTTTTAGGCAGTTGAACATTAGACCATGTTTGTGGCTATATATTTCACATATGGCTAATAATTTTCTCATGGCACTTACAGCTGGAGTCAGCAGCACCATGTCATCCGCGTAACTTAAGTTGTTCATACATATATCGTCGATCCAGCATCCTACATAGGTGCTGCTGAGCCCAACTATAAGTTCATTCATATACAGATTGAAGAGCTTGGGAGAACTCAACCCACCTTGTCTCACCCCACACTCCAACCCATACATATCTGAAAAACTGTTCGCCCATCTGACACTATTCTTTTGGTTGTGGTACCAAAAGTGAAAAAGCCGTTGCACCTGCGGAGGCACACCTGTACTTTTTAACTTTGCCCATAAAACATCGTAGGATACGAGGTCAAATGCTCTAGAGAGGTCAAGGAAGCACGCATACACAGGTGTACTTTTTTCTGTATAGTATTGCATTGCACAGTGTGCTTCAGACTCAGAATTGCGCTTTCTGTAGAAAGTCCGGCTCGAAAGCCAAACTGAGCGTCGTGCAAACTAAGGTGCTTATCAAGTTCTGAGTCAAGCACACTGTCCAAAACTTTAGCTATTACTGTAGCCAAAGATATCGTTTGGTAATTGTTCTTATCGGACAGATCACCAGTTTTGTTTCTAACAATCGGCAAAATAATTGTTTTCATGAGATCGTTGGGAAGATACGAGTGACTCATACATATATTAAAAAACCTCGAGAGCACACGAGATAGATTGATGCCAGCATACTTCAAATGTTCAATAGTTAGCCCATCATGACCTGGTGACTTTCCGTTGGACATTTTATTCACTATTCGACGTATCTGATTGGCTGACACGTTGTACGATTCACCTCTTATTTTCATAATAGCTTCAGGAAGCCCAGTCGAAGGACTTAACGGTGATTTCACGGTAAAGTGCTTTCTAAACAGTTCAGCTATATCTCTGCTCTCACATACGCCTCCCACACTTACAGGGAGACTGGATTTATAATTTAGTTTATTCGTTGCTTTCTAAAAATCACTAAATTTGTTAGAAGCTCGATATTCTGTAATTATGTCCATTTTTATCTGTTCTTTATTATTTTGATACCATTTTAATTTATTTTTAAATATTTTACGACTTTTACACATTTCTTCATAAGCAACACCAGATTGTGGTCTATTTTGTGAAACCCACTGTAGAAATTTACTCCTAGCTTCCCCGTGTGCCTCACGTACATATTTGGTCCATCCTGTTACAGGACGTTTGTTCCTATATGAGCGGATCGGACTTTCACTTGTATAAATGGCCGAGTCTGTTAGTGCAGATATTATATTCCCATACAATATATCTATTTTATGTCTATGTTGCTTACAATCACACAAATTAAAACTACATTGTCTAAATTCAACCGGAAAATCTATTAGCTCAAGTCTATTACTACACAACTTGGTGTAATTATTTATTTGTTTATTCGTTCTACGAGGAGTGATCAAAAAGTAGTGAGAACGACATACTCCTTGGTAAGAAAAAAAATAAATACTGTCAGGCATAGCTCAGATACATATTTGTAATAATAATAAAGAAAAAAATCTCCGATTCTCTTTCGTTTTTTTCTTAATGTAGTCATTTGTTTGCTTCGTGTCGGAACGTGTTCTCGAAATTGGAGAAAAACGAAGTACGAGCCTTTATTGAATACCTCTTTTTTTTTAAAGGGATTGAAGCCTTGGAAAATTGCTGGACTCGGTGTGTAGAGAGACTCGGAGACTATGTAGAAAAAGAAATTATTAAGTTATCAATAGTCATTATATTCTATCTCATTCTCACTACTTTTTGATCCCTCCTCGTACAACTCCAGTTCACTTTATTTTGTATATGACTATTTATACTATAACTACTACCTTTGCATATAATCATATTGCACTCAATAATTAGAGGCAAATGATCAGACCAGAATGTTTCGTATTTTATGGTTATATTAGTAATCGTTTGCCTCGCACAATGACTTACTATACAGTGGTCGAGCCACCTTGTACATCCATGGGCATCACTAATAAATGTATAGTTATTTGATATGTTACCTAAGATATCTATATCTGCAAATACCCATTGATAATCTGCACATAAGTTACCTAACTCAGTACCAAATAACTCTCCCGGATGAGCATTAAAATCTCCTCACATATAAATAGCTTCTATTGAACAATTTTCAACAATAGCATATACCTCGCCAAAGCACGATGTAAACTCCTCTAAATTATCTATTGCATTAGTTGGCATATAGATACTAAATACAAGAAAAGAGCGGTTGTTCATCGACACTTTTATCGCGCTAATACGCGGATTATTGCACTCAATATCAGACACTTCTATAAACAAACTCTTGCGCCACAATATTGCCACTCCTCCATAGGCCCTCTCATAGGACCTCTGAAAACATCTTTCGAGGGGTCTACCGCAGACGTACCGCTGTACGCAAAGTTCTTATCTATAGTGCCCAGAAACGGTATGTCGTGTGGGAATAACCAAGTCTCTTGGAGTGCTATGATATCCGCAGATTCGCACAATTTTCTTACACACTCAAGTGACCTCTTAATTGATTTACAATTAAAACTGATAAATTTAGATTTAATTTTCATATTCATTTGTACATCCATTATAAGTTCCTTTGCTTCACTTCACTACAATAGTTTTCATTATCACCCTGATTCTTAGTTTTGTTTATACAAATAAAGCGCCTAAACGATATACCTTCTGGCCACAGACTATCGTTTAAAAATAATGCAAGTTTATGTTTTGGTACAAAAAATTTGTATGCATTATAGTTTCTTTCTGTCTTCATCATAACCTTTTGGACTGTTACTGGTGTCTGTGTCCTGAATACTATATAATCAGTTATATCTCTGTCAGTCACCTCTTTAGTCACATGAGAATAGGAGGGATATTAATTTCCGCTGCTTTAAATTTCGTATCTGATTCCAATACTGCCTTTCCTTTGTAACCTGCAAACCGATACTTTGGCTTCCTTCTCTGTACAACAGTCCATTCTTTATCTTTCTGTATATTTGTGTGTTCCTTTCTGCCGTCACTTAGTGTTTCTGGCTTATATCGCACAGAATGTTCCACGCATTCATAACGGAACTCCTGTGTCTAAACCATGGTAGCGGCCTCTATGTTAGTTTTTGTGAGCGAAGCGCGCTGATCTACACTCTCCACTAGAGATACAGATGGAATATCCTCGCGCAAATCAACTCCTGCCAACGACTGCGTGGATCTACAATTTATCTTTTCAGTTATGTGACGTAGTTCGATTTTCGTACATTAATCAAATTGATTTTTAAAATCTTCGAACTGCTTATTAGTTACATAACATTCATTATTTTCAGCTCATTCTGTAACACCAACATGTCCTTGAGAAGTTTGCTTGCATCTAAATGATCAAATGATATTGGAGGTAGTTTTTGCAGTTCCCGAGCAACAAATATCGGCACTTTTTCTGGATCTATTTCCTTAAGCAATGTAATTATATCAGCAAGATCTCGCTGCGATTTTCCTTCGCTTTTACGAGATATTTTGCGCCTCGAAGTGGTAATCGAGTCAAAAAGTAAACTTTTCGCCGCCTTGATATCCTCCTCTGAAAAGCTTGTCACACACAATCTCATTAGAAGCCTAATCATCCATTACATCCATTTTATATATTTTACAACTTGTTTTTACAATGATACAGTTTATATTGGCTTAAGTAATTTTAACTATACCCTAGAATACAGACTAATAAAATTTAAAAAGACATTAACCTCTAACAAAAACTGAGTTGTTGAACTGAGAGGTAGACCAATATAGAAATACTTCTTAAAATTAGCGCTAGATGGCGTATAAGACAAGAAACCCACATTAGTACTTTTTGAAATTAGCGCTATCTATGTGATTTATTGAAAACTACTTAGAAAGACCAATACATTATTAGTTACTTATCAAATAATCAATTTTATTGTGAAAAATGAAGGTTATGACGGGTGCAGTTTTGAATTTTCCAAATTTAGCTTTTATCGCAGGTGTAGCGATAGTTGACCATTGAAGCAATGTCACATAGTTCCAGTGGCCCGCCAATGAAGGCGGAGAGATGGCACACGGCGGGTTTATTTAGTGGGTGAGGGCCCCACCTCACACTACCCTGTTCGTTGCCCCGAACGACGGAGTTTGCGGTTAGGTACATTTTTGCCCGCCTAAACAAAAAAAAGGGTGGTGGATACGGAGAGGATAGGAAGGGAGTCTGGGCCTACAGTGTTCTCTATTTAATGCATTACCTACCCCTCTCCTTGGAGATGGCGACGCGCGACTGTTACCTCTGTTATTGTACTTCACTTTGCGTTATATACAAATTTTAGCACGATATAAGAACATACCGAATATGATTTATGGGGATAACTTAACGTATTTTAACCGAAATATAAATTCCTGAGGGTCGTTTCAGAAGTAGAATGAGTCAAATAATCACTCAAGTATTAATTTAAATCTTCTTTAGATATTCGATGGACTGAAATGAATTACCCCATTATCAAAGTAAACCCAGCCTTAGAAAAAATATTAGATAATAAATTAAATATTTAACTCTCTTTCGTTTCGTTAAAGTAGTAACTTGCTGATTAAATCACAACAATCATTGTTTCCTACTTTTATGCAAGGATTTCCTCTCATAATAAGGGGATTTTAGCTAATTCTGGCTCAATACGGATTGTAAGACTTCTTAACAAAGCGTCAGATATGCGGGTTGTGAGATGTTTTCCAGTGATATCATTTATATTTGCCGTGTGGGGCCGGCACCAAGAATTGCTCCACCCCGTCTCTTCCTTTGGGAGTCATAAAAGCCGACTAAGGGATTACCGGGGGACCGGGCAGCAGCGTTCCCCTGTGTACTAAAAACATCCACTGCGATCGCCAACGCGCCAGCCAAGCGTGGCGATTATCTGATGGATAATTTATAAACAACTAGTTTCATTAGGTTTAAATTTAATCACAATATTATTATAGAAAATTTGAGGATAACATATAGAAATTTGCATGTTTCCAAACCTACCTAAACTAAATTGGGCATAATATTGAAGGATGGTGGAGTTAGGAGTTTCCAAGTGAGATTGAAGAGAAGTATGAATGTTGAAGAAGCTTATTATCCTTACTCTCTGTCTACAATCCCTTTCTTTGGAGTTAGCGAAGCGCGAGTAATGCCTCTGGTGTTGCTAGCGTCTATAGGCTACGTTGACGGCTTACCATCAGATGGGCTTGTTTGCCACCCGCATACTAAAAAAACGTCCTCGGACGTCTGGAAGATGTGAAAACATCCAAAATTATTTTGTAGAAATAATGAGTAGAAATAAAATGATTATAACTTATTCAATATGTGCTTTTATAAAATTATGAGATGTGTAAAATAACTAAAATGGACATAAAGGCAGTGAACTTGGTGAACAAATATCTAAGTGTGAATATATTCTATTATTATAATATATATAATAAATGAGAATATTGTTTGAGTTAATTCTTGTTAAGCGCCCTCTCACTACCCATAGATGAATTAAAACTGATATTGGTTTATTGATTGACGTTATGCTTCCTAGTTACTAAACGACTAAACGTTTAAATTGCATTCCAAAACGCGAAGGTGAGGTGTTCACAAGTAGTGTCACCCATCGGATGCCGTCTGAACGAAAATTGCTTAACCTTGCTGATCGTTTAAACGGTAAGTGCACATCTAGGTTTTCACGTGACCCTTATTTTAGGAAATACTATTCATTTCAAAAGTTTATTTTTTATTTCTAACGTTGAGAAACCCTTCTGTAATTATGTAGTAATAATATAAAATCTCGTATCGATATCCAATACAAGAATACTTCGGTCTCGCTATGAATGCTCTTTTCATTTTGAGTTATGTAATTGCGTCGTAATTGCTGCCTATAATAGGGTGATTGGCGCCAATTTAGCGACGATTTACTAAACACGTGGAACGTGTAATATTGCAATACAATTTATAATCTTTTTCTTCTGAGGACAAATTTTGTGAAAATGGAAAAAGATAAACTAATAATTATTTTCAGCCAATATTTTATTACAAAAACTATTTCATATACTTTTGTTAGGATTGAAAATGTCATGCATATGCAATATCATATCGATAGGAATTTTTTCTACAACTTTTATGGCGGCCATTTTGAAATACGCCATCTTGATTTACTTTCTTTTTCCTGTATCGTACCGCGATTAAATAAACAGAGGCGTAGTTACAAGAAGTTGTGGAAAAAATAATGTTGAAACTGACAACTTACATACGAACCTTTTAAGTTAATATAAAGTTTATAATATATAACGGGGGAGCGGGCAGCAGCACTCCCTCGAGTATTAACAACATCCACTGCGATCGCCAACCCGCCTACTGCCAAACGTGACGATTACGGCATTATCCCCCATGACAGGACTGCTCGTTGTGGTGTTCTCTTAGGGAGGCCTATGTTCAGCAGTGGACGTTGAAAGGCTGATGGATGGATCGATGGATGGAAAGTTTATAATAAAATAGTTTTTAGGTATTTATGTACCTAAAAAGTATGTGTCAAATGCTAAAAATATATATAAAAATATCTAAATAGATAAGTTTTTAATTAAATAAAGACGTCCACATATATATTTTTACACGAACTCTGAAACGCGTGACAAGAATCTCCTTGACACAAAACTCCTTTCTCGTAACTCTCGTTAATTAACATGTCTCGATTGAGTTGTTTCTACATAAATTGCCAAAATAAAGTCTTGAAAGGACTTGTTTAGATCAAATCTTTGTACAATGAAAACGAAGGTCTACGACGAGTGTGTCTTATCAGTGATGAAATATGGAACAGAGACGTGGTCTCTGAATGTTGGCCTTGTATCAAGGCTCAAAGTCGCTCAGCGTGCCATGGAGCGGGCTATGCTTGGGATCTCTTTACGTGATAAGATCCGTAATACGGATATCCGTAGCAGAACCGTTCTGCTCTTGGCATAGCCCACCGGGTCAGCATGCTGAAGTGGCAATGGGCAGGCCACATCGCTTGACAAACCGACAACCATTGGGGAAAAAAGGTTCTCAAGTGGCGACCGATCACGTATCGGGCGGCGCAGCGTAGGACAGCCCCCTACCAGATGGACCGATGATCTGGTCTAAACCGCGGGGTCTAGCCGTTGGATGCGGTCGGCGGAGGACAGCTCGTGATGGCGTTCTCTTAGGGAGGCTTATGTCTAGCAGTGGACGTTGAAGGGCTGATGGATGGATGGATGGATTTGTACAAATTATGTAAGTAAATAAATTGTATTAGCTACAAATTATAATTAAAATATCATAATATTTATAGTATTGCTAGATTATGTCCCCGAATTGCGTGGATATAAATACATATGGCACACTATTTATTTTATCCAAAATTAGCAATGCATTTTTCAGGACAAAAATTTGCCTATGTTCATTTTTTGGTCCCAGAGTTTATGTTCGTTAAATTTCATGATGTTAAGAAAGTGTAACATAAATGCAAAAAAAATGTTTGTTAAGCAAAAATGTGCGTTAGTAAGAAAAGTAAGGATTACAAACATATAACATCTGTTTGCTTGCAATTAGGTAATAATAATCTTAATCAATGCGAAAGTGGAAGGATGTAGGTACAGGGGGAGACCGAGACTTACCTACCTAGACCAAATCAGTTATGTATTGAAGGAGGGTGCAGTCAGGAGTCTCCGAAACCGGCGAGCGTGTATGAAGAGAATGATGAATGTTGAGGAAGCGACAGATGTATGCAAGAATAGAGCCTCTTGGCACTCTGTTCTCTCTGCCTACCCCGCAAGGGAAATGGCGTGATGATAAGTAAGTAAGTAAGTAGTAATAATAATCTTGGAAACTACTGAAATAATTTTAATTCTTATTTCACCGCTACACTATTCAGAAGTAACATAATTTTAACATCACAAATAGGGTAGAGTATCGTTAACATAAGTAAAACTGTGTGGTATTACTATTTGTATTTTTGCCGTAATAACGTTTTATAAATCGACTAGCCTTTGACCGAGACTTCGCCGCAGCCAAAAGCTAGTTTTTAGGTTATATCTCCAGTTCCCGATATAGTAGCGGGATAAAGTGTATACCAGTTTTTAAGTCTAATCAAGAGCTATCAAAAAAGTTGCATCAACATCCGTTCAATAGTTTTTGCGTGATCTGCGAGCAAACAGTAATTTTTCTCGAATATCTTAAACATACAGACACAGCTTTGTTATGGCTTTATAATATAGATGAACGCCAGCTGCACGCACGAAAAAGTATCACGTTCCGAAAAAATGTATGGCGACCGATGAAGAGAGAGTGCCAAGAGGCTCTATTTTTGCATACATCTCTCGCTTCCTCAACATTCATAACTCTTTTCAAACACGCTCGCCGGTTTCGGAGACTCCTGACTCCACCTTCCTTCAACACATGACCAATTTGGTCTAGGTAGGTAAGTCTCGGTCTCCCCCTGTACCTACATCCTTCCACTTTCGCATTGTATATCTTCTTAGCCAGTCACTCGTCCGGCATTCTTTCCACATGTCCGAACCATCGGAGCATTCCCTTTCGCATCTTTACACCAATACTCTCTTTAATACCTACTCGCTCTCTTACGTCATTGTTACGAATGCGGTCAGTTAGCCTCACTCCACAGATTCTCCGCAGAGATCGCATTTCGACCGCATTGATTTTGCTTTCATGCTCCTTTTTACATACCCAACTCTCGCTTCCATATAATAACGTTGGGACAAGCACTGAGTTGTGTATTGTGACACGTGCCCTCTGGCTGAGGTGTTGACTGCCGAGAAGTTGTCCCAATGCTCCGTTCACTCTATTTTCCGCATTCACTCTTCTCTCTACATCAGTGGTGTACCTTCCATCCCGACTGAATCCACATGCAAGATATACAAATTCATCCACTTGTTCTAGCACACCATAAAAACTATTCTAATTGTTAATTCAAGTTCTAAACTTGTATATCAGATTCCATTCAAATTAATTCAGTTATTTTTGCGTAACAAACATCCAGACATAAAAAAAACCTACAATGTTGTCCGTGTGGTGACGGACTAAAAATACAAGTGTCACCGACCCATTCTTTCCCACGGGTGTCGTATGAGGTGACTAATCGCTAAGCAAGTAAGCAATTATCATCCATTGCATGACTGGTGGTAGGGCTGGGTACCAAGTGGGAGTACTCACTTGGTATCGGGCCTGAGCTGGTTGGTACCACAATCTCCCGTGTAATCGGCCATGAAGCACATCGTTGCGTTTTGCCTGTAGTAGGAGATAGCCGTTTATTCTTTCATTTCATATGCATGGAATGAAATAGTGAGCAGAGGCTTGAGAATATTCTCGGTATAGTCGGCATGAGCGACTGTTACCATTTACCATCAGATGGGCGATTACACGGGAGATTGGTGGCTCGTCTGCCACTACATCCAATAAAAAAAAGTACAAACATTCATATTTATATTATTAATTAAATGTACATTCCTTCTCGAAGTAACATTGCTTTAAACATTTCTGAAGCCTATCTATCTTTACACAAGAATTACATAAATTTATTAAGCACAACGATATGTTAACTAACTAAACGCGAGCCCAAAATAAATGGTTTGGTAAGCTAAAACTAGTTACCTAGATATAAATTTGAAGCCGAAATGAACCTACCTCGATATAACTAAAATAGATATATTAACACGGCGTGCGAAAATGTGAAATCGAAAATCAGGAGCAATACAGTCACGAGCAGAATGTGAACCTGCATCTCCTGGAATACCGTCCCAGATGCCTTGCCAATTGAGCCATAGTGACAATTGCTTGGGACTGCGAATTTCGATAACACATTCATTCTTAACGTCTTGAGTGACGCCTGCGCCATCTGTCAGAAGTATTTGCATATATTATACCGATCAGGTAAACTTAATTTTACAATTACGATTTTTACCATAGCCCTATAAACATTTTGATATTATTATATATTTTTTGAACATTTGAAATGCCATATTTTCACACTTTGTGTTAATTTATATGGCTTGAGCTTGTCAAATGCTAAAAAAAGATATAAAAACATCGAAATAAAATAGATATTATACATTAAAATGTACAGAAATTCGTTAAATAGTTCTGATCTATGCTTTTTTACAAATACGTCACAAATTGTTGATGCCCGTGATTCATTGCAAAATCACGTTTAATTACGTCGGCTGTACACACTCGTCTATATGTCTCGCGAACCTCTCGTCCACTCTCGTCTCGTAGAAGCTTGACACGAGAGCGCACCATGTAAACGCTCGTTGTATCAATTGAACTTCGGATGCCCGTCGCGATGGACGTGGAAAAAATAATTGCGATGTTTATTTTTTTTATTAGTTATTGCAATTTTTTAATCATTTATCATAAAAAATATATATTAAACCATGGCGAAAAAGAACGTTTTAACTATTCAACAGGAATATATATATATATTTTTTAACTTCCATAGGGATATCAAAATCGTCGCTTATCCGCAACCAAGCGTCATGTAATAGTTGCTTATCCTTGTGCCTGATATTCTTAGGATTCCATAATAGTGATTGCCTTTAGTAGGCTTCTAAAAAGCGTACACAAAAAGCACATCGTTGTCGCACACAGAAAGCACGTCTTTACGCGAACGCAGTTGGCGGGCAACTAAGCAAACGAGTGTGTACAGGCACAGTCTCGTTTTATCGCGAGACTCAGCGAGACCCTTTGACTCGAGTACAAAAAACCGACACTCTTCCTAGACATAGCGAGAGCCCCGAGACGAGACGAGGCTACCATGTACACACTCGCCCTCGGCCTGTCTCGGGGTGTCTTGACGAATGTGTACAGCCGCAGTTAGATTTACTTATTTTTAAGTGATACTTAATATAACGCTAAATATTTTTTAACGGTTAACAATGAAAATTTTAAAACAGTCTTTAAAAAAGTTCTATCTTTTTTGTTTCTTTTTTATTCATTGCTAATGATGGCAGACGAGCCACGGCCCACCGATGGTAATTGGTAACCGTCGCTCAACTATACCCAGAGTATTGTCAAGCTGCTGACCATTCCATTTCTAAGATGTGAAATGAAAAAATATACGGCTATCTTCTGCTACAGCCAAAACACACTGACGTGCTTCATGACCGGTCACACAAGAGACGGTGGTACCGACCCGTTCGAGCCCGATAACAAGTGAGTATTCACTTGGTACACACCCCTACAACCAGTAATGCAGTGGGTGATAATTGATTACTTCCCTTAGTCGCCTTATATGACACCCGCGGGAAAGGATGGGGTGGTCACACTTGTACTCTTAGTCCATCACCACACGGATATCTGCCGAGTGTTATCTACCTGTATACGAGTCGGTAGTATATGAGTCTGTGGATCATGAGGTATCGTGTTCGAGACCCAGATTGATCCAGCAAAAAGTGTTTTTCCGTAGAGAAATTCTCAGTAGCAGCTCGGGGCTAAAAAGTTGGCTGTGTTCCAATCCAGTAACTAGGAAGCGGGATCAGGCCGTGTGGGGCCGGCTTTAGAATTGTCCCACCCCTCTCTACCCACGGGAGTCGTAAGAGCCGACTGAGGTAATGGAGTGGGCAGCAGTATTCCCTCGAGTATTACACAACATCCAATGCGATCGCCAACCCACCTGCCGAGCGTGGCGATTACTGCATTATCCCCCCTTTGGGGAGGCCTATGTCTAGCAGTGGACGTTAAAAGGCTGATGGATGGATGGAACTAGGAAGCATGCAAAGCCGTTTGTCCTGCGCCTCACCTTTCATCGGACTATGAGAGTAAATTAACAGAGGGTGCACTTCTTCCCACACACTCGTGCAATATAATACCTTAAGTAAGTGGTGCAGCGGTAGCGTGTGCTACTGCTGATCATGAGGTCTAGGGTTCGATCCCTGGGCAGCTTTATTGAGTTTTATCGTAAAAAAAACTCAGTAATAGCCAAGAGTTTGGAAATGTTTCCGGTAGACGGCAATATACTCGCCCTCTATTGCGTGGGACTTAAACATAGCTGGTGAACCGTGGGTGTGTAATACACCTCTGCCTACACCTATAGGGATACAGGCGTGATGCTACGTTATGTTTTGTTACTAGCCTTTGCCCACCGCTTCGCTGCAGACAAAAACTATTAAGTATTAGGTTATTTCTAAGGTTCCCAATATAATAAAATATTACCAGTTTCTAAGTCTAATCAAGAGCTTTCAAATAAAAAAAGTTTTACATAATCCGTTCCGTAACTAATTTTTGTACAACAAAGACAAGAATCTTAAAAAAAACATTAAAATCTTTTTTGAACCAAAATCATTTTATTCCCAAATACGTTTAAGTTTTATCTTCCTCTGTGGCACCAATATGACCGCTATTATATTATCAGCAGCTAAATGGAGTTCATAGAAAGTGAAGCGTGATTCCGAAGTTTCGCTGATGTAATAAGCCAAATTGCTGAGTAACATTTATGGAAAATATTGGAGCGTGCCATTGGAATCGCGATCCGGACAAGACTTCGAGCACAAGCAACTAATAATTATGAACGGTATTATTGGCTTAATTATATGAAGGAAAGGGACGATTTTATCTAATTTATGAAATAATTATTCGAAATTAAGAATGTATTGTAAATAAGTTAATTTGATAAAAGTTATTTTAGGTTGCTTTTTAGGTTGTATGTTGCTTGTCCGTGTGGTGACGGACTAAGAATACAAGTGTCACCACCCCGTACTTTCCCACGAGTGTCGTATGAGACGACTAAGGGAAGTAAGCAATTATCATCCATTGCATGACTGGTGGTAGGACTGGGTAGCAAGTGGGAGTAATCACTTGGTATCGGGTCCAAGCGGGTTGGTGCCACCATCTCCCGTGTGACCGGCCATGAAGCACATCGTTGCGTTTTGGCTGTAGCAGGAGATAGCCGTTTATTTTTCATATCTTTAAAATGAAATGGTGAGCAGCGGCTTGACAATACTCTCGGTATAGTTGAGTCCATGAGCGACGGTTAGGTACCATTTACCAGCAGTTGGGCTGTGGCTCGTCTGCCACTAAAGGCAATAAAAAGAAGGTTTTTATCGCAGGCAAGACGAGAACAATTTGAGACAATATGCCAAAAGGATTCACCAGGATGATGTTAGGACTGAAGTAATGTAACACAGTTTCAATGGCCCGCCAATAAAGGTGGAGAGACGGCACACGGCGGGTTTATTTAGTGGGATCCACACTAACCTGTTTGTTTCCTCGAACGGTGGGGTGTGCGGTTATGCAAATATTTCCCGCCATTACAAAAAAAAAATTGGAATGCAGATGTCGGCAGTATCGTCCCTCAAGATATGTGTGTGTGAGTTATTCGTTATGATAACTTCGTCAGCAATTGCACATACTTACATGATTATTATTAAAAAAAAAACAGTCATGAGGACTGTCGACAGAAGAGAAAACTTAAAACTATAAACAAACTGTTGTTATTTTTGGATATCCAAATTAACTGTTTGATCTTAAATTAAAACTTGTAAATCAAAATTATTCATTAAACACAAAGTGAAAAATGTGAAATCGAAAATAACAGTCAGGAGCAGGATTTGAACCTGCATCTTCTGGAAACCGTCCAGATGCTTTACCAATTCAGCAATCCTGACAATTGCTCCCGACTGCTAATTTCGATAACACATCATACTTAACGTTTTTGGGTGACGCCTGCGCCATCTGTCGGACGTATTTTCATACATTATACCGACCAGGTAAACTTAATTTTACAATTAAGATTTTACCTAATAATGACGCAAACCCTTTAAATATTTTAGATATTTTTATATATATTTTTAGCATTTGACATGCTTAGCACTATACATTAAACACAAAGTGAAAAATGTGAAATCGAAAATAACAGTCAGGAGCAGGATCAAAATTATTCATTAATTCATTAAAAAACAAAAGTATTTAAAATTATTCATTTCTTCATTCACAGCTGGCCCAGCGCTATAAGTGATACTAATAGGAACAGATATAGTGTTATCGTTAACACATCACGTGACAATGTCGATTACGATTTACATGAATTTACTTCCTATAAAAAACCTTCCTATAGAAGTTTTCACTTCAAAAATCCAATATCTATTTTGGTATAACTATCAGTTGCCATCGAGATCAGGTTAAGCTGCTACAAAACCAATTCAATTTGAGTTGCACACAAACTTTTTGCTATTTGTCAATTGAGATTCAAGTGGTTTACCTTTACCCTAGCATTGTGTAAAGTAGGATCTATGAAGACTGTATTTCCATTGCCCCCATGCCCTTTAAAAAAGCACTACACGAATATGGGATATTGTATGACGACATCGGAACGTTTCAAGTGTATGTAAATTTCGATTAAACTGGGTGTAATACAGTTTACATGTCAAGTTTGTTGAGAAAAAAAAATATTCTTAGAATTAGTTTTTTTTACGCATTCGTAACGACGACGTAAGAGCGAGTAGGTATGACAGAGAGTATTGGTGTAAAGATGCGAAAGGGAATGCTCCGATGTTTCGGACATGTGGAAAGAATGCCGGACGAGTGACTGGTTAAGAAGATATACAATGCGAAAGTGGAAGGATGTAGGTACAGGGGGAGACTGACACTCACCTACCTAGACCAAATCGGTCATGTATTGAAGGAAGGTGGAGTGAGGAGTCTCCGAAACCGGCGAGCGTGTATGAAGTGAGTTATGAATGTTGAGGAAGCGATAGATGTATGTAAGAACAGACTAGAGCCTCTTGGCACTCTGTTCTCTCTGCCTATCCCGCAAGGGAAATGGCTTAATGATGAGTTAGTTTTTTTAATCGAACCCACTACGCTCGTCCAGAGGCCGGTAACTAAGCTACTCTGCCATATTATATGCCGGCTTCAAATTATCACGTATATCATTTAACTAGTGACGTGATTGGTTTTAGGCAAGAAAGATAGATAAATAATAAATAATATGGCTAAGACCATCACCATCATAGTATCTGTTGAGGCGTGGCTCGTCTACCACCATAAGCAATATAAAAACTAGGTACTGCTTGAGGAAAGCAATGTAAAGAAACCTGTATGCTTGAGAGATGTTTTCGAGATCTCATGAAGTAGAGACTCATGAAGGCAGAGCTGGCTTATCTCAGCATGAATGGACCAGCTTGATAGGGGAACTGCCACCCTCTCACAGAAGAGATCAGTTTGAAACAGCGATAGGTAACCTACTGTGGTATTTCCTATGGTGGCTGAGACCATCGGAGGCCCAAACCTCTCCCTATCCTTTCCTTATTATCTCTACTCCTCTCTCCTCTGCATTGCCTATCGCTTTCCTTGGGGAAGGCGACGAGCGAGTGATGCCTCTGGTGTTACTAGCGCCTATTGGCTACGGTAACAGCTTACCATTAGGTGGACAGTATGCTTATTGCACGCCTCATAAGCAAAGCGTTGAGGTGGGTATTACTCGCGTTTTACTCAGAACAACTGATTTTTCAAACTTAAAATGTCTCTAATTATCATATATTGGACTTGTTAAATAATATATACACACACATATCAAGAAAAAACACTATTTTTAACATTCATGATATTTTTGATGCCATTTTTGTTATTTTAACTAGTTAAAAAACTACAAATTATTTGTGAATAAAGAAAAAGAGATTTCTAGTAGGAGTGGGAATCGAACCCGCATCTTTTCCAATCCGGGGAAGTGCTCTTAACCACTAAGCTATCCTACTGATCTTTCGATCATCCCAAATTCTTAAAAAAAAAAATGTTCTAACCGCACACCCCGTCGTTCGGGGCAACGAACAGGGTAGTGTGGGGCCTGCACCCACTAAAGAAACCCGCCGTGTGCCGTCTCTCCGCCTTTATTGGCGGGCCACTGGAACTGTGTTACATTCCTTCGGTGGTTGCGAAACCTACCTACCGATTTTTCTTTATTCACAAATAATTTTTACTTTAAAAAGTAGCGGAGCATGTCAATTGCTAAAAGAAATAGATCTAAAATAGTTAAAAATCTGTTTAAAAAAAGTGATGTCTTGGACGTCCGTGTGTTGTAGGTATGTTCGAATAATGTATGTTAACACGATAACGTCCGAAATACTTTGCTAATCGAGTATTTTTTGTTTCTTTTACGATTCAGTATAATTACGAATAGAGCCCTATTACTTTTCACGGTCTGATTCGATGTGGTTTAATTGTTATTAAATAGCTAGAAAAGTAGTGAATATTTACGCTCGACTCGTCACTAAAACCAGCGTTATCCTTATTTCGTGAGAACTAGATCTATAGACCAATATAGAAGAACTTCTTAAAATTAGCGCTAGATGGCGTATGAGACATGAAAACCACAGTACTTTTGAAATTAGCGCTATCTATGTGATTTATTAAAAACTACTTAGTAAGACCAATACATTATTAGTTACTTATCAAATAATCAGTTTTATTGTGAAAAATGAAGATTATGACGCCGTGCACTTTTGGATTTTCCAAAGTATTGTTGTCACCTACGTAAAATTAAAAAGTCAGCCTCATGGAACATGTGAGTGGAAAACCAGTGCTCACCCAGTCACCCGTGACAGTAAATGTGAAAAAAAAATATCATTGGCCAAATGGTAATGTATTACAATTATTATGGTTAACTTTTCCCGCCTTAACAAAAAAAAAACAATAAAGGTTTGAATCTTGCTCGTGACTAGTGGTATTTCCGATTTCACATCTTCGCTCGTTGTGTTAAACTATATTATGAATTTTAGCCTTTCCCCATTGTTAAAGTCTTTATTACTAAGTCAGATAAAAGCTGGTTTAAGTTTGGTTCATTTATTCGGAATACTTACATCAGATCTAGTTCAGCGATCTACTGCGCTAAAACTTCCAACGCTGCTAACAAGATTTAAATTGTCTAACTTTATAAAGTCAGTGAAGTTTAAACAGCTCGTACGATGTAAAAACTCTAGAGCGTTAATTTTTATACGTACGTTACAGCATCTCTGGTACTTGCGTGGATTTTCTATATTCTCGCTGACCCGGCAAACGCTGTTTGCCATATAATTTATTTCTAGAGTATTTTTAGGGAATTTCTAGCGTAGAAAAAATATAACTTATTGTAAGTGTTTGAGGATATGAGATATGTGTGAAAGAGACGATGACGGATTATAAAAATAACAATACTAATATCGCTATTAAAAAATATAGGTTGGCAGTAGAAGGGTGAAAATGTAGAGTTGTATGAATTGTTTAATGCCGAATCATAAAAAAAAATAACAAATATGTCCAATAAATAAAAAATATTTTTTTGGAGTGGACCACCCTTATCACTTAGGGGTATGAAAAATAGTTTAAATCGTTTTCTCAGACCTACTGAATAAAGACAAAAAATGTCATAAGAATCAGTTAAGCCGTTTCAGAGGAGAATGGCACACACAGACATAACACTGTGACACGAGACTTATACTATATTAGATAAAAATGAGGTAAAATAATTACGCTTTTACGCCGTAAACACTCAAGCGAAAAATGCACGATGGTCGTCCAATTTTGCGTACATATAACTTAAGGCCCAGATACGAACATACACAGAGGCTTACTTATTGTCCTGAACAACATGTCAGTTCCTGTAAGATAATCACGACACTCTTTTTGACAGTACAATGTTTAATTATAATAAATTGTGCCCAAATATAATTACTTTAGTAAATTCAGTTTGATTTCTATCTCAATGAAAATAAATTAGATATTGAATATGAATATTCGCCATTCAGATACAGACTAAACGGTTTACGAAAATAGACATCAGATATTGGATAGAGATAAAATATATTGCCAAATTGCATTCTTATCCCATTACTTATGATGTCCATCCATCTATCCATCCATCAGCCTTTCGACGTCCACTGCTCGACGTAGGCCTCCCCAAGAGAACACCACAACAAGCGGTCCTGTGCCGACCGCATCCAACGACTCCCCGCGACTTTAACCAGATCGTCGGCCCATCTGGTGGGGGCCGTCCTACGCTGCGCCATCCGATACGTGGTCACCACTCGAGAACCTTTCTTCCCCAATGGTTGTCGGTTCGTCGAGCGATGTGGCCTGCCCATTGCCACTTAAGCAAGGCGACCCGGCGGGCTATGTCGGTAACTCTCGTTCTCCTACGGATCTCCGTATTACGGATTCGATCACGTAAGGAAATACCAAGCATAGCCCGCTCCATGGCAGGCTTAGCGACTTTGAGCCTTGCTACGAGACCAACATTCAGAGACCACGTCTCTGTTCCATATTCCATCACTAGTAACACACACTGGTCGTAGACCTTCGTGTTCAGACACTGCGGAATATTGGACGAGAAGATCTTCCTTAGCTTCCCGAACGCTGCACTTATGATGTGGGATAATATTAATACGGCCTCGTGGCGTACTCGGTAGGTTTTGATTCCCACTCAGGACAATTATTTTTGTGATGAACACAGATATTTGTACTGCGTCTGGGTGTTTTCTATCTATTATATTATATACTAGCGGCCCGCCCCGGTTTCGCACGGGATTTTAACAAAAATTACAAAATTAAAAATTATAATACACATACATATTCACCCCTCCTTTTTTTCCCCAACCTTCTATTTGCGTCGCGTTAATAAAAAAAGAAAACTATAAAGAAAGTTTGATTATTATTATTGTAATGAACTTTTATTTTTATGGGTTACATTATTGGAGTTTTAGTAAGGATCCCTAATTTATTTGAAAATAAAATATAGCCTATGTCACCCGGGGATAGTGTAGATTCTCAACAGTGAAAGAATTATTCAAATCGGTTCAGTAGTTTCGGAGCCTATTCAATGCATACAAACAATCAAATCTTTCCTCTTTATGATATTAGTATATATGTATTATATTCGTAATCTGGTACCCATAGCACAAGCGTTAACCTTAGTTTGGGACCAGAGGACGTTGTGTGAAAATGTCCGTGAATATTTATTTATATTTATTTGTTTAATTTTGGCCACTCTATAATTCGAAAAACAGATAAGTATATAAAATTAGGTCCGTTCTTGTTTCATACATAAAAAAAACGAGTGTGCTTTAGACCACATGACTGAAGTAAAACTTAACAATAAATATATATTATTAATAATGTTATTATCTATTAATAATGAGAAAATGAGAAAGAAAATGTGTGCTCGCACCACTTTCTCTTGCCTCTGCAGTAATATACGAAAAATAACGTAACATAACGTTCGTTTCGCCCGATCACACTTTTCGTAACCCTTACGTCACGCATTCACCAGCTTACTCCCCAAGCCAAGCGTGCGTATAGCGTATTTAATTCAAAAATAGGATATATTTAGTAGTAACACAAAGTCTGGACGGTGCTTGGTAGACACTAAATGCTGAAGCCTTCGTTTTTCTTAGCTCTATTACGACAGACTGTAAAAAAACTATAGGTCATGGTCAGTGAGACACGGCCTACTTAATGGTAGGTGCTAATTGCTGCTGATAGACCTGGCAAATCACACCTACAAGTTTTGTAAGCAAAAAGCAACAAGTTCAAGCATGCGTTGCTTTGCTCATCACTAGAAAAGAAACGAAAAGGCAAGAAATTATTATTTAAAGAAAAGTTGTTTACAATTTAAATCAATTTAAGTAGTATTTCTTAGAGATCGAAAGTCGAGCATGCTAATTTTAGAAGATTTGAGGAAAAAATACATGAACTTCTGTGTGACCGGTCATGAAGCACGTCAGTGTGTTTTGGCTGTAGCAGAAGATAGCCGTTTATTCTTTCATTTCACATCCGAGAAAATAAATAGTGCGCAGCGGCTTGACAATACTCTCGGTATAGTTAAGTCCATGAGCGACGGTTACTATATACCATCAGGTGGGCCATGGCTCATCTGCCATCACAGACAATAAAAAAAAGCTTGCATGTCTTTTCTACTTATCTATTTTTTTTTAATAAAACTTACTTTATTATACTTAACGAGCAATAGGTAGCAACTAAATACTAAAAAATATAATTATAAAGACCCTCAACCCTAAAACTTGACTCCATCACCAGACCCTGGTCTAATGTCTCAAATCCAATGTGCCCAAACAAGTTATGTAATACTATTTAAATGTAAGTTGGTGTAGAAAAGCTGATAGTCTTCAAATATCTGAACCGATATTTTTAAATCATGCTCTCGGTGGGGTGGACCGATAGCAAGTGATAATAATTGCCTACTTCCCTTAATCGCCTTCTACGACACCCGCGGTAAAGGATGGGGTGGTGACACTTGTATTCTTAATCCATCACCAAACAGACCTTAGTTACCTTTCAAATAAAAAAAACTTAATCATAAGCCGTTCAGCTGTAGCTGACGCCACAGAAATACTGTCAGTTACACAATCACAGAGAAGTTAAACTTACATCTCTATTTACGCAAGTTAATAAAATAAAGAAAATCGCTCACAAGCAGAGGGTTTTAACTGTCTTTCTTCGCCCATTTATATAAAGATTTATAAATCCCATCTTTGGCTTATTAAATTATACTTAAGAGAAAAGTTTAGCAATGTTCTAAAAATTTAAGCTAAATCCATAAAAACATCGTCGTTTATCCGCATTACGAAGTTAAAGTATTGATACGACTACGAGTAGAAGCAGAAGAGTAAATTCTAGAGTTTTTTCTAGTGATAGCTGCAAAAAGCTTCTTTATTTTAAGAGTAATAGTTAACGCCTTTTTTGTTAAGACAAACCCCGTCGTTCGGAATAAAAAACTGGCTAGTGCGGTGTCCGCAATCAATAAACAAAGCCATGCCTTCTCTTCGCCTATAATGACAGATCACATAAACTGTAATAGGTAATCCCTAGTAATTTATTGAGAACAAGATTCTGTGTTATTATATGGAAGTGAGAGTTGGGATGCAAAAAGGAGCATGAGAGTAAAATCAATGCGGTCGAAATGTGATCTCTGTGGAGAATCTGTGGAGTGAGGCTGACCGGTCAGTCAGCCTCACTCCTACTAATACCACGGCTTAATACCTTGACCTTTTTTGTGCCAATGCCTTTCCTGATTTCTGTCTAACTTATTTTCTTGTTTTGTATTTTTTAGATTACTCTTTTATTTACATATTCGTAACGACGACGTAAGAGCGCGAGTAGGTTTGAAAGAGAGTATTGATGTAAAGATGCGAAAGGGAATGCTCCGATGATTCGGACATGTGCAAAAAATGCCGACATAATGCGAAAGTGGAAGGATGTAGGTACAGGGGGAGACCGAGACTGACATACAGGGCAGGGTGCAAGGGAGATGGCGTGATGATAAGTAAGTAACTAGATTCTGCCCGTGGCTCCGTCCGCGTGGTGCCGTAGAGTGATGTATATAAATACATAACTTTTACAAAAATATCTATCCCACAGGAATATCCGTTTTTCCGGGATAAAAACTTTTCCTATGTATTTTTTTGCGATTTAGCAGTTAAAGCGTGAAAGTGTAACAAATAAACAAACAAACTTACAATTATAATATTATTTTTTATGGATATCGTCAATTATATTTTTTTAATACTAATGGTGACTTGCCGTGTGGGGCCGGCTTTAGAATTGTCCCACCCCTCTTCACCCATGGGAGTCGTAAGAGCCGACTGAGGGAATACCGGGGGAGTGGGCAGCAGCACTCCCTCGAGTATTAACAACATCCACTGCGATCGCCAACCCGCCTGCTAAGCGTGGCGATTACGGCACTATCTCCCTTTGGGGAGGCCTATGTCTAGCAGTGGATGTTGAAAGGCTGATGGATGGATGGAAAGGTGATGATACCCCGACCAATTTCGGACTCAGTGGTAAGTGTCAACAGATACTAGCCGTGTACCTACGCAGGAGATATTATAGTAAACCAGTGTGTGCGCAAATACAAGTAGTTCGAATGGACGGCATTTCGGCTTGACCGGAGATATATCATGGCCTCCGGCTTTACGTGCTTCTCAGTGGATTTATTTAATGGGTGACGGCCCCATACTATCCTGTTCGCCGCCGCAAACAACAAGGAGCGCGGTACATTTTTCCCGCCTATAAATTAACAAAAAAACTAGACGTCGTGGGACGTCTACCAGATGTAAAAACATCGAAATTATTTTGTAGAAATAAAATGGTTATAACTTTACGAAAATATTATTTTCCAACATACGATATCAGGCTTTCCCATTGCGGAACGAAATGAAGTCACAGTATTAACGTCAGTAATACTAATAAAATGCCATCTTACTCTTCCGCAAATACGAATGTAGTAATATAAAACGGTGATTTTTGTATAAACATCCTCGATAATGTTTCATAAATATTATGAATTGATCCACTGGTTGTGATATTATGTGTTAGTAGATATGCTTATATTCAGAGTATGCGCACTCATTATCCTCAGTAGGAAAATATAAAGTCGCTTGTCTATATCGCAATATTTATTTCTTCTTGGGAGATATAGAGACGCGGACTCCGCATCATACTTGCAGATTTTTCTTACACGGTGCAACACTATTTTTAATGATTACAGCCCTTTCTTTTTAGAATCATAATATTCTATATATTTATAAATTAATTGCTGTTCGTTTGTCTCGCTGAAACTCGAGAATGGCCTAATTTTGATCTTGAAATAGGTATTTGTGGAACTTTGTATGGATATTTGGCTAACAGTCGACAAAATTACAGCTACTGTCATGCTTTCTAATTCATTAGCATTACAAGCAAGTTGTATTTAATAACCTATCAAAATGCAAATCACAGACGATGCAGATTGATTATTATTGATAAATCCATGATAAAATAAATTGTAGGTGAAGTTCACCGGGTCTAGCTGGTTGCCTTAATGGATAGACTGACCGAGGAGCTTTAATTGGGTATTTCTACTATTACATTTCGTACGGCGACTGAAAGCGCCGAAAGCCCAAATCTCCTATTCCATTTCCTCTCCAAATCCTTTACCATTATGCTGTCATAACGTGATCTTTGCATTTTGAAACTACATTGCGCACTTACCATCGCAAAGGTCGTATGCTTACCAAAATAAAGTAAATATACTTGTTATATACTAAAAAATGTTGCGAAGCGGCTGCCAAAAACAGTTTTATCGTAATAATATATTGTACGAAGAATATTTGATAACGAATATAATATGGATATTCGATTGGTAACAGACATTGAGTAAAGTGATATTGAGAATATAGAATTATATAGACATTTAGAGAACCCGGCTTACATTAAATTTATATATACAGCTTTAGTTATAAACGATAGGTGTCTTGAATTCGACATGAAAAATCATGTTGTTGTGATGGCAGATGATATCATCCCACCAACCTTACCCACCTTGTGGTAACCTGCGCTATTAAGTATTACTTACTGCAATTATAGCTATTTATGACTAAGTAAAGGGGTGATAGGTATTTTCAAAAGATAAGCCCGTCCATCTATCCATCAGCCTTTTAACGTCCACTGCTGACATAGGCCTCCCCAAGAATGGGGGATAGTGCCGTAATCGCCACCCTTGGCAGGCGGGTTGGCGATCGCAGTGGATGTTGTTAATACTTGAAGGAGTGCTGCTGCCCAATCCCCCGATATTCTCTCTGTCGGCTCTTACGACTCCCATGGGTAGAGAGGGGTGGGACAATTCTAAAGCCAGCCCCACACGGCATGTCATCAAAAGATAAGTAATTGGTTATAATAGACAAAATGTGTCAAACCTGATGTCTGACGTAAGTGTCACGATATAACATAACCTTTCCGACATCCGATTTAATATAAATCCATCCATCCATACATCAGCCTTTCATCGGAATGGACATAGGCCTCCCCAAGAGAACGCCACATGGTCTTATGTCGCCTGCATCCAACGACTGCCTGCGACTTTGATCAGGTCATCGGTCCACCTGATGGAAAGCCATCGTAGACTACGCCACCCAATATGTGGTCGCCACTCGAGAACCTTTCTTCCCCAATGGTTGTCGGTTAGTCAAATGATGTAATGCATGTGACGTGCCTATTGCCACTTCAACACGCTGACCCGGCGGGCTACGTCAGTCACTCCTGTTCTGCTACGGATTTCCGTATTACGGATTTTGTCACGTAGAGAGATCCCAAGCATAGCCCACCCCATAGCACGCTGAGCTACTTTGAGCCTTGATATAAGGCCAATATTCAGACACCACGCTTCTGTTCCGTAAGTCATCACCGGTCGTAGACCTTCATCTTCAGACACTGTGGGAATATTGGACTAGAAGATCTTCTTTAGCTTCTTGAATTAAATGGCAACCGTCGCTCATGGACTCAATTATACCGAGGGTATTGTCAAGCCGCTGCTCACCATTTAACTTCACCAAAATGAAAGAATAAACGGCTATCTCGTGCTACGACCAAAACGCAACGATGTGCTTCATGGTCGGTCACACGGGAGATAGTGGTACCAACCCGCTTGGGCCCGATACCAAGTGAGTACTCCCAATTGGTACCCAGCCCTACCACCAGTCATGCAATGGATGATAATTGCTTACTTCCTTTAGTCGCCTCATACGACACCCGTGGGAAAGAATGGGGTGGTGACACTTGTATTCTTAGTCCGTCACCACACGGGCAAAATATAAATATAAATAAATAAATTTTCACACAACGTCCTCTGGTCCAAAACTAAGCTTAACGCTTGTGCTATGGGTACCAAATTACGGATATTATACATGTACTACTTTTTTTTTTGTAAATACATAGGTACATACATTCAGTTAACGGTTAGGGTTAAAGTTTTGGGAATGGATGATTTCTTTATGGTTCCAAATTCAAATTTTTGTTTTTTTTTTATTGTTGTTAGATTGGCACAACTGTTATCCATTTTGGCGCGGAGTTTGAGTTGCATCTGTTATTTATATTAAATACAGTGCTGTTTTTAGTTCCATCATATTTAGTGTGTATTGCGAATTTCATAATGGACAAAAACATCGAACAAAGAGTTTGTCTTAAATTTTGCATCACCAATGGAATTTCAAGTTCGGAGTCACTGAAAATGTTACAAAAGGCTTACGGTGAATCGGTGTTTATCAAAAACACGTGCGTATGAGTGGTACAAAGCGTTTAAAAGCGGTCGAGATGTGATGGAAGATTTGTCTCGCTCTGGTAGGCCGTCAACGTCTGCAACTGAAGTTAACATTGCAAAAGTGAAGGAAATAGTGACTGTAAATCCTTATTCAACTTTGAGAGAGATAGCCGCCGAACTTTCTGTGTCTCACGAGTCGATCCTTACCATTTTAAGTAATCACTTGGGTATGAAACCTGTTTCCGCTCGGCTAGTCCCAAAGGACCTGAATTTTCTCCAAAAACTCAATCGCATGAGAGTCGCTGAGGACATGCTAGAACGAGTGAATTCCGACCTAACATTCATGAAACGCATTGTAGGTGACGAGACGTGGGTCTACGAGTTTGACATGCAAACTAGTCAACAAGCTTCGGAGTGGCGACTACCAACTAAACCGAAACCGAAAAAAACACGCCAAAGTCGATCAAAAGTCAAAGTTATGTTCGACGGGCCTCGTGGCGTAGTCGGTAGTGTAACCGACTTCCGTGCACGAGATCGTGGGTTGGATTCCCACTCAGGACGATTATTTATGCGATGAACACAGGTATTTGTACTGCGTCTGGGTGTTTTCTATCTATTATATGTATGTATTTACAAAAAAAAAGTAATATAAATGTGTTATATCCGTAATCTGGCTTAGTTTGGGACCAGAGGACGTTGTGTGAAAATGTCCGTGAATATTTATTTATTTATTATTATTATTTTTATATACCGGTCATTGTAACCCAGATTCGGCTTAAAACAGCTCACTGCTCATACATAGGTTCATTAGGATTAAAGCAGCCGGCAGGTAAACTGCCTGTCAAATTCCCGCATACTCTGACAATAGGGCTTTTCTCAAACGTCGTATAAGTAAATTTCGTAAGCGAAAAGTGTCAGCGTTTTGTTTGAAAGACGTATCAAAGATATAGACGTGACAAGAAAACACAGTCTCCTAAGTTTTGCACATTTGAACAGCTGAGTTTTCATGAGATTGGATAAGTTTAAGACTTAGTTTCTGTAATATAATTCATGCTAAGTTGTAAGATGATTAAGTCCAAAGTAATTTTACGAAATATATCTTTTTGAAGTTATTGATTTCTGATGTTTACGCGAAATTGAATTTTAAAGACAATACCCTGCCTGTTCTACGTATCAACGTATTTTAATGAATAATAATGAAAAATGAAATGAGTAATATATCACGGGGGAATTAACAAACATACAAATTCAAGGACACATAGTACACCGGAAACAGCCATTTGTTGACCACAAATAGGGAAGCGAATGCCACAACGTTAGGTGAGAGGCCGGTATATAAACCACGCCATCTGTGCTAAAGTGGTTTCTGCATTTCTTTGAATGCATTAAAGAATCATTGGTTACAGAAGAACTTAAGGCGGTGTTATATTATGACCAAATGTTACACATCAATTACTGTTAGGTAGGTAAGTATTATTTTCGTGAAATATTTAGTATTTGGTTACATTATTAAATAGTTAACCCATATTTTCATATCAGCCAAGAAAGCAATACAAAAATGATATTATTCCATCAATTATTCCAATCATAATACTTTTAGCAATATAATATATCTTTATAGATCCAGTATCGTAAGTACTATTGCAAGTAAGTAAGTTGTCTTTCAAGGGAGAAATATTATGCGGGCCTCGAGGAATCACGTAATATCGAATATATTATGTCGAGGCAGCTTGGAAATTAACAATGCTTCAAACGTGACTATAATACTTTTTTTTTCCAAAACATAGCCTGTATTCCCCGAAGATTCAAATTTGTCTTAACGACCAATGCCCTCTATCGGAACGCATTTCGCATTAGATTGGGTGATAAGGAGATTGGGTATGTCTAAAAGATAGTACTGTAGCTCAGTGGATTAGAGCACTTCCCCGGATGGGAAGGGACGCAGGTTCGATTCCCGCTTGTACTAAAATACTCTTTTTCCTTAATCACAAATTATAATTTGTACATTAAGAGTAGCTGAGCATGTCAAGTGCTAAAATATAGATAAAAATGTTTAAAAAAACACGCCATCACATAGTATGAATTTTAATTGCAAAATTAAACTTACTATATTGTATTTAATGCATGTAAATGCGTTCCGATAGAGGGCGTTGGTCGTTAAGACAAATGTGATAAGGAGATTGGGTATGTCTAAAAGATAGTACTGTAGCTCAGTGGATTAGAGCACTTCCCCGGATGGGAAGGGACGCAGGTTCGATTCCCGCCTGTAGTAAAATACTCTTTTTCCTTAATCACAAATTATAATTTGTACTTTAATAGTAGCTTTTTTTTTATTGCATGTAGTGGCAGACCAGCCACGGTCCATCTGATGGTAAATGGTAACCGTCGCCCATGGACTCGACTATACCGAGAGTATTGTCAAGCCGCTGCTCACCACTTCATTTCACAGATGAAATGAAATATAAACGGCTATCTCCTGATACAGCCATAACGCAACGATGTGCTTCATGGCTGGTCACACGGGAGATGGTGGTACCAACCCGCTCGGGCCCGATACCAAGTGAGTACTCCCACTTGGTACCCAGCCCTACCACCAGTCATGCAATGGATGATAATTGCTTACTTCCCTTAGTCGCCTCATACGACACCCGTGGGAAAGAATGGGGTGGTGACACTTGTATTCTTAATCCGTCACCACACGGACGGTAGCTGAGCATGTCAAGTGCTAAAATATAGATAAAAATATTTTTATTTTATTTCTTTTCTTTATTTTCTTGTTGTCGTTGTTCTTGTTATTTCTCTCTATGTTTCAATAATCCGCAATTACATTGAAGCATAAAAAAATAAGTCGCGGGACATCTTGCAGATGTAAAAACATAAATATTATTTTGTGGAAATAATGAGTATCTAGAAGGACAGTTTATGAAAGGATATAAATATAGCCCAATTAAAAATAGAATATTCAGTTTTTTTTTAAAAACAGTTAAATGTAAGTGTTGGGTCGCCGTAATTCTATTTCAAAATCGGGTGGTATTTTTCATTAAAAAAATATATATACGCAAGTAGAGATTTGAACTCGTGTTCGATCCAACCGGTCTAACCCTCCGCATTTAGATATTTTACAACAAAAATACAATCATCCAATCTGTTACAATTATACCGGAAACTCAGTAAGGAATATTTGACTTCAAAAGCATGTGTGATGGATGAAAGATAAACGATATTACGTTTGTTATTAAACTCTGCTCCTCAACTCTGTCTCATTTCCGCTTCACTCAGTCTTCCTTGTGGCATTAACAAATTACTTGTCAAAACATCTCACTGAAAAGTTACAACGTTTGAACACAAACTTTTTGACGCCTTTAATGGTTTAAAGTTTAAATTGTTTACATCGGGATTAAATAAGTTCGATTATGTTGTACGAGTACATATTAGATCATTTATTTGTTCTTTGTATTCTTGATTATTTACTTTTTTCTAATTGTATATATGTACTACCTAAATAAAATATGGTCACTGAAGAATAAATTATTTGTGAAAGTGGAAAAAGAAAGCTTTACTGCGCGCATGATTCGAACCTGCGTCCCATCATCGCAGGTTCGAATCCGGCAGTCTTCTGGACCGCTAATCTATCGCAGTCACCCAATGGTGACACCCAATCTCCACTTCACATATTTTGTTTATGATATCTAAAACCCACGGCACGATGAAATTTCTCGATAAATTTAATATATTATTAATGTCAGTACGATCTAAAAACAATAAACACTAAAAATAGTAAAGATTATTGAGTTTGCAAAAGGCCGTCGTACATGGATATTTATCATAATAAGATTTATGAAATTGTTTCAAGAACGATCAATGACCGAATTAGGGCTAGTACGACGTAACATAATTAATCCGTTAGATACAAACACACACACATAGCATCACGCCTGTATTCCCCGAAGGGGTAGGCAGAGGTGTATTATACACCCACGACTCGCCATCTATGTTTAAGTCCCACGTAATAGGGGGCGAGCCTATAGACGTCTACCGGGCACATTTCCAAACTCCGGGCTGCTACTGAGAATTTTTCTTATTTTACCGAGACCTCATGATCAGCAGTCGCTTACACTACCGCTGCACCACAGAGGCAGTTATCTGTTAGACAAAAAACATCAATACACACAGAAACGAGATCAGAATGTATGTATAGGTATGTAGCAGTAAGATGGTTAAAGCTATATAGTTATAACACTTTTTTTTGTTAAGGCGGGAAAAATAGTACCTAACCGCACACCTCGTCATTCGGGGCAACGAAGATGGTAGTGTGGGGCCCTCACCCACTAAAGAAACCCGCCGTGTGCCGTCTGTCCGCCTTTATTGGCGGGCCACTGGAACTATGTTACATTCTTTTGATGGTATACATACTCGTAGTTATATCCCTGGGGATATTTTACTTCTTCCATTGTACACTAATTTCGTCTTCAAAACGCTGTCTTGAACTTGGTATTATCTTTATCTATACTATCATAAAGCTGTAACAGAGCTGTGTCTGTACATTCAAGATATTTGAGAAAAAATTGCTGTAATAGGCTATATAGGCGTGTCTAAACCCAAAACATTTTTTAGAATTTTTGTCTGTTTGTTTGTTCGCGCATCACGCAAAAACTACCGAATGAATTTAAATACAACTTTTTTTATTTGAAAGGCCTTGATTATACTTAAAAACTGGTATACATTTTATCTCGCTACTATATCGGGAACCTGAGATACAACTGAAAAACTAGCTTTTGGATGCGGCGAAGCCGCGGGCAAAGGCTAGTCATTATCTATAGTTGAATAAAGCACCCGTATCTATGAAATTTATAGTATAAGCGATCCTCATTAAAAACAAGCAAAAAATCTGTGAGAATCATTATCCACGCTGAAGAGCTGACCTTTTTTTGTTACAAACAGAATAAACGGCATTATTACAATAAGTTCTTAATTCCCTATCCTATCGACCAAGATTGTATCAGGTTATTTCAATCGTTGTTCTCTCAAAAAATTCATGTTTTTCATATAAGAATACTAGATTTTGCTCGCGACTCCGTTCGCGGGGACTTCAGTACATATATATGGCACACGAATTAATTATTTTTCCAAAATTTTATTAGCCTAAGTTACTAATAACAATAGCTATCTGTTAGTTAAAGTCCCGCCCAAATCGGTCCAGCCATTTCGGAGATTAGCGGGAACAAACAGACAGACAGACAAAAACTTTAAACAATGTTTTTTTGTTATAGGTAGCGTATATACTCTCGTATAGATTTGGTAAGAAGTTGTTATTTAGACATTACAAACAGACACTTCAATTTTTTTTATTTGTATAGATGTAGGTATAGTATAGATATTTATATCCTATCCATGTCCATGTCGATAAATAAGTATGGCATTACATTGTTTTGTCCATTAGATATAAACAGTTTTCTTAAGAAAGCCTAAACAAACACACGTAATATAATATTCAGCAGTTTCTAACGTTGTCTGACGTCACGTTGTTGTTCTCTGTGCGTTTTGAGGATAAATATTCAAAATAAAGCAACGATATATTCGTATTCTTTATTCGTGTGGGGATAAGTATTACCACGCCATTCTCCTCTATGTCGTTTCAGGCGACAAGGACTAGAGAATATAGGAACTCTATAGTATTAGAACTGAATTGTAGCCCTGCTAAAAAGGCTTGTTTATAATGTTTGACTGCACAATGTTGTGTGATCCACAAATGACTGTTCTGAGTCTGAGTGTACTTTGTGTCCGTGAAATTGTATGTTTGTAAAGTCCTCCCGCGGTATAAGGATTATTCCTTAGTACAGGATGCAGTCTAACTAAAAAAAGGAATAAATGTACGTGGGTATTTAAAAAAAAATTGCTGATGATGGCAGACGAGCCACGGCCCACCCTGATGGTAAGTGGTAACCGCCACTCATGGACTCAACTATACCGACAGCATTGTCAAGCCGCTGCGCACCATTTCATTTCTCAGATATGAAATGAACGAATAAATGTCTATCTTTTGCTACAACCAAAACACACTGACGTGCTTCATGACCAGTCACACAAGACAAGGTGGTACCAACCCGTCCAGGCCCGATAGTAAGTGAGTACTCTCACTTGGTACCCAACCCTACCACAAGTAATGCAATGGGTGATAACAGTTTTTAGTCGCCTTGTACGACAGCCGCGGGAAAGGATGAGGTGGTTTCACTTGTATTCTTAGTCCGTCACCACACGGACAAAATTTATATTATTATGTATTAATGTTGGTGAGAGAGTACCCTAAACACTTCAAATTCTCAATCATCTCTGCACAGAATATTTTAATGTTAGTCGTTTTGGCGCCAAAATGAATATCAGCAGCAATTTCCCGCGCTAACAGTATAATGCGAGACGAATTGCCTCCGCCATTTTATTAAATGAAGATAAGCTCGTGTATTGCTGTTTGAATTATTTAAATATGGAATCAGAAAACAAAAACCCGATTACGTAATTCAATAAAATTGATTTTGCCTGAGGATTTTTTATTGCTTACTAGTTGACCCGACAGACGTTGTCCTGTCTTAGTGAAGCTGCCAAACGTGCTTAGTTAAAATAGTTGTTAAGTTTTCTGAAATTTTCCAATTAATTTTCTTATTTTTTCTTTTGTAAGAACCTTCTTCTGACAATAACAAAACACAGCAACAAAAAAAGAGTTAGCGAAATTGCGATGACCAAGGGAAATTGAGATTCATTTTTATATACATATATGGATTGGGCCAACAAATCGCACAAATCAGAGGAACCCTATGTCCAACACTGCAACAGTCTGGCTAGTTGAAGTAAAATAGGCTACATATGTACGTAATAATAGCGACATATGTATCTAGTGCTAGAACCTTGCTTCTCGCAGCATTAATGTGCCTTGACTTGGGAAGTACCACCCTCTCACAGAAGATCACCGTGAAATAATGATAGGTACTCCTACTTTAGTATGATGAGTGAGAGCGTTGATGACCTAAACCTATCTTACCACCCAATTAATATGCGTCACCAAAATAGGCTGTATCAACCACTCTCTAGATTAAAAAAATTATAATAGGTTACCAATTAATATTATCATCAGCCTTTCGTACCAACCCGCTCGGGCCCGATACCAAGTGAACTCCCACTTGGTACCCAGCCCTACCACTAAGCAATGGATGACAATTGCTTACTTCCCTTAGTCGCCTCATAAGACACCCCTGGGAAATAATAGGGTAGTGTCACTTGTATTCTTAGTCCGTCACCACACGGAAAAAAATCCCTAGAACTCGAACTCGATACCCTTAATCTGTCAATTAACGTCCCCGGTCACGAGATTAACACTGTTCATAACTAACATCAAACCTAACTCTACTTGTTCTAATAAACTTGAGCAGGTCAAAGGGTTTCCGAGTGTGTTAATTAAATCGTGGGTTTAAAGGGACAGTTAAATTCCACTGACCTTTTAATCGACATATATATTTGTGGATCTTGGAAACCTTACGTTTGATGTAGTTTGTTACTATGCAGCGATATTTACCAAAACCTCTCACTAATCTTTTCTTATTATCCTTCCTATCCTGTGCGTAGTATCCGACCCATCCCATCCTGTCTCTTTAAAACAGCTCCTTGCACTAAGGAATATTCCTTGTATCGCGGGGGACTTTACAAACATACAATTTCACGGGCACAAAGTAGGGTACATCCAAACTTTTATTTTATTTTTTATTGCATGTAGTGGCATACAAGCCACGGTCCATCTGATGGTAAATGGTAACCGTCGCCTATGGACTTGACTATACCGAGAGTATTGTCAAGCCGCTGCTCATGCACCGATTCATTTCACAGATATGAAATGAAATATAAACGGCTATCTCCTGCTACAGCCAAAACGCAACAATGTGCTTCATGGCCGGTCACGCGGGATATGGTGGTACCAGCCCGCTCGGCCCCGATGCCAAGGGAGTACTCCCACTTGGTACCCAGCCCTACCACCAGTCATGCAATGGATGATAATTGCTTCCTTTAGTCACCTCATACGACACCCGTGGGAAGGAAGGGGGTGACACTTGTATTCTTAGTCCGTCACCACACGGACAAAAGATTCAGAACAACCATTTGTGGATCACACAAAGAGTTGTCCTATGGGAACCGAACCCACAATAATCGCTATCCACCTTCTATACCTTTTCATATAAATGGCAACGCACAAGTTATGCCTTTGGTTGTGCTAGCGTCAAAAGGCTACAGCAATTAAAAAAAAAAAAAAACCTGCAATTTACGGCACAAATGGCGACGTTATTTAGAGAGCTACCTCCAATATTATGTTGTGGGTTTGATTCCCACGCAAGACACACACACACACACAAATGGTTGTTCTGAGTGTGGGTGTATTTTTTTCCGTTAAATTGTATGTAAAGTGCTCCACGGAACAGGGATTATTACTTACCTGCTGTAAGTATGTGTTTAAGAAAATCTAGGCTTGGCTGATTCATGCATGAAGCGACTGGACTGGAGACCATCTTTTCACAGATATTCCTATTATTTTGGTTCATTCGGTGAGTGAGAGAAGAGGTCCTAATCCCCTTGTATCCCATACATTGACTGCCTCCATGGTGCAGCGGTAGTATAAGCGACTGCTGATCATGAGGTCTCGGGTTCGATCCCCGGGTCAGGCAGTGTTATTGAGATTTTTCGTAAAAAAGAAAAATTCTCTGTAGCAGCCCGGAGTGTGAAAATGTGCCTGGTAGACGTCAATAGACTCAGCCCCTATTACGCGGGACGTAAACATAGCTGGAGAATTGTGGGTGTGTAATACACCTCTGCCTACCCCTTTGGGGAATACAGGCGTGATGCTATGTTTTTTTTTTATATTGTCCTGCCTTTCCACCTTCTCATCACCTCTCCATCGCCATATCACATTTAAATTTTGTCAGTATGTCAATTAAATAACTTAATAGATCAAAACTCGGCTAAAATTGCCTTGCTCTATGCTCTAAGTAAATATATTATGAACATTTTATATGTGGGTAATGCAAAGCGTGTGACGCATCCATCTTTTGATTGATGATACTCCAGAATGATATAACGAACCATATTTTAGGGAAATCACGCAATAAAACATCACATAAAAATGCTCCTTGATAAAATATTTTTTTGATCCTCCTGATGGGAAGCGGTTACCATAGCTTATAGACGCTAGCAACACCAGACGCATCACTCGCGCATCGCCAACTCTAACTATAAGTTTAATATATGTATTTGGGAAAAAAATTATGTATTAGGCTATTTAGGAGTCTCTGAACACAAAACATTTTTTTTAGAACAAAAAAGTTTTCAATACATGAGCGATTTAGTCTAGGTAGGTGAGTCTTGGCCTCCCCCTGTACCTACATCCTTCCACTTTCGCATTGTATATCTTCTTAGCCGGTCGCTCGTCCGCCATTATTTCCACATATCCAAACTATTGGAGCATTCCCTTTCGTATCTTTACACCATTACTCTCTTTCATACCTACTCACTCTCTTATGTCGTCATTACGAATAGATCAGCCTCACTCCACAGAGATCAATTAAAAGTTGTTTAAATTTAGATATATTAAATTACGGACGAAGTTTCGAGCAACAGCTAGTTAAGATACGAAATTGAAAAATTTTAGGCATCTCCTTATTTTTGCCATAATTTTTAATCTAACTGTAAATTTCAGGATTTCACAATATTTGTGTTTGACGTGTACTAGATGAGGAGCAAGTTCAATTTAAAATTGTAATCAATATGGCGGCCGCCTCCAATCACGGTTTTATGAAGATATTTTAAAAATAGAAAGCTTGCATATGCTGTAGTACGATCAAAGTCGTTAAATTATAGACTAGATATACTCCAAGGTATAATGATGATATAGAAAATAGTGGCAGACGAGCTCTTCCAACATGATGATTAATTGTAACCACCGCTAATAGACTTAACAACACTAAGAATCCAAGCTACTGCTCAACTTTTAATTTCGATGATGGGGAATGAATAAATTGACGTCTGTTTCCCCTACATACGTTGCATACGTTTTGTACATACGTTGGTACTAATTCGCTTAGTCCCTATAACAACTAAGTAGGTACCTCCCACTTGGTACCAGACTAACCAGTAATCCAGTGGTGGTCAACCACTTCCCTTGGTCACCTCATACGACACCCGCGAGAAATAATGTTTTTTTTTGAGACTTTTTTATTGCTAGCGTAGCAAACAGCCCACCTGATGGCAAGTAGTAATTTAAAGTTTGGCAACACCAGAGCCTAAGCCAAGGTGCCGTCTGCCTCGAGTAAAGTGTTCACCTCAAACCTCGTTTAAAGAAGGATTTGTCATAGCTGGAGATACACCGCAACATCATTTATTTTAGAGTCTACACATGATTTATGTGGTAGAAAAGAGCGCAGAAAACAAACCGTCTTGGACGAGATCAATTCCAGGTGGTATAGATGAACTCTACATTCTTCTTCTCGTCTTGTGGTTTAGTGGTAAAAAGGCAAGGTTAGTACCACCTCAAATATTTCCTCAGAAGAGCACTCCCCATTAAAGAGGAATGAAAACTCCGGGCCGAAGTGAGCAATACTCGTATTATACTCCATGCTCCTCATGAGGATGGACTTCTGCTTTATATACTAGGTATAAGTAGCCTTGGTGTGAATTACCGCTACACTCTCGCGACCAGTTTTTTGCTCGCCAGTTTGGTTTCATCCTCCAAATGGCTCCCAAACTGAACTTTACTGGAAAAGTGGAATCCGAGAATCCCAATACTATTGGAGATTGGGAAAGTTACTACTTGGAACTGAAGCACTATGACAAATGTTTCTTTGCAGTGAACTCGCAAACTACACAATTATATCATTTACGTTAAACGCATTTGACAAAATCATCAAACGATCACTCGTATTTTTTTGAACTGCAAATTAAAGCCATTCACATTGGCAAGCCAGACTTGTAAAATAGTAGTTTTTAAATATGCAAACTTTATGAAAAACGCTTCTTCGAGCAGAGCAATATAAGGTATAAAGCACCTACATATATTTGTATATAGACATAAAACATATTGACCTTTAGAAAATATGCTAACAGAAAATATGGTAATTTTGTTGAATATACAGGTGAATATAGAAATTACGAGGCGGGATCTTGGACTATAATACACAAATGGCTGCCAACAAAATTATGTTGTCTAAAGAAAAATTCTTAGAAAACATTATATAAAGCTTCTTTGTGCGGGAAAAACATATACGAATAATTTGGATAAATTAATTTGTGTACTGCGGGTGAGAAATGTAATAAATAAAATTTTCTATGTCGATGAGATAACTGGATTCAATTCGCGCTTTTTTCGAAGCTGCTTCCAAATGGAGTGTTACGTGACGTTACTCAAAGATTCTAATGCGTGGATTTTTATAAATAATACTCTTTTCTAACGACAGGAAAGCATAATACTTTCTGATATTTGCGCGAATGTAACACGTTATAAAATAAAAATATCGTTATGAAATCTGTTGCCTTTACATGATTTTGTACTATCTTGACGTTTGCAAAACTTAAGGGTGTTCGTAAGTGCAGAGGCTGCGGGTGGATAAACCGGAGAACATTCGCCACCGCAAGGCCTCCGTGGCAAAGGCGTGCAAGGTGCGACGCTCCGTTTGCGGATGCATCGCTCAGTAGAGGATACCGAAAGGGTAAGCCGCCGGCAAACCACTGAAGTAATGTAACACATTTCCAGTGGTTCGCAAATAAAGGAGAAACGGTCCACGGTGGGTTTATTTAGTGGGTAGAGGGCCCCACACTACCCTCTTTGTTGCTCCGAACGACGGGGTGTGCGGTTAGGTACCGTTTATTCCACCTTAACAAAGAAAAGGGACCGGCGGAAAATATTGCCTGTGCAGTCACACACTACAATACCGCGGTTTGTTTTTGAAACTGATGAATCTAGCTCGTGGCTTGTGACTATTGTTTTAATTTTTACTTGGGTCGGTACTAAGTTACTTTTTGGGTCGCTAGTATATCACTTCCAGCGGTCGTATATCGCTTCCAGCGGGACGATAGTGCTGCGGCCAGAAGATAGTTTACAAATTAACGCGTAAAACAGTCGGCTACTACACTGACAGTAGGTACTAGTACAGTAGACTGGTGCTGCACTAATTATTTTCAATAAGTAAAATTGCAATGGATACGTACATCACTCAAACAACATTTAACATTTTTTTTCTAAAGAAATGTTTCCAAGTGGCGAATATGTATCCTATAAGGCATCGTAAGGTCTCCCTTTACAATGAATCAATCAATCAGCATATTGCAGTTCACTGCTGGACATAGGCCTCACCTAACACGCACCATTGCACACGGTCCTCCGCCTTCCGCATCCAGTCTGTCCCAGCGACCTTTTTGAGGTCGTCGGTCCACCTATCTGGGGGCCGTCCTACCTTACGCTTACCAAGTCGTGGTCTCCACTCTAGGACACGCTAGCTCCGTCGGCCGTCGGTCCTTCTGCAGATGTGACCAGCCCATTGCCACTTCAGCTCACTGAGCCTGCGAGCTATATCGGTAACTTTGGTTCTTTGTCGGATTACCTCATTACGAATCCTTTAAAGAGACGCCGAGCATAGCCCGCTCCATAGCCCGCTGCGCGACTTTCAATTTGTGGACTAGTCCCACTATGAGTGTCCACGTCTCACCCCGTAAGTCATAACAGGTAGGACGCATTGGTTGTAGACTTCAGTCTTCAGGCATTGCGGTAAAGGCGAAAAGAAGACGTGGTGTAGTCTGCCAAATGCTGCCCAACCCAATTGGATCCTGCGGTTGATTTCTTTCTCGAAGTTGTTTCTACCAAATTGGACAACTTGTCCAAGGTAGACATACTCCTGAACAACTTGGAGCATCGAACCATCGACGTAAATCGGCGTGACATGTTCATTAAACATGATCTTGGTTTTATCCAAGTTCATGCCGAGGCCGACGTCTCGAGTGGCTCCATTTAGGCTATGCAGCATTCCGCTTAACTGTTCCAGTGACTCTGCAACGATGACGATATCATCGGCAAACCGAAGGTGTGAGATGTATTCGTCGTTAATGTTAAGCATATATCGTCAGATGAGGTCTACCTAGCTGGCGAGCGAAAACTTTGGTGCCTCTGTTCTGTTCAATCGCAGCCGCGATGGCGCCGGTGTTGCAACATCGGAGGTCACGTCGCAACAGCTTCTGGATTTTCCGGTTGAGGTTTCTCCCATCCGGCGAAGACGCCTGCGTGGATGACATTTGCCGTCTCTGCCTCATAAGCTCGAGAGTCTCGAGTGAGAGTTTAGACCCTCTGTTACTGCTTTTTCAAGGAAAAACTCTTCGAGACACAACCTGTAGCGTTTTGACCACTATATCGGTTTTCTCGTCAACGTTGCCTTCGGTCTCCAGCAGGTCGAAACGATTTTAAAGCTCCAGTTGGAACTTTTCGGACCCCAAAGCTATTTGAGGCGCAGTAGGTCTGAGAGTAGACTCCACCATGCGACGCCTTTCGGCCCTGAAGTCTATATTTAGAACGCCTCGAACAAGTCGGTGATCGCTGCCAGTATTAAACCTGTTGTTCACGGAGACATCTCTAAATACAGACCTCCTGTCAGTCATGATGAAGTCTATCTCGTTCCTCGTCACAGTGTCGGGGCTTCGCCATGTCTACTTTCTATGAGGCTTCTTCTTAAAGAAAGAATTCATCAAGAAGAGCCCCTGCGACTCCAGAAAATTGACCAGCATCTGCCCCCTGTGGTTTCGGCGCCCCATGCTATGGAGTCCGATTTTCGCTTCGCCGCGTTCTTGTACTCCCACTTTGGCATTGAAGTCCTCCATAACAACGCTGTAGTGAGCCTTGGTGGTACCATGTAATGCCTTGGCTATTTCTTCATACATGGCTTCGGCTACGTCGTCGCAGTATGTCGAGGTCGGCGCATATACCTGTATCACCTTTAGGGTGTAACTGTAAATGATTTTAATTATGAGGTACGCTACCCATGTCGACACACTGCTAACTTCCACAACGTTGCTAGTGAGAGCTTTGTTGACCAGGAAACCGACACCGCCCTGAGAGGGCCGATCACCTTCCCGAAAGTAGAATAGGTGGCCTGACTCTAGGGTTATCGAGTCCTCACCCTGTCTTCGGACTTCGGATAACCCCAATATGTGCCAGTTTATGCGACCTAGTTCTACCTCGAATTAAGTGAGGTGTTGATCCAGCATCCAGCGTAGAGAGCGTCCATGGTACGTAGCCAGGTTCAGGTATTTTGGTAGCCTTTTGTCGTAGCCCGCAGATTCTTCACACGCCCTGCCCCGCTGTTACCACGACCGCTAACGTGGCAGCGGGCAGCGGGACTACTCGGAACTGGGGGCCTTTGTTTTAGGTGCCTTGTCATGTTAAGAGGTTTTGGCTTACTATACCACGCTGGCAAGACGGGTTGGTATAGGGTTTGTTTCGAATTTTCCTTTTCTGGTCGTTGATTGGATGACGTTTCTACCATTGGTGGACTCTTACCACCAGCCTAACAAAAGTAAGGCTACTGGGGCATTCAAAGTTTTTCTTTCGCTTCCCGCCCAGTAATGAAGGGTCGCTATAACAATATTAAATTAATAAGTTCCAATAAAAGTATTAAATGAGTAGCCCAATAATGACCAACTCTATTAAGTGCGATGTAAACTTTTGTTATTAAAAACTCGATACAATCCGATCTACGTGATACGAACTGGGTTACTTCACTAACTACTAAGTTTATTATTAGAAAAGTTTTTAAACTCACAATATATACTAACAGAATTCGTATGAGAAAAATAAAGTATTATGAAAGTTTTATGCAATACTGTAGACCCATGCAGGTACACGTACTTAACTTACGAAGATAGATGGAGTGTATATTCAAAAGGGCTTATTTCCTCAATAATTTTACCTACTTACTTATCATCACCTCATCTCCCTTGCGGGGTAGGCAGAGAGAACAGAGTGCCAAAAGGTTCTATTGTTGCATACATCTCTCGCTTCATCAACATTCATAATTCTTTTCGATTTGATCTAGGTAGATTAGCCTTAGTGTCTCCCTGTTCCTACATCCCTCCACTTTCACATTGTATATCTTTTAAACCAATCGGTCATCCGGCTTTCTTTCCACATATCCGAAAAATCGGAGCATTCCTTTTCGCATCTTTATACCAATAGGTACTTTTTTTCATACCTAATCACTCTCTTACCCCAATATTCGTTTTCATACCTTCTGTTACGTCGTCGTCAAGAATTTTGAGGCGGATTTATTAGACTAAAACAGAAGTAAGTCTTATTGACGCAGTACAAAATGCAGTTGTGTAGATAATTTTTTAGAGAAAATAAATTGTTATTAAATAACATACTATCATTGAAAATACTTTAAATTGGTATATAAGTGTCCGTGTGGTGACGGACTAAGAATACAAGTGTCACCGTCGTATCCTTTCCCGCGGGTGTCGTACATGGCGACTAAGGGAAGTAAGCAATTATCACCCATTGCATTACTGGTGGTAGGGCTGTGTACCAAGTGAGAGTACTCACTTGCTATCGGGCGCGAACGGGTCGGTACCACCTGCCCTATGTTACTTCTAATACCTCCAAGAATATGTGTACAAAGTTTCATGATGATCGGTTAAATATTATTTGCGTGAAAGTGTAACAAACAAACTTACATTTACAATTACAAACAACTAGCCTTTGTCCGCGGCTTCGCCGCAGCCAAAAGCTAATTTTACATTTATATCTCAGGTTCCAGATATAGTAGCAGGATAAAATGTATACCAGTTTTTAAGTCTAATCAAGGCCTTTCAAATAAAAAGGTGCATCAAAATCCGTTCAGTAGTTTTTGTGTGATGCGCGAACAAACAAACAGACAAACAGGTAAACAGACAAAAATTCTAAAAAAAATGTTTTATGTTTAGACACGCCTATACTCGTATAGCCTATTACAGTCATTTTTTCTCAAATATCTTAAATGTACAGACACAGCTCTGTTACAGCTTTATAATAGTATAGATAAGTATGATTTAAAAATACGTAATATTATTAAAGTTTGGATAATATCTGATTTTAAACTATCGCGTTTTATTACTATGTATTTTAAAATATTATAACGAGACTTAACGCGTATCTGTTTACTGGTAAAATTGGAGTCGGCCCGTGACCAAGGCTGTTGAAACCCAGTCGAAACGTCGGGAATGAAAAGGTATTTTACAAGTAAACAGATACGCGTTAAGTCCCGTTTTAACATTTAAAATACGTAAGATAATATTGCCGAATTGTATATATTATTAAAAAAAAGCCACGGCCCATCTGATGGTAAATGGTAACCGTCGCTCATGGAGTCAACTATACCGAGAGTATTGTCAAGCCGCTGCTCACCGTTTCTTTTCATATATATGAAATGAAAGAATAAACTGCTACAGCCAAAACGCGACGATGTGCTTCATGACCGGTCACACGGGAGATGGTGGTACCAACCCGCTTGGACCCGAAACCAAGTGAGTACTCCCACTTGATACCCAGCCCTACCATCAGTCATGCAATGGATGATAATTGCTTGCTTCCCTTAGTCGCCTCATACGACACCCGTGGGAAAGAATGGGGTGGTGACACCTGTATTCTAATTCTATCACCACATGTCGTCAGCAGTGGCTTCACTTTTTAGTTAACAATGCGGTGTCTTTATTTTTTAGTTTGTCTTAGTATTGTTAGAGTTTCTGGCTAACCATATGGTAATATGTTGGTAGATTTATATTCATTTAGTATTAAGAGTATAGTCTACGGTTATAAAAGTGTGTTTAGTATCCACTTCCGTTAGTATGATACGGTTAATAATTATTTATAAGAATGGAAGTTGATTATATTTCTAATATTAAAATTATAACATATTTAGTTTATTTGATAGTTGTAAAAATAATATAGATTTATGTTAAGGATATTACAATAATAATGTAATTTATTTACAATTAAAATAATTATCGCTATGAAATCATAATGAAGATAGATACATATTACGGACACGTACCTATATTGGAATCGGGAAGAGGGTTTATTCTGTTTTCGGCAGTGACTTAAGGCGGACGAACTAAAAACTTGTAACAACCAACAGAAAATAAAGAAGATCAACTGACATTTAGTTTCAATCTTACCCTGACCTTATAGTATGTAGGTAAGGATTGTCAAGATTATCCTGGATAAAGCCATTTTACAATAAACTTATAAATGAAAAGCAATTTCAAAAACTAATGAATTTTATAATGCGGTTCAATCTATCTCCATTCTCGTCGCTTACACACCCATGCATATCTGTATTATATAAATCAGTTTAATTTTTACATAAACATAAACCTTGTATACAGCTCTTAACTGTAATAAAACATTATCTTAAGACGTGTATATTAAGCCGATATACTCTCAATTTTCTTACAACCAACCAGTAAAGAGCCAGTCAACATGAAAGTCTACACTTAAGGAAGGAACGTTTTAAAAGGTCAACCTTAAATGGTCATCATCTACAAGGGATCTTACTGTGAGTTAACGGTAGGTGCTTTTTCTTCTATACTATTATAAAGCTGTAATAGAGCTGTGTCTGTATATTTAATATATTTGCGAAAAATGACTTTAGGCTATATAGGCCTGTCTAAACACAAAACAATTTTTTTTTAGATTTTTTGTCTGTTTGTCTGTTTATCTGTTTGTATGTTCGCGCATTACGCATAAACTACTGAACGGATTTTGATGCCACTTTTTTTTGGTAGCTCTCGATTAGACTTAAAAATTGGTATACATTTTATCCCGCTACTATATAGGGAACCTGAGATATAGCCTAAAAGCAAGCTATTGGCTGCGGCGAAGCCGCGGGCAAAGGCTAGTGTGTTATAAAGCCGTATAATATAAAAACAAAATCCTCAATATTTGAGCATTTAATACAAGCTCTGTGATGCGGGCAATTAGATCCCATTTTTTTTGTTAAGGCGGGAAAAAAATTTCTTAACCGCACACCTCGTCCTTCGAGGTAACGAACAGGGTAACGTGGGGCCCTCACCCACTAAATAAACCTGCCGTGTGCCGTCTCTCCGCCTATGTTGGCGGGTCACTGGTACTATGTTGCATTACTTCAGTAAGCCGCTGGCGGCTTACCCTTTGGGGTACCTTCTAGGCGACTTGCCATAATAAACAATTATTAAGGAGATTTACAACCACAATTTTAAGTTTTTCCTGGGACGTGGTTATAATATAACTCAAGATTCTCTCCGCAACTGGGATAGCGTGGATTTCAAAATATAATTAAATTATATGGAGCAATACTACTAAATAATTATCTATAGGTATACAAAATGGCTATCCTACACTATATATTTTACCGAGATAAAAAGTAGCATAGTTTCTTTTTAAAACAACGTGGTTGGCAAACAAGCATGCAGTAACCGCTTACTAAGGGTAACACACACCAACACCAGAGACATCACTCACACATTGCCATCTCCAAGGAAAGTTATAGAAGCTAAGAGAGAAAGGATAACAAGGCTAAGGTAGATACTAAGGAGAGCATAGGAAGGACAGTAAGGAGAGGATAGGGAGGACGTTTGGGCCTCTGGCAAGTGGTAAGTGGTAACCGCTTATGGCCTCAACAATACTAAAATGACCGCTAGTCAACATTTTTACTTCAGCAACGGAAAATAAATTAATGTACAGTAGTCACAACGCATCTTTGCGTCTTTAAAGTTGGCTGCAAGACAATGCGCAATAGCTATTTTTGTGGCATAAGGCACGTGCGCCTTCTACACTTTACATTAATCGATAAATGTTCGATTATAAATTGTTATAGATATTGCACGCCTCATAAGCGAAGCGTTGAGGTGGGTACTGCTCTCGTTTTACATAGAACAACTGATTTTTCAAACTTAAAATGTCTCTATTTATCATATATTGCACTTGTAAAATAATATATACACACACATATCAAGAAAAAACACTATTTTTAACACTCATGATATTTTTTGTGCCATTTTTGTTATTTAAACTAGTTAAAAAATAGTATAAATAGTGAATATTTACGCTCGACGCGACACTAAGAAGAATTCTCAGTAGCAGCCTGGAGTTTGGAAATGTGTCCGGTAGACGGCAATAGGCTCGCCCCCTATTACGTGGGACTTAAACATAGCTGGCAAATCGTGCGTATGAAATACACCTCTGCCTACCCCTTCGGGAATACAGGCGTGATATTATGTTTTTTGGTTGTTTATCTTAGAGTATTCATAAGCAAGTACTTATGTATACCTACTCTAAAATAGATATATATTTTTTATGTAATCTTAACGCATACCTTCTGTGATCGTAAATTGTATAATTATTCTAGTAGGTACCTGGGGGCGACCAACTTCGTTCGCCCTTTTGTTTTTTTTTTTGAAATACCCTTTTCATTAAACTTATGAAGCTGTTTTTTTAAACCATGGTTGTCCCACTTTTGGGCACCAATCTCCTCTCCAAGTGAAAGGGGTTTAAGACCATTTACAACTACGCGGGCCCATGCGGGGTTAGCAGATATCGCAAAAATCTCGATGTTTTGTCAAGTTGCCTCACGATGTTTTACTTTACCCATTAAGTCAGAATTAAGAGAATACAAGTGTCACCACCCCATTCTTCCTCACGGGTGTCGTACGAGGCCACTAAGGGAAGTAATAAATTATCACCCTTTGCATTACTGGTGGTAGGGCTGGGTACCAAGTGGGAGTACTCACTTGTCTTGGCCCGAGTGGGTTGGTAGGTACCACCATCTCCTGTGTGACCGGCTATGAAGCACATGGGTGTGTTTTCGTTGTAGCAAAGATAGCTGTTATTTTTTTCTGGTGAGCAGCGGCTTGACAATACTCTCCGTTTAGTTGAGTCCATGAGCGACGGTTACCATTTACCATGATATAGGCCGTGGCTCGTCTGGCACCATACGCAATAAATAAAAGTCAGTGGTGTGTTTGTCCTGGGTTTTTCCACTAGGCTATTAGTGAATAACCACTGAAGTAATTTAAGTAATATAGTATCAGTGTCCCGCTAATACGCTATAGACGGGTTGTGCCGTTAGGCACATTTTTTCCCGCCTTAACAAAGAAAAAGAAGGCTATCGCTGAATAGTTTCCATGGCTACTTAATATTTGAAACACGATATGCACCTAATGTAAGTGATTTCCAAAAGTGGAGCGTCCCAAGTAATTTTATCTTTATTTATTCCAGTAAAGTATATCAAGTTCCAAAGAAATAAGTGTCAAATCGAGCTAACACCAGCTTGACTGAAACACAGTGACATTACGTATTCTTTCGTCGAAACGCTCGGTCAAGAGCCTAAGCGTGACGATATTCAATTAAGGCCTTTCTTTGCACCGAACTTTGCACGCGACACGAAATGCTAATAAAGTATATAAACATTTTCTTATGTAGCTGTAAAGCACGGTATTATATTTATGTATAAACTTGTAAATTAGTTCAGTAAATCTTCATGACTGTGTATAAATAGAATTGAAGTGATTGTTTGTCATGTTAAATTAGTGACATGATAGATTATTTTTTTAGGAATAATCCTTGTATCGCGAGGGACTTTACAAACAATGTGTGTATCACACAAAAAGATATCCTGTATGGGAATCGAGCCCACAATAGTCGGGCGGGATGCCGGTATTTAAACCACTCCACCATCAGTTCTACTCGCGACTATGCCCGCGGAGACCTCAGGATATAAAAAATTTGGAAAATCCAAAAGTGTGTCATAATTTAATTTTTCATTGAATAAGGAACTAATAATGTATTGCTTACTAAGTAGTTTTTAATAAATCACATAGATAGCGCTAATTTTAAAAAGTCCATCCATCCATCCATCCGTCAGCCTTTTAACGTCCACTGCTGGACATAGGCCTCCCCAAGAATGGGGGATAGTGCCGTAATCGCCACGCTTGGCAGGCGGGTTGGCGATCGCAGTGGATGTTGTTAATACTCGAAGGAGTGCTGCTTCCCCCTCCTCCGGTATTCTCTCAGTCGGCTCTTACGATTCCCATGGGTGGAGAGGGGTGGGACAATTCTAAAGCCGGCCACACAGGGCTAAAAAAAAGTACTAATTTCATTTCAAAAAGTACTAATGCGGTTCTCATGACTTATAGTATAAAAGGCGCTAATTTTAAGAAGTACTACTATATTGGTTCTATAGAAGTAGTTCTCACTAAATAAGGTAGATAGCGCTCGTCTTAGTGTATGATCGAATTGACTATACATATTCAAACTATTTTTGTTTATTTCATAACAATAATCAATATCGAATAAGACCGTGAAAAGTGATAGGGTTCTGTTCCTAATTATGCTGAAGCGTAAGAGAGAAAAAAAGATTCGATCAATAAAGTATTTCAGTCGTTATCGTGATAACATACAGGATCCGCACATACAGACACACGGACATACCAAGACAGAACTTTTTTAAACAGTTTTTTACCTAGTTAAAATAACAAAAATGGCTTCAAAAATATCATGAGTGCTAAAAATAGTATTTTTTCTTGATATGTGTGTGTATATATTATTTTGCAATATGATAAATATAAACATTTTAAGTTTGAAAAATCAGTTGTTTTGCATGTGTGACAGTAGTACACACCTCACCGCTTCGCTTACGAGGCGTGCAAAATACATTATAATACGGAAAACTAATTATCTCCAGGTAGAAGTAGCTACCCCACTGTAACTATTAACTTTTTCGGGATGAAAAGTAGCCTATGTTCTTTTCAGGGCTCTAGACTATAATGTATGCAAAATTCATGATGATTCAGTAGTTATAGTGTGAATGCGTAACAAACAAACTCACTTTCGTATTTAAAATATTATTAAGGATTTATAAATATTTCAATTTAAGTACAACAAAGCAATGTTACGAAAATTTAGTTTTTGAAGGGACTTTCTCTGGGATATAGTGGATTTTGTAAGGATTTAGGTATATCGTAGAAAATAATTTATAAGTATATAGTTTTTTTATTGATTATGATGGCAGATGATGATTCTACGGTCCGACTAATGGTAAGTGGTAGCCACCATTCCTGTACTTAAAAATACTATGAATCCCGCTAAACCACTGTTCAGTTTTTCATTTCGGATACTATTCTTAAGCTGTTATAGAATTATGTCTATACTTTTATGATATAAGAAAATAAGACTATAGGTATTAGGCTGTTTTAGTCGTCTCTAACCACAAAACATTACAATTTGAGTTTGTTTGCTCGCATATCACATAAAAACTAATGAAAGAACTTCGATGTTTTTTTGTTTGATAACTCATGATTGCACTTAAAAACTAATAAATGATTTATTCTACTCGTACTGTATCGGGAACCTAAGATGACTAGTAAAGAATAAAAGTCATTAAATTGACTCTTTTTGTTCAAAGAGTCAATCGTGAACATCTGGCTTCGAGCCAAGTCGTTAAACTTGAACGCGACGCTACTTGAATTTATTGCTTATGTTAACCTCGATATTTAATATTCTTATTCAAAAAATAACCCTTTATTGCTGTTATTTAAACGCAAAATTTACTTAATTACTTATCTCACGCTATCTCCCTTGCGGTGTAGGCAGAGAAAACAGAATGCCAAAAGGCTCTATTCTTGTATACATCTCTCGCTTCCTCAACATTCATAATTCTCTTCATACACGGACTCCACCTTCCTTCAATACATGACGGATTTGGTCTACTCGTAGGCAGGTGAGTCTCGGTCTCCCCCTACATAAACTGATTTATAGAAACTACTTTTATGGCTTTTATTGCATTTTTTTAACTAAGCCCCTTTCTTTTTGTTTAGGCGGGAAAAAATGTACCTAACCGCACACCCCGTCGTTCGGGGCAAGGAACAGGGTAGTGTGGGGCCCTCACCCACTAAAGAAACCCGCCGTGTGCCTTTCTGCCTTTATTAGCGGGCCACCGGAACCATATTACATTCCTTCAGTGGTTTTAAATAAGCACCTGAAGGTAAGCGGTTACCGTAGCAAGACGCTAGCAAAACCACCAGCTGCCTACATCAAGTAAAGGGATGATAGAAAGGAAAGATAATAAGAAGAGTGTGGAGTACAAGCAAGGAGTTTGGATCTCCGGTATTCTCACTCAACGAATATAACTTCAGGAATATCTACCGCTGTTTCACGCTAAACTTTCTTTAACTTAATTTATAGCAACATTATAGGGATTTACTTACTTTTCATCACGGCATCTCCCTTGTGGGGGTAGGTAAAGAGAACAGAGTGCCAAAATGCTATCTATATTCTTGTATACATCTCTCGGTTCCTCAACATTCATATAATCATGGTGTCTAACCCACTTCAAGCTCCATACGGTATGTACTAATAAGCTAGCTATCTTTCTAGTACTATCTTGTAACAAACATAGTACTGCGAGGGTGAGTTGTGTGACTGGGTCCTCAAACTAACTAGACGGAGCTACGGCGTGGCCGCACTTGAACCAGCAATATTTTTTTTTAATGTTGCCAGGTTGACAAATATTTAACCATATTTGGGCAAAATAAACGATAGTTAGAATGAGGTCTGTAACTTGATCGTAAATAAAAAACTCTTCGTAACAAATATTTAGTTGAAAATCACAGCGTTTATCAAAATAATTATTTAAAAGTAAATCTACCACCCCTTCTATTCATCCAACCATCAGTCTTTAAACGTCCACTGCTGGACATTGGCCTCCCCAAGAGAGCACCAGAACTAGCGGGCTTGTGCTGACTGCATCCAACGGCTCCCTGCAGCTTCGACCATATATTTGGTCCATCTGGTGGGAGGCCATATTACGCTGCGCTGTCCGATACGTGGTCGCAACTCGAAAACCTTTTTCCCCAACAGTTGTCAACTCGTCGAGCGATATGGCCTGCCCATTGCCACTACAGCATGCAAACCTGGCAGGCTATGTCGGATATTCATGTTCTACGGATCTCCGTAATAAGAATTCGATCACGTGGGGAAATACCAAGACCCGAGTTTGTAAATGTGCCCGGCATACATAGGTGGCGAGTTGTGGGTGTGTAATACACCTCTGCCTACCCCTTCGGGGAACACAGGCGTGAATTCTATGTTTTTTGAAGTTACAAAGACTTTAAAAGCTATACTTACATGAACATATTCACTGGCAATGATTTTGCTCCCAACGTTACTATTTTCTTATTATGTATAATGAAACATCAAAAAAATGTCGTAGAACATATTTTGGGTATTTCGTGGGTTGCCTCGTTTTCCCGTAGCATACACCCATTTCGATCTCGCATCTGGATTAGAGGGAAACCTAAAATAGTAAATATTTATCATCATCTCATAAAGTAAAAACTGGGCAAATTAAATTCGAAATAAAGCAACACCGAAACAATTCTCAGTAATAGAAAGTTAGCTAGAAAACGTGTTTTGCGAGTGTATCTTAGTAGCAATTATTAATTTTGAGTAAAAAAGCCCATTTTATATCACTTTATTATAGCATTCAATCATTATTTTTTTCATTTTCGACTACATATGAATGAAATGTTATACCTGTATTAAATTTATTCGCTCGCTGTAGCTTTTGTAGCATAGTACACTATTTTACAAGCACTATTATCACGTAGTCTTTTTCTCAAAACACTCATTAACACAAATTAACATTAAATTTTAATTAAAACCTGAATCTTTATACAAATTTTCGATTATGTCAGTTGAATCGTGACAGTCAAAGCATTTTGACATCGTGACAATACCAAAAACTGCCCACGGCGACAAAGACAAAAATCTATGACTTTGTCTGTTTTTTGCACCAGTAAATTGTATCTTACGTTCTCGCTCATACATGTCAAAGAATTTTCTTCGCTCTAGGACGTATTTAGTCTGAGACTGGGTCAGTATAAATCAGTGTTGCCAACTGTACGTCACTTTCTTTAAATTTGTTTTAGATGCCTTTACGACCCACTACCTATCGGATGCATTGACATACATTATTCTAATATTGTAAGTTTAATTTTGCAATTAAAATTCATACTAATTGATGTTGCGATTTTTTTAAAGAGATTTTAGAAAGTGGAAATAGAGAGACAGTTCTATTTTTCCACTTTCACAAATAATTTGTTCTTTATAGTAGCTGAGCATGTCAAGTACTAAAATACAGTTCAATATGTAGGAGATTTTATGTCAAAAAATCACTGACAATCATGGTTATGTAAGTGTGCTTTGTAGGTATCTTGCTAATAGTATTAATTATGTTATCAATGATGCGACAGTAAGTTGTATGAATGGGTCAAATTAATACAGTGTTACCATATATATGCAATGTATAAATGAGCAGAATAACAAGTGTCTCTGGTTATTTCAAAATAAATATATTTATTGATGTGAAAACATCTAGTGCGGAGGGATGGTAAAATTAACCGGCTGTTAGCGTGGCGATGGCAACGTCGCCGTTTCGACCATTTGTGGATCACATATAGAATTGTACTGTGTGGGAATCGAACCCACAACACTCGGGCGGGAGGCCGTATCTAAACCATTCCAGTCCAGTCCATTTCCGTTATTTTACACACATGTCATAACTTTATACAAGCACACATTGAAAAAGTTGTGATTATTTTATTTCTACCAAATATTTTCTATGTTTTTACATCTGCGAGACGTCCGTGACGATTCATTTTTATCAATATACAAATTGATACACCAGTGCTTCTCATACATTGCTTGGCACAACACTATCCATTACTTGAGTACAACCTAAGTTTTGTCTGTTTTATCGATGAGTCTAGAATAAATCATGGCTATCTGAACTGATGAGACCAATATGACCTGCTTGTAATTATAAAGCGCTTTCGGAAATTCCGTGCTTATTTAACACTTGGCATGCTAAGCTTTTTTACAAGAAACAAAATGAAAGCGAGATAAGCGCAGGTTCGAATCCTGCATGTAGATATCTATCTGATTTTCCTTTTTTTAAATTGTTTTCTTACTTTTGTAAAGTTACTTAAAAAAATAATGACTCGCATGCAGCAGATAATTAATATTAAAAAATAATAGCGTACCCTATGTTTTTCGCTTCCAATCTTACAAGTATTTTAATTATTTTATATTTTTAGTGCGTTATAAAAACATGGTAAGTACATTTTTTATTTTATTACTTTCGACTTTTTAGGGTTAAGTTGGCCGTATGGGGCCGGTTTTAGAATTGTCCCACCCCTCTCTACCCGCGGGAGTCATAAGAGACGACTGAGGGAATACCGAGGGAGTGGGCAGCAGCACTCCCTTGAGTATTAACAACATCCCCTGCGATCGCCAACCCGCCTGCCAAGCGTGGCGACTACGGCATTATCCCCCATGACGGGACCGCTCGTTGTGGCGCTCTCTTGGGGAGGCCTATGTTCAGCAGTGGACGTTGAAAGGCTGATGGATGGATATATGGATGGAGGGTTATATTCTCCTTCTATTTTCACATTTTCATGCATTGATGTCCACTCCTGAGCTATGGTCCAAATTTCAAGTACCTAGCTCATCGGGAAGTTAGTTTAAAATAAATTACAAAATTCCACCCGGACAGATATATAAGAGAGCATAGAAAAAAAATAGCATCACGCCTGTATTCCCCGAAGGGGTAGGTAGAGGTGTATTACACACCCACAAAAAGCGAGTTAAAAATAACCGTTTAAAAACATGGTAAAATAATAATATTAAATATAGGAGGAGTTGATAACGCTGAATGAACATCAGCAACTCTCGTTTTCGGTGTTCGTTTTTATATTATTCAGAGAGTAACAACTCATTTTGCAAGGTATAATTTCCTTGTTCACATGGCGATACACACGTGGACAAAAGTGATGGTCTTTGACATACTGTATTGGCGGTCTGTCACTCGTCGACAAAAAGGTAGCGTCTTTACAAAAAGGCATATTTCGTCATGAATGTTAGTATTCAATATTGGTGTAAAGATGCGAAAGGGCATGCCCCGATGGTTTGGACATGGGGAAAGAATGGCGGACGAGCGATGGGTTAGAAGATACCTAGGTATACAATGCGAAATTGAATGTACCTACAGGGGGAGGGGGGTACTGAGACCAAATCGGTCAGGTATTGAAGAAAGGTCGAGTCAGGAGTCTCCGAAACCGCCGAGCGTGTATGAAGAAAATTAAGAATGTTCTGGAAACGAGATATATTCAATAATAACGCCTTTTGGTACTATGTTCTCTCTGCCTACCCCGCAAGGGAGATAACGTGATAATAAGTACTAAGTATGTTAGTGGATCGATTAGACAAAAATAATAAGTATCTTTGAATCTAAACAGGTTGCTTTTATGTAGATTTTCTAGAGGAACTAAGCTGTTATAGACCACATATCATTGAAAATCATTGAGTACCTATGACCTATGAAAAAATCCCTTTTGTAAATATTTTTCATTAGAAATAAGCTCTTTTCAGAAGACACTCTTCAATATTTAATACATTATTTATCGTTTACGTTGTGATTTAGATTGTATTTAGATATCTTCTGCAACGAGCACATCACATCGTTATTCATTCGGAACATCTATTTCTGCTCTCTTTTATACTCGTCGCAATGAAACCACATTTATTATTTTCATATGATACGTTGTCGGATGGAACGTAAAATAAATACGTAGCGAGAAATTGCGTTTTTATCGCTAAAAGTTATGTTATATTTAAGGGAGGGTTCCACTGGCCCGACTTAGCGGCGGGAGAGCGAGTGAGTTACGACTGACGTGGTTGTCATCTGATATACGTAGATTTAGTTGTAAAAGGTATTTCGCAGGTGGAATTTTTCTGTGGATAAATTTTATGATATATGGAGAGTTTTTGAAAAGGGATTATTTCGTCATAAATATTTAGATGGATTGAAAAGGCAATAAAAAATTTAACAAACAAGCCTTTGACGCTGATTAAAATGTTGAGCTATATAAATAAAAATGAATCGCCGAAATATATTTACGCGCATAACTTCCGAACGACTGCACCAAATTGGATAATAGGCTTGATGACAGTAATCAAGTATCGGCAAAATATTGAAGTGATCTAATGAAATAGGATTCAACGATTTCGAAAAATGTATTCATTCTTATTTTAATGGTGAGATTAATAATATATTTGATAAAATAAACCAACAAAATACAACAATCCACCATGATAGCTTAAACACCAATCAGAGCGAATGACGTCATGCCTTATTAAACGTTATTGGCTGTGTTCCGATATAGACTGCGAGCACTGTCCAGTGCTCCTACTGGAGAAAAATCGTTTCGTTAAAGACTGACAATATACTGCCGCAGTCTTCTAGGGAAATATATTTTATGACGTCATAAATCATCGTCATTTTAGTACTGTGAGCACTGGCGATTTCAAGGTAAGGTGCTCTCAGTGGTTTGATCACGTGATCAACAGCGTCCAGAAATTTTACAATTTGCACTATTGAAAATTATTATTACTTATGATTGAATATTATTATTTAACCTATATAAAAAGTTAAGAAATTGTGTTTACTACAGTGTGAAACCAATGTTTTGTATGAAATTAAAGTAATGGCAGATGAGTACCTATACTGGACTGCATTCCGTTATAAAGAGTAACCAGTATAGGAAAAGGATAAAGATATAAAGGAACGACTTTGCACTATACTAAATTGACGTCACACCTTACAGTGCTTGTAGTAAAAATCGGAACACACCCATTGTAAAATAGGGTCTTACATTCTCTTTGATACTAAGAAGTGACGTCATGACAAAAGACGTGCGTTTTGACGTGAGTTTGAAACTTAAAATTTAAATTTCATTTTATTGCATTAAGACTTATCATCACGCCATTTTCCTTGCCATTTATTGCATTAAAAACCAATATATTTATAGAAATATGATATATTTTACAGTTATTAGATACTTCTGAATATCTAGAATAGATTTTGAAAAACGGTAATCATGCCTATTCTTTTCTTATGTTCATTGTCGTCAGGACAAGGTTTGTATATAAAAATCTGGAAAGCAGTTGACCCTAAAGGCCATCCTTGCAACTTCCCGCTAATTTGATACTTAAGCGCTCAAAATTGCACTTATTACGTTTTTGAGCTGTTCGAGCTCAAAAGTATAATTTTCGTGTCATTTTGAGCTCTCCGAGCTCAAAGAGATAACTGTTCTATGTTTTTGAGCTCTTCGAGCTCATAAGCATCGAACAGTTATCTCTCTTCGAGCTCAAAAGTCTGATAGTGATTTAATAAAACACTATTCGTTGAATTTTCAAATCGCAATAACTTTTGAATGAATGAACGCAATATCTGAGTTTCTGAAAATTAACCCAAGGTAGTCGAGCTCGAATGTTTGATAAAAATGTATTAAAACAGCACTTTTTGAATATTTAAATTAAAATAACTTTTTAATGAATGAACCGATTTTCTCGTAGTTTAAGGCATTCAACGAATCTTTTTGAGCTCTTTAAAGAATCTTAAAGCTCGAACTGGTCAGACTGAAAGTTTCATATAAATTCTGAAAAGAACATTTTTTTTAATTTTTTCGACAACGATATCTCACGAACAAATCAAACGATTTTGAACGCACTGACGGCGATCGACGTGATTTTTAATGTTAAGAACTGATTAGTTTTTGAAATCGATCGGTAAAACCATCTAAAAGTTATTCTAAAGAAAGCTACATTTGAAAAAAAATTATTTGTAGTTTTCTTGAGTTTTCTCAAGATCTACTAGTTCGAATCGGTCCTAATTGTATTCAAAATCTAAGTTTGGTCAAGTCCTTCCGAATGAAGCCAATTGTGATGAAATCGGTCAAGCCGTTCAAAAGTTATGAGAGGTTTACATACGGCCACACACACACACTCACATACATACAGCCATAGAGACATCATCGCGGAAACATTCGGGGACCTCAAAACGTCATCCATCCATCCATCCATCCATCAGCCTTTTAAAGTCCACTGCTGGACATAGACCTCCCCAAGAATGGATCCCCCATTGCCCAGTGCCGTAATCGCCACGCTTGGCAGGCGGGTTGGCGATCGCAGTGGATGTTGATAATACTCGAAGGAGTGCTGCTGCCCACTCCCTCGGTATTCCCTCAGTCGGCTCTTACGACTCCCATATCAATTCTAAAGCCGGCCCCACACGGCAGAACTCAAAACGTCAACATCTGAAAACTCGATTTTCGAAAACCGGAGTAAAACCAATAACTTCCCAACTTTAGAAAAAATTTTCAATTTTCTTAGCGGGAAGTTAAAAAAATCGAACAGACAATATTTAAAAATCTTATAATATGAAAAGTGAGTGAGAGAATGATGTTCAAAATATTAACATATTGAAGATGTAACGTAAACATTTCCGGTACTTTTTAATTTGACGGGTTAATTATCTTTCGATACATCAAACATCAAGTCAATATATGGAATTATGATCATAGAGCTCAATGATTATGATCCGCTTGATTTAAACTTACCGGAAGTGTTACATTTTCTTAGAGACGAGGCGTGCATAAATAGTAAAACTCGTCTTTAAGGATTTCTATTCACGAAAAAAAAATATGGTGGAAAGAAGTTCGTCGGGTCAGCTAGTTATAAATAATTTTCTCAATGAAATAAGTTATAAACTGAAAATCATAGAGATGAGCAGTTGAAACCGAACTGCACTAAAAAGTTATTTTATCAAGATTAATAACTAACCAACTAACTTATCATCACGCCATTTCCATTGTGTGGTAGGCAGAGAGAACAGAGTGCCAAGAGGCTCTATTCTTGCATACATCTCTCGCTTCCTCAACATTCATAACTTTCTTCATATACGCTCGCCGGTTTCGGAGACTCCTGACTCCACCTTCCTTCAATACATGACCAATTTGGTCTAGGTAGGTAAGTCTCGGTCTCCCCCTGTACTTATATCCTTCCACTTTCGCATTGTATATCTTCTTAGCCAGTCGCTCGTCCGGCATTCTTTCCACATGTCCGAACCATCGGAGCATTCCCTTTCGCATCTTTACACCAATACTCTCTTTCATACCTACTCGCTCTCTTACGTCATTGTTACGAATGCGGTCAGTCAGCCTCACTCCACAGATTTTTTACATACCCAACTCTCGCTTCCATATAATAACGTTGGGACAAGCCCTGCGTTGTGTATTGCGACACGTGCCTTCTGGCTGAGGTGGTGGCTGCCGAGAAGTTGTCCCAATGCTCCGTTCACTCTATTTCCCGCATTCACTCTTCTTTCTACATTAGTTGTGTACCTTCCATCCCGACTGAAACCACATCCAAGATATACAAATTCATCCACTTGTTCTAGCACACCATTTCCTATTGCTACTCTAACATCTGTTCTGGCTTCTTCTTTTTCAAAAACCATTACTTTGGTTTTGCTCACATTCACACGTAGGCCCCTTTTCTTACAATCTTCTGCCATTACGTCGACTAGGGTTTGCAGGTCAGTCGCAGACTGCGCTAATAGGACCGCATCATCTACATATAGCAGCGAGTTAACCACTGAGTCGCCCATCTAAACTCCCACATTCATTTCATTCAACCATTGTAGATATTTATCCAGATATATGATAAACAGTCTGGCTGATAGAACGCAGCCCTGTTTAACGCCGATATTGACATCAAACCAGGATGACATTCCATCGTCCAGCCACACACAAGCTCTGCAGTCCATGTAGTTTGACTGCACCGCTTGTAGCAGCCTACCGTTAATACCATACTTCGGCAAAATGTCCCAAAATTCCTTTCATACAACAGTGTCAAATGCTTTCTCCAAATCCATAAAACTGCAGAAAACCCTCTGGCCTATAGCCAGATGCTTCTCCACAATGTTGCTCAGAGAAAACACTTGATCCATGCATCCTCGTCCACACCTAAAACCTCTTTGTGCCTCATACAAAAATTCATCAGACACCATCCTCATTCTCCTTTCAATAATCTTACCATACACTTTGGCTGCCAAACTGGTCAAGCTTATGGCTCTGTAGTTTGCACAGTCATAACGTGAACCCTTGTTTTTAAACAAGGCCACGATGACTGCGCTTCTCTAGTCCTTGGGAACCATACCTGAGCTCCAACATAAATTGAGAAGCATCAGGAAGGATTCCAACTTCATCCATACTAATGTCATCAGAGGATGCCGGTACCGAATGTTGATCTGTTAGACCACATGTGGCACCAGCATCACCCGGAACATCCGCATACTTATCTCCAAAATATTCACTCAATCAGCTTAACACATCTTGTGTTTGCGTAAGAATGTCTCCATCTTTAGACCTTATTTTATTAATTCTGAAAGCTGACTAACCACTCCGAGATTTCTTCACCTCCCTCCAGAAAAGTGTAGTGTTGCTCTCAAAGTTTTTGGTCAGCCTTTCTTCTGCAATCATATTTGCTCTATCATGCTTCTATTTCACTAAGGCTTTGGTGTCATTCTTACGTTGCCGGTATATTTCTTTCTTCTGTTCTTTCATACTTGCACTCAGGTTCAGAGAAGATACATAGTCCAGCCACGCTTTCTTCTTTTGGTCTACGGAAGCTGCTACTTCCGTATCCCACCATGCATCACCTTTCACTTTCCTATGCTTCTTTGAGCATCCACATTCTTCTTTCGCTGTATCTACCATACTATCTTTCAATACTCTCCAGCATTCTTCTATGTCAGATCTCGGCTGACTTGCCATTGTCAGCCGTTCACGGACATCCTCTACATACTTTGCTCTTACACTCTCTTCTTGCAACTTTTCAATCTTTATTCTTTCAAGCCCTCCGAAGTGGACACGCTCTCGCCAGTGTCTCCACTTTCTGAACAGACCACTATATCTCGCAATAACGAGATAGTGGTCCGTGTCGACAGTGGGACCCCTGTAGGCTCTTGTATTCAGAATTTTACTTCGGAGGCGACTGTCTACCAGAATTATTTAGATTTTATAATCAAACATTATATTAGGAAAAACTAATTGGAATAATGTATGCAAATTCATACAAAAGGTGGCGCAGGAGAAGACAGTAGGAAGGAATGAGTTATCGAAATGAGCTGTCCTGAGCGGAATATCACGGTCGCTGAATTAATAATAACAATAATAATAATTTCTTTATTAACATAAAAAATAGACACTAAAGCATATGGGAATCTCTGGCTCCTACGCAAGTTATAAACTGTGTTGCAGGAGCCAGCGTCCTCCCCCATTATACATGACACATTGTAATGTTAGATTAGTAAATATAGGAAAAAAAAAGTACGAAATCGTGTGTGTGGTGTGTGTGTGTGTGTAGTGTGTGTGTGTGTGTAGTGTGTGTGTGTGATATATATATATACTCAAATATGTGTGTTAGTATGTTGCGTGTATGTGAGCGTATTATAAGTTTGTGTATATAAGCGTGTGTGTGTGTTGTGTGTACCCAAGTGCCTTACAAGTATTCATCAAGTGATCAACCTGAGAAGATTCTCAGTTTCATTATAGCTAAGTCCTCTCAGCCATGTAAGTATCATTAATTTAAACTTATTATTATTGAGGTGCCTTACCTTTTGTTTTTTGCTCAATATATTGTAAATATAGGGTGCAATAAAATGAAAATGTTGCTGCCCAAAGGTTGTCTTTAATCGTGGAACCGGACATCGTTCTACTCGTCTTGTTATTACCGGCAAGTGAGGCACATATTTTTTGTGGTACCTACGTAGGACTTCATAAACGTACATTTGCCTCACAGACAGTACGCCAGCCTTTTCATATACCGCAGATGTTGGATGCCTATATGGTAAGTTCATGAGCACTTTTAAGACCACCCTTTGTGCTCTCTCAGCACACATTAAAATGTTCTTGCCAGCGCCTCCCCATGCACAAATACAATACCTTATAAGGCATTCTCCCAGAGCTCTGTAGGTCTGAATTAAGAGAGTGTTATCCCCAATTACTCGTATTTTTTTTTAAATGTAAATCATCTTTCTTACTCTTACAGCGATGGCCATTATGTGGTTATTCCAGTTGAGCTTATCATCAACAATAACACCTAAGTACCTGAAGGAAGTAACCCGAGTAAGGACCTCGCAATTACAATTTAAATATTTCGTTGTTCTATTGCACGGATAGGTATGTACTCTGAGATTTATATCTACAGACGATTTGTCTGAGTCTTTCTTACTGAAACACATAAATTTGGTTTTAGTAATATTTAGTGCGAGTAGGCTACTCTCCAACCAGCCTGTTGCCTTGGCTAGACCAATTTATGCTTGCCTAAATACTGCTTTCCAGCTCTTCCCATGTGTTTCATGATATATAAGACAGTTTCATCGGCGAACATAATGATATCTGAGCATAACGGGGCAATTATATGGCATAAATCATTTATGTATACCAAGAACATCGTTGGACTAAGTGTGCTACCTTGCGGTACGCCGTATTTAGAAACAGCACAATCGCTTTCCAAACCATCAACTTTAACTGTCTGTATCCTGTTCGAGAGATAGTCCGTGAACCACTGATGTACCACTCCCCTAATTCCAACGCCCTCAAGTCGTGCTAACAGAATTGTTGGAGAGACTGTATCAAAAGCTTTTTGGAGGTCCAAAAAGACGTCTAGACACTTGTCTCCTTTATCTAGATAACTTACTATCTTTGCTATCAATGATAGGACTGCATCTTCAGTTGTTTTTTTACCACGAAACCCATATTGATTATTATTTAATAGATTTTTTTGCCAAGTAATTCATGAATCTCTTGTTAACAACCTTTTCTAATATTTTCGAGAACATTGGAAGCAGTGAGATAGACCTATAATTTGATGGCTCTGTTCTATCACCGGACTTAAATATAGGGCACACAACATTAAATCTATAATAATTCTCTGTTCATTCCTTCTCCATGTATACATATGGATGTCCTTATGTTGAAAAAATGTGTTTGACACAATAAGGTTTCTCTCCATACATACATCCGCAATGAGCCTACCTGCATCATTCACTCTCTTATCACCAAATGAACCAAGCACGTCCTCGAAGTCTGGACGCTTGGTCCCAACCCATCAATTCAAGTCTCCGCATACGATCACGCGTTCACTAGCTTCTGCCAAATCCAGAACTTCCCTAACATTATCCCAGAACTTCTCTAGATCCGATGCCACCGAAGAGCCTACGGGAGCATAAGCTGCGACCATGAAGACCTAGTTTTATTCGGACCCATAGAAGTCTGGGATCAAACATTCCGTAGTCTTTCACACCTGAGGCCAAGCGAGCGGACAGCAACACCCCCACTCCCATGCTGGCCCGATCGCTCTGCAGTACACCACACCACAGAGCTAACCCGCCACCAGGAAGATCACAGGCGTCGCTACCCTTTCGCTTGGTCTCTGTTACACAGAGCACATCAAGCCGTCTGTCCGACATGACGGTTACCAGCTCGTGTAACTTACCTTACACACCACCTCTTACATTCCACGTGCCTACTCGACACTCTGCTCTTCCACTCGCCAAACTGGGCAAGGCGTGATGGGTGGCGGCCCCCATTGCCGCATCTGCCGTTGTTCGTACCGACGGGGGCGGGTCGGTACGCGTCGCCTCTAGGGCACGCCGTAACCCGCACTGCGGTACGCATTCGAGCCGGATTGCAGCCTGTGGATTACAGGCTGGCAGGGATCGCGACGAGCACGCTCCGGACGATCACCCTATTCAAGATTAGAAATAATAATAATAAATAAAATTGTATTAAAACAATTCTAATACATAGACTAAAGTATTTAGATATAGCCCGCCGGTTGGCATGCTGAAGTGGCAATGGGCAGACGAAATCGCTCCACCAGATGGACCGACGATCTGGTCAAAGCCGCAGGGAGCTGTTGGATGCGGTCGGCGCAGGACCGCTCGTTGTGGCATTCTCTTGGGGAGACCTATGTCCAACAGTGGACGTAGAAAGGCTGATGGATGAAAACAATTCTTAAAATCGTGTTACAATATGTAAATAGAGGGATGTTCTTAAATTAGTACAGAATGAGACTTGTACCTGAACTAGTTGATCCTGTGTTTCGGACAGGAGCGTCTGGTATTATATAATGAATTTAAATGTTAAGTACCTAGGTAGACTTAGCATAAGTACATATACCGTACAATCCCACCTCCTTCCCATGGCCTGACTCAACCTTACGGTTATACAGGCCGAATCACGGGAGAGTGCACTGCTACTTGCCGGTGGCTCTTTCACAGTGCACCTTCGTCTCCCTACAAATTGTTTCAATCTGTCTCCTTGTCCCTATGGTCCTTCTCCCCTTTCTGGGGCGGACGAAACTCGTGACGCCTTCGGTGCCTTCCTGGTCGTCCGAGCCCACTCGAAGTGGTACCGCAGTCTGGCTCCCTTATATGTTCTTCGCCTCTTCTGCGGCATCTTCTCTCTTCATCTCTCTCTTTCCAGTCCACTCCTAATCTTGTGCCATCGTCGCGCGAAATCCCGTAGCTGCCTGAAGTTTGCCTCCGATCCCACGAGATCCTGGTAGTACACCGGGCCCTCCCCAAGCACCTTCACGTTGTCTAATAAAATCCTACGCGCTTCCCCGTAGAGTTCGCACTCCCACAGTATGTGGTGCACGTCCTCCACATCGCTAACCCCGCAGTAGCATGAGCCCACATCTGTGAGTCTCATGCGCTGCAACCTACCTCTAAAACAACCGTGACCTGTGAGTATCTGGGATGTTTCATAGTCCGGCTCAACCCAAGTCGCCTTGAGACGAGCCGACACATCCGGGAAAAACCGATATAACTCCCTCCCCTTGTCCGACATGTCCCAACGTGCCTGCCACTCAACAAGCACGGACTCAGTTTCCCTGAGTTTGGCACCTCTGATGTCCTCCCTGGCAAGCGCGGACTCGCGCGCAGCACCTAGTCTGCCTGCCCGAATTACCTCGAGGTCAGCCGGAAATACACCGGCGAGTACCGGTAATGCAGCGGAGCTCGTCGAACGATACGCCTTAGTCAGAAGGATTAAGGCGGGTCTCTGGGTCCGCAGGAGTGCGCTCCGCACAACGTGAAGGGTCGCACGCTCATACCAACATGCCGCCGCATACGTCACCGTGGCGATGTAAGTGCCACGATACAGGACCCGAAGGGCTCTGTACCGTATTCCCCAAGAGGACGCCGACACTCTCGACATCTTGCCGAAGCAATTTGCCGCCCTCTCCCCTATCGACGACGCATGCTGCGCGAACGAAAGGCTCGAATCGACCACCACTCCGAGCACCGTGGTCGACGCGACGCTCCTTACAGACTTCCCCCGGAACCGGATAACTGGAGGGCGCTGGAATCTCCCCCTGATCGTCATTGTGACCAACTTCACAGGTGAAAATTCCAGCCTGTTTCGGCTGCCCCAGTCACCCACGAGCTGCAATGCCGTAGAGGCTGTGGCCTCTATGCTCGCCCGAGAATCGGATTCTATCAGGAGCGTCACGTCGTCGGCGTAAGCCACGATACTGACCCCCCCCGGGAGGGGCAGTCGAAGCAAGTCGTCCATCAGCACGTTCCAGAGCGCGGGTCCCAGCACAGACCCCTGCGGGCAACCCATCGTTGATGCCTTCCACACAACCCGATCGCCCACGAAGAAGCCCACTCGGCGATTCACGAAGTATCCCGCCAACATCCTAAAGATGTTAGGCGGGCAGCCTCCGCGCTTCACCTTGAGCAAAATCATGGGCCACCAGGCGTTGTCGAAGGCTCCAGAGATATCTAAAAATATCGCTTGAGCGTACTTCGACGATCTCCCTCGCGCTGCGCCTAAGATGGTATTCAGCGCAGACACCGTCGACCGACCTCGAGTGAAGCCGTGCTGGCGGTCCGATAACCCCCTGGTTATTTGCGGGGCGCACCGTAACATTACGCGTTCTAAAATCTTACCGAGGATAGGCAGCAGGGTGACGGGCCGGTATGCCTTCGGATCGGCAAGCGGCTTGCCGTTCCCTTTCGGGAGGACAACCAGCCTGCCGTGTTTCCAGAGATCCGGGAAAGACCCCTCTTGGACACATCGCCTATACATTTCAGAAAATTCCACCGACGCGGCTGCCCATGTGTGTCTAATAATACGAGCGGTAATCCCATCGATACCCGGGGCCGTGTTGGGAAGGTCCCGGACTATACCCTCCACAGTACTGTAGGTGGGAGGAGGGGCATCTTCTCCTGAAGGTGTAAATGACGCCATTAGCCGCACTTGCCTGTGGTACTCCGTGTCCTTGGACACATCGTCGTCCGGACACAGGGCATACAAAAGGCTGTGCATGGCCTCGCTCACACTCCCAGCATAGCCTTCGGCAAACTTCGTGCCATTTATAACGTTACGGGGAGGTCTAGACCTCCCACTCGCGACTCGGTAGGCCTGTCCCCAAGGATCCAGGTTTCCGGAATTAGCGGTATTTCTAAAATGCAAAAGTTGCGCCTCTTCCATTGCTCGACGATACCTACCCCTATGCGCATGGAACCGTTCCCTTGCTTCTGCCTTAGGGAGACCGCCGCCACTACGGGCGCGCTGCCAGGCCCTTCGCAAGGCGTTATTGGTTTTCCTCGCAGAGTCAAGTTCAGGCGTCCACCATTCATATCTTCCCTTCACTTTCAGACCTTTAACATACCCCAGTGTCTGCTTAGCAGTGCTCCCTACCATTTCGGTGAACTGAGCACAGACTTCTGAGGCAGAACGATTCCACCTTATGCTGCCTACCCACCCATGGATCCGACGCTCGAAGAGGCCCCAGTCGACCCCCCGGTCCCGCAGTCTCTTCAGCTCTTCCGGCAGCTCAACGCGAGCAGGAGTGGACTTGCTTGCCACTTCCATAACTATGAGACGATGGTCGCTCTCAATCCGGTTCTCAAGCACTCTCCACCCTGTCACCAGGGCGCCTCTTGTAGTAAGCGTGAGGTCGATGTTGGACGATCCATTCGCGGTGGCGAACGTCGGTGGTTCCCCCTCCTGGTTTTCCAACCGAAGATCTCGGGCCAGGATGAACGCCTCCATGGACTCACGGCGATGCGTGACGTCTGGCCCACGTCCAGTATACTGCCGCGGTTCACAGTACCACATCGGAGAGTGTGCATTGGAGTCTACCCCTACCACGACGCGTTTCCCCTTCAGAGAGTCCAGTACAAAGCCTAGATGTTGAAGGTGGATATCTATGTCGTCGCTGTACTGAAAGTACGCGGACACCATATACATGCCCTCTTCGTCGTTTAGTACATGACACACTAAGCAGTGCGTGGTCGACAGATGGTGTAAGATGGCACATGGGAGGTCCATATACCGTACAGTATATAATCTAAATAAATGAAAACGCAAACAGTGTAATAATACCTTACTATAACGGTAATTCAAATAATTGCCTCTGCGGTGCAGCGGTAGTGTGAGTGACTGCTGATCATGAAGTCTAGGGTTCGATCGGGCAGTGATATGGAGCTTTTTTGTAAAAAGAAAAATTGACAGTAGCAGCCCGTAGTTTGGAAATGTGTCTGGTAGATGGCAATTCCGCCGTGTGGGGCCGGTACCAAGAATAGCTCCCCCCATCTCTTCCTATGGGAGTCGTAAAAGCCGACTAAGGGTTTAACCGGGGGACTGGGCAGCAACGTTCGCCTGTGTACTAAAAACATCCACTGCGATCGCCAACCCGCCTGCCAAGCGTGGCGATTATGGTAAAACCCCCATTTTGGGGAGGCCTATGTCCAGCAGTGGACGATGAAAGGCTGATGGATGGATGGAAGACGGCAATTGGCTCGCCCCATATTACATTCTTTTTTTATTGCATGTAGTGGCAGACGAGCCACGGCCCATCTGATGGTAAATGGTAACCGTCGCTCATGGACTCAACTATACCGAGAGTATTCTCAAGCCGCTGCTTACCATTTTATTTCACAGATATTAAATAAAAGAATAAACCGCTATCTCCTGCTACAACCAAAACGCAACGATGTGCATCATGGCCAGTCACATGGGAGATGATGGTACCAACCCGTTTAGGTGCCAAGTGAGTACTCCCACTTGGTACCCAAGTCTACCACCAGTCATGCAATGGATGATAATTGCTTACTTCCCTTAGTCGCCTCATACGACACTCGTGGGAAAGAATGGGGTGGTGACAATTGCATTCTTAGTCCATCACCACACGGACAAACTTAATTTAACACAAATAGTAATTTCTCAGTATCTTCGTACGACATTTCTTAAAGTGCATTTTTGACAATAATTTAGCATTGATTATAATTTAGTAAAGTGATTGGTCTCTAGATGTTAGTTGATCTTTATTGCCGCTTTTGAAACGACACTCCCTATATATTATTAGCTGACTGACATATCAACGGACAGCCTATCAAACTCCTTGGGCCTAGTCATAAAAATGAATATATGGCGAATACATAAAAAAATATTTTACTCAAATTATATCCAAAATGGATGTGGAACAGCCTACAATAACTGAGTTTGCTAGTCTATAAAGCTATTAGGTTAATAAAAGAAATTGCCTACCTAGTTTTTAGGTAATATCTCAAGTTTCCGATATGGTAACGTAATGTATACCAATTTTTTAAGTCTAATCAAGAGATATCAAATAAAAAAAGTTGTGTGGGGTTTCTGCGAATTGCATATTGTAATGTCGAAATCACATATGTATATAAGCAATCTAGTATGTAAGCAGGTCAGTCGGACAGAACGCAATGTAGTTAATATACGAATATAACCAGTGCTCACCGACGTTTCATTATCATCCCCACGAGGAGCACCACACTAGTGAACCCGACGTGATCGTGAATGTCACTCTGGTGCTGGGGATTAAAAAATTTTTATTGTCCGGTGTCGGTGAGCTGATTGTGGCGTAATTTTTGCAAGAACAAGCGACTCACACAATGTACGGTGTACCACCAGCATCCCAGGCCGCAGCAGAGTCCGCGAACGCGACTCTCGCTGCCATCAGCGTGTCGGTGAGGTTGTCCGAGTTCTGGGTAGATATGCCACGGCTGTGGTTCGCCCAGTTTGAGGCCCTGATGGCGCCGCAGAAGCAGGAAGATAAGGCCAGGTACAACATGGTCATCTCGAAATTAGGGAGAGCGTCCATCCAACAGGTGAGCGACCTGTTGACGTCACCACCAGAGGAGAACAGGTACACCACGCTGAAAAACAGGCTGCTGCAGGTGTACGAGGAGAGCGTCGAGCGCCAGTTCCAGAAGCTAGTGTCAGAGCTGGAACTGGGCGCCCAGAAGCCTACACATCTACTGCGGCGGATGAGAGAGTTAGGGCGTAAAGCACAGGTCTCGGACCAGACGCTAAAGAGCCTGTGGCTGTTGAGGATGCCCTCATGCGTACGGGCGGTCATTAGGTGTGCCAGGACCAGTCGCTGGACAGCTTAGCAGCGATAGCGGACAAGATCGTGGAGAACACGGGATCCAGCGACGTAGCAGCTATATCCGACGGCTCAGCGCAGGTCACGCGAGGACCGGTAACCGAGCTGCTCGAGCAGATGAGCAGGCTGGCTGTGGAGGTAGCATCGCTGCACAACGAAGTGAGAGATCGGGGACGCGCGCATAGCAGGAGTTGGCAGGAGTACGGGAGTCGTTCGGCGTCGAGGAAGAGAAGGTCACCTGGCGACGCAAACTGGCTATGCAGGTTCCATTTCCGATTTAAGAAGAACGCGAGGCGATGCGAGGAGCCATGCGCCTAGTCTAACAAGGCTGCGGGAAACTAGGCGCGGTACATTCGGCAGCGATGGACGGGTGTACCCAAGGACAGGTAGCGGAAAACCATCGTTTATTAATTAAGGATAGTTTAAATAGGTATACTTTTTTAATAGATACCGGTGCGAACATCTCCGTTATTCCTAAAAGTTGCCTTAAAAAGTTGCCTTAGGAGACACAGTACGGAGAGGTGTGATTTTAAGTTTTACGCCGCTAATAATAGTGAAATTAGGACGGACGAGGCAACTAGAGCATTCGAAAGGAGTAAGGAGAACTTGGAAAATGCTGCCACGTTATCTCACCCTATCGCGAGCGCGCAATTAGCTTTAATGACCGACGCATCCGATTTCAGTATAGGCGCGGTTTTACAACAGAAAGAAAATAGTACATGGAGACCCCTTGGTTATTTTTCTAAACGGCTTACGGAATCCCAAAAGAAGTACTGTACGTATGTTAAGGAACTTTTGGTGATTTATTCGGGGGTGGTTTACTTTAGGGAGTTAATAGAGGGGAGGAATTTTACGGTTTATACGGATCACAAACCTCTCACGTTTGCGTTCACTAAGCTAGGTTCGGATAAGGAGTTGCCCAGAAGAGTTCGGCAGTTGTTGTACTCGTATATTAGCGAATTTACAAGCGATATACGACACATAGACAGCGACACGTAGCAAGAATGCGGTCGCGGACGCGTTATCTAGGGTAGAGACGATATCGAGTCCGGCAACCTTGCACTATAAGCAAATCGCAGAATCCCCACAGTTGTATCAAAATCCGAAACAAACGAACAAATAGACAAACAGATAAACAAAAAATCTAAAAAATAATTGTTTTGTGTTCAGACACACCTATATAGCCTAATACAGACATTTATACTCAAATATCTTAAATGTACAGACACAGATCTTACAGCTTTATAATAGTATAGATAGATAACTGACTAACTGACACATCAACGCTTAGCCCTAACTCCTGGGACAAGGACCCACAAGGACCTTTTGTCCGTGTCGTGACGGACTAAGAATACAAGTGTCACCACCCTATTATTTCTCACGGGTGTCGTATGAGGCGACTAAGGGAAGTAAGCAATTATCATCCATGCATGACTGGTGGTAGGGCTGGTTACCAAGTGGGAGTACTCAATTGGTAACAGGCCCGAGCGGGTTGGTACCACCATCTTCCGTGTGACCGGCCATGAAGCACATCATTGCGTTTTGGCTGTATCAGGAGATAGCCGTTTATTCTTTCATTTCATATCGGTGAAATGAAATGGTGAGCAGCGACTTGATAAAACTCTCGGTATAGTTGAGTCCATGAGCGACGGTTACCATTTACCATCAGATGGGCAGTGGCTCGTCTGACACAAATTGCAATAAAAAATAAAAGGACCGCGAAAAGACAATGTCGAAAACCAGGCTCACTCAACTTATATCATTAAAAAAAATGGATCAAGATCCTATACTTCAGTGGAACGTTAAAAGCCTATGCTATAAAAAACATAATCTACTACATTTGATAAACAAATTCCAGCCATTGGTCATTGCCATCTCTGAGACATGGCTTGTGCCTGGTTCTCGTTTCCGGATTTCAGGTTACTCGTGTCTTAGGGATGACAGGGCAGATGAATGTGCTGGATGCGCCTTACTTGTTAGGCGTTCATCTTCATTTCCATTTTCACAAATTCATCTCCCATCTGTTACTCCTGACATTAACATCATTGCTGTAAATATTTTCAACATATCTTTCATATCATTATACATCCCTCGATCTCATTCCTCTTTAGTGGCAGATATTTTATTAATTATATCATCAGTTCCGCCTCCTATTATCCTTCTAGGAGACTTTAACGCTCATCATACCTCGTGGGATTTGAGTCATTATGATTCATTTGGCCTGTTTCTTTTGTAAATTTTTGATGAGGCAAATTTGTGTGTTATTAACACCGGGACTCCAACACGTAGGGTTCTTCCCTCACAAGACCCTAGAAGTGCAGTTGACCTCTCAGTGTCTTCTCCTTCGCTGGCCTCTGTTTTGTCTTGGCGTATCCTGGATCATTCATATGGCAGTGACCACTTCCCCATTCTAATCAAAATGCAGAATAGGAGTATCCCACCAGTAAATTTTAGTCCATCTTTCAAACATATATTAAATAATGAAAATTGGCATTTATATTCGGCTTCATAAGACAACAAATTAAGAAATCCTCCTGTTTCTCAAAATTACTCTGAACTGTATTCAAAATTTGTAGAATGTATTCATTTGGCAGCTGATGAGGTACTTTGTTTAAAAAAATCATCAAATTCAAAATTTCAACCCCATGGTGGGATGCAGACTGCTCAAAAGCTGTCAAGGACATTAAACACAAAGTGAATAAGGACAGAAAAGAAGCTGAGAAGCGATACAATAGGAACATGACGGCAAATAATTTTATTCTTTACAAGAAAACTGCTGCCCAAACTACCAGACTTTTAAAAATGAAAAAAAAGGCTAGGATGGATTAAATTTTGTGAAGAAATGTCTCCTGGGACCCCATCTACACTGTTCTGGCAGCAAATAAAGCGCTATAGAGGATCATGCAGCATTGATGACATTTCCATTAACGATCCCTTTTCCTGGCTTGAGGCATTCTCTGATAGAATGTCTCCTTCATATGTTCCTAACATAGACTAATTCCCTCTTCTTTAAGTCTTCCCACATCGAGTTTATTGGACTCCCCCTTCTCATTTCATGAGCTTAGTGTAGCACTCCAGGGATTAGTGGATTCTTCTCCTGGAAAAGATGGAATTCCATATTCTTTTTTAAAAATGCCTCAGAATTCAGCCAAAACATTTATCTCCAGTTAATTAATAACTTTTTTGAATCTGGTTTTATTCCAAAAGCTAAGAAACACCAAATTATAATCCTTATACTAAAACCTGGGAAGATTGTTTCTAATGCAAATAGTTATAGACCAATAGCCCTTTCATCTGTTTTAGGAAAAATTGCTGAGCATATGATTAAACACCGTCTTGAGTGGTTTGTGGAAAATAAAAATCTGTTATCAAAATCTGAGTTTGGGTTCAGAAAAGGGATGGGCACCACAGACAGCCTCAGTTTATTAACAACTGATATTCGCATATCTTTTTAAAAAAAAGAATACCTAGTTGGAGTTTTCTTAGATATTGAAGCAGCATGATAATGTGCTGCTTCCAGTCCTTAAGAGTAAATTAATACGTTGTAATATTCCTCCTAAATTAATTCAATTTATTACCAACATATTTTTGAAAGAACAATATCGATTAAATATCCAAATTCTATCCTTCCTCCCAGAACTATTTGGAAGGGTCTGCCACAAGTATCGGTCCTAAGTCCCCTATTGTACAACTTATATACCAATGATCTAGACCTTACAGTAGAATCTTTTTGTCACATCTTACAGTATGCCGATGACATAGCCTTATATGTTAAAGTCAAAAACATGGATGAAGCAACAAATAGTTTAAATTTTGCCCTTGGGTACCTATCAAATTGGCTCTTAGATCATGGTCTTTCTCTATCAGCTTCAAAAGCAATATAGTCATTTTCACTAAAAAAAAAAATCATTCCCAACATTTCCATTAATTTTAATGGGGAAACCATTCCTCGACAATCTAAAGTAAAGTTTTCAGGATTATGGCTTGATTCGAGATTGTCAGGAGTGCCTCATTTTGACTACATAGCCCAGAAATGTGAGAAGAATATTAATATTCTACGCTCCCTTTCTGGTGTTTGGTGGGGTGCTCATCCATCTGTACAAAAAACATTATACCAGGCAATAATTCGTAGCCATATATGGATTACTGTTCTTTCTTTCTAGACCCTTCTAACAAATCTGCTTTAAAAAAAATTGACAAAATTCAGTATAAGTGTCTGCGTATTATTCTGGGTGCTATGAAATCTTCTCCAATTAATGCAATGCAGGTTGAGTGTGTTGAACCCCCTCTCTCATTGCGACGACAATACCTTTGTAATAGATCCTTCTTCAAAACAGCTCAGAATAGCAATCATCCTCTCCTTCCTAAATTAAGCCAATTACTTACACTTTACAATAATTCTCATCTAGATGATCATCTTCCCTGTGTTCTTAATTCATATCGACTATTTAATCAACTTCCTAACCCTTTATTTCAATCACCTTCTTTACCTTTATATTGTAAAAATTATAACGTCCTAGTCTTCCAACCAAAAATAATCCTACAATTTGGTATTGATAAAGACTATATAGAAGCCTATATTTAAGGAAAAACTTCGTAGGAATTATAAAAACTGGTATACTTTATTTACAGATGCTTCTAAATTATCTAATAATTCTGTTGGCGCTGCGGTGTGGATCCCTTTCACTAGAATCTCATTAATGTTTAAATGTCCACCTGGCTCTTCAGTGTTTACTGGAGAGTTAATAGCCATATTAGAAGCAATCTCATTTGTAAAATCACACAACTTAAATAATTCAATTATTTTTTCCGACTCTAAGAGTCCCCTTCAGTCTATCTTATCTAACCCCTTTCGAGTATACACTAAGTCTCCAATTACACTGAAAATAAGAGATGAGCTATATCAATGTGATGGACTTGGCATGAATGAATCAGCCGATATTTGTGCTAAATCTACCACACACATGGGGTCTCTTGAACACTTCCAAATTTACTCTCAAGATATTTGTGCTTCCTTAAAATCTATTTTATTTCAAGGTTGGACCACCGCATGGTTGGCCCCCAAGACCGTTAAAGGAAAATTTTATGGTGATATTCAACCTGACATTCCCCCCAAACGCTGGTTTTCTAAATTCAAAAATATTGATAAGTTTGCTGGTTCTACCATCTGCCGTTTGCGATTGAACCACTCCTGTACTCCTGTATTTTTGGCTAAACTCAGAATTAGGGATAGCTCCGTTTGCGAATGCGGTCTGGCTGAGGGAAATGTGGACCATATATTTTTCTGCTGTTCTAAATTAATATTTTCTTTATATGATGTTTTACCGCCCGAAATACCTCGCCCTGTATCGTTCAAATCTTTACTCACACTAGTATTCACCCCATTTATCCATACATTGTACAAATTCATTAAAATAAATAAGATTAAGCTGTAAATATACATAATTCAGAAATTAGGTAATGTCTAAGTTATGTTTAGAGTTAAAATAATTTTAGTTATGTATTGTACCTACATTGTATTTGTTGTATTTAGTATTATTTTCTTTGTTTCAGTGTACCTACTCATCTTGGTAGTTAGTCTCATAATCACCAGCCCTTTTATCTGTTACTGAACAATCTCCTTCGTATGACGGTCTATTCGATATATATATTGGCAAAGTTGTGTCTATACGAGAACGCCATTAAATCAAGAATTGAATTGAATTATTATTATCTTAGACGAAGGATATTATTATTATTATTATTTATTATTCTTCGTCTAAGTATAAAAGTATAATATAGACTAGCTACTATTTTAACACTGAGGATGAAGTAAAGGATACACATATTAGGCTTTAACAAGCGTGAGAGAGACATATATATATATATATATATATATATATATATATATTTGGACCCAATCAACTGGGTTCCAACAATAAGGTGGCCAATCATCTCCATCATCAGTATGTAAGCTTATTTTTGTATTTACGTAAAAAAACCTTCATTAATCACGTTATATACGCTAATGTTACACGTTCTAATACATTTTAAGCAAAATATAAGCTTAACTGCAATTTCTTATGTCCTGTCACTATTGTATCCGGCTCAAATAGGTAGTACATTTTTAGTCAACGAAGTTATAATCATAGTTATCATTTAAAATTATTCTGGTTATCATCAAACTATCTCTACACTGCATACGCTGATAGCTTGTCTATAATATCCTTAGTCTAAGTTTGACACAAAGTACGAAAATGTGTAATCGAAAATAACAATCACGAGCAGGTTTTGACCCTTCATCGCTTAAGTGTAGTTTTCCGTGTGGTGACGGACTAAAAATTCAAGTGTCACCACCCCATTCTTTCCCATGGGTGTCGTATGAGGCGACAAAGGGAAGTAAGCATTTATCATCCATTGGGTGGCTGGTAGTAGGGCTGGGTACCAAGTGGGAGTACTCACTTGGTATCGGGCCCGAGCGGGTTGGTACCACCATCTCCCTTGTGACCGGCCATGAAGCACATCGTTGCATTTTGGTTATAACAGGAAATAGCCGTTTATTCTTTCATTTCATATCGGTGAAGTTATCTGTGAAAATGAAATTGTGAGCAGTGGCTTAACAATAATATCAAGAGGTATAGTTGAGTCCATGAGCGGCGGTTACCATTTACCATCAGATGGGCCGTGGCTCGTCTGCCACTAAATGCAATAAAAAAAAGTGTCACCGAATACATAAAGAAGGAATGCGATATTGAAATCAGCCCCGAGCAATTATCACGATGGATAAATTTCCAAAGCATCTGAGATAGTTCAGGAGGAGATGCAAGTTCAAATCCTGTCTGTGACTGTTGTTTTTGATTTTACGTTTTCGCATTTTGTGTTCACTTATATGGCTAAGCAAGTCAAATGTTTAAGAAATATAAATATACATTAAAAAAATTTTACGTCACGGGACGTCTACCAGATGTGAAAACATATAAATTATTTTGTAGAAATAATGAGTAGAAATAACATGATCATAACTTTTTCAATGTGTGCTTGTATAACATTATGACATGCGTAAAATAACGGAAATTGACGTAAATCAACATCATTAGGCCCTGGATATCATCTAGGAACAACATCTAGGACAAGTAATATAAAAGCGTCGCCACGCTAACAGCCGATTTTACCCTGCCTCCGCATTAGATGTTTCGCATCAAAATATAGTTTGACATGTTAGCCACCAAGGCACAAAATTAATATTATTTAGCGTGTTATATTCTATTTTGTAAGGAAGTTTCGGTTTCATTGTATGTAGGGACTTGAAAATTGTAGCTACTTATCATAAATAAATAATTAAATGAAGGATTTTTGGATTGTCAAGATTTAATGAAGAAAAACGAGCGATGAATGTGGGAGTAACGGTTATTTTAACAGCGGTAGTGTGAGCGACTGCTGATCATGACGTCTCAGGTTTGATACCCAGGTGGGGCAGTGTTATTGAGCTTTTTCGTAAAAGAAAAGTAGCAGTAGCAACTCGGAGTTTGTAAATGTAGCCAGTAGATGACAATTGTCTCGCCCTCTATTTCTTTTAAGTCGTTAGTTTTAGTTGGCGAACCAGGGATGTGTAATATGCCTCTGACTACCCCTTCAGGAATACAGGCGTGCGACTATGTTTTTGCACGCCTCATAAGCGAAGCGTTATATATATTGCACTTGTAAAACAATATATACACACACATACCAAGAAAAAACACTATTTTTGACACTCATGATATTTTTTATGACATTTTTGTTATTTAAATTAGTTAAAAAACTGTTTAAAAAGTTATGTCTTGGACGTCCGTTTGTTGTAGGTAATGTATGTTAACACGATAACAATCGAAATACTTTACTAATAGAGTCTTTTTTTTTCTTTTTAACTTGAGTACAACTATGAATATAGCGTATTACTTTTTACTACTTAACTTACTTTAAGTAACTTGTGAATTGTATCCTATTAGATTATCAATGATCAATTAACACTTTTTTACAAACCAAAAATAATTCGCGAGTTCCATGATTTTTGTTCACCCAAAAAGTGCTCAACACGCCTAAAGAAGATTTCACGTCAATAATAATGATTGGTTCAGTAGTTACGGCGTGAAATCGTAACAAATAAACAAACTCACTTTCGCACTCAGTAAGGTTTCACAAGGTCAAATATAAGAACATTGTAATTCCCTCGAAGCCACAGTGTAAAGTCTTTAGAGATAGGTTAAATCATTCCACACGTACCGAATTAGAATTCTGCTCAAATTTAACGTAGCAAATTGCATCAGAACGTTCTCGAACCGCTTCAAGAGTGTATCATTAAAGCTTCAAAGCGACGTTAAATAGATAACTGAGGTGATGTTACCTCGATAGAGAACGAGTATTTATTTCGTTATGTAGATTGGTAGGTACGTAAAATATACGAAACATTGTGATTTATATTTTAGCATTTAAAATGTTCAACCATTTTACTAGGAGATATTATTTGTTTAAATAGAAAAGAGGACCTGTGGGGTTAGGCAGAATCTCATATCTCACATGTCGATCGTATCGAGATCACTGTAATTGGTTGACAGATTACCATGATTGGTCAACGGATTATTGTGACATCATGTGTCAGTTTCTCGACCAATCACAGTGATCTCGATACGGTCGACACGTGAAATATGACATTCTGCCTAACCCCCCTGGACGCTTTAGCAGCCCGGAGTTTGGAAATGTGCCCGGTAGACGGCAATCGGCTCGCCCGTTTATTATGTGAGATTTAAACATAGCTGGTGAACCGTGTGTGTGTAATACACCCCTGCCTACCCCTTCGGGGATATAGACGAGAATGTTTGTTTATTTTGTTTATGTTTAGAAAAGAGGACCTGGCATTTGCTGCTGGAAGTTACAAGTAGGTATCTGCGCGGGCTTAGCAGTACAATAACATTAAATACAAATTGAAACATTATAAAGGTTATCCTATTAGTATTAAAAATGTTACTATAAAATAAAAAAGTTTCTCAAAATCCGTTAAATAGTGTCTGCGTTATACCCGCATAAACAAACAGAAAAAATATGCTTTTATGTTCATATAGGTACGCCTAAATGACTTAATACATTTTTATTCTCAAATACCTTAAATGTACAGACATAGCTCTGTTACAGCTTTATAATATTATAGAAGTATTATACGAGTATAGATTCTTACTTTAATATGGGTCGCCATTGATTGATCCACTGAAAGAACTGCTTACTAATTATATTTTACCTGAAACAAAACAGAAACATATTAGTAGAAAATAAATTATAGTTCTTGCATTAGAAATATTGGATTCATTAAGAAGATTTCTGCTTTTTTAAAAAAAACCCTGTAAGAAGATATAACGCTTGAATCGTGAGGAAATTTACACGATAATATAGAATAGACACGAAATACAACCAGATTCAGAATAACAATTTCTGTATCACGCAAAGAATTGTCCTGGTTGGGAATCGAAGAGGTCTAGTGTTAACCAAGTATAATAATTAGCAAATAATTCGATATAGTAAGCCAAAGACATCTAAAAACAAGTGTGAAGTGGGGATTGCGTGTCACCATTAGGCATTAGGTGACTGCGATAGCTTAGCGGTTCAGAGCACCTCCTCGGATTGGATGTGACTTGATTTGCGGGTTCCTCCTGCAAGCAGTAAAACTCTCTTTTCATTTCCACTTTCACAGATAATTTGTTCTTTAAAGTAGCTGAACATGTCAGGTGCTAAAATTCAGATCAAAATAGTAAGCCATATCAAAGCCGAATTTATTGTACTACAACAACTCAACAGAGGATTGGGTCTTAAGCAAGACATCAGGTGGATTAGATTTCATGAGAAGGGTCTGAGGTGGCTTAGTGGTTAGGGTTCCCCTTAGGTCGAGAAAAGGCGCAGTTGTAAGTCCTGCTCACTGATGTTCTGTTTCCACACAAACAAAATATTCCTATTGCCTTTGTCTTTATACTACGTGGGTAGCAAACAAGCCTATACCCCACGTGATAAGTAAGCGGTTACCGTAGCCTACACACTAGCAACATCAACATCAGACTCGCGCGTCGCCATATCCAAGGAAGAGATAAAGGATGTGGTAAAAAGAAGGCAGGAAGTATACTAAAGAGAGGACAAGAAGAAGAATAAGGAGATGAAAGGGAATGGAGATGCAGATAAAGAATAATAAGCATATTTAGATATTTATATATATATATATATATATATATATATATATATATATTTTAGTATTTGACATGCTTAGCACTATACATTAAACACAAAGTGAAAAGTGGGACTGTTATTTTCGATTTTGCATTTTTCACTTTGTGTTTAATGAATAATAAGCAAAGAGATGACAAGAAAAGTGTTTGGGCCTCCGGCGCTCTCACTCACTGTACGAAACAACGGTAGGATTACCTAACGCCGATCTTCTGTAAGACGGTGATACTTACTTCCCCGATCGAGCCGGCACATTTATGCTGGGATCTACCACTCGAAGAGCCTTGTTAAGTTTGTCAAATGCCTCAGTGGCCTAGCATTGTGACTGCGTATAATAAGGCCTCAGGTTCGAATTCTGACTGCAGATAATAAGGTTTCAGGATCGAATTGTGGCACAAGGATTATAATGGTGGACGTCCATTAGTCCGCACGCACGCGCCGTACGCATTGCATTGAACGCATTTGTCCAAAGGGTGCGTCCATTGCTTCAGCATTATGCTGATGTCAAACTATTTCTGATGAGGTTGCCATTACTTAAAAATTGGTTGCCGTGTTTTGTGGTAAAACCTGAAAAATTGCCGTGTCTCATACAAATTTAATCAAAATGTAGACTTAAATACACAAGTGGATATTGTTCTTATAGTTATAGTGATTAAAGGATATTAAATACAAATATGTAATATCCATACAAAATTCATAAAAATATTTCAGATTAACAGACAGATTTTAGGGGTATTAGGCTGTTAGGTGTCACTGTCTTTCCTCTGCATATTATATTAAAATCTTCTTTCGCTATTTTCGTTCATGCTTGTAAGTCTAGTAACAGTAGAATGAGTATTGTAAGTACGTATGAAAGAACGAAACGATCGATTGAAGAACATCTAATCTTCCGGGGAATTCTCTACTAGTGCCATGTCCATTATGCTAGTCTTATCATACTAGCGATGTGAATTCAATAATCAACTAAAGTGTGAAGTCCAATGGTGCTATAGGTTGTATTAAATTAAGTTATTGAGTAGCTGTATCCCGCGCTTAATGCGTTTTGTGAGGGTCCCCTGATTGACGATTATAATGCCCTGTACCGTGTTTTTTTCAAATGGCACCAAATACCGTTTAATACGGCAATTGTCATGTCAATGGCAACACTGGATGGCATACGTCTAGTTTGTATGGTTTAGGGTTGGCGATTCTTCTGGTGAAAGATTGATTTTTGTTTAAATTATTAAATAAGTTTGGATACCCAAAAAAATAGAGTTCAAAAAGGCGATCTTCCAAAATAGATGCTTCTTTTGACTTGTTTTATTTTATAGCTATTTTTAAAAAATATAACATGAACAACACGATTATATCTGTCGATATTTACTCGGTATCGAAACGTAAGTACTTGGTAACAAATCAGACTACGTGACTATTACTTTTTAATTTCTCTCTCACTCGGTTCCTGTACTTAAGTTATAGAAACGCGCCAGCTGAACCCGCTCGAGGTCATTAATCTCCATAAATTTAAATTCAAATTAAAAAATACTTTTATTTCATAAGCTTATTATATAGGTAGCACTTAAAATCGTTAAAGTTACTAAAACCAAACACGAGAGCTACGTCACAAACGCCACAAGTGGACGGATTCTGTAGTAAGGCTTTTCTTGAGAAGAGCCCGGCAAGAAACTTATGAGCCAATGCCTCATGAAAATGAAATTTCAATGGAGATGGAAACGCTTCCATACATTTTTGGGCCCAGGTGGTAACAGGATGAAAGTTATACCATTTGGAAGTTTACATCGAAACATTTCATAATATAACATTTTGCTAGATTTGGCAATAGGAACCAAGACTTACCAGATGGGTCGCTTATCAGCTGCGCCATATGCTTGTTTGCCCCCCATGTAGTATAAAAAGGTACTACCTGTACCTTTCTTAGGTAAATTTACCAAATAATTAAATAAGTATTTAAGGTTAATAGTGTTATCTACTCAAATAACACTAAGAGTCTTATTTAATAAATTATCCCACTGGTAGGCACAAGCTTCTTTAAGTTTCAATTAAAAGAACCGTCGTCAAGCAGATAGATTATTCGAAAATAACAAGGCCAGGACTATTGTGTAGGCAAGTTCTCAGTGTCAAGTAACGAAGCAAGGGTCAATAAAATAAGCAAAACAGTCTAATAAATAACGTTAATAAAGCTGGAAAGGATAAAATTAAACTGCCAAATGTAGTGTTGCTGAGGTAGCGTTTAAAAAAGAAGATTTCACTTGTGTATCAATTTAGTATATGAATCGATATAGTGATATAAAAATGTTCTATATTATTTTTCCTCGAATATAATTTTTTTATTAATTCATTCTTTTGAATAAATGATTAATAATGAAACTAAACATTTAGTTTTAATTTTATTTATCAATCTAAATGAGCATAAATTCTATTGTAAATCGACTAAAGTAATCGATTTCCTTCATCATTTCTTTTGTTAATGTTTTTTCGATTTCTAGATTGCAAAATAAGCTAGATTTTTGAATTTTATATAAGAAAAATATTGCCAATTTTTTAAAGAATATTTCGACTTGTTAACTTCAGGCCCAAAAATCCCACCACTGAAGGAATGTAACGTAGTTCCAGTGGCCTGCCAATAAGGCGTAGAGACGGCACACGACGGGTTTATTTAGTAGGTGAGGGCCCCACACTACCCTGTTCGTTGCCCCGAACGACGGGGTGTGCGGTTAAGAACATTTTTTCCGCCTTAACAAAAAAAAGAAATGCTCAAAAATCCCATTCTCCTTTTTTATAATGTTTAAATTGTTATGGTACTTAATTGTAATGGGAAACCAGCTTAATATGCCAATAAACCCTTGCTATACAAAAGAGTACGTATAACGTAAAACACGACTATGATACTAAGCATACAATTCTTTTTTTTTATTTTTTTTTTTATTAAATTATTTTTTTAATTTTTTATGGGCGCGTCTCGCCAAAAAACGTTAAAGTTTGGCGAGTAAATTGAAGCTTACAATATGTACTATGTCATTGAGATAAATAAATTTAAAAAAAACATCTGAAAATCAGAACAATGACAACCCTAGGTGAACCTAAGCGAAAAATGCGGATGACGTCATCCGCATTTTTGAAAAATGCTTATGATGTCATCCGCATTTAACCAGATTGCTAATATATGCCTGACTGCGGCGCGTGCTTGCGGAAGAGTGAACGCAGTGCTAAACAAATTCATACAGAGCGAACAAAAATGCCTGCCTGCGTTGCGTACGGCGCGGATAAATGGACGCGTAGCTTTACTTAGTGCAGGGTGGTCTAAAACTCGCTCGACTTCGAGAACGCCTTCAACAGTCTCCCTCGCGAGACGTTGAAGGAGGCGCTCCGGTTCCATAGAGTGCCTCCGTATCTCCGGAGGCTGTTGGAGGCGTACCTCGAGGGGAGGCACGTGCTCTGGGAGAAAGGCGACGGGCGCCTATACCGCCATCGAGTAGAGCGCGGGGATCCACAGGGATCTGTACTTGGTCCGATCCTGTGGAACGTCGGGGTCGATTGGGTCCTGCGGGGCCGGCTTCTTCCCGGGATGGGGGTGATCTGTTACGCGGATGACACTTTCGTCACGGTGAAGAGGGCCGGCTTCCAAGCGGCCGCTCGATCGGCGGAAGTCGGAGACCCTCTTATTCCACGGCCCTCGCCGAGGTCAGGGGGTTGCCGTGCCGGTGCAGGCTCAGATGAAATATCTGGGCCTGCACCTTGATGGTAGATGGAATTTCGGGCTGCACTTCGCCCAGCTCGCCTCTAGGCCCGTCAATTCTGCCGCGGCCTTGGGTAGACTTCTGCCAAACACTGGAGGTCCAGGGTCGTCCTGCCGCCGGCTCTACAGCGGTGTTCTGCGGTCGATGGCGCTGTATGGTGCCCCGATCTGGTCGGATGCCCTTACCGCTCCTAATAAGGCCTTCTTGCGACGTTCGCAGAGGGTCATAGCGGTGAGGGCTATAAGGGGGTACCGTACGGTGTCGTGGGCCGCAGCCACGCTGCTGGCAGGCAATCCACCTTGGCCACTTCAGGCCGAGGCGCAGACAGAAGACTACTGGTTCTGTGCCGCGGCGCAGGCCAGGGGCGAGAGACTTTCCGCGAGCAGTCTGGGCGGAGCACGCAAGGAGGCCCGAAGAGTAATGATCCGGCTGTGGAGCGCGGAACTGCAGTCCCCTGGAGCAGGACGGGGGACTGTGGAGGCGGTTATACCTCTCCTCCACCGCTGGTTAAATTGGAGGCACGGCAGCCTCAGCTTTAGGCTGACGCAGGTGCTTACCGGGCATGGGTGCTTCGGTAAGTGCCTGCATCAAATTGGCAGAGAAGGGGCCCCCGGATGTCACGAGTGAGGCGCGCAAGTCGATGACGCGCGCCACACTCTGGAGGAATGCCCCGCCTGGGGGCCCCAGCGCCGCGCCCTGTTGGCGATTATTGGAGGAGACCTGTTGCTGCCGGCCGTAATCTCGCAAATGCTTGGCAGCGACAGGTGCTGGTCGTCCATGGCCTCCTTCTGCGAGGCCGTAATTTCGCTGAAAGAGGCCGCGGAGCGGGGGCGTGAGGCGGCGGCCCACGCTGACTCGTTCCGCCAGCGGCAGCCAGGGGGGAGGAGGCGTCACTACGCTCACCTCCTCCCTCCGCCTTGATGACGATAGGGCGTGGCTAACCGGCCATCCGCCTGGGGCGTCAGAGTAGAATGTCACAAGACGACCCTCCGGCGCCTTGTTAATAGGCGAGGAAGCGGCCGCTGTGGTTTTAGTGGGTATTAAAAAAAAAAGGTTGGTCTAAAACACCACCGAATGTCACATAGTTCCAGTGGCCCGCCAATAAAGGCGGAGAGACGGCACACGGCGGGTTTCTTTAGTAGGTGCAGGCCCCACACTACCCTGTTCGTTGCTCCCAATGACAGGGTGTGCGGTTAGGAACATTTTTTCCCGCCTTAACAAAAAAAAAGGTTTTAGTTCTGGGTCAGATCAACAACAAGTAATTAGGTTTTCCTATCAAGAAATTCTCAATAGCTTCGTGTTAAGATGTTGACGGTGTTTCACCTCTATACTTCGGAAATCACGTACAGCTGTTGGTCCCCCTCTCCGGTCCTGACTAAGAGACTGAAGGAATAGTGTGCATATATGTTTACGCACATATATATGCACTATATATCTTCTGTGTATTTGGCTAGTGTTTATTGACAATGGAAGCCGTGACTGATATCGTTATTTATGATTATATAAGCATAACAAATGCCAAAAATACGAAGTTACATAGGCACGATTTTTTTGACAACACAGTGCTGATTGATCATAAGGAAAATGTTTTCGTTATCATTGGAGAATTGTGTGTGAAAATGGGTTGGGAAAATTGACAGCTGTTGCGTGAAACAGCAACCTTACCCGTTGTTCTAGGTGAGCGACAAACGCGCCAATACTGCGCGACGCGACACAAAATATCTAATAGAGGTTGTATGTACTTATGGCCTACGTTGTCGCCTAATTTAAATACGACGCAAAGCTGTTAAAGTACTGGCCGCAATACGTCGAATCGCGTAGCAACGCGTAGCATTGCGTCGCGAAGCTCACTAGGTGAGCGACCACTTTTTAGCCAAATAAATTAACACGAAGTGCGAAAATGTTTAATCAAAAATAACAGTCACTAGCAGGATTTGAAAAACCGTTGTAGATACATTGCCAACCCAAACATCGCGACAATTGCACGGGATTGAGTATTTTGATAACACATTCCTTCTTAATGTCTGGGGACATGCTTTAAGCTTTCTCGAAGATTTCTCCGACCATTAAATTTCTGAAAGCGTTTCGAAAAGCACATCAATCCGTTTGAATCAACTGTCATAAACACGTAGGACAGCTGACACGCTGAATCCCTCCTCAAATATCCTTATGCCTTTGTGTTGTAGAGCTCGTAGGAAATAATAAATTATATTTGTACCAACCTTTGCCCGCCTTTCTGCCGCCGGCTTTAGAATTGTCCTAGCCTCTACACCCATGGGAGTCGTAAGAGCCGACTGAGGGAATACCGAAGGAGTGGGCAGCAGCACTCCTTCGAGTATTAATAACATCCACTGCGATCGCCAACCCGCCTGCCTAACGTGGCGATTACGGCACTATCCCCCATTCTTGGAGAGGCCTATGTCCATCAGTGGACGTTAAAAGGCTGATGAATGAATGATTGAAAAAAGGCCTTTCAAATAAAAAAAGTTGAATCAAAATCCGTTAAGTAGTTTTTGCGTAAAAGCGACATTTGAGTTGCTTAAACCACTGTTAGGCTATTTGATTTCATAATTACGTCAGTTAACAGAAATATTAAATTATTGTTCTGAATCGCATGTCAAACGCCAATAAATGACACGTAATTTTTTGTGTGATCGATGTTTCAGAAACTCAATTTGATTTGACAGTACTAAACATTAAACACAAAGTGAAAAATGTGAAATCGAAAATAACAGTCACGAGCAGGATTTGAACCTGCATCTCCTGGATACCGTCCAGATGCTTCGCCAATTAAGCCATCGTGACAATTGCTCCTGACTGCTAAATTCGATAACACATTCATACTTAACGTCTTTAAGTGACGCCTGCGCCATCTGTCGGAAGTATTTTCATACATTATACCGACCAGGTAAACTTAATTTTACAATTAAGATTTTACCTAATAATGACGCAAACCCTATATATATTTACATATTTTTATATATATTTTTAGCATTTTACATGCTTAGTACTATACATTAAACACAAAGTGAAAAATGTGAAATCGAAAATAACAGTCACGAGCAGGATTTGAACCTGCATCTCCTGGATACCGTCCAGATGCTTTACCAATTCAGCCATCGTGACAATTGCTCCTGACTGCTAATTTCGATAACACATTCATACTTAACATCTTTGGGTGACGCCTGCGCCATCTGTCGAAAGTATTTTCATACATTATACCGACCAGGTAAACTTAATTTTACAATTAAGATTTTACCTAATAATGACGCAAACCCTATAAATATTTAGATATTTTTATATATATTTTTAGCATTTTACATGCTTAGCACTATACATTAAACACAAAGTGAAAAATGTGAATGTATGAGATTTTAAGCTAGTGTAAAAAAATTAGAATACTTCTTAAGTTTTAAAAATTTTTGTTTATATTTAGTGCTTCAAAATTCTACCACAAACTACCAATTAAAATTTTTAAGTATTCAAAAAACTACTATTAAGAGAATATTGTGCCAATATTGATTATTATTAAGTAAAAATGTGAAATCGAAAATAACAGTCACGAGCAGGATTCGAACCTGCATCTCCTGGATACCGTCCAGACATTTATCACTTTGTGTTTCACATTTTTCACTTTGTGTTTAATGTATGTTGCTAAGCATGTCAAATGCTAAAAATATATATAAAAATATTTTTTTGTGTTTTGTACGAGATTTTATTTATTTATTTATTTATAATCTTTATAATATATTTTTGCTTTTACAGTAGAATGCGGCAAAAACTATAATTAGTTTATTCGCGCAATCCATTCGTCGTAGGTAACTTATATTAACAAATAATGTCCTTACTTATAAATATTATATTAACAAGTAGTGCACTTATAAATAACACACGCATAAAATCAACAAAACATATACCTAAATTTCAAAAATGTATGTGGGTACATAACACTATATTAATATTCGAGAAGTGATATATCTGTAAGGTAGATAGAAATAATTACGTTTGTGTTCGCAATGAATAACTATTGCGTTGCCCTATACAGCATGTTTAAAATGTAACTAATACTAAATTTAAGAGAAGTAGTTTTTTTTTTTGTTTTACTGAATATTAAAATGTTTTTTTATTTTTAATTTGAAGTTAAGGGGATTCATTTCAATTTTTTAAAGTATTTGGCAATTGGTTAATTAAGTGTGGCACAATGTATTTAAGAACACGTTTCCCATATAAATTTTTGTATCTTGGTAGTGTTAATTTACAATTTGTAATATTACGTGTTGTTTTCGAGTGATTAACCGGCACTTGTAAACTTTTGTTTAGGTAGTTTTCTATTAATAAATTATAGTTTACTTTTTCATGAACTGGTAGGATTTTGCATAATTGAAATAGTTCATGGTAATTATTTTTATATCTGGCTTTAATTTTTGAAGGCACTATGGTTTTCAAAATTCTAAGTTGTAGATGATAAATAGAATCTAAGTGATATTTAAATGTCCGGCCATAACTACTAATACTGTAGTTTATAATAGATTCTCCTAGATTGGTGTATAGGTTTAGCAGTGTTTTGTACGAGATTTTATGTTGGATGCATTTTAATTTCGCTAGTATTGCTCGTAATCTATCACAGACGAGGTTAATGTGGTCTGTCCATTTAAGGCGGTCGTCTATCATCAATCCTAAGTAAGTGTGTTTATTAACGATTTCCACTGTATCACATTTACAATTTGATTGTGTTTTTGAATGAAGACAATTATGGTCATGAGCAATCAAACGTAGAGGACAACTTTTTCTATTTTGAGACGAGCTTATATACATTAATTTTGTTTTTGTTGCGTTCAGTACCAAACCAAAGTCATGTGACCATTTAGTTACCATAGTGAAGTCACTTTGCATTTTTTCTAAGGCGGTTGTTATATTTGTATCTGCAACTAAAATGCAAGTATCATCGGCAAACTGGTATACTTCACCATATTTTACAATATTGGCCATGGTATTAACGTAAGTGAGGAAATGTAACGGCCCTAGTACCGAACCTTGGGCCGTACCTTCCCTTACGAGAATTGGATTGCTCACCGCGTCATCTACCTTAACTTTGTAAGTTCTAACTTTAAGGTACTCTCGACACCATTCAAGTATTTATAGGGTTTGCGTCATTATTAGGTAAAATCTTAATTGTAAAATTAAGTTTACCTGGTCGGTATAATGTATGAAAATACTTCCGACAGATGGTGCAGGCGTCACCCAAAGACGTTAAGTATGAATGTGTTGTCGAAATTAGCAGTCAGGAGCAAGGGTCACGATGGCTGAATTGGCAAAAGCATCTGGACGGTATCCAGGAGATGCAGGTTCGAATCCTGCTCGTGACTGTTATTTTCGATTTCACATTTTTCACTTTGTGTTTAATGTATGTTGCTAAGCATGTCAAATGCTAAAAATATATATAAAAATATCTAAATATTTATAGGGTTTGCGTCATAATTAGGTAAAATCTTAATTGTAAAATTAAGTTTACCTGGTCGATATAATGTATGAAAATACTTCCGACAGATAGTGCAGGCGTCACCCAAAGACGTTAAGTATGAATGTGTTGTCAAAATTAGCAGTCAGGAGCAAGGGTCACGATGGCTGAATTGGCAAAAGCATCTGGACGGTATCCAGGAGATGCAGGTTCGAATCCTTCTTGTGACTGTTATTTTCGATTTCACATTTTTCACTTTGTGTTTAATGTATGTTGCTAAGCATATCAAATGCTAAAAATATATATAAAAATATCTAAATATTAAACTTACTATATTAGATTAATGCATGTAAATGAAACCGATAGGTGTCGTGGGTCGTAAAGACAAATGTGATGTGGAGATTGGGTATGGTCGTTGGTCAGCGCGATAGCTTAGCGGCCTAGAGCACTTCCCCGGATTGCAAGGGACACCGGTCAGAGTCCCGCTCGCACTAAAGTTCCCTTTTATCACATGTCACAAATTATTTTTTCTACCTACCGTTATTTAACTGCAAAGGGTTAGGCCGGTTAATTCATAATGAAAACAACAATATTCTGTCACCAAAAACGCATGTTATTTTGTGAGAAAATTAGTATATATTAGCTGTTTGATTGTTACGAGTATATTATTTATACTCGTAGAAGGAAGTATCTATAGGTGTTAAGTGACATTGTACAGTGAAACACGCATTTTATGTCAAAGAAATATTACGCGATCACGAGAATTTATGTGAATCATCTTCTATACTATTATAAAGCTGCAATGGAGCTGTGTCTGTACATTTAAGATATTTGAGAAAAAATGACTGAGTTAGGCAATATAGGTGTGTCTAAACACAAAACTATTTTTTTTTAGATTTTTGTCTGTTTGTCTGTTTGTTTGTCACATCACGCAAAAACTACTGAACGAATTTTGATGCAACTTTTTCTTTGATAGCTCTTGATTAGACTTAACAACTGGTATACATTTGATCTCACTGCTAGATCGGGCACCTGAGATACATTTAGTCAAGAAAGTATTGGGAATGGATGATTTGTTTATGGTTCCAAATTCAAATTTTTGTTTTTTTTGTTGTTGTTAGATTGGCACAACTGTTACCAAAAACACGTGCTTATGAGTGGTACAAAGCGTTTAAAAGCGGTGGAGATGTGATGGAAGATTTGCCTCGCTCTGGTAGGCCATCAACGTCTGCAACTGAAATTAACATTGCAAAAGTGAAGGAAATAGTGACTGAAAATCCTCATTCAACTTTGAGAGAGATAGCCACCCTTTCTGTGTCTCACGAGTCGATCCGTACCATTTTAAATAATCACTTCGGTAAGAAACATGTTTCCGCTCGGCAAGTCCCAAAAGACCTGAATTTTCTCCATAAACTCAATCGCATGAGAGTCGCTGAGGACATGCTAGAACGAGTCAATTCCGACCCAACATTCATAAAACGCATTGTTACTGGTGACGATACGTGGGTTTACGAGTTTGGTATACAAACTAATCAACAAGCTTCGGAGTGGCGACTTCCAACTGAACAAAACCAAAAAAACCACGCCAAAGTCGATCAAAAGTCAAAGTCATGTTGACTGTTTTCTTTGACTATCGCGGTGTTGTACACTCGGAATTCTTGCCAGAAGGTCAAACGGTAAATAAAGAATATTATTTAAGCGTTATGCGGCATTTAAGAGAGCAAATTCGGCGAAAAAGGCGAGATTTGTGAAAAGAAAATTCTTGGAATTTGCATCACGATAATGCGCCTTCACACAAGGCCATCATTGTGAATGATTTTTTGTCCAAACACTCAACAAATACTATCAAGCAAACACCATATTCACCAGACCGACTTCTTTCTTTTTCCTAAACTCAAATTACCACTTCGTGGCACCCGTTTTCAATCGGTAGAAGACATAAAGGAGAATTTGCGGCGAGAACTGAACTCAATTCCGGAAACAGCGTTTAAAAAATATTTTGATGATTGGATTATTCGTTGGCGTAAGTCTATCGTTTCTGAAAGAGCATACTTTGAAGGGGATAAAATAAATTTGAATGAATAACAAAATTTTGTGTATTATTGATATTTTTCCGGTACTTTCTTGAAAGAGTAGTATAACCTTTTTTTTTTGTTAAGGCGGGACCCGCCTGCACCCACTAAAGAAACCCGCCGTATGCCGTCTCTCCGCCCTTATTGACGGGCCAGTATAACAGTAGTATAACCTAAAAACTAGCTTTTGTCATCACATACAATAATTTTGTGAAATTATTGAATGAGGAGCAGCTCAAGCCCATTTTGTTTTATCCTCAAGATAATCCAACCTATTTTTGTGCGTTTGGTGGCAGACGTGCCACGGCCCACCTGATGGTACATAGTAGCCGTCGCTCGTGGACTCAACTATACCGGGAGTATTGTCAAGCCGCTGCTCACCATTTCAGATATGAAATAAAAGTATTAACGGCTATATCCTGCTATAACCAAAACACACCGAAGTGCTTTATGGCTCTACCACCAGTAATGCAGCATAACTGCTTACTTCCTTTATTCAACTCGTACGACAACGCCTGGGAAAGATTGGGGTGGTGACACTTGTATTCTTAGTCCGTCACCACACGGACTTGTATTAGACTTTGTAGTCTAACTTTATGCCTTTCTTAAATTTATTTAATATCATGTTTCGGACATTGCTACACCATGTTAAGTGATCACCACACGAAGCTGATCCGCTATATGCACTAACTTTGTTTAAATTATTATTATGGAAATATACCTATGCGTCATGAGCGCTTTTAAAAACTGTCATTAATACATATATGACATAACCACTCAGTGAGTTAACCGACTCAACATTATATGTATACAAGCTGTCAAAAAAGTTGTTCCATTTTGGTGTACCCATTGATTACGCTCGGAAACGAACGAATCATTTAGTTCGATGAATTGAATCATGAATGGTTTTAACTTCAGCGCTGTAAACATGGTAGCGCTCAGTTTTCCTTTGAATAGATATTGAATTTGATATACGGTGTTTTGTACAATTTCAATAAAAAAAACAGCGGGTTAGTACCACCGTCTTCTGTGTGACCGACCATGAAGCACATTGGTGTATTTTGGTTATAGCAGGAGATAAAAAAAATCGTTTATAACATTTTGCAAGTAAAAAGTAGTTGCTGAAAATTGATAATAACTCTTGTACACTGCTAAAAGGAAACTGCACCCATAATTTTCACAATCCTTACTATTTACTAATATTATAAACTAAGTAGGTTCTGTGACTCCTTCCGCATATACTTCAGAATAGGTATAAATATGTCACTATATAAATATGTCAATACATAATTATTTCTAAGCAAAATTAGCTCTCCCACGGGAATCATTCATTTTTCTGGAATAGCATTTATGTATTTCCCGGGTTCCTGAGTAAATGCAGCAATTTCATGATGACTGAATCAGTAGTTATGGCGTAAAATCGTAACCAACGAACAAATTCACTTTTGTATTTATAATATTAGTAAGGATTCGAAACTGAGTAGTTTATTTCTTTGTTACGCTAATAAGCCATATCTACATAACCGATCGCCATGAAATTTTACAATCATAGACTTAGTAAGAAGTCCAGAAAAATACATACTTTCATTTTTACTTACTTAGAAATAATTGGAGAACTACTACTAACGTTTGTAATTTGACATAAATCTGGAGTTTACGCGTGCGAAGTTTAAGCATAATGTAGTCTTTTGATCTGTTTTTTTAGCACTTGACATGCTCAGCTACTTTGAAGAACAAATGATTGTGAAAGTGTCGCCGTCGGCTACTGCGATGGCTTAGCGTTTAGATCACTTCCCCGTATTGGAAGGGACGTACGTTCGAATCTCGTTCGTAATAAAGCTCTCTTTTTCCACTTTCAGAATAATTTGTTCTTTAAAGTAGCTGAGCATGTCAAGTGCTAAAATACAGATCAAAATATTTCAAAAATCGTGCCATCAAATAGTATGAATTTTAATTGCAAAATTAAACTTAATATAATAGCGGAAGGTATGTAAATGCATTTTTAGATGTCGTAAGTCGTAAAGACATCTAAAAAGCAATTGTGATGTGGAGATTGGGTGTCGCCGTCGGCTACTGCGATGGCTTACCGATCCAGAGCACTGCCCCAGATTGGAAGGGACGTACGTTCGAATCTCGCTCGTAGTAAAGCCCTCTGTTTCCACTTTCACAATAATTTGTTCCATAATGTAGTGTATTATGCTTTATTTCAAAAAGAACAATGCCTTATCATAACTAAGAGAAAGTAATAAAGCAAAATTGTATATTCTCACAGCGTATGTCCAGGCAAAGGCCAAACAATAATAGATCTCCAGTAAAATCTTTTCTTCGGGACTTAGCTGATCACGTCACGAAGTCCCGCCACGCAATCACGTACCGAAATGGTTTCCCGTATACATACGAAATCATTTTTGTTTCTTTCCTGGGAAATTAACTTGTATGTTCCAATATTTTGATATATTTATATCCATCCATCAGCCTTTCGAAGTCCACTGCTGGACATAGGCCTCCCCAAGAGAATGCCACAACGTGTGTTTCGCTCATATTTTTTTCGCTCATATGGGGGATAGTGCCGTAATCGCCACGCTTGGCAGGCGGGTTGGCGCTCGCAGTTGATGTTGTTAATACTCGAGGGAGTGCTGCTGCCCACTCCCTCCGGTATTCCCTCAGTGGGCTCTTACGACTCCCATGGGCGGAGGGGTGGGACAATTCTAAAGCCGGCCGCACATGGCATATATATATTTTTTTCAAGTATTTTTCTTTATTGTATGACGAGGCACGGCCCATCTGATGGTAAATGGTAACCGCCGCTCATGGACTATTACTATACCGAGTATTGTCAAGCCGCTGCTAATCATTTCATTTCATTAATATAAAATGAAAGAATAAACGGCTATTTCCTGCTACAGCCAAAATGCAACGATGTGCTTAATGGCCGGTCACACAGGAGATGGTGATACCAACCCGCTCAGCCCCGATACCAAGTGAGTACTCCCATTTGGTGCCCAGCCCAATTACCAGTCATGCAATGGATGATAATTGCTTACTTCCCTTAGTCGCCTCATACGACACCCGTGGGAAAAAATGGCTGGTGACACTTGTACTTATTCTTAGTCCGTCACCACACGGACATTATGGTATTTGACATACAAATAATTTATTTATGCTAAATGGGTGGCAAACAAGCATACGGTATACCTGATGGTAAGCGGTTACCGTAGCCTATAGATACATTGGTGTTGCCTATACAAGCAACACCAAAGGCCAACCAATCACGCGGCTCCATCACCACGGAAAAGAATAGGAGGTAGATAGGAATGATAATTAAGAGAGGATAGTTAGGAAATTAAGGAGAACCACTGAAGAAATGTAATATAGTTCCGGTGGCCTGGCAATAAAGGTGGAGAGACGGTACACGGCGGGTTTCTTCAGTGGGCCCGACACTACGACGGTGTGTGCGGTTAGGAACAATTTTTCCTGCCTTAACAAAAAAAATGATATTAAGGAGAGGAAGGGAAGGATAATAAGGACAGGATAGGGAAGGGATTTGAGCCTCCAGTGGTCTCAGTCTCTATACGAAACATAACTATACAAGTGCCTACCGTTTTTTCAAGCTGATCTATGAGAAGGTGGTACTTCGCTAATAAAGCTGGTCTATTCGTGCAGCAAAGCTAAGCTCTACATCATCTATTTTGCATGAGATAATTAATGTATCGTAGAGTGATATATCTATATATTGAAGTCCATCACAAGCGAGACGATACGACGTCGATACGACTTTTAAGAGTTAAATTCTACGGGCCTGTATCTCACTCACTCGTCATCATCGTATCGTGTCACTGTGATAGGCCGAGAGATCATCTGCGACATCGCGCGTCGGTTTCTCTACCTATCACAAGCGAGATAATACGATGTCGATACGATTTTATGAGTTACAGTAATCCAAGACAGTACCAGTGGTCCGTCAACACAGGCGGAGAGACGCCACACGGCGGGTTTATTTAGTGTGTGCAGGCCAAGACTATCCTGTTCGTTGCCCCGAACGATGGGGTATGCGATTAGGAATTTTTTTTCCCGCCTAAACAAAAAAAAGTCAGCTGGTCTACCACCATAAGCTGTAAAAAACCTTTGGATAGATTGCTTGAAAATAATTTTCAAAAAAAAACATACTCATGATAATAAATCTGCTTCCATAGTAATCTTTCTTTCTCTTAAACGTACATTTCTTTCATAAAACCTTTAATTCCACTCAAAAAATATATCCATGCTCCACCTCGTAGCTTTTTAAGAGAATAATTAAGCGGACGAAGAAAAAAAGGTGCACTTAAATAAGCATCGTTATCTCTAAATGATATAAAATTTAAGATTCTCTTATGGTACCATCAACGTTTTGTAGCTCAATATTTTTTACGTATTCGTGTCGTTGTTTTTGCGAGTTGTTTATGAACCCCGAGCGTTATTTTTTATGAAGTTTAGAAGAATGTTTCTTTCGTGACACGTGATATTGATTCTTCTTTATATCCAAAGTTCTGTATTTTTAAAAACAAATCGATGTTTTTGAAATTCAAAATCACGTTAGAGAATTAAAAATGAGTACTTATTCTATATATAATCGTAATAAATAAAACGATAGAGGACGCTCGCGTACCTATCATGGCAAAACTACCGAATAGACATAAATAATTTTTTTACATTTGATTTCTTAATCAAAAAACTGCCTAGGTAGTGTGAGAGACTACTGATCATGAGGTCTCGGGTTCGATCCCCGGGTCGGGCAGTGTTATTGAGTTTTTTCGTAAAAAATAAATTCTAAGTAGCATCCCGGAGTTTAATCACAATAACACGATGCGATCTCGATACGATTTAGTGAGATACACTCTACCCACGAAATCGAATCGAATACATCCAAATTGATTAAACTAATAAATTTTCTAGTACTAAAAGACATAAAGTACTTCAAACATTTATCTTTAAACACTCACGTACATTAAGCTGTACCATCTCAGTTTTATTGCGAGACTTGGCTAGCAAATAGAGCTATACGAATGTTCTCCGTTGCTGAATATGACTTCAGGTAAAAACATTTTAAGAGGTCTACTTAACGTGGACACATAAAAGTTCAGTAGGGTTTCTTTAAGTGCTAAAACTGACGTTACGTTTGTTCTGACGTTCATACATGAGATCGTAACCAATATAAGGTGTTTTCTGAAGTGTAAACGTCTATAGGTGCGTTGAGCACTTTTTGTGTGAACAAAAATCATGGAACTCATGTCATCGTCACCGAACGCTTTGGTCACGTGACGTATAACGATAACACTATATCTGTTCCTATTAGTATAACTTACTGCGCTGGGTCAGCTGTGAATGAAGAGATTAATAATTTAAATATTCTTTTTTATTTTTTTATGAATGAATGAATAATTTTGATTTACAAGTTTTAATTTAAGATCAAACACTTAATTTGGATATCAAAAAATAACAACTGTTTGTTTATAGTTTTAAGTTTTCACTTCCGCCGGCAGTCCTCATGACTGCTTTGAATTTTTGATGTGAAAACATCTAATGCGGAGGGAGGGCAAAACAGGCTGTTAGCGTGGCGACGTTTATTTAATTATTTTAACGCCATCTGTTGACAAAATATGTAACTAGGAAGCATAACGACAATCAATAAACCAATCAATAAATAGTCATTCATCATTTTATTTCTACAAAATAATATCGATGAAAATCTCTCAGGCATGCAGATTTCCTCTCGATGTTTTCCTTCACCGAGCATGTGATAGTTGTAAACGAAATACTCATATAATTTCAAAAATTCTTGAAAATTCAGAGGAACCTTGGAATGGGGATCGAACTTGATACCACTGTCTTTGCAGTCCTTAGCAGTTCTTACCACTAGGCTGTCACCGGGTTATCCTAACTATTATAAAGCTGTAACAGAGCTGTGTCCGTACATTTAAGATATTTGAGATAAAATTACTGTATTAGGCTATATAGGCGTCTTATTTTTTTTTATTGCGTACGGTGGCAGACGGGCCACGGCCTACCTGATGCTAAATATGGTAACCGTCGCTCATGGACTCAACTATACTAAGAGTATTGTCAAGCCACTGCTCACCATTTCTTTTCACATCTATGCAACGAAAGAATTAACGGCTATCTCCTGCTGCAACCAAAATACACCGATCATGTGCTTCATGGCTGGACACAAAAGATGGTGGTACCAACCCGCTTGGGCCCAGTAGCAAGTAAATACTCTCACTTAGTACCCAGCCCTACCACCAGTAATGCAATGAGTGATAATTGCATACCTCCTTTAGTCGCCTCGTACGATACCCGTGGGAAAGAATGGGGTAGTCACCACACAAAATTTAATGAGTCTGAACAGAACACAATGCTTTTTAGATTTTTTGACTATTTATCAATTTGTCTGTTTGTTCGTTCGCACATCACGCAAAAACTACGGAACGAATTTTAATGCAATTTTTTTTATTTGATGGCTCTTTTAATGAGACTTAAAAACTGGTATACATTTTATACCGCACTATATCGAACCTGAGATATAACTTATAAAGTAGCTTTTGGCTGCGGCAGAGCTGCGGGCAAAGGCTCCCTCAGGAACGGATTGGACTGGCCTGATTTGGACGGAAATCACACTGGCAGATAGCTTATAAGGAGTAACTTACTACCGTTATTTTGGCAAAACAATAGAGGTTCCGCACAAAAAAAATAAAATAATAAATTCCACGCGGACGAACTCGTGGGTAGCAGCTCTTCTTCTTAGTCGGGCACTCTTGTCAGAGTGGTCGTGGTTGCGCAGACGAGGTACACGGAGAGATGTTCGGTGGGTCGCAGACTTTTTCGAGCACAGCCCTCTTAGCAATTTGCTTCCATCTGCCGGTTAGAGGCGTTGCGAGTACACTGGACCATGGTGGACTCAGTAGCTTTTTTAATCAGGTCAGTCCAACCAGTTGGTGATCGGCCCCGTGCCCTCTTGCCTTCCACCTGATCCTGGACCACCAACCTGTGACCAAAGAACTTCAGTATCCGTAATTGCACAGTCGACGAAAGCCGGACTTTAATATAGCTCTTTGAGGATGGAAACATTGGTGCGAAATGCCGTCCATGGGATCTTTAGGAGACGTCTCCAGAACCACATCTCCAATACGTCGAATTTACGGCGATCCTGTAGTCTCAGAGACCAAGTTTCGGCACCATAGAGAAAGATTGGAAAACCTAGGCATTTCATCAATCTGACCTTCGTATTCTTGGTAACTCTTCTGTCCCTCCAAATCTTTCCCAGCCGCTATACTGCCGACCTGGTAATGGCGCATCGCCGCCTGATCTCGTCGCCACATCCTCCTGTGCTGGAGATAGCAGAGCCGAGGTAGATATAGCTCTGTAAAACTTCGCAGTTAGCTATGCTCTGTACATTAGTTCCAATTTGTTCAGCACGGTCCACTAACATCATCTTCGTTTTTTCACGATTGATAGAAAGTCCAAATTTGAGGCTGGTGGTTTCGAGAGGTTCTCCATGTCTTCTCCAGTCTGTGCAAGAAGGGTTGTATCATCAGCGTATCTTAAGTAATTTATCACACGTCCCCCAACCGATATACCTTTATCCCATTCTTCCAAGTCAATGCGCATCATGTACTCCGTGTAGGTGTTGAAAAGTAAGGGCGACAAGATGCATCCTTGTCGCACACTGGCCTCGGTCTTAAAGTTTTCAGAAAGGGTACCATCCACTCGCACCGCGGCAGTGCCGCTTTCATACAGTCTTCTCAAAAGGACTATTATTTCATACAGTCTTCTCAAAAGGACTACGCCCATTTCCGCCAGTATCTTCCAGAGTTGTGCCCATATGACCGTGTTAAATGCTTTGCGAAAGTCTACAAAGCAAATGTAAAGGGTGGAGTTAAACTCTCTGGCCTTCTCAATAATCTGGCGCAATATAAGAATTTGTTCGCGATTGCCTCTTCCCTTCACGAAACCGGCTTGCTCAGGTGCAATCTGTCTTGAGAGGTAGGCCGACAGTCTTGTATTGATTATATAGAGCATCACCTTACTCGCATGTGATATCAAGGATATGAGTCGGTGATTGTTGCACTTCTTGGTGGACCCCTTCTTATGCAGTGGAACAAAAATGGATTGCGACCAGTCGTCAGGCTATATGCCAGTCTCCCATATTTTATTGCAGATGGTAAATAAGACATCGACACCTGATTCTCCTATCGCCTTGAAGACTTCGATTGGGATTTCATCACACCCCATGGCTTTATTGCATTTGAGATACTTAACTGCCGCTCGCACCTCATCCCGCGTAATTTTGGGCTCACGGTCAAATATTGGTGGGGAGAACAAGTGAAGCTTGGGGTACTCTTGCTGGAGAATAGTGATTGGCAGTATTCTTCCCACATATTCACAATGTCCTTGATCTCCGTAACCGTGGTTCCAACGGGGTCCTCAATAGCCCACGTCTTAGGTTTAAAAAATTGGCGTGTAATATATTGCACCTTATCATGGAGGTCCTTGGTTTGATATTTATCAGAATGCTGTTCCAATTCATCACATATCTTCCCCAGGTGGTTATTGCGATCACGTCAGGAAGTAGCGTGTATGATAGCTGACCTGGCATTGAGCTCAGTAATGCTAGCGCCACTAGCTTTGAGTTTCCGACGATCTTCAACCAAGTGCAAGGTGTCTCCCGTCATCCAATGCTGTCGCTTGGCTAAGCTGCTTTTTGGCTGTGATTCCACAACTGCCGCTTCAATATACTTCTTTGCTGCAATCCACATGGTGTTAGAGCAGTCGCTTACATAATCCGCTCGCCATGCGGCATGACTGCCTTCGATCGAGGTGTGTAGAGATTTTGGGTCTTTCACTTCCATTCTTCTAGATGTTTTAATTTGTCTTGGTCTTTGCAGTTTCAGTCGCCAGTTTCCAATAAGCAGTTGATGATCGGAATGACAATCAGCACCGGGTATAGTATGTGAGTTCGTTATTGAGCTTCTCCATCTAGATCTCACTAATATATAATCTATTTGATTGCGATAGTTGCCGTCAGGGGAGGTCCAGGGATACTGGCGTCTAGGATGGTGTTTGAACATCGTGTTCATTATAGCCATGTTGTTGTCCGCAGCGAACTCTACAAGGCGCTCGCCTCTGGGATTACGAACACCATGGCCATAGTTCCCAACAATATTACGAATGCCTGTGTCCATAGTGGTGTTTCCTACCTTGGCGTTAAAGTCTCCAATAATGAGTACTAACTCTCTTTTAGGTATCTTAGCTACCGAAGACTCCAGTTGACAATAGAAGTCTTCTATTTCCTCATCCTTGGCGGAGCTTGTAGGAGCATAGATTTGAATAACGTTGAGTGGGGTCGGTGATGCACTAAGTTTAATGGAGATAATTCTATCATTAATGGGATGGTAACCAAGTACCGAGATTTTCCATAATTTAGGGATCGCAATAGCCACTCCCGAAAAGCTACTCTTATCATTGCCGGAGAAATAGAACGTGTTTTTCTCTGAGCCAAAGTGGCCGCTGTCCTTCCAATGTGTCACGCTAATTCCGGTAATGGTGAGCTTACATCACACAAGCTCTTGTTCTAAAATATGAAGCTTTCCAGCGTCGAGTAGTCCTCGTACATTCCACCGATGCGATGCTCTCTTCTTAAGTTGAAATTTCTATTTCTATTTCCATTAGCATTTTTTCAATAAGATGCCTGGTTGCCCGCATCCTGATGGTCGGTAACCAGCAGGGTAGCAGCAAGTCTATATAAATAAAATGAGCTCTGCCGTTGTCCGCGCGTCACGGAAAAACTACTGGGGGGTTAGAATGTACCTATCTCACTTAATCGTATCGACATCGTATCATGTCATTGTGAATGGTTGAGAGATCACCGTGATTGGCCGAGGGATTCTTGCAACATCACGCGTCGGTTTCTTTACCAATCACAAGCGAGATGATACGATGTCGATAAAATTTAGTCAGATACATTCTAACCCCTCTGGACAGATTTTAATAAAGTTTTCTAACTTTATAACCTACAATATGAGTTTTTTTTCAACATTTGAAGAAACAAAGAGTTTTATAAACACTACCCACCCTCACTAATAAACATTGTTAAAGCTCCGAATAGTTATTCGGCGTTTTGTTCAGTTCTTTCAACGTCAAACTGTCATATTAGTGACAAAGACAAACACTGAATAACTATTCAGAGGTTATACAACGTTTATTAGTAAGGCAGTACGGTGTTCTGTGATGTGTTTTTTTACCGCAAAGAACTAGAGGGAAAGTCATTCTACCTCTGCCTCATGATATTAAACTACCTCTGTGGTGTAGCGGTAGTGTGAGCGACTGCTGATTCGATTCCCGAGTAGGGCAGTGTTTTTGAGTTTTTTCGTAAAAAGGAAAATTCTCACTAGCAGCCCCGAGTTTGGAAATGTGCATGGTAGACGGCAATAGGTTCGCCCCCTATTACGTGGCACTTAAACAAAGCTGGCGAATGTCCGTTTGTAATACACCTCTGCCTACCCCTTCGGGGAATACAGGCGTGATGCTATGTTCTATGTATGCTTATGATATTAATGTAGGCGAAGTTACGGGTATTAATTAGTTAGTGTATAATATTCACGTGAATATTGAAAATTATAACATTATTTTCACAGCAAATACCACAGTATAGTTTCTCGTGGTTATGAACAATAATTTTCAGTACTCGTATACAATTCATAAACATAACTAGAAGTAAACCAAAACCGCTACATTCCGCTCTACTTACACTGAATTCTGTATCAATATGCTCACCAAATTTTGCTTCACTAGATTGAGTCCTAAATAAATATTAGTTTTAATATGAAATAATAGTTATTACTAGCATTAAAATTGTGTTATAACAAAAATTAACTTCTAACTTTCTAAATACAGCCAGCTGATTAATTTCTCCGTTTTTAATTATAACTAGATGCCCCTTAAACTTCGTATCACCTACAATTTATTTTATCAGTGATTATCAATCCTTTTTTTTTGTTTAGGCGGAAAAAAAATTACCTAACCGTACACCCCGTCGTTCGGGGCAACGAAAAGGGTAGTGTGGGGCCCTCACCCACTAAAGAAACTCGTCGTGTACCATCTCTCCGCCCTTATTGGCGGGCCACTGGAACTATGTTACATTCCTTCGGTGGTGTGATTATCAATCCTAATCAATTTGCATTGTCTAATTGTTTCAATTTTTTACACTGGTTTCTGAATTTTTTTTTAACCACCTCTGTTATAGAGGGAACAAAACACAAAATTATTATTATAATTATTCAAATTTATCGAGCAATTTTTGAGTTTTAGCGAGAATAACGAACAAGATAAGATACAACTTTATATCTTATGTTGTTTTGAAGTTTTTATATATTTTTAAACGTTCAAAACACTATATAAAAACATCAAAATATTTATAGGGCTGCGTCATTATTTGGTATGAATCTTAATGGTAAAATTAAGCTTACCTGATCGGAATAATATATAAGAATAATTGATAGATGGCGCCAGCATCCCCCAAGCCAATAAGAATGAATGTGTTGTCGAAATTCACAGTCCCGAGCAATTGTCACAAAGACTGAATTGGCAAAGCATCTGGGACGGTATTCCAGGAGATGCAGGTTCAAATCCTGCTCGTGACTATTATTTTCGATTTCATATTTTCGCATTTTGTGTTAATATTATTTTGTCTTCAGAATATAGTAATAAGATAAATCTTGTTCCTAATTCTATTTTATTGCAAATACAATACGGAAGTGAGTTTGTTTGTTAAGCTATCCCATCATCATTGAATTTTGCATGCATATAGTTTGAAGCCCAGAAAAGTACAGTAATTATAGTGCTAGGCGAACAAAATACAGAGAGATAAACAAAAATTCCAAAAATGATTGCTCGCACATCGCAAACGCAGATCATGAGGTCTCGGGTTCGAATCCCGGGTCAAGCCAACAAAAAGTTATCGGGTTTACTGCCAAGAGATGCAAGAGTTAGGTAGTTGTCAAAATTTCACAGACCCCTCACCCCTCATATTACAATTTGCTGCTTATCTCATAAGAATATTATTCTACTTACTTATCATCACGCCATCTCCTTTTCGAGGTAAGCAGAGAGAACAGAATACCAAGAGGCTCTATTCTTGCGTACATCTCTCGCTTTCTCACCATTCATAATACTCTTCATACACGCTCGCCGGTTTTGCAGACACCTGACTCCACCTTCCTTCAATACATGACCGATTTGGTCTATGTAGGTGAGTCTCGGTCTGCCCTGTACCTAAATCCTTCCACTTTCGCTTTGTGTATTTTATTAACTAATCGGTCGTCCGGCATTCTTTCCACATGTTCGAACCAGAATATTATACTGTTATGACTTTACTACAATATAGATAAGTAGATATGTTTACTATAAGTGTACGGAACATTAAATTCAAATCCACGAAAATTAATCGCCTATATGCTAATATGGGTTAACATAAAGTTTGGGTGTGTGTTCAATAACACCAGACGTCTAGACACGTTTATGTCTGTACTTACAAACTGTCCGCCGTTTAAATAATAGCTGCCCAGCAGTTTTAAAGAGGTTCTTGGCTACCTAAGAACAGTAGTTACGCGAGGTTTTGAAAATATTTTCACAGATGCTAGTCTTGGGAAATACCACCTTCTCACCTTTACCGCTGTTAGACAGCCGAATCATTAAACAGTTACTTCGGCTAACTAAGCAGCAACTGCGGATAGTCACGGCAGCTACCACTGGTCACGGATCCTTTAACAAACATTTATTTGTCTTAGGAATCACAGACAGCCCACTTTGCAGAGCGTGCCTGCAAGAGGAGGAGACGGCGGTCCATGTGTTGCAGCACTGCTCGGAGGTCGCCACATACAGGACCAAATTCTTCGGAAGCTCAAGTTCTCTCCGAGAGATCACCAGCAACATCAAGGGGCTGCTGGCGTTCTTCCGTGAGCTGGAGTGGATTGAGTGAAGGAGTCATACCCACTCACACGCAAAACACGCGCTCAGACGTGACTATACCACCTTCGCAGAAGTTCAGCGTGAAACAACGGTAGGTAATCCGGTAGGATTGTGTTTCGTATAGCAATGAGATTGCCTTCACTATCCTCCATCCTCTTCTTATTATTCTACATATTTTGTCTTCGTTATCTTTCCTCTCCACCTCGTATAGCTTTCCTTGAAGGTGGCGGCGCGCAAATAATGCCTTTGGTGTTACTAGTGTCTATTAGCTACGGTAACCGCTTAATATCAGGTAGGCCGTAAGCTTTTTTGCCACCCACGTAGCATAAAAAATACTCACTATTGCACGTCTCATAAGCGAAGCGTTGAGGTGGGTACTACTCTCGTTACACAAAGAACAACTGAATTTTCTAACTTAAAATGGCTCTATTTATCATATATTGCACTTGTAAAATAATATATACACACACATATCAAGAAAAAACACTATTTTTAACACTCATGATATTTTTGATGTCATTTTTGTTATTTAAACTAGTTAAAAAACTGTTTAAAAAGTTTTGTCTTGGCTGTCCGTTTGTTGTAGGTAATGTATGTTAACACGATAACATATATATGATAAATAGAGACATTTTAAGTTTGAAAAATCAGTTGTTCTATGTAAAACGAGAATAGTACCCGCCTCAACGCTTCGCTTATGAGGCGTGCAAAAGTCATTGGCTCATTTGTTTCCGTACGGTCGAAAAACACGTGTGTTCGGATTTTTGCGGAATATTGCAACGTTGTGGTGCTGAGAGTCCTGCCATATCGCATGGTTGTGTCGCGTTGGTGAGATTTTTTATTATTATCGTGCATGCTACTCTGATATTATCACATTCTCCTCTATCTGTGAGAGTGCGGATTGGCAATCTTATTTTTTGTGTGTCCAAAGATAACCGGGATTGACAACCCGTGGGTGAATGGTGAACTCTCCTCCTAAAATATCCATATAATAATAACAATGGACTTCCGCCAAGTGTCGCCTCATTCAATCAATTATATCTGATGAATGTTAAATCATAATCGCCTATCCAAAAGTTGACTGTCTGACGTCCCATTAATTGGCTCCACAGATGGCAGAGTAGTCCAGATATAGTCCTCCCGTGCCAAGTGCTGTGGGTTTGATCTAATTTTTAGTTATAGTAGATACCAGCATTAGCCCGCAGCTTCGCTTCAGCCAAAATCAGGTTTTGTTTTTAGGTTATATCTCAGGTCCCCGACGTAGTAACGAGATAAAACGTATACCTCTTTTTAAATATAATCAAGAGCTATCAAGGTAATAAAAATAGTTTAGTTGTAACAAACAGACAAACAGGCAGAAATTCTAAAAAAATGGCACCGCACACCTCGTCGTTCAGGACACCGAACAGAGTAGTGTGAGTTTCACCCACTAAATAAACCCACTATGTGCCGTCTCTCCACCTGCATTGGCAGAACTCTCGAAATGTATGATATTACTTCAGTGATGCGCCTAAATAGTCTAATATTATTTTGTTTCTCAAATACCTTCTATTCATAGCTCTGTTAGAGCTTTATAATAATAAATTAATTTTTACAGCGCAAACAAACAAGAATGTTAATTATCCTCATATTTTGGAGATTGATGTCCAGATTTACAGTAAATAAAAAAGTACTTAATATAATTTAAGGCTTCACTCGGAAAGTAGATAATTCAGGCGGCACTCAATCAAACTTATTTGATTAGTTTACAAAATTAAACGACGATTTTATAGAACAAATTATTTGTGAAAATGTGGATAAAGAGAATTTTACTGCGAGCGGCACTCGAAACTGCGTCCCTTCCAATCCGGAGCAGTGCTCTAGCTAGACCACTAAGCCATCGCAGAAGAAGATTTTATAACTTTTTCGGTATATCTTTCTAAATCAATTATATTATGGTCATCACAGAATCTTTGGCAAGACTGTGGGACTGACACTTTGGGGTTCGATGCATAGATTCTTCCCTTTTTTGTTAAAGCGGGAAAAAATGTCCCTCACCGTACAGCCCGTCATTCGAGGCAACGAACAGGGTACTATGGGGCCCTCACCCACTAAATAAACCCGCGGGTGTGCCATCTCTCCGCATGTATTGACGGACCACTGGAACTGTGTGATATTACATTATTTTTTTATTGCATGTAGTGGCAGACGAGCCACGGCCCATCTGATGGTAAATGGTAAACGTCGCTCATGAACTAAACTATACCGAGAGCATTATCAAGCCGCTGCTCACCATTTCATTTCACAGATATGAAATGAAAGAATAAACGGCTATCTCCGGTCACACGGGAGATGGTAGTACCAACCCGCTCGGACCCGATACCAAGTGAGTACTCCCACTTGGCACCCAGCCCTACCACCAGTCATGCAATGGATGATAATTGCTAACTTCCCTTAGTCGCCTCATACGGCACCCATGGGAAAAATGGGGTGGTGACACTTGTATTCTTAGTCCGTCACCACACGGACAATACTGCTTCAGTGATAAACAGATTCGTCCCTGCATTTAGGGAAGCATAGAGATTCTTCGTTAAATGTCACATCCCGTAGACATGAAGATATTTCAATTAAGTATATTAATTTGTTCGTAAATTAATTTTCGACTAAGTATGCCTAAGCCTTTAAGCTTGTTATACAAATATAAAGCTAGCAATAACAAAACTATAGTATCAAAGTTACATTAATTTTGAACGTATTAACTCCGCTTCTGTAGGTTTACATAATATTTTTACATATCATCACGGCTGTATTCCCCGAAGGGGTACGCAGAGATGTATTACAAACCCACGATTCGCCAGCTCAAGTCTCACATAATAGGGGGCGAGCCTATTGACGTCTACCGGGCACATTTCCAAACTCCGGACTGTTACTGAGAATTTTTTTTTACGAAAAATCTCAATCACACTGCCCGACCCGGGGATCGAACCCGAGACCTCATGATCAGCAGTCGCTTACGGTAGTGTAAGCGTCTACAGAAGCAGTCAACGGTAGGAGTACCGACCATTATTTCACATTGATCTTCCGTAAGATCCCCAGATCGAATCATTCATGCTGAGACAAGCCAAGTTCTGATACTAAATAACAATTGGTTTAATCACTTTCCAAAATAATAGTAGTCTTAGTTACTCGTTATAATATCAGCTTCTTCCTCTGAAAGTCCTGTCCAAATCGGTACAGACGTTCCCGAGATTAGCTGTAACGAACAGTCAGACAGACAAACTTTAAAAATTTGTATTTTGTTATAAGTATATACCTACCCATTAATTATCTCTAAGTAAAAAAAATCTATCCCACTGAATACGTTTATTTTTAGCAGATACAAAGTATTACACTTTTTTGGGTTCTTTGATCAGTTTTTAAGTCTAATTAAGAACTATCAAATAAAAGTAAAAGTTGCATCAAAATTTGTTCAGTAGATTTCAGTGACGCGAGAACGAATATGCAGCCAAACAGAAAAAAGAATGTTTTGTTTTTAGACACGTCCTCCTGGATATCTTAAATGTACAGACACAGCTCTGTTACAGCTTCATAATAGTTATTAGGAAGAGAAACGAGTCGAACGTTTCACGATTAATGTTCGAGTGATGTAACTTAACGATGTCTATAACGCTGTAGCTACGGATAGTACTTAAAGTTGAGATACTCAGCATTTATGACAATTGTTAAAATTTAATAGCGTTTAATAGCGCTCTAGTTATCGGTGTAGTTTTGAACTCTTTGGGTCTGAAATTAAAACATTATAGCAGGTTGTTAAACAATCAACAACCTTTAGTCATAAACATAAAATCTGCTATAGATATGAAAATCAATTGCCATGCAAAAAATCGAAAACCGATGAAGTGATTTTGTTTTTCTTTTTTAATTTGAGTGGATCCATGAATGATTTCATTATTTTTATTTTTATTTTTTGTTAATTTTTTTTTATTTGTGTGGATCCATGTATGCCGTGTGGGGCCGGCTTTAGAATTGTCCCACCCCTCTCCACCCATGGGGTTCGTAAGAGCCAATTGAGGGAATGCCGGGGGAGTGGGCAGCAGCACTCCTTCGAGTATTAACAGCATCCACTGCGAAACAGTGTTAACAGCATCCACTAGAAATAAGTAAAACTATTATTTAGAGTTTTTATATATATTTTTAACATTTGACATGCTTATCACTATACATTAAACACAAAGTGTGTTATTTTCGATTTCACATTTTTCACTTTGTGTTAAATGTATTGTGCTTAGCATGTCAAATGCTAAAAATATATATAAAAATATCTAAATAGTTTTATGATAGTTAGGATACAATTTGTTTTGCATCTAACAAGAAGAGTTAGTCTAAATTCGAAATCGAATCGTGAGTGTGTAATACACCTCTGCCTACCCCTTCGGGGAATACAAGCGTGATGCTATGTTTGTTTGTTTATGTTTCGGATATTGCTACACCATGTTAAGTGATCGCGACACGAGGCTAAATCGCTATATGCACTAGCGTTGTTTAATATCCAGATATTTTTATATATATTTTTAGCATTTTACATGCTTAGCACTATACATTAAACACAAAGTGAAAAATGTGAAATCGAAAATAACAGTCTCGAGCAGGATTTGAACCTGCATCTCCTGGATACCGTCCAGATACCTTTCCTATTCAGCCATCGTGACAACTGCTCTCGACTGCTAATCTCGATAACATATTCATACTTAACGTCCTGGGTGACGCCTGCTATATAGATGATAAAATTTTCGATTTCACATTTTCCACTTTGTGTTTGAAGTAAAACTATTATTAACTATAAAGTGAGGTTATATCCTGACTGGTTATGAAGCGTGAAGTTAGCCTTGATCCAAGTATTACTAACTTAAATTACTCTAATTAAGATCTTGTCAGGTTTCTGTGGATAATTAACGTGAACAATAATGCTTTGGTATTTTTGGCGAGTGAAGCCTTTGAGATTTCTAGTTTTGCGAAAGCTATTTCCTGATATTTAATTGAATTTAGAGCTTGTTAGTGAAATTATAATCATCTCTGCAAATTATAGTTTCGTATTATAAAATTTCTAATTAAATTTAGTATTTTATTTATCATCTTTTTCTGGGTCGCATTAATCTGGATTTATCTGTCTCTATATTTACATTTGTATTAGTAGGATAAAATTTTAACTAAATTAAACTATATACACCTTAAAGAAAAACATAAAATTTAGTCATTTGAAAGCCATATGACGGGCCTCGTGGCGTAGTCGGTAGTGTAACCGACATCCGTGCACGAGGTCGTGGGTTCGATTCCCACTCAGGACAATTATTTGTGTGATCTGTGTTCAAGATATTTGTATTGCGTCTGGGTGTTTTCTATATATTATATGTATGTTATTACAAAAAAAAAGTAGTATATGTATTATATCCGTAATCTGGTACCCATAGCACAAGCGTTAAGCTTAGTTTGGGACCAGAGGACGTTGTGTGAAAAATGTCCGTGAATATTTATTTTATTTATTATGGTGTCGTAATTATTTTTTTTTCTATTTTCGTGTTTTACCGGCCCCATTCACGGCAGGCTCTACTACTAGAAGTTTTTAATGTCAGGCTATAATTTAATCTCTATCCTTAATCTTATTTAAAAATAACTATAAATAACAAAATTTAAGAGCCTACGCAATTACATCATTTTGGAAAAGAGCTAATACTCTTACATTGCTGGACCGATATTAACGAAATATAACCAAGAACCACCGCAAGGAAACTGGCTTTCAAATAAAAAAAACCGCATCGAAATCGGTCCATCCGAAAGCTACGATGCCTCCCGTCGTTCCGGGCAACGAGCAGAGTAGTATAGGGTTCTCACCCACTAAATAAACCCGCCATGTGCCGTCTCCTGTATTGGCGGCCCACTGGAACTATGTGTACCACTTCAGTGGGCCGCCGGCGGCCTTCGCGGGAGGCCTTGCGGGTGGTAGACATTCCCCGGTCCATCCACCCGCAGCCTCAGCTAGGGCGGCATCAGGCGCAAGTACTGGCGTATACGCCGCCCCGGTCGCTGGCGGCGGCTCGGGTCAGCGGAAGGCTCAGCCTCCCTGGCCCTCTCCGCTTCCTTCTGCAAGATGAACTCCTCGCAGAAGGCAGCGACCGCGGCCCAATTCCTGTCGCTGCCAAGCATCGCTCTAACGACGCTCGGCAGCGAAAGTTCCCCTCCTATTGCCTACGCCTATATAGCCTAATACAGTCATTTTTTCTCAAATATTTTAAATGTACAGACACAACTCTGTTACAGCTTTATAATAGTTAGGTTTTATAACAATTAATAAGAGCAGGACTTAATTGGACTGTGTCTAGCCAGTATGGACCTCCATACTAACGTTATGATCATAACATACATTGATATACACGAATATTGTTAGACACGAAGTTATCTCCTTCGGCAACATAACTAGATTATGTAAACAAAACACTAATGCGTTTAATTCTACCCAAGACTGGAACATCACAGCTCAATATTGACACTGACTAAGGAAAATTAAAGCGCTCTTGTTGAGGAACAGCCAATTTATACCTACTTTAGGGCTGGCAGGGAATTGATAAAAAAAATATATAACGGTTATAATTTTTAAAGAGAAGACTTCTTCAGGCGCGTTGAGTACTTTTTGGGTGAACAAAAATCATGGAACTCGACACATTTCTTGTTCAAACATTATTATATGGAAGCGAGAGTTGGGTATGCAAAAAGGAGCATGAGAGTAAAATCAATGCAGTCGAAATGCGATCTCTGCGGAAAATCTGTGGAGTTAGGCTAACTGAATGCATTCATAACGACGACGTAAGAGAGCGAGTAGGTAAGAAATTAACGGTCTTATGGTCGCATGAAGCAAGTGTTTCCCGTTTTTTATTTCCGCTTCGCCTCGCTTTTTTGTCCCAATGTACCTTTCCTTGGAGTTAGCGAAGAGGAAATAGTGGCTATAGAATTCCTAGCGTCTATATGCTACGGCCACCCTCTTAATTTAAATAAATCTCCAGTTTAATACAAGGCCTTATTCAGTAAAGTTTATAGGGATTAATGGATTATCTCAGAGGCTTGTTAAGCTTTACTCTTCTGACATTAAACTGACACGACTGCTAACGAGTCGATCGTGGGTGTGTGGCTCGATAGCGGCGTATTTAAACGTGTTTTAGTAAAACCTCGAAGTAACGAGTGCTCATTTATGGTTTTGTATCATCACCTCTCATGCAGAGACATCTTTCTCGTGTACAGGAGAAATCTTAATGCATGTACCATAAAGATCGTTGGCGATTCTAACTTTGATTTATTACTACCTTTTGTCCGCGTCTACGCCGAAGCCAAAAGCTAGTTTTTAGGCTGTATCTCAGATTCTCGATAGAGTAGCGAGATAAATTGTTTACCAGTTTTTAAGTTTAATCAAGAGCTACCGAATAAAAAAACTTGCATCAAAATCATTTGAATAGTTTTTTCGTGATGCGCGAACAAACAAACAGATAAACAGACGAAAATATAAACGACAAAAAATCTAAAAAAAATCGTTGTTTTTTAATCTATATTTTTTTTTGCATTTGACATGCTCCACTACTTTTTAAGTACTTACAAATTATTTGTGAATAAGGAATATTAGATTTTTAGTATAAGCGGGGAATCGAACCCGCGTCTTTTCCAATCGTACCTATTCTTTCGATCATCCCAATCTCCTTATCACATTTGTCTTTACGACCAACGCTACGATAGCTCAGTGGCTTAGAGCACTTGCCCGGATTTGAAAAGACGCGGGTTCGATTCCCGCTCGTACTAAAAATCTCTTTTTCCTTATTCACAAATAATTTGTAAGTACTTAAAAATCGTTGTGTGTTTAGACACGCCTATATAGGCTAATAAAGTTATTTTTTCTCAAACATATTAAATGTACAGACACAGTTCTGATACAGCTTTATAATAGTAGAGAAGTACAGAAGGAGTTATAATCGAATATAAACTGTCCTACCTAAAACAATTAGGTATTCTAAACAACAATAAACAATACAATTACATATTCACAATTAGGATAAAGTGCCTCAGTGCGATAGTGCATGTGACTGATCATGAAGGCTCAAGTTCGATTCCCACAAAAAGTTATTGAGATGTTCCGTCAAGGGATTTTGAATAGCAGCCCAGAGTTACGAAGTGTTTCACCTCAGTAAGCACGTAATGTCGTGGTTCCTGGGCCTGATCTGGCTCCAGTCGTGTTGGAATGCCGTCCCTCGACTATGAGAGTAAGGAAACAGAGAGTGCACTTTTGTTAGCACATACGTGCACTATTATATCTGTTACGTATATGGCCAGTGTCTATTTACACTGTCCACCGTGATCAAAATTACGATAATTAGATCGATATTATATGTCTAAGTGTAATTGAAATAGAGATAAGAGTAAATGAGAAAAATAGAGTGATGAGAACGTTGGGCATCTGGACAGTATCCAGGAAATGCAGGTTCGAATCCTGCTCGTGACTGTTATTTTCGATTTCACATTTTTCACTTTGTGTTTAATGTATAGTGCTAAGTATGTCAAAATATAAAAATATCTAAATAAGTACTACTATATTGGTCTATAGAAGTAGTTCCCACGAAATAAGGTATAGCGCTGATTTTAGTGTACCACAGTATCATCTAATCGAGCGTAAATATTCAATAATTTGTTGTTTATTTAATAACAATTAAACCACATCGAATCAGACTGTGAAAAATTATAGGGTTCTATTCCTAGTTATACTGAAGCGTAAGAGAAGAAGAAAGACTCGATTAGTAAAGTACTTACTTCGGTCGTTATCATGTTAACAGACATACAGGATCCGCACATACAGACACACGGACATCCGAGACAGAACTTTTCTAAACAGTTTTTTAACTAGTTTAAATAACAAAAATGGCATCAAACATATCATGAGTGTTAAAAATTGTATTTTTTTCTTTATATATGTGTCTATATATTATTTTACAAGTGCAATATATATTATGATAAATAGAGATATTTTAAGTTTGAAAACGTTTTATCAAAATCAGTACAGTTATGTTTGCGTAATGCGCAAATAAAGATACAGACAGACAGAAAAAATCTAATAATTGTTGTTTTGGCTGCTATTGCTCTACTAAAGACCCCCATAAAATTTTTTCATCAATATCTGCAATGTACAGACATCGAGCTTGTTATAATTTTCTTGTATTTTATATAGATTTCTTATACTTCCTGAAACACGGTAAATTTCTGGTTTCTGCTCGATTATAAAAAAAAAAAAAAATATCTTTACTACAAAAAAGTACGAAATCACAGCGCTAAGTATGACACTACAACCTCACAAAAATATATTCCATTTAACTTTTCCGCCCAAGAAATAACAGGCGAAATTATGCAGGCAATTTTACTTGAACGAAAGTATTACTTTTTTAATGAAAAGAAATGATATTCTGTTTGTGATATTCATGAAAGTAATATTACTTATTGCTTCCATATTCATGGTTTTTCTATACCTACTTTTAGAATAATGTTAATAAATTTCATTTCGTAAGGTTTATTTTACCAGTAATCTATACAAATATGTAAATACAATTGGATTGTCTGTTTGTAACGTCTAAATAACAGCTTTTTACTTAATTCATATGATAGTATCTACCTATAACAAAATAGCATTTTTTTAAGTTTTTTTCTGCCTGTGAAAGGAAATAATGAACAGTGGCTTGGCAGTATTATTAGTAGTGCTTAGGACGGATCCGTCTAAAATCGAATTTATACAAAAGTATACCATGAATAATCTATTCCACAATTTTATTATCCAGATAATCAACAGTCGTTTTTCCACACAATCCCACTTATAACTATTACTTGTATTGGTATGCGCGAATAGCGAAGTGAATATACCCCCAAAAAGAAGTTGTTCTACAAACGGGACGGTTAATAGCTTAGTGAGTTAAGCTATCCACCGTCCCGTTTGTCTCAACTCTTATTTGTAGTTTGTAGTATTATAGTGTGGGAAAGTAGTTTTCCCTGTATAGTTTAAAAGTTTGTAAGTATTACTTGGTGGTTCGGTTTGGTTAACGTGGTTTTATTTACAAGAGTAACTATACCAGGAATAATATATTCCACAATTTTTTCTCTAGACAATCTACAGTAGTTTTACCACACAATCCGACGTATGTCGCCGTAGTAGCTATGCGCGAATAGCGAAGTGAATGTAATACCCGGCAAAAAGAAGTTGTTCTACAAACGGGACGATCTCATCTCAACTCTTATTTGTTGTATTATAGTGTGGAAAATTAGTTGCCAATGTATCGTTTAAATGTTTCGAAGTATTGCTTGGTGGTTCGATTTGGTTAGCGTGATTTTATTTTTAGGTTTGCGTTTTTTTTAATTATGCGTAAACGTCGAAATCATGATCATCATAGTATTAAATACTGAAATGTATTCTCTCTTTTAGCCACCTCGACTGTCTAGGTATTACTTCCTTATCACTATAACAATCTTAAATCAAATCGTTTAAATGCAATGTTGCATTTTATTTTTTTGAACACAATAATTCCTTGATTAAAATGACATTATAAAAAAGTTTACGCCATTTTTTATTCTTGGATTAGCTCCTTATTCGATGCTTGTCGGTGGTATAGTGAGTATTCCCGAATAGGCTCGCTATTCCTAGAATTGTTGTTGGTTAAACGTAAAATTGATTTCATCCATCCATCTATCCATCAATCAGCCTTTCATCGTCCACTGCTGGACATAGGCCTCCCCAAGAGAACGCCACGACGAGCGGTCCCGTCATGTGGGATAAAGCCGTAATCGCCACGCTTGGCAGGCGGGTGGCGATCGCAGTGGATGTTGTTAATACTCGAGGGAGTGCTGCTGTCCACTCCTGGAGGGCTGGGACAATTCTAAAGCAGGCCCCACACGGCAAAATTGATTTATTCTCGAGTAAGTAGTTATTCCAGGAATAAAATTTATTCTTGTTTGGGCTAATCCGCCCTTAGTTGACTCAGCCTCTGGTGAGCCATGGTTCATTTACTAATATTAGTAATACAAAAACAAAATCTATTTGTTCTCTTGTATTTATTAGAAAACGTAAGTATTTAAATGGCTTTAAACGCGAACAAACTAACACAACAAACAAGTAAAAAGAGTATGTAAGCGAAACTAAAATAAACGTAATTTTACGAGTATGCTGTTCTTGAATAAACTACCGTATATTTATATAGAACGAATGAGTGAGCAAATGTTTTGGTAGACTTGAGCTATATTTACTTATACTACATTTACGTACCAGCATGTCCACCTTAATTACGCATAACCTATATAAATTAAGTAATTGAGGTTTGCCGTTAGACGCGCATCATTGAAAACAAATACTGCATATATTTTAATAACTTTGTTGTGTCCCAGAAAACTGGCTGGTTCCAGTGGGGTAGCGATTTCTATTTGGATATTATTTGTGACGCAGAGTTGATATATTTATATTCTGTAATTCACGTGGATGAAGCTACTGGGAGAATCCAGTGACATATTTATAACCTACTTTTTTGTTTCAAAAAATATCACATTATCGAGGTGTTCAGTGTTTCACGAAAGTTTAGCTAACTTTTTACGGATCATAAAATGTGGTAGTTTAAGGTTTGTAGAAGATAAAAATACTTTGGAAAATCCAAAAGTACACGCCTCATAATCTTCATTTTTCACAATAAATTGATTATTTGATAACTAACTAATAATTTATTGGTCTTACTAAGTAGTTTTCAATAAAGCACATAGATAGCGCTAATTTCAAAAAGTACCTTCTCATGTCTTATACGCCATCTAGCGCAAATTTTAAGAAGTACTTCTATATTGGTCTATAGAAATAGTTCTCACGAAATAAGGATAGCACTGGTTTTAGTGTCACGTGGAGCGTAAATATTCACTATTTTTTTGTTTATTTAATAACAATTAAACCACATTGAATCAGACCGTGAAAAGGGATAAGGCTCTATTCGTAGTTATACTGTATCATAAAAGAAAAAGAAAGACTCGATTAGTAAAGTATTTCGGTCATTATCGTGTTAACATACATTACCTACAACACACGGATGTCCAAGACAGAACTTTTTTAAACAGTTTATTAACTAGTTTAAATAATAAAAATGGCATCAAAAATATCATGAGTGTTAAAAATAGTGTTTTTTCTTGATATGTGGGTGTATATATTATTTTAGTGTTTACAATATATGATAAACAGAGACATTTTAAGTTTGAAAAATCAGTTGTTCTGCGTGAAACGAGAGTAATACACACCTCAACGCTTCGCTTATGAGGCGCGCGGTAGGATCATGTGTATACATGTGTATACTATAACACTAATATCATTACCCATTTTTTTCCACGGGGCTGTTCATAAATCACGTCACGTAAACTACGGCTTTTTTATTACAATGGCCTCCCCCGATATTCTAAAACAGCGTTACAGTTTTTAAATATTACGTCACAAAAGCTGAATTTTCCTATATACCTTGTACATTATTCATTGAGGTTAAAAAAAATTTAAATGAGCTGCGAATCTCACATTTCTTTATTCTCCCCTCGTCACTATTTGTCACAGCAAATATTACCACCTCGCCACCTTGTATTTTAGAATAGCCCGTTTTTAAAGACGGGATAAAATGTACCTAATCACACACCCTGTCGTTCGGGACAACAAACTGGGTAGTAGTGGGTAGTACCCAGAAAATAAGCCCGTCGTGTGCTGCTTGTATTGGTGGACCACTGGAACTGGTAGACGTTACTTCAGGTATCCCTACCGGTATATCAAGACTCGACATTACTTTGTGACTCGACTAAGAAAGTAAAATTATTTTAGATAATTTTTGATATATCTTTTTTAGCAATTGACATGCTCCGCCACTTTTTAAAGTACAAATTATTTGTGAATAAGGAAAAGAGATTTTTTGTACGTGCGGGAATCGAACCCGCGTCTTTTCCAATCCGGGGAAGCGCTCTAAGCCATTGAGCTATCGTACAAATCTTTCGCTGATCCCAGTCTCCCTACCACACCCGTATTTACGACCAACGCCATCTATAGGAATGCATTTGCATGCATTAAACCAATATAGTAAGTTGAATTTTGCAATTAAAATTCATACTATTTGATGGCGCGATTTTTTAAACATTTTTGATTTATATTTTTTAACATTTGACATGCACCGCCACTTTTTAAAGTACAAATTATTTGTTAATAAGAAAAAAGATATTTTTTGTACGAGCGGGAACCGAACCCGCGTCTAAACCAATTTAGTAGTGGTTTAATTGACATAGACATTGACCTTTTTTTTTTGTTTAGGCGGGAAAAAATGTACCTAACCGCACACCCCGTCGTTCGGGAAAAGAAACCCGCCGTGTGCCGTCTCTCCGCCTTTATTGGCGGGCCACTGGAACTATGTTACATTCCTTTGTTGGTCCGCCGGCGGCTTAGTCTTTCGGGTACCCTCTACTGAGCGACGCACCCGCACACGGAGCGTCGCACCTTCGCGGGAGGCCTTGCGGGTGGCGGACATTACCCGGTCCATCCACCCCCAGCCTCAGCTAGGGTGGCATTAGGCGCAAATACTCACGCTTGCGCCGCGCCAGTCGCTGGCGGCGGTTCGGGTCTGCGGAAGGATCAGCCTCCCTGGCCCTCTCCGCCGCTTCCTTCCGCGAGATGACCTCGTCGCAGAAGGCAACGACCGCGGCCCGATTCCTGTCGCTGCCAAGCATCGCTCTAACGACGCTCGGCAGCGAGAGGTATTGCCCTATTGCCGCGACGAGTTCACGGCGCTGCCCGCCCCAAGCCGGGCACGACTCGAGCGTGTGCTGTGTGCAGCCGCAATGGTGACAGCCCGGAGTCGCTTCCCTCCTTGCGACTATGTGCGGATATCTGCCGAAGCAACCGTGCCCCGACAACACCTGCACCAGTCGGAAGGTAAGGACTCGTGCCGTCACCCTGCCCACTCCTCCAGCACAGGCTGGAGCGCCCCTATGATCCAGAAACCGGCTCGAGGCACTTCCAGCCGCGTCCTCCATCTGGCCATGGCAGCTCGGTGGGCATCGCCCTGCCACCTGGCCACCTCCCTGGGTGGGGGACGACCACCCACCTCTCACTCTTGCGACGCCCGCCGATACACTTCGGCGAGCACCTCCACCTCCAAGTCCTACGAGGGGGTTCCGGCCAACGCGCAGGCCGCTTCCGTCGACACTGTGCGGTATCCGCGTATGAGCCTGGACACGACAACTCTTTGTAGTCTCCAAAGAAGAGCCCTGTTTGGCGCGTCCAGGCACTCCGCCCACACAGGTGCACATAGACATTGACCTAATAAAAATCGACGTCGGGTCTAGTACAAAATTCACTAAAAAAGTGTCTCTAATCAATCTATAGGTAAATGTTGGTAAGTACATTATATTAATACATACAAACTTCAATATTCCAATTTGAAACCTTGAACCATTATAATAGTGTTGAGTTTTCTTTGCAGACTGGCGCGTGATTATATCTCTTTTGGCGTTTTGTATCTCTTTTGGTTCGGACACCTTTGAGCGCCGACACGAGGTCCCTTTGTTGGTGTACGGATACCAAATTTTGTAGTTACACAGATCTTATCAATAACAATATTTTAACTAGACTTCGATACTCAATTTTATTAAATTTGTGTTCCTAAAGTCTTAGTTTTTGAAGTTATACTTCTTTTGGCGCGTTAGGGAAAAAAATATGAGAACATTTACGATGCGCGCGCACACCGTCGCGAAAAACCGATACCCTGAAGTTAGACACCCTGAAGTTAGCCTTAGTCAACATTTTAGTTTTTTGTTATATTTAAATAAAGAATAATAAGAAGTATAACTTCTAACGCGTGTAAAAACAATTGTGTGTACTTATGTACACACAATTGTTTTTTTCTTTTTTTTAATAAATCCAATAAAGCTTAATAGTATCCACGAAAAGTAATTTCAGCGCACCAAAATAAATTATAGCAAGCGGAAATGGTGCCACATAGCAACCATCCATCATAGCTGCTCATCCAACAGGAAAAAATGCCTTATACGATTTTTCACGAAATAACTGCGAACAAAAATCTTAAACATGTAATCTTTACTTAATGTAAAAGTGAGTTTGTTTATTGCTACTTTTAGAAGCTATAACTAACTGTTTTTTGTTTTTTTTTTGTTTTGGCGGGGAAAATGTACCTAACCGCACACCCCGTCGTTTGGCACAACGAACAGGGTAGTGTGGGCCCGCACCCACTAAAGAAACCCGCCGTGTGCCGTCTCTTCGCCTGTGTTGACGGACCACTGGTACTGTGTTGGATTACTTAAGTAGCCCGTCGGCGGCTTACCCTTTCGGGTACCCTCTACTGAGCGACGCATCCGCAGACGGAGCGTCGCACCTTCGCGGGAGGCCTTGCGGGTGGCGGGCGTTCCCCCGTCCATCCACCCGCAGCCTCAGCTAGGGTGGCATGAGGTGCAAGTGCTCGCGCCTGCGCCGCCCCAGTCGCTGGAGGCCGTTCGGGTCAGCGGAAGAATCCTCCTCCCTGACCCTCTCGGAAACGAGGTAATCTCCTCGCAGAAGGCAACAACCGCGGCCCAATTCCTGTCGCTGCCGAGCATCGCTCTGACGACACTTCCATACTTGCGACTATATGCAGATATCTGCCGAAGCAACCATGCCCCGACAGCACCTTACGGACACAAAGTACACCCAGACTCAGAACAACCATTTGTGGATCACCAAGGAGTTGTCCTGTGGGAATCGAACCCACAACACTAGGACGGGAGGCCGGTATCTAAACCACTCCGTCATCTGTGAAATTACAAACTAAGTCTCACTAAAAACCAAAAGTTAGTGGATTTTCTACTATCCTGACGTTTCGAATACTCTACAGCATATACATAGTCACTGTTGAACTTATAATAAGAGTATACTCTGCTAATAGGCGGGGATATAATTCACACACTTTAACTTTATTAATAGATTCGCGACTTGTGACCTTATTCAAGATATGAAGAGTGCACAAGATTTGAAGTGCGAGGCGGACAGTAAAGAATAAGATTACGAGACGTTATCAACTATGAAGGTATTATTTCTAACTCAACTTCTCTCATAGTCTCACGCCTGTATCCCCTAAGGGATAGGCAGAGGTGTATTTTACACACCCACGGTTCGCCAACTATGTTTAAGTCGAGCCTATTGCCGTCTGCCGGGCACATTTCCAAACTCCAAGCTGCTTCTGAGGATTTTTCTTTATATGAAAAATCTCAATAACTTTGCCTGACCTGAGGATCGAGCCCGAGACCTCATGATCAAGAGAGTGTTGTAAACAGTCTCTTGTACTATTTTCAAGAATACAAAACGAGAAACACGTTATTTTCCGTGAACTCTTGTGACCCCACTAAATCATTACAACGGGATCGTTGCCATTTATTACGACAACACTTCGCCACGTTTAATATTAATAAAACATGAAACTCGTGTATTAATAATTTATTACTTACATCCAAAACGATATTATTTTAATTATATCACAAACACGTATTCAATTATACGTTTGCAGTTATCGATAATAAATCACGGTACAATTCGGTGGTATTTGGTATATATACATAACTAGTAGTGGCCCACGGTATCACTCGGTGTTTAGTGTTAAGAATAATTATGTTATTTTAAAGCGTTATGTTATTTTTTATATATAGGTCCTAACGTGTGGCGAACAAGCATACGGCCCACCTGATGGTAAGCGGTTATCGTAGCCTATAGACGCTAGCATCACCAGAGGTATCACTCGCGCGTCGCCATCTCCAATGAAAGGGATAGGAGGTGGATAGGAAGGATAATAAGGAGAGGATAGGGAGGGGGTTAGGGCCTCCGGCGCTCTCCTTTACCATACAAAACACAACGGTGGGCGTAAGTACCGTTGTTACACGCTGATCTCTTGTGAGAGGGTGGTACTTCCCCGATCGAGCCAGCCCATTCGTGCTGGGATAAGCAACTAATAAGGCTCTACCATTAATACAACCTAAACTAACACAAGATATTTCCTAAGAATGGAGCTATAAAGTGCAAAAATATGTTATCAAATCTGGCAAGTAGTTCCATAGATAAGAGCGTTCAAACAATAAACAAACTGCTCTGAATTTATTACGTATAACTCGTAGCTGTTGCCCGCGTCTTCATCGTTCTTTTAATAATTATTTATTAGTTTTTTAATTAAAGATATTTTTTTCTAACACTTTATTTATTTATTTTTCTCAACATTTCACTTTCCTCTCAGAGTGAGATTTAAAGTCTACGACACTGTCAATATACACTAAAAATATTTACAAAATCGAAATTGAGCCTGCTGTAATGTGTAGAGACGTATAATACACAACGGTAAAAAATATATAAATTAGTGTCGAAACAAATGTATAAAATAGTGGACTTCAAAATATTAATTCATCACTACGGCACATAATATATCTCTATGTTAAAATAGGTATTCGAAGGGAACTTTTATATATACAGGCCTCGTGGCGTAGTCGGTAGTGTAACGAGGTCGTGGGTTCGATTCCCACTCAAGACAATTATTTGTGTGGTGAACACAGATATTTGTACTGCGTCTGGATGTTTTCTATCTAATTATATGTATGTATTTACAAAAAATAAGTAAAATTATGTATTATATCCGTAATCTGGTACCCATAGCACAAGCGTTAAGCTTAGTTTGGGACCAGAGGACGTTGTTTGAAATGTCCGTGAATTCTTAATTTATTCATTTTTCCGGAGTATAATATAGCCTATGACCTTTTCAGGGCTACAAACTATATATACGTATTCTATTATTCTATATATACAAACGTATATGTATTCATTCATAATGATTAGTTCTATAATTACGGCGTAAAAGCGTTACAAACAAACTCACTTTCGCTTACTAATATTAGTAAGGATATCACCTGTTACTTAGTTTTAAAAATTAATTAAAATGTTTGGTCCGTGTGGTGAAGGACTAAGAATACAAGTGTCACTACCCCATCCTTTCCCGCGGGTGTCGTACAAGGTGACTAAGCGAAGTAAGCAATTATCACCCATTGCATTACTCATGGTAGGGCTGGGTACCAAGTGAGAGTACTCACTTGCTATCGTGCCTGAACGGGTCGGTGCCACCGTCTCCTGTGTAACCAATCACGTCTGTGTGTATTGGCTGTATCAGAATATAGTTATTTATTCTTTCATTTTATATCTGAGAAATGAAATGGTGCGCAACGGCTTGACAATACTCTCGGTATAGTTCAGTTCATGAGCGATGGTTACCACTTACTATGTGGCTGTAGTTCGTCTGCCATCACTAGAAATAAAAAGAAATAAGTTTAACGATTAGCAACTGTAGAATATTTATATTTCTGTGATTACTACTAACCACTGGATACAAACACTGATCTTATTTAGATGTGAAAACCAATCTTGTGAAATCAATTAATTACGTACACAGTCGCAGATGTAAGGTATCCCTGTTTCAGGACAAATAAATGTCAAGAGTGACAGATGAACGCGCCGTTAAGAGGCCCTGATAATTTGGACATTATTGTATTCGTTAATGTACAAAGCGATCTGGCAGGTGACAGTTTAAGCACTTTGTTTACTACCAAGAACATTACTACTTATCTCCTGGGGATATTTTTTTATACTATCAAAATAACAAACAAGCTTTCAGTTCACCTGATCGTAAGCGGTTACCGTTGCTTGATCATTTGATTTTTGCAACAGTTAGTCAAATTTGATGAGATGTCTATTTTTGCATTCGTTGTACTTATGTGTTTCGCAATTGTTTAAGTTGTCGATGCAATTTTTGAAATCAGCTGTTGTCAAAACAATCTTAATTTTATTAAACATTGTCCCGATCTGTTGGTTAATATTGTGTAGATCGAATCTAGTTTGACGAATACCATCAGCCACCCACAGTTGAGCGCCTCCCTGCAGTGCTGCCCTATGTAAAAGGAGTCACTGACAAGATTGGCTACATTCTCAAAAAAGCTTCAATCAAAACCTACTATAAGCCACTCAAAAGAATTAGTCAATTTTTACCACCTGTCAAGTGCCATATACCTTTACAGGATGCAGGAGTATACAAGCTGGATTGTGATTGTGGTCTCTCCTACATTGGGCAAACAAAGAGATCCATAACAACTCGGATCAAAGAACACATAGCTGATGTGAAGCACAGTCGCTATACAAAGTCTGCAATTTGTGAGCACACACAGGACCACACCCGCCATTACATTAGGTTTGACAAACCTCAAATCCTCGCAAAAGAACATCGATATCGCCCTAGAATGATACGAATTGAAATTAAGAAACATCCCAATTTCAATAGAGAAGACGGCTGGGTCTTACCATCAAGCTGGAACCCTGTGATAGGCCTCACCAAACAGAATACAAGAAGGCACACCACAAGATTGCAAGACACAGTTAGCGCTTATTGTGTAGATAAAACCCACAGTAGTGATTAGTTTTAGTTATTGCTTTTTAAAAAAAATTTAAACTTAATTAGCTTTTAATAATTCCGTACAAAAATTTAATAATCCATAACAGTTGTTGCCTGCTGAGTTTTCTGGCCGTATATTTCTCAGTCAGGCCGCGTTCTGATCCGGTAGTAGCTTTTTAGTCTTAGCTTTTGGCAAAATCAATATATTTAATAATATAAACTAATAACCAATATTGTCTTCTTACTGGTAGTAATTGGTAGTTTATGGTAGAATTTTTGAGCACTAAATAAAAACAAAAAAAAATAGTTTAAAGAGGAGTATAATACTCATTTTAATATACTAACTTAAAGTCTCATACATTGTAAGCATAAAAAAATTGAAGTAAATATTTTAATTTATTTTCTAAACGAATATTAGGTGGGTTAAAATAAATAAACCAAAAATTTTGTAAAATCATATAGTGTGGGTAGATGAGACCGTTGAAATAACATATCAGCCTTGGACGTCTATCATCTAAGTCCACCCGTGATCATGAATGCTGTAAAGTATTCGAAACGTCGGGATAGTAGTAAAATCAAGTAAACGCGATAGATTCCGTAAACGAAGTTTTATTACAAAATGTGTAACATTCGCGTAAATATCAGAAAGTATAGTATTAGCACCTGCCGTTATTTCACGTTGATCTTCTGTGAAAGGGTGGTGCTTCTCCGATCGAAGCACGTTCATGCCGGGACAAGCAATGCTCTAGCTTTATAAAAATATGATACTTAAATATATTTTGATCTGTATTTTAGCAATTGACATGCTAACCTACTTTTTTTAAAGAACAAATTATTTGTGAAGGTGAAATAGAAACTTTTTATTTGAACCTGTGTCCCATACTATCCGTGTAAGTGCTCTGGACCGCAAAGCTAACTATCAGTAAAGATCTCTTCTTCCAGTTTCACAAATAATTTACACTTAAATATATCGCATTTAAGAGATGTTTTTAACTCAGAAAAATTTAGGTATGTTTTTAACTTCTATAGGTACTATTACGAAACAGCGTCTGGAAATTCAAGATTTTTGATAAAAGCATTATAATGTTTTTGTTATCTTCTGTACTACCTACTACAAATATTTTAAATGTTTTCGTATATATGGCTCCACAAAAATTTGAATATAACTTGTTGATAAGGCGCATGAGATCATTGAAACCAAAAATATTTGCAAAGGCATTAGGAGAACACGTGGGCCACACTTTACCACGTAAACAATACCAATAATTTTAGTATCGCGCATTAAGTGTTTAAGATAAATTATATCAAAATATCACCGTAGAGGCCGGGCAAGCGACTGGTTAAGAAAGTATACAATGCAAAAGTTTAAGGATGTAGGTACAGGGGGAGACCTACCTAGACCAAATCGGTCATGTATTAGGAAGGTAGGCAGGAAGAAGGGACTCAGGAGTATCCGAAACCGGCGAGCATGTTTTTTTTTTAATTCCAACGTTGGCATACGAGCAAACGGCCCACCTGATGTTAAATGGTAACCATTGCTCATGGGATTTGGCAACACCAGGGTTACAGCCAAGTCACCGCCTACCGTGAGTAAATTGTGCTTCTCCAATCTCGTTTAAAGAAAGACATAGCGCGTAGCGCTGGGGAAACACCGCAGCAGGAAGTCGAGCCACAGAGTCTACACGCACGTGGTAGATAAGAGCGCTGGAAACGAACAGTCTTTGACGAGATCGTTTCTAGGTGGTGTGGATGAACCTTACTACATCGTCTCGTGGTCCGGTGGTAAAAAGGGGATGTCGGTACCACCTCAAACAGTTCCTCAAAGCACTACCCATTGAAGAGTCGATAGAGTACGCAAAGAGACCCAAAGTCTCTCAGCCGGCCCAGAGACTCCAGTCCATCCGTGAGATTGGGATCGTCGACAATTCCAACAGCAAGCGTTTGCAGGGAGACAAGTGGGTGGAGCTGGTATTTTGGTGCGCCTTAGACGTCCAGTTTTTTGCTCGCCAATTTGGCTTTGTCCTCCAAATGACTCTCGATATGGACTTTGCTTGAAATTTCAATGCCGAGGATTCCAATACTATCGGAGATTGAGAAAGTTACTCCTTGGAACTGTAGTGCCACGACAAATGCGTCCTTCTTTGCAGTGAACGCGCAAAGCTGTGTCTTCGTAGGGTTGAATTGAACCAAGTTCTTATCTCCCCATTCCGAGGCCCGCCCTAGAGAGCTCTCGACTTCAGACACAAGTTTTGTCCGTCTCTCCTCCAGCATGCTCCGAGGGACTTTCTGATGGCATGGGTATGAAGAAAATTATGAATACGAGGAAACGAGAGATGTATGCAAGAATAGAGCATTTTGGCCCTCTATTCTCTCTGGCAACCCCGCAAGGAAGAAAGCTTTATTTTAAGTAACATAGAGAATGTGATTTTTTCTGACATTGTGATTTTTTCTGCCTGGCATTGTTTAATGTTGCAACATGCAATGTAAACTTCCCCAAATAGTTCGGTGACTAAACAAGATAAGTGTTATCAGTGCGTTTGATGTGAAACAAATCACTATGTTGTAGGAGGCAACAGATGTAATTTTAGCAGATCCCCATATCACTGATAACGGTAGTGACGTGTAATATCTGTTATCACATAAAAGTGATTGTTACACTGTTTGAATGTAGCCGAAATTAGCGACCGTACGTTTATGTAATTACGTTTTTCGCTTTAAAATATTCTACTAATATTAAAAACTAACTTTTGCCCCCGGTTTAGTAAAAAGCTAGTTTGTATGTTATATCTTATGTTCCCGATATAGTCGCGGAATAAAATTTATACTAGTTTTTAAGTCTAATCAATAGCTATGAAATTAAACAAAAATAGCTTATTCAAAATCTGCTCAATACTTTTTGCGTGATGTGCGTACATACAAATAGACAAATATTCTAAAAAGTTTGTATTTAGACACACCCATATACATATGTGTACAGCTTTATAATACTTAGGCTAAACATGCCTTAGCACGGGACTGCACCTCGGACAAAGTGATTTCAAGTACATAGTAATGTATACGATTCAAAATTTAATTTAACTCTGCTAAACAAAAAGTTTCAATCAAATCCGTTTTGTAGTTTTTGGGTGATGCGCGAATAATAAAAAAAATCTATACCTAAGTGGTAACCGTCTCTCATAGGCTGTAGCTAGTAGTACCTACCAGATAACTGCCCTATTAGGATCCTTAACACTCGTCTCCCAGACTTCTGCTGGCGTTAAAACTATTACTAGCGTTGACTTTATGTATCCATACTAACGTTTTAATGCAAAAGAGAGGGTTATTGGATTTTATAGTAACATCAGGGGGTTAGAATGTATCTAAGTCGATCATATCGACATGACATCGTGTTATTGTGATTGCTTGAAAGATCACCGTGATTGGTTGAGGGAATATTGCGACATCGCGCGTCGGTTTCTCTACCAATCACAAGCGAGACAATACGATGTCGATACGATTTAGTATAAAGTCCATCATAGATAATTCCCTATTAATGTAATGAGCAACAATGAAAATAAATATCTCTATCGATTTACCTCAATAATCATAAATTAGAATCTTGACATTTAGGCCTAACACGCACTGCGAATTTTATTCGCGCGATTTTTTCCGCAAAATTCTTTGGCATATGAAATTGTATGAAAAAAAAAACACTCAAATTATGTTCCAGAACGTGGATTAAAAACCGCTAAAAAAAATTGTGCGAATAAAATTTGCAGTGCATGCTAAGGCCTATATATTTTTTATAATTATCAAAATATTAAAATGCAAACTCTGTCAGCAAATACTTTTGCTAACCTATATTTATGTGAGGAGGTTGTGTGGAAAATACTATTATTCCCACAGGGTGTTGTCAAAATCATATAACCTAGCGTCACTTCCACAAACTTCCTGACCCATATGCCTTCATAGGTGCCAAAAACCATTTGTGTGCGTGCCTTGGAATCAAAATTGAGGCTTCGTGTACGGGGGTAAACTAATACCATTATCTATCACTGACAACGTGTCAGCCCTGATGTATTTTGGGAGTTATTCGTCGTTAATGAATATATGTACGACCATTGGCCCCAAGTGAGTTTACATACGAAAATATGTATCGATTTCCGAACGTATTAAACTGCCTCTGTGCAGCGGTAGTGTGTGCGACTGCTGATCATGAAGTCTCGGATCCGATTCCCGGGTCAGGCAGTGTTATTGAGCTATTTCGTAATAAGAAAAATTCTCAGTAGCAGCCCGGAGTTCGGAAACGTAGGCTCGGCCCCCATTACGTGGAACTTGAACATAGCTGGCGAACCGTGGGTGTGTAATACACCTCTGCCTACTCACCCAGGACGTTAAGTATGAATGGGTTTCGATATTAGCAGTCGAGAGCAGTTGTGATGAACGAATGATTGCTGAATTGGCAAAGCATCTGGACTACCGTCCAGGAGATGCAGGTTCAAATCCTACTCGTGACTGTTATTTTCGATTTCACATTTTCCACACAACAATTAAAGAACGTTCGAAAGTTCTTTAAAGTTAAAACAAAGCATCAAGCCTGTATTCCCCGAAGGAATCCTGCTCGAACTAAAGTTCTCTTTTTTCACTTTCACAAATAATTTGTTCTTTAGAGTATAGCTGAGCATGTCATGTGCTAAAATACAGATCAAAGTATTCAACTTTACTTTTTTTTAATCGTTACTGTCCCACCGTTGGATACGTGTCGGCGAACGGTCGGGAAGCGGTTACCGTAGCCTATAGACGCTACCAATACCAGAGGCATCACTCGCGCGTCGCCATCTCCAAGTAAAAGAGAGGATGGTACTTTCCCGATCGAGCCGGCCCATTCATGCCGGGCTAAGTATGGCTCTTCCAAAAACACAAATATAGAAGTAGTTATATATAATTTAAAACAAAATTTTCATTCAAAGTTATTGGTTACACCATTGATGTATAAACAAGTGTAGATACACAATTAGGCACTAAAAGTTTCTACTAATAAATGAGTGCAGATTAATACCCTTTCCTGCACTCATTTAGTTCAATGTTGTTTCGACGCGCGAGTAGCAGCAACGCTTGCTCTTATTAATCAACATGCCTATAATACTAAAATCTCTTTTGAATAATTCTTGAGTGTCTCTCTTCCCTTTGTTCTTTCAATAGTGTCATTTCACTCACGCATGCAGATAAAAAATGTTACTATTTTATAAAATGAATGTTATGCGTGTATATAATCTTACTTACATATACAAATAAGTAAGATTATATATACCCCCATTTAAGTAAGATTATATACACGATTTCTATTCACAGTTCTGTATTCTTAATTTACCTATAGATTAAAGAATTACACGTTTATAATTGGTTGAGGCTAATCATGTCACGTCGTGCCTAATTATAGTAGGTACACCGCTGCGGTGTGACTGTAAGCCTAGTATTACTAAATCCATAAACAACGGTATCTATAACCACATCACGTACTTGTTTGCCATTAAATAAATGCAATCATACGTGAAAATCAGCATGTATAATATATATAATATTATAAAGCTGTAACAGAGCTGTGTCTGTACATTTAAGATATTTGAGAAAAAAATATTGATTAGGCTATATAGGCGTGTCTAAACACAAAACGATTTTTTTTAATTTGTTGAGTGTTGTCTGTTTGTCCATTTATCTGTTTTTCTGTTTATTTGTTCGCACATCACGCAAAAACTACCGAACAGATTTTAATGCAACTTTTTTTGTTTGATAGCTCTTGATTAGACTTAACAACTGGTATACATTTTATCCCGCTAATATACCGGTAACCTGAGATACAAACTAAAAGCTAGCTTTTTGTTGCAGCGGAGCCGCAAGCAAAGGCTACTAATATATATAATCTAGTTGGCCCAGTGCGGGTTTACAGACTTCGCATGCCGTTGAGAAAATCTCTCAGGCATGCAGGTTTTTGATAGACCACCGTGCACTAAGTAATTATTCTTGTACCGCGGGGGACTTTAAAAACATATAATTTCACGGACACAAAGTACACCCAGACTCAGAACAACTATTTGTGGATCACACAAAGAGTTGTCCTGTGTGGGAATTGAACGCACAACACTCAGGTGGCAGGCCAGTATCTAAACCCCTCCGCCATCTGTGCTCACTCATAATATTAGTTATTTATCGAAAAAAGTATTTTTCTCTTAAAAAAAAACGGTAAATTAGTATTTCGTAACATGATAGGGCAGCGCTTGACATTATTTTTAGATATATTGAGACCATAAGGTTCGGTTACCACTCACGATCGACTGTTTTGCTTATCCTCAGAAGCAATAACAAAAGAAAATATCCACCAAAAATAGTCTTTTCATTCCTTTCAAAAACTTAACAAACAATAATTGAATTGTTATAGAAAATTGAACAGATCAATTTGTTGATTACGGCTGATAAAAGAGGGCTGCCGGTTTTAACAATAGCTACATTTCTATAGATATACAAAACAAATTCCTACAATAGATACTAAGAACAAAAAATATATTTCTGCGGTATTTTATAAAATAATGAGATGGATGAATCGAGGTTTGCTTCAGTCAATATTGTTCCGAGAGTAACTGCCTACGCAACGTAAATCAAAAGATAGATTAGGTTTACAACCCCAACATTATTATTTTATTAATTTCGTAAATGCGAAAATTTTAAAGATATTTTGGTTCGTCAATACCGTCTGAACTACGCCACGACGGGGCTCGTGGCGTAGTCGGTGGTGTAAACGACTTCCGTGCACGAGGTCGTGGGTTCGATTCCCACTCAGCACAATTATTTGTGTGATGAACACAGATATTTGTACTGCGTCTGGGTGTTTTCTATCTATTATTATATGTATGTATTTACAAAAAAAAATATGCATTATATCCGTAATCTGACTATTTATTTATTATTTATAACTACAGATTTTAAATCCACTAAAGGAGTGTAATATGGTTCCGGTGACCCGCCAATAATGGCGGAGAGACGGCACATGGCGAGTTTCTTTAGTGGGCGGTTAGGAAATGTTTTTTTCGCCTTAACAAAAAAATGCCCGTGTGGGGCCGGCTTTAGAATTTCCCCACCCCTCTCTACCGACAGGAGTCATAAGAGCCGACTGAGGGATATCGGGGGAGTGGGCAGCAGCACTCCCTCAAGTATTAACAACATCCACTGCGATCGCCAACCCGCCTGCCAAGCGTGGCGATTACGGCATTATCCCCCATGACGGGACGGCTCTTTGTGGCGTTTTCTTGGGGAGGCTTATGTCCAGCAGTGGACGTTGAAAGGCTGATGGATGGATGGATGGATGGATAACAAAAAAAAGGTAGATAGATTAGACACTAGACCTTTTATCCCGAGAAAGCGATAAGTTATTGTACGAGTAGAACAGTTATGATTTAAACAATGTATTCGTTATACGCTACTATTTTAAGTTTTGTTTTGGAGCAAACTCTGAAGTTGCCGCATACGAAGGCGCAGGCATAAGCTAGTATTTACTAATTATAATAATCTATATCCAATTAATGAATCGGTGAAGGAAAACCTCGTGAGGAAACCTGCATGTCTGAGAGATTTTCTTGACGCCTTCTGAAGTCTGCCAACCCGCATTAGGCCAGCGTGGTAGATTATGGCCTAATCCCTCTCACTCCGAGAGGACACCCGTGCCCAACTATGGGACAGAAAAAGGGTTGAAAACAAAATCTAATTTCCTCTTCAGTGTAGTAATTTTAGAATACACTAGCCTTTGCCAGCGGCTCCGCCGCAGTCAAAATATTTTTTTTAGGTTATATCTCAATACAGTAGCGGAATTAAACTATATACCAGTTTTTAAGTCTAATCAATAGCTATCAAACAAAAAAGTTTTATTAAAATCCTTACAGTAGTTTTTGCGGGTTGTACGAACAAACAAACAGATCAATATAAGACAAAATTACAAACAAAACTTCTAAAAAAATGTTAATAGATACGCCAAAATAGCCTATAATCAGTATCTACAGTATTTTTTCTCAAATATCTTATGTGTACAGACATAGCTCAGTTACAGCAGTACACACTGGTGATAGGGCTGGGTTCCAAGTGGGAGTACTCACTTGGTAGCGGGCCCGAGCGGGTTGGTACCACCATCTCCCGCGTGACCGGCCAAGCACATCGTTGCGTTTTGGCTGTAGCAGGAGATAGCCATTTATATTTAATTTCATTTGTGAAATGAATTGATGAGCAGCGGCTTGACAATACTCTCGGTATAGTCGAGTCCATGGGCGATGGTTACCATTTACCATCAGATGGACTGTGGCTTGTCTGCCCCTACATGCAATAAAAAAAAACACAGATACAGATTGGTTCCCTTCGGTCACGTAAACTCTCCAATGCTTCAACATACATATATACTACATAATTAACATACATGTATATACGTGTCTGTCTGAATAATAATTGCAGATATTAGCTAGAATTAATACTATATCCGACACAATATTAATTAGTGAATATGAGAATGCAACAGTGAACAATTAGTTCAAATTAGACAATTCAATTTAATCAAAATGTCACTTCATCAATTTAGCAGATCGTGCAGTCCTTTGTTATTATATTATTTTAAATTAATATTATTATTCAAAGGTGGTTTATTGTGGCTAAATATACGGCCTATCTGATGGTAAGCGATAACTGTATCCTATAGACACTACCAACACCAGAGGTATCACTCGCACAACGCCAACTCAAACAAGAGAAAGGATATATAAGGATATATCCGTGTGGTGACAGATTAAGAATACAAGTGTCACCACCCCATCCTTTACCGCGGGTGTCATACAAGGCGACTAAGGGAAATAAGCAATTATCACCCATTGCATTACTGGTGGTAGGGCTAGGTATCAAGCGAGAATACTCACTTGCTATCGAGCCCGAACGGGTCGATATCACCGTCTCCTGTGTGACCAGTCATGAAGCACGTCAGTGTGTTTTGGCTGTAGCAGAAGATTTTTTCTTTCATTTCATATCTCTGAAATGAAATGGTGCGCAGCGGCTTGACAATACTCTCGGTATAGTTGAGTCCATGAGCGACGGTTACCACTTCCGGTGGGCCGTGCCATCAGGTGGGCCGCGGATCGTCTGCCATCACTAGCAATAAAAAAAAAGCATAAGGAAGTGGTTTGCGTCTCCAGCGCTCTCGCTCACCGTACGAAATGGAAGTACCTTATTGATACGGCACAGTCATGCCGAAATAAGCATGGCTCTACCACTAAACCTCTCTATCTTCTTCCCCAGGGTTCGAAAATGAGAGGGTGAAGGCCTCAAGAAAAAAAAAAGGGCTCGACAATGTGTGCCACCAGCAGGCTACTAAAATAACGTCACAAAGTTCCAACGGTCTACCAATACAGGCGGAGAGACGGCACACGGCGAGCTTATATAGTAAGTTAGGGCTTTATCTACCCTGTTCGTTTCCTCGAACGATGGAGTGTGTGGTTTGATACATTTCATACCTTAACAAAGAGACTGACAATGTTGAAGGATGCTCACGTTGCAAATATCAGACTTTAGTAACCGCTTACCTTCAGGTAGTCTATATCCTTTTTGGTAACCCTTAAGTAGTATTCGCCGCAGCCAAATGCTAGTTTTTCGGTTATATCTCAGGTTTCCGATATAGTAGCGGGATAAAATGTATACCAGTATTTAAGTCTAATGAAGAGCTTTCAATTAAAAAAAGTTGCATCAAAATCCGATCAGTAGTTTTTGCGTGATGCGCGAACAAACAGATAAACATTTATATATATTTTTAGCATTTAACATGCTTAGCACTATACATAAACAGATAAACAGACAAACATTCTAAAAAAAATGTTTAGTTTTTAGACACGCCTATATAGCCTATTACAGAAATAGTTTTCTCAAATATCTTAAATTTACAGACGCAGCTCTGTTGCAGCTTTATAATAGTATAGATAAACTAGCTTTTGGCTGCGGCGGAGCCGCGGGCAAAGGGTAGTTACCTTACAAATCTGATCCGGAGAGCGAAGTAGCTCCAAAATTGAATTAGGTAAATATGAAGCTATTAAAGTACAAATTATTTTTGAATAAGGAAAAAGGGATTTTTTGTACGAGCGGGAAACGAACCCGCGTCTTTGCCAATCCGGGAAAGAGCTCTAAGCCATTAAGCTATCGTACAGGTCTTTCGATCATCCCAATCACATCCCAACATTTGTCTTTGCGACCAACGTCATCTATCGTAATGCATTTACATGCATTAAACCAATATAGTAAGTTTAATTTTGCAATTAAAATTCATACTATTTGATGGCGCGATTTTTTAAACATTTTTGATATTTTTTAGCATTTAAAATGCTCCGCCACTTTTTAAAGTACAAATTATTTGTGAATAAGGAAAAAGAGATTTTTTGTACGAGCGGGAAAAAGCGGGATGAAGCTATTAATTGGCAATTTTATTTAGTTACATTTGGGCTCAAGAATGTATGAAACCTTATCTGTTTTCTGAATAACTACATCCACTGACAGTGCTCAAGAACAATACACTTGTTTCGTTCGATTGTGTATAGTCTTTTCAAAGTAAGTAAACCCTTATTAGTGCTATGTTTCTGACAGTCTGACGTTACAAAAGAAAGTCCCTGCTCGTTTGAAATTGTGGTATACATTTTGCAACGTTTTTCTTAGAACTTCGAGGCGAATAAATTGCTTTATGATAATATTTTGAATAAAATAATTAATATATTACGTACTTAATGTTAATTACATTACGTTTCAATTACTTTCAAAAATATTTCGCTTGGAAACCTGAATATCTGAGAGATCACATTTATATGTATTATAGATACAATTAAGGATACAATATATATGTAGTTGGTAAGTGCAAAACTCGAGAATGATTGGAGCAATTCGGATGATTTTTTTTATTTCACATATTCACTGAAGTCCGAAGAAGGTTCTTATGAAGAAAAAAAATTTAAAAATTAACCAGGCAAACAGAAGACAATATTTGTTTAGATTTGTTTCTATTCAAAACTGTTATCATATAAAGTAAAAAGTACTCTGTGACTGTTATGTTGCTAGTTGCCAATTCAAAAATTTTAACCAAATATTGACGTCAAACAATCAAAATATAGTGTTACAGAGGATCATGATAATGTACACTTTAGAACAAAGGATTTATATAAAATTAATTTACTGAAAAGCTATTATGAATGTTGAGAAAGCGAGAAATGTAAGCAAAATAGAGCCTCTTGGCTCTCTGTTCACTCTACCTACCACGCAAGGGAGGTGGCATGATGTAAGTAAGCAAGTACTAATTCTGCATCTTTGAAATCTTTTTGTCTCTCCATAGTTTTAATTACTCTCTCAGAACACCTAGACTATGTAAAGGAAATCATTCGGAACTTAGTAACATTATTGTTTAAACTGTGCAACATAAATTAAATGTAAACTTTACTGCCGTTATAAACTTCGCCGTTCAATCTAAATTTGCTTTCTTGTCAAACTTAAATTAGTTTCGATTTTGACGAGGTACCTGTAAGCACGTCTGTACTCAAACCACTTCTAATAACAAAAGTAATGTTTTCGTCAGATTAATTAAAACGCCTTTTAGTAATCTTATTAGTAGGTATGCATTTAAAAATCAGATCATATGAACCTATATTGCATCGTAAGAAGCTCAGGTATGCTGCCGAGCGTCGTCAGAGCGATGCTCGGCAGCGACAGGAATTTGGGCCGCGGTCGCTGCCTTTTGCGAGGATGTTATCTCGCGGAAGGAAGCGGCGGAGTGGGTCAGGGAGGAGGACTTTTACGCCGACCCAAATTGCCGTCAGTGACTGGAGCGCCGCAGGCGCGAGTACTTTTGTCTCATGCCGCCCTAGCTGAGGCTGCAGATAAATGGACCGGGAAACGTCCGCCACCCGCAAGGCCTCCCGCGAAGGTGCGACGCTCCGTGTGCGGATGCGTCACTCAATAAAGGGTACACGAAAGGGTAAGCCGCCAGCGGACCACTGAAAAATCCAACACAGTACCAGTGGTCCGTCAACATAGGCGGAGAGACGGCACACGGCGAGTTTCTTTAGTGGGTGAAGGCCCCACACTACCCTGTTCGTTGCCCCAAACGACGGGGTGTGTGGTTAGGTACATTCTTTCCCGCCTAAACAAAAAAAAATGGTATGGTGCCTGAACTAAGGCCTAAACTCCTGTAAAGCTGAAAGGACAACTATGTCCAACTTTGGTTAGTAATTGCATGTGAATTCAATAAATCTGAGAAGGCCAAGGGGCAATAATCCAATATTATGATACCATGATGATTGACTAACTAATGAGCGGAGAAGTGACTGTAAGAACTCCTTAGCTACAGATATCTGATCAACATTCATCCATCCATCCATCAGCCTTTTAAAGTCCACTGCTGGACATAAGCCTCCACAAGAATGGGGGATAGTGCCGTAATCGCCACGCTTGGCAGGCGGGTTGGCGATCGCAGTGGATGTTGTTAATACTCAGGTAAATTATTTGTCGCCTTAACAAAAAAAACGCTCTTTGTAGGTGATACCCCGGGCCAGACCCTTAGTATCACCTACTGATGGGGTGCGATACTGATAATTTTTCTAATGTCTTCGATAAGTTCCATGAACTCTTTGTATGATGAAAAACTAATACGCAACTAATATCCAGTATATGAATAGCCATAGAATGTAAGTCACAAAATCGTATCGACATGGTATCGTCTCGCTTGTGATTGGTCGAGAAACTGACGTGTAATATCGCAATAATCCCTCAGCCAATCACGGTGATCTCTCAACCAATCACAATGACACGATGCGATGTCGATACGATTTAGTGAGATACATTCTAACCCCCATGACTTACTAAGCCTGGACTATTTGAAAGACTAGTAAAATTACCTTCTATGACTGATACGCTGGACCCGCCCTTGATCTCAAATTAGTTTCCATTAGGCCTCCGGTGATTGGCAAGCACTGTCAAATGTTTTGAAATGGACGTCTTTAATTTAAATAATACATTTGCATAACTAGCACCCAATTTGAACAGTCTTTTATACTAACTTAAATGAAAATAATATCTAGTCCACATTATTTGTGAAAGTGAAAAGAGAGAGCAGGGTTCGAACCTGCGTCTCATCCAATCCAAGTGCTCTGGACCGTTATGCTAGCGCAGTCATCTACGGTGGCTTCATTTTGTTTTAGATGTCTTTACAACCTACGCCATCTATCGGATGCATTTACATACATTATTCTAATATAGTAAGCTTAATTTTGCAATTAAAATTCATACTGTTTGATGGCCCCATATTTTGATCTTTAGCTAAATTATTTGTGAATGGTGACCCCAAATCAATGGTGACCCCAAATCAAGTGATAAAAATACAGATCAAAATATCCAGACCACACTTTAAATTACTTGCCGGATCTTGCCATATAAGGACAAATTAATTAAGGTTTGAATTAAAAAGCAGAATACAGACGAAATTAATAATCATCTTGGGAGGAAACAAACTTTTATTTTAACCAAACAATCAACTACTAAAAATGTGTATAATTTCTATGTAAACATATCATGGATCATGGATGCCATTGTCAGAACTGGACCAAATTGAGTTGGAACTACACGGGAAGCACCTGCTTTCAAATAAAAAAAGAATCATCAAAATCGGTTCACCCAGTCGAAAGTTCTAGAGGTAACAAATATAAAAAACACAGTCGAATTGAGAACCTCCTCCTTTTTTGAAGTCGGTTGAAAACAAATGCAGCTTTATTTGGTTTCATATTTATGCAATTATACGAATAACAGCGTATAATTAAAAAAAGCTGTTGCGGAAAACCTTTTTGTTTTCAAAAACATTTGCCATCCACAAAAACAATTACTAAGAGACCAAGATCGCTGACCCCGAAGAAACCAACTAACTTTTTAATTATATTAAGGTCACGTTCCGTGATAACAATTTAATATCAGTGCGTAATGGAAAAAGAAATTGAGGGTAGAAAGCGGCCAAAATGAAGACACAAACAAATGTAAGAGGTTCCCGAGATAACGGCCACTTCGTAAATCAATCGGATTACATGCGACGCCTGGAGAGGTCAATCTTTGAGATGGTGTCTGTTTATTAAGACGACTTGGAGATTTAAACCTTCATTCAGGAAAAATAGATGTAGGTTATATTTCAAAACATTCTGCTTTAAGATTGTATTTAACTATTCGCCATTGATTTATTAAAGGGAATGTAACTTTTATTTAACCCTATTTTAGGCTGGAAAAATACCCCGCGAAGGTGCAATGCTCCGTGTGCGGATGAAAGGGTAAGCCGCCGGCGGGCCACTGTGAAGTAATTCACACAGTGGTCCATCAACACAGGCGGAGAGACGACACACGGCGGGTTTATTTAGTGGGTGAAGGCCCCCACACTACCCTGTTCGTTGCCCCGGTGTGCGGTTAGGTATATTCTTTGCCGCCTAAAGATTGATTGCTTCTTTGGGGTCAATAAATAAACAAAAAAAAAAGGCTGGAAGAATATACCTAACCCCTGCTGCTTGAGGGTTATGGTTACTTCACCCACGAAATAACCCATCGTACACCACTTCTATACCAGTTATATTGGTTTAATGCATGTAAATGCTTCCGATAGATGGCGTTGGTCGTAAAGACAAAATGTGATAAGTAGATTGGGATGATCGAGAAATCTGTACTATAGCTCAGTGGTTCAGAGCACTTCGCCGTATTGGAAAAGGCGCGGGTTCGATTCCCGCTAGTACAAAAAATCTCTTTTTCCTTATTCACAAATAATTTGTACTTTATTGTTATTTATGTCACAGCAGCCAGTATCAAGATTATCCATTTACGCAGGATATACTATAGTAAACGAATATGTGCTCAAAACCAAGAGTCCTCTCCCTTTTCGTATCAGACGAGCCACGTCCACCTGATGTTAAATGGTAAACGTCGCTCATGGACTAACTCGAGAACTACATCGAGAGTGTTGTCAAGCCGCTGCTCACCATTTTACTTCACAAATATGAAATGAAAGAATAAACGGCAATACGCAAGTGATGCCTCTGGTGTCCGGTGCGTCTATTGACTACGGTAATCGCTTACCATTGTGGGCCGTATGCTGGTTTGCCACCCGCGTAGAATAAAAAAACTATCAGCCTTGTTACCTTCCGAATCAGTAAACTACAAACCTACTAGTTACTAGTACCCAGTTAATAAATAATGACTTAATGACAGTACATGGCATTGTAGGGAATAAATTATTTAAACGGTCAATGCTATATCCTGATAACCCTCATGGTTCTATGAGCTCGCTTTATTTATTTACTAGTCCATCCAATAATTATAGATATCTTAATAATTCTTAACGTACTTAACGTTATATATAGCTGTAACAGAGCTGTAGATTTGAGATATTACAAAAAAATAAAGTCAGTCATAAAGCAGAATGTGAACCTGCATCTCCTGGAATACAGTCCCAGAAGCTTTCCCGATTCAACCATCGTGACAATTGCTCGGGACTGCGAATTTCGATAACACAGTAATTCTTAATGTCTTAGGTGCGGGTGGGCAAAGCATCTGGGACGGTATTGATGCAAGTTCAAATCCTTCTCGTGACTGTTATTTTCGATTTCATATTATCACACTTTGTGTTAATTTATATGGCTAAGCATGTCAAATGCTCAATAAATACAAAAAAATATACACACAACATTTTTTTAGAATTGCGGTCTCTTTTTCTGTTTATATGTTTGCTTGTTTGTGTATTTGCATATTTCACAAAAACTACTGGATGGATTTTGATGAAAGTTTTTTGTTTGGTAGCTCTTAATTATATTTAAAAACTAGTATCTCGCTACTATATTCGGAACCTGAGATGTAACATAATAGCTTTGGTTTATGGCGGAGCCGTAGTCAAATTTATTTTAGAGTATCAGCATAGAAAATATTTAAACCATCTTATAATTTTCTGTCATAGTATACTTGTCTACACTGCTACCATCCGTTATCGCTTAGTTTTTTTTTATTCGACTTTTTAGTAGTGTGATGTTAAATAGTGTTGACTTCTCAGAAATAAGGTTATCAAACGCGAGAATATTTTTTTAAACCTGCCGTGTTATTACAGAGATTAGCGAGTTTAAACAAACCAAAAAGCTATTTAGATTTATCATATTAGTATGTATGCATGTTGGTATTAGCCGGAGTGACTCTGATGGACAAATTGAGAAGTAGTGTGATACGAGATTGCTGTGGTGTGAAAGAAGATGTAGTGACAAAATAGAGAAAGGAACACTTAGATAGTTCGGACACGTAGAGAGGATGGATGAAGGAAGATTAACGAAATAGATATACAAGGCGAATGGGCATGTTGGTAGAGGTCTACTTAGGCGAACGTATTTTGACCAGATAGGAGACGTTCTTAAGGAAGGCCAGGTTAAGAGTACTCGAAACCAACAAGCATGCATGAAAGCGCTGCTGAAAGTAGATGAAGCGAAACATGTGTGTCAGGATCGTAGCAAGTGGAGAGAAGTGGTCACTGCCTACCCCTACGGAAAAAAGGCCTGACAATATGTATGTATGTATGCACGTTGGTACCTATGCAGGTACAATGACAGTTGTTTTGAAACTGCCTTGGTGGTGTGACGGTAGTGTATGTGACTGCTAATCATGATATCTCGGGTGCAATCCCCGGGTCGGGCAATGCTATTGAGCTTTTTTCCTAAAAAGAAAAATTCTCAGTAGCAGAGCGGAGTTTGAAAATGTGCCCGGTAGACGTCAATAGGCTCGCCCCCTATTACATGGGACTTAAACATAGCTGCCGAATCGTGGCTGTGTAATACACATCTGCCTACCCTTTCTGAAAATACGTAGGCGTGATGCTGTTTTTTTTTTATGAAAGCTGTTTTATCTCGTACAATAAGTAAAATAAAAAGCCCAAATAAAGGTTTCTTTTAGTGTTCTCTCTGCCTACCCTGCAAGGGAAATGGCGTGATGATAAGTTAATGAACATCGCAGGGTAGGTCGTAAATTTACTAAACTACGCGTTACCCACGCAAGCATGGCAGTAAAGGTTAAAAGTGGGCGTGTTTAAAGTAGCCCTACAACCAAAAATAAATCTTAAAGGACTTAACCTATATTTAATTCGTTGAAGTTTCACGCTATAAACTTGGAAAGAGTAAGCAGGGATGTATGTATGTACATGCCAAATGAATTCCCAAATGATAGGTTGCAATTGCCGATTACTGAGCACGATTCGACGATTCTAGGCTGCGTACTGAACATCGATGGCGCTGTACGGCGCACCCGTGTGGGCGGAGTCCCTGGACGCACTGAACAGGGCTCTTCTGTCGAGACCACAGAGAGTCGTTGTGTCCAGGGTCATACGTAGATACCGCACGGTGTTGACGGAGGCGGCCTGCGCGTTGGCCGGAATCCCTCCGTGGGACTTGGAGGCGGAGGTGCTCGCCGAGGTGTATCGGCGGGTGTCACAAGAGCGGGAGGGGGGCGGACTACCTACCCAGGGAGGTGGCAGGGCGACACCCGCCGAGATGCCATGGCCAGATGGAAGGCACGGTTGGAGGCGCCCCGGGCCGGTCTTTGGACCGTAGGGGTGCTCCAGCCGGTGCTGGAGGAGTGGGCGTGGCGACGGCATGGAGTCCTTACCTTCCGATTCGTGCAGATGCTGTCGGGGCATGGTTGCTTCGGCAGTTATCTGCACATAGTCACAAGGAGGGAAGCAACTCCGGGCTGTCACCACTGCGGCTGTGACGAGGACACGGCGCGGCACACGCTCGAGTCGTGCCCGGCTTGGGCCGAGCAGCGCCGTGAACTCGTCGCGGAAATAGGGGGGGACCTCTCGCTGCCGAGCGTCGTCAGAGCGATGCTTGGCAGTGACAGGAATTGGGCCGCGGTCGCTGCCTTCTGCGAGGAGGTTATCTCGCGGAAGGAAGCGGCGGAGAGGGCCAGGGAGGACCCACACCGCCGCCAGCGACCGGGGCGGCGCAGGCGCACATACTTGCGTCCATGTGCGGATGCGTCGCTCAGTAGAGGGTACCTGAAAGGGTAAGCCGCCGGCGGACCACCGAAGGAATGTAACATAGTTCCAGTGGCCCGCCAACAAAGGCGGAGAGACGGCACACCGCGGGTTTCTTTAATGGGTACGGGCCCCATACTACCCTGTTCGTTGCCCCGAACGACGGGGTGTGCGGTTAGGAACATTTTTTCCCGCCTTAACAAAAAAAAAGGCTGCGTACTGAACCATTGAAGTAACGTAACATAGTTCCAGTGACCCGCCAACTCAGGCGGAGGGACAGCAGGGGGTGAGGGCCCCATACTATTGTTCGTTGCCCCGAACGACGAGGTGTGTGGTTAGGTACATTTTTTCGCGCCTTAACTAACAAAAAAAAAACAAGACTGCGTACTGAGAAATTCCTTACAGAAGAAACAATGATCAAATAATAAATAATAATAATAATAAATATTCACGGACATTTCACACAACGTCCTCTGGTCCCAAACTAAGCTTAACGCTTGTGCTATGGGTACTAGATTATGCATATTATAAATATACTACTTTAGTTTTTGTAAATACAAACATATAATAGATAGAAAACACCCAGACGCAGTACAAATATCTGTGTTCATCACACAAATAATTGTTCTGAGTGGGAATCGAACCCACGACCTCGATCGAAAGTCGGTTACACTACCGACTACGCCACGAGGCCCGTTTCGAAATCGAAGTAGTCATACTTTCAAAGTATAAATTCTTACTAATATTATGCGAAAGTGAGTTTGTTTGTTTGTTTGTTACTATAATTGCTAAGCCAATCATCATGAAATATTTCATACATATAGTCTGGAGCCCAAAAAAGTATAAAATAAATAAAGATAATAAAAAATATAAAAAATAATAAAAATTTAGATATTTTCATATATATTTTTAGCATTTGACATGCTTAGCACTATACATTAAACACAAAGTGAAAAATGTGAAATCGAAAATAACCTCCTGCTCGTGACTGTTATTTACGTTTTCAAATTTTTCACTTTGTGTTTAATAATAAAAATTTAAAAATATCAATACATATTAAAAAATACCTAGGCTATTTATTAAACACAAAGTGAAAAATGTGAAATCGAAAATAACAGTCAGGAGCAGGATTTGAACCTGCATCTTCTGGATACCGTCCAGATGCTTTACCAATTCAGCCATCCTGACAATTACTCCTGACTGCTAATTTCGATAACACATCATACTTAACGTCTTTGGGTGACGCCTGCGCCATCTGTCGGACGTATTTTCATACATTATACCGACCAGGTAAACTTAATTTTACAATTAAGATTTTACCTAATAATGACGCAAACCCTTTAAATATTTTAGATATTTTTATATATACTTTTAGCATTTGACATGCTTGGCACTATACATTAAACACAAAGTGAAAAATGTGAAATCGAAAAAGAATTGGAAAAGCATCTGGACGGTATCCAGAAGATGCAGGTTCAAATCCTGCTCCTGACTGTTATTTTCGATTTCACATTTTTCACTTTGTGTTTAATGTATAGTGCCAAGCATGTCAAATGCTAAAAGTATATATAAAAATATCTAAAATACCTAGGCTATTTTTTTTTTCCGGAAATATTTATGTTTTTTTTTTATTGCTTATTATGGCAGATGAGCCACAGCCCACCTGATGGTAAGTGGTAACCGTCGCTCATGAACTCACCTATATTAAGAGTATTGTCAAGCCACTGCGCACCATTTCACTTCTCAGGTATGAACAATGATGCCACTGAAGTAATCCAACACAGTACCAGTGGTCCGTCAACACAGGCGGAGAGACGGCACACGGCGGGTTTCTTTAGTGGGTGCGGGCCCCACACTACCCTGTTCGTTGCCCCGAACGACGGGGTGTGCGGTTAGGTACATTTTTTCCCGCCTAAACAAAAAAAAGGTAGGAACAATGAAAGAAAAATGACTGAGATAGCTATTTTTATCATAAACATAATTAGTGTAGCATAGAATGGTATTATGCATATTCTGAAGTCCATGCATTTATTGTTCTCCAGTGGTAGCGTTGCTTATCCCAGAATGAATGTACTGGCTCGATCCGATAAGTACCACCCACTCACAGAAGACCGACGTGAAACAACGGTTAGCTACGCCCGCCCTTGTGTTTCGTACGGTGAGTGAGAGCAATGGAGGCCCAAATCCCCTATCCACCTCCTATCCCTTTTCTTATATATAGCGACGTGTGATGTCTCTGGTGTTGCTGACGTCTATAGGTTATGGTAACCGATGTATGCTACTTTGTATAAATAAACAAAAGAGCGAACAGATTTGCGGGCAGTCTATTTATCCATAATACGCGTATAGTCATGAGATTTATATGGAATGAAGTGTACATTGAAACATTAGTTCTCTGTCCTCGAGATCCTTATAGACGAAATTCTGATAAAACAAAAATCGTGAACATAAGCCGACATTAACTCGACTTAATACGTTAAACGGTTTATATATGTTAATACATCGCAAGGATTTTGTTGTAAATTAAACTGGGATTTTTATAATTATGTTTAAAGAAGCGTATTCATTATTGTTTCATGCATAATTCACATGGTACACAACGCTTTTTATTTTTTATAATAAGGAGAGGATAGGTAGGACAATAAGGAGAGAGGGTTTGGGCCTCAAGCGCTCTCACTCACCTTACGAAACAACGGCAGGAGTAAGTGCCGTTGTTACCTACACGCTGATCTTTTGTGAGAGGGTGGTACTACTTTGATCGAGCCGGCTCATTCGTGATGGAATAAGCAAGGCTCCCTACCACAACAAATTACTGTGGCTATGATAAAACCAAGAAGACAATGGTATTAGAGTTAGATTAGTCTGAAGTCGAGACATCGCGAGGCACACACCTCTGATATTGCGAAATTGTGTTTTTTGTTTTACTGTTCAGTGAAGTAAAACATAATCCTTTTTTTTTTTGTTAAGGCCGGCAAAAATGTTCCTAATCGCGCACCCCGTCATTCGGGGCAACGAACAGGGTAGTGTGGGGCCTTCACCCACTAAAGAAACCCGCCGTGTGCTATCTCTCGGCCTTTATTGGTGGGCCACTGGAACTATGTTACATTCCTTCGGTGGTAAGTAAAACATAATCCTTAGAGATTTTTTCGACTGCTTGTGAAGTCTGCCAACTCACACTGGGCCAGGGTGGTAGACTATGCCACTGAAGTAATCCAACACAGTACCAGTGGTTACAGGCGGAGACACGGCACACGGCAGGTTTCTTTACTGGGTGCGGGCCTCACATGATGTTTCTGGTGTTGCTGGCGTCTATAGGCTACGGTAACTGCTTACCATCAGGTGGGCCGTATGCTTGTTTGCCGCCCACGTAGTATAAAAAAAAGCCGACGAAATTTAAATTCTTTCTTTCTTTCAGTTACTCCATTAACTAAAATAAAAATGACTAAAAAGTAGTCATATAACTTCACACCTCTTATTAATGATAGTCAATAAAAAAAAAAAAAAAATCTCTTTATTATAGAACTTTGTCAAGATACGACAATGTCGCTCCTTAGGTACAAACAAACTTAAATAGTAATTGACTTAATTACTCATAAGCATAATTTTTATAGTGCTCTGACCAGTGCCAACGTCAAATCAGACAGGCACTATTACAAATCCCAACGTCGTAACCTTGTCTACTAAAATAATCTATATATCTTTATATATACTATTATAAAGCTGTAACAGAGCTGTGTCTGTACATTTAAGATATTTGAGAAAAGATGACTGTAATAGGCTATAATAATATAGGCGTGTCTATACACAAAATAATTTTTTTTAGAATTTTTGTCTGTTTGTTTGTTCGCGCATCACACAAAAACTACTGAACGGATTTTGATCCAACTTTTTTATTTGAAAGGCCTTGATTATACTTAAAAACTGGTATACATTTTATCCCGCTACTATATTGGGAACCTGAGATATAACCGAAAAACTAGAAAATTAAATAAACTAGAGTTTTTTTAGAATTTATTTAAAAGAACTACTAGATGGATTTTGATGCAACTTTTTTTATTTGAAAGGCCTTGATTTGACTTAAAAACTGTTAGACATTTTATCCCGCTACTATATCGGGAACCTGAGATACAACCGAAAACCTAGCTTTTGGCTGCGGCGAAGCCGCTGGCAAAGGCTAGTTAGTTTTATAAAAGCGTTTTGCCACCAAAAAAGTTTGAGAGCCGTTGCTCTACAGAAAAGTGAGTTACCGGTTCACGCAGCTCTCTAATTCAAATCCACAAAGTAAACAGAATATATCAAACAGCAGTAAAGATATTTTGTCAATAACGTTCATCGCCTAATCTAAACAAACCTTGATAAGATTTGATATTTTTATAATCTACTTTTATTATTTCTGTATGCGTTTACATATACCCCCGTTAGTGGTAGTGGGGTAAACACGTACATACAATAACCTTGACTGAAGGAGGAAGGGAGGCCCAAACCTCCTCCCTATCCTTTCCCTATTATCCATACTATCCTCTCCTTAGCGTCCTACCTATCCTCTCCTTATTACCCTTCCTATACACTTCCTAGCCCTTTCCTTGGAGTAACTAGCTGCTATAGACTACGGTAACCATTTAGTGGGCCGTACCTATACTAGGTTCCCACCCATGTAATATTAAAAATACACCCAATGAATAAACAAACATGAACAAAAAATTACACGAAAAATATGAAAAAAAAACTAGACGTCGCGGGACGTCTACCAGATATGAAACCTTGGAATTATTTACTTATCAAGACGAATCAAACGTGTCCAAACAAAAAAAAACGATTTTCACCATTTGGGTGTTATAAAACATAGCATCAAGCCTGTTTTCCCCGAAGGGGTAGGCAGAGATGTATTACACCCACGACTCGCCAGCTATTTTTATGTCCCACGTAATAGGGGGCGAGCCTATTGCCGTCTGCCGGGCACATTTCCAAACTCCGGGTGCTACTGAGAATTTTTCTTATTTTTTTTTTTACGAAAAATCTCTTTAATATCGGCCGACCCGGGGATCGAACCCGAGACCTCATGATCAGCAGTCGCTTAGACTACTGTTGCACCACAGAGGCAGTTTTTTAGGTGTTATAAGTACTGACGTTCAGGTTAATAGTATAAAGTAATGTGGGAGAGTCCAGAGCTGAATGTAGAATTTTGTGCAGGTTTATGAGGTCTTGCTGCTTGCACCGTACACATACCTTACTTCGATATTTTGGAAAAATAGTGCAGTTCGGTTGCAACTCTTCGTTCCTGTCAATGATATTATGTTGATTGTTTTTTCAACCCTTTTTCCGTTCCACAACGACTGCTCTTAGGGTGAAAGGGATTAGGCTATAGCCCACCAACCACCACTCCATGTGCGGAAGCGTCACTCAGTAGAGAGTACCCGAAAGGGTAAGCCACCGGCGTACCGTTAAAGTAATGTTATATATAGTTCCAGTGGCCCCGCCAACATAGCCCTACATTATTCTGTACGTTACTCCAAACGACGGGGTGTGCGGGTAGGTTGGCACATACATGTTTTCCCGCCTTAACAAAAAAAAATCAAGGCAGTCTAAGGACTGCCGACAGACGTGAAAACTTAAAACTATAAACAAACAGTTATTATTTTTAGATATCCAAATTAATTGTTCGAACTTAAATTAAAACTTGTAAATCAAAATTATTCATTAAGGCGGAGAAAGGCGGGGGCAGACAATTCAAACGATTCCAAACTCGATGGGGTTGCGTCATTTCATTACAGAGTTACTGTGGCCACCTTCCTGCTCCATCATCAGACCCTGGATATCATCTAGGACTGGAGTACTAGTCAAGACATTTCAAACAATCTCTAACTCAATGGAGTTTCGCCATTTAATTACAGTTTCGCATGGCCACCTTCCAGCTCCATCCTCAGACCCTGTATACCATCTAGAAACAAAGTACTCGTCAAGACGAATGATACAAGCCCAAACACGATGGGGTTGCGCCGTTTCATTATAGAGTTCCTAGGTCCACCTTCCAGCTCCATCATCAGATCAGCTCCATGTCATCATAATATTGCATTGTCACGCGATATACATATGGGTGTAAAATTTGAGCTCAATCGGAAACCGGGAAGTGTGTCGAATTTAATTTCCAATGCACACACTATAGCTGCGTCTCGTAACGGTGTCGCGAGTCCAGAGATTTTATCTCATCTAAAAATATGCGTACCGCGCTAAAAGAAGTTTTCACTTCAAAAAAAGGGCGTTGTCTTTAAAAAACAAAAGCTCGCTACATAGCAGTAGAAAGTAATGGTTCTTATAATGATGACACTTTTTACAAAAGTACATTAATTCAATTATAAGTAATTATATTACAAGCCAGCTGCTACCCACAACATCGTCCGCGTGGAATTTACTTAACTTTTTTCTGCGCAAATAATTATTTTTCCATAATAAAATTACTTACTTCTTGTAACATGAGCTATTTGTCAGTAAAAGTCTCGTTCAAATCGATTCAGCTGTTTGGAAGATCAGCCGGATCAAAAGGCAGGCAAGCAGACAAAAAAAATTAACAAGCGGACACGGAATGGATAAAGAGTTTTTTTTTTATTATAAGAACCGTATATATATTTCTTTTTATTGCTAATGATGGCAGACGAGCCACGGTCCACCCGATGGTAAGTGGTAACCGTTGCTCATGGACTCAACTACACCGAGAGTATTGTCAAGCCGCTGCTCACCATTTCATTACTCAGATATTCAATGAAAGAATAAACAGCAATCTTCTGCTACAGACAAAACACACTGACGTGCTTCATGACCGGCCACACAGGAGACGGTGGTACCAATCCGCTCAGGCCCGGCAAGTGAATACTCTCACTTGATACCCAGCCCTACCACCAGTAATGCAATGGGTGATAATTGCTTACTTCCCTTAGTCGACTTGTACGACACCCGCGGGAAAGCATGGGGGGGGTGAAGTTTGTATTCTCAGTCCGTCACCACACGGACAAGTATACTATCCGACTAAGACAATGAAACAGAGAGTTTACTTGTGTTTGCGCACACACACTTCAACAATAAGTTGCGTAGTTGCTAAGTGTCCGTTGACACTGTCTGCCTTGACCAACATGAGTCTGGAGATCATCAGCTTACCTCGTCCCTGGGTACAGGTACTAATTATAAACATCACAGGATTTTAACAGGTAATGTCCAACGAACAATTTTCGCGCATCAAGTTTTTGTAAGAACCTCTTTGCTACAACTATACAACTATGCAAAAGTGGAAGGATGTAGGTACAGGGGGAGACCGAGACTCACCTACCTAGACCAAATCGGTCATGTATTAAAGGAAGGTGGAGTCAGGAGTCTCGGAAACCGGCGATCGTGTATGAAGAGAGTTATGAATGTTGAGGAAGCGAGAGATGTATGCAAGAATAGAGCCTCTCGGCACTCTGTTCTCTCTGCCTACCCCGCAAGGAAAATGGCGTGATGATAAGTTTATAACAGTCATTCTACGACTTAAAATTGCGTGATGCAAGGATCGAACTTCAAAACTCGGCAGTCTATGGGTCTGGCCATTAGTACATTTGCCTTAAGTAATTAAAATCGCAAATACAAACTTTACAATTACATCAGGGAGGACTGTTCTAACAACTGGGCGTAAAACACCGCAACCCTCCCCTGACCGCGGAAGCTGTAAACTTTTCTAAAGATCTGCACAACAAAACAGAAACTGGCGATAAAATTGTACAAAATCAACTTTTAGTTTGAATTTGTAACATAATACTTTCTGATATAATTACGCGTTACACATTTATCTATGCTATTATAAAGCTGTAACAGAGCTATGCCTGTACATTTAAGATTTTTGAGGAAAAATGCAAATACTTATTAATGAGCGTCTCTGAACGCGAAACAATTTTCTTTAGAATTTTTGTCTGTTTATTTGTTCGAGCTTCACGGAAAAGCTAAATAAACGGAATAGAACGGAAAAGCGGAAAAACTGGTATACATTTTATCCCGCTACTGTATCGGAATCCTGAGATATAACCTAAAAACTAGTTTTTTCTTGCGGCTGAGCTGCGGGTCGTTATGAAATAAAACTACGGAAGAGGTTTACGGAATTTATCACGTTTTCTCGATTATGTACTATCCCGATGTTTCGGATACTTAACAGCATTCATTCGGACCACCCGTAGCCATGAATACTGTAAAGTATTCGAAACGTCGGGATAGTAGAAAATCGAGTAAAAGCGATTCTGTAAACGTGGTTTTATTTCATAGTACTTAGGTACTAACGTACACGTACATCTATAGAGACTAACATTTTATATATCTATAAGATACTGGTGCCAATATCAGAAAGTATTATAATCTAAAACAAAAAGACACGACAAACAAGTTCAAGTGGAATTATCCATGAACACTTCACTTTTAGCTTTAAGATGAATCTAACAAAAAGTTGTCCGTGTGGTGACGGATTAAGAATACAACGTGTGACTTTTCTTGATGATGATGACTTCCTTCTTCCAAAAAAAAATATATTATTTATTTATTTAATGGCAATCTGCTGTTTATCTCAGCAAATATTATTTATATGAAGGAACTTAACAACTTGCACCATAGATACACCATAGATCACGGGCAACATTTTCTATAGGAACCAGTGTACCTAAATCATAACATTTATTGCACTGTAATAGAAGTTTAAGAACCATTGGCAACTTCTATGAAAAATAAACACTGGGTAAATGCGAATGACTATATGATTCGGAATTTCCCTAGTCGGATAAATCAGAAAATAACAGAAAATCTTGAGCTAGACAGTTTTAAGCCCACCCAAAAATGCAAAATAGCGTTTATCTAGGTAACCAATAAAAAGATAATTTAATAACTTACCAAGTTTCTTAATTATAGATCTTCGGGTAAATCTGATAATCCAAAAAAATCACGAAATCGCAGTTGTCTACAAAAATGTTCACTTGCGCTCATATGGTCACTTGTAGCAAACGGAGGCAACGAATAGCGGAGAGCGTATCTACGACGGCTCCTAGATAAATGTGCAAGGGCACAAAATATTGCAGCGTTTGGTAGAAAATTGTAGTTATTAGAATTACCCGATTTTCGGCGTTACCCGAATGCACCTTACCTACTTATTTAGAAATAAAAACATTCTTATTTTATAAATATGAATACTTGAAAAAACTTCACACCAAAGTTAATTAAAAGTTCCTTCTAGTTTTCGTCTAAATTAAAATAAATATATCGTTAAACCTCTTATAATTTATTTTATATGTGCTCTTATAATTTATTTTATAATATTGTAATATTAAGACGGCTTCAAATTATAATAATTTATATACGTAACGTGCATATTTCATACTAGTCATAAAAAAGGTTGCATAAAAGTTTGCATACAAACTATGGACAAAAATTATTATAGCTGTAAATTTTGAGTCACTTACCTTTTATCCACTTAATCCATACTAGAGAACGGTCACATAGAATAAAAAGTAAAAAACAATAAATTTAAAACAACATTATATAAAATTAGTGATTCAGTCCCACACACGTAGCTAAAGTTAAAAAAATATACCTTTGCTTCAGAAAAAACAAAATAACCACAGAGTAATAGACGCGCAGGGTAATCCAAAAGCACTGTTTTAAACACTTGTACGTAATTCGTTCGCGAGCTCGCAATTTATACAACCACTCTCTGCGAGCGATGTAGCCAAACTGGCTTTAAGCTGGCTGGTATCTGATCTGAGCCTGCTGAAACTGTTGATTTCCCCGCTAGGCACGCCACGCCCCTGTGACGTCTTGTCGGAAAATTTCTTGCACCTTCATGGATAATTGATAGTTTTGTACGTTTACTTTATTTTGACATGTTCGTGTATTATTCATAGTTTGTAGTGTCACGCTTTTATCCGGAGGCAGTTTACAGGTTTACGTCTATTGCTTAAACGAGTACGAAAGTTTCACGAACTAAATTGTTTTCATAACCTATTCAAAAACAACTGCCACATAGGAACCATCAATCTTTCCGTGATTAAAAGTAGCCAATGTCTTTCTCTAGTCCGGGCCTCGTGGCGTAGTCGGTAGTGTAACCGACTTCCGTGCACGAGGTCGTCGGTTCGATTCCTGGTCAGGACAACAATTTGTATGATGAACACAGATATTAGTACTGCATCTGGGTGTTTTCTATCTATTATATGTATGTATTTACAAAAAAAGTAATATAGTATTATATCCGTAATCTGGTACCCATAGCACAAGCGTTAAGTTTAGTTTGAGACCAGAGGACGTTGTGTGAAATGTCCGTGAATATTTATTATTTATTTATTTACTATAAGTGTAGCTACATGTCAAGTAGATTAATTTAGTAGTTACAGTGAGTAAGCGCAACAAACAAACAAATAAATATAGTACAATATAATACAGTTTAAATCTAGAATAATATTTATAGTCTATATTGTTCGAGGGCTAATGTTATAGACCAAACTCAATTTTGGGTTTAGGCGTATAGCACCGCGTACCGCTGACTTCCATCAGCCTTTCAACGTCCACTGCTGGACATAGGCCTTCTCAAGAGCACGCCACAACGAACGGTCCCGTCATGGGGGATAATGCCGTAATCGCCACGCTTGGTAGATGGGTTGGCGATCGCAGTGGATGTTGTTAATACTCGAGGGAGTGCTGCTGCCCACACGGTATCCCTCAGTCGGCTCTTACGACTCCCGTGGGTAGAGAGGGGTGGGACAATTCTAAAGCCGGCCTCACACAGCCAACCGCGGACTTAGAAGCTGTGTATTAAAAAAAACCGACGTCGCGGGACGTCTAGCAGATGTGAAAACATCAAAATTATTTTGTAGAAATAAAATGATCATAGCTTGACAAAGTACTCCTCAAGACGAATCAAACGAGTATAAACTCAATATATAATACTCCCTCCGCATTAGATGTTTCACATCAAAAACTTTAAAAAACAAAAGTCATGCCGTGAAAAGTACTTTTAGTAGAACCCTGCTATAGATACATACAAAAGCTAGTTTTTAGGTTATATCTCCGGTTCCCGGCAGGCCCAGCAAGTTAACATGTAGGTATACAAGTTTTTAAGTCTAATCTGTGTCTCGTTAGGTCTAGTCTCTTTTAACTGTGTCCGATCGGTTCCAACTATTATATATGGCAACTATTTAAGTATAAACATTTAGGTATATAGCAATTATTTTAAAATTCAAAATTTATATGGCAATTATTTTAATACAGACATTCATATACCAACTATACTAACTATCCATCCATCCATCCATCAGCCTTTCATCGTCCACTGCTGGACATAGGCCTCCCCAAAATGGGGGTTTTACCATAATCGCCACGCTTGGCAGGCGGGCTGGCGATCGCAGTGGATGTTTTTAGTACACAGGGGAACGCTGCTGCCCGGTCCCCCGGCAATCCCCCAGTCGGCTTCTACGACTCCCACAAGAAGATACAGGGTGGAGCTATTGTTGGTGCCGGCCCCACACGGCTAACTATACATACTCATAATTACCAAACTTCACACACACCTACACTATACACTCGTCTGATGTAATTCTGCAAATTACCTATTCTGCAAATTATTCACTTGTATTTATTATTCTTTTACTTACTAAGATTATTGTTTTACTTCATTGCTTTTGATATTTTGTTTTATTATCTATATTGTTTTTGTAAGTAAAAACTAAGGTTTATAACTTTTTTTTTATTTTGAGCAAGCTTTTAAATAGATCCGTAGCGGGGATCCTAGTGACCTGTAACACAGGTTATTGTTTAAACCTACTTCAAGCACCAGTCTTCCACGAAGGTTATTTTCAGAAAATAAATACTCTCTTTATTCTTAATAATTAAGCTAACTTTTGTGTAAGAAAAATAAATAAATTATTATTTATTTTTAAAAACTATTTTAAATAAAACATTAATTGTTTTTATATGGCAAGTATTTTAAATCTAGCATTTATATTTTTAGACACAAAAGTGATACAAAAATTCATTACGACGGTGTAGTATATAACGAGACCGCGACAATTACTGATATAAAGGGTCATATTTCAACAAAGGTATATTTTCATATTTGCGTTCGGATATTACTTCCCACGCAGATTTATTATTGAATCAGGTGCCTACCTACACTATTAGGTCTCGTGTACAATAATGTTTCTCTGGTGATATAAATTGGTGGAAAATTAAGGCTTTCACTGATGCCAGAACCATCTATTAAATATACCATATCTCTACAATTGTTTTATTACATAATAATATTTTAAACGTGAAATAGATTAAAAATAATAACATGAGAACCATAGACACGAATAATATAATTCTAACAGCAATTTTACAATAACTAAATTAATATATTAATAATTTTAATTTTGTAGGTAATAGTTAGCAACAAGAGCGCACGCCGATCGAGCAAAAAAGAGAACTGTCTTTTTTTGTGTGTGTGACATTGGTTGTTAGCCTCAGATGGCTATGACAACCTTACCCGGACAATTGGTGAGTGCAGAGGGCTCTCAAGCCAACATTTAAACAAGCTACCCAAGGGAAGAGCTGTCGTCTTGTGACACCGCATCTTATATAGAAGCGTGTTGCCAGCTCTGGGTGGAATAACACATAACTATATATATTTTGTTAGATCCGCGCGTAAGGACACAAGTAAAACATACGAATGCAGAAAGCACACTTATTTATTATAAGTGACACATATATCACAAAGGTGGTGGACACAGCCACACACACACATGCATAACATCTCTCCCCATATTCTAAGGTAACAAACATGCAATAACATCAAAAGTAACTTATATTATAAAATGCTGTATATATGTAGATACTAAAAGTAGCCTTTGTAATCTATTCTAGGAATGTTACGCAACTTCATATGTGTTAAGGGATTACTCCTGTGAGGCAACCGCTCATTACTAGGCAGCGATTCAATACTGCCCTACGACTGAGCCTCATGAAATTCTTCTGAGTTCTCGTCGTTAGTGAGCACTATCGACTGCTCCGTAGTTCCATTGTCTGAGAACAATAAGGGCTGAGAGTCGCTATCGAAGTGCTGTGAGGACTCAGTTTGCCCAGCCTGCGACCCACTTTCCGCTCGCCCTGGACTTGACGGCCGCACAGGCCCCGTCACTTTGCTGTGGTAATCCATGTACGTCGCTGTCGCAGTTCCAGTAATTATCGTCTGGAATCGTTTTGCCTCTATATAAAACTAACTGATTTGTGTATTTTTGAACATATAAAAGTGAGTTAATGTTTTGAACTAGATACATAACTTTACCTATTGATTTTACAATAGTACCTCTATTCCATGTGCACCTATTCATTACCATGTTCTTATACCAAATGCTATCACCAATTTTTAACTTTTGTTTGTTTTTACCGCCATATGATTTAATCTGTGAACACTATTTATTTTTCACCACATTAGGTACGTTCGATGAAGATGATGGGTTGGTAATAACCCTAGGACTGGTCAAATCTAACCGAGATCTTAAATTTCTACAATAAACTAACTGAGCTGGTGACATTCCCGTTGTACTATGAACAGAGTTCCTATAATCAAATAAATATTTTAACAATTTCAATTTATTATGCCTTATGTTACCGTCAGACATGATGCATGATTTAATCCCCTTTTTTACAATTTTAACGTAGCTCTCAGCTTGGCCGTTACTCGCCGGATAATAGCTCGGTGATGTAACGTGTGATATACCGTTAGAGCTGCAAATTTTTTTAAATTCTTGCGAAACAAACGCGGTGCCGTTATCACTAACTATTGTTCCTGGCACTCCGAATCTAGACATAAAATCGTACAGTTTATCAGTGACTGCCAACGAGGTCGAACAAGTGATCATGTCATAAACTTCCACACATTTGGAGTGGGCGTCTACAACCACCAAAAATGTGTGTCCATTAATTGGACCTGGAAGGGACTCGGAGGGTACTCCCACGGCGTGAGCGGCGCACGGGGAGGGGACGGTCGTAGGCACAACTACGCAAATATTACATGAACCTATCATTTTTCCAACGCGATATCAATTCCTGGGAACCAAATATGTGCCCTAGCCGCCGCTTTTGTCTTAACAATTCCTAGGTGAGAGTCACGTAATTGTGACATAACTCTTTCCCTCAGCTTTTCTGGCAGAACTATTTTATGCCCTCTCATAAGACATCCGTTTTCAAACGAAAGTTGTAGCCTACAAAAAAATAACGCCTATGCTTTAAATTCGTAATTTTTTTAGGCCATCCGCTCGTGACATATTTAGTGACAGCTACTTGAGTCTTTACTTGTCTCTTCGCGTAACTCCTTTAGCGTATCTGGTAGACTCCCGTCTATTACAAAGTTAACGTACGCGGCGCGGGCGATGAATGGCGTTAATAATTCATAAGAGTGATCACCGCGTGCTACGACGCCGCCGCCGGCGCAGTTTGTTGAGCTCGGTCCCGCCCCCTTCGCACTATGGCTCAGGGGTTGCTCGGGCAGGCTGGCTCGTGACAGATAATCCGCACAATTATTATCACTGCGTACATATTCTATCGTGTAGTTGTAACAGCTAAGGAATAAGGCATATCTCTGTAATCTATTTGCTGACACTTCTGGGATTCCCTTATACGGACCGAAAATTGAAAGTAGGGGCTTGTGATCCGTTCTTAAAACGAATGGGTCCGATCAGGCATACAAATATTGGTGGAAACGACGTACTTCGAAAATAATAGCAGTAGTGTCCTTCTGTATTTGAGCATAATTCTTTTCAGCCAAAGTAAGCGTGCGGGACGCGAACGATATAGGACGCTCGGACCTGTCCGTTTCTATCTGTGATAACACGGCCTCTAACCCGGTTGGAGATGCATCAACCATGAGAATTAGTTTTGCCTTATAATTAAAATGAGCCAAAACCTGATCTGAAGATAACATTTGCTTCCATCCATCCATCAGCCTTTCGACGTCCACTGCTGGACCACCACATAGACCTCCCCAAATTGGGAGTATAGTGCCGTAATCGCCACGCTTGGCAGGCAGGTTGGCGATCGCAGTGGGTGTTGTTAATATTCGAGGGAGTGCTGCTGCCACTCCCCCGATATCCCCTCAGTCGGCTCTTACGACTCCCATGGGTGGAGAGGGATGGGACAATTCTAAAGCCGGCCCCACACATCCAAATATTTGCTTAATTTTTTTTTACTCCCTTCTTTAGTAAATCATAATTATTGACTTGAGGCATTTTTTACAAAATTCCTATAGTAATTTACCATACCTAAGAATGACTGTAATTTGGGTACATTGGTGGGTGCTGGTGCTTCCATAATAGCCCTCACTTTTTCAGGGGATTTTTTGAGCCCATGTTTTATCTATTTTATAACCCAAATAATTAATCTCACTTTTAAAGAAGTCACATTTCTCTTTTTGTAAGACTAGCCCCGAATCTTGCAATTTCCCCAGGGCCGTTTTTAGCCTTTGCAGGTGTATATCCTTTGTAGGACCTGTAATTAGAATATCGTCCAACAGGCATAAAGCCCCGTCCATACCGGATGAATTCCTTCCATCGCTTTCTGAAAAATTGATGGTGCACTAAATAATCCAAATACTATGCGGGTATATTTATATAATCCACGGTGTGTATTAATGCAAGTACATTTTTGAGAATCCTTGTTCAATTAAAATTAGTTATACGCCATAGATAAATCAATTTTAGAGAATTGTTGTCCGCCTTATAATCTACTAAACAGTTCGTGAACCGTTGGTAATGGATATTGTTTCACGATCAGCTGTTTGTTTATTTTGACCGAGTATATAGTCTACACACAGCCTAACGGTACCGTTACGCTTTGACACCGGCACTATCGGTGACGCGTACTCCGAAGTTTCGACTGGTTTTAATACACCCAACTTAACTAAACGTTCAATTTCATTATTTATCTTGTCCTTGAGAGCAAAAGCAATGGGACGGGCTTTAAAAAACACTGGTTGTGAATCTGGTTTCACCTGCAATTTAATTTTATACTTAGGTATTAAACGCGCCTAATTTATCAAAAAAAACGTCTGATAACTTTGATTGTAGTTGGTTGAACATATTTTTTTCATCATTTACGTACCTACATGGTAACAATTTTAATTTAAAGCGTGATATAAAATCGCGCCCCAGGAGCGACGGGCCGTTACCGTTGTTCACTACGTACACATCGAGCTCGTGGGTTTGTCCCCAGTACGTGACAGGTAGCCGCGTTATTCCAACGCACCCTATTTTATTACCGATATACAAACGTTTCTTAGTTGGTGATAACGGCATATCCAAAAAGTAATTGCTGTACGTACCTATTGTAAGAAATTACGGTGACCGCAGAACCACCATCGATTTCGAATTCCAGGTCTACCCCCGAGATTGTCATAGTTTCAGTCATTGGTTTGCCGCTGTTTCAAGAAATTTTGAGAAGCTTACCATCATCATCTTCATCCACGCCATTGGTGACTATGTAATTTACTTTATGGCACATTCTTTGAAGATGACCTATTACGTTACACTTTTTGCACTTGTACTTTGCCAAACGACACTTAGACGATTTACGATTGGAACGACCGCACACCGAACACCTTTCGATCGATAGTGCTTTTTTGTATTTTGGAACAAATATCTTATACAGTTGCTGCTCCTGCTCTGGCTGCCCCGCGAGGTGCGCGGAACCTACGGCCCCTGTACGAGCGCTGCGCAGCGTCTCTGCAAGGTCAACCGCCTTAGCCAGCGTTAGCTGAGACAAGTCTTGTGCGAACAGTTTGTCACGCTCACGTCCCGACAGCATTGCCATCACGAACCGATCGCGCAACGCTTCTTCTACATTGCTAAATCCACAATGAGCGGTCAATCCGCGAAGCCTTGCTGCCCATTGTGTAGGAGTCTCCTCGGTGTGCTGCACTGCCGCGTAAAATTTGCTGCACTCACCAAACCCATTCCTAAAGTATCTTCATATGGTACCTCCTGAAGCTCCTTCGGTAAGGCAAGGTCTGAAGCGAGTTTGTAGGTACCATCCGTGAGTGCGCTCAGCAGTATCGCTCGTCTTTTAGACCCTGTCGTGTCGCTGATCTCCCTGATGTCGTTTGCTATAAACCACTGTGCTAGCCTACTCTTGTACGTCTTCCAGGCATGCACATTGTGGTCAAAGATTGATAATATACCAAAATGTTGATTCGACATTTTTTTCTTATACGTTGTGGGTACTCGTCGCCAATGTTAGATCCGCGCGTAAAGACACAAGTAAAACATACGAATGCAGAAAGCACTGATTTATTATAAGTAACACATATATCACACAGCCACACACACACACATACATAACATATTTTTTTCAAACATTTTTTTGTTCCACTATTGGGCACCTCTCTCTCATCTCCTCTTATGGTGAAAGGGATTAGGCCATAGTACACCACGCTGGCCCAATGCGGGTTGGTAGACTTCACAAGGCATCGAGTAAATCTCTTGGGCATGCAGGTTTCCTCACAATGTTTTCCTTCACCGTGTAGTGATAAATTTTAAACAAATATACACAAAATTTTGGTGCTGGCCCAAACCGGGCACGACTCAAGCGAGCAGCCACATTGGTGACAGCCCGGAGTCGCTTCCCTCCTTGCACTATATGCAAATATCTGCCAAAGCAACCGTGCCCCGACAGCACCTACACTAGATGGAAAGTAAGGACTCCATGCTGTCGTTCCGACCACTCAACCAGCACCGCCTGGAGCGCCCCTACGGTCCACAGACCGGCCCGGTCGAACTATGATGGCCCTCCAACGGGCCATCACAGATCGGCGGGCGTCGCCCTTTTATTTTTTTTGTTTAGGCTGGAAAACATTTACCTTACCGCACACCCCATCGTTCGGGGCAACGAACAGGGTAGTGTCTTTGTATTTAAGCCAGTGTGCTCAAACCGCTTCTGAAGTTTAACCTATAGGAAAACAAATTCAAAAATCTTTGCTTTGTACATATAATTATATTACTTATGTACTTCAATTTATTATTTAAAATCCCTCACGAGCCGAAAATCTAACGTTTATCCTAAACACAGAACTCCATTACCGCCATATTTTATGCTTACAGATACCTACGCAATTAATTAATAACATATTTGATAACAGAAGGGCAATGTATTTGATAAGATATTATGTATAATCATTATTAAATTAAACTACATTTACGCAATCTATTGCGTTTACTTTATAGCATTTACAATTGGTAGTTATTGGTAGAATTTTATTATTAATCTAACTTTTTAATATACCTAAAGAGAAATACCTATTATAGTCAGTTTAATATACTAGCTTAAAATTCACATATAGTAAGTCAAATAAGTACCTGCGAGTAAAACAAGTTTTTTTTTAAAAACAAGCTTATTAGTTATTAATATAAAATAACTAAAAATGTATAAATAAATCTTGTGTACCTACTTATCAGTCTCATTTTTTTAAATAAAAGCGTGTTACATTTTAACAGCAAGAGAGAAAAGAGAAAACAGTGAGTGTACACTACAAGACGAATAATACGAGCCAAAACTCGATGGGGTTGTCGTTTTATATCGGAGTGCCTATGACCACCTTCCAGCTCCATCATCAGACCCTGGATACCATCTAAACAAGACAAAGTATTCGTCAAAACGAATCAAACGAGTCCAAACTCGATGGGATTACGTCGTTTCATTACAGAGTTCTTATGGCCGCCTTCTAGCTCCATCATCAGATCAGCTCCACATGGGACATCATCATAACATTACATTGTCACGCGATATACATAAATGCATGCAAAATTTCATGGGAAACCGGAAAGTGTGTCAAATTTAACTTGCAATATTTGATGCACAGCGGCACAGGTGAAACTAAATATACTTATATCCATTATGTAAATTTTCACAGTCTTAGTTTGGGCTGTGCTTTGATATGTCAATCAGTCAATAACAATTATTGTATTTCTGTTATAATATATGAATTACGACTCTTTCTTATTTTATGATTTACTTGAATACTTCCCGGTAAAACATACTCTTACTAAGCCATCCTACATTCTCACAAGATATATGAGGAAAGTTGACACAGCGAACTTTACAAGCGCGTTGAGATTCTAACTAAAAGTTCACTAAATCATTCTGTGCAAGCCGCCAAAGAACATTATTTATATTTGTTCTTTCAAACCCCTTTGCAAAGGATATAATAAGGACTTATTATGTCGCTAATGTTATGGATTTCATACTTCTAGCTATACTATTATAAAACTGTAACAAAACTATAAATGTATTAGGCCATTTAGGCATCTCGGAACAAACTATGTTCATTAGAATTTTTGTCAGTTTGTTTTTTTGGGGGACTAAGAATACAAGTGTCACCACCCCATTCTTTCCCATGGGTATCGTATGAGGCGACTAAGGGAAGTAAGCAATTATGATCCATTGCGTGACTGGTGGTAGAACTGGGTAACAAGTGGGAGTACTCACTCACACGGGGTGTGACCGGCCATGAAGCACATCGTAGCTTTTTGGCTGTAGCAGGAGATAGGCGTTTATTCTTTCATTTCATATCGGTGAAATGAAATGGTGAGCAGCGGTTTGACAATACTCTCGGTATAGTTGATAATATAGGACTCTCTGTAAAGACCACAGACAGTCGTGGTAATCCAAGCAATCTGCGGTTACTGCACGGTGTCGCGTGCGCATTGGCTGGACCTGGAGGCTGGGCCTGGAGCTCGCCGGAGTTTATCGGAGGCATTAGCAGCACGTGCGGGGGTACTCGCCTCCCTAACAAGCCCGTGGTGGAAAGACGCCCGCGAGTCTTCACCTTCCTAATAGTGCAGGTGCAGTCGGTGTACGGCTGCTTCGGAAAGTACCTGTACACGGTCACTAAGAGGGAGAAGACTCCCAGCTGTTACCACATGCTCGAGTCTTGCCCAGCCTGGGTTGAGCGGCTCCGGGATCTCGCTGCAGTCATCGGCGATGACCTGTCGCTGCTGACTGTCATCTTAACATTCCGAACCATGGTTGGCAGTGACAGGAATTGGATCACGGTCACCACCTTTTGCGAGGAGATAATCTCAGGCAGCAGAAAAGGCCAGGGAGGTTGATTTCTTCTGATTTCTTCTCTAGCCAGCCTATGGCGCGCAGGCGGTAACGTGGGCACGACTCTCGACTCTCATAGGACAACTCTTTCTGTGATCCACACATGATTTTTCTGAGTCTGGGTGAACTTTGTGTCCGTTAAATTGTATGTTTGTTAAATTCCCGTGTGATAAAATATCTTTTTCTTGGTGCAGGCAAAAACTAATCTCTGGAAGGACCCTTGTTTTTTTGTTAAGGCAGGAAAAAAACCGTACACCCCATCGTTTGGGGCAACAAACAGAGTAGTGTGGGGCCGTCACCCACTAAAGAAACGCGTCGTGTCCCGTCTCTCTCTCTGGAAGTACCTAACAAAGAGATAACTAACTTTTATAATAATAACTTACTCGGGTTTAGGCGGTTAATTTATGTTCAAGTAATGTACTTACCGTTTGTTTTAAACCTACGCGTATTAAGTTTTCAAGATAACATAGGGGCCTGTACACGCATGTTATTTCTCATAGTTATTTTACTTTGACTAATCTAGAAGTTATTAAATAAAATTACGATTAAATAATCTATCGCGTTTCCTTGTTTTCTAATATTAAAACGTTTCGAAGACTTTCCTTTAGTAAACGCGATAGAATATAATATAGATATTATAGTTATTATTATATTATTTAAAAAGTATTATATTACTTAGACGTTTCGACTAACGTATTTAGAAATTTTAGATGAAAATGAGTATTGGTCTCACGTAATATTGAGCAAGTTTCCTACCATCAATTGACCATAATTTCAAACTCCATGTTCCTCCAGTGTAAAATAATACACTTTTTGCATAATCCGAACTTTAATGGAACCTCGCAGTTTGAAGTTAAACTCATCTGTAAGACCGAGTATTCGTGGGAAAACAATCATCCAAAGTAATACCAAAAACAATAACTTTCTTATTCTACAATGAACATCAAACATTGAGTAATGTCTTGTCGTAGGATTACACGCTATACCAATTCGATTTGTAGTAATTCGGTTTGTTAGGGGAGACAAACGATACAAATGTTACAGGAAATAATATTGGGTGATTGTACACAGAGTATACACGTACTATATAGCTAGTTTTCTTTCAAAAATCCCCTTCTTTTCGTGTTCCTTGAATGTACGATATTCTTGTCACGTGAAAACAAATTTGCCCCTGTTTTTGTTTTTGGATGATTATTTTTGTTTTAAGATGAATATTTTTGCATGCTACTTTTAGAGAGTGACTTAAATTAGCGCTGGCGTGAACTTGTGAGGATATGAGAAAATAAATTTAGTTGAGTTTGGAGACTAACTTGAAAAAACAATTGTTATAAAAAAGAAAGAAATACAAAATAAAATAGTTTTTTTTATACTACGTGGGTAGCATACAAGCATACGGCCCACCTGATGGTAAGCGGTTACCGTAACCTACCTATAGACGCTAGCCACTCCAAGGTAACCAAGTTGGCCGTGTGTGGCCGGCTTTAGAATTGTCCCACCCCTCTCTACCCATGGGAGTCGTAAGAGCCGACTGAGGGAATACCGTGGGAGTGGGCAACAGCACTCCCTCGAGTATTAACAACATCCACTGCCATCGCCAACCCGCCGGCCAAGCGTGGCGATTACGGCATTATCCCCCATGACGGGACCGCTCGTTGTGGTGTTCTCTTGGGGAGGCCTATGTCCAGCACTGGACGTTGAAAGGCTGATGGATGGATGTATGGACACCAAAGTAACACTCGCACGTCGCCCTCTCTAAGGAAAGGGATGGGAGATGGATAGGAAGGATAATAAGGAGAAGATGGGAAGGATATTAAAGAGAGTATAGGAAGGGAGGTCGGGCCTCCAGCGCTTTCACTTACCATAAGAAACACAACGGTAGGAGTACTACTGTTTTTACACTGATCTTTGTGATCACAAAATTAAATTTATTTTAGCTTCAATCGGCAACCAATAAATATTTTATTTACTCAAATAATTATGTTCAATGTACGGACATAGCGCTGTTAATATTAGGTATCAGTATATACTCGTATATAAAAATACAGCTTTTAAATCGATGAACTTCTGGATACAAGTCCATCCATCGAGCCTTTCGACATCCACTGCTGGCCATAGGCCTCCCTAAGAGAACGCCACAAGGAGCACTCATATGGGGGCATAGTGCCGTAATCGCCACGCTTGACAGGCGGCTTAGTGATCGCAGTGGATGTTGTTAGTACTCGAAAGAGTGCTTATAGCAGTTAGGATACAAGTAGTGCATGCGAATGGCGAAATCTGAAGGAGGCCTTTTTTTTTGCTAAGGCGGGAAAAAACATTCCTAACCGCACACCCCGTCGTTCGGGGCAACGAACAGGGTAGTGTGGGGCCTTCACCCACTAAAGAAACCCGCCGTGTGCCGCCTCTCCGCCTTTATTTGCGGGCCACTGGAACTATGTTACATTCCTTCGGTGGTAAATCTGAAGGAGGCCTACACCAAATTGGTTGAATAATAAAAATAGACAGAATACAGCTTATATTTTTAAGTTTGATGCCATTTTCAATTTGGACTTGTGTTTTTATTAATAATAATATTTCATTTTTGATCTATATTTCTTAGCATTTGACATGCTCCGCCACTTTTTAAAGTACCTACAAATTATTTGTGAATAAGGAAAAAGAGATTTTTTGTACTACCGGGAATCGAACCTTTTTCCTTATTCCCAAATAATTTTTACTTTAAAAAGTGGCGAAGCATGTCAAATGCTAAGAAATATAGATCCAAAATGTTTAAAAAATCGCGCCTACAAATAGTATCAATTTTAATTTCAAAATTAAACTTACTATATTGGATAATTGCATGTAAATGCGTTTCCGATAGATGGCGTTGGTCGTTAAGACAAATGTGACAAGGAGATTCGGATGATCGAAAGATCTGTACTATAGCTCAGTGGTTTAGAGCACTTCCCCGGATTGGAAAAGACGCGGGTTCGATTCCCGCTAGTACAAAAAATCCCTTTTTCTTATTCACGAATAATTTGTACTTTAATAATATTTCATACTTTTCAGTGGTTTTAGAAACTTGGGCTAGATTTATCTAAGGCTAAGTTTAAGGTAATTAAAAATATACGAACTCGCAGTAGAATAAAGAAACCTCCTTCAGTTCAGAATTTTGTAAATTAATCTATTTTCCTTTTTTTCCGGGTAAATATTGAAGTTTTTCGTATTTTTATTAAATTGCTATTAACCTTTTATACCGCAACTTTTCCAGAAGTTGTAGCTTCGAATCTCACAGGAGTGAAATTAATCCAGTTCTATTTGCTCAATAAAAACAGAGAAATGCGTAGAATTAGAGCTATCATTACTCAGATTGCAAGCACCTTTATTTTATTTTAAGCTGGGATAAAATGTATTTAACCGCATACCGTGCCGTTCGGAACAACGAACAGGGTAATGAGGTCTTCACCGACTAAAATAACCCGTCGTGTAAATCTCTGTAAACATCAGAGGCGACCTGTATTGCCCAATAGTAGGACAGTAATGAGTTTAAAAAAAATGAGGCCTCATTACGGAGACGTGGCATTTTAAAGTCGAAACACGTAACAAGAGCATTCGCGCAGAACCAAGGACTTGACGTGCTTGCTCTCAGTGAGGGTCCGTAGGACTAGTATCTATTCTGTGGTGAGGGTGAGATACGCCTAACCTGTAAGTCATCGCAGGATGTACCCGCACTATTTCTATATTACATGTTTGTATTGAACAAATTAACCTGCGTTTTAATTGCAAAATTTAACTTACTATATTGGAATAATGTAATTAGGTAAATACATCCGAGAGGTGGCGTGGATCGTAAAGACTTGAAAAACAAATGTGAAGTGGAGATTTGGAATCATCGTTGGGTGATTCATATAGCATAGCGGTCCAGAGCACTTCTCCAGATTGGATGGGACGCAGGTTCGAATCCTGCTTGCAGAAATGTACCTAACCGCACACCCCGTCGTTCGGAGCAACGAACAGGGTAGAGTGGAGCCCTCACCCACTAAATAAACTCACCGCGAGCCCTCTCTCCGACTGTGCCTATTGGCAGACCACTGGAACTGTGTGAAATTACTTCAGTGGTCCACCGACGGCTTACCCTTTCGGGTACTCTCTACTGAGCGACGCTACCGCACAACCTTAAAAGTACCTATTTAGTCAATAACTAAATCTATAGGCTTACTTCTGTAGGCTTAATTATATTATAAACCAGATTTATCCTCACTTTTAATATAATAGTTTCTTAATATAATATCGATTTATAGAACTGTCAAAATTAGTCAGTATCATAGATTAATTAATCGATTAATGTCAACCGTCATGTTACATTATAAAATGATACGATCTGATGTTCAGTCGCTTTGTGAGATTCGTAGTGAAAGCATTAAAACTACAAATCTAGAAGTAATTTTAGTGAGTTTAACTGAGCTTGTCCTAGCAAGTTATTACACTTCCTACTTACTAATATATAAATCTGTGTCTGTTAAATGTAGCCTTTTTAAGATTTACTGATTCCAATTCCGCCATTTTCTAATCTGTATGTCTCTAAAATTTAGATCTAAATATATCTAAACGCTAATTACAATAACGCTTCCCAGTCCGCTAATCTACGACAGTGGCTTTATATTCCTGTTTTGCATGTGAATACAAACTACACCGTCCGTTATGGATTTAAATTGGGTTTGGTCACACGTGTTGGGTTTGTGTAAAGTATTCAGTATTATCTCTTGTACGTACCAGGTGTGGTCTTGACACGAATGTGGATATAATGAGGGTAGGGTTGACATTTCACCGAAAATTATCTTCTGTTTACCTGAAAATATAGGATAAAACATGATAAAAATACAAATATTTTATTGTGATTTACGCAAAATTTTAACTTTATAAAAGGCAGCACTATGCAGTGATAGCCAAGTGGTAAAAGCAAGAGCTGCAAAAACAGCGGTATTAAGTTCGAACCCCAGTTTAAGATCCTTCTGGCACGGTACACCACGTCTGACTTTTTGGAATTTTTCTTAACTATGTTGAAAACATCATGAGGAAACTTGTATGTTTTAAGAGATATTGTTTTATTTTATATATTTATCAGTAAAAAACATAATATAAATCATACTTTATTTTTACTTTTATAATATTATAAATGTGAATGTAAGTTTGTTTGTTACGCTTTCACGTGAAAACTACTTAACCGATCATCATGAAACTTTGTACACATATTTTCGGAGGTATTAGAAGTAACATAGGATACTTTTTATTAAAAAAAATACGCAAAAAAAAAATTGTTTGTCACAAAATCTCAAAATCTAGCAACTTCAACGCCATCTAGCATTTCAGTAATGAAGTTCCAACCCCGAGTGCTGTAATACCGTTGCACTGTATTACCGACAATTTCAAGGGTTGCTTTATTTATTTTTATGAAATTACTCATGGACGAAGTCGCGGGTAACAGCTATCTTATATAAAGTTTAAGTAACAAACTTTGTTAACTAAGTGCAACCCGCGACTTCATTCACGTGGAACATAGTTTTTCATTTTTTTGCAGTAACCTATACTCGTATTCATTTATTTACGCGAGCGAAGCCGCGGGAAACAGCTAGTAAAATATATGATTATATAGTACCACGTAAACCTTTTGGGCTTGTGTTAATGGCTCGTCTGTGAACCAGTACTGTTCTAGTGTGGTGGAGTAGGTACTATCGTCGCCGGGGAATGTGTGGAAAACATACAGCAGTGGCAACACCGGCGGGAGTGGAGGGGTTATCGAGAGTGATGAGTAAGAAGAAAAATGTGTGCTCGGCATTCATTCGGTGTTGGACAAGCTACTAATAAGGGTGGTCTAAAGTGTGATACGGGTCTCTGAATTTCAAAGTCGTTGCCTAACAAAACTGTAGATCTGTCTGTAATATATTTTTTTCTCAGAAGTGCATCAGCCCTATGATAAATATACAAGGTGTACATGAAATCGTAGCGATAACATTGATACCATGGGTTCAGTATTCAATTCTGAACCCCCAGGTGGTGAAAATTTGCATTGGTGTTTTCATGAAAATTGCAATTACTTTTTCATTGTTTTAAATTAAATGCTAGATAAAATCGTTATATTGTTCTATCTAAATTTGATTTTAGCTAATAAATCTATTAATCACCGATCCATTCCTCAAACTACAATAGATTGTAACCTTCGTCACGTTTTTTAGTCGTGTTGCTAATGATTCGATAAAAAATTGCCGACTTTGTAACCCGATGTTGTCGACGAAAATTATATGGGGCATATTATTACAGTTAGGCGACATCTTTGCCACCAGCACCGGTATGATGTCATCTACACCCTGTATATGTACTTGTTTGCTTCTATTGCTACGGCCTAAATCCTTCTGACTCAGCTACGCGTCCATTTATCCGCGCTGTACGCAACGCAGGCACGCATTTTGTATGAATTTGTTTAGCACTGCGTACACTCTTCCGCAAGCACGCGCCGCAGTCAGGCATATATTAGCTATCTGGTTAAATGCGGATGACGTCATCAGCATTTTTCGCTTAGGTTCACCTAGGGGTGTCGTTGTTCTGATATCCAGATTTTTTTTTATTTATTTATCTCAATGACGTAGTACATATTGTAAGCTTCAATGTACTCGCCAAGCTTTAACGTTTATTGGTGAGACGCGCCCATAAACTTAATGATTAGTTTATAATCTAGGCCATGGGTCGGCTACCTTTTGGCCACCAGGGGACACAGGGGGACTGTATAAAGGAAAGCGGGCTGCAATTTTCATATTATTTTAAATTTAAAGACATTTTATTGTAATTTTATTATGAGAAATGACGAAAACAAACAAATAAAAAAAATGCAAATTTAGTTTTATGCTTGGTATCATAATGGTGTTTTACGTTATAAGTACTCTTTTTGTATAGCAAGGGTAATAAACTCATGGCATATTAAGCTAATTTCCCATTACAATTAAGTACCATAACAATTTAAACATTATAAGAAAGGAGAATGGGATTATTGAGCCTTTCTTTTTTTGTTAAGGCGCGAAAAAATGTTCTTAACCGCACACCCCGTCGTTCGGGGGCAACGAACAGGGTTGTGTGGGGCCATCACCCACTAAATAAACCCACCGTGCCATCTCTACGCCTTATTGGCAGGCCACTGGAACTATGTTACATTCCTTCAGTGGTGGCATTTTTGGGCCTGAAGTTAACAAGTTGAAAAGCTAACTAACTTATCATCACGCCATTTCCCTTGCAGGGTAGTAAGTTGAAATATTCTTTAAAAAATTGGCAACATTTTTCTAATATAAAATTTAAAAAAACTAGCTCATTTTGCAATCTAGAAATCGAAAAAACATTAATAAAGAAGTGTTGAAGGAAATCGATTACTTTAGTCGATTCATAATAGAATGAATGCTCATTTGGATTGATAAATAAAATTAATACTAAATGTTTAGTTTCATTATTAATCATTTATTCAAAAGAATGAATTAATAAAAAAAAAATATTCGAGGAAAAATAATATAAAACATTTTTATATCAGTATATCGATTGATATAATAAATTGATATACAAGTGAAATCCTCTTTTTTGAACGCTACCTCGGCAACAGTACATTTTCCAGTTTAATTTTTTCGTTTCCAGCTTTACTAACGTTATAATACTTTCTGATATTTACGCAAATGTTACACGTTTTGAAATAAAACTACGTTTTGATCTATTTTTTAGCACTTGACATGCTCAGCTACTCTTAAAGTACAAATTATAATTTGTGAATAAGGAAAAAGAGTATTTTAGTACAGGCGGGAATCGAACCTGCGTTCCTTCCTATCCGGGGAAGTGCTCTAATCCACTGAGCTACAGTACTATCTTTTAGACATACCAAATCTCCTTATCACATTTGTCTTAACGACCACGCCCTCTATCGGAACGCATTTACATGCATTTATCCAATATGGTAAGTTTAATTTTGCAATTAAAATTCATACTATTTGATGGCGTGATTTTTTTTAATTCCTATCCGGGGGAGTGCTCTAATCCACTGAGCTACAGGGACGCAGGTTCGATTCCCGCCTGTACTAAAATACTCTTTTTCCTTATACACAAATTATTATTTGTGCTTTAAGAGTAGCTGAGCATGTCAAGTGCTAAAAAATAGATCAAAATGTTTTTGTTTTCTTAGTGTTATTTGCGTAGATAACACTGCTTAACTTAAATACTTACTCAATTATTTGGTAAAGAAAGGTACTAACTTTTTTATACTACGTGGGTGGCAAACAAGCATATGGTGCAGCTGATAGCAGCCCATCTGGTAAGCGGTTACCGTGGCCTACAAACGCTAGCAACACCAGAGTCAACACTCGCGCGTCGCCATTTGCAAGAAAAGGGGTAGGAGGTGCAGAGGAAGGATAATAGGAAGAGTATTCTCTTAAAGGATACTGAAGAGAGGTTAGAAAGGATAATTAGGAGTAACAAGGCGAGGATATAGAGGGGGTTTGTGGCTCTGGCGCTGTCACTCACCTAGCGAAACGAACGATATGTATAACTACTTTAAATGTATGGCTTTTAAATGTTATGATGACACTTATTGGGTGTAGTTTGATACTTAACCTCCCTTTTATATAATCTTCTATATCTCGGTTCTTAGATTGCCAAATCTAACAAAATTTTATATTGTGAAATGTTTCGGTGTAAAAATGGTGCAACTTTGCTTTCATCTTGTTACCACCCAGGCCCAAAAATGTATGGAAGCGTTTCCCTCTCCATTGAGATTTCATTTTCATGAGGCATTGGCTCATGAGTTTTTCGCTGGGCTCTTCTCAAGAAAAGTCTTACGACGGAATCCGTCCGCTTGTGGCGTTTGTAATCGTAATATTGCGGATCCACTTGCCGCAAGCTCTCGTGTTAGTTATTAGTAACTTTGACGATTTTAAGTGCTACCTATACAATAAGCCTATAAAATAAAGGTATTTTTAATTTGAATTTAGATTTATGGAGATTAATGACCTCGAGCGGGTTCAGCTGGCACGTTTCTATAACTTAAGTACAGGAACCGAGCGAGAGAGAAATTAAAAAGTAATAGTAACTTAGTACTTACGTTTCGATACAGAGTAAGTATCGACAGATTAATTCGTGTTATTCATATTATAATTTAAAAAAATAGCTATAAAATAAAACAAATCAAAAGAAGGATCTATTTTGGAAGATTGCCTTTTTAAACTCTATTTTTTAGGTATCCAACCTTATTTAATGGTTTATACAAAAATCAATCTTTTGCTAGAAGAATCGCCAACCCTAAACCAGACAAACTCGACGTTTGCCATCCAGTGTTGCCTACTCAATAACGTAATTTAATACATCCTATAGCACCATTGGACTGCACACTTTAGTTAATTATTGAATTCACATCGCTAGTATGATAAGTTAATAATGGATATGGCACTAGTAGATAATTCCCCGGAAGATTAGATGTTCTTCAATCGATCGTTTTCGTTCTTTCATACGTACTTACGATATTCATTCTACTGTTATGAGACTTACAAGCATGAACGAAAATAACGAAAGAAGATTGTAATATAATATGCAGAGGAAATACAGTGACACCTAACAGCCCCCTAAAATCTGTCTGTTAATCTGAAATATTTTTATGAATTTTGTTTGTACAAATATGTAATATTTGTATTTTATATCCTTCTTATATATTTGTATTTAATATCCTTTAATCACTATAACTATAAGAACAATATCCAATTGTGTGTTTAAGTTTACATTTTGATTAAATTTGTATGAGACACGGCAATTTTTCAGGTTTTACCACAAAACACGGCAACCAATTTTTAATGAATGGCAACCTCATCAGCAAAACTTTGACATCAGCATAATGCTGATGCAATGTACGCACCCTTTCGGCAAATGCGTTCAATGCAATGCGTACGGTGCGTGCGTGCGGACTAATGGACGTCCACCATAAGAGGAGAGCCATGCCTAACAGAGGGGGGTAATGGTTTGAAAAAAAAACACTGTATTAAAAATAAAATCAATTGTAGGTACTTGTTTTCCATGTTATGTAACATAGAGTTTTTTTTTCATAAATGGTGGCAGATGAACCACAGTCCTCCTAATGGTAAATAGTAACCGTTGTTCTCAACTATACCGGGAGTATTATCAAGCCGCTAATCACCATTTCATTTCACAGATATGAAATAAAAGAATATACGGCTGTCTCCTGCTACAACCAAAACACACCGATGTGCTTCATGGCCGGTCACACTGTACCCACTTGGTACCCAGCCCTACCGCCAGTAATGCAATGGGTGATAATTGCTTACTTCCCTTAGTCGCCTCGTACGACATCCTTAGGAAAGAATGGGGTGGTGTCACTCGTAACGGTGAAGCAGTCACATCACAATTATTAAGGGGAAAACCAAGAACCTGACGAAAAAACACTATACGATATAATAATAATATGTACAATTTTTAATAATTTTACACAATGTTTTTACGAATAGAAAATATAAGAACTACTACGATAGGTATATTAAAAGTCCAATAAGAATTCAAGTTCAATCAAGTTTAGCGAGAGAACATAAAATGATCCTGTATGGTAACTAATATGTTTCTGTCACATCTCGAGGTAATTTATAGGATGCACTAACCACGGTTGCACTTCGCCAGTAACTGGATATTACGTATTTAGTAAGAAGTAGAAGATTAGATATTAGTACGAGATTAGAATTTAATAACCACGTCTTTAGCTCTACACCAGCTTCAGAATTATCAGTTTCCGTATTAAGATTGACTCCCTGAAAGAATCAGCGTATTTACTATCCGAAGACAAACACCAGAATGATCATTCACACAGCTTTTCAGTACTTGACGTTCGTGATTCAAGAGATTTAAAATTTTAAAATAAATAATTCCTTTTCCTTTTTTTTTCTTTCCAAACCTATTTTTAGAAGAAGGATTATACAGTACTAGCCTTTGCCCGCGGCTTCGCCGCAGCCAAAAGCTACTTTTTCGGTTATATCTCAGGTTCCCGATATAGAAGCAGAATAGAATGTATACCAGTTATTAAGTCTAATCGAGGCCTTTCAAACAAAAAAGTTGCATCAAAAAACAAAATTCGCCCAGTAGTTTTTGCGTGATGCGCGAACAAACAAACAGACAAACAGATAAACAGACAAACAGACAAAAATTCTAAAAAAAAATGTTAAGTGTTTAAACACGCCTATATAGCCTATTACAGTATTTTTTTCTTCAAATATCTTAAATGTACAGACACAGCTCTGTTACAGTTTTATAAAGATAGAAGATAGATAATTACAATAATAAATAACCACAAACCATCCAATTATATGTGCTCCCAATATCAACATTCATCCCTCATCTATTGTTTTGAGGCATCATCCAATATCCCTTTCCTTCTAATATTAAATGAAACATTCCCTTAGGGAGTATTTCTCAGCAAAGGTATTATTAACCCAAAAGTAACGCCCACTAAACTAGGACAAGCTCAACTTCGTAAGGATTCCTCAGTAAAAAGGCGTATCTATTTAATTAGTTCGCTTTTGTTTATATACGCCTAGGTAGTCTGTAATTCAATCATTCGTAACTATAAATTACTTTCGAGTCTATTAGATGTTTCAAATCAAAACAATGTTGAACTATGTGGCTAATTGAATTTGTTCCTTTTGTACTTTTACCCTACAAGTAACTAATATAAAATAAACAAAACATTAGTGAATATTCTTTTTCTAATTAGTAATATTGGTAGGGCTTAATATTGAGCAGAAATTTTACTTATAACCAAACCTAGGATATTGTTGTATTTTGTTCTTTAATATCACTACATAGTATAAAACAAAGTCGCCTTTTCTGTCCCTATATCCCTATGTGCGCTTAAATCTTTAAAACTACGCAACGGATTTTGATGCGATTTTTTCCAATAGATAGAGTGATTCAAGAGGAAGGTTTATATGTATAATACATGCATCATATACTAAGGCAACATTGCTAATTTTAGAGGTTTCTAACGTGATGTCGTAAATTAACCTATTTTTTTGGGCTTATTTAGCAATTTAGCAAAAACGCTGCCTAAACCCTACGAGTTAGATCAAATTAATAGCTATCAAATTAATACAGTATTGTACACCATAAAAAGGTCTACAAAAAAGTCCGCGATGGTATATGTTTATCTTTTAGGGATAACCCACATTAACCATTTTTATTGTTTACTTTTTACGTGAAAAAATGGCTTATTTACGAAGCTATTTTAAGCAATACGGCATTAATCCTTATCGAATTAAGTACCTTAAATACAGTGTGCAATTAATATAGATCAATATGGTTCCTTACAGCATGTAAATTAAACAAATATTTTCGGAGATATTACAAATTTAAAATTTGCGTTTGTGGCGGGCGGTACCGGTCGGACGGGGCAGTGCGGGGAGGCATGCCTATAAATAGCGCGTCGGAGGCCGCGGTTCTCCCTATAGCACTTTGAATTTAGCAGCAATCGGACGCGTTTATTATCGGAGCTCTCTAGGGAGGAAAATAACAGTACTTGATAAAAACGTGCTTTTCAGCGTGACAACGTATCAGTTAATAATTATAAGTTACGATAAATAATAATCAATTAATTTAATAATAAGGAAATTATTTTCAAAAATCTTAAGTAAGTTCAGAAAAAAAACTTAATAGAATATAGCTATCTTTTGTTCTTGATGATTGTAGATTATCTTTTGTTTTTAGTCACACGCATGGCAAATTATTTTTTAGGTGTTTTTAATTTAATTAAAATCGTATTTTAAGTTGATTTCACTAAAATCGTAGTTTAAGTTATTTCAGTAAAAAAAAAAAAAGAATAGAATAAATATCTTTTGTTTTTTATGATTGTTGATTATCATTTGTGTCTAAATGGTAAGTATTTAGATGTTTTTTACTGCGGCACATAGGTACCAATAATATGGCAATTTGTTCATAGGTAGGTAATCATACATAAGTCTAGAACTGAGTCAACTTTGTTCAGAAATTATAAAGTCATGTCTGGAAGACGTCTTCGTTCGAACATAGGTCGTAGTTCAGTGAATGCTAGAAGAGTACGTTCACAAAGAGATGAAGAATCGTCAACAGAACGTGAAGCTCGACTCAGTCAGCTTAGGGATAGATATAGAGCTGAGAGAGAGAGAGAGAATCTTCAATAGAGCGTGAGGTTCGCCGCAGCCGGGATCGAGATAGGCATTCGGTTCAGAGAGATAGAGAATCGTCAGTAGAGCGTGAGGCTCGACTCAGTCAGCTTAGAGATAGATATAGAGCTGATAGAGAGAGAGAATCTTCAGTAGAGCGTGAGGTTCGCCGCAGTCGAGATAGGGATAGACATCGAATACAGAGAGCCAGAGAATCATCAGCACGAGTTACTAATTCATGGATAAATAAAGAAAATTCTGCCATGAATTACGATCCTTCGATTTCTTACAAGGACGATCGTATAGTATCAATAGGTACTATGTCAGTAGTATGTGAATATTGCTTGGCATTGAAATTCAAGGACAAATCAAAAGGCATGTGTTGCTTACAAGGAAAAGTCAAATTAGAAGAAATTCTCCCTCCACCTGAACCACTTCACTCTCTTCTTACGGGTGATCATCAGAAATCCAAACAATTCATGCCCAATATACGCCGTTATAATAACGCATTTCAAATGACCTCTTTTAAGAGTAAGCAAGTCGTTGAGCGTGGGTTCATGCCTACATTTAAAATTCAAGGGCAAGTGTACCACTTAGCTGGGAGCTTGCTACCACTTCGACCCGATGATCACAAATTTCTGCAAATATATTTTATTGCAGATCCAGACACACAAGCATCTACGCGGTGTTCAAGTGTTGCACAACCAATTGATAGAGATTTAATTAGATCTCTGCAAGATATGTTACATTCTCATAATTACTATATACAGTCTTTCAAAACTGCGATTGAGAGTATTCCAGCAGATACTCCTGACTTTAATGTCGTAATCAATACAAATAAAGTTCCTGTTGGAGAACACAGAGGACAATATAACGCGCCTTCTACGAGTGAGGTAGCAGTGGTGATAGCTGGACAGCAATTTGACAAAAGAGATATTGTATTGCATAGTTGTGATGATAATTTGCAAAAAATTTCAGAGTTACACAGATCTTATGACAGCTTACAATATCCTTTGATGCTATGTCGTGGAGAAAATGGTTATGCCATTAATATTTCTCAAGTTGATCCAATCGGTGGAACACCTCTGCGTAAAACAGTGTCATGTATGAACTACTATTGCTACCGTATAATGACAAGACGTAACAATTTCAACACTTTGCTTAGATATGGAATGTTAACAAACCAATACTTGGTCGATCAATATGCGAAAATTGAATCTGAGAGATTGGCCTACATCCGTAATAATCAAACTAAATTGAGAGCCGAAAATTACGTTCATCTTCAGGATGCGTTACGGGCGAATGAACATGTCAACGGCATTGGTCAGTTAGTTATACTACCTTCATCATTCACAGGTGGACCTCGATATTTACACGAAAAATCGCAAGACGCCATGACTTACGTCAGAAATTACGGCAAACCTGATTTATTTATAACTGCAACATGTAACCCAAATTGGCCGGAAATTAAAGAAAATATTAACACTAATTTAAGTCCACAAGACAGATATGATATAGTTAACAGAGTCTTCCATTTAAAAGTACAGAAACTCCTGCACCTCATTAACAAGTCTCATATATTCGGTCCCCCGCGCTGTCATATGTACACAATAGAATGGCAAAAACGTGGGTTGCCACATGTGCACCTGCTGGTGTGGTTAGTGAACAAAATTAGACCAAACCAAATTGACAAGGTCATTTCAGCTGAGTTGCCGGATAAAGATGAAGATCCTATCCTGTACGAAATCGTAAAGAAAAATATGGTACACGGCCCTTGCGGTACTTTAAATCCGAATTCTCCATGTATGCGAGATTCTAAATGCAGCAAAAAATTTCCGATGTCATTCCAAACTCAAACAATCACTAGCGATGACGGATATCCCAAATATCGTCGACGATCGCCAGAACAAGGCGGGAAAAGTGCTACCGTCCGAAACCGTGATATTGATAACCGATGGATCGTTCCCTATAATCGGCTCCTTTTGAAAATTTTTGATGCCCACATCAACGTAGAGTTGTGCAATTCGATAAAGTCAATCCAATATGTTACTAAGTACATTAATAAAGGTAGTGATCAAGCCACTTTCAGCATACAATCACCAAATGAAGTGGAAAAATATCAGTCTGGACGTTACATCTGCAGCTCTGAAGCTGTATGGAGGATATTATCATTCGAAGTGCACGACCGGGCTCCCACAATTGTCCACCTTGCAGTTCATTTAGAAAATGGACAAAGGGTATATTTCATGGAGAACAATATACAAGAAGTTGTTAATAATCCGCGGGATACAACATTGACAGCATTTTTCAAGTTATGTGCTCAAGATGATTTCGCGAAAACACTGACATATGACAGAGTTCCAAGTTACTATACATGGAACCAGAGTTCTAAAACTTTTCAACGGCGAAAACAAGGTACTGCGGTTGATGGTTTCCCAGGAGTAAAAAAAACGGATGCTCTTGGCAGAGTCTACACGATTCATCCCAACAACAGTGAATGTTTTTATCTGAGAATGTTACTGCATATTGTAAAAGGCCCGACAACCTTTGCACGCCTAAGAACTGTACAAGGTGTTGTTTACAACACTTATCAAGCAGCATGCAAAACTATGGGGCTCTTGGAAGATGATTCTCACTGGGAAAATACATTATCAGAAGCAGCTGTTTGTAGTTCAGCTACATCATTAAGATATTTATTTGCTGTCATAGTAGCGTTTTGTCAAGTAACTGATTCTGTTAATCTATGGAATAAATTTCAAGAAAACATGGCCAGTGATATTCTGAATCGACGACGGCGAGAGTTAAACTCAGATGATATACAATATGATCAACACATATTTGACGAAGCATTATTTGAATTGAATAAAGTACTGCAATTACTTTCGGGTAAATCGATCAAGGATTTTGGGCTGCCGATGCCAGCTAATACTACTAACTCAGATTTAACTAACAGTGCCGAATACACAAGAGAAATATCATACGATCAAACAAGACTTTTACAAAATATAGCTCAAGATGAGCCACGATTAAACATCGATCAGAAAAAAGTATTCACTGCATTACTATCAACAATTGATAACAATGAAGGGAAATTGTTTTTCCTCGATGCCCCAGGAGGTACAGGAAAAACATTTTTAATCAATCTGCTTTTAAAAAAAGTGAGATCTACCGGAAAAATTGCGTTAGCTGTTGCGTCATCCGGCATTGCCGCTACGCTTTTAGAAGGAGGTCGAACCGCACACTCTACATTCAAGCTCCCGCTGAAAATCGCCACCGATGACAATATCAGCGTCTGTAGTGTTTCTAAACAGAGCAATACAGGAAAATTGATGCGTGACTGCTCATTAATAGTCTGGGACGAAGCTACCATGTCAAACAAGTCGTCTGTGGAAGCACTGGATAGGACAATGCGCGATTTGCGCAACAAAAATTCACCTATGGGTGGATGTACAATTCTGTTTTCAGGAGATTTTCGACAAATCCTACCAGTTGTGACTCGAGGAACACGTGCTGACGAAATAAATGCTTCCCTAAAAAGATCAAACCTTTGGCCACATGTCAATAAATTAGAGCTTAAAACTAATATGAGGGTTTCGTCATCTTCACGTGAGAACAGGCTATTTCCAGAGATGCTGCTAAAAGTTGGCAATGGAGAATTAACACAAAGTGAGGGAAGGATTAACCTTGAAAACCTTTGTGTTTTGATAGACAACATCCAAGAGTTAGTCAACAAAGTCTATCCTGACGTTGATGACATAAGTTACAAGACAATATCTTGGTTTAAAGAAAGAGCGATTCTGTCACCAACTAATGAACAAGTAGATAAGGTAAATAACTTGATTCTTTCAAAGATTGATGCGCCGACGAAAATATACTACTCGGTGGATACTGTTCTCGATTTGGAAGAAGCTGTTCATTTTCCTACAGAGTTTCTAAACTCTTTGAACCCGTCTGGACTCCCTCCTCACAAAATGGTGTTGAAAGTAGGTTGTCCTGTTATTTTATTAAGAAACCTGAATCCACCTAAACTTTGCAATGGCACGCGTTTGCTGATAAAATCACTGAAAACTTTCATAATAGAGTGCACAATACTCACAGGATGTGGTACCGGAGAAGATGTATTGATTCCCCGAATCCCTCTGATACCATCGGATTTACCCTTCCAATTTAAACGTTTACAGTTTCCGGTAAAGACATCTTTTGCAATGACCATTAATAAATCGCAAGGTCAAACCTTCAACGTTGCAGGCTTAGATTTGAGCGTTGACTGTTTTTCACATGGCCAACTGTATGTCGCTCTTTCAAGAGTAACCTCAAGAGAAAACATGTTTGTATTGTCTAATGACAAGAAAGCTGTGAACGTTGTGTATAAAGACATCCTGTAATATATGAATTGTTGTAAAAATAAAATAAATACCTAGGTAAAAATGTAAAAAGTAAATAAGTAAAAATGTGTAATGTAATAAAAATTGTATGAATTTAGATATTCCAAAGATAGCAGGAAATCTTCATAGTAAGTATAGGGAAAGAGGAATTGTTTTACTCCAAATTTAATGCGTGCAGGCCAAGGGCAGTAATGAATGAATCAAAAATACTGGATCGATTTTAATCATGTTTTCATTGAGTGACATAGGCATATATATTTTATGCCCGTGCAAAGTCGGAGCGGGCCGCTATGTTTTTATATACAACGTTCATAGTTTTTCTGTAGTGTATTTAATTTAGTATCAGCATTGCACCCGTGCGAAGCCGGGGCGGGTCGCTAGTATTTAATATACAATTTAATTAGTGTCTACTTACTACGTACTTTCAGCTCGTACTGGCGGCTTTCCGCCACGATGCTAAACTTTACACGATGCTAAACTTACCGCTGATGTTTTCAGTGATTCGTGAGGCCCCACACTACCCTTTTAGTTGACCCATACGACGGTATGTGTGGTTAGGTACATTTTTTCCTGCCTTAAAAAAATGATGGTAAACTTAGGTTAGAGCATTACTCACTTTTCTTCAAATTTACGCACTGAATTTAGTACGTTATGATGAATATTATTAATCGTTAATTTAATATCAATACTGCTAGACATTTTCCATCTGCGGTAAAACCTTAAGTCGCAAAATAGTAAATTTATCTTATAAGTTTTATATGATTCTCAAGTAACTACTCGTATATATATCTAGCTATTTCTGATCAGTGGGTCTAGCCAAGTTGCATTCTATGATCGTTAACGCTAATAGAAAACTATTTAAATGTATGGGAATTTGACATCTCTAACGTTAAGTCACGTGACTTAGCGTTAAAGGTCTTGTTAAAGACGTAGATAAATATAGGTTCTTTATCTATGGTCAAAGATGTCAAATTTCCATACATTTAAATAGTTTTCTATTAGCGTTAGCGATCATAGAATGCAACTTGGCTAGACCCACAGCTTTGACATCTTCTATTAGTTATGGGGATATTTTAGACGAAAGAGATACCTATTTCTCAATTTTTCTATACTAGCATATTGGTCTATTGTTACGACATTCAATTTCATGTCTGGTATTACTGTCCGTGCGTTGCTAATTATTTATCTGTAGTATTTCTTTTCACATCCCATTACTAATTTACTATAAGTTTCTGGTATGGGTCTTTGCCCCATCACTGGAGGAATGTAATATGGTTACGGTGGCCCGCCAATAAAGGGGAAGAGACAGCACACGGCGGGTTTCTTTAGTGGGTAAGGGCCCCACACTACCCTGTTCGTTGCCCCAAACGACGGGGTGTGTGGTTAGCAATATTTTTTTCCGCCTTAACAAAAAAAATGGGTCATTGCAGTCCTTAGTTTAGTAATAACATTTCTTTTATAATACTTTCTAACATTTACGCGAATTTTACACATTTTGAAATAAAACTACGTTTACGGAATTTATCGCGTTTACTTGATTTTTATACTATCCCGACGTTTCGAATACTTTACAGCATTCATGATCACGGGTAGACTTTGATGGTAGATGTCCAAAGCTGATATGTTGTTTCAACGGTGTCATCTACCCATAGTAATATGATTTTACAAATTTTTGGTTTATTTATTTCAACCTACATAATATTCGTTTAGAAACACAATTAAAAATATGTACTCTAAGTTTTATGCTTACAATGTATGAGATTTTAAGCTAGTATAATAAAATTAGTATAATACTCCTTTAAGTTTTAAAATTTTTTGTTTATATTTAGTGCTTAAAAATTCTACCACAAACTACCAATTAAAATTTTTAAGTAATCTAAAAACTACCATTAAGAAGACAATATTGAATATTAGTTTCTATTATTAAATATATTGATTTTAATAGAAGCTAAGACTACTACGTCCTCATACGGGGACTGGCAGGTGGTAGGGCCCCGGCGATCCCGGGCCAAGGGTCGTGGCGCTGCCTCGGAGCGTGAGGCGGCGCCAATCACTCAGAGAGGGGAAGCCCCGAAGCCGCGGAGGAAGAAGGAGGTGAAGTGCGCCGAACTGCGCATTTCCGGGTTGGACGATTCCGTGACAGCGGAAGAGATCCGGGAGGATCCGTCTCGAAAACCGGGTCTCCCAGCAGCGCCGTCCGGGTGGGCACTATTCGCCCAGGTCCAGGTGGTGTGGGTGCCGTCTGGGTCTCGTGCCCTGTCGCGGCGGCCAAGGATTTGGTCGCCGCCGGTAGACTTCTGGTGGGCTGGAGCGCCGCGCGGGTAATCGCGTTGGAGCCCCGGCCTGCCAGGTGCTACAAGTGCATGGCGGTCGGTCACACCCGGCCGCTGTGCACAAACTGCTTCGACTGCAGCGGGCTATGTTTCCGCTGCGGTCAGGCAGGGCACCAGGCGGCTGCCTCTTCTGCCACCCCACACTGCCCCGCGAGCGCGGCGGGCAATCACCCCGCCAACAACGTGGGCAGCCAATCAGGCCCGGCTGCCCAACCCGGCGCGGCTAGACCGCCGCAGCGCATGGAGGAGGATATCGTGGTCCAATAACGGATCACAACGCTATCCTCCAAGGGAATGTCGGCCGTTCCGCTAGGGCGCAGGACCTCTTCCTGCAATCCATGGCGGAGCGGTCGATCGGTGTTGCCGTAGCCGCGGAGCTGTTCCCAGAGGAGAGTGGTGACTACATAGTCCCAATTGGGCGGGTAGCGGGGATGGCTCCGTGGCGGTCGTCGGTTCGGCGGCGCCGCATTTCCCGCCCTTGTCACTCAAAGACTAGGGCGCGGGATATGCGGCGGCTGAATGGGGAGGGGTCGAGCTGTATGGCGTGTACTTCTCCCCTAGTCGTAGTATGGCGGCTTTCGAGGTCTTCGTGCACTGCCTGGAGACCTCAATACGGCGTATAGCACCGAGCCCTGTGCTCGTGCCGGGGGGCCCCGGGAGGGCGCGCGCCAAAGATGCGAAAAGGCAGGAGATGCTGGAGAGTCTCGAGCATGACCCCTGGGGACGCCCGTACCCCGCGGCGCTTAACAAGCTCCGCGCCCAGGCCCATCGTGTTGCTGAACGAGGTGGGCAAACTCCTCGAGCGGGTAGTCGCTGCCCGCATCGTCCGGCACCTAGGAGCGGTCGGCCCTGACCTGTCCGACGCCCAGTTTGGATTTCGGGCGGGTCGGTCTACGGTCGACGCCATTCTGCGCCTGAAGGCCGCGGCTGCGGAGGCCGTCACCTCGAGGGATGTGCTGTTGGCGGTGTCGCTCGACATCGACAACGCCTTCAATAGTCTGCCATTCGGCTGCATCAAGGAGGCACTCCGGTACTATGGAGTGCCCCTCTACCTAAGGCGGCTGGTGGCAGACTACCTCGACGGCCCTAGCGTCCTCTTCGTGTACCGGGATGGGGACATTGTAAGGAGGGCTATGTCGTGCCCTGCGGATCGCGGTCGAAACGACGCGGTACCCGTGATCCGCCGTAGCAAGGGAGGGTGAAGGCACACGGTGGGTTTTTAGTGGGTGAGAGCCCCACATTACCCCGTTGTCTCCCCGGGCAGCGGGGTATGCGGTAGGACATTTTTGCCCACATAAATTTAAAAAAAATAAAGAAAAAGGTTTGACAAACCTCAAATCCTCTCAAAAGAACATCGATATCGTCCTAGAATGATACGTGAGGCTATTGAAATTAAGAACCATCCCAATTTCAATAGAGAAGACGGCTGGGTCTTACCATCAAGCTGGAATCCTGTGATAGGCCTCACCAAACATAATACAAGAAGGCACACCACAAGATTCCAAGACACAGTTAGCGCTTATTGTGTAGATAAAACCCACAGTAGTGATTAGTTAGTATTTTCCGCATAAATTTAATAATCCATAACATGTTGTTGCCTACTGAGTTTTCTGGCCAGATCTTTCTCAGTCAGGCCGCTTTCCGATCCGGTGGTAGCTTTTTAGTCTTTAATTTGTAAATATGATAATGATGTCCAAACCCTAATTTTAGTCACGACAGCCAGTCAATACACACTAACCACATGCAGGAGACATTATACAAGTGTGTGCACAATCACAAGTGCACACTCTGTTCCCTCACTCTCAAGAGGCATTCTGACTCAACAAGAGAGATTAGACCCAAGAACAACGGCTTTATATACTTGGGGGTAAAGTACCGCCAACTTCCAAACTTCCGACTTCCATTGAGCATAATATTATCTTGACGGAAAATCCCAATATGTAACTTCTTTTAATCTGTATTTTAGCACTTGACATGCTCCATCCATCCATCCATCCATCAGCCTTTCAACGTCCACAGCTGGACATAGGCCTCCCCAAGAGAACGCCACAACGAGCGGTCCCGTCATGGGGGATAATGCCGTAATCGCCACGCTTGGCAGGCGGGTTGGTGATCGCAGTGGATGTTGTTAATATTCGAGGGAGTGCTGCTGCTCACTCCCTGCACTTCCCTGAATTGGATGGGACGTAAAACTTACTTTTTCCACTTTCACAAATAATTTGCTAATTAAAGTAGCTGAGCGTTATATGCTTAAATACAGATCAAGATATTTAAAACATCGCGTTATCAAATAGAATGAACTTTAATTGCAAAATTAAACTTACCATATTGGAATAATGTATATAAATGCATCTAATAGGTGGCGTGGGCTATAAAGAGATCAAAAACAAATGTGAAGTCGTGATTTAGAATCATCGTTAGGCAACGGTCTAGACTCTAGAGCATTTCCCCGGATTGAATGGAACGCAGGTTCAAATCCTGCTTGCAATAATTTCATAAACAATTTGTTCCCCAATAAATTTGTTCTAAGCCCGACCCGGAAACAAAAATTGGCATTCTCTCTTTGTAATATCATAGTATAAGACGTGATTTCTGATCCCTTTAAAAGTCAGTAACTGCTTTGACTTTGGTATAAATTTCTACTTTACGAACACCGTAATATAATACTAAAATAAATCGGGCTTTTAAGTAAAAGAGTTTTCGTTTCGTTTGATGTACCAACAATATAAACTTTCCTTACAACATTAATAAAAGGTAAAAGTATTTCATATACCTAATCGTAAATTTCTTTTCACAAAAATATATAATCCTACTTCGAAATCAATTATGCTCAACAAAAACGCTTTACCACAAATTCTTTAACAGAAAAATACCTAACCTCTTACGTAAGGAGTTCACATATTCTGTAAAAAAAAATCAAGTGTATTACCGGAACGTACTTCAACATCATTAAATTCGACTTGAATTTTTACGCTTCAAACAGAAATACCGTGTATTAATCCAGCTTTTACCTGTAAATCCGATTGTTACCCGTAAACTTTACTGGAAAATTTGAAGGTACAATGTAACGCGGTACGGTAGTGTGTCAAAGTCAGGGTGTGTCTGTCCACATTTAACGCTGATTGTAGTTCACTTTGACAAGGCGTGAAGAATGATCTTTAGACTATACGATGAAGTATTTTATAGCCAACACAATCTGAATTATTTTTAATTTACGGATCATTAGCAAAGTTCGAGTACAGGTGGAGAGACGACACGCGGCGGGTTTATTTAGTGGATGAGGGCTCCACACTACCTTGTTCGTTGCTCCAAGCGGCGGAGTGTGCGAAGGGTAAGCATTACAACAAGACTCTCAGAAGAGGTATAGGAATAGCTCGGTTTAAATATGGGACGCAATATTATCAAGACAATTCATAGTCAAACGCTGATGAAAATAACTACAACTTCAGGAGAGGATTGGAGTCAGAAGTAGTGACTCAGCAAACAGACTGAAAAAGATCACAATAAAGTTTTTTTTCTTAAAAATAAAACAGCCTGTACTGAAGAATAAGTCGTGCTTCGCGGGGAACTTTAACACACAATTAATGGTTATAATACAATGTAAATCTAACTAGACGGGTTATTACATTTGAGTCCAAGTAACACGTGAAGAATTTCAATTCAGTCCCAATATTACGACGGGTATACAGCAGCGGAATCCTCCTTCGCGGACCCGATTCACCACCGGCGCGCGGTAGGGCCGCGGGCGCTCTTATCTACGCCTGATGCCACCCTAGCCGAGGTTGCGGACAGTGGGGTCGGGGATTTCCCTGCCGTCCGCAGAAGTCTACCGCGAAAGTGTAATGCTCACATGCACGCGGCGTCGCAGAAGAGAAGATGCCCGAAGGGGCTGCCGCCGGATCGCGGTCGATACGACGCGGTACCTATGATCCGCTGTAGTAAGGGCCGGTGAGGGCGCACGGTGGGTTTTTAGTGGGTGAGAGCTCCATACTACCCCGTTGTCTCCCCGAGCAGCGGGGTGTGCGGTAGGACATTTTTGCCGAGCTAAAATAAAAAAAAATAAAAAAGGGTACACAGCAGTGATATCCTAGCGGTTAAACCAAGGACTGCAAAGACAATGGTATCGAGTTCGATCCCGGGTCCAAGGATCAGGCCTCGTATGGCACATATTTCTGACGTTACAAAATGCTTCGAAATTATGTGTGTATTGGTTTAAAATTTATCACTGTTCGGTGAAGGAAAACATCTTGAGGAAACCTGCATGACCGAGAGATTTTCTCGACGGCTTGTTAAGTCTCTTAACCCGCACTGCGCCAGCGTGGTGTACTATGACCTAACTCCTATCACGATGAGAGGAGACCTGTGTCTAATAATGGGCCAGAAAATGGGTTAAATCAAACAAGATTACGACGGGTGCAATTTTGTATTTTTTTTTATTATAAATTAATATTTCACACAACATCCTCTGGTCCTAAAATAAGCTTCACGCTTGTGCTATGGGTACCAGATCACGGATATAATACATATATTACTTTTTTTTTGTAAATACATACATATAATAGATAGAAAACACTCAGACACAAGTAGCAAATATCTGTGTTCATCACACAAATAATTGTCCTGAATGGAAATCGAACCCACAACTACGCCACGAAGCCCGTATTTAAAGATATAGTTTTGCTTTCATGAACACTCCTAGTCAGGTGCAATTGTAACCTTTCCAAGAGTGCGCAAAAAATATAATATCCTTAGTTTGAAAACACAAACGTTACGTACGTTTTCATGTAAAGATGGCACGTACTCGTGAACAAATAAATACTTGGATGGAGGCGCTTCAATTTAAAGGGTGACTTTTTATCTCTTAGTTTCATTTTTCTGAGAATATGTTACACAAACAGGCATTTTTCAAGTGATTCACCTCGGGCGCTCTCATGAATTTTGTCATGCTCATATTTAAAGTAGCATAAACGGGTCTTTTTTCGCGTATAAAATACGTGAAATTATTAACTACCTTTTACCCGACATTTCAACTGCGTTGCAGCAGCCGTGGTCACGGGACAACGAGTTGAGTTGAGTATTTTATACGCGAAAAAAGACCCGTTTATGCTACTTTAAATATGTGTACAATTCGCGAATCTTTAAAAGTTACTTTTGTCATGCTCAATTTATAAGTTGATATATCAGAAAGGAGACGTTGTGGCATTTGATATATTCTTTTTTTTTACAACTCAGTCCTTCGGAAGCAAAGAGATCTCTTAACAGTTGATCTCCTTGCTTCCGAAGGACTGAGTTGTAGCAAGTTCCAACAGTCAATTAATGGCAGTCGTTAATTGATCTTATATATCAAGGATACACAATTGTGATATCATTTTTTTATGTTCAGGCGGGAAAAAATGTGCCTAACCGCACACCCTGTCGTTCAGGGCAACGAACAGGGTAGTGTGGGGCCCTCACCCACCAGCAGTTTCGGTATAATCAAGCGCTCGCTTAGAATATGTAACTGAAAAATAAAAAATGGGATTATTAAAAAAAGTGAAAATCACACGCATACTACCTTTATTTTGTTAAGGCGGTAAAAAATATTCCTAACTAAACACCCCGTCGTTCGGGGCAATGAACAGAGTAGTGTGGGGCCTGCACCCACTAAAGAAACCCGCCGTGTGCCGTCTCTCCGCTTTTATTGGCGGGCCACTGGAACTATGTTACATTCCTTCGGTGGTACACGCAAACTACCTTCTTTAGTTTTTATTTGTACTTTAATTAGTAAAATTACTCTTTTTTTTAATTAAATTTACTGCCACGAGTAGTATAAAGTCCACTAAAGTAATGTCACACAGTTCCTATGGTGCACCAGTAAAGGCGAAGAGACGGCACACGGCGAATTTATTTAGTGGGTTAGGGCCCCACACTACCTTTTTCGTCCCGTGTGCGGTTAGGAACATTATAATATATACAAAAAAGGAGTAGTGTAAAGTTCTATTCCCGAATTAGATTCGATTCTCGATCTTGGGTGCTTTCAAAATAGCACCCTCGTGCGGTAATCTGTCACTTCCTCCCATCGGTGAAGGATATACTTACTAATCCTTTTTTGGGAATTCCTTTTGCACGTCCATCCAATTTCATACCTGATGTGTTACTAAGCACATAGGTACATCTCCTTTATTCCCATCATATTACCAAATTAAGTAAGCCTGTGAAAGGAAATAGTGTTTTTTTTTTTATGTTCTTAACTTTTAAAAGATGATCAAATCTAGGCATATTGTAAACTAAAGACCTCACGTCGTGTCTGTCTGCCTATCTGCAATAAACTACTGAACGCATTTTCATGCAGTCTTCTACAGTGGATGGCGGGTGTTCGGATGTACATAAATAATGAATAAAATAAATTATAACATAAAACTGCCTAAGTGGTGTAGTATGCGACTGCTGATTATGAGGTCTCGGGTTCGGTCCCCGGACCGAGCAGTATTATTGAGATTTTTCGTAAAAAGAAAAAATCTCAGTATCTAGCAGCCCGGAATTTGGAAATGTGCCCGGTAGACGGCAATAGGCCGTGTGGGGCCGGCTTTAGAATTGTCCCACCCCCTCTCCACCCATGGGAGTCGTAAGAGCCGACTGTGGGAATACCGGGGGAGTGGGCAGCAGCATTCCTTCGAGTATTAACAATACCCACTGCGATCGCCAACCCGCCTGCCAAGCGTGGCGATTATGGCACTATCCCCCATTTTTGGGGAGGCCTATGTCCAGCAGTGGACGTTAAAGGGCTGATGGATGGATGGATGGATGGAGACGGCAATAGGCTCGCACCCTATTATGTGGGACTTAAACATAGCTAGCGAATCGTGGGTGTGTAATACACCCCTGCCTACCCCTTCGGGGATACAGGCGTGATGTAAGGAAAGTTTAAGTATATAATTCATTAAGGCTCTCCGTAAATTGGCTTGATGCACGATGATTGTTGATTCCTTATGTCGAAAATAATGAACCCAATTAATCCAATAGAGAGTAGCCGTGTGGGGCCGGCTTTAGAATTGTCCCACCCCTCTCCACCCATGGGAGTCGTAAGAGCCGACTACCGGAATACCGCGGGAGTGGGCAGCAGCACTCCCTCGAGTATTAACAATATCCACTGCGATCGCCAACCCGCCTGTCAAGCGTGGCGATTACGGCATTATCCCCCATTCTTGGGGAGGCCTATGTCCAGCAGTGGACGTTAAAAGGCTGATGGATGGATGGAATCCAATAGAGTTACAACGTGAAAATATTTACATTCTGCCATGTCATCATTTTTTCGGGCATCCCGCAAAAACAACTGCACCTTTTTTTACCCACGGGAGTCATAAGAGCCGAATGAGGGAATATCGGGAAAGTGGGCAGCAGCACTCCCTCGAGTATTAACAACATCCACTGCTATCGCCAACCCGCCTGCCAAGCGTGGCGATTACGGCATTATACCCCATTCTTGGGGAGGCCTATGTCCAGCAGTGGACGTTAAAAGGCTGATGGATGGATGGAATCCAATAGAGTTACAAGATGAAAATAATTACATTCTGCCATGTCATCATTTGTTCGGGTATCCCGCAAAAACAACTGCACCTTTTTTTACCCACGGTAGTCGTAAGAGCCGTTGAAGGAATACCGGGGGAGTGTGCAGCAGCACTCCCTCGAGTATTAACAACATCCACTGCTATCGCCTACCCGCCTGCCAAGCGTGGCGATTACGGCATTATCCCCCATGACGGGACCGCTCGTTGTGGCATTCTCTTGGGGAGGCCTATGTCCAGCAGTGGACGTTGAAAGGCTGATGGATGGATGGACTATATGGATAACCTGAGACAACTTATAAACCAGTTTTTCTTTTGCTTCAATAAAGGCCAGTCTAAAAAAGGCTTAAGCGTATGCGTTCCACGATCGTATCATTTCGTTACACATTATAATATATCACATAAATAAGTTAGTGGCAAATACTTTACGAAAAACATTTTTAGGACCAAAAGCCAAAACTTCTGCAGATGTAAGTGATATCAACAAATAGCTGTTTAGAAAGATACCTACCAGCATAAAAGTATTGTTCACGCACGACGTAACTACTAAAGAGTTCTGATATGTTGTGTTTTAAGTTGTTACTGAGAGTGTGAGTGATATTCGCATTCATATTACCAACTACAAAATGCTTTAATCGTTAAGTGTTCCCGCCAAAAGGCGAGACGAATGAATGATTAACTGACAAATGTACAGAGCCACCATTCATAAATACTTTGGAAAATCCAAAAGTGCACAAAATCTTCATTTATCACAATAAAATTGATTATTTGATAAGTAACTAATAATGTATTGGTCTTACTAAGTAGTTTTCAATAAGTCACAGATATATTGGTCTACAGAAATAGTTCTCATGAAAGGCCATAGTTTTAGTGTCGCGTCGAGCATAAATATTCAGTATTTTTTTGTTTATTTAATAACAATTAAACCACATCGAATCAGACCGTGAAAAGTAATAGGGCTCTATTCGTAGTAATACTCAAGTTAAAAAGAAAAAAAAGACTAGATTAGTAAAGTGTTTCGGTTGTTATCGTGTTAACATACATTACCTACAACAAACAGACGTCCAAGACAAAACTTTTTTAAACAATACTTTCTGATATTTACGCGAATGTTACACATTTTGAAATAAAACTACGTTTACGAAATAACGGTTTCATCTACCCACAGTATATGATTGTGTGATTGTGGGTAGATGAAACCGTTGAAATAACATATCAACCTTGGACTTCTATCATCTAAGTCCACCCGTGATCATGAATGCTGTAAAGTATTCGAATCGTCGGGATAGTAGTAAAATCAAGTAAACGCGATAGATTCCGTAAACGTAGCTTTTTTAAACAGTTTTTTAATTAGTTTAAATAACAAAAATGGCATAAAAAATATCATAAGTGTCAAAAATTGTGTTTTTTCTTGATATGTGTGTGCATATATTGGTTTACAAGTGCAATATATGATAAATAGAGACATTTTAAGTTTGAAAAATCAGTTGTTCTGTGTAAAACGGGAATTAAATAGTACCCACCTCAACGCTTCGCTTATGAGGCGTTCAAAAGACGGTTGAACTTTTCCAGTTGAAAATCGTATCGCGTACGCGTCGGAGATACTTTGGTCTCCTGATAAATAATTATAAATCAGCCCTAGTGTCTGCGCAAACCCCCTTAAAGTACTTAATGTGTGTATGTAACTATATGTGTTGTGTGCCCATCAAGTGTAACTCTGCTCATAAGACATCTGTGTAAGGCAATACCGAGCACTGAACTCAAACCCCCTGGCCAGGGTATCGCGTGTGTCTGTGTGTCTTACAACCCCATTCAGCTCAAGGAAATTGGTGGTACCGTTTGCCATAAACGCAGCGCACGTCAATGTTGTAGGCGGCTTTGGTGAACCGCAGGGAAGTCAGGTGAGTTCTCCAGCCTATCCTTCTTGTCACCCCAGAGCGCCACAACATTAAGGCTCTTAAATTATTATAATTTTTATTTGTGATTTCAAGGAACTTTATTAGTAAATTTAACCATACATCATTTGTATTGAAATTAACGTGAGTTTTACACATATAGATATATTATAACAATATCAGTGTTTAAGATCGATTACGTCTACCCAATAAGGGTAGGTACCTGAAAGAATAAACCGCTGGCGGGCCATTCGTTGAAAGGCTGATGGATGGATGGATGGATGGATAGGCCATTGAAGTAATGTCTTCTAGCTCCAGTAGTCCGTCAGTACAGGTGGGGAGACGGCACGCGGCGGGTTTAAGTATTTAATGAGCGTTGGGTGCAGCGCAGACGACACACTTTTTGTGCGATCGAATCTGCGGCGCACAAAAAGTCTGCATGGCGCGCTAAAAGTCCGTCGCGGATTTTTCGCGGATTTAACGCACACGACGCACATCTACGATCATTTTGTCGACAGAACTGTAAGGACGTATACGCTGTGGAAATGCAGAGATCGCGATGTATTATTTTATACTTGAAGTTGTGGGGATAATAGGATTTTCCATTCAACCTCCTCACATAGATATATTTACTGTCGTGAATTGATTGATATATATTATTAATTGATGTTCTATGATTCCTGTAAGGGCCCCTCTGGTCTGATACAAAAGTAGTCTCTCTATCAATTTGTGTTGTTGTGTTCAACAGTGTTTACATAGGGAGCCATTTTATAAAAGATATTGTTGTGAATTTATATAATAATCGTGCGATCTGCCTTATTGTATACCTACTCTTATTTGTTCCCTTTATGGGAATACCATCAGGTACATACATCCTGATGGTGTTAATTGATTAAAATGTATAGTATAAGTTGGACTCCTGTTTGGACAGGAGCGGAATAAATATTACAGCACACTTCTTCCCACATCTTTCTCTTTAAATGTCTATCATGATATTCCTGCTTAGAAGTATTTAACATAAATAAATTGCTGGGCTGTTTTGTACTTCTTGTATTAACATCGATACATCGATCTCTAGCGCCATACTTTACCTCCACCACTTAACGAGTGCAGATTGCAGATTAAAGTGTGCGCCGTCTGCGTTAACGCTCGTTGAAGCAAATGCTCTATTTTTTTCGCGCACTTTTTGTACGGCGCGGCGCGGCGCGGTCTGCAAGAATCACGCGGATTTTTTAGGTTCTATTTTTACAGACTAAAAAGTGCGCCGCGGATAGTACGTCGTCTGCGCCGCACCTTGACCACTCTACCCTGGCCATTCATTCGGGCCACAAAGGTATGTGGAAATTTTAATAAACCTTTCTTGTTTACGGATTTCTCTCGCCGTAAACAAAAAAGGTATATTCAAATTTTAGAATTTGCTGTTTTACTTCTAAATCAAATGATCGTTTGTTTTAAAAAGAAAAAAGTCATTCTATAACGCTAACTACAGCTAATTAAACATTCTGACAGAAACCTTGAACCACCATTAATGTAAATCTCACTGGAATTGTGATTTCAATTTGCATTTTGTTAATTTACAGATTTTCGTCTTAAAACAATCTTGTGTCGAGATCTCGGGACGGCTTCTAAGCTTGTAATCTTTGTAAACAGAATCTTAATCTACTTTATTATAGCTGTAGGTAGATGTATAATATATATATTATAGATTTGTATCTACGCTTTTACACGTATTAGCTTCGCCTGTATCTATCTATGTAAAGGAATCTTTGAGCATGATTTTCACCAATTTCAAAACATCGGATTAAATTTTACAATAATCGCTGTCAATGATTTAATCGCTACAATAATTTAAGAAAGGAGATGGCATGGAAATACTTCCTTACAATCTTGGGCCCAGGTGTTAACAAGATAAAAGAGAGAGAGCTTTCAAATGGTGGTGAAAGCTTACATCTACACATTTCATAACCGAGATATGGAACATTATATAAAAGTGAGGTTAAGTATCAAACTATATTATTCTAAAAGCCCAGAAACAATAAAACTCGCAGAATGTACCTATATGACTATTTTGAGACTAATAATACACAAAATAAATTACTTAACCTATACGTTTAAAAACTAAATTTTTTTTTTAGCTAGTTGAACTAAAAAGTTGAAAAATCTATGTATATATATATATATATATGTAAAAGAGAAAGTATATTAGTATTTGAAACATAGGTCGATATGAAATTTTGTACGTATTAAAAATGGTAGATTTTTTTAGGTGGAGCGATGCGCACCGGGCACCAGCTAGCATTATAATAAATAATAATGATTGTAAACTCCTCTCCACTTTTTTCTAATCGTTATTATTTATTAAAACACTATTTTGGGTGGGGGTGTTGCTGTCCGCTCGCTTGGCCTCAGGTGTGAAAGATTACGGAATGTTTGATCCCAGACTTCTATCGGTCCGAATAAAACTAGGTGTCACCAGGGTCTTCATGGTCGCAGCTTATGCTCCCGTAGGCTCTTCGGTGGCATCGGATCTAGAGAAGTTCTGGGATAATGTTAGGGAAGTTCTGAATTTGGCAGAAGCTAGTGAACACGTGATCGTACGCGGAGACTTGAATGGATGGGTTGGGACAAAACATCCAGACTTCGAGGACGTGCTTGGTTCATTTGGTGATAAGAGAGTGAATGATGCAGGTAGGCTCATTGCGGATGTATGTATGGAGAGAAACCTTATTGTGTCAAACACATTTTTTCAACATAAGGACATCCATATGTATACATGGAGAAGGAATGAACAGAGAAGTATGATAGATTTAATTCTGGTAGACAGTCGCCTCCGAAGTAAAATTCTGGATACAAGAGCCTACAGGGTCCCACTGTTGACACGGACTACTATCTCGTTATTGCGAGATTTAGTGGTCTGCTCAGAAAGTGGAGACACTGGCGAGAGCGTGTCCACTTCGGAGGGCTTGAAAGAATAAAGATTGAAAAGTTGCGAGAAGAGAGTGTAAGAGCAAAGTATGTAGAGGGTGTCCGTGAACGGCTAACAATGGCAAATCAGCCGGGATCTGACATAGAAGAATGCTGGAAAGCATAGAAAGATAGTATGGTAGATACAGCGAAAGAAGTATGTGGATGCTCATAGAAGCATAGGAAAGTGAAAGGTGATGCTTTATGGGATACGGAAGTAGCAGCTTCCGTAGACTAAAAGATGAAAGCGTAGCTGGACTATGTATCTTCTCTGAACCTGAGGGCAAGTATGAAAGAACAGAAGAAAGAAATATACCGGCAACGTAAGAATGACACCAAAGCCTTAGTGAAAGAGAAGCGTGATAGAGCAAATATGATTGCAGAATAAAGGCTGACCAAAAACTTCGAGAGCAACACCAAACTTTTCTGGAGGGAGGTGAAGAAATCTCGGAGTGGTTGGTCAGCTTTCAGAATGAATAAAATAAGGTCTAAAGGTGGAGACATTCTTACGCAAACACAAGATGTGTTAAGCCGATGGAGTGAATATTTTGGAGATATGTATGCGGATATTCAGGGTGATGCTGGTGCCACATGTGGTCTAACAGATCAGCATTCGGTACCGGCATCCTCTGATGACATTAGTATGGATGAAGTTGAATGGGCGATTAGAAGTTTGAAAAATGGTAAGGCAGCCGGTATTGATATGGTGTCTGCTGAGATGATCAAGCTTGGAGGCTCATGTGTCTGGGAATCCTTCCTGATGCTTCTCAATTTATGTTGGAGCTCAGGAATGGGTCCCAAGGACTGGAGAAGCGCAGTCATCGTGCCCTTGTTTAAAAACAAAGGTTCACGTTATGACTGCAAACTACAGGGCCATAAACTTGATCAGTTTAGCAGCCAAAGTGTATGGTAAGATTATTAAAAGGAGAATGAGGATGGTGTCTGATGAATTTTTGTGTGAGGTACAAGGAGGTTTCAGGTGTGGACGAGGATGCATGGATCAAGTGTTTTCTCTGCGCAACATTGTGGAGAAGCATCTGGCCAGAGGGTTTTCTGCAGTTTTGTGGATTTGGAGAAAGCATTTGACACTGTTGTACGAAAGGAACTTTGGGACATTTTTCCGGAGTATGGTATTAACGGTAGACTGCTACAAGCGGTGCAGTCCAACTACATGGACTTGTGTGCGGCTGGATGATGGAATGTCACCCTGGTTTGATGTCAATATCGGCGTTAAACAGGGCTGCGTTCTATCAACCAGACTGTTTATCATATATCTGGATAAATGTCTACAAAGGTTGAATGAAATGAATGTGGGAGTTCAGATGGGCGACTCAGTGGTTAACTCTCTGTTATATGCAGACGATGCAGTCCTATTAGCGCAGTCTGCGACTGACCTGCAAACCCTAGTCGACGTAATGGCAGAAGATTGTAAGAAAAGGGGCCTACGTGTGAATGTGAGCAAAACGAAAGTAATGGTTTTTGAAAGCGAAGAAGCCAGAACAGATGTTAGAGTAGCAATAGGAAATGGTGTGCTAGAACAAGTGGATGAATTTGTTTATCTTGGATGTGGATTCAGTCGAAGGTACACCACTGATGTAGAAAGAAGAGTGAGTGCGGGAAATAGAGTGAACGGAGCATTGGGACAACTTCTTGGCAGCTACCACCTCAGCCAGAAGGCACGTGTCGCAATACACAACGCAGTGCTTGTCCCAACGTTATTATATGGAAGCGAGAGTTGGGTATGTAAAAAGGAACATGAGAGTAAAATCAATGCGGTCGAAATGCGATCTCTGCGGAGAATCTGTGGAGTGAGGATGACTGACCGCATTCGTAACAATGACATAAGAGAGCGAGTAGGTATGAAAGAAAGTATTGGTGTAAAGATGCGAAAGGGAATGCTCCGATGGTTCGGACATGTGGAAAGAATGCCGGACGAGCGACTGGCTAGGAAGATATACAATGCGAAAGTGGAAGGATGTAGGTACAGGGGGAGACCGAGACTTACCTACCTAGACCAAATTGGTCATGTATTGAAGGAAGGTGGAGTCAGGAGTCTCCGAAACCGACGAGCGTGTATGAAGAGAGATATGAATGTTGAGGAAGCAAGAGATGTATGCAAGAATAGAGCCTCTTGGCACTCTGTTCTCTCTGCCTACCCCGCAAGGGAAATGGCGTGATGATAAGTTAGTTAGTTTTTCTAATTTTAATAGCTATTCAAACGGATGTGAGCTGCACAGAAGGCCGTTTTATGACAACTTACAATTCATCAGCTCGGCCTGCTTCTAGTAAAGTAGGTAACGCTGTCAAACGCTAATAATAATCGTGAAGTTATATCAAAAATCACCATTACTTAGTATGATTCTTAATTTGTAATAATTAAGCTTACTATATCAGAACAAAATACATATATGTAAATACATCCGATAGGTAGCGTGGCATTAAAAACACGTGAAGTTGAGACTGCGATATTTTAGTGGTCCAGAGTTACTCCCCGGCTAGAGAGGGTCGCTGGTTCGAATCCAGCTTGTTGTGAATTTCTCTTTATCAAATCATGTCATAAACCATATGCTAAAAGTAGATATCTCACAGAAAAGTATTTTTTGTAATCAATTTGCAATAAATTCTATTCGAGGCACACGCTAGCTTAACTAGAGACATGTCAAAATCTCTTCTATCTCTTGTACGTACTTGTAGTTCTTTAAATACCCTCGAGTTATTACTAAATTTGTATGGGTAAAACCTTGCTTACCTCAGCATGAACGGGCTGGCTCGATCTGCTACCATCTATCCATCCATCTTTCAGCCTTTCGACGTCCACTACTGGACATAGGCCTCCCCAAATTAGGGGTGTAATGCCGTAATCGCCACGCTTGACAGGCGGGTTGGCGATCGCAGTGGATGTTGTTAATACTCGAGGGAGTGCTGCTGCCCACTCCCCCCGGTATTCCTCAGTCGGCTCTTACGACTCCCATGGGGGAGGGACAATTCTAAAGCCGGCCCCACACGGCGGACTCTGGTACCATCCTATCAAAAAAGATCAACGTGACAATAATGATAGGTACTGCTACCGTTGTGTTGTTCCTATCCTCTCCTTAGTATCCTACCTATCCTAACTCAATCAATCAATAGGAAGGTTCTTCCTATGGACCTCCCATCCCTTTCCTTGGAGATGGCGACGCGTTAGTGATGCTTCTGGTGTTGCTAGCGTCTATAGGCTGTTGTAACCGCTTACCAATCACGTGATCCGTAAGTTTGTTTGCCATACACTTAGTTAAAAAAATATTTTACCTGCGTGAAGTGAAGGCGTGTCATCTATACTATTATAAAGTTGCAACAGAGCTGTGTCTGTACATTTAAGATATTTGAGAAAAAATGACTGTACTAGGCTATATACACGTGTCTGAACACAAAACATTTTATTTTTGTCAGTTTTTCTGTTTATCTGTTTGTCTGTTTGTTTATTCGCGCATCACGCAAAAACTACTAAACGGATTTTGATGCAACTTTTTTTATTTGATAGATCTTGTTTAGACTTAAAAACTGGTATATATTTTATCCCGCTACTATATCGGGAACCTAAGATACAACCTAAAAACTAGCTTTTGGTTGCGGCGGAGCTGCAAGCAAAGGCTAGTTAGTTTATATTAAACTAGATACAAAATCTTTGTCGTGTCGCTTCCGTGTCGGCTCGTATAAGAAAACGCGCAGTAACAGTTTAATTTCCTCAGCATAAGGGCGCGTCGATCGAACACATCACGTCTCACGAACTAATTGTGAAGATCTACTGGCATTGCTATTTGAAGGTGTGGTACTATTGTTGATTACCAGCATAAATTTGAGTGCATGACTTAATGAAGGTTACGTCGTAATGCTTTTTATTAAACTTGCCTCGCCTGTCCTATTTGTTTAATACATATATTTGTTTAATACGCATTCACTTCGCAGTCATATCCTATCGTGATATCCATAATCCAGGTACATGACTGTAAAATATTACAATAGTACTATATCAAGCAGCTCATTACATTGTTATGTACACGTTACGATAGTAGTGTGTGTTTTACGGCATCTTGTATTACACATACACAATGATATTAATCTTCTTTTTTATTTTTTATTGCATGTAGTGACAGACGAGCCACGGCCCATCTGTTGGTAAATGATAACCGTCGCTCATGGACTCAACTATACCGAGAGTATTATCAAGCCGCTGCTCAACATTTCATTTCACAGAAATGAAAGAATAAACGGCTATCTCCTGCTACAGCCAAAACGCAACGATGTGCTTCATGGCCGGTCACACGGGAGATGGTGGTGCCAACCTGCTCGGGCCCGATACCAAGTGGGTATTCCCACTTGGTACCCAGCCCTACCACCAGTCATGCAATGGATGATAATTGCTTACTTCCCTTAGTCGCCTCATACGACACTCGTGGGAAAGAATGGGGTGGTGATAATTGTATTCTTAGTCCGTCACCACACAACTACCGAAATAATCTACCAAACAACCACCGAAATATAGACATCAGAAGTATCTACAGTATTAAAATCCTAACTATTATAAAGCTGTAACAGAGCTGTGTCTGCACATTTAAGATCTTTAAAAAATATACTGCATTAGGTTAGGTACATAGGCGTGTCTGATCACAAAACAATATTATTTAGATATTTTTATAATATTTTTAGCATTTGACATGCTTAGCATTATACATTAAACACAAAGTGAAAAATGTGAAATCGAAAATACAGTAACGAGCAGGATTTCAACCTGCATCTCCTGGATACCGTCCAGATGCTTAGCCAATTCAGCCATCGTGACAATTGCTCCTCACTGCTAACACATTCATACTTAACGTCTTTTGGGTGACGCCTACGACAATATGTTTTAGTGTTTTGGCTGTTTGTCTGTTTATCAGTTCGCGCATCACGCAGAAACTACTGAATTTATTTTCAAACATTTTTTTTTATTTGATAGCTCTTGGTTAGATCTTCTTGGTATACATTTTATCCCGCTACTATAACGGAAACCTGAGATATAACCTAAAAACTAGCTTTTGGCTGCGGCGGAGCCAGGGGCAAAGTCTAGTAAAACAATAAATGTATAGAACCGTTACATGTATTAAACTGAAAATAATAGCTAACCGATACAAACTAAAGATTGCTGCGACTGTCACACTAACGAGCTCCTTACCCGAAAAAAACAGGGTGTGCATATAAGATTTTTTTCCGCCTGGTAACGCCAGTATATAATATTATAGTTTCTAAACAATCCTATTACTTTTATAAATGTGGCACCATTGTTTATATAACGCGGCCAATGAGAGCGCTTCCCTAGCCGCCATGACACCGTCCATCCTCCAACCTGAAGAGCAGCAGGAAGCAGTTGAAATTCAATACGAGTATTGAACGCCAGGACCGGCCAGGACTTTGTTCTGTGATTCGACCCCCATCGCATACATTTTGTTGCGACACCCGCCCGGGACATAGTGTTGTGTTCTGTGATTATTCTTATTAAACCACGCGCGAAAGACATTGTCTCTAGCCTAATACCTATCGCCCAGAAATAGATTAATTCTTTTCTGAGACCCGAGAGGAACTTACAACTCCCTTCGTGTATCTCTCAAGCCTTTATTGCTTTTGTAATTTTTTTGTGGAGACGCTAGTAAACCGCCTGATTGGACAGAAGAGGAACATTGTGGGCCCACAGAAGAGAAGAAACTTTCGTCGAGATCGGTGAGTGCCACATTAAAATTTTCTTCCACATCATCTTTTAAATTTATAAAAATAAATACTGGCGTCACCACCGCCTAAACGTAAATACTTTGGAAAATCTAAAACTGCACGCCTCATAATCTTCATTTTTCACAATTAAATTGATTATTTGATAAGTAACTAATAATCAATTGTCTTACTGAGTAGTTTTAATAAATCACATATATAGCGCTAATTTCAAAAAGTACTAATGTGGGTTTCATGTTTTATACTCCATGTAGCGGTAATTTTAAGAAGTACTTCTATATTGGTCTATAGACATAGTTCTCATGAAAGGCATAGCGCTCTGAGCGCTGGTTTTAGTGTCGAGAGAGTAAATATTCGGTATTTTTTTTGTTTATTTAATAACAATTAAACCACATCGAATCAGACCGTGAAAAGTAATAAGGCTCTATTCGTAGTTATACTCTAATTAAAAAGACTCGATTAATAAAGTATTTCGGTTGTTATCGTGTTAACATACATTACCTACAACAAACGGACGTCCAAGACAGAACTTTTTTAAACAGTTTTTTAACTATAAATTATTTGAGAATAAGGAAAAAGAGATTTTTTGTACTAGCGGGAATCGAACCCGCGTCTTTTCCAATCCGGGGAAGTGCTCTAAGCCACTGAGCTATAGTACAGGTTTTTCCTTATTCTCAAATAATTTATACTTTAAAAGTGGCGGAGCATGTCAAATGCTAAAAAATATAGATCAAAAATGTTTAAAAAATCACGCTATCAAATAGTATGAATTTTAATTGCAAAATTAAACTTACTATATCGGTTTAATGCATGTAAATGCTTCCGATAGATGGCGCTGGTCGTAAAGACAAATGTAATAAGGAGATTGGGATGATCGAAGTACCTGTACTATAGCTCAGTGGCTTAGAGCACTTCCCCGGATTGGAAAAGACGCGGGTTCGATTCCCGCTAGTACAAAAAATCTCTTTTTCCTTATTCTCAAATAATTTATACTTTAAAAGTGGCGGAGCATGTCAAATGCTAAAAAATATAGATCAAAAATGTTTAAAAAATCACGCTATCAAATAGTATGAATTTTAATTGCAAAATTAAACTTACTATATCGGTTTAATGCATGTAAATGCTTCCGATAGATGGCGCTGGTCGTAAAGACAAATGTAATAAGGAGATTGGGATGGTCGAAGTACCTGTACTATAGCTCAGTGGCTTAGAGCACTTCCCCGGATTGGAAAAGACGCGGGTTCGATTCCCGCTAGTACAAAAAATCTCTTTTTCCTTATTCTCAAATAATTTATACTTTAAAAGTGGCGGAGCATGTCAAATGCTAAAAAATATAGATCAAAAAAAGTTTTTTAACTAGTTTAAATAACAAAAATGGCATAAAAAATATCATGAGTGTCAAAAATAGTGTTTTTTCTTGATATGTGTGTGTATATATTATTTTACAAGTGCAATATATGATAAATAGAGACATTTTAAGTTTGAAAAATCAGTTGTTCTGAGTAAAACAGGAATAGTACCCACCTCAACGCTTCGCTTATGCGTACAAAAAAGCCGGAAATTGCTCACATAATTCGCTAATTAGAATTTCTCAAAAAAAGCTAATAATTAGTCAGTGACAATGGCTGGTGCAACTCCAAAACATCGAGATTATTCAAAATAATAGTAGTTTGGTAACTATGATGTTCATATAATGTTATAAGGAACTTAGATAGAAAACACCTTAGATGTTTTATAAGAAACTACTTTCTTTTTAATATCTTCGCCACTAAAAATAGATATAAATACTTTCTAGTTCCGTCCAAACAAGGCAATTCTATTTTATGGGACGTTTGAACTGTTTTTGAGGATATTAATGAGTAAACAAAACTATAGATTATTTTCACACAACGTCATAAACAATTTTGGAGAAATGTGAAAATAATACTTTATGATATTATTGCGAACGTTACACATCTATCTATACTATTATAAAGCTGTAACATAGCTATGTCTGTACATTTAAGATGTTTGAGAAAAAATGATTGTAATAGGCTATATAGGCGTGTCTAAAAATAAAACGATTTATGTAAATATTTTTTCTGTTGTTCTGTTTATCTGTTTGTTTGTTCGCGCATCACACAAAAGCTACTGAACGGATTTTCATGCAACTTTTTTTGTTTGATAGGTCTTGATTAGACTTAACAACTGGTATTATCCCGCAACTATATCGAGAACCTGAGATACAACCCGAAAACTACCCGAAAGGCTGTAAATAAGGTTTGAAATAAAACTACGTCTACGGAATCTATCGCGTTTACTTGATTTTATTTAGACGTGAAGCCATCAAGGCCATCGTGGCCAGTCCACCCCGCGATAGATTCCACCTATCTGATTTTCAATCCAGACTAGTATGGCTCCCCATTCGCACACAACGCAGTCAAAGGGCCCTGATTACTCTCTACGCACTTCTAAAATCTTTAGATGCCCCTTCTTATCTCACTTCGCAATTCAGATTTCTTTACTACCTATGGTTAGACCATACCAAAAATTTACGTTCATCTAAAAATCAATTACTGCTGTCCTTCTCATAATTCTCATCTTGTCCACTCTTCTTTCCTAGTACAATCTGTTCTTCTCTTCTCTTCTCCTTCGGAAATCAGGTCACTGTCCAACCACTCAACATTCAAAGTGAAAGTACGTGAACACTATAGTCAATTTCTGGCTGAATAATCTACATACCTACTTCTATTACCTTCTTGAGTATGTTAGTTAAACAGCTCACCTTTAACTTCAGGTATATATTAACATTTACTTATATATAAGGTTGGCCGGGTGGGGCCGGCTTTAGAATTGTTCCACCCCTCTGTACCCATGGGAGTCGTAGGAGCCGACTGAGGGAATATCGGGGGGAGTGGGCAGCAGCACTCCCTCGAGTATTAACAACATCCACTGCGATCGCCAACCCGCCTGCCAAGCGTGGCGATTACGGCATTATACCCCCAATTTAGGGAGGCCTGTGTCCAGCAGTGGACGTAGAAAGGCTGATGGATGGATGGATGGATATATAAGATCCTTCATGCGTAGGTATATATATATATATATATATATGTATATGTATATCACTTCATTTGCCTCCCAAGTACATCTCTGCATCACATAAAGGTAGACCGGTAGAAAATGCCTTAGGCATTAAGTCCACCTTCGCAAATTATGTTTTTTGTATAAAGTATAAATAATTAAGGTTTGAAACAACTGAACATGTCTGGCCGGCGGCTTATAATAGACCTTTTTTCTTCTCATTACGAAGGAAATTCATGGGACCAACAGTCGAATTAATCTAAATGTAACTATTTCAAGTTGTAACATTAAATATCTTTAAAAGAAGTTTTTTTTTTTTTATTTATTTATAATAATTCACATTACATTTTACGCGTTAACCACGATCTTAATCGTATTTCAGGTTTCTCTGTCCGTGATTTATTCGCTCTGTTTAAACAATAAAACATAATATATATAGAAGTACTCATAGCTAGAAAAATCCACAGTCAATATCTCACCTCAATAAAAATGAAACATTTCCCTCTTATTTTATCGCCGATATATGTACAAAACGGCATTCATATAAATAAAAAGATACCATTCAACTGCGTTTTACTCACCGCATTGCTGTGGAAATCAATTTAGACGTCACTCTTAAATTAATTGTTAAATGAACACATGTCATATTGTGCAAAAATAAATGCGAAAATATAAATTGCTAAATGTTATGCATTATAAAATGTACCTATAACGTGTCATTTATAAATCATCTAAATTTAATACGTAAATATAAAAATGAAAATAAATATTCACCATTTCTGGTGTTAAAACTCAAACCCTTTTGTGAATTCGTTCCATTGCAGGGTTGGTGTGATGATAGACTTAAAATACAAGACGTATCACCACCCCATTATTCCCATCATTGCCGTTATTCCCGCGGATGTTGCAAGAAGTGAGAGAAGTATGCAATTATCACCCATTTAAGTCATATTTATTTCATAATGGTTCCCCGACCACCTGGTGGTCACTAGGGAGCCTGAACCCAGGGAAACCCTACCTCAGGAGGCTGGGCTGCCAAGTGACAAAAATCCTGTTGAGTAGCCGTTCTGGCAGAGCTGTGGTTGACCGGTGTAGACCCTTTAAATTACAGTTCAATCGCGATGACATCTTTGCTCTCCAAGGTACTGGAGAAGTTTATTAACCACCAACTTCTGCAGTACCTTGAGGATCACCACTGATCAGTGATCGCCAATATGGGTTTCATCACTATCGATGAGTTTTTCAAAAGAGGTTTGATGATCATCTTGTGTACCTAACCCACCGTTGGGCAGAGGCCTTGAAGGGTAGAAGCATTCAGCCTAGACATCGCGAAGGCTTACGCAAGGGACTTTGGACTTTGGGAAATTGCCAAAGGACTCTGCAAATGGATGGCTAGCTTTCTGCATGGTCAGTGATAGTGCATTTCTTGTGTGACAAGAATGAATGGGCCAGTTCGATTGGGGTAGTACCATCCTCTCATTCTGTGATGTGACGTGAAGTGGTGTGAGTCTAACACTTGTGTTTCATATGGAGTGCAAGAGCGCCCAAACCCCATCCTTATCCTCTCCTTACTATCTTTCCTCTTCGCCCCCTATCCGATCTGTTGCTAGCGTCTATAGGCTACGGTAAACGCATATCATCTGGTGGCACCCGTATGCGTTTGCCATAAAAAACTACACTGTCGTTTTTGATTTATATTTTTTTAGCAATTGACATGCTCCGCCACTTTTTAAAGTACAAATTATTTGTGAACAAGTAAAAAGAGATTTTTCGTACTAGCGGGAATCGAACCCGCGTCTTTCCAATCCGGGGAAGTGCTCTAAGCCACTGGCTATACAGATCTTTCGATCATCCCAATCTCCTTATCACATTTGTCTTTACCACCAACGCCATCTATCGGAAGCATTTACATGTATTAAACCAATATAGTAAGTTTAATTTTGCAATTAAAATTCATACTATTTGATGGCGCGATTTTTTAAACATTTTTGATCTATATTTTTTTAGCATTTGAAATGCTCCGCTACACTGTCATTGTAGAAGGCCGCTGCTCCGATAAATGGCTACATGCTCTCGATAGATAATATGCATTGCTATGCAGATAACAGTTCGGGTAATGCGCGATATTCCTGCCATCAGAAAGTTTTTTTGAATTTTTTTATTGCATGTAGCGGCAGACGAGCTACTGCCCATCTGATGGTAAATATTACTATTTACCATCAGATGGGCGTCGCTCATGGACTCAACTATACCAAGAGTTTTGTCAAGCCGCTGCTCACCATTTCATTTCCCCGATATGGAATGAAAGAATAAACGGCTATCTATCCTGCTACAGCTAAAACGCAACCATGTGCTTCATGGCCGGTCACACGGGAGATGCTGGTACCATCCCGCTCGGGGGATATCAAGTGAGTACTCCCACTTGGCACCCAGCCCTACCACCAGTCATGCAATTAATGATAATTGCTTACTTCCCTTAGTCGCTTCATACGACACCCGTGGGAAATAATGGGATGGTGACACTTGTATTCTTAGTCCGTCCGTGCCATGGAATATGCTGGAGGAGAGGCGGACGCAAATCGAGCGCTGTCGGATTGTAAGAATCCCAATAAGGAGCGTAAGAATGAAACCAATGCACGAATAATGTTATTACAAATACGAATATTCTAGCAGAACACGCCATATAGAAACAATGCCGAGAAATTAAATTTTAATTAATTTTCTACTACATATACATAAAATTTCGAGAAATTTACAGCATTCGTGGTCAGAGGAAACTAAGATATTGGACGTCCAATGTTCAATCAATTGTTTATTATCAATAGTTCCATCTACCCATAATAATGCTTTTGAAAAATTTAAGGACTTCTCAAGCTTAAAATTTAAGTACAGCTAATACTAGTTCAGAAACTAAACTAATTTACCTATAGGTTAGATTAGTTCAGAAAGTGTACTAATTCTAGGTCGGTATTAGTTCAAAAACAGGTGGATGAAATTTAGCTTAATTTAGCAATAAAACTGTGTTATTTTAACAGTACGGCACTTCTAGCAAGTAAAGTAATTTTCTAGGCTTTAAGTGCTATTTCCCGACGTTTTTCCTTTCTCGCTTTTCTCAAGTTACCGGCTATTTTGTTTAGCTTAACAACTTAATGCTGTTATGTTAAATAAAAAGCTGCAGAATGAACACGTTGATTTAATCACTGTACCTTTTTCTCGTGGCCAGTCTTTTAGTATCAGAAAATGTTAGTGTAGAAACTGTGTTTGACTATATTCTCTATGGAATTAAAGTGTTAAGATTATTATCTTGTTATTTTTGTTTATTTTCTCTTTATTTATTTATTGGGTGCTAATATGGATCTAACATAAAAATTTATCTTTTCCCCCCTTACTAATAAACATTAAGGTAAAAGCACTAATGCTCGACATTGAACCAATGGATGACACTATACCAAAAAATATCTTGGACTAAGAATATTTTAAATAATTTCTTGTTACTATCAATGTAAAAAACACGTACTGCCATCTATGATGCTATAACAAAAAAATATACACTCATTTTATAGCAGAATTCAAAACTTCGTTAGTTTATATAATATTTCTTCCTAGTCTGTGTTATATAAGCACCATGGGGTTGAGCACTTACGGTGTGCTTTTCTTTTTATATATTTGCGGAATTTTCCAATTTTTGTTTGTTTATAATAAGCATTATATTATTGACTATCCAGGGCTATTAGGTTTTTAATTCGTTTAGATTTTAAAGCTATATAAGCCGTGTTTGCTATTAGTTCCAAAAAATATAGAAAACCTAAAAGATGACACGTATGTCATCTGATGGGGTCACTTCAAATCAAATGTTGAAGCTTACATGTATACAAAAATCGTCTCTATATCCTGTATATAAAGTGTGGTATAAATTTAATTCGTTTGTGATTCCTCTAAATAACAGTAGACTACTAGGGTGTCAACTATTAGCGCTAAAGGGTGTCAACTGTTGGGTCTAATCACTACAGATTTTTTCCCCTCCACTGCCACCCTCAACTGAGCGACGCATCCGCACACGGAGAGTGGCACCTTCGCGGGAGGCCTTGTGGGTGGCGGACGTTCCCCGGTCCATCCACCCGCCGCCCCAGTCGCCGGCAGCGGTGCGGGTCTGCGGGAGGATCAGCCTTCCTTCCGCGAGTTGACCTCCTCGCAGAAGGCAGCGACTGCGGCCCAATTTTTGTCGCTGCCAAGTATCGCTCTGACGACGCTCGGCAGTGAGAGGTCCCCCCCCTGTTGCCGCGACGAGTTCACGGCGCTGCCCGTCCCAAGGCGGACACGACTCGAGCGTGTGCCGCGTCGTGTCCTCGTCGCAGCCGCAATGGTGACAGCCCGGAGTCGCTTCCTTCCTTGCGACTATGTGCAGATATCTGCCGAAGCAGCCGTGCCCCGACAGCACCAGTCGGAAGGTAAGGACTCCGTGCTGTCGCCCCGCCCACTCCTCCAGCACAGGTTGGAGCGCCCCTACGGTCCAGAGACCAGCCCGGGGCGTCTCCAGCCGCACCCTCCAACTGGCCATGGCAGCACGGCGCGCGTCACTCTGCCACCTGGCCACCTCGCTGGGCAGGAGGCGACCGCCCCTAGCCCACTCTTGCGACACCCGCCAATACACCTCAGCAAGCACCTCCGCCTCCAAGTCCCACGGAGGGATCCCGGCCAACGCGCAACCCGCCTCGGTTGACATCGTGCGGTATCCGCGTATGAGCCTGGATGCGACGACTCTTTGTGGTCTCCACAGAAGAGCCCTGTTCGGCGCGTCCAGGGACTGTGCCCACACAGGTGCACCGTACAGCGCCATCGACCGGACCACCCCCGTGTAAAGCCGTCGGCACACATTGTTGGGTCCGCCCATATTTGGCATGAGCCGTGCAAGGGTGGACGCTACGCCAACGAGCCTCGGTACGGTAACCACTTACCATCAGGTGGGCCGAGGTACGAAAACGGAATGCGGCCGCGTTGTATAAAAAAAAATTACCTTCTAAGTCTCCCATCTATAGCATTATCTCCTTAGCCCCCTCCAAACACTGTTGGTTAGTTGCCGACCTATTCGGTTTTAACTGATCCCGCTATATTTACACGGAGGCGTTGCCTATCTGATCCCTTTAACCCAACGACCATACATATACGGCCCGATGACAATAAACACGGCTTATATTTTGGCTGAATTCCATTTATGCCAGTACTTCAACTAAGCTACGAGGAGGGATCAAAAAGTAGTGAGAATGAGATAGAATATAATGACTATTGATAACTTAATAATTTATTTTTCTACATAGTCTCCGAGTCTCTCTGCACACCGAGTCCAGTGCTTTTCCAAGGCTTCAATCCCTTTCAAAAAAAAAGTTTTGTCTTGGTCCTGCAAAAAGCTCTACACGGCATCCAACACCTTGTTATCGTCTTCGTACCTGTTTCCCCTTAAGTATTTTTGGTGGTCAACCAATTCGAAGCCAGCTTGCTGAATGGCAGCCATCGCAACTGTCGACCTGTGCGCAGGTGCGTTGTCATGATGAAACAACATGCCCCTTCGAAGTTTCCCTCTCCTTTTTTCTTTGATGGCATTCCTCAACTTGGGAACTAAAGCGGTAATATCCCTTGTGAGTCCTAAAATATTGAGGCCATAACCTTGCCAGCCGATGCCACGGCATGAAACTTCTTTGGGGTCGGTGATGATGGGCGTTTCCATTGCAAAGATTGCTGTTTTGTCTCGGGGTCAAAATGATGGATCCATGTTTCGTCCATTGTTACGAAACGAGACAAAAAGTTATCAGAATCTTCTTGAAACTTGTCCAACAATATCTTCGAAATGTCAAGTCGATTTTGTTTCTGACTGTCGATTAACATTCTCGGCACCCATCTTGCGGAGACTTTTCTCATATTCAAAGATTGCTTCAATATGGATTGAATACTTCCATATGAAATGCCCGTTTCTTGAATTAAGTATCGGATAGTAAATCTTCGATCGCTCAATACAATTTTCTTGACTTTTGCAACATTTTCTTGTGTGACTGATGTCGATGGACGGCCGCAACGGTGTTCGTCTTCCGTGCTCGTTCTCCCTACTCGAAATTAAGAAGCCCACCTTGCAACAGTGGAATACGGCGGAGCAGACTCTCCTAATGTTGCCTCCAAATCGCAATGAATCTCTTGCGTCGTTAACTTTTTTAAACAGAGGTATTTAATAACGGCTCGCACTTCGTTTTTCTCCATTTTCGAGAACACGTTCCGACACGAAGCAAAAAAATGACTACATTCAGAAAAAAAACAAAAGAGAACCGAAGATTTTTTTATTTATTAACATTACAAATATGTATCTGAGTTATGCCTGCCAGTATTTATTTTTTTTCTTACCAAGGAGTATGTCGTTCTCACTACTTTTTGATCCCTCCTCGTATTTAATACACGAACACCTTAACGCTTCTAATATAGCATTTCAGTGTACATAATTGACATTTTTTAATATCTAAATACAATTAATCTACCTTATCTCGTGATTGGTAATCCAGAAAAGCAGCTCCAATTCCGAGAGTCGTTTTAGACTAATCCGTAAAGTGTGTAAAAATTCCTTATGCAAGAAACTTATCGCATATACGTATCTATACCTACTATTATAAAGCTCAGTGGCTTAGAGCACTTCCCCGGATTGGAAAAGACGCGGGTTCGTTTCCCGCTAGTACAAAAAATCTCTTTTTCCTTATTCGCAAATAATTTGTACTTTAAAAACTAGTATACATTTTATCCGGCTAATATATCGGGAACCTGAGATGTAACCTAAAAACTAGCTTTCGGCTCCGGTAGAGCCGCGGGCAAATGCTAGTTTTTTTTATATGGATCAACATATTAATGTTTGGATTTATCTTTTAGATATATTTTAAAATCTATTAATTTAAATCATTATTGGTTTAAACAGGCTTTAGTGTTACGACTAAGGATTGCAAAGGCAAGGGGGTATCAATTTCCGCAAAGGTGCGACGTTCAGTTCAGATATCCGGTAGCATCGCTCAAAGAGGGTACCCGAAAGGGTAAGCCGCCTGCGGACCACTGTAACACCAAGTAATGTCTACCAGTTCCAGTGGTGGCACACGGGTGGTTTATTTAGTAGGCGAGAGTGCCACACTATGCTTAGGTGTGGCTCTTGGCGACTTAATAAGTGGCCTATGAGTTTCTTGCCGGGTTCTTCTCATGAAAGGCTTTACTACGGAATCCGGCGGCGATTGCAATCGCCACATTGTTATTGCAGATCCAGTTGACTCAGGCGCTCGTGTTAGTTGTCAGTGGGTTGTTGACTATTAGCGTTAATATAATAGACCGATAAAATAAATATATTTCAGCATTTGAATTTGAAACATATCGACTTGAGACCGAGGATGTAAATTGATACCCCTTTCTTTTTAAGGTGGGTAAAAATGTTCCGCACACACCGTGGTTCGGGGCAACGAACAGGGTAGTCTCCTCGCTCACTAAATAAACACGCCATGTGCCATCTCTCTCCGTATATTGGCGGACCACTGGAACCGTGTTACACCAGTGTTGGACTGGGCCGGAAGGGCCCGGGTGGCTCCCGTCAGGGACCGAGTCTGGATAAGGGTAGATGGGATACCATCGAAAAATAATGAAATATATAAATTATAAATTATCAACGATATATAGCGTAAACTATAGTATTGCTGGCACCCCCTTAGTCATTGGCACTTTGGATTTTAAATGCAAATATTAAGAACTGGTATAGCAAAAAAACATTTGTTCTACTTTTTTTCATAATCTGCAATAGTAAAATTGCTTGCAGAAAAAAGTAGGTTTTATAATATTATAGCTGGCAGCACTCTTAAGTGCTTATCTTAATAATAAATATATACCGGCGTCATGCAGAACTGTTAAAACCTCACTTTCTAATAAGGGTCATCAATTAACGACTGTAACATATGATTATTTATTATTATGCTTAGTTTTTAGGTAAATAATGGCAACGAGTGCTTTTTTTGACCAATTTTCTGTTTTCTTTATTAAGCATAGCCCGCTCCATGGCCCGCTGAGCGACTTTGAGCCTTGATATGAGGCCAACATTTAGAGACCACGTCTTTGTTCCATATGCCATCACTGGTGACACACACTGGTCGTAGACCTTCGTTTTCGGACACTGCGGAATATTGGACGAGAAGATCTTTCTTAGCTTTCCGAACGCTGCCGAGTTGGATTCGTCGATTAACCTCTTTCTCGAAGTTGTGCCTACCTAACTGAACTGTTGTGAACATAGTGGTCGACAACTTCGAGAAGCGCACTCCCGACTAGGATCGGTGCTGAAATGACATGGACATTAGACATGACTTTCGTCTTGTCCATGTTCATTTTGAGACCCACTAGTCGGGAAGCCCTGCTGAGATCATTGAGCATGGTGTCAAGGTCCTCCAGGGATTCTGCCATGACTATGATGTCATCGGCATATCGAAGGTGAGTGATGTATTCGCCATTTGATGTTGATGCCGAATCTGGTCCAGTTCAAGAGCTTGAAGACATCTTCCAATGCAGCGGTGAAGAGTTTCGGGGACATAACGTCTCCCTGTCTAACACCTCTCTGCATTTGGACCAGTTTCGAACTCCTGACCCGAACACGGACTGACATGGTGGCGTTTCTATACAAGCACTTCAGCACTTCGATGTACCATTAGTCAATTTGGCACCGCTGAAGGGACTGCAGCACCGCCCAAGTCTCGATCGAATCGAAGGCTTTCTCATAGTCCACAAACGCCAGACACAGACGCCGATTATATTACTTGGTTTTCTGTATAATCTGGTGTAGCGTATGGATGTGATCTATGGTACTATAGCCTTTTCGGAAACCGGCTTGTTCAGGAGGCTGCAAGTCATCAAGCCTGCGCGTGAGTCGATTTGTAATGACCCTCGAAAACAACTTATAGACGTAGATCAAGAGTGAGATGGGTCTATAGTTATTCAAGAGGGTTCTGTCACCTTTCTTGAAGAACAGCACCACCACGATTCTGGTCCACAACTCTGGAACGTCACCCCCGAGAACGACGGAATTGAACAGCCTCTGAAGAGCTTTTAAGACCGGCTTTCCACCTGCTCTCAGAAGCTCCGTGGTGATTCCGTCGTCCCCCGGTGCCTTTCCGTTCTTTATTTGTTAGAGCCATTCTGATCTCGTACAGGCTGACGTCTGGGATATCTTCAATCAAGTGCCGAGTTAGCTTCGATCTGGGATCTTGGAACAAGCCAACAGGACTCTGATATCTGTACAATTGTCCATAGAACTGGTGGACCTCTCTCAAGATCTCATCTCGGGATGAAATGACAGTGCCGTCATTGGTCCTCTGCTTTGTCAACTGGCTTTGGCCGACAGACAGATCTCTTGCGAACATTTTCGAGCCTTGGTTCCGCTCTATCGCCTCTTTAATGCGGATAGCATTAAATTGGTGAATATCGTGTCGCACAGCCTTGGAGATCTGTCTGTTTAACCGCCTCAGGCAGGACCAATCGGCTGAAGACTGGACTGTCATTTCTTTTATCCTTTCCATGAGCTTGAGAGTATGGTCCGAAAGTTCACGTGTCCTACTAACACGATGAGCCTTGAAGTAGGTCGACCCAACCGCTTGGACAGTTTGCACGAAGCTGCTGTTCAAATCGTTCGCTGATTTGCACTCATCTAGACATTGGAAGCGATTTTGTAGTTCGAGCTGAAAGCTTTCGGGGTTCTGGTATTGGGCAGGTGTTAGTCAGAGCGTAGACTTCATCAAGTTTGATATCTCGACTTTCGTGCTAATATTCAAGATACCCCTGACTAGTCGGTGATCACTCCCAGTTTTAATCCTGCTGATCACTGAGACATCATTGAATATGTGTCGTTTGTCCGACAAGATGAAGTCAATCTCATTTTTTACTGAACCATCAGGACTTATCCAGGTCCATTTCCGCTGGGGTTGCTTCCTTAAGAAGGAATTCATCATGTAGAGGCATTCCTTTTCCAAAAAATCAGCCAGCATTTGGCCCCTGTGATTCCCTTGCCCGAAACCATAGTTTTTAGCTTGGGACTGGTGGCCCTCCCGGTGGAAGAGCAAGTTCCCGGACTGGACGATTGTCGTGCCCTCACCCTCTCTTCGGACTTCTGACAACCCTATAATGTCCCAGAGGATCTTGCTGAATTCCTCTTCCAGCTCGGTGATTCTCTCATCGGTCCGAAGTGTCCGAATGTGGTGCGTTACCAGGGCCAGAGGTCGTTGTTTGTGGTAGCCTTTCCGCGACCGGAGATTCTTCACACCCCCTGCTCCGCCGTTACCGGGCCCGCTACCATTAGGCCACGGAATAGCGGAGCTACCGTGACTGGGGGCCATTTTTTGTTGTGTGCTTGTCATGGGGGATAATGCCGTAATCGCCACGCTTGGCAGGCGGGTTGGCGATCGCAGTGGATGTTGTTAATACTCGAGGGAGTGCTGCTGCCCACTCCCCCGATATTCCCTCAGTCGGCTCTTACGACTTCCGTGGGTAGAGAGGGGTGGGACAATTCTAAAGCCGGCCCTACACGGCAGTACAGTTTCAGCTAATACCTAAAGTACAGTTTCAGCTAAGCTGTTAATAACTCGATCGTAAAAGCTGCTGTTCTATTCATCCTTGATGAGATCCGATTCTGTGTTCTAGTCTGCGCGGGCCCCCTATGCTACCTAGCAAGCCCCGCAAAGTAAAAAGGGCACCCCACCCCACGGGCGCCCGCGCATGCTGGGGCCCGGCTGGCAAACGCCACCTTGACTATATGGCCAGTCTGACGCTGTGTTACACTACTTCAGTGCTTTTGACATGATCTCTAAGCATTTTTGATCTATATTTTAGCACTTGACATGCTCAGCTACTCTTAAAGTACAAATTATAATTTGTGAATAAGGAAAGAGAATTTCAGTACAAGCGGGAACCGAACCTATGTCCCTTCCTATCCGGGGAAGTGCTCTAATCCACTAAGCTACCGTACTATTTTTAGAAATACCCAATCTCCTCATCATAATTGTTTTAACGACCAACGCCATCTATCGGAATGCATTTACATGCATGGTACTTTATGATCTCTAAACTCATAAGAGTGCTAATTGGTGATATTAGTAGCTTCAGGATGGGGAATACACGCCCACGCGGAATGCGCTTCTAAAATCAGGCGTTCTTGAGGACTGGAATCAGGGCTCATAATTTTAAGCCCAACATTGTAAGTACTCACCTATCAAGAGAACAAGCCACTCATTATTTTGTATTCAGTATTAAATTTGTATAACAATTAATTTACTTAGTTAAAAAGCTCGTCAGCACATTACACAAGGTATTTGTTATGCTGCTAATTAATTTCGAAACGAAGTTAAATTAAAATGTCCGATTTCATTATCGAAAAAACTTTTACAATATTTTCTTGTAATTAACATGTAGGTATAATTCTCGTATAATTCAATTCCATTTAGTCATTTTCATTTATCCCATATGAACTTCTATCAGGATATAGGTCTTCTATGTGTCTATCCGAGCTACAATTTATCTGTAATAAAAATTTCGTTCAAATACGTTTAGACATTGTCTATATAGCAGCCTTTGTCTGTGGCTCTGCGCACCCAAAAGCTAGTTTTTAGTTTATATCTCAGGGATAAAATGTATACCACTTTTTAAGTCTAATTAAGAGCTATCAAATACAAAAGTTGCATCAAAATCCGTTCAGCAGTTTTTGCGTGATTCGCGAACGAAAAAACAGACAAACAGACGAAAAATCTAAAAAAATTGTTTTATGTTTAGTTACGCCTATATAGATAGTCTATAAGTACAGTTACTTTTTATCAAATATCTTCACTAAAACCACCACTACAACCATATAGTCTTCAAGGGCATACGAGGTAACTCCTCAAAATCAAATACGAATACTAAATGTACTACTTGTGCAGATAAAGAATGGGATTATAAATGGCGGCACATTGAGCCTGTACTGTCAGCATACTACGGCGTAACTATAAACAATAGTACTTTCTGATATTTACGCGAATGTTACATATTTTGAAATAAAACTACGTTTATGGAATCTATCGCGTTTACTTGATTTTACTACTATCCCGACGGCTGATATCAGCCTTGGACGTCTATCATCTAAGTCCACCCGTGATCATGAATGCTGTAAAGTATTCGAAACGTCGGGATAGTAGTAAAATCAAGTAAACGCGATAGATTCCGTAAACGTAGTTTTATTTTAAAATTTAAACAATAGTTCACGCAACATGAATACCGTTATTTTTTTGCTGTCTATACCGTTAGGTGTGAGTATAGACGGCGATAGTGTGTGAGCGAGAAGTAAATAGTGGCGACGCCATTTATAATCCCATTCTTTATCTGCACGAGTTGTATAGTGAGCAAATATTGGTAGGCTTATAACATTCAGACCACCGAAGGAATGTAACATAGTTCCAGTGGCCCGCCAATAAAGGCGGAGAGACGGCACACGGCGGGTTTCTTTAGTAGGTGCAGGCCCCACACTACCCTGGTTGTTGCCCCAAACGATGGGGTGGGCGGTTAGGAACCTTTTTGGCCACCTTAACAAAAAAAAAGTCTTATAACATTCACAAATTCATTTCACTGGATATAATGTTAATTGCTACTGTAAACTATATATCTATATAATAAATCCAATCACTTCGTTTAACCGTTTTTACATGACTGTGTAACAAACGAACAAGCTTTCACATTACGTAAAATAAATTATAGAAGCCATTTATTAAGGTCTGTTATGCATCAGTCGAAGAATTTTTTAGATCAGTTTAATGCACTGTCGTACAGTGGTAATGTGAGCGACTGGCTGATCATGAGGTCTCGGGTTCGATCCCCGGGTCGGGCAGTTTTATTGAGATTTTTCTTAAAAAGGAAAAATTCTCAGTAGCAACCCGGAGTTCGGAAATGTGCCGTGTGTGTGTGTGTTTAAGATGAATACTAGAACGAATATTTGTAAAAGTGGAAAAAGATACTTACAATTTCTACGAGCAGAATTCAAATCTGCGTCTTTCCCAATCCAGAGAGCTGCTTTAGACCCCTAATCTATGGAAAAACAATTGTTACAACTTCCAATCGCCGCCTAACATTTTGTCGTATAAGACCAGCGCCATTTAATTTTGTTCCGAGGGTAAGCTTTATTAGATACAATTAAGAATCACAGTAAATGATGGCGTGATTCACAATATTGAAAAAAGGTTTCTACGAGCTTAGCCGAGTATATCAAATAACTAGCTGATACCCGCGACTTCGTAAGCGTTAATGATTTTTTTTCTAAAGTGGACACCTAATTTTCCCACGATTTTATAAAACAATTGAAATTTATTTAAATCCTTAGATGTCAAATATAAAGTAAAATTTAACATTCTTAATTCAAAAAAGTCTAAATATGTGTGTTTCTATATCTAAATTAGAAACTTAACAAACCACCCCCTCCTTCCCTTCCTATTATTTAACTGACCACATCCTCATCTCCTCTATATCATCATTCCTCTTCATGTCCTACAGCTTTTCTTAGGGTGGATTCTCTCGCTCACGAAGGTTGCCTTTGGTCTATAGGCATAGGCTACCACGTCAACCACTCAGGGGGTGGTAAGCTTACCGTCTTACTCACCATCAAGCTGTACAGCTTAGTTTAATAAATAAATAAATATTTACGGGCCTTTTCACATAACGTCATCTGGTCCCAAACTAAGCTTAACGCTTGTGCTATGGGTACCAGATTACGGATATAATACATACATTACTTTTTTTTTGTAAATACATACATATAATAGATAGAAAACACCTAGACGCAAGACTAATATCTGTGTTCATCACACAAATAATTGTCTTGAGTGGGAATCGAACCCACGACCTCGTGCACGGAAGTCGGTTACATTACCGACTACTCCACGAGGCCCGTCAGTTATGTGTTATAAACATTGATGTACAAACAAACACATAGCATCACGCTTGTATTCCCTGAAGGGGTAGGCAGAAATCTATTAAACACCCACGATTCACCAGCTATGTTTAAGTCCCACGTAATAGGGGGCGAGCCTATTGCCACCTAGCGGGCACATTTCCAAACTTCGGGCGGCTACTGAGAATTTTTCTTTTCTACGAAAAAGCTCAATTACACTGCCCAACCAGAGAATCGAACCCGAAACCTCATGATCTGTAGTCGTTTACACTACCTCTGCACCACAGAGCCAGTTGATGTTATAATACAGAGAAGATCCACAATTAGGCACTAAAAGTGCCCACTATAAATTAGTTCAGATTACGCTTTCCTGCACTCATTTCGTTTAATATTGTTTTCCGCAACGTATCAATATTTTAACTTATAAAGATTCGCGAATTGTACACATATTTAAAGTAACATAAACGAGTCTTATTTCGCTTATAAATTAGGTGAAGTAGAAAAGTTGTCCCGTGACTACGGCTGCTACAACGCAGTTGAGACGTCGGGCTAAAGGTAGTTAATAATTTCACCTAATTTATACGCGAAAAAATACCGTTTATGTGTTTTATAGCTTGTAGTGGTAGACGAGCCACGGCCCATATAATGGTAAATGGTAACCGTCGCTCATGGACTCAACTATACTGAGAGTATTGTCAAGCCGCTGCTCACCATTTCATTTCATCAATATGAAATGAAAGAATAAACGGCTATCTCCTGCTACAGCCAAAACGCAACGATGTGCTTCATGGCCGGTCACACTGGAGATGGTGGTACCAACCCGCTCGGGCTCGATACCAAGTGAGTACTCCCACTTGGTACCCAGCCCTACCACCAGTCATGCAATGGATGATAATTGTTTACTTCCCTTAGTCGCGACACCCGTGGGAAAGAATGGGGTGGTGACACTTGTATTCTTAGTCCGTCACCACATGGAAAAATGCATGTTACTTTTTAAATAACGTATACTAATAATACCAAAATCTCTTTTGAAAACCCCATTGACTGTCTCTTTTGCTCTCGTTCTTTCTGAATAGTGTCATTAAGCTCAAGCACGCAGTTAAAAGTTGTTATTATTTTATAAAATCATACATACATATTGTCAAGCCTTTTTCCCTTAGGGGTAGGCAGAGACCACTTCTCACTACTTGCTACGATCCTGACACGCATCTATCACTTCATCTTCTTTCATCAGCGCTTTCATACATGCTCGTTGGTTTCGAGTACTCTTAACCTGGCCTTTCTTAAGAACGTCTCCGATCTGGTCAATATATGTTGCATCCGATAGGTGGAGTGGATTGTAAAGACAATTGTGATGTGGAGGTTGGGTATGGCCGTTGGTCAGTGCGATAGCTTAGCGACTTGGAGCACTTACCCAGATTGGAAGGGACGCAGTTCGAATCCCGCTTGCACTAAAGTTCTCTTTTTCCACATTCACAAATAATTTGTAACCTAAATTATAAGTCAAAAAACTATTAAACTAATGCCAATTGAAATGTTATAGAAATTGGAATATCTAAAATAAGCCTTGAAAAAAACTAATAAAATAATCCCAACTCTTTAACTCATAAACATAAGTAACTAAAATTATTAAGTTAACAACTTTTAATATGATGTTACTTTCATAACCACATCAATGGTTACCATAGCAACGGTTGGCATGTTATTGTGTGATTTGGTGTTAATGAGTGTAGAAGTCTGAATACGATAGCAGATAAAAATATATATATTTTGGATAAGAGTTTCGTAAAATTAGTGAGCGTCTACGTTATGAAAGGAGTATCTATGCAAAATTTCAAGTCAATTGGACGTACGGTTTCAGAGATATCGTGATGAGTCAGTGAGTGGTAAATCGCTTATATATATATATATGTATATAGAAGATAATAATCACATTTTGCCTTTGTTTATATTTGCCGTGTGGGACCGGCTTTAAAATTGTCCCACCCTTCTCCACCCATGGGAGTCGTAGGAGCCGACTGAGGGAATATCAGGGGAGTGGGCAGCAGCACTACCTCGAGTATTATCTGTGATCGTCAACCCGCCTGCCAAGCGTGGCGATTACGGCACTATCCCCTCAAAAAATGAGCACCCAACAAAAAACGGCCCCCAGTCACGGTAGCTCCGTTATTCCGTGGCCTAACGGTAGCGGGCCCGGTATCGGCGGAGCAGGAGGTGCGAAGAATCTCCGGTCGCGGCAAGGCAACCAAAAACAACGACCTCTGGCCCTGGTAACGCACAACGTTCGAACACTTCGGACCGACGAGAGAATCACCGAGCTGGAAGAGGAATTGAGCAAGATCCGCTGGGACATTATAGGGTTGTCAGAAGTCCGAAGAGAAGGTGAAGGCACAACAATCCTCCAGTCCGGGAACTTGCTCTTCCACCGGGAGGGCGACCACCAGTCCCAAGGGGGTGTCGGGTTTATCGTTCGCAGGTCTCTCGTAGGCAACGTGGAGAAGATTGAAAGTGTGTCGAGTAGGGTAGCGTACCTTATACTCAGCATAACCAAACGGTATTCGTTGAAGGCCATACAGGTACCACCGACACACTCTGATGACGAGGTGGAGGCCCTATATGAGGGCATCTCGAAGGCCATCCACTTGCCTAAAACCTATTTCACGGTGGTTATGGGAGACTTTAACGTGAAACTGGGCAAAAGTACAAACGATGAGCTGAAGGTGGGGCACTATGGATTTGGGCAGAGGGACCGTAGGGGCCAGATGCTGGCTGATTTTCTGGAGAAGAAAGGCCTCTTCATGATGAATTCCTTCTTCAGGAAGCAGCCCCAGCGTAAATGGACCTGAATTAGCCCTGATGGTTCAGTGAAAAACGAGATTGATCTTCAAAACATAATCTCGGGCACCCCCTTTCAGACCTTCCACACGCGCCACGCATACACACACACACACACACATACACACACACACAAACACACACAAACGCAAACACACACACACACACACATACATAACATATTTCATTATTTATTATCTTACTAGTATTAATAATAAATTTCACATTTAGGTTTAAGATTTTTTCATTTAATTTGGTTAGCGTTAATAGCTACGACACAGTTTTTTTCTTAACTAATGTAGCTGTTAATGTACACAAAGTTTGTAATCTTTTTATTGTGTTTCCAATAAAGTTATCTTATCTTATCTCATTGACTTCGTCCTGTCGGACAAACGACACATATTCAATGATGTCTCAGTGATCAGCAAGATTAAAACTGGGAGTGATCACCGACTAGTCAGGGGTATCTTGAATATTAGAACAAAACTCGAGAGATCACGCTTAATGAAGTCTACGCTCCGACCAATACCTGCCCAATAATAGAACCCCGAGAGCTTTCAGCTGAACTACAAAATCGCTTCCAATGTCTAGATGAGTGTGAATCAGCGAGCGATATGAACAGCAGGTTCGTGCAAACTGTCCACGCGGTCGGGTCGACTTACTTCAAGACCCGTCGCGTCAGTAGGACACGTAAACTCTCGGACCATACTTTCAAACTCATGGAGAGGAGAAAAGAAATGATAGTCCAGTCCTCAGCCGATTGGTCATGCCTAAGGCGGTTAAACAGACAGATCTCCAAGGTTGTGCGGCACGATATTCGCCAATTTAATACTACCTGTATTAAAGAGGCGATAGAGCGGAACCAAGGCTCGAAAGTCTTCGCAAGAGATCTGTCTGTTGGCCAAAGTCAGTTGACTAAACTGAGGACCAACGACGGCAATGTCATTTCTTCTGGAGATGAGATCTTGGGAGAGGTCCAGCAGTTCTATGGGTAGTTGTACAGATCCAAGAGCCCTGCTGTTGGCTTGGTTCAAGACCCCAGATCCAAGATAACTCGGCACTTTGCCGAAGGTATCCCGGACGTCAGCCTGTACGAGATTAGAATGGCTCTCAAACAACTAAAGAACGGAAAGGCACCGGGAGACGACGGACTCACCACAGAGCTTCTGAGAGCAGGCGGCAAGCCGGTCTTAAAAGTTCTTCAGAGGCTGTTCAATTCCGTCGTTCTCGGGGGCGACGTTCCAGAGTCATGGACCAGAAGCGTGGTGGTGCTGTTCTTCAAGAAAGGTGACAGAATTCTCTTGAAGAACTATAGACCCATCTCGCTCTTGAGCCACGTCTATAAGTTGTTTTCGAGGGTCATTACAAATCGACTCACGCGCAGTCTTCACGACTTCCAGCCTCCCGAACAAGCCAGTCTCCGACAAGACTATAGTACCATAGACCACATCCACACGCTACGCCAGATTATACAGAAAACCGAGGAATACAATCGGCCTCCGTGTCTGGCGTTTGTGGACTATGAGAAAGCCTTCGATTCGATCGAAACTTGGGCGGTGCTGCAGTTCCTTCAGCGGTGCTAAATTGACAATCGGTACATCGAAGTGCTGAAGTGCTTGTATAGAAACGCCACCATGTCAGTCCGTGTTCAGAACAAGAGTACGAAACCGATCCAACTGCAGAGAGGTGTTATACAGGGAGACGTTATGTCCCCGAAACTCTTCACCACTGCTTTGGAAGATGTCTTCAAGCTCTTGGACTGGACCAGATTCGGCATCAACATCAATGGCGAATACATCACTCACCTTCGATATGCCGACGACATCGTGGTCATGGCAGAATCGCTAGAGGGCCTTGGCACCATGCTCAATGATCTCAGCAGGGTTTCCCGACTAGTGGGTCTCAAAATGAACATGGATAAGACGAAAGTCATGTCTAATGTCCATGTCATTTCAGCACCGGTCCTAGTCGGGAGTGCGCTTCTCAAAGTTGTCGACCATTATATCTACCTGGGACAAACAGTCCAGTTAGGTAGGCACAACTTCGAGAAAGAGGTCAATCGACGAATCCAACTCGGATGGGCAGCGTTCGGGAAGCTAAGGTCTTCTCGTCCAATATTCCGCAGTGTCTGAAAACGAAGGTCTACGATCAGTGTGTGTTACCAGTGATGACATATGGAACAGAGACGTGGTCTCTGAATGTTGGCCTCATATCAAGCCTCAAAGTCGCTCAGCGGGCCATGGAGCGGACTATGCTTGGTATTTCCCTACTTGATCGAATCCGTAATACGGAGATCCGTAGGAGAACGAGAGTGACCAACATAGCCCGCTGGGTTGCCATGCTGAAGTGGCAATGGGCAGACCACATCGCTCGACGAACCGATGACCGTTGGGGACGAAAGGTTTTCGAGTGGTGACCACGTATCGGACGGCCCAGCGTAGGACAGCCCCCCACCAGATGGACCGATGATCTGGTCAAAGCTGCGGGGGGCCGTTGTCGGCACAGGACCGCTCGTTGTGGGCTTAGGGAGGCCTATGTCCAGCAGTGGACGTTGAAAGGCTGATGGATGGATGGAATAATCACAAATGTGAAGTGAAGATTAGGGTCCACTATTAGGTGACTGTGATAGCTTAGCAGTCAAGAACGCTTCCCCGGATTGGATAGGACGCAGGTTAGAATCAGAAAGCTCTCTTTTTCCACTTTCACAAATAATTTGTTCTTTAAAATCAGAATAAACTTATCAGATGATTAGTTTGGGAGATTACTCCAACACACGTCGCAGCCCAAATAGGTGTTTTACTTTTTATTGTATTAATATTCCTAGATCAAGATTGGATTCAATCACATATGAAGGACTATATCGACTGCACTGATGACGGAGTGGTTTAGATACCGGCCTTCCGGTACTTTGTGTCCGTGAACTGTATGTTTGTAAAGTCGCTCGCGATACAAGGATTATTCCTTTGTGCAGTGTTGTCTTTAACTTATCATCATGGCATCTTCCTTGCGGGATAGGCAGAGAGAACAGAGTGCCAAAAGATTCTTGCATACATATCTCGCTTCCTCAACATTCACAATGACGGTATAGTTGAGTTAAAAAAAGAAATAGTTCACGTTTAGTTGCGTCCTGCCTATCACGTATCAATAATTCAAAGCTATTGGACAAAACTTCTATTCGGTTCCAGAAATACCTGTTCAAACTGCTCTATTGCATTTCGCGTGCTGTGTATATTTGATGACGAAGTTTCGCTCACTATCTATTCCTTGTAGCATATTCAATGTTAGTTCTAATAATTATTCTTAACTTAACTCATAGATTACTGCCAAAGCTGTAAATTATCTTGTGACGTGAACCATATATTCGTAATAGACAATAAGATTATAAAAAAAAAATACAATTCATTATTATTATAGTTTAAACAAATAAAAAATTCACCTTAATAGCTATCTATACATATAATAAAATTAAAGTGTCTGTTTGTAATGTCTAAATAACATCTTTTAGTATATACGAGAGTAGGTACATAGGTACGCTAGCTATAACAAAATACCAATTTTAAGTTTTTGTCTGTCTACCTATCTGTTTGTTTGTTCCGGCTAATCTCCGGAACGGCTGGACCGATTTGCAAGGGACTTTCGCTAACGGATATCTGTTGTTACAAGGGGTAACTTAGGCTTAGGAAATATAATTAGAGTTCCGCGCAAAAAAAAAAAACATGATGTCAAATAAGTAAGTAGGTATATACACGGAATACACATCCACGGCTAAACTCCTGAATGGCTGGACCGATTTGGACGGGACTCACGGGACGGGGATCACAAATTTATATTGGAAATATAATTAGGATTGTGCACTAAAAAAGAAAATAACAAAATTCCACGCGGACGAAGTTGCGGGTAAGCAGCTAGTAAATAATTGATTGTAAAAAATTGTAGAATGCTTGACATTAAATGTTACAAATAGGTCATTGATCTGACGATTTGAAGTGGGTAAACATCATGTTCAAAGATAGATAGACAAAGGCAAAGCTAATAAAAGCATATAACAATAGTTCATCTTGTATAAAAACCTACAAACTCAGAGTCACAGACTAAAAGAGGTGTGTGCCACGCGATTACCTTGGAATGCGGATCAAACTCGATGCTGCTGTCCTTGTTTTTAGATATTTTGGAAATTAAAGAGATATAATTTATGTTTTGATGTGACACTTCTAATGTGGCGGGTAAGACTAGCTGTTAGTCACTATATTTAATTGTTCTAACGTCATCTGTTGACAAAAGTATGTAACAAGGAGGCATGTAAGGTCAATCAATAAATTAATAACAGATGTTTTAATTCGTCTATGGATAGCGAAAGACGCCCTTTCACCAAGAATTATATAAGACTCAAACAATATTCTCATTTATTGTATCGTAATAATCGGTCACAAGTACTTATAAGTTTTTTTTATTACGTTATGATGGCAGACGACCCACGGCCCATCTAATGGTAAGTGGTAAACGTCGCTCATGGAGTCAACTATACCGAGAGTACTGTCAAGCCGCTGCACACCATTTCATTTCACTGATATGGAATAAAAGAATAAACGGCTGTCTCCTGCTACAACCAAAACACACCGATGTGCTTCATGGCCGGTCACACGGGAGATGGTGGTAACAACCCGCTCAGGCCAGATATCAAGTGAGTATTACCACTTGGTACCCAGCCAATTTTTTGTGTTAAGGCGGGAAAAAATGTTCCTAACCGCACACCCCGTCGTTCGGGGCAACGAACAGGGTAGTGTGGGGTCTTCACCCACTAAAGAAACCCGCCGTGTGCCGTATCTCCGCCTTTATTGGCGGGCCACTGGAACTATGTTACATTTCTTCAGTGGTCCGCCGGCGGCTTACCTTTTCGGGTACCCTCTACTGAGCGACGCATCCGCACACGGAGCGTGGCACCTTCGCGAGAGCGTGGCGGATGTTCCCCGGTCCATCCACCCGCAGCCTCAGATAGGACGCAAGTACTCGCACCTGCGCCGCCCCAGTCAGATCAGCGAAAGAATCCTCCTCCCTGGCCCTCTCCGCCGCTTCCTTCCGCGAGATAACCTCCTCGCAGAAGGCAGCGACCGCGGCCCAATTCCTGTCGCTGCCAAGCATCTTAATATTTTATCAAAAACATGTCCGTGTCTTATATCATTCGTGAGCTCTTAGTTATGTAATTAGCAATTCATAGAACAACTCGCACTGTAATATTGGCACATCGAGATACCCTCCACAATTGTACAAACAAAGAACGAATAATTACTTGTGTTGTTGTGAGTATTCGTACTATTTTTGCAATCGTATTTTCTGTATTCCAATTCTACGCCCATAGGCAATGTTTTTTTTTCCCTTTGTGACAATGGCTGAAGAATCTCAGTCAAAACTGGAGGTTATCTAAATATAATCGTATGGTACTGTACTACTACGGACTAAGAATACAAGAGTCACCACCCCACCCTTTCACGCGGTTGTCGTACAAGGCAACCAAGGGAAGTAAGCAATTATCACCCATTGCATTACTGGTGGTAGGGCTGGATACTAAGTGGGAGGACTCACTTGCTATCGGGCCCGAACGGGTTGGTACCATCATCTTCTATATGACCGGCTATGAAGCACATCTGTGTGTTTTGGTTGTAGCAGAAGAAAGCCGTTCATTCTTTAATTTCATATCTGTAAAATGAAATGGTAAGCAGCGGCTTGACAATACTCCCGGTATAGTTGAGTCCATGAGCGACCTAACCTTTACCATCCGGTGGGCCGGGGCTCGTCTGCCACCAAACGGAATAAAAAATACCATGCGGCGCACTCTTTGGGGACTGCCAATAGAAGTGAAAACTAATAATGATAATAACAATTAATTGGTCATTAACACGTCTTACTTACAAACCAAAAATAATTCAAAAATAATAATCTAATAGCTCGACGATACAATTCACAAGTTACTTAGTTTTCACTTCTATCGGAGCGTATATGTGACGATGACGCGAGTTCTATGATTTATGTTCACCTAAAAAGTGCTCAACGCATCTAAAGAAGTTTCACTTCAAAAAAACAGATCCTGAAGTAGGTACAATCAGTCAGTCAGACTACAAGAAGTCGGGGCCAGGACCTAGTTATATCATGAAATAAAACCCTATAATATTAAACCCTTGATTGGTAGTTAATGTAACTAATAACACAACAGCATTCGGTCATTGCAATTTAAAAGTATCTGACCTGAATATCCGAATATTGGTCACAATTTCTCGACTATCAGTGTCGTCGAAATTCAGCTGTGCTTATTACATTTAAAAGTGTGGGCAACCAAAACTAGCAATAACTGTAATTGGAACACATTTATTTTGCGACTGAAACTATATTATGTTTTAATTAATCTGAATAAAATGAAGTATTATTTTAACCGCATATTTATGCTCATACAACATGGTTGTTTTAAATAACATAATAATTATCTTTAAAGAACAAATTATTTGTGAATGTGTATCAATTGCAAAAATAAACTTACTATATTGGATCAATGGATGTAAATGCATCGGCGTGGGTCGTAAAGACAAATTTTATGTGGAGATTGGGAATGACCGTCGGTCAGTGCGATGGCTTGGCGGTCTAGAGCACTTCCCCGGGATTTAAAAGGGACTCAGGTACGAATCCCGCTCCCAATAAACTTATCTTTTTCCACATTCACATATAATTTGTTCTTTAAAGTAGCTGAGTATGTCAAGTGCTAAAATACGGATCAAAATATTTAACGTGATGAGGAGATTGGGTACGGCCGAAAGGTAGTGCGGTAGCTCAGTGGATAGAGCGCTTCCCCGGATTGGAAGGGATGCAGATTCGATTCCCGCTCGCACTAAAGTTCTCTTTTTCCTTATTCACAAATAATAATTTGTACAATAAAAAGTAGCTGAGCACTCGACATAGTGCTAAAAATATAGATCAAAAAATGTTTAAAAAATCAAGCCATCAAATAGTATGAATTTCAATTGCACAATTAAACTTACTATATTGGATTAATGCATGTAAATGCGTTCCGATATGTGGCGTTGGTCGTTGGGACAAATGTGATGAGGAGATTGGGTACGGTCGAAAGGTAGTGCGGTAGCTCAGTGGATAGAGTGCTTCCCCGGATTGGAAAGGACACAGGTTCGATTCCCGCTCGCACTAAAGTTCTCTTTTTCCTCATTCACAAATAATAATTTGTTCTTTAAATAATAATAATCTCTAGACTTGCTGCCAGCCGAGCGAAAGTTGCTTATACCCCAAAATTTTGTTGGAGTCGGATTCGGATCTGTTTGGTTTTAGCTGATCCGGTATTTAGACGGAACGACTGCCTCACGACTCACACCCAACTAAGGAGCCGTGTGGTGACGGACTAAGAATACAAGTGCCCCATTCTTTTTTCACAAGTGTCGTACGAGGCGTCTAAAGGAAGTAAGCAATTATCACCCATTGCATTACTAATGGTAGGGCTGGGTACCAAGTGGGAGTTCTCACTTGCTACCGGGCCTGAGCGGGTTGGTACCACCATCTCCCGTGTGGCCGGTCATGAAGCACATGTTGTTTGCACAAGCACGGTATGTTTTAGTTGTGGAAAGAGATAGCCGTTTTATTGTTTTATTTCATATCTGTGAAATGAAATAGTGAGCAGCGTCTTGACAATACTTCCGCTATAGTTGAGTCCATGAGCGACGGTTGCCAATGTGGTTACCAGGTGGGCCGTGGATCGTCTGCCATCATAAGCAATAAAAAAAAATTAAAAAACTGGTGACCTTAGAACAAGACTGGAGTCAGATTTTTATGGAGGGCTGACAAACTAACGACTGCCAGGATGTTATGAAATATGAAAGTTCGGTGGTACCAACTCACTTGGGCCAGATAAATAAGTGATTGCTTCTACTTGATACCCAACTGTACCTTCAGTAATGCAATCGGTGTTATTTTTTTTATACTTCGTGGGTGACAAACAAGCATACGGCCCAACCTGATGGTAAGCGTTGCCGTAGACTATAGACGCTAGAAATACCAGCAGCATCACTTGCGCGTCGTTACCTCTAAGGTAAGGGATAGCAGGTGGATAGGAAGGATAATAAGGAGAGGATATAGGGATAATGTAGGCCCCCGGCGCTCTCACTTATTACACTACAATAGTTATTATATAATTATATTATATACTATTATAAAGCTGTAACAGAGCTTTGAGAAAAAAATACTGTATTATATAGGCGTGTCTAAACAAAACAACTTCTTTTGGATTTTTTGGTTTCTTTATCCTTTTGTTCGATCGCGCATTACGCAAAAACGGATTTTGATGCAACTTTTTATTTGATAGGTCTTGATTAGACTTAAAAACTGGTATATTTTATCCCGCTACTACATCGGAAACCTGAAATATAACCTAAAAATCAGCTTTTTGATGCGGCGCAGCCGCGGGCAAAGGCTAGTTAATGTGTGAACATTTATTTAAATGCATTTGTTACAGGTAAAGCTATAAGCGACGGGCCTCGGTGGTGTAGCGGTAGTGTATGCGACTGCTAATCATGAGATCTCGGGTTCGATCCCCGGGTCGGGCAATGTTATTGAGCTTTTTCCTAAAGAGAAAAATTCTCAGTAGCAGCCTGGAGTTTGGAAATGTGCCCGGTAGACGTCAATAGGCTCGCCCCCTATTACGTGGGACTCAACATAGCTGGCGAGTCGTGGGTGTGTAATACACCTCTGCCTACCCCTTCGGGGAATACAGGTGTGATGCTATGTTTTTTTTTTAGGTCGTGGGTTCGATTCCCACGCAGGATATATATTTGTGTGATGAACACAGATATTTGTACTGCATCTGGGTGTTTTAGATCTATTATATGATTAGTTTGAAAAATTCGTTTCTCTCGAGTTCTTGACTCGGTTCAATTCCTAGCTCCCGCCCTGAAACCTTCAGGGAAGAGGAGGTTCGGATTCCCTTAAATTTACGAATACTGTATCTCCTAAAACTTTACTTACTATTGTGCATGTGTGTATAGCTGCTTGTTTTTGTAGTATGTGTATATTTATGTTTGCTTCTAATTTGTCTATGTATCTGTGTATGCTTTTTGCTACTACGCCTGTTGTGCCTATTACTATGGGGATGGTTTCGGTGTGTGTATGCCAGAGTCGTGTCAGTTCTACTTTTAAGGGGTGATATTTACTAATCTTTCTATTTCTTTTGGTCCTATATTGTAATTGGATGGTACGGTTATGTCTATCAGGTAGGTTTTATTTTCTGTCTTATTTATGTATTTTATGTCTGGTCTATTGTGTGTTATTGTAACGTCTGTCTGTACAGGTATCTCCCACATAAACTTCGCGGAGTTGTTCTCCTTTATCTGAGGTTGAGTCAAATTCACCTTCCACCATAACTGGTCTATTTCAAAATTGTGTTTTCTTGCTAGTGCCCACCAAATGTACTTTACTATGTTGTTGTGTCTGTTCACATAGTACGTGCCGGCCAGCTTTTCACATCCCGAGATTATGTGCTGTATGGTCTCGTCTTTTGCTAGGCATAGTCGACACCTACCATCGACAGATTTCTTTTGAATGTCCCTTTCTATTTGTCTGGTAATGACTGCCTGATCTTGTATAGCGAACACCGAAGATTCTAATGTGGGGGACACGATTTGTTTTTTAAGCCAGCGGAACGAATACTCTCGATCTATATTAGCCTTCTCTATAACTGACCTAAGAAATTGTCCATGTAGCGGTTTCGCTTTCCATTTATTAATGCCTGTCTTTATTGCTGCTTTCTTAATTTCAGTATCGGTGTAGTTTATATTTTCAGTTAATCCTATACTTATTGCGTTAACTTTACTATCTTTGTGTATTGAGTGTTTGTCCCTGTGTTTATCGTGTTTCACTATTGCTTTTATGGTATGGTCCTGTTCATTGTTGAGGTATTGCCTATATTTAATAATCTGTGTTTTGTGTAGCATTTCTATGTTTGTAAGTCCCCTGCCTCCATCTTCTATGGGTAAATATAATCTTTCAATATCCGCTTTTTGCTGTTGGTCTTTATTCAAAGTAAGTAGCTTCCTAGTCTTGATATCTATTTTATTTAAATCGCTAGTTTTGTAGTTTATAATTCCAAACGTGTATAAAAGAACTGGTGTGGCATAAGTGTTGATGGCTGTTATGAGGTTTCTCCCGCTAAGTTGTGTGTTAGTGATGCATTTTATCCTTTTGAAGTACTCATTTTTTACCTGATCCTTAATTCTGTTATGTTCTATTTTGCCTGCTTCATCTATACCTAAGTACTTGTAATTCTCGTCTTTCTTCAAATGTTCAAAGTTTAATCCACTTAACAGTAAGTGACCTTCGCTTCGGTGTTCAGCTCTCCTTCCAGATGTTAAATGAAGCACACTGCATTTATTTAAGCCAAACTCCATTCCTATGTCTTTAGTAAAAATTTCTGTGCTGTCCAGTAAAACTTATTGTTGGCATATAACTTTAAATCATCCATGTATAATAAATGGTTGATAGCTGTGTTGTTTTTAAGTGTGTATCCTTTTTCTATGTATTTATTCAGAAGGGATGATATGGGATTAATACCTAAGCAAAATAGTAATGGTGATAGTGAATCGCCTTGAAAGATACCACGGCGGACAATTATTGGGTCTGTTGTGACAGAAGCGTTCGCGCCACGGGCTGCCATGATCACTTTCCATGATGGACCATCTTCAGAAAGTCAATGATAGTAGGTGAGCATTTATACAGTTCAAGAAGTTTTTTCTTTGTTCGGGAGCTAATATGTCGTTAATTTCGCAGTGTTCGTATAGTTCATTTGCAATAATAGAGGTGAGGAGTTTATACATGGTTGGTAGGCAGGCTATTGGTCTCCAGTTCAGTGGATCTTGTGTGTTATCATTCTTTGGAATTAAAATAACTTGTCCAGTGGTAAGCCACTCTTCTAGTGTTTCTGTTTTATCTAATAGTTTATTATATAAGTGAGTAATGTGTGAGTGTATACTAGTGAGGTATTTTAAGTAATAGTTCTGTATTTTATCTAGTCCAGGCGTTTTCCAATTATGTGTTTTCCTTATTGCGGCTCTTACTTTTTCTACAGTTATCTCTTGAAAGTTATGTTCATGGATATCTTCTGTTTCATTCTGTATGTTTGCTATCCATCCTGCCTCTTTATTGTATGCAACGGGTTGTGATAAGATGGAACTCCAAAAATGTTGTATGTTTGCTTTTGTTGGGATTTCTACCGGAGTTTTCTGATTTGTACTAAGTGATCTATAAAATGCATGTTGGTTTTCATGAAATAGTTTGTTGTGTTGTTTTCTCTTATTCATGTCCTCATATCCCTTTATCCTACCTGCTAATGCTTTGACTCTCTAATTTAGAATTTCAACTGTCTTATCATGGTCTATATCACTAAATATTTTGTACTTATCATAAAGCTTATTCTTAATTTTTATCATTCTTCGGCTATTGACCCCTCTCTTGATCTCCACTAATCTTCCTAGTTCTTTTCTAATGTCTTCAAGCTTATTTTTTATTCCTGTCTTCCAAGGAGGATCGCTTCTGGGTTTTATTATAGTACGAGGTGTGTATGGCTTTTGCCCATTGGCAATAATGAGTGTCTTTGCTGTTGCATAAATGATGTTATTTAGTTCTCGTAAGGTGTTATGTGTTTCTAATAAATTAGGAATGTATGTGTTGATTTTACCTAAATTAGTGATGAAAATTTTATTGAATTTGGGTTTTGGAAGACAAGGTCGGTCTGCTATAACTGTCTCCTTTGTTTCTGATAGTACTTGTAAGAACTGTAAAATAATTGGCTCGGATTCATCTAAACTTTGTGTGTTTTATGTAACTGTATCCTGGGTGTGTGTGTCTGTAGTAAGTCTCTGTTATATCTAAATTATATTGATTTGTATGTATTTCTGTAATCTCATCCTCTGGTACCTGGTTAGCCTGTGTGTGAGGAGAAACATTTAGGTTTTCGGTGGGTGTATGTTCCGGTATGCCGGTTAGTGCAGGTTGTGTTGCTAACTAAAGGTGGTGGTGTTATTGAAGTTATATTGTTGTCAGATAAATTGCTGCTTGTTACACTATTAGATTGTTCTGCTTTTATTTGAATTTCCTGTAATAACTGTGTTGAAATCCATTTTCGGTTTATTATACTTCGAGCTTGGTTAGATAGTGTTTTGCCTGTGAATTTGTGTACCTTAGGGTTATTTGCATTTCAAATAACCCTAAGGTTCAGTTAGCCCACCAGACACAACACCCGTCTGGTTAGAGGATCCTCCCTTTTCAATGGTGGATGAGGAACATTACACCCTGTTCCCTCACCCCAAACTGGTGACCCCGAGCATGAACGTCAGCGCAGCCTTCGCAAGCTACGTCATCGTGACGTCATCATCACTTCCTCACGCTTTCAAGCAGCGAGTCATACAGCCAGCCAGCATCTACGGCCACTACCGGTATCCAAACATCACCCACCCAGCCTTCTCAGCCACCTTGGCACAGCACACTGCACTTCGGCCGGTCAGCAAGCAGAGACGCACTTCTCTCCTGGGCGACGCAGCAGCCAGCCACAACACAGCACTGCACCACTCCGACTCACTGGAGCATTCGCAGCATATCACCCCGACTCACTGGGGCATCATCACCGCAGACAGTTCCAACACACCGTGAACTATGCGGCACCAGGTTCCGACTCACTGGAACATTCCACTGGGCCGGCAAGCATCACAAGATGTATGGACGACTCAACCTGCTATCGACCTCCGGTCTCGGAGGGGAGTGATGTAGCGACATCTACCTCGCCACATACAAACTAAAAACTGACGTATCCTATATCGCGATATTAAGTTATCCGAGCGATTCAACATATATAGAAGAACCCGACAAACAACCGTCGGGCAGTTAGCCCACTAGACACAACACCCGTCTGGTCGGAGGATCCTCCCTTTTCAATGGGGGATGAGGAACTTTACACCCTGTTCCTCTCATCCCCCAAAATCCTTCCTATCCTCTCCTTATTATCCTCCCTATCCTCTGCTTATTATCCTTCCTATCCTCTCCTTATTATCGTTCCTATTCTCTCCTTATTATCCTTCAAATCCTCTCCTTATTATCCTCCATATCCTCTCCTTATTATCCTTCAAATCTTCTCCTTATTATCCTTCCTTCCATCCATCCATCCATCAGCCTTTCGAAGTCCACTGCTGGACATAGGCCTCCCCAAGAGAACGCCACAACATGTGTTTCGCTCATATGGGGGATAGTGCCGTAATCGCCACGCTTGGCAGGCGGGTTGGCGATCGCAGTGGATGTTGTTAATACTCGAGGGAGTGCTGCTGCCCACTCCTATCCTTCCTATTCTCTCCTTATTATCCTTCCTATCCTCTCCTTATTATTATTCCTATCCACCTCCTATCCCTTTCCTTGGAGATGGCTACGCGCGAGTGATGCCACTGGTGTTGCTAGCGTATATAGGCTACAGTAACTGCTTACCATCAGGTGGGCCGTATGATTGTTCACCACCCATGTAATACAAAAAGTATATATGATATAAAACCGACACATACGCCCGCGAATTACACATAGCGACGTTTCATGAATAAAAAATGGCTTGCTCCCTTTTAAATACAGCAATGAATTTAAAATCAAAAGAAATAACTGTTTTGAAGTATCCCTGAATATAATAGTGCGATTGGAGTGAGGGAGAAACAATTCAATTTATCTAAAAGGCTTTAAAACGATAAACGAGACTTAAAATCCTGATGGATTCAGTTCTTTTCAAACTTGAAATTTTCGCTCACAAAGGTTCATCGACTAGAAAAGTCAGTGCCAAAGGACAGATTTCTATTCATCTCCAAAAGTCTTCCCTCGGCGGAAAACGTTGCAAAGTTTAAATTTTCAATGAATAATAAAAATCGACTACTGGATGAAAGGAATTGTGCAACATAAAAGTTGAGTATTTGATGGGAAAAATGTAGTCCAGAGTTTAAGTTTTTGGAATTTATGAATTAGTTTTCGCCTCACAAGCGAAGCGTTGAGGTGGGTACTACTCTTGCTTCACACAGAACAACTGATTTTTCAAACATAAAATGTCTCTATTTATCATATATTGCACTTTTAAAATAATATATACACACACATATCAAGAAAAAAACACTATTTTTAACACTCATGATATTTTTGATGCCATTTTTGTTATTTAAACTAGTTGAAAAACTGTTTAAAAAAGTTCTTTCTTGGACGTCCGTGTGTCTGTAGGTATGTTCGGATAATGTATGTTAACACAATAACGACCTCTTCGTTTAAAATTAGCGCTAGATACCGTATAAGACATGAGAACCACATTACTACTTTTTAAAATTAGCACTATCTATGTGATTTATTGAAAACTACTTAGTAAGACCAATACATTATTAGTTACTTATCAAATAATCAATTTTATTGTGAAAAATAAAGATTATGAGGCGTGCACTTTTGGATTTTTCAAAGTATTATTATATTATGAAATTTTGTTTCTGTAACCAATATTTCTATATGTTCGTGTATGTGCGTCTTTGTAATGTACATGTGAGTGGTTCTATGACTGTGTGTGCGTGTGTGTATGTCGAAACAACATTAAAATTTGTTAAGCCAAAATAGCAGTGATAGACTAGCGGTAAAACCAAGGACTATATTAAGTTCGATCCTGACTTCAAGGTTCAGACCTCGTACGGCATACATCTCTGAGATTTCAAGATTTTTCTAAATTATGAGTGAAAGAAAGAAAAACAAAGAAAGAAGGAAATAAAGAAACGCACGTCTCATAATAGCATTTTTCATTGAATAAATAACCAATAATGTATTGGTCTTACAAGTAATTTTCAATAAATCACATAGATAGCGCTTATTTCAAAAAGTACTAATTTGATTCTCATGTCTTATATAGATGGTGCTAATTTTAAGAAGTACAACTATATTGGTTCTATAGAAGTAGTTCTCACTAAATAAGGTAGGTAGCGCTGGTTTTAGTTTATGATCAAATCGACCATACATAATCAAACAATTTTTGTTTATTTTATTACAATAAAACCACATCGAATCAGACCGTGAAAAGTGATAGGGATTTATTCCTAATTATACTGAAGCGTAAGAGAGAAAAAAAACTCGATTAGTAAAGTATTTCGGTCGTTATCGTGTTAACAAACATATAGGATCCGCACATATATAGACACACGGACGTCCAAGACAGAACTTTTTAAACAGATTTTTACCTAGTTTAAATAACAAAAATGGCATCAAACATACCATGAGTGTTAAACATAGTGTTTTTTTTTATATGTATGTGTATATATTATTTTACACGTGCAATATATAATAAATAGCGATGTCCGCGAATATTTATTTATTTATTTATTTTAAGTTTGAAAAATCAGTTGGTTTTTGTGAAGTGACAGTAGTACCCACCTCAACGCTTCGCTTATGTGGCGTGCAAAAGTAAATTTATACTCGATTAAAATAAATATGTCTTCTTTGAGCTGACCACTTAGCTATTTCCAAGCTTAGTGTAATGTTGACACTGACACTTTGTTTGGTCATCGTCTATATAAAACACATCATCATGTGGATCCCCATTTAAAAATAGTTACAGAAACTGAACAGACAAAAGCCAATGTACACTCTGAGCTTCATTAACACGGAGTACTTCAGACCGAACTGCAAATCGCATTTACCTTAATGTCCACTGTAATACTGTCAAAGGCATAATTGTTCCCAATTAGCCGCTCTTCAGTATTCAGGGCTTCTCGTGGCTGTTTCATTGGGTCTGAGAAAAACGTATAAAGGTTAAGTTTATTTGCATTTAGTGGAAATTTTAGAAATAAATATTTGAATTTCATGGCCTATTTGCGATAAGGGTTTCGCTTTCCATGCATGATAATCTTATTTAGATATTTTTATATATATTTTAGCATTTGACATGCTTAGCACTATACATTAAACACAATGTGAAAAATGTGAATGTGTTGTCACTTTGTGTTTAATGTATAGTGCTAAGCATGTCAAACGCTAAAAATATATATAAAAATATCTAAATAATTACAGGGTTTGTGTCATTATTAGGTAAAAATCTTAATTGTAAAATTAAGTTTACCTGGTCGGTATAATGTATGAAAATACTTCCGACAGATGGCGCGGCGTTACCCAAAGACGTTAAGTATGAATGTGTTATCGAAATTAGCAGTCAGGAGCAATTGTCACGATGGCTGAATTAGCAAAGCATCTGGACGGTATCCAGGAGATGCAGGTTTAAATCCTGCTCTTGACTGTTATTTTCGATTTCACATTTTTCACTTTTTGTTTAACATGATAATCTTGTTTTATTTTTAAAGCCAATCGCATACTATGGATTATTAAGAACATGGTCACATACGTATTTAAGATACTCGTAACAAAATAGGTTAAGATATACCCAGACACCACTCAAGTAATGTAATATAGTTCCAGTACACGCCAACACAGGCGAAGAGACGACACACGGTGGGTTTATTTAGTGGGTGAGGGCCCAAAACTACCCTGTTCGTTGCCCCGAACGACGGTGTGTGCGGTTAGGTACATTTTTTTCCACCTAACCAAAAAAAAAGTGCTTTACACCACACGACTGAAGTAAAACTTAACAATAAATATATATATTATTATTAATAATGTTAATGTCTATTAACAAGTGAATACAGTTGTGGAAAAACTATTTCATTAATTTTATTTAAATTTGTGTGACAATCGACGTACGACCAATGAAAACGTCGCTATTTACTTATCGTTTCCGAACATGTATTAACTTGACGTACAGTACTAATGATTTCTTGGTCCCACTAAAGAAACCCGCCGTGTACCGTTTCTCCGCCTGTGTTCACGGACCACTGGTACTGTATATCCCGTTGTCTTAGGTGAGCAACAAACGCGATAATAAGACGCGATGCGACGCGACAAGCAAATATGAAATAGAGGTTGTATGTACTTTTATGGCCTACGTTGTCGCTTAATATGAATGCGACGAAACGCAATTAATGTATTAGCCGCAATACGTCGCACGCGTCGCGTCACGTCACGTCGCTCACCAAGGACAAAGGGTCATACTAATTTAGATCATAGGTAAATGTTTGTTCAAAAGTTGAAAGTCGTTCAAAGAAAGTATTATCCACACGATAACATGCTTCTGGCTTCTATACCACACGTTGACATAGAATTTTATGTCCTAAGTAGATAAAAATAAAAGTGGTACTGATAGTCCGACAGAGGGCGGACATATGGCAGGTTTTTTAGTAAGTGAAGGCCCCAAATAACTCCGCTCTCTCCCCAGTCAGCGGGATACTCTGTCGAATACATTTTTTAGAAATCCCGATGCCGAAACGGAACTTAAACTTTAGACAATTTGAGGGACATTAAGCAATATTGTCTTATGTGGTACCCAGACTTACAACAATTAGCGCTAATTAGAATTACGTAACTGCCTCGGTGGTGTAGCGGTAGTGTATGCGACTGCTAATCATGAGGTCTCGGGTTCGATCCCCGGGTCGGGCAATGTTATTGACCTTTTTCCTAAAAAGAAAAATTCTCAGTAGCAGCGCGGAGTTTGGAAATGTGCCCGGTAGACGTCAGTCGGCTCGCCCCCTATTACGTGGGACTTAAACATAGCTGGCGAGTCGTGGGTGTGTAATACACCTCTGCCTACCCCCTCGGGGAATACAGGCGTGATGCTATGTGTGTAGAATTACGTTATATGTATGTTCAAGAGATTATAGAACCCAATCCAAGATAATTGCCACAATTGTGTATGATATAGGACACCAATACTATCAAATTAGCTTCACGAACAAAGGTAAATTATCCAAATGGTATAATAACTAATTAGGACCTAATGTCATGTTTGTTCTAGGAATTAATTAGTTTGCACATTAAGCGTTACCGTAACAGATTTATCATTGTCTATATTACTAGCAAAAACTGGTTTTTAGGTTATGTGTCAAATTACTGAAGTAATGTGACATACATAGTTCCAGTGGCCCGCCAATAAAGGCAGAGAGACAACACACGGCGGGTTTATTTAGTGGGTGAGGGCACCACACTACCCTGTTTGTTGTCCCGAACGACGGCGTATGCGGTTAGGAACATTTTTTCCCGGCTTATTATCAAAAAAAAAAGTTGTAAGTATGTCAAATTTCTGATAAACCTGCTACAGGTTTTAAAGACCAATCAAGATTTACTATTATGAAAATTGTTTACTTATTAAAATAATGACGCAGCCCTATAGTTTGATATTTTTTTTTAATTAGCAATGCATCTGGGATATACATGTTCAAATCCTGCTCGTGACTGTGGTTTACGATTTCACATTTTCACACTTTGTGTTAATTAATTGGTTTTTAAAATTAATTTCACTTTAAACTAAAAAACTAAAAAGCTACTACCGGACCGGAACGCGGCCTGACTGTGAAAGATCCGGCCAGAAAACTCACTAGGCAACACCTTGAGATGACTCAAGGTATTGAAAAAAAACCTATACCGATACTCACCATTCTTCACAGTTAACTACCGTGTCTAACTCTTTTTTTCAGAGAGCATAATCTGTGATCTTCTTGTCCAAAATTCCACAGTGTCTGAAGACGAAGGTCTACGACCAGTGTGATGACTTATGGAACAGAGGCGTGGTCTCTAAATGTCGGCCTTATATCAAGGCTCAAAGTCGCTCAGCGTGCCATGGAGCGGGTTATGCTTGGGATCTCTCTACGGGATAAGATCCGTAATACGGAAATCCGTAGGAGAACGGGAGTAACCAGCCTACCGGGTCAGCATGCTGAAGTGGCAATGGGCAGACCACATCGCTCTGTAGTATAGTCTAATATATGTACGCATGTGTTTAGTTAATAAGATATATAACCCACTGTATTAGGAATATTATTCAGTAATAAACATATAGTCCAAAGGTATACTCGTTTTCTTGGTACGATCCTCATATGGCGACCCTGCCAGTCGCTTCGGGCGCGAAAGAGTTAGTTACACATTCCATTGACAGTTTAAGGAGCGTGGATTTTATTCTTTGCGTTTTACGTGTATGTACTTACATATGAATATAACAATCATGGATTACACTATTATTAGTGGGACTACTACGTGTTGGTTCAGGAGCTGCTTGCTATATTTATGATAGGTTCCAGTACATCTACAGAAAAACAGACCGAAGAGGTCATAATCGCACAAGCTGTTGGAGGAAATAATAATTCCGAATTGCAACAACTACAGTACCATACTGCTACGAGTACATATTTCTTGGGCTTCATCTGCCTAGTTTTGCTGCTGGGAATATTGATTTTTACCTGGCGTATTTACAAGAAGTATCACGAGTATTGGATGACTCGACGACTTAACGAGTTTGCTATGAGGAAGTCCATGAGCTTTCTTCGTCGCCGGGAGCCGAAAACGGATGAAATTCGCGTGTAAATTGCGTAAAGTGTAAAGTGCCTTGTTCGCGTGGCCCGTGCGCGGGTTCGATTCCGATAGTGATGTGCGGAAATGGGCCTAATATCCCTCTAGTGATTCGCGATGCGAGTTAAATTATTGCGTAACTAGTGCATATGTTTAGAAACTAAGTTTTATGTAACCAAATGCTTAGGGTGTTTTTATAACTCAGGTCTAGTTTAATAATCGTAACATATGGTAAGGATAATTATGTAATTTGTAACAGGGTACCTATTAAATCCTATTGAGGTTACGTATGGTTTTATAGTTGATTATTTTTATGGTTAATAAATGTATCGTAATTCTTTATCTTTTAGTACTTATATTTTATTATTGAAATGGTATGGCTCAAGATATACAAAAATTGTATGAAAAACTAAAAATTGTTAAGGATTATCTTATTTTGATCTGTATTTTAGCACTTGACATCAGATACTTTAAAAAACTAATTATTTGTGAATGTGGAAAAGGAGAACTTTACTGGGAGTGGGATTCGAACCTGCATCCCTTTCAATCCGGGGAAGTGCTCTAGACCTTCCCCGTACTAAAGAACTCTTCTTCCACTTTCACAAATAATAAAATTGCTAAATAGTTTAGCATTGACCTAACTCATTAAGGTTTACATTCTATTTACATTAAGTCACAGAATTCAGAATAGAGAAAATCCACACATTTTTCTTGAGGGCAATAATTTTCTTTGGCATCCCACCTGAATCAAAATGTTCAACAGTTGAACTGTTTGTACGACACTACATGACTAATAGTAGTGGTTATTATTCTTCCACTATTATAGCAGAGGTCTTAAGTGCAACTTTATGTAATTCTAATTTCCACACAATTCACTTATTATGTTAGTGTTTCGTTTAATTACGAGATTCTGTCCACGTCCACTTGGACTTTAGAATATACTAGGTTGTATCTCAGGTTACCCATATAGTAGCGGGACAAAATGTATGCCAGTTGTTAAGTCTAATCTAGATCTATCAAATAGAAAAAGTTGCATCAAAGATTTTTTGTTAAGGCGGGAAAAAAATGTTCCTAATCGCACACCCCGACGTTCGGGGCAACGAACAGGGTAGTGTGGGGCCTTCACCCACTAAAGAAACCCGCCGTGTGCCGTCTCTCCGCCTTTATTGGCGGGCCACTGGAACTCTGTTACATTCCTTCTTACTCCTACGGTTGAGTTTCGTAAGGTAAGTGAGAGTGCCCGAGGCCCAATTCACTTTAGTATTTGTCAAATTAGTAGGGATGCATTCTTTAAATATAAATTACCTGACCTATTCTAGAATAGAAAAACGGATTAACGTACCTATAGTGATTTATATCTATATAATATCTATATAATATATAGATTATACTTATCAGGTAAACCTAGATATTTAAAGCCATAGTTCTGTTACAGTTTTACAATAGTATACAGATACCAAATAATGCCTCTAAAACTGAAGATGAGAAAGAAAGATTAGAACCGAAAAAGAAAATATCAATTTTATTCTACGTCGACTTTCAGCCATACTATATGGAGCCATACGATTTTTGTGTTAATCAGCATATAATTTCGTGAATTCCGACAAAATTTCATGATGGCTAATAAGAAGAAGGCGCCAATTTACTAACCCAGCGTCACTGACGCTAATATGTAATTTTCTTCGTTACAGCGCGACTTTGAAAATGGGTAACCAACATAGCAGTAAGGTTAAAGAAATTTCTTCTGTCACTCGCAAATTCACAAATGTTCGATTATATTCAAAATGCATAAGTGAAACACGTGGTGACGAACTAAATAAAAGCGTGTTAAAATGTGATATGTCACCACTGTGGAGTGGTTAAAAAAGGAATGTTACATAGCCACACAAGAAAAAAAAAAACTTTTTTACAACTGTCATCTCCATTTTTAAAGTAAATACTTCTTTACGCACGCTTGACTTGGGGAGTAAACTGGTGAATGCGTGACGTGGGCGTTACGAAAAGTGTGATCGGGCGAGGCGAACGGAAGTTGAGAGGGAGATATAAGTTTGTGAAGATAGAAAGAGAGAGAGAGTTACGTTTCGTATATTACTTTAGGGGCAAGAGAGAGAGGTGCGAGCACACATTTTCTTTCTCATTATGTAATATATATATTTCTTGTTAAGTTTTACTTCAGCCGTGTGGTCTAAAGCACACACGTTTTTCTTACTACATCCCATTATTGTGCCATTCTTCGCTACGTGTCTCCTCCCAGAAAGAGAGAAAATTAAGCTGGTTGGCACACTTCAGAAGCCCTCGAAGCATTTTACAAGGAATGCTGATTTTGTTTTTCTACCAGATTTAGGTATCTTCACCGAGAAGTAACTCAATATGATTACTAAAAAAAAACGATCTTTTTCCCGCCCTTTTTAATCGTAGAGTTTGTTCTTAACTCTGGGCAGAGGTTTGATTATGCTTTTAGTACTATTGAGTCCATAAAGCCGCTAGCATCACTTACCATCAGGCGACACCCGGGTCATCTGCCACCGTAAATAAAAAAAAAATAAAAAAATTAACATCTCTGTAAAATCAATAAATTATATACGAAAAAGCCGTTCTTCAGTACTGGCCACTTTAAATAAAACTATTTTCGTTTGGCTATGAATTCTAATTTTAAATTAATTTCTAGACCCGCGATAGCGTGTAAAGCCAAGTTCAGGCTAAAGAATTTGCGAGCAGTAATATTACACGAACCATTTGGAGCCACTTTTGAGCCTTTTGACCTCCTTATAACTCAAAAACTATTTCACATGAACATGCCAATTTTGGCTCATATATTGAAACATGCAAGATACAATGTGCTCCAAATTTCATAAACACAAAAACGGTTATTTAGATATTAACGTCCAAAAATCGAAATTTTTATCACTGACCTATAGACCAAAACTATAACCCAGTTCCAGATGACCTAGAAAGTTCAAATGGTGAATACAAAGGAATAAATCAGAAACTAGTAAATTTTTATCATTTTATTATAATGACATAGCCTATCGCAGTAAATATCTCACAAAGTCTTTAATATCCAGACTAATCTGTTACAATTTGTTTGTTCAATAGTAATCAATGAAGATTCTGTCAGTTTTATTTTTATTTGCGTAAAAGCTCTAATCTCTGTAAGTTCGAGAGAGATTTGTAAAAAATATTTATCCGGGTAAGATAGAAAAATATTTTTATAGGTAGCCATCTTTTTGGAGAATCTATCAACAACTTCGAAGTTGAAGAATTACCTTTAATTCTCACAGAAGAAGAGGAAAGTTTAAGAAAGCTATAAAAATAAGACTATGTAATAAAGGTTATTACACAGTCCCGGATTATCTTGAGGATAAAACAAAATGGGCTTGAGCTGCTCCTCATTCATTAATTTTCAAAATTGGTTTATGTGATATAGCATGTCGTCTCGGTTTCGGCATTTATTTTATATAATTTTAGTCATAAGAATTATATTAAACTGTAATAAATTCACAAATTAAAAAAGTGGCCCATGGTTTTCTTGCCGGGATCTTCTCATTTTTTCTACAAAAGGACATACTTTTGATCACGGAAAAATGAAAGATTCTCGTAGGATAGCTATCTATTTCTATAGAGAGATAAGTAATTTGTCGTAGAATTATGTATTAATACTTTGAAGCCTTTGGCGAGAATTTTAGAATTGCAGGCAGAATCTATTATTAATTTTTTTGCTCGTTTACCACCACTTGTTGAAATCTCTGCAACAGCAGCACTGTTTCTCTCTAGCAGAAGTGTGTGTTAAAAATATTATGTAAGCTTTATTGAATTTTCCTTAATAATAAAATCAAACTAAAGCTTTAAAATACCAAATTTGCAAATCATTTAATAGTATTCATAATCAATGGAAATTTCTTATTCAATTTCTTAATAAATTAATTTTAATACTAGCGAATTTACTTTATTTCTTCGTATAGAACCGTAATTATTTTATTAAAATAAAAGTAGCTTCTGAATTACTCCTTATAACATCAGCTATCTATTAGTGAAAGTCTTGTCCAAATTGGAACAGCCGTTTTAGATATTAGCCAAAACAAATTAACAAAAAATTAAAAAAAAATTGTTATAGGTCACTTCAATTTTATTTATTTATACAGATTATCTAACATAGGGCGATTGATCGTGATTAGGCACCTAGCTATTTCCCACTTTGTGTAAATAAACTTTAATTTAACGTTAATATCTCTAAGGATGACACTTTTCCTGACATTATTTTAAATGATTCTGCAAGCCAAGTTCTAATTGTGAAAACTGCATTAAAATACGTTCAGTAATTTCAGAGATCTATGCTAACAAACAAACCTACCGACAAACAAAAACTAAAAATTATTGTTTTATGTTCTCTTTATTAACTTAACTGCCTCGGTGGTGCAGCGGTAGTATATGCGACTGCTAATCATGAGGTCTCGGGTTCGATCCCTGGGTCAGGCAATGTTATTGAGCTTTTTCCTAAAAAGAAAAATTCTCAGTAGCAGCCCGGAGTTTGGAAATGTGCCCGGTAGACGTCAATAGGCTCGCCCCCTATTACGTGGGACTTAAACATAGCTGGCGAGTCGTGGGTGTGTAATACACCTCTGCCTACCCCTTCGGGGAATACAGGCGTGAAATATTTTTTTTTCTCTCTACTACCTTTCTTTTATGGTAGGTACCTATTCTCCATTTCGATATAAGTATATAAATAAATAAATAAATATTCACAGATATTTCACACAACGTCCTCTGGTCCCAAACTAAGCTTAACGCTTGTGCTATGCGTATCAGATTACGGAGATAATACATATATTACTTGTTTTGGAAATATATACATAAAATAGATAGAAAAGTATTATACTAGATTCTGCGCACGACTTCGTCCGCTTGGATTTCTAATAATATTCATAAGGATTTTTTGAAGTGAAAACTTCTATAGGAAGGCTTGTATAGGGAGTAAATTCATGTCATCGACATAGTCACGAGACGTGTTAACGATAACACTATATCTGTTCCTATTAGTATAACTTATTGCGCTGGGCCAGCTGTGGATGTAGATATATTTTGCACGCCTCATAAGCGAAGCGTTGAGGTGTGTACTACTCTCGCTTCACGCAGAACAACAGATTTTTCAAACTTAAAATGTCTCTATTTATCATATATTGCACTTGTAAAATAATATATACCCACACATATCAAGAAAATACACTATTTTTAACACTCATGATATTTTTGATGCCATTTTTGTTATTTAAACTAGTTAAAAAACTGTTTAAAAAAGTTCTGTCTTGGACGTCCGTGTGTTGTAGGTATGTTCGGATAATGTATATTAACACGATAACGACCGAAATACTTTACTAATCGGTTCTTAACTTAAGTATAATTACGAATAGAGCCCTATTACTTTTCACGGTCTAATTCAATGTGATTTAATTGTTATTAAATAAACAAAAAAATAGTGGATTAGTATTTATATATATTTTTAGCATTTGACATGCTTAGCACTATACATTAAACACAAAGTGAAAAATGTGAAATCGAAAATAACAGTCAGGAGCAGGATTTGAACCTGCATCTTCTGGATACCGTCCAGATGCTTTACCAATTCAGCCATCCTGACAATTGCTCCTGACTGCTAATTTCGATAACACATTCATACTTAACGTCTTTGGGTGACGCCTGCACCATCTGCCGGAAGTATTTTCATACATTATACCGACCAGGTAAACTTAATTTTACAATTAAGATTTTACCTAATAATGACGCAAACCCTATAAATATTTATATATATTTTTAGCATTTGACATGCTTAGCACTATACATTAAACACAAAGTGAAAAATGTGAAATCGAAAATAACAGTCAGGAGCAGGATTTGAACCTGCATCTTCTGGATACCGTCCAGATGCTTTACCAATTCAGCCATCCTGACAATTGCTCCCGACTGCTAATTTCGATAACACATTCATACTTAACGTCTTTGGGTGACGCCTGCACCATCTGCCGGAAGTATTTTCATACATTATACCGACCAGGTAAACTTAATTTTACAATTAAGATTTTACCTAATAATGACGCAAACCCTATAAATATTTATATATATTTTTAGCATTTGACATGCTTAGCACTATACATTAAACACAAAGTGAAAAATGTGAAATCGAAAATAACAGTCAGGAGCAGGATTTGAACCTGCATCTTCTGGATACCGTCCAGATGCTTTACCAATTCAGCCATCCTGACAATTGCTCCCGACTGCTAATTTCGATAACACATTCATACTTAACGTCTTTGGGTGACGCCTGCACCATCTGCCGGAAGTATTTTCATACATTATACCGACCAGGTAAACTTAATTTTACAATTAAGATTTTACCTAATAATGACGCAAACCCTATAAATATTTATATATATTTTTAGCATTTGACATGCTTAGCACTATACATTAAACACAAAGTGAAAAATGTGAAATCGAAAATAACAGTCAGGAGCAGGATTTGAACCTGCATCTTCTGGATACCGTCCAGATGCTTTACCAATTCAGCCATCCTGACAATTGCTCCCGACTGCTAATTTCGATAACACATTCATACTTAACGTCTTTGGGTGACGCCTGCACCATCTGCCGGAAGTATTTTCATACATTATACCGACCAGGTAAACTTAATTTTACAATTAAGATTTTACCTAATAATGACGCAAACCCTATAAATATTTATATATATTTTTAGCATTTGACATGCTTAGCACTATACATTAAACACAAAGTGAAAAATGTGAAATCGAAAATAACAGTCAGGAGCAGGATTTGAACCTGCATCTTCTGGATACCGTCCAGATGCTTTACCAATTCAGCCATCCTGACAATTGCTCCCGACTGCTAATTTCGATAACACATTCATACTTAACGTCTTTGGGTGACGCCTGCACCATCTGCCGGAAGTATTTTCATACATTATACCGACCAGGTAAACTTAATTTTACAATTAAGATTTTACCTAATAATGACGCAAACCCTATAAATATTTATATATATTTTTAGCATTTGACATGCTTAGCACTATACATTAAACACAAAGTGAAAAATGTGAAATCGAAAATAACAGTCAGGAGCAGGATTTGAACCTGCATCTTCTGGATACCGTCCAGATGCTTTACCAATTCAGCCATCCTGACAATTGCTCCCGACTGCTAATTTCGATAACACATTCATACTTAACGTCTTTGGGTGACGCCTGCACCATCTGCCGGAAGTATTTTCATACATTATACCGACCAGGTAAACTTAATTTTACAATTAAGATTTTACCTAATAATGACGCAAACCCTATAAATATTTATATATATTTTTAGCATTTGACATGCTTAGCACTATACATTAAACACAAAGTGAAAAATGTGAAATCGAAAATAACAGTCAGGAGCAGGATTTGAACCTGCATCTTCTGGATACCGTCCAGATGCTTTACCAATTCAGCCATCCTGACAATTGCTCCCGACTGCTAATTTCGATAACACATTCATACTTAACGTCTTTGGGTGACGCCTGCACCATCTGCCGGAAGTATTTTCATACATTATACCGACCAGGTAAACTTAATTTTACAATTAAGATTTTACCTAATAATGACGCAAACCCTATAAATATTTATATATATTTTTAGCATTTGACATGCTTAGCACTATACTGTTATTTTCGATTTCACATTTTTCACTTTGTGTTTAATGTATAGTGCTAAGCATGTCAAATGCTAAAAATATATATAAATATTTATAGGGTTTGCGTCATTATTAGGTAAAATCTTAATTGTAAAATTAAGTTTACCTGGTCGGTATAATGTATGAAAATACTTCCGGCAGATGGTGCAGGCGTCACCCAAAGACGTTAAGTATGAATGTGTTATCGAAATTAGCAGTCGGGAGCAATTGTCAGGATGGCTGAATTGGTAAAGCATCTGGAGGGTATCCAGAAGATGCAGGTTCAAATCCTGCTCCTGACTGTTATTTTCGATTTCACATTTTTCACTTTGTGTTTAATGTATAGTGCTAAGCATGTCAAATGCTAAAAATATATATAAATATTTATAGGGTTTGCGTCATTATTAGGTAAAATCTTAATTGTAAAATTAAGTTTACCTGGTCGGTATAATGTATGAAAATACTTCCGGCAGATGGTGCAGGCGTCACCCAAAGACGTTAAGTATGAATGTGTTATCGAAATTAGCAGTCGGGAGCAATTGTCAGGATGGCTGAATTGGTAAAGCATCTGGACGGTATCCAGAAGATGCAGGTTCAAATCCTGCTCCTGACTGTTATTTTCGATTTCACATTTTTCACTTTGTGTTTAATGTATAGTGCTAAGCATGTCAAATGCTAAAAATATATATAAATATTTATAGGGTTTGCGTCATTATTAGGTAAAATCTTAATTGTAAAATTAAGTTTACCTGGTCGGTATAATGTATGAAAATACTTCCGGCAGATGGTGCAGGCGTCACCCAAAGACGTTAAGTATGAATGTGTTATCGAAATTAGCAGTCGGGAGCAATTGTCAGGATGGCTGAATTGGTAAAGCATCTGGACGGTATCCAGAAGATGCAGGTTCAAATCCTGCTCCTGACTGTTATTTTCGATTTCACATTTTTCACTTTGTGTTTAATGTATAGTGCTAAGCATGTCAAATGCTAAAAATATATATAAATATTTATAGGGTTTGCGTCATTATTAGGTAAAATCTTAATTGTAAAATTAAGTTTACCTGGTCGGTATAATGTATGAAAATACTTCCGGCAGATGGTGCAGGCGTCACCCAAAGACGTTAAGTATGAATGTGTTATCGAAATTAGCAGTCGGGAGCAATTGTCAGGATGGCTGAATTGGTAAAGCATCTGGACGGTATCCAGAAGATGCAGGTTCAAATCCTGCTCCTGACTGTTATTTTCGATTTCACATTTTTCACTTTGTGTTTAATGTATAGTGCTAAGCATGTCAAATGCTAAAAATATATATAAATATTTATAGGGTTTGCGTCATTATTAGGTAAAATCTTAATTGTAAAATTAAGTTTACCTGGTCGGTATAATGTATGAAAATACTTCCGGCAGATGGTGCAGGCGTCACCCAAAGACGTTAAGTATGAATGTGTTATCGAAATTAGCAGTCGGGAGCAATTGTCAGGATGGCTGAATTGGTAAAGCATCTGGACGGTATCCAGAAGATGCAGGTTCAAATCCTGCTCCTGACTGTTATTTTCGATTTCACATTTTTCACTTTGTGTTTAATGTATAGTGCTAAGCATGTCAAATGCTAAAAATATATATAAAAATATCTAAATATTTATAGGGTTTGCGTCATTATTAGGTAAAATCTTAATTGTAAAATTAAGTTTACCTGGTCGGTATAATGTATGAAAATACTTCCGGCAGATGGTGCAGGCGTCACCCAAAGACGTTAAGTATGAATGTGTTATCGAAATTAGCAGTCGGGAGCAATTGTCAGGATGGCTGAATTGGTAAAGCATCTGGACGGTATCCAGAAGATGCAGGTTCAAATCCTGCTCCTGACTGTTATTTTCGATTTCACATTTTTCACTTTGTGTTTAATGTATAGTGCTAAGCATGTCAAATGCTAAAAATATATATAAATATTTATAGGGTTTGCGTCATTATTAGGTAAAATCTTAATTGTAAAATTAAGTTTACCTGGTCGGTATAATGTATGAAAATACTTCCGGCAGATGGTGCAGGCGTCACCCAAAGACGTTAAGTATGAATGTGTTATCGAAATTAGCAGTCGGGAGCAATTGTCAGGATGGCTGAATTGGTAAAGCATCTGGACGGTATCCAGAAGATGCAGGTTCAAATCCTGCTCCTGACTGTTATTTTCGATTTCACATTTTTCACTTTGTGTTTAATGTATAGTGCTAAGCATGTCAAATGCTAAAAATATATATAAATATTTATAGGGTTTGCGTCATTATTAGGTAAAATCTTAATTGTAAAATTAAGTTTACCTGGTCGGTATAATGTATGAAAATACTTCCGGCAGATGGTGCAGGCGTCACCCAAAGACGTTAAGTATGAATGTGTTATCGAAATTAGCAGTCGGGAGCAATTGTCAGGATGGCTGAATTGGTAAAGCATCTGGACGGTATCCAGAAGATGCAGGTTCAAATCCTGCTCCTGACTGTTATTTTCGATTTCACATTTTTCACTTTGTGTTTAGTGGATTAGTACTTCTTAAAATTAGCGTTAGATGGCGTATACCACCGAAGGAATGTAACATAGTTCCGGTGGCCCGTCAATAAAGGCGGAGAGACTGCACACGGCGGGTTTCTTTAGTGGGTGCAGGCCCCACACTATTCTGTTCGTTGCCCCCGAACGATAGGGTGTGCGGTTAGGAACATTTTTTCCCGCCCTAACAAAAAAAAAATATGGCGTATAAGACATGAGAACCTCATTAGTATTTTTTTTTAATTAGCGCTATCTATGTAATTTATTGAAAACTACTTAGTAAGACCAATACATTATTAGTTACTTATCAAATAATCAATTTTATTGTGAAAAATGAAGATTATGAGGCGTGCACTTTTGGATTTTCCAAAGTTTTTTTTATATTATTTTAAGATTTCCCTTCTGTCAGCATGACTGCTTTTAAATTTTATTTTATATTATTATTAATCAGGAAGTACAGACGTACCGGCTCTACTGTTGTATTATATACTACCAGCCCGTCCATCGTAGTCATATCTTTATGCAGCACTTAACTTGCTTTTTTTCAAATTACTATATATATATGTATTTATTATAAAATTTTATATTTTCGTCCATAAACCTATTTTTATTTTCAAAGTTTATTTTTATATTTAATTTATATAGTTTTTTAGTTTTAAGAGGTTCCAATATTTTTTTTACCTGATCTTAGTTTTTTACATTTCTTTATTTACATTTTTGTATATTTTTATTTTAAGGCTTAAGTAATTTTAATTTTGTAAATATTTGCTTTTTACAATTTTTATAGTCTGTGTTGCTAAGGGATTCTAATGGTGAAAGAATTTTTGAGATCAGTCCAGTAGTTGTGGTGTTTATTCGTTACAAACATTCAAAAATAGAAATTTTTCCTCTTAATAATATTAGATACTTACTAATAGCTTACCTATTCATTATTAATTTCAGTGGAAATGTTTGTGACAGCGCTTGAAAGGACTAATACCATTGGTAAATGTGCAAACAGCGTACTTAAATATTTATGTAGAATTTTGTCGTGTTGTATGTAGCTCTTATACAAATTCAATATAGTACCTTTTCATTTCCAAGTATCTAAAAGCTGTATCAGAGCTGTCTCTATATTTAAGATATTTAAGAAAAAAATGGCTTTATTAGGCTCTATAGGCGTGTCTAAACACAAAACGAGATTTTTTTAGATTTTTTGTCTGTTTATCTGTTTGTTTGTTCACGCATCACGCAAAAACTACTGCACAGATTTTGATACAACCTTTTTTGTTGGATAGATCTTGATTAGACTTAAAAACTGGTATACCTTTTATCTCGCTACTATATCGGGAACCTGATATATAACCCAAAAACTAGCTTTTGCTGCGGCGGAGCCGGGGGCAAAGGCTAGTTATATGTTTAAATTTATAACATCTTATTTACTGGAGTTGTATAACTTTATTTCACAAAAAACTTTAAAATAATAGCCACAAAGACTTCATAAATGACCTTTCCCAATATTATAAATGTGAAAATGATTTTGTTACACTTTCACGTAGTAATTACTGAACCAATCATCATGAAATTTTGCATACACATAGTCTGGAGCCCAGAAAAGGCCATACTTTTGATCCCAAATGGTTCCCATGGGTAAGCTATTTTTACATAGACATAATTAATGTGGCGTAGATTGATGTAAGTATTTATATTTTGAAGTTTAGGGAATTGTCCGTGTGGTGACGGACTAAGAATACAAGTGTCACCACCCCATTCTTTCCCACGGGTGTCGTATGAGTCGACTAAGGGAAGTAAGCAATTATCATCCATTGCATGACTGGTGGTAGGGCTGGGCACCAAGTGGGAGTACTCACTTGATATCGGGCCCGAGCGGGTTGGTACCACCATCTCCCGTGTGACCGGCCATGAAGCACATCGTTGCGTTTTGGCTGTAACAGGTGATAGCCGTTTATTCTTTCATTTCATATCGGTGAAATGAAATGGTGAGCATCAGATGGGCCGTGGCTTGTCTGCCACTACAGGCAAATAAAAAAAAATATAGAGCTGAGACATTCAGACTTTTGGTAAAAACAAGCTTAATAGAGATTATGAATACTGTACATTTTCGTATTTTTTTTTTGTTGAGGCGGGAAAAAAAAATTACTAACCGCACACCCCGTCGTTCGGGGCAACGATCAGGGTAGTGTGGTGCCCTCACCCAGTAAATAAGCCCGCCGTGTGCCGTCTTTTCGCCTTTATTGGCGGGCTACTGAAACTATGTTATATTCCTTTCTGATATTTACGCGAATGTTACACATTTTGAAATAAAACTACGTTTACGGAATCTATCGCGTTTACTTGATTTTACTACTATCCCGACGTTTCGAATACTTTACAGCATTCAAGATCACGGGTGGACTTAGATGATAGACGTCCAAGGCTGATATGACGTAAGTAAACGCGATAGATTCCGTAAACGTAGTTTTATTTCAAAATATGTTATATTCCTTCAGTGGTGTGAATATTGCACCTACATCCTATTAAGTAAGTAATTTTAATTAAACTAGGGCATAATTAGCGTACTTATCACAAATAGGTAATGTTTAGTATACCTAATTTTAATTTTGTTTGTACTCACAATGCAAGCAAATAGAGTACGTAAGTGTTGCCAGTAAATAAAAATAATAACAGCAATCTACCGACTTCACCGTAATATAAACCGACTTAATTTCCACACGCCTTTTAGCGAGGTAAAGGCAGGAAAATATAAACAAGCCCAAAACATTGAACAATATAAAATTTCGTAAACAACTGTCAAGGCTAAAACTCTGTACAAAAGGCGAGTGATTCGATAACATGGGTCTGAACTCATTAAAATCCCTTTTAATGTGTAACGTTATAATCCATTTTTCTACCGAACGAAATTGTACTTACTGCATCTGTACTTATTTAACTACTAGCTGCTGCCCGACTTCGTGTGTATAGACGTCAGAACAGAGGCAATTCTTCTTTTTTTTAAGGCGGGAGAAAATGTTCCTAGGGTAGTGTAGGGCCCTCACCCACTAAAGAAACCCGCTGTGTGCCGTCTCTCCGCCTTTATTGGTGGGCCACCGGAACCATATTACATTCCTTCAGTGGAACTGATTCAAACCTAACTATTATAAACCTGTAACAGAGCTGTGTCTGTGCATTTAAGATATATGATAAAAAAACAACTGTATTAGGCTATATATCCATCCATCCATCCATCAACCTTTTAACGTCCACTGCTGGACATAGGCCTCCCCAAGAATGAGGGATAGTGCCGTAATCGCCACGCTTGGCAGGCGGGTTGGCGATCGCAGTGGATGTTGTTAATACTCGAAGGAGTGCTGCTGCCCACTCCTCCGGTATTCCCTCAGTCAGCTCTTACGACTCCCATGGGTAGAGAAGGGTGGGACAATTCTAAAGCCGGCCCCACACGGCAGGCTATATAAGCGTGTTTGAATACAAAAACAATTTTTTTATATATTTTGTCTGTTTGTTTATTCGTGCGATGTTTCATAGCACTTTCAAACCTGTGCAGTAAAATTTACAAAATCCATTGTGATCTCCTTTTTCATTGCCTTCCCATTTAATAGTAAGTGGCAACCGTCGCCTAACTAGCTCAACAATAGTAAGTAATAGTATTACCAAGCCACCGTACACCATTCAATTCGCGGATAGAAAATGAACCAATTCATCCATCGTATATTCCTGTACTATAACATATATGTGAAATAGGGTTTTGGTTACGCTTTCCGACCACCTGGTTGCTTGATATCTGAGATTAATGATACATCTAGATGGACCCTCGGCGTTGTAAACGCGTAAAAAGAAATTGGGGTGAACTTTTCACCCCAATGTTGTTAGTGTCAATCGTGACGTCACTTGACAAGATCGTATCCAGGAGCAATAGTATGTCATTTAAAATGTCAACGTGTGTAATTAAAGTGTGCCGAAGCTACAAAAATCGGAAAATGAGCACTAAAGATATCTCTTATAATCGGTTAGTAACATTATTCATCGTCCAATAACTGGCTAAATAAGTCATTTAAATATTCCGAAAATAAATTAATTTTAGTTCGTATTTTTTATGTGATACCAGTTAATGAACTTAAATTTCCCGCGTAATCTTGCAAAGTTGATGATATTTTAACGATAGAGAGTAATAGAAACATTACCTAACATAATTATTAGTATTTTTAATGGATCCATAAAGTTGCACAGTTGTCATTTTCGGAATTAATTATAATATTACTATTTGTAATATTATTATTTATTTTAATGATGAAGATTGTTTACATTTTTAAATGTATAATTATCGTGGGTTATAGTAATATTCTCATTAAAGAAGAGGTTATATATAGTATATATATATTTTTTATAATATATTAAGATTATAAGAGTAAATAGAAAGAGATAATTGATTATATACCTACGAAATATTTTGTAGTATAAGAATGTCTTGAATCTATGATAATATAATTTTCCCATAATTTAATACTACCACTGAAACTGGTATCATTACGCACGCACACAAACACAAATTGCATAAGCGTAATGACAGCTGTCACGCACACTAGCATAATAATTCCCGCCCGATTTTTATGACGTTTTTTGAGTGACACTCCATATAGATAAATAATTAATCTAAGCTTGATATGTTTTTATCTGCACCTAGCAGTAATTGCAGAGGCTAGCAACACCAGAGGCATCACTAGCGCGTCGCCATTAAGGAAAGGAAAGGGGGGTCTCACTCGCTATAAGAAACACATCGACAAGAGTACCTACCATTGTTTGACGCTGATCTTCTGTGAGAGAGTGGTACTTCACCGTTCGAGCTCGATTGTCCGTCCATCCATCCATCCAACCATCAGCCTTTTAACGTCCACTGCTGGACATAGGTCCCCCGAAGAATGGGGGATAGTGCCGTAATCGCCATGCTTGGCAGGCGGGTTGGCGATCGCAGTGGAAGTTGTTAATACTCGAAGGAGTGCTGCTGCTCACTCCCCTGGCATTCCCCCAGTCAGCTCCTACGACTCCCATGGGTGAAAAGGGGTGGGACAATTCTAAAGCCGGCACCACACGGCTGCGATTGCCGATTGTACTGAGATAAAAAAGGCTCTATCTAATATTACCTAAAAGTATTTCTTTAAAGTAGGTATCAGTTCTTTCGTCGAAACAAATGTTTTGACTCAATTTACGTAATTGAGTGAAAGGATCCACACATTGCCCTCCAAAAATATCGATTACTGTTTCGCTTCAAAACAGTTGTATAATTTGATGGGCCAATCACATTATAGGTGTCGCTATAAACGTACATTGATTTAGCCCCAAATAAATCGCAACAAATGGATGTAATCAGTTTATTTTTCATTTCAAGATAGCAAATCCAAATTGTCGTTTAAAATTTTCCAGCTATAATTATAGGAATGTGTTATCGAAATTAGCAGTCAGGAGCAAGGGTCACGATGGCTGAATTGGCAAAGCATCTGGACGGAATCCAGGAGATGCAGGTTCAAATCCTGCTCGTGACTGTTATTTTCGATTTCACATTTTTCACAATAGGTACATTTATATAAATAACATTTAAAACATTTTTGGCACCAGCTTCAAACACATCAGTAGGTGTCTGGCACGGAAATTGTATGTAAATACCAACTATTTTTTGCTTTTTAGTTGCTGGGTTTTTTTTGAAGGCGGCTTTCTTTTTTTAATCTTTTATTAATTTATTGTTTACTTTTTAGTGTATTTTTTATAAAATAGGTGCGTAGGTTAGAGTGGGTGGTATGTGATGAGGAGGCCTTCCTTGGATGCATCTTGTATGAGAAAGCGTCGAACACAGGAGTCTGAAAATGACAAAGATCGTTCACCTTTTTTTAAAGCGCAATATAGAAAGAAATTGAGCTGTGCTCTATTTCTTTCTCTCGGAGAGTCTTCCGGAGATCTTGAAGAAAGACTTTAAATATATTATATAATATGGGTAAGCCAACTAAACGCACTGCTCCAATGAGATAGATTTGGGTGATCATAGTCCGGAGCGTGCTCGTCGCGATCCCTGCCAGCCTGTAATCCACAGGCTGCAATCCGGCTCGAATGCGTACCGCAGTGCGGATTAGGGCGTGCCCCAGAGGCGATGCGTACCGACCCGCCCCCGTCGGTACGAACAACGGCAGATGCGGCGATGGGGGCCACCACCCATCACGCCTTGCCCAGTTTGGCGAGTCGAGGGGAGCAGACTGTCGAGTAGGCACGTGGAATGTAAGAGGTGGTGTGGAAGGTAAGTCACACAAGCTGGTAACCGTTATGTCGGACAGACAGCTTGATGTGCTCTGTGTAACAGAGACCAAGCGAAAGGGTAGCGACGCCTGTGATCTTCCTGATGGTGGGTCAGCTCTGTGGTCTGGTGTACCGCAGAGCGATCGGGCCAGCATGGGAGTGGGGGTGTTGCTGTCTGCTCACTTGGCCTCAGGTGTGAAAGACTACGAAATGTTTGATCCCAGACTTCTATGGGTCCGAATAAAACTAGGTGTCACCAGGGTCTTCATGGTCCCAGCTTATGCTCCCGTAGGCTCTTCGGTGGCATCGGGTCTAAAGAAGTTCTGGGATAATGTTAGGGAAGTTCTGGATTTGGCAGAAGCTAGTGAACGCGTGATCGTATGCGAAGACTTAAATGGATGGGTTGGGACCAAGCGTCCAGACTTCAAGGACGTGCTTGGTTCATTTGGTGATAAGAGAGTGAATTATGCAGGTAGGCTCATTGCGGATGTATGTATGGAGAGAAACCTTATTGTGTCATACACATTTTTTCTACATAAGGATATCCATATGTATACATGGAAAAGGAATGAACAGAGAAGTATGATAGATTTAATTCTGGTAGACAGTCGCCTCCGAAGTAAAATTCTTGATACAAGAGCCTACAGGGGTCCCACTGTCGACACGGACCACTATCTCGTTATTGCGAGATTTAGTGGTCCGTTCAGAAAGTGGAGACACTGGCGAGAGCGTGTCCACTTCGGAGGGCTTGAAAGAATAAAGATTGAAAAGTTGCAAGAAGAGAGTGTAAGAGCAAAGTATGTAGAGGGTGTCCGTGAACGGCTGACAATGGCAAGTCAGCCGGGATCTGTCATAGAAGAATGCTGGAGAGTATTGAAAGATAGTATGGTAAATACAGCGAAAGAAGTATGTGGATGCTCAAAGAAGCATAGGAATGTGAAAGGTGATGCATGGTAGGATACGGAAGTAGCAGCTCCCGTAGACCAAAAGAAGAAAGCGTGGCTGGACTATGTATCTTCTTTGAACCTGACTGCAAGTATGAAAGAACAGAAGAAAGAAATTTACCGGCAACGTAAGAATGACACCAAAGCCTTAGTGAGAGAGAAGCGTGATATAGCAAAAATGATTGCAGAAGAAAGGCTGACCAAAAACTTCGAGAGCAACACCAATCTTTTCTGGAGGTAGGTGAAGAAATCTCGGAGTGGTTGGTCAGCTTTCAGAATGAATAAAATAAGGTCTAAAGGTGGAGACATTCTTACGCAAACACAAGATGTGTTAAGCCGATGGAGTGAATATTTTGGAGATATGTATGCGGATGTTCAGGGTGATGCTGGTGCCACATGTGGTATAACAGATCAGCATTCGGTTCCGGCATCCTCTGATGACATTAGTATGGATGAAGTTGAATGGGCGATTAGAAGTTTGAAAAATGGTAAGGCAGCGGGTATTGATAGGGTGTCTGCTGAGATGATTAAGCTTTGAGGCTCATGTGTCTGGGAATCCTTCCTGATGTTTCTCAATTTATGTTGGAGCTCAGGAATTGTTCCCAAGGACTGGAGAAGCGCAGTCATCGTGCCCTTGTTTAAAAACAAAGGTTCACGTTATGAATGTGCAAACTACAGAGCAATAAGCTTGACCAGTTTGGCAGCCAAAGTGTATGGTAAGATTGTTGAAAGCAGAATGAGGATGGTGTCTGATGAATTTTTGTGTGAGGCACAAGGAGGTTTCAGGTGTGGACGAGAATGCATGGATCAAGTGTTTTCTCTGCGCAACACTGTGGAGAAGCATCCGGCTGTAGGCCAGAGGGTTTTCTGCAGTTTTGTGGATTTGGAGAAAGCATTTGACACTGTTGTACGAAAGGAACTTTGGGACGTTTTGCCGGAGTATGGTATTAGCGGTAGACTGCTACAAGCGGTGCAGTCCAACTACATGGACTACAGAGCTTGTGTTCGGCTGGATGATGGAATGTCACCCTGGTTTGACGTCAATATCGGCGTTAAACAGGGCTGCGTTCTATCAGCCAGACTGTTTATCATATATCTGGATAAATGTCTACAAAGGTTGAATGAAATGAATGTGGGAGTTCAGATAGGCGACTCAGTGGTTAACTCGCTGCTATATGCAGACGATGCGGTCCTATTAGTGCAGTCTGCGACTGACTTGCAAACCGTAGTCGACGTAATGGCAGAAAATTGTAAGAAAAGGGGCCTACGTGTGAATGTGAGCAATATCAAAGTAATGGTTTTTGAAAGAGAAGAAGCCAGAACAGATGTTAGAGTAGCAATAGGAAATGGTATGCTAGAACAAGTGGATGAATTTGTATATCTTGGATGTGGATTCAGTCGGGATGGAAGGTACACCACTTATGTAAAAAGAAGAGTGAATGCGGGAAATAGAGTGAACGGAGCATTGGGACAACTTCTCGGCAGCCACCACCTCAGCCAGAAGGCACGTGTCGCAATACACAACGCAGTGCTTGTCCCAACGTTATTATATGGAAGCGAGAGTTGGGTATGCAAAAAGGAGCATGAGAGTAAAATCAATGCGGTCGAAATGCGATCTCTGCGGAGAATCTGTGGAGTGAGGCTGACTGACCGCATTCGTAACAATGACGTAAGAGAGCGAGTAGGTATGAATGAGAGTATTAGTGTAAAGATGCGAAAGGGAATGCTCCGATGGTTCGGACATGTGGAAAGAATGCCGGACGAGCGACTGGCTAAGAAGATATACAATGCGAAAGTGGAAGGATGTAGGTACGGGGGAGACCGAGAGTTACCTACCTAGACCAAATTGGTCATGTATTGAAGGAAGGTGGAGTCAGGAGTCTCCGAAACCGGCGAGCGTGTATGAAGAGAGTTATGAATATTGAGGAAGCGAGAGATGTATGCAAGAATAGAGCCTCCTGGCATTCTGTTCTCTCTGCCTATCCTGCAACGGAAATGGCGTGATGATAAGTTAGTTAGTCCAATGAGATAGTGAGGTTTCAGAGTAAACGAAAAAATATTATCGATGTATACAATTTTTTAGATTATTGTTGATTTCTTAAAAGCACATACGACTATTTTTTTAAATTTAAATGGAGCCACTTCGGAATAAACTCCTTTCAAACAAAAAAATAATTTTGTAATCCGTCTATATACAAAGGAGCTATGCCCGGACATACATAAAAAATATATAAATATCAGAATTGAAATCTCCTCCTTTTTTAAATCGGTTAAAAAGGGGTTGTTGGTGTGTGAGACTTTGTTGTAAGGTATAAGTTTTTACATTAGAATAAATTCAATAAAAAATTCTTAAACCCTATTGCGGCGCTACCTATCGGGTTAAAATTGCGAGTCTAAACCATCCTTGACTCCACTTGAACATACACAAAAAAAAACATCGAACTCCAATAGTTTAAAAGACCTTCAATTACATAGGCACGAACAGAAGAGTTATATTTTATTTGATATAAAGATTGGAGGAGAGAACTTTCAATACTAAATTTTATTTGTGAAATTGGAAAAGTGGGCCCTAAAGACATCTAAAAAACAAATGTAAAGATTGAGTGTCACCGTTGGTTGACTGCAATAGCTTAGCGGTCCAGCCCCCGATAGACGAACTTTCGTTTCACTCATTGTGATTATTTGTGATTGGTCGCCTGAATCACGACGCGTCGGAATCTCGACTAGGAATCATGCGTCGCACTGTTGTTCAATTACAATGACTTGAAACGAAAGTTCGTCTAACGTTTCGTTTTTGATTCTAAGGGGGCAGAGCACTTCCCCGGATTGGATGGAATGCAGGTTTGCATCCTGGTCGCAGTAAAGCTCTCTTTTTCCACCTTCACAAACAATTTGTTCTTTACATAGAATATGTTTTACCAAGATAAGAAATTTCTATGGAATATGCCTATACGATTATGAACCAAATTTTGAAGGTAATGCCGACGAAATCGTGGACAGGAACTATATATAAAATTGTTTGCCCTGACAAAGCACTATCAAAAAATTTGGAACATACTTAGTTTTATTTCATGATGCAAGCATCCGCTACGATTTTTTTGGATACCTCAACTTTAAAGTTGAACTCACATTTAATAAATGACAAACGGGAGGTAAAATTTTGTATGAGACAACATGCTTTATAAGTTTCACTTGTATTAAAGCAACGGAATCTTTGAATTATTTGATTTCTATTTTAGGACTTGATATGCTCAGCTACTTTAAAGAACGTTCTTTAAAGAATCTTTGAATGTTATTTTCACCCAATTCTAAACCTCGGACTGAATTGAAACCTTGTTTGTTTTAATTTATTTAACCAAATTTGGAAATGTAAGTATATTCTCAATTCCATACCATATATGGTAATGAATTGGTCTACTATACCTTATTAGGTGGAGAAATCTAGCGAGCGAGCTATCTATTGCCATTTAAGCCCTCGCCACACAGAGGCGGGAGCCGCGGGAAAGCGATCGCGAGCAACCGGCGCGTTCCTATGTGACAGGTTGCATACAAATTCGAATATTACAAAAAAATTTCGTCCCGGATCGCGATCGCTTTCCCGCGGCTCCCGCCTCTGTGTGTTAGCCTATTTAAACTGTATACCGGAATATAAATTAATATTATGTATTTCCTGAGGTGATTTGACTCAATTGTTAAATTAAGATTATCATTTATAATTTATATTATTGTTCAAATATTAAGTTAATTTAATCCACTTTACAAATTTCATTATGTTTAAACTTTTAAATATGTTTACTATTTAAGTTCGTAATAACTAACTAAATATCGACTAACGGAAATTGTATATAATATAATTGTATTAATTCAATACAACACAATGTTTCTCCTTAATGACGGGAAAACCATATAGGCATTCTTGATCGAGCAGTGAAATAAGCAGTTGTCGTTAGTAAAGATATTTAGCGATAAATATAGTGATAAATATTTTATAGTGATAGGCAGCTATAATCAAGTGTGATTATTGTAATCGTATAATAAAACGAATTTACCAAGGAAGCCATCTTTCAATCCGTAATACCCACAGACTAATTAGTGGTAATACCGGTCTAGTAGACGAAAAGTTAACATGTGTGACGAGGCCTTTAGGGATATAGATGTTAAGCGCGCGGTTTTTAAAATAAGAATGTCGTATCGGGTATTAAGAAGAACAAGTAACTTGACGATTTATTTTATTTTGAGGTGTACAACGTAAGAGGTGTATCGCCATTAATAAAAAGTGTTCCAAAATGTATATAAAAGTATTGGTATTTTAATAAGAACTTCAAATATCGCAACAACATACGTACGAATCTTTATTGTTTATTCAAAGTATATATTTTAAATATTCATCCTGTAACGTTCATCATCTGGAAATGGTTTATAGGTATAAAAGCAAGCATACATTTTTCTAACACGAGCTTTATGTGGCGTGCGTGATATAAAAATATTTGCTATTAGGGCAGTGCCCTAATATAATGTCAAACATTTATACGTCGGCACGCTCCGCACTATGTCACCAAACAATATTTATAGTTCGCTTAGTTGTGTGTCGGTCGGATATTCTACTAATATTATAAACACAACGAGAATTTTATGTTTGGATGTTTGCCTATCATTCATTACGCTAAAACGGCTGAACAGATTGTGAAATATATACTTATTGTTTGGAAAAAATTATGATTTTTTGTAAAGATAATGTGCCAATGTGGATTAGTTGCGGTAAAGTAATTTAAATAAATAAATGAATATTCACGGACATTTTTCACACAACGACCTCTGGTCCCAAACAAAGCTTAACGCTTGTGCTATGTGCACCAGATTACGGATATAACACATATATTACTTTTTTTTGTAAATACATACATACATATAAATGTCTCGTACACGGAAGTTTGTTACACTACCGATTACGCCACGAGGCCCGTTTGCGAGTGAATGCAAACGTTTACACGAAGACATGCCTGTTTTCGTGCATGCGTTTCATTTTCATCTTTTATACATCACAGTATTAATAAAATTAACTGAAATTAATTCATCATATTATTAAAAAAGTGCACGCCTCATAATCTTAATTATTCACAATAAAATTGATTATTTGATAAGTAACTAATAATGTATTGGTCTTACTAAGTAGTTTTCAATAAATCACATAGCGCTAATTCCAAAAAGTACTAATGTGGTTCTCTTGTCTTATATGCCATCAAGCGCTAGTACTTCTATATTGGTCTATAGAAGTAGTTCTCACGAAATAAGGTATAGCGCTGGTTTTAGAGTAGAGTCGAGCGTAAATATTCATAATTTTTTTTTTATTTAATAACAATTAAACCACATCGAATCAGACCGTGAAAAGTGATAGGGCTCTATTCGTAATTATACCGAATCGTAAAAGAAAAATAAAGACTCGATTAGTAAAGTATTTTGGTCGTTGTCGTGTTACATTACCTACAACACACGGACGTCCAAGACAGAAATTGTTTAAACAGTTTTTTACCTAGTTTAAATAACAAAAATGGCATCAAAAATATCATGAGTGTTAAAAATAGTGTTTTTTCTTGATATTTGTGTGTATATATTATTTTACAAGTGCAATATATGATAAATAGAGACATTTTAAGTTTGAAAAATCAGTTGTTCTGCGTGAAACGAGAGTAGAACCCACCTCAACGCTTCGCTTTTGAGGCGTGCAAAATAAAACAAAATTGAAACTCACGTTTCAACAAACTCACATTTTTTTGACAGGGAACCCTGTCAAAAAAATGAACATTCTGTGGAACACTTTTTAATCAAGAGGTGCAGGAAAATAGGGTAAGTAACCAACGTAGCGGGTCTATTAAAGAAATTCCGTCTGTTTTTTTTTTATTATTATTTTCTAAATGACAACACCTTGCACTAAGACATAATCGTTGTATCGCTGGGGACTTTACAAACATACAATTTCACGAACACTAAGTACCTAAACCTTTTTATTTTTTTGTTTAGGCGGGAACAAATGTACCTAACCGCACACCCCGTCGTTCGGGGCAACGAACAGGGTAGTGTGGGGCCCTCACCCACTAAAGAAACCCGCCGTGTGCCGTCTCTCCGCCTTAATTGGCGGGCCACTGGAACTATGTTACAATTCATCGGTGATAAGTACCTACACCTACAGACTTAGAATAACCATTTGTGGATCGCACAGAATTGTCCTGCGTGGGAATCGAACCCACAAGGCTCGGGCGGGAGGCGAGGCCATTATCTAAACTGCTCCACCATCTGTGCAGTCATTTAAGACACTCGAGAGAGAAATACTGTATTAAAAAAAAAACTAGACGTCGCGGGACGTCTACCAGATGTGGAAACATCGTAATTATTTTGTAGAAATAAAATGATCATAAGTTGACAAAGTACCTCAAGACGAATCAAACGAGTATAAACTCGATAGGGTTGCGTCGTTTCATTACAGAGTTACTGTGACCACCTTCCAGCTCCATTGTCAGACCCTGGATACCATCTAGAGACAAAGTACTTGTCATAACAAATCATACGACCCCAAACTCGATGGAGTTGTCGTTTTATAACGGAGTTCCTATGGCCACCTTCTGGCTCCATCATCAGACCCTGGATACCATTTAAAGACAAAGTACTCGTCAAGCGAACCAAACAATTCCAAACTCGATGGGGTTGCATCGTTTCATTACAGAGTACTGTGACCACCTTCCAGCTCCATCGTCAGACCCTGGATACTATCTAGAGACAAAGTACTCGTCAAGACAAATCATACGACCCCAAACTCGATGGAGTTATGTCGTTTTATAACGGAGTTCCTATGTCCACTTTCCAGCTCCATCATCAGATCAGCTCCATGCCATCATAATATTGCATTGTCACGCGATATACAGATGCGTGTAAAATTTCAGCTCAATCGGAAACCGGGAAGTGTCGTCAAATTTAACTTGCAAAATTTTAACGGGACAAGTAAAATAAAAGCGTCGCCATGCTAACAGCCAATTTCACCCTCCCTCCGCATTAGATGTTTCACATCAAAAATAAATGGTAAGAGCTAGTATGTTTATAAATTGCTGAATACTAGTGCATATTCATGTAACATGTCACAGTCGTTAGAACCTGTCAGAAAGTAATGAATCAAGTATATCACGTAATTTTCGTCGCGTCTCCATTTAATATGAATATAATATACTAGCCTTTGCCCGCGGCTTCGCCGCAGCCAAAATTTAGTTTTTCGGTTATATCTCAGGTTCTCGATATAGTAGCGAGATAAAATGTATGCCAGTTTTTAAGTCCAAGGCCTTTCAAATAAAATAAGTACGCATCACGTAAAAACTACTAAACGGAAAATCCGTTTAGTAGTTTTTACGTGATGCGCGAACAAACAAATAAACAAACAGACAAAAATTTAAAAAAAATGTTTTGGGCTTAGACGCGCCTATTACAGTTATTTTTTCTCATATATCTTTAATGTACAGACACAGCTCTGTTACAGCTTTATAATAAGTAGTATAGATGAACAGAAAAATATAATATACCTCATACAAAAACATCAATCATTTTTTACATTTCAAGAGCTTCGTTGGTGAAATTCAAAAAAGGCGCAGATATATTTTTTGTTTTCAAACGCTGACGACCTTTCACATTTGTAGACTAATGGATGTTTTTATTAGCTTAATAACACATTAGAATGATTTTTATATATACAAAAAGAAAAAAGATTTATATGGAACGATCACAGTGTAAAAATGTGAAATAGAAAATTATAACTACGGGGTTTGAACCTTCTAAATATCGTTGGGTGCATCTTTTTTTTTATATTATACAATGGTGGCTATTTTTTGTGCTTAATCCAGTTATTCAGTGATATTATTAAAATGTACCTGGAAGATTAAAAAATTGTAAGACGCTATAATAAATGTATGATAATATATAATGTAATGAAGAACAGAGAAATGTACTATGAAAGAAAAAAAGAAAAGTTTTTAATATGTGTATTTTACCATGTTTGCTATACGGGTGTCAAACCTGGGTGTTGACAGAACAACTAGTAAAGAAAATTAAAATTTGTCAAAATGGGATAGAGTTAAAATAAGATATATATAATAGAGAGATAGTTAAAATAATTTAAAAAACCGGCCAAGTGCGAGTCGGACTCGCGTACGAAGGGTTCCGTACCATTGACTAGGTAAACAATATTATACTATTTAATTGTAACTCTCTGTAACCATGGTGTTTGGCTGTTACCAAATTTTGCAAGTAAAATTTGACTCATTTCATGGTTTTCAACGTAGACTTAAATGCGCAACGAGTAAAGAAACACGTTTGTGTATGGGAGCCCCCCCTTAAATATTTGTTTTATTTTAATTTAAGTATTTATTTTTAAAGTGAATATATACTTCTAAATATTCTGTGAATATTTCAAGCGTTTAACTGTTGCCGTTATCAATATCGAGCAAAAACGAGTAAAAAAAAATCACGTTTGTTGTATGTGATCCCCCCCTTAAATATTTTATTTTTAATATTTGTTGTTATAGCGGCAACAGAAATACATCATTTGTGAACATTTCAACTGTCTAGCTATCGCCGTTCTTCAGATACAGTCTGGTGACAGACGGACGGACAGACAGAGCAAAAACGAGCAAAGAAACACATTTGTGTATGGGAGGCCCCCTTAAATATTTGTTTTATTTTAATTTAATTATTTATTTTTAAAGTAAATATATAACTAAATATTCTGTGAATATTTCAAGCGTCAACATGTTGCCGTTATCAATAGCGAGCAAAAAAGGGGAAAAAAATCAAGTTTGTTGTATGGGAGCCCCCCTTAAATATTGTTTTTTTTTGTTTTTAGTGTTTTTTGTTATAGTGGCAACAGAAATACATCATTTGTGAAAATTTCAACTGTCTAGCTATCACCGTTCTTGAGATATAGCCTGGAGACAGACGGACGGACAGACAGACGTTGTATGGCAGCCCCCCTTAAATATTATTATTTTTTTGTTTTTAGTATTTGCTGTTATAGCGGCAACAGAAATACATCGTTTGTAAAAATTTCAACTGTCTAGCTATCGCCGTCCTTGAGTTACAGCCTGGCGACAGATGGACGGACAGACAGACGTTGTATGGGAGCCCCCCTTAAATATTATTATTTTTTTTGTTTTTAGTATTTGTTGTTATAGCGGCAACAGAAATACATCATTTGTGAAAATTTCAACTGTCTAGCTATCGCCGTTCTTGAGATACAGCCTGGCGACAGACGGACCGACAGACAGACAGCGAAGTCTTAGTAATAGGGTCCCGTTTTCACCCTTCGGGTACGGAACCCTAAAAAGGGAGGAGAAAAATTTATAAACATAAAAATGAATACAAACTGCAAGAATGCATATTTTTTTTTTATTGCATATGGTTACAGACGAGCTACGGCCCATCTAATGGTAAATGGTAACCGTCGCTCATGGACTTAACTATACCGAGAGTATTGTCAAGCCGCTGCTCACCATTTCATTTCACCGCTATGAAATGAAAGAATATACGGCTATCTCCTGCTACAGCCAAAACGTAATGATGTGCTGCATGGCCGGTCACACGGGAGATGGTGATACCAACCCGCTAGGGCCCGATACCAAGTGAGTACTCCCACTTGGTACCCAGCTCTACCACCAGTCATGCAATGGATGATAATTGCTTATTGTGGCGTTCTCTTGGAGAGGCCTATATCCGGCATTGGACGTCGAAAGGGCTGATGGATGGATGGATGGAAATGTATACCGAGGTTATTACATTATGATACAGCACACAGAGGCATATTACGAGAAAATTAAAATTTATAATATATATATCATAGGTTACAAATTGTATAGAAATGACAGTTTTCTATGGCCATGTCGATAAAACGCTATCTGCCGTGAGAAAATGGTAGTAAACATCCTCATAACTAATTCAGATTTATTACTTATAAAATACCTTTTTACTTTGTCCTGATTAAAGGCCGGAAGGTTTCAACCCTTATTAGGTCGGGTCTGATACTAAAATTTGATATTTAACGTAGCTAGTCCCTAGGCAATAGGGCTAGTGATATGCTAAATAGAGCACTCTCTCTGTGTAATGAAACGGACGAATATAATAGTCATTTCATTATGCTACAGATTGTAGGTCTTCGGGGACATAAACTGCTGTATTTATTGAACCGTGAGAGACTAATGATAAACTAATTTTGTATATTAAAATAAATAAACTACAATTAGTTTTTAAGTACAAATTATTTGTGAATAAGGAAAAAGAGATTTTTAGTACGAGCGGGAATGGCAATAGCGGCGGGAATGGAAATGGGAAGTGGCATGTAAATGCATTCCGATAGATGGCGTTGGTCGTACAGACAAATGTGATAAGGAGATTGGGATGATCGAAAGAATGGTACGATAGCTCAGTGGCTTAGAGCACTTCTCCGGATTGGAAAAGACGCGGGTTCGTTTTCCGCTCGTACTAAAAATCTCTTTTTCCTTATTCAGAAATAATGTGTATCTAGTTACAAAGTAGTGGAGCATGTCAAATGCTAAAAAATATAGATTAAAACTGTTTACAATTAGTTTTTTTATAAGGCGGGAAAATTTTTTACTACTCTTTCCTTAATGTTGGTAACAGGCAAGTACATGTAAGCTAAATAATCGCTTACAATGAGGCAGGTTGCAAGTCCCACCGAAGGAATGTAACATAGTGCCAGTGGCCCGCCAATAAAGGCGGAGAGACGGCACACGGCGAGTTTCTTTAGTGGGTGAGGGCTCCACACTACCCTGTTCGTTGCCCCGAACGACGGGGTGTGCGGTTAGATACATTTTTTCCCGTCTAAACAAAAAAAAGGTTGCAAGTCACAAACAAAAAAACCATTATCCATGAATAAAACTGCCTCGGTGGCGCAGGATAGTGTATGTGACTGCTGAACATAAGGTCTTGGGTTTGATCCCCAGGTCGGGCAGTGTTAATGAGCTTTTTCCTGTAAAAAAAAATCTGATAGGCAGCCCGGGGTTCGGAAATGTACCCGGAAGACGGCAATAGGCTCGCCCTCTATCACTTAAGACTTAAACAGCTCGCCACCTATGTTTAACCTACTTACTTACGATAAGTAAGGTACATAGTAACTTTTAAAGATTCGCGAATTGTACACATATTTCAATTAACATAAGCGGGTCTTTTTTCGCGTATAAATTAGGTGAAATTATTAACTACCTTTTACCCGACGTTTCAACTGCGTTGCCGCAGCCGTGGTCAGACAACTGTGAGTTGTCCCGTAACACATTATACATATTTATTATAATATTTTTATAATTTTATTATTTTTTGAAATAATATGAACAAAAACACTCAGACATCTCCGCATAATTAGTTCAGTCAGTACATCGCCGCAAAGGAAAAAAATACTAACAACTACTAATACTTGTGAAAGTGGAAAAAGAGAGTTTTGACTGCTAGCAGAATGTGATCCTGCATCACATCCAATCCGGAGAAGTGCTTTGAGCCGCTAAGCTATCGCATCCACCTAACGATGTCAGGGAAACTCCACTTGACATTTTTTTAGATGTCTTTACGACCCACGCCACGCACACATTTACATACATTATTCCAATAAAGTAAGTTTAATTTTGCAATCTAAATTCATGCTATTTGATAGCGCGGTGTTTTAAATATTTTGATCTGTATTTTAGCACTTGATCGCACATACAGGTTCGAATCCAGCTCGCAGTAAATTTTTTTCCACGTTCATAAATAATTTGTTGATCTGAGCATGTCAGGTGCTAAACTACAGATCAAAATATAGAAAAAATACGTGTTAGCAAGTGTATTAAAGTTCAACTAAACATAAATAACCATAGACAGTCGCCATTTGCGCGGGCGATAATCAAACTAGGAGTGTCTATGATTGCCTCTAATTGAATACTCTATGTAATGCCACACTGGGGTCGGGTACGCGTGTCTGGGACTTCTAGGTCAAAGCATGTATCAATATGTGGATTACCCAAGGGGTCCGCAGATTATTAATGTTTAACAAGCTTGTTAAAACTAGCGTTTTTTAGGGTTTCGTAGCTCAAAAGAAAAATGCCCTCATGTCTCTCTGTCTGTCCGTCCGTCTGCCACAGTCAATTTGCTCTGAAACTAAAAGTTTTGCAAACGATATAGTATGATATATTAAATGAAAGGGCTTATTGTGAGAATTATAGATTATATTTAATTATAGATATATAGATAGTTATATATGAACTCGGTAGTGCAACGGTAGTGTAATCGACTGCTGAACATGAGATCTCGGGTTCGATCCCCGGATCGGGCAGTGTTATTGAGCTTTTTCGTAAAACGAAAAATTCTCAATAGCACCCGGAGTTTGGAAATGTGCCCGGTGGACGCCAATAGGCTCGCCCCCTATTACGTGGGACTTAAATCCACAGCATGACTAGCACACCATTACCTATTGATACTATAACATCAATTCTGGCTTCTCCTCTTTCAAAAACTATTATTTTGGTTTTGCTCACATTCACCCGAAGGCCCCTTTTCAGATACTTACCCAGTAAAAAGTATTATCTTCCTTACTGGGCGGGAAGCGAAAGAAAAACTTAGAATGTCCCAGTAGCCTTACTTTTGCTAGGCTGGTGGTAAGAGTCCACCAATGGTAAAAACGTCATCCAATCAACGACCAGAAAAGGAAAATTCCAAACAAACCCTCTATACCAACTCGTCTGGCCAGCGTGGTATAGTAGGCCAAAACCTCTTAACATGACAAGGCACCTAAAACAAAGGCCCCCAGTTCCCGGTAGTCCCGCTGCCCGCTGCCACGGTAGCGGTCGCGGTAACAGCGGGGCAGGGGTGCGAAGAATCTCCGGGCTACGTCAAAAGGCTACCAAAAACACCTGACCCTGGCTACGTACAATGGACGCTCTCTACGGCTGGACCAACACCTCACTGAACTCGAGGTAGAACTAGGTCGCATTAACTGGCACATATTGGGGTTATCCGAAGTCCGAAGACAGGGTGAGGACACGATAACCCTAGAGTCAGGCCACCTATTCTCCTTTCGGGAAGGTGATCAGCCCTCTCAGTGCGGTGTCGGTTTCCTGGTCAACAAAGCTCTCACAAGCAACGTAGCGTACCTCATAATTAAAATCTCTAACAGGTACACCCTTAAGGTGATAGAGGTATATGCGCCGACCTCGACATACTACGACGACGTAGCCGAAGCCATGTATGAAGACATAGCTAAGGCATTACATGGTACCACCAAGACTCACTACAGCGTTGTTATGGGGGACTTCAATGCCAAAGTGGGAGTACAAGAACGTGGCGAAACGAAAATCGGACTCCACGGCGTGGGGCGTCGAAACCACAGGGGGCAGATACTGGTCAATTTTCTGGAGTCGCAGGGGCTCTTCTTGATGAATTCTTTCTTTAAGAAGAAGCCTCATAGAAAGTGGACATGGCGAAGCCCCGACACTGTGACGAAGAACGAGATAGACTTCATCATGACTGACAGGAGGGCTGTATTTAGAGATGTCTCCGTGATCAACAGGTTTAATACCGGCAGCGATCACCGACTTGTTCGAGGCGTTCTAAATATAGACTTCAGGGCCGAAAGGCGTCGCATGGTGGGATCTACTCTCAGACCTACTGCGCCTCAAACAGCTTTGGGGTCCGAAAAGTTCCAACTGGAGCTTCAAAATCGTTTCGACCTGCTGGAAACCGAAGGCAACGTTGACGAAAAAACCGACACAGTGGTCAAAACGCTACAGGATGTGTCTCGAAGGGTTTTTTCCGGAAAAAGCAGTAACAGTGGGTCTAAACTCTCACTCGAAACTCTCGAACTTATGAGGCAGAGACGGCAAATGTCATCCACGCAGGAGTTTTCGCCAGATGGGAGAAACCTCAACCGGAAAATCCGGAAGCTGGTGTGACGTGACCTCCGATGTTCCAACAACCGCGCCATCGCGGCTGCGATTGAACAGAACAGAGGTACCAAAGTTTTCGCTCGCCAGCTAGATAGACCCCATCTGACGAAACTTAATACTGCGGATGGCAAAACCGTGACCTCCAGGTTCGAGATACTCGAGGAAATTAAGAGTTTCTATAAAAACATGTACTCATCACGGATGACTAAACCCACAAGACCCAGCGCTGACGACCACAGAGCCCCACTGACACGCCATTGCACTGAAGACATCCCTGATGTCAACCAGGACGAGGTCAGAGTGGTGCTCGAGCAGCTCAAAAACAATAAGTCGCCAGGTGATGACGGAATCACCACTGAGCTCCTAAAAGCAGGCGGGACTCCAATCCTAAAAGAGCTAGCGAGCCTCTTTAATTCTGTCATCCACCAGGGCTTAACACCCCAAGCATGGAGCGGGAGTGCGGTGGTTCTGTTCTTCAAAAAAGGTGACTAAACCTTGCTGAAGAACTACAGACCTATCTCACTCCTGAGCCACGTTTACAAGTTGTTCTCGAGAGTACTCACAAACCGCCTCGCCAGAAGACTTGACGAGTTCCAGCCTCCGGAACAAGCCGGGTTTCGAAAAGGCTACAGCACCGTAGACCATATCCATACTGTTCGGCAGATTATACAGAAGACCGAAGAGTATAATCAGCCGCTGTGTATGGCTTCCGTGGACTACGAGAAAGCCTTCGACTCCATCGAAACCTGGGCGGTTTTGGATGCTCTGCAGCGGTGTCGCATCGATTGGCGCTATATCGAGGTGCTGAGATGTCTATATGATACCGCCACAATGACCGTTCAGCTCCAAGACCAAAAGACCAACCCGATCGAGCTGCGTCGAGGGGTGAGACAGGGGGATGTAATATGCCCAAGCTCTTCACCAATGCGCTCGAAAACGTCTTAAAGACACTGGACTGGACTGGGCGGGGCATAAACATCAACGGCGAATACATCTCACACCTTCGGTTTGCTGATGATATCGTCATCGTTGCGGAGTCACTGGAACAGTTAAGCGGAATGCTGCATAGCCTAAATGGAGCCTCTAGAGACGTCGGCCTCGGCATGAACTTGGATAAAACCAAGATCATGTTTAATGAACATGTCGCGCCGGGACCGATCTACGTCGATGGTTCGATGCTCGAAGTTGTTCAGGAGTATGTCTACCTTGGACAAGTTGTCCAATTTGGTAGAAACAACTTCGAGAAAGAAATCAACCGCAGGATCCCATTGGGTTGGGCAGCATTTGGCAAACTACGCCACGTCTTCTCTTCGCCTTTACCGCAATGCCTGAAGACTAAAGTCTACAACCAAGCGGGCTATGCTCGGCGTCTCTTTGAAGGATAAAATTCGTAATGAGGTAATCCGACAACGAACTAAAGTTACCATAGCGTATATAGCTCGCAGGCTCAGTAAGCTGAAGTGGCAATGGGCTGGTCACATCTGCAGAAGGACCGACGGACGATGGAGCAAGCGTGTCCTAGAGTGGAGACCGTGACTTGGTAAGCGTAAGGTAGGACGGCCCCCAGCTAGGTGGACCGACGACCTCAAAAAGGTCGCTGGGACAGACTGGATGTGGAAGGCGGAGGACCGTGTGCAATGTCGCTTGTTAGGAGAGGCCTATGTCCAGCAGTGGACTGCAATAGGCTGATTGATTGATTGAAAAAGTATTAGCACTTCAAAAAAGTTGTGAAATAATTCTGAAATAAAATTTCTTTGCGCCAAAACTTTCAACACTTCTAGATGGTAAGCCCAGCCGTGAAACGCCGTGTGTCTCGGTGTATTGACTGTATGTGGGTCAGTATTTAATTTGGTAATAACTATAGCCGTGGCATTAATCACAAAACCAAGTATAAAATTTGGGGCGTCTAATCCACCGAGGAAACAATCCTCGACTTATTCTATATATAGTTTGGATATACACAAGATGAAGGTATCGGTTAAAGTAACAACAATACCCATTAGTGGCTCGTAGTCCAACACTACACAGTAGACGTCAGTTCGCATTGTGTTTATTGTGCGCTTAACTGCGCTCCAAGTAGTTTTAATACACATTTACTGCTGTTCGTTGTTCGGTTAATGTCGACTAATCTGCGCGTACTTCTCGAAACGAACTAGTTTCTGTAATAGGCTGAGTTTTGTCTGGCTTCGAGAATATTTAGAAGGCTTTTTTGTCTTATATAGAAGGGAAAATAAGCAAATAATAGCTTTGTAAAGGAGAAAAATGCAAATACAAGCTGCTACCAGCGACTTCTTCCGCTTAGTAAAATAACTTAAGTTATTTTCTTTTTTTGTGCGGAGCTTAGTTACTACTTAAAAAATCAGCGTCCATATTAAAAAAAAAATTACTTAGCGGCAGAGCATTGCGTATATCAGGTAGACCGGAGGAGATGGAGGTGGTCTAGTTGAAATACCACCCTCTCATGAAATATGGTCGTGAAGCAACAGTATCCGGCTGTTTTGTTTCGTAAATTGAGTGAGAGTGCCAAACCTCCTCCTCGTCCAGTTTTTAGTTTACTTCCTCTCCACCTCCTATCACATTCGCTATAGTTGGTACCTCGCGAGTGACGCCTCTGGCGACGCTAGCGTCTATAGCCTACGGTAACCGCTTACCATCGGGTGAGCCGTATGCTTGTTTGCCACCTTCGATCAACTATTTGCCACCGTATATAACAAAAAAAGCAGACATGAGGACTGCCGACAACTTAAAACCTCAGATCAAATAAAAAGTTAAGATGGAACTTTGCGAACAACGAAGTGAGGCCGGTTTTATAAAGATGTAGTGCGTGGGCCGGTGTTGCAATCATAATTCAAATGACCCCAATATTACAAAAATAATGATACTAATTGTTAAATGTTAATACACGATAGAACAAGTGTTCTATCAGCCATTCGGACGCGAAGTGTATGTAAAAAGTTGTGGCGGTAGTTGAAAGGATATAGGAAGAAGAAATTTTTAACCTAATGCTTAGGTATTTCTCAGTAACGCACCGTATTCAATTAATTTTATGTTCGTGCCCATCATATTCATGTTTAATCTCTAAATTGATAAAAACCTGGTTGTTGCCCTGTTGTTTCACACAAATGATGGTATGCTTTGCAAGACATTCAAGTGCACCGCCCGTTCCCCTGTAATTTAATGCAATATGCAGAAGCGATGCAACAACACACACCAATTACACATTTATACCGTTACTTCTCGGACGGATTAAGAATACAAGTGTCACCACCCCATTCTTTCCCACGGGTGTCGTATGAGGCGACTAAGGGAAATAAGCAATTATTATCCATTGCATAACTGGTGGTAGGGCTGGGTAACAATTGGGAGTACCCGTAATTGCTATCGGGCCCGAACAGGTTGGTAAAAAACACATCAGTGTGTTTTGGCTGTAGCAGAAGATGTCCTTTACTCTTTCATTTCATATCTGTGACACGAAATGGTAAGCAGCGGCTTCACAATACTCCAGGTATAATAGTGCATGAGCGACGGTTACCATTTACCATATGCAATAAAAAAATACATTAATTGAAAAGTAATAACACAAAAATTTTTAGTCACCACCGACATTTTTTCTACATAAATAGACCGATCGTTCGAATCGATCACGTGAGCTTTTAAACAAAAAAGAACTGAATCAAAATCAGTCCATTCATATAGGAGTCAAGATGCCACAAACAGACACTCACGTACACAGACACCAAACATACAGGTCAAACTTATAACATAACACCCCCTTTTATGTGTGGGAGTAAAAAAACGAGTCACATTGCCCAAAAATAGGGTAAACTATAACAGTTTATAATGGCAGCACTTGTATGTTTCAAGCAATAAACTCAAATTATATTTTGATTTAATGAAAATATTGATTTCCAAGTATACGTAAGTGTGAAATGTGATTCCATCCTGCTTTTTGTCTCTTGTAGTTTGGTTTTTACATCCTTTCACAACACAATTCGGCATTTTTACTTTGTAAATTATGATATTTTTGATGACCTTTTAATCGACGGCGTAGTTTCGTTATACGTGTGTAATTGTGTATGTACACGGCAAGGCGTAGTTTAAACCGGCCTCACTTCTTCGTAGAGTACCATCTTAACTTTTTTATTTGATCTGAGCTTACAACTATGAACAAACAGTTGTTATTTTTAGATATCCAAATTAATTGATCTTAAATTAAAACTTGTAAATCAAAATTATTAATTCATTAATTTAAAAAAATCGACATGGTCGATGACGACTTACATGAATTTACTCCCTATCCAAACCTTCCTACGCAAGTTTTCGCTTCAAGAATATAATTACTTATATTCCTGTATCCCCTAGATGGGGCAGAGGGCTTCAACAATGCGCCGCCATCCCATTCGGTCTTGAGCTTCACGCTTTAATTCGCTCCAAGTCTTCCCTATGTTCTTCGCCTCTGCGATGATCATCCGCCGCCAGGTTTGCTTTGGGCGGCCACGCTTACGCTTTCCTTGGGGATTCCAGTCTAGGGCTTGCCTCGGTATGTGATTAGGGGCCCTTCGGAGCGTGTGGCCGATCCAGTTCCACTTGCGGCGTTTGATCTGCTGGTCGATCGGGGTCACATTGTAGCGTTCCCACAGTTCTATATTGGAGATTTTCTCGGGCCAGTAAACACCAAGAATACGGCGAAGACTGCTGTTGATGGAGACCTGGAGCCGGTGCGAGATGTCCTTAGTAACCTTCCACGTCTCACATCCGTACAGCAACACGGTTTTCACGTTGGACCGGAATATCTTCAGCTTAACTCTCCTAGTCAGCTTCCGTGATTGCCATACAGGGCGCAACTGTGCGAAGGTTGCTTTTGCCTTGGCGAGTCTCGAAGCGATATCCTCTTCGGTCCCTCCAGTTTCCGACACTACGCTACCGAGGTAAGTGAATTTGTGGACCTATTCCACAGCCTCTGTATCAATGAGCAACGGCAAAGATCTTGTCGCCCCGCACCTTATTTCCTGGGTCTTCCAGGTGTTGATTTTCAGTAGTATAATATAATAGTACATTGTTGAAAGCAACTAATTCAGTGCCGAGACGGGGTTTGGCGCCCGAGCGTAGCGAGGGCTCCAATAGTTCGAGGGACTAAATAAGTCTTTATCCCGAGGTAAACACTGTGCTTTTCATTACGAATACGAGGAAACTAAAAATAAAAATCATGAATTAGCTAAAGAAAAAATGGGAGACTTTAAAAAATTTAATTTTGAATCGCCTTTTTCCCCCCGACTTTGTTTTTTTCTGTGGCCTGTCAGCTATTCAGCCATTATTTTTAATTTTAATCATTGAAAAAATATAAATCTTCTTTATTTTAAAGATATTTAGTTGCCACTATATTAAAATAAAGTCATATAAAAAACAAATTCTATAATAAATACTTAACTTTATGTTATTTCAATTTTACATCGCGCTGTAATTGACTGGATGTACAGAAAATAGAACTGTGTGTGTATTTTTTATAATTACTCAGCTGTCAGTTGAAAGTAATTCTCACTAGGGCTGAAAAGTATTACTTTCAACCCGCTCCTCAGACGACTTCAGGCCTACTTTCAGAGTATGAGTAATGAAAAAAGTATTTATAGGCACAACAGCGCTAAAACAGTGCCGTTATAAAAACTCATTATAAAAAATAGAAATTCTATTTTGCTATTACTTCTTATCGGCATGTGGTGGAAATCGGAGTCCCATTTGTCGTTACACAATAAAACAACAAGCCCAATAACCATTCCAGTCCAAAACAGTTGTATAATTTGATGGCCCAATCACTTCGGTGCTTCTATTGGTAATAAACTTACATTACATTACTGCCACAGACAACAGGGAGACGTTTACGATGTAAATGGATGTGTTGTGATTATAGTTTTATAGCGTTTTTGTTCACGGTCAGTCACGCGGAAGGCGGTGGTAACTACCCGTTTGGACCCGATTACAAGTGAGCATCTAGCTCCATTTGGTAGCCAGCCTTACTACCAATACTGATAACCTAACTAACTGAAATTAACGCGCATTATAGGGAATCTTGAAACTGTGCACACTTACCGAACACTATAACAATAGAATAAATTGACCATGCTATTCCGTTTATTTTATTACAAACCAGTATTGTCGTCACACCTACGATTAAAAAAGTAATATGGTATTTTAATTATAAGCTGTTATGATACTAAAAAAATAATAAAATAAATGATAGTTTAAAAAACTAAAAAGAACACTGTATTTATTACTTACTTTTTAGTTTAACCAGGCGTACATCCCTCGCTCAAGGCCCCGAGTTAAATGCCTACCGTTTCGCGTATCGCCCACGATACAACCGACAGAAGGCTGCCGCACGCCCGCCTAAGCATTCACGCTTAGTATTGATTAAAATAAAATTATTTACGCGATTTAGGGTATTTCGACGATAAAATTTAATAACCGAAAATTCTGAGCTAAAACTCTAAACGCATATGACAATTTATAAAAAATAATCTGACTTGAAAATGTGTTTAAAATTATATAAAAAGTAATTAAATAGAAGTTACTAGAAAAATTTTTTTAAATTTTTATAATTTATAGCTTTGTTGCTGTCGGTGGAGTCAGGAGTCTCCGAAACCGGCAAGCGTGTATTAAGAGAATTATGAATGTTGAGGAAGCGAGAGATGTATGCAAGAATAGAGCCTTTTGTTACTCTGTTCTCTCTGCCTACCCCGGAAGGGAGATAGCGTGATGATAAGTAACTAAAATCATCATCCTCCGCTGTTCGTTGTACCTCGTGGTCGCTCTAATCTGGTAAATGAGGCACCCCTGACGCGAGCACTTCGCACTCTTAACCTGGTATCAGAGGACAGACATATTTCATTGTACACTGAGTGAATTCACAACAATAACTTTAAATATTTTATGTTATAGATACTGTTAACGACGTATAACGTCATAGGCTAAGATACTTTATTAAAATATGCACCTATACCTATTAACTTTATGTACCTACTTGATTTTGAATTTAATAAAAACTGCAACGATTTGCGATGGAGGGAAGCGGCGCGCGAGGGGGCGGCGGACCCTCGGGGTTCGCATCAGCGCTGTATCGCTACTCAGGTGATGTGTGTCAAGTACAGAGTGGTCCTTCGGCCGGATCGTTGGAATCAGCCGGGTAATAGAACGTACTGTAGAGAATGTCGTCGTTTGAAACGCCTCGCGGAGTAAGAACACGAAGCCAGTCACGCGTCTTGGGGGCTCAGAATATAGACAGCAATACGGCAACCTCAGAAAATGTAAAAAAGAGAGAAAAGTCTCCATCGGATGGGCTGCCGAGCTCACGCGCATCGTCTTCCGCAGCACGTAAGTTGCTACAGTATGAAGCAGCCAAGGCAAAAGCGCAGTTGGAAATTGTTGAAGCTCAAGCAGAAGTAAAGAAGCTACAAGCTCGTCTCAAAAAAGATTTGATCGAGAAGAAGATAGCCGCAGACCTAGCTGAACTTGATGAAGATGACAATCGTAACTGTAAGTCTATTATATCTTCATTTAAAAATAAGGTGAACGATTGGCTAGACAAATCCATGATAACGGAACACCACGTAGACACAAACGTCGGTGACGATACATTGCAAAACAAAATGGCGGCGCCCGCCGCGCCACCGCGTCCGCCGTCCGAGCGTGCGCAACACGCTGAACACATACCATTCCAATGTCAACCAGGTGAAATAACTGGAATAGAGAGACTTACTGAAGCATTATGTCGGCTAGAACAACCATCGGGTTCGAACCGATTACCCAATGAGCTGCTGGCTAGGTTGGCTACCTCGAAGGATTTACCACTGTACTTCGGTGACCCACTGGAATGGCTGCATTTCAAGGAAGCTTTCTACGAGTCCACTCGGTTGTGCAGTTATACGGAAAGCGAGAACGTCTGGCGTCTAAGAAAATGCCTACGCGGGGAGGCGAAGGAAGCCGTATCAGCACTACTCATAGGTCCGACTAAGTCTCAAATAATAATCGATACCCTGCAATTGCGTTTCGGCAACCCTAACCGCATCATGCAGGCTTTAATGGCACTACTGAAAAAGATACCATCATTACCAATGGCATATCATAACGACATTGTAAATTTTGCTATAAAAGTGAAGAATTTCGTGGCAGCAACGACAGCTATCAACAGACCAGAATATCTCGCCGCGCCTGAACTGCTATGCACCTTACTATCCAAGTTACCCGCTACACTTATGTGTAAATGGTCTGACCACGTACACGATAATGTAAAAACGTTGACACCAAGGCTACAATTACTTTCCGATTTCCTATACCAGGAGGCTGAGAAGGCTACGTCCTCAGGTATAACCCACGTTCATTATAACGTCGCACAATTAAAACGTAAGGAAGATCCCAGTAAGATACTCTTACCACACCAACGGATTTTACACATCAGTGATGGAACAACATCGTGCGGATATTGTCGTAAGGGAGTTCACCACTTGGAGAAGTGCCCCAAGTTCAAGCGCGCACTTCGCAGAGAACGATGGCGGTATGCACGAACACATAAGCTGTGCTACAAGTGCCTTAACGTACTTCATGTGGAGCCTGAGTCCTGTCCTGCAGGCGCTTGCGACGTGGATGGATGCGGTCAGTCGCATCACCGTCTCCTGCACTGGAGCAGGCCCTCCATCACGGTTCAATCGGAACCCGTTCTCCAAAGTGACGCGGAACATGCGGAATCGGTAAATCAAAGCTATAGTGAAAAGTGCGGTAAAGCGTTATTAAAAATAGTGGCGATAACGGTATACGGTCCTTTAGGTGGTGTACATGTGCATGCAATATTAGACAGTGGCTCGACAGTCACTTTATTATCTAGTGACGTAGCGGATAAAGTCGGTCTACACGGGCGTAGTAGTACGATGCATGTTCGCAGTGCGTGGAACTCGAGTGAGTTAACGTGTCAAACTGAGATAGTTGAGTTCGAAGTGGCTAACGGCAACGGTAATAGGTTCGCGTTACGTGCAAGGAAAATGAAAGAATTGAACTTACCTTCGCAGCAAATATATATTAAGGACTTTAGTCACTATGATTATATAAATAAATTGAATCTTAATATGTGTATGTGTAATGAACAACCTAGATTGTTAATAGGTCAAGATAATTACCACCTCATGGAGTCTCTTACCTGTATTAAAGGTAATATAGGTGAGCCGTATGTTACTGAGACTCCACTGGGATGGTGTGTACACGGCACCTTATATCAAAAGGTGAGTCATCTTGTTTGTACATCCACTAATTCTCTTAATATTGGGTTATCCGATGTCAATGTATGTGACGTTAATTCTAATGATTCTCCATTATGTAAAAGTAAAAATAATATTTTAGCTGATATAGACTTACAGGATTTTGTTCGCCGTTCTTTCTCTCTCGATTCTATTGGTATAAATAATCGACCACGACAAAATCTTGACGAGTTAAGAGCTATAAATATTTTAAATGATACTGCTTTGTTAATAGACGGCCAGTGGGTCGTGGGTCTGCCATGGAAGTACGATGACACGCGCATGCCTAATTCTTATCTCACTGCAATGAACCGACTGCAGTCCGTAGAAAAGAAAATGTCACGTGACGCATGTTATGCGTCGCGCTATTGTGATCGCGTTCAGCATTTGTTCAGCAATAGCTATGCACGTGAATTGAGTGAGATAGAGAAGTCGCAACGTGTATGGTACTTGCCACACTTTGGGGTAAATAACCCAAATAAAAACAAATTAAGATTAGTGTTTGATGCAGCTTGTAAAACCGCGGGTTACTGTCTCAATGATTTCCTTTTACAGGGACCAGATTTGTTACAAAACTTGTATGGTATTATGTTCAGATTTCGTGAATATCCCGTAGGTGTTATGGGTGACATAAAAGATATGTTTTTAAGAATAAAAATTAGAGAGGAGGACCAGGGTGCTCTGCGTTTCCTGTGGCGAGAGCCTGGTAAATCTATTAAACAATACGCCATGACGTCACTTATTTTTGGTGCTAATTGTTCTCCTTTTATGGCACAACATGTGAATCAAAATAAAAATGCTTCACGTTTTTTAGATAGGATGCCAGACGCAGTCCGCGCCATACAATGTAACCAATACATGGATGACTATATAGATAGTTTTAAGTGCGAACATATAGCTTCGCAAATGATTCAACAAATTTCATTCATTCACAAACAAGGTAATTTTTTAATGTGTAACTGGACGTCTAACAAACCTAACGTTTTGCGTGACATGCCAAGGGATACCTTAAGTGTTAAAGCTATAAAGTTTGATTTAGGTAAACAACCTGAGCGCGCTTTAGGATTACTATGGTTTCCTTTAGAGGATGCATTCGGATTTGATGTGTCTCTTAAACGTATTCCCGATGATATCTTGAGTTTAAAACGTAAACCAACGAAACGAGAACTTTTACGTATCGTTATGTCAATTTACGATGTTCACGGCTTTCTTAATCCTTTTACTATTAAAGCTAAACTGATAATGCAAGAAACGTGGAAATTAAATATTACATGGGACGAGGAAATTTTTGAGGAGTTATTTATTTCACTATGTAAATGGATTACGCAACTTAAGCAACTAAATAATATTCGTATACCTAGGTGGTATTTCTCAGATTGTAATAGTAACTATATGAATCCGCTGCCCAGTGATACAGAGACTTCATTGCAGCTTCATATGTTTTGCGATGCGTCGCCGCGTGCATATGCCTGTGTTGCGTACTTTAGGAGGCAATGCGGCAATGGAAACGTACGTGTATGCGTTATCGCTAGCAAATGTAAACTTGCACCGATGAAATCGGTTTCGGTGCCAAGGCTCGAGCTACAGGCTGCCTTATTAGCGTGTCGTTTAGCTGAGAGTATTGTTAAGGAGCATCGTTTAAAGCCTGATGGTATTTATTATTGGTGTGATTCCATGGTAGTTTTACACTGGATTAGGAATCAACATAAGACTTATAAAACTTTTATTGCTAATAGGTTGGTAGAAATTGACGAATTGACGAAAATTCAGGACTGGCATTATATACCTACGCAATTAAATATAGCTGACATTGCTACTAAAGATAACGACTATGACTTATGTAAAGAGTCAGAATGGTTTAGCGGACCATTGTTTTTGCATGAGCCCTGTGTTAAGTGGCCGTCGGAGCCTGTAATTAAAGCAAAAATTAGTGACGAAATATTGGAAATAAAACACTCTGTATTCACCGTTTGTATTGATAACTTACCTGTTTGTGTGCCTGATCCTTGTCGTTTTTCTAGTTGGTTGCGATTGCTACGCACTACAGCTACTGTGCTATTATTTATAGAAAAATGTAAAAGGCGTAAAATTAACGAACTTAATGATAACTTGTTAAAGCGGGCCGAGTTTTTGTTATTAAAACATTCACAGCTACAGTCTTTTCGAGAAGAGATAAATCTAATTAAAAATAATAAGCCTATTCAAAAAAATAGTCGTTTGCGTACTTTAACGCCCATTTTGTGTGATAATGGTATTTTAAAGGTTGGTGGTCGCATAAATGCCGCCATAGATGTTGTTTCAGACATGAAAAATCCTATAATTCTAGACGGGGTTCACCATACGACAAAATTGATTGTTAAAGCCTATCACGAAAGATCCGCACACTCTTTTAACGAAACGGTAGTAAATGAATTGCGCCAAAAATATTGGATTTTAAACCTTAGACCAACCGTCCGTTCAGTTGCCTCAAAATGTGTATCATGTCGAATTAGGAAAGCTAAACCTATACCACCACGTCTAGGTGACCTTCCCAGTGGAAGGCTGGCTCATCACCAAAGACCCTTTACCAACTGTGGTGTAGATTTGTTTGGACCGATTGAGGTGTTAGCGGGTAGGCAGAGAGTGAAAAGGTACGGCGTCCTGTTCACTTGTTTAACAGTTCGCGCGGTGCACATCGAACTCGCTACTAGCCTCTCCGCCGACTCACTGATTATGGCACTGCGCCGTATGTCGGCACGCCGCGGGTCGCCTCATACGATGTTTTCCGATAACGGAACGAATATGCGAGGCGCCGATACCGAGTTAAAGAAATCTTTTCTTGAATTGAATAGGGACGCGCTCATATCTGAAGCTCTTAATAAGGGTGTCAACTGGAGATTTATACCGCCTATGAGTCCACACATGGGAGGAGCATGGGAGCGATTAATTAAAACTGTTAAATCAGCTCTTCGTGTTGTATTGAAGGAAAGAGTGCCGAGGGAAGAGATGCTCGTTACTCTCTTAGCGGAGGTAGAAAACATTGTTAATAGTAGACCCCTTACTCACGTTTCTGTAGAACCAAACACTCGAGAAGCTTTGACACCAAACCATTTTCTTATTGGATGTTCTTCCAATTTAGCTGTACCGGGATTATTCGACGATAGTGATCTATATCTTAAAAAACAGTGGAGGATCGCTCAGCGGTTAGCTGATCTATTTTGGAGTAGATGGGTGAAAGAGTTTTTACCCAGCTTACTTCCTCGGAGCAAGTGGTATCGTGAGGGTGCGCAATTGAAGGTTGGGGACTTGGTAGTTATTGCCGATCCGAATATGCCGCGTAACGTCTGGCCTAGAGGGATCATTGAGACAGTATATCCTGGCGTTGACGGTAGAGTCAGAGTGGTCAGCGTACGAACAAGATGTGGTATGTTAAAACGTTCAGTTTCCCGTGTAGTTCCATTATTATGTAACGATTATGAGTGTCGTGGTGACGACACTAGGGGGGAGGATGTTAACGACGTATGACGTCATAGGCTAAGATACTTTATTAAAATATGCACCTATACCTATTAACTTTATGTACCTACTTCATTTTGAATTTAATAAAAACTGCAACGATTTGCGATGGAGGGAAGCGGCGCGCGAGGGGGCGGCGGACCCTCGGGGTTCGCATCAGCGCTGTATCGCTACTCAGGTGATGTGTGGCCGTCAGTCGTCCGAGGACAGTTTTATTGAGAGGTTTGCGCTAGCGCTGCTTCCGTCCAACGCAATCGTGTATACGTGTGTCTTCCTACATTTTCGGCGTTCTTATTTCATTCTCAAACCCCTACTATTACCTCGGCACACTCGGTTGTGTCAAGTACAGATACGATATGCTGCACTGTCGAATTAGGCCTTGCCTGTAATGATAGTTGTAAGTTTTGGTATAAATAAAAAATCATAGGTGCAACCCCAGCGCATTCGTTGAATGACGCGGTTGCACGTGGATCATGCGGCGGGCAAAACAATCTCAACTGTATTTCTGTGTGCATAAGGTACATTTCTTCTCGCTGCGAAGAATTGGTATTATTATTAAGATTTTGTAGGCTATATAGAGAAATTTAGGACAAGATTTAATAGAAGTAATGTTTCTGTCTGTAGGACTAGTATCTATTCTGTGGTTTAACTAACTATTAAAGCTTGTTTTTCAGTTTTCTAAACTACTCGTATAATTGATTTGATTTTGGATAACATAATTGCATGTTCGATATTGTCTCGCGTGCACATCACGTTTTGCTTACATTCTCGTATATACTCTTTGCTCATGAATAATTGATAATATTATTACCTATAGTAGATGTATGAACTTTTGTAAACATATGAAATTGTGGAACTTTTTCAAGTTAGATGACATGTGTTGGTTGCCTGCTGGAGTAATACTAGCCAGGTGCCGTTGCCAGAGCTGCTAGCACGAGCTTAGTGACACCAAGGATAGGTTACTTTTTAGGTTTATTTTTATGGGTAGGTTAAGCGAGGCCTCCCGCTCCATGTGCGGATGCGTCGCTCAGTAGAGGGCACCCGAAAGGGTAAGCCGCCACTAAAGTAATGTAACACAGTTCCAGTGGCAAAACTCTCCGTTTCCAAACTCTCATTATAGCATAAACTAGTCTTAGGTATTATTTGTAATACAATAATAAATTGGATGGATTGAGAATGATGTATACCCATTTATCTCCATGTAACCACAAACCAACAATGCTATAGCGCATCCAGCAGAGGGACGGTATTGAACATTGAGCAAATATATTATAAAAGGTAACGTTTTCAAATCAGCCATATGTTACATAGCGTTCATATATTAACGTTATGCATTATTATTTATTAGTAAAAATATTGACTTATCAATAGTTATAATTTATTACTATCGATAAGTCTGTCTATTACAGCTGGATCTGTCGTGTCAATATATCATTACTAAATTATGATTATTCGATACCACTAAAATTATAGTTTTATTATAAACTAACTGCCTCTGTGGTGCAGCGGTAGTGTGAGAGACTGCTGATCATAAGGTCTCGGGTTCAATCCCCGGGTCCATCCATCCATCCATCAGCCTTTCCCCGGGTCGGGTAGTGTTATTGAACTTTTTCTAAAATGTGCCCGGTAGACGCCAATAGGCTCGCCCCCTATTACGTGGGACTTAAACATAGCTAGCGAACCGTGGATGTGTAATACATTTCTGCCTACCCCTTTGGGGAATACAGGTATGATGCTATGTTTTAAATACTCGTATGTCTATATCTGTATAGCGGTGGCATCATAAATGCCCTTTCCTGCGACGCCCGCTAACTACCTCGGCGAGCACCTCGGCCTCTAACTCCCAAGTTCCAGATGCTTTGCCAATTCAGCCATCGTGACAACTTCTCTCAACTGCTAATTTCGATAACACATTCACACTTAACGTCCTGGTTGGACTGAGGGTTTCTGAACGGTATCCAGGAGATGCAGGTTCAAATTTTGCTCGTAACTGTTATTTTCGCTTTAACATTTTCCACTTTGTGTTTTATGTATATAGCTAAGCATGTCAAAAGCTAAATAAATATATAAAAATATCTAAATATGTCGAAAGTAAGTTTACCTAACTGCAGCTAATGAAGATATTGTTGAGCCGTTTCAGAGATTAGCACCTCAAAACAAATAAGCAAACTAATGTGACTTATAGTGTAAACTTTAATAAATACCTCAAGTGTATATAAAAATGTCTCTATTTCGAGATTACACAAAGCGAAACTTGCAATACATAACACACAGAAACAGACTTGTTTCTGGAAAATAATAATCTTGATATTGTGTATGTAAAGTTGAAGATTATGCGTAAAGCTCAAGAAATAATAAAACAGAATTAACTTATTATAGACACAATAAGTCAACGTTTATCTAGGTGTTTACTAAAACTTTTATAAAATACTAGCCTTTGCCCGCGGCTCCGTCGCAGCAAAAAGCTAGTTTTTAGGTAATATCTCATGTTCCAGATTATAGTAGCGGGATAAAATGTATACCAGTTATTAAGCCTAATCAAGAGCTATCAAACATAAAACTCGCATCAAAATCTGTTCAGTAGTTTTTGCGTGATGCGCGAACAAACTGACAAAAAATATAAAAAAAATCGTTTTGTGGTTAGACACGCTTATACAGCCTAATTTTCTCAAATATCTTAAATGTACAGACATAGCTCTATTACAGCTTTATAAAAGTAGTACTTGGATGACAGAACTCTGCTCTGTACTTTTTTTGTTTTTTGGAAATTATAGTTAGATACGAATTACATACTGACGAAATACGAATATTATTTTTCGTCTTACCGACATAATAATAAATATGGTTGATGGTTATTTTTTCATAGCCTGAAAACACGCATAAAACGACGTTTTCTAAAAATGAATGAATTTCATGAAAATCGTTGGAGCCGTTTCCGAGATTCAGATTATATATATATATATTACATACAAGAATTACTCGCTTGAAGATATTAGATTAGATAGATTATTTAGAATTGGATATTCAAAACAGCAACTCCTTAAATTATTTAAAAAAAACATTTGTGATAATAAACGTGTCTAAATCGATTAATCGTCGTTAAATCGTCTAATTCCAAGAATAGGTGAAATAGGCGGTTCATTCTAAGGAGTCAAACGAAAGGTTAAATACGATTCTAGTCGATTTATAAACGAGATCTGAACTATATAGATGAGTGTGACTGGTGCTGCAAATGATAGCGTATTTGTTGTGAATGGGACGTTGATCAACTCTTCTGGATTCTATTACTATTATTTATCCAACATACGAGTACAATGTATAGTGATATTCCGTTGAAGGGAAGAAATTGTTCTAGCTCATTTACTCAAAAAAATAAATCTTTTAACATACTCTAAAAGGTTGTTAAAATATTTAAAAATATAGAAAAGGGATTCATATTTTTTATTTTCAAAAATTTTTCAAATTAATTAAATTAATAATATTTTTTTCTGCCGTGTGGGGCCGGCTTTAGAATTGTCCCACCCCTCTCCACCCATGGGAGTCGTAAGAGCCGACTGAGGGAATATCGGGGGAGTGGGCAGCAGCACAACAACATCCACTGCGATCGCCAACCCGCCTGCCAAGCGTAGCGATTACGGCACTATCCCCCATTCTTGGGGAGGCCTATGTCCAGCAGTGGACTTTAAAAGGCTGATGGATGGATGGGATCTTTTTATTTTCATAGTACGTGGGTGGCAAACAAGCACATGGCACCTGATGGTAAACGGTTACCGTTCTTATAGGCACTAGCAATACACATTACTTGCACGTCATCATCTCCAAGGAAAGGGATAGTAGGTGGATGGCAAAGATAACAAGGAGAGGATAGGGATGGGGTTTGGGCCTCCGGTCCCACTGATCTTCTGTGAGAGGGTGGTAGTTCCCCGATCGAGCCGGCCTATTCATGCTAGGATAAGCAAGGCTCTACCAAAAAATATATATATTTTTATATACGACTAGTTGATACCCGTGTCTTCATCTGCGTTGCTTATTTCACATTATGAGATCTGTCTGTAGGAGAGATTTCCTCTCTCCTCGACTTCTCCGCGGCAAGAAAGCACACATAATTGAATACTAGTAATGCTTATAAAAATCATTGTTTTTTAAAAACTAATAACTTTATTTTAAATGAAAATATGGGATGTACCTAAATAAGTACTAAGTCTAGAATACTACATTGTTAACCTAGGGATGAAAGCAACTTATTTGCCGAAACGGGGTTTGGCGCCCGAGCGTAGCGAGGTCTCTAATGGTTCGAGGGACTAAATAAGTCTTTATCCCGAGGTAAACACTGTGCTTTTCATTACGAATACGAGGAAACTAAAAATAAAAATCATGAATTAGCTAAAGAAAAATGGGAGACTAAAAAAAATAATTGAGAATCGCCGTTTTCCCGCCGATTTTGTTGTTTTTCTGTGGCCTGTCAGCTATTCAGCCATTATTTTTCATTTTAATCATTGAAAAAAATATAAATCTTCGTTATTTTAAAGATATTTAGTTGCAACTATATTAAAATAAAGTCATATAAAAACAAATTCTTGAATAAATACTTAACTTTATGTTATTTCAATTTTACATCGCGCTGTAATTGACTGGCTGTACAGAAAATAGAACTGTTTTATTTTTTATAATTACTCTGGTGTCAGTTGAAAGTAATGCTCCCTAGGGCTGAAAAGTATTACTTTCAACCCGCTCCTCAGGCAACTCCAGGCGTACTTTCAGAGTATGAGTAATGAAAAATATATTTATATAAAAGTTAGAAAACTTAATTGAAGTTTATCAAGTACCTTTTCTGTGATGCGATACATTTCATTAAACACAAAGTGAAAAATGTGAAATCGAAAATAACAGTCAGGAGCAGGATTTGAACCTGCATCTTCTGGATACCATCCAGATGCTTTACCAATTCAGCCATCCTGACAATTGCTCCTGACTGCTAATTTCGATAACACATCATACTTAACGTCTTTGGGTGACGCCTGCGCCATCTGTCGGAAGTATTTTCATACATTATACCGACCAGGTAAACTTAATTTTACAATTAAGATTTTACCTAATAATGACGCAAACCCTTTAAATATTTAGATATTTTTATATTTTTTTAGCATTTGTCATGCTTAGCACTATACATTAAACACAAAGTGAAAAATGTGAAATCGAAAATAACAGTCAGGAGCAGGATTTGAACCTGCATCTTCTGGATACCGTCCAGATGCTTTACCAATTCAGCCATCCTGACAATTGCTCCTGACTGCTAATTTCGATAACACATCATACTTAACGTCTTTGGGTGACGCCTGCGCCATCTGTCGGAAGTATTTTCATACATTATACCGACCAGGTAAACTTAATTTTACAATTAAGATTTTACCTAATAATGACCAATGCGTCACCCAAAGACGTTAAGTATGATGTGTTATCGAAATTAGCAGTCAGGAGCAATTGTCAGGATGGCTGAATTGGTAAAGCATCTGGACGGTATCCAGAAGATGCAGGTTCAAATCCTGCTCCTGACTGTTATTTTCGATTTCACATTTTTCACTTTGTGTTTAATATAATAATGACCCTTTAAATATTTAGATATTTTTATATTTTTTTTTTTTTCTTTGTGTTTAATGTATAGTGCTAAGCATGATAAATGCTAAAAATATATATAAAAATATCTAAAGCGATACATTTCGTTTATGATGTACGTGATGTGATAATTCTTAACTTTAGTGATTATTTTGTTAAAAGTATCCGTTGGCTGAGATTTGAAGTGCTAGGCTAGGGTTCGTGAGGAATCACCACTGAAGGAATGTAGGTAATATGGTTCTGGTGGCCCGCCAATAAAGGTGAAGAGGCGGCACACGACGGGTTTCTTTAGTGGGCGAGGGCCCCACACTACCCTGTTCGTTGCCCCGAACGACAGGGTGTGCGGTAAGGCCCATTTTTTCCCGCCTTAAAAAAATGTTAGTAAGGAATCATCACACTCTAATAAGTTCTTTTTTACAGATGTAATATCTGTATGTGGTATAGATATACTATTATAAAGCTGTAACAGAGCTGTGTCTGTGCATTTAAGATATTTGAGAAAAAATTACTGTATTAGGCTATATAGGCGTGTCTTTTGGGTACCCCCCTATAATGAGTGACGCATCCGCGGGCCCTTGGACGCCCAGTAGTGGACGTCAAAACGCTGACCGACGACCATTCCCAATTTCCACATCACCTTTGTCCTTACAACCGACGCAGGTTCGAATCTCGCTCGCACTAAACTTCTCTTTTTCCACATTTACAAATAATAAAAAATTATTCTTTAAAGTAGCTGAGCATGTCAACAGCTAAAATATAGATCCAAACGTTTACCAAAATTCAATAATGTTTATAGGGAACAATCTCAATTAACTTGTTACAAAACCTATTTACAACGCGTTAGTTGCTACAAGGAAAGGACAACTTAAAGTAATTAAAAGTATGATCGAGTTGGCAGTACTGGGAAGTATAAATTAGTTTCGTTAAGTTGCGTTCCTACTTTAATAGCAACGCTTGTAGTGGGCGTGATACAACCCTTTTATAGAATTATCTATAGATATAAATATTATTATAGTCTATGTAACTACTAGCCGTTTCACTCATTTCCAACTGATTAATCAAATTATGTCTTTTTTTTTATATAGTTAAAGAATAAACAGTGGAAGTATGTAGGTAACCACTGATGGAATGTAACATATAACATCATACACGGCGGGTTTCTTTAGTGGGTGAGGGCCCCACGCTACCCTGTTCGTTGCCCCGAACGACGGGGTGTGCGGTTAGGAACATTTTTTTTCACCTTATTGGCAATATTACCTCCGCCGTTATTGGCGGGCCACCGGGATCATATTTCATTCCTTCAGTGGTGAGACTCACTTCTCTTTTTTTTTGTTTAGGCAGGAAAAAATGTACCTAACCGCACACCCCGTCGTTCGGGGCAACGAACAGGGTAGTGTGGGGCCATCACCCACTAAAGAAACCCGCCGTGTGCCGTCTCTTCGCCTTTATTGGCGGGCCACTGGAACTATGTTACATTCCTTCGGTGGTGAAACTCACTTACCTAGACCAAATCAGTCATCTATTGAAGGATTGAGTCGGGCGTCTCTGAAACCGGCGAGCGTGTATGAAGAGAATTATGAATATTGAGGAAGTGGCAGATGTATTCAAGAATGGAGTTGGCGTGATGATTAGTAAGTAGTGAAAGAAAGTATCCAAAGTTTGGCCTTTGTCTTCGCGTTCACACATTTATTTTCTTAGGTTTCCAAGCATTGCATTTACATCCTGAAGCGGATGAGGATGTAGATGGATGTAGATTGTGTAGGCAATCTATACTCCATCTTTTCCAATCTTTGTTTATTATATTATTGCAATTTGCAACATCAAATTTCTACAGAAAAATCTTAGTATTAAATATTCTGTATCTACTCTTTTCCTAATTGCATTATACCTTTTTTTTTTGTTAAGGCGGGAAATATGTTCCTAACCGCACACCCGCAACTAACAGGTTAGTGTGGGGCCTTCACCCACTGAAGAAACCCGCCGTGTGCATTTCTCCACCTTTATTGGCGGGTCACTGGAACTATGTTACATTCCTTCGGTAGTCCGACGGCGGCTTACCCTTTCGGGTACCCTCTACTGAGCGACGCTTCCGTACACGGAGCGTTCGCTGGTCCATCCACCCGCAGCCTGAGCTAGGGTGGCATGAGGCGTAAGTATTCGCGCTTGCGTCGCACCAGTCACTGACGGCGGTTTTTTTTGTTTGGGTCAGCGGAAGAATCCTCTTTCCTGGCCCTCTCCGCCGCTTCCTTCCGCGAGATTACCTTTTCGCAGAAGGCAGCGACCGCGGCCCAATTCCTGTCGCTGCCAAGTATCGCTCTGACGACGCTCGGCAGCGAGAGGTCCCCACCCGCGTAAAGCCGTCAGCACGCATTGTTGGGTCCACGCATATTCGGCATGAGTCGTGCAAGGGCGGACGCTGCGCCGGCTATACTATTCGTTAACATACTTATACTTGAATGAATACAAAGTATTTTAATATTTTTTAAGCATTTGACATGCCATATAAATTAGTACAAAGAACGAAAATGTGAAATCGAAAATAACAGTTCAGCAGGACTACGTGCGATACCGTCCCAGATGCTATGGCAATTCAGCCATCGTGACAATTGCTCGGGACTATTTACTAAGATAACTGGGTTAGAGATTCTATGGGTGCGTGGAGGGATTTCCATCTATACAAAAGACATTGCTCTGTGTCCATAGATAGTTGGCCCCGAAAAAACCTCAAAACTAGATCACGTGTTGTATTAAAACATATTACTGAATTCCTATAGAATTATAATTTAATAGCGGACTAGCTGGAAAATCATTTTATTACAAATACTGTCTGATTAAACAATGAAGCTGGAATGTAAATGGACCAGTTTACATATGACAGTATATTGGTGCTTCACTACTACTCTTGTAATAGTTTTCAATTCAGTTGGATTATAATCCTAGAGTTGCGTATTTCCAACGCTAGATGGAGCTCTATTAATATTTTTACGGGTTTTAAAAAAAATTTTTGACTATTCATTTTCTATATACAATAAAGATTAGATTACTTTATTATTTTAATTCAGAATGATATTTTAAGTTTTTCTTATATTAATAATAAAAATAAGTCTATTAAAAGCAGTGACATCTATTAACAAACTCTAATATTGATAATAAACATAAGTCTTATAAAAGCAGGGACATCTATTAACAAAATCTATTGACAAAACAAATTGTGAGATCTAAAAGCTCTTAATAAAACAAAACTTCAGATTTTTGTCTAGATTTATTAATTTTACATACAATTTCTAAATCAATTCCAAAAGTGTAATTACAGATTTAAAAATAACCTAACAATGCTTTAAAAAAAATCAAAGAACGATTGTATTGATTGATGATTGTACTTCAGGTAAACATGGCAGCGCATCGGATGTACCCACAAATAGTCCCTTCGAATACTTTTTTTCTTCATTATGACATGGAGCTAGTCCATGTTAAATGGAAATATGCAATTTGTATTATTAAAAATACTAATAATTAACATAGCCCCGATGCTACTATCGTACAGGGCGAAAAATGGCATTCTCCTTTGTAAAGTTAAAGTGTCTGTTTGTAATGTCTAAATACTTAGTTTAATGTTTTTAGTAAATGCATATGAAAGTTTATACGTTACTTATAACAAATACCCTAATTTATTTTTTCTGTCTAGATGTCTGGCTGTCTGTCAGTTTGTGTTCTGGAAAATTTCCGAAACTGCTCACTGATTTAGCTGGCGGGACTTTCATTGGCTGATAGCTGATGTTATAAGGAGTAACTTACGCTGCTTTTATATTGAAAAAGTAATTAGAATTCCACACAAAAATTTAATTAAATTCCACGTGGACAAAGTCGCGGGTAGTATCTAAAAATATGATAATACATTGATAACCTATAATTTTGATGTACCTATATCAAAAATATCAATGATATTTTCTTAAAATTAGTTTAATTTTATTACCGATGGAACGTAAAGTTTTTGCCAGTCTGTATGTTTGTTCGCGCATCACGCAAAAACATCTATACTAATTTTGATAAAATCTGTTTTGATTGATTGCTCTTGATTAGATTTAAAATCTATTATACGCGTACGAAGTTGCGGGCAAAAGCTAGTATAACATAAATAACTAAACTGACTTCCATCATTGTATGTGTGTGGTGAGTGTACTCGTAAACATGACAACTCCAATATTCATCTAACAATGACAAGAACTAATCTTGTCAACATTAGATCCAAGTTCTTGTGGTTGAAGCCTAACGAACAGTCGAAGTTAGTTCATCACTCGTGGTGTAGGGGTCGGGGCCATATTTCACTTTGTGTTTCGCTTATTTACAAAGCAAGGCTTATAATATTTAGCAACAGGCACCCTTACTTGTTTTGACTAATCTATACCATTATAAAGTTGTAACAGAGCTGTATCTGTAGGTACATTTAAAATATTTGAAAAAAATTTACTGGATTAGGCTATATACGCGTGTCTACTCTAAACACAAAACGATTTTTTTTAGATTTTTTGTCTGTTTATCTGTTTGTTTATTCGCGCATCACGCAAAAACTACTAGACGGATTTTGATGCAACTTTTTTTATTTGATAGCTCTCGAGTAGACTTAAAAACTGGTATACAATTTATCTCGCTACTATACCGGGAACCTGAGATATAACCTAAGAACTAGCTTTTGGCTGCGGCGAAGCCGCGGGCAAAGGCTAGTATTGTATAAAGCTGTAACAGACCTGTGTCTTTTACTTAAGATATTTCCAAAAAAAATAATATAATTAGAATTAGGCTAGTTAGGCGTCTCTGAACACAAAACCTTTTCAACCGACTTCCAAAAAGGAGGTTTTCAATTCGGCTGTATATTTTTTTTTTGTGTGTTTGTTACGCGATTATTCCGCCAATTATGAATCGATTTCCATGATTGTTTTTTGTTTGGTGGGTTCTATATCAGAGGTGGTCCCATTTAAATTTTATCAAAATCGGACCAGCGGTTTTTAAAAAAACAACAAAAATCTAAAAAATTGCATCTGGACATACATCGATGATATTTTCAACCGACTCTCTGGCTCATTGGAGCAGTGCGTTTAAAATGTCTCCATTTATCATATATTGCACTTGTAAAATAATATATACAAACACATATAGAAAAAAAAATACTATTTTTAACACTATTAACGATATTTTCGATGCCATTTTTGTTATTTAAACTAGTTAAAAAACTCTTTAAAAAAGTTCTGTATTGGACGTCCGTGTGTTGTAGGTAATATATGTTAACACGATAACGGCCAAAATACTACTTTACTAATCGAGTCTTTTTTTTTATGATTCAGTATTATTACGAATAGAGCCCTATCACTTTTTACGATCTGATTCGATGTGGTTTAATTGTAATTAAATAAACAATAAAATAGTGAATATTTACACTCGACTCGACACTAAAACCAGCGCTATACCTTATTTCGTGAGAACTACTTCTATAGACCAATATAGAAGTACTTCTTAAAATTAGCGCTAGATGGCGTATAAGACATGAGAACCACATTAGTACTTTTTGAAATTAGCGCTATGTGATTTAACTACTTAGTAAGACCAATACGTTATTAGTTACTTATCAAATAATCAATTTTATTGTGAAAAATTAACATTATGAAGCGTGCACTTTTGAATTTTTTTCTTTCTCTACTGCGCTTTAGGCGCTCATATTTATCATTTTCAGACTCCTGTGCTCCGAGGAAGGCCTCCTCATCATGTACCATCTACTCTAACATACGCAATAATTTTATAAATAACCACTAAAAAGCAAAAAATAAATTATTTTTAAATAAAAAAAAACCGCCTTCAAAAGACACCTTGAACTAACAACCAAAAAATAATTTAGTATTTACATACGATTTCCGTGCTAGATACCTACTGATGTGTTTGAAGTCGGTACCTAGTCTAAAAATAAAAAATAAAAATTCTTATACTCATTTAATAACAAACATAATAGGTAGGTACATATACCTACTTCTAATAACATTAACATCATCTTGGCACCGACTTCAAACACATCAGTAGGTGTCTAGCACGGAAATCGTATGTAAATACTAAATTATTTTTTGGTTTTTAGTTCAAGGTGTCTTTTGAAGGCGGTTTTTTTTTATTTAAAATATTTTTTTAGAATTTTATTCTCTGTTTATTTGTTAGGGCATCACGCAAAAACTACTGAACGGATTTTTTTTTGATAGCTCTTAATTAGACTTAAAAAGTGGTAATACCTAATGGCTTTTTTTATCTATAATTTTTAGCATTTGACATTTTTTTTTATTTGGACTATTCTTAAATATTGGGCCGTGTGGGGCCGGCTTTAGAATTGTCCCACCCCTCTCTAACCACGGGAGTCGTAAGAGCCGACTGAGGGAATACCGTGGGAGTGGGCAGGAGCACTCCCTCGAGTATTAACAACATCCACTGCGATCGCCAACCCGCCTGCCAAGCGTGGCGATTACGGCATTATCCCCCATGACAAGCACACAACATAAAATGGCCCCAGTCACGGCAGCTCCACTATTCCGTGGCCTAAGCGTAGCGGTAGCGGGCCCGGTAACGGCGGAGCAAGGGGTGCGAAGAATCTCCGGTCGCGGAAAGGCTACCAAAAACAACGACCTCTGGCCCTGGTTACGCACAACGTTCGGACACTTTGGACCGACGAGAGAATCACCGAGCTGGAAGAGGAATTGAGCAAGATCCGCTGGGACATTATAGTCAGAAGGTTGTCAGAAGTCCGAAGAGAGGGTGAGGCCACTACAATCCTCCAGTCCGGGAACTTGCTCTTCCACCGGGAGGGCGACCACCAGTCCCAAGTAGGTGTCGGGTTTATCGTTCGCAGGTCTCTCGTAGGCAACGTGGAGAGGATTGAGAGTGTGTCGAGTAGATTAGCGTACCTTATACTCAGAATAACCAAAAGGTATTCGTCTCGAAGGCCATACACTTGTCTAAAACCTACTTCACGGTGGTTATGGGAGACTTTAACACGAAACTAGGCAAAAGGACAGACGATGAGCTGAAAGTGGGGCACTATGGTTTCGGGCAGAGGAATCACAGGGGCCAGATGCTGGCTGATTTTCTGGAGAAGAAAGGCCTCTACATGATGAATTCCTTCTTCAGGAAACAGCCCCAGCGGAAATAGACCTGGATCAGCCCTGATGGTTCAGTTAAAAACTAGATTGACTTCATCTTGTCGGACAAACGACACATATTCAAGTCAAGTTCTCAGTGATCAGCAGGATTAAAATTGGGAGTGATCACCGACTAGTCAGGGGCATCTAGAATATTAGCACGAAAGTCGAGAGGTTACGCTTGATGAAGTCTACGCTCTGACCAACACCTACCCAATACCAGAACCCCGAGAGCTTTCAGCTCGAACTACAAAATCGCTTCCAATGTCTAGATGAGTGCGAATCAGCGAGCGATTTGAACAACAGGTTCGTGCAAACTGTCCAAGCGGTCGGGTCGACGTACTTCAAGGCCCATCGCGTTAGTAGGACTCGTGAACTCTCGGACCATACTCTCAAGCTCATGGAAAGGAGAAAAGAAATGACAGTCCAGTCTTCAGCCGATTGGTCCTGCCTGAGGCGGTTAAACAGACAGATCTCCAAGGCCGTGCGACATAATATTCGCCAATTTAATGCTGTCCGCATTAAAGAGGCGATAGAGCGGAACCAAGGCTCGAAAGTGTTCGCAAGAGATCTGTCTGTCGGCCAAAGCCAGTTGACAAAGCTGAGGACCTAGCGGTCCTAGTCGGGAGTGCGCTTCTCGAAGTTGTCGACCACTATGTCTACCTGGGACAAACAGTCCAGTTAGGTAGGCACAATTTCAAGAAAGAGGTCAATCAACGAATCCAACTCGGCTGGGCAGCGTTGGGGAAGCTAAGGAAGATCTTCTTATCCAATATTCTGCAGTGTCTGAAAACGAAGGTCTACGACCAGTGTGTGTTACCAGTGATGACATACGGAACAGAGACGTGGTCTCTGAATGTTGGCCTCATATCAAGACTCAAAGTCGGTCAGCAGGCCATGGAGCGGGCTATGCTTGGTGTTTCCCTACGTGATCGAATTCGTAATACGGAGATCCGTAGGACAACGAGAGTGACCGACATAGCCCACCGGGTTGCCATCCTGAAGTGGCAATGGACAGGCCAAGCATGCACCACTCGACGAACTGATAACCGTTGGGGAAGAAAGGTTCTCGAGTGGCGACCACGTATCGGACGGCGCAGCGTAGGATGGCCCCCTACCAGGTGGACCGACGATCTGTTCAAACCGCGGGGAGCCGTTGGATGCGGTCAGCGCAGGACTGCTCGTTGTGGCGTTCTCTTGGGGAGGCCTATGTCCAGCAGTGGACGTTGAAAGGCTGATGGATGGATGGATGGAATCTTAAAACTCACATAGAAGCCGCGGGCAGAGTCTAGTTTCTTACAACTCCGCCTCAACGCATACAAAATATTCAGTAGTATATTCAACAATACTTTCCAAATTCATCCTGTTATACAAGTGCCCGAGAATACGATTACAGCACAACTGAAAATATATCCATAAATCTCAAGGGTTACCTTCCGACTCGAGCAAACCTGTTTCACATCTCAATTTAATGGTTTGATTATGCGAGACCCGGGTCTGGCTCCTTTTATACATACATCACTTTATACGTGACTTTTTAAGGCATAACAGACCAGCGATCTAACTAATAACCTGCTCGTTACTCTGGCAATACCAGAGCTTCAGAAGAGAAGGAAGAAAGTTGTCCGCTGACCACGGCTGCTGCAACGCAGTTGAAACGTTGGGTAAAAGGTAGTTAAAATTTCATTTAATTTATACGCGAAAAAGACCCGTTTATGTTACTTTAATATATGTACAATTTACGAATCTTTAAAAGTTATAAGAGGCAAGAAACTCCTTTACTAGATTCAGACAAAAGCAGGGAAGAAGTGCCAATTGGCAAGCCACATCGCTCAACTATTCCACAAACATTGGGGATTGCGGCGACCACGTAATTGTCAGGTGAGGACTCCAAAATCCTGGTCAAAGTCGAAGGGAGTTATTGGATGCAGATGACACAGACTGCTCGTTGAAGCGCTTTCTTTAAGAAGGTTATATCTAGCAGTAGATGATAAAAGACTGATGGACGGAATAATAGAAATATTATACACTATCTTCTTTTATACTCTTCCTCTGATTGTTATGATTAATCATGTCATTAGATTTTTAGCTTTCGTTTTCGCACTGCGAGAAGTGTCTTTAAAAAGAGCAAAATAACGAATTCATTCTACTGAAGTAATGTAACACAGTTCCAGTAGTCCACCAATACAGGCGGAGAGACGGCACACGGCGACTTTATTTAGTGGGTGAGGGCCGCACATTACCCTGTTCGTTGCCTCAAATGACGGGGTGTACGGTTAGATATCTTTGTACCCGGATCAACAAAAAAAATAGGCCATTGTTGATTCCAGGCTCGTTCGCTCCTTCTCACAAAATAGTGACGTAGCCAGTAAGTATTTCTGATGTTACATTCTTTTAATTTCTTTAGTAGAGTAAAAGCGCCAGAGGCTCAAACTCCTCCAGAATCTCTCTCTATTATCATTCGTCTACACAGCGGTCGGCCACTCGCGGCCCGAGGGCCACATCCGGCCCGCGAGCTACCCTCTTATGTCCCGGGATTGTATGTTTTAGCATTTTAATTTATATACCTAAATGAATAATAATAATAAGTATCTATAACGTAAATAATTATGGTACTTAATTGTAATGGGAAACTGCTTAAAATGCCAAAAAACCCTTGCTATACAAAAAGAGTATAACGTGAAAAGCCATTGTAATACCGAGCATAAAGTTAAATTTGCAATTATTTTTTAGTTTGTTAAGCTTTTTGTTATTTTTCGTCATTTCTCTTAATAAAATTAAAATAAAATGTCTATAAATTTTAAAAAATATTACAAATGCGGCCCGCTTTCCTTTGTATAGCCTCTGGCAGCCAAAAGGTTGCATTATAATTGCGCATTTATAATGCTTCCTGTTCCCTTCCTATTCGATTCCTGTTGCGAAGTACCTAGTGTCTATAATTAACGGTAGCCTCTTAACCTCATAAGGGCTGTCAGCTTGTTTGTCATCTAAAATAATATATTCATAATGAATAATGATTATGTCTACAAAACACCTAAAGAAACGGCAAAGGAAACATTTCATAGCAGCATTATCCTTTCTATTTTCCTTCCCGGGAGAAAGATATACAAGTCCGGATAAAAGGAAAAATAAATTTTCTAAATGGCTCCATCTCAGCCTGTTACGAAGTACCACAGTTTGATTTTATCTGTAAACAAGTCGACGGTGTTATCGTTGGTATATGTCTTATAAATAAAGTGGTAGGTTATAATAGAGACTTAGAAAAAATGGTCTATTAAAAAGAACTGGCTGATCTTCGGAGAAAAAAGTATTTATACTACTAATTTCACTGTAGAGAAAGTGTTATAATTTATGATCCACCGGATTATGGATTGTATAAACCTTAGACAAAGAATATGATAGACTCGCTACTATTTTGAGACTAAGGATGAACAAAAGGATGCACATATTAGGTTTTAACAAGAATGAGAGAGACAAGTATAAGTATTTTATCCTTTTCGCGTATGCGTTAGTTGTATTTGGACCCAATCAACTGGGCCCCAACAATAAGGTGACCAACCGTCCCCATCATCGGTAAAAAACCTTCATTAATCACGTTTATACGCTAATGTTAAATGTTCTAATACATTTTAAGCAAAATATAAGCATAACTGCAATTTCTGTCATTCTTGTATCCGGCTAAAACAGGTAGTACGTTATTTTAGATATTTTTATATATATTTTTAGCATTTGACGTTCTTAGCACTATACATTAAACACAAAGTGAAAAATGTGAAATCGAAAATAACAGCCAGGAGCAGGATTTGAACCTGCATCTTCTAAAATATTTAAAGGGTTTGCGTCATTATTAGGTAAAATCTTAATTGTAAAATTAAGTTTACCTGGTCGGTATAATGTATAAAAATACATCCGACAGATGGCGCAGGCGTCACCCAAAGACGTTAAGTATGATGTGTTATCGAAATTAGCAGTCGGGAGCAATTGTCAGGATGGCTGAATTGGTAAAGCATCTGGACGGTATCCAGAAGATGCAGGTTCAAATCCTGCTCCTGGCTGTTATTTTCGATTTCACATTTTTCACTTTGTGTTTAATGTATAGTGCTAAGCATGTCAAATGCTAAAAATATATATAAAAATATCTAAAATATTTAAAGGGTTTGCGTCATTATTAGGTAAAATCTTAATTGTAAAATTAAATTTACCTGGTCGGTATACCGACCAGGTAAATTTATATGTATGAAAATACATCCGACAGATGGCGCAGGCGCATTTATATGTATGAAAATACATCCGACAGATGGCGCAGGCGTCACCCAAAGACGTTAAGTATGATGTGTTATCGAAATTAGCAGTCGGGAGCAATTGTCAGGATGGCTGAATTGGTAAAGCATCTGGACGGTATCCAAAAGATGCAGGTTCAAATCCTGCTCCTGGCTGTTATTTTCGATTTCACATTTTTCACTTTGTGGTTAAGGTAGTACGTTTTTAGTCAACAAAGTTATAATCATAGTTATCTTTTAAAATTATTCCGGTTATCATATGTCAAACTATTGCTATCTCGACGCTGCATTTTTTAATGTTTTTTATTGCATGCCACTACATGCAATACGACGAGCTACGGCTCATCTGATGGTAAATGGTAACCGTCGCTCATAGACTAAACTATATCGAGAGTATTGTCAAGTTGCTGCTCATCATTTCATTTCACCGATATGGAATGAAAGAATAAATGGCTATCTCCTGCTACAGCCAAAACACAACGATGTGCTTCATGGCCGCCCACACGGGAGATGGTGGTACCAACCCGCTCGGGCCCGATACCAAGTGAGCACTCCCACTTTACAGCCCTACCACCAGTCATGCAATGGATGACAATTGCTTACTTCCCTTAGTCGCCTAATACGACACCCGTGGGAAATAATGGGGTGGTGACACTTGTATTCTTAGTCCGTCACCACACGGACAAAACTACACTACTAACTGCATACGCTGATAGCTTGTCTATAATATTTTTTATCTAAGGAACGTATAAACCTACAAATAAATTAAATATACACAATGTCATCTTGGGCATTTTCTACGTAGCCTTTTGTATTCAAAGTTTACAGGGGTCCACTTCCGATCTATGTTTAGTTTTAGGTGATAGTAGTATTCCAGTGGTCCGTCAACACAGGCGGAAAGACGGCACACGACGGGTTTCTTTAGCGGGTGAAGGCCCCACACTACCCTGTTCGTTGCCCCGAACGACGGGGTGTGTGGTTAGGTACATTTTTTCGGCCTAAGCAAACAAAAATGTGATAGTAGTATTTATCCCAGATTATGCAGTATTTATGCCTCTAACAAATGGGAAAATTGGCAGCCTTAGAACAAACTGAGTCAGGTTTTTTATTCTACATTCTGGCTACATGTAACAACCGCCATTTTTGTTTACAACGAGAGGAAAGACCGAGAATACATTATTCGTATGGGTATTTTGTTTTCATAAAGCCGTGTCAGAAAAAGAGCGACAATAGGTTGTCTCAATATTAATTGCCAGAATTAACAACTGAAAATATTCTCTCGCTTAAGTGGGTGATTGACGCCCGAGTGAAACTGTGTTTTTATGGCTCATAGACAAAGTGCCTGTGTATCACTGCAATACCGCGGTACTTTTTAATATACGATGTTGGTGGCAAACAAGCATGTCTTGTATGTCAATCACCATCCGTATTATGTTTCTAAACGACATTTTTCTTCACCACGTAGAGATAATTTATAATTAAATAAACGCATACAGGCATGGCCGTGTGGGACCGGCTTTAGAATTGTCCCACCCCTCTCCACCCATGGGAGTCGTAAGAGCCGACTGAGGGAATGCCGGGGGAGTGGGCAGCAGCACTCCCTCGAGTATTAACAACATTCACTGCGATCGCCAACCCGCCTGCCAAGCGTGGCGATTACGGCACTATTCCCCCATATGAGCGCACAGGACCGCTCGTTGTGGCGTTCTTGGGGAGACCTATGTCCAGCAGTGGACGTCAAAAGGCTGATGGATACAGGCATGACCTAATTATCCTTATGCATGTTATGTTAGCCGTGTGGGGCCGGCTTTAGAATTGTCCAACCCTTCTCTACCCACCGGAGTCGTAAGAGCCGACTGAGGGAATACCGGGGGAGTGGGCAACAGCACTCCCTCGAGTATTACCAACATCCACTGCGATCGCCAACCCGCCTGCCAAGCGTGGAGATTATGGCATTATCCCCCATGACGGGACCACTCGTTGTGGCGTTCTCTTGGGGAGGCCTATGTCCAGCAGTGGACGTTGAAAGGCTGATGGATGGATGGATGGGTGACGTTATGTTAGGTTAGCTCAAAATGGTTTTAGTATACATATACCTGCCCTTAATTTCATGAAACGCCATTTTTATTACCCAGTAAAGCGCCACCAGGCGACTACGATACGTGGTACAAGTAGCTCTTGAACTTTACGGTATTCAACACGCTTCATTCCATAATAAAGTCCTGTCCTTATACCTCGTTTAAAGCAAAACATGGTATAGTGCTGGGAAAACTCTGCAGCAGCAGCTATCGGGGCTCTGGAGCATACTTGCTGCAGAGCCCAGATATGCATGTTAGAAAGTCTTGTCCGTGTGGTGCGGACTAAGAATACAAGTGTCACCACCCCATTCTTTCCCACGGGTGACGTATGAGGCGACTAAGGGAAGTAAGCAATTAACATCCATTGCATGACTGGTGGTAGGGCTGGGTACCCAGTGGGAGTACTCACTTGGTATCGGGCCCGAGCGGGTTGGTACCACCATCTCCAGTGTGACAGGCCATGAAGCACATCGTTGCGTTTTGGCTACAGCGGGAGATAGCCATTTATATTTCATTTCATATCTGTGAAATAAATTGGTGAGCAGCGGCTGACAATACTCTCGGTATAGTCAAGTCCATGGGCGACGGTTACCATTTACCATCAGATGGACCGTGGCTCGCTAAATTTAAAAAAATAAGTCATGTCTGTACTCTCTATTTATGCCTAGATTTTATCTCCATTCCAGACTGCACAGATGATGGAGTGGTTTAGATACCAGCCTCCCGTCCGAGTGTTCTGGGTTCGATCCCACACAGGACAACTCTTTGTGTGATCCACAAATGGTTGTTCTGACTCTGGGTGTACTTTGTGTCCGTGAAATTGAATGTTTGTAAAGTAACATAGTTCCAGTGGCCCCCCCAATAAAGGCGGAGAGACGGCACACGGCAGGTTTATTTAGTGGATGAGGGCTCCATACTACTCTGTTTGTTGTCCAAAACGACGGGTTGTGCAGTTAGAAATATTTCTTCCCGCCTTAACAAAAAAAAAGGCTGTTGTCTTTATCAAAAAAAAACAAAACTCTTCTTTTTTTATTTTTATTTTAAAATATTCCTAAAATATTTCGTCCTGGTTCATCACATATCCATACACAAAAGAAGGTTGATTCTAATTACCCGTAATAGCTTATATTTTAGTTTTATAAACTAGATCATACCTCTACCCTTCCAACAAACTTTATCGGGGTCGGCTTCCGATCTGTTCAGATTTAGTTGATCTATTAGTAATTACAGGAAACGACTGCCTGTATAACCTCCTTCAATGACCTAAGAGGACAACTGGCGACATTAAACCCAAAGACCGGAGTTTTAAGTCTGATTATATTTATTTTTAAAAACTAGATCATCAGAACAACAATCTCCGGTCTGTTCGATAATATAGTCTGACCTTTACAAAGTAACCACGGTAAGGGTGGTTGTTATAACGGGCAGTTACCTGGCTTCATTAGCATAATGACTGCGCTGTTACTGCACGTGGTGTATGCCGTGTGATGCCGTGACTGAAAATATATTTTTGTACTTAACGATATTACGTAACCTCGTCCGTTTAACCTCTTTATCAAACCACTAGCACATTATCCGCAGTTACGCTCGCGTCTTAGCGCTAAATCCATTTTGGATAGAATTTGCTTGTTTAGATCTCACCTACAGTATCAAAGAGGCCGTAAATGTAAATTTTCAAGGTTCTAGCCGCAAGGGTATGGGCCGTGACCATTGAAACAATGTAACATAGTCCCGGTGGCCCACCAACACAGGCGGAGAGACGGCACACGGCGGCTTTATTTAGTGGGTGAGGGCCCCACACTACCCTGTTCGTTGCCCCGAACGACGGAATGTGCGGTTAGTTACATTTTTTCCCGCCTAAACAAAAAAAACTAGACGTCGCGGGACGTCTAGCAGACTGAAAACATCGAAATTATTTTGTAGAAATAAAATGATCATAACTTGACAAAGTACTCCTCAAGACGAATCAAATGAGTATACACTCGATAGGGTTGCGTTTCATTACAGAGTTACTGTGGCCACCTTCCAGCTCCATCGTCAGACCCTGGATACCATCTAGAGACAAAGTACTCGCCAAGACAAATCATACGATCCCAAGCTCGATATGAGTTATGTCGTTTTATAACGGAGTTCCTATGGCCACCTTCTAGCTCCATCATCAGACCCTGGATACCATCTAAAGACAAAGTACTCGTCAAGACGAATCAAATGATTCCAAACTCGATGGGGTTGCGTCGTTTCATTACACAGTTACTGTGGTCACCTTCCAGCTCCATCACCAGACCCTGGATATCATCTATGACTGAAATTCTAGTCAGGACATTTCAAACGAGCCCTAACTCGACGTCATTTCATTATAGAGTTACTGTGGCCACCTTCCAGCTTCATCATTAGCCCCTGGATACCATCTAGACACAAAGTACTCGGCAAGACAAATCATACGAGCCCAAACTCGATGGGGTTGCGCCGTATCATTATAGAGTTCCCGTGTCCACCTTCCACAGCTCCATCATCAGATTAGCTCCATGTCATCATAATATTGCATTGTCACGTGATATACCCGTATGTTTAAAATTTCAGCTTAATCGGAAACCGGGAAGTGTGTCAAATTTAACTTACAAGATTAGAACGGGACAAGTAGGTACAATAAAAGCGTCGCTACGCTAACAGCCGATTTTATTCTCCCTCCGCATTAGATGTTTCACATCAAAATGGGGAAATGGAAGAGAAACTTTGTATGAAAGTCTTTGTTCATTGTAGATAGAAACATGTAAATTTTAAATACATTTACAGAGTATTTAGTTAAATAATTATGATATTTATTGCACAATATTTTTGTCGGTCATTTAAATCACGCATGCGCAGCTGCTGACACCACATAGTTCTTTTACATCTCGTGGAGTAGAATTAATCATTTCACGATGCGGCCGACCATTTCATAACATGGTTTTATTTCATTTTGCCCAAATAAACTGACCATATCGTTAATGTTTGATGATATATCAGTCCAGATTTGGCCATTAATAAACTTATAGAGAGTAGGTTTAAATACCTTTTTGTATAAGTTCCAAAAAAAAACTGGAGTTTTGGAGGAAAACATTAACCTCCTTCGGCAGTCGGTCAAAAAGGGCACTGTCAGCCTAGTTGTTGGACTGAGGACTGTAAACTACATCGATTATAATGATACAACGGTAATTTCAATATTAATCCATGATTAATGAAATTGAATTAAGTAAAAAATAACTCGTGTCTGTCTGTTTATTCCCTAGGGCTCCTGGTAGGTGTCAACTTTAAAAGAAATAAAAAGCTCTGCATTGTACTTTCTAAATTAATCGTAAAACGAATTCCACAAAGGACTTTGCGCGAGTGCTACCCTGATACGGGTAGATAGATTAAATTATACTCTATTTATATATTGCGTCGCGTAAATTGGCTTGACGTACATTTTGTCAAGAAGATTGGCCATTTTGACATTTCACCGTCTTTTTTAATTTATCTCTTCTGATAAGTATAACAATGTTGCAGCGCTTTTTTATTTTACTGTTTTATTTTTGTTAACTCGGTTTTTTGTACGTCTGCCCGAGTGAAATTTTGAAATTGATTTTAAACTAACTTCCCGATGAGCTAGATACTTGAAATTTGGACCATAGCTCAGAAGTGGATGTCAATTCATGAAAATTTGAAAAAAGAAGAAGAACATAACCCTAAAATGCAGAAAATGAAAGATAATTGATGCATTAATAGCGTGCCCCATATTTTTCGTTTCCAATCTTACAACTTTTTAATTATTTTATAGAAATATGGTACATTTTTTTATATTTTTTCGCTTGGTTGAATGGTCTCGTCTGTTAATTAAAACAAATTAGATTCTTTTTAACACAAAGTGCGAAAATATAAAATCGAAAATAACAGTCAAGAGCAGGATTTGAACCTGCATCTCCTGGAATACCGTCCCAGCTGCTTTGCCAATACAAACATCGTGACAATTGCTCGGGACTGGGAATTTCGATAAAACATTAATTTAATATCTTGGGTGACTTTGAGATTATTTTTCCATAAACCGTTACTGTTGCGCTGTCGGGCATAGGTCTCAGAGTAAGGATTTGGGCTGTTTTGCACCACGCTGGATCCGCGTGTGGGCCACTCCTGGATTAGCCTAAAAGCTATTTAAGCAATGCTTAGGGCATCCCGTCGGCGGGCCACTGGAATCTCTGGTCCCCCAGAGATTCCAGTGGCCCGCCAATAAAGGCGGAGAGACAGCACACGGCGGGTTTATTTAGTGAGTGAGGGCCCCACACTACCCTGTTCGTTGCTTCGAACGACGGGGTAAGCGGTAAGGAACATTTTTCCCGCCTTAACAAAAAAAGGGGGGGACCAGAGATGACCGAGAAAAAAAAACAAGCACACGAAAGTTAAAGCAATTTCAAAATGTTCCCGGGGTGAGTTGACGTCAGGTAGGCGGCCGGTAGTAAAAATATAGCTGAATCTTAGGACAACATAAATAAATATAAATAATAAATATTCACGGACATTTTCACACAACGTCCTCTGGTCCCAAACTAAGCTTAACGCTTGTGCTATGGGTACCAGATTACGGATATCTATACTATTATTATAAAGAGGTAACGTTTGTGAGTTTGTGACGTTGTAAGGGGTAATCTCTGGATCTACTAAGCCGATTTTCAAAATGATTTCACCAATAGAAAGCTACGTTATTGTGGAGTGTCATAGGCTATAATAATTTCCAAAATTAATTACGCATCATTACTTATACTTGAATAATGTAATCCAAGTTGTAAAAAAAGTTGCTTTCATCGCGTGCGCTGCGGAAACTATTCAGGATAGAACAAAACAATGTACTACAATATTAAAGAACGTATCAAAATCTGTAAAAAAGTCCGCGATAGCATATGCCTATCTCCTACGGATAACTCACAATAACTGCTTTTACTGTTAAAATTGTGGATTAAAAATAATTTTTGTGAAGCTTATTTAGCCCATATGGTATTAATTTATATCTTTATCCATCCATCCATCCATCAGCCTTTCAACGTCGACTGCTAGACATATGCCTGGGTATATGCCGTAGTCGCCACGCTTGGCAGGCGGGTTGGCTATCGCAGTGGATGTTGTTAATACTCGAGGGAGTGCTGCTGCTCACTCCAACGGTATTCCCTCAGTCGGCTCTTACGAATCCCGTGAGGGGTGGGACAATTCTAAAGCCGGCCCCACACAGCCTATATCTTTATAAATAAGTTTTAATTGTATGGGGCGAATGTACCATGAGTCATAGAGCTCATATTGAAGCCGTGAACCGTACGCTAAAAGACATCAGAAACTCAGACGCTGATATGGGTGGTGTTACTTTTGTTTTTGCGGGCGATTTTCGGCAAACGCTGCCAGTAATAACAAAAGGAACACGCGCCGATGTCATCAGGGCATGCCTAACCAACAGTAGGCATGACATTAAACTTGACAATTGGCTAGGTCACATATTACACAGGTTAGAAGATCTGATAGACGCAATATATCCCGGTCTTGGAAGTTTAATAGAAAGAGATTATCATTGGCTTTGTTCTAGGGCAATAGTCTCACCCAGAAACGATTCAGTGAATGAGATAAATAAAATAATTTTAGGAAAAATTCCCGGTCAAGTCAAACACTATAAGTCCATTGACACGGCCTGTAATATTGAGGATATAGTGCACTATCCTCAAGAATTTTTAAATTCTTTGAGTCCTTCTGGCTTACCTCCCCACGACCTTATGCTAAAAGTTGGCATTCCTATCATGCTTTTAAGGAACTTGAGACCCCCGAACATGTGTAATGGCACAAGGCTGCTCATAAAAGAGTTGCCGGAGAATATAATCGTGGCGACCATTCTCACATGGCCAGCAGTGGGACAACTTGCTTATATTCCGCGGATACCCATGATACCGACTAATTTACCTATACCGTTGAAAAGGTTACAGTATCCCGTCAAGATCTCTTTTGCCCTTACTATTAATAAGTCCCAGGGTCAAACATTTTCTCTGGTGGGCACTGACCTGAGAAAGCACTGTTTTTCCCATGGACAGTTATAAGTTAACAGTTTATATTAACATAAAAAAAACAAAACATATAAAAAACAATAACAAAAAAAAACATCATAATTTTTATTTATCCCGGACTTTTAACCTGAAGTATTACGCGGGACAAACGGGCCGGGACAAAAATATTACCAACGCGGAACGGAGTCCGCGGGCACTGCTAGTTATATATATATTACTTTTGTTTTGTAAATATATACATATAATAGATAGAAAACACCTAGACGCAGTACAATTATCTGTGTTCATCACACAAATAATTGTCCTGAGTGGGAATCGAACCCACGACCTCGTGCACGGAAGTCGGTTACATTACCGACTACGCCACGAGGCCCGTCAATATGAATGTGTGAAATAATGTTGTGCCGACCCACCTAGCATGGGATGAGGGCAGGAGGAACAACACATACATACACATACATCTACCTACGATACGTATTAACATTTTTTTTATTAATTCTTTGTAGTTAATTTAAGGATAGGGGCCTACAGGGGAAGATTGCTTATGGCATCAAGTTATCTTAATCCGGCACTGGTGTGGGCAAACAAGACGTCCAGGAAATCTGTCAGTCGGTCTAGGGATCCAGAAGAGGGGTTGTGTTCGTCATGAAACACGACTGGCTGGTTCTAATACTGATATTTTTGCTAATCATATTTATCCATCCATCCATCCATCAGCCTTTCATCGTCCACTGCTGGACATAGGCCTCCCCTACGTAACGCCACTGCGAACGGTCCTGTTCCACCTGCATCCAACGACTGCCTGCGACTTTGACCAGGTCATCGGTCCACTTGGTGAGAGGCCGTCCTACACTACGCCGTCCGATACGCATTCGCCACTCGAGAACCTTTCTTCCCCAACGGTTGTCGGTTCGTCGAGCGATGTGGCCTGCCCATTGTCACTTTAGCATGCTGTGGGCTATGTCGGTTACTCCCATTCTCCTACGGATTTCCGTATTACGGATCTAATCATAATTATAAAGCTAAAAAAACAAGGACCTAGCAGGAACTCTTAGGAATTATCTCCTAATGGAAGAGCCTTGTTTATTCCAGCATAAATGGGCCGGTTTGATCGAAGTACCATCCTCTTACAGAAGATCAGCCTGAAACATCAGTAAGTACCCAGGTATTTTATTTATGTTAAGGCGGGAAATAATGTTCCTTACCGCGTCATTCGGGGCAACGAACAGGGTAGTGTGGGGCCTGCACCCACTAAAGAAACCGGCCGTGTGCCGTCTCTCCGCCTTTATTGGCGGGCCACTGGAACTGTGTTACATTCCTTCGGTGGTAACAATAAGTACCCCTGCCGTTGTGTTTCGTATAGTGAGTGATAGCGCTAGAAGACCAAACCTCTTCTCTATCCTTTCCTCTCCTTATTCCCATCTTAGTAGTTAGTCTTAGTATCCTTCCTGTCCTCTGCCTATCATCCCTCCCCTCCATCTTTAACCTATTCCTTTACGTAGAGCTAGTAACGCACAAATAATGCAGGTACTCCAACCATTGCGTTTCGTACGGTGAATGAGAGCACTGGAAGAAACTATCCTATTCTCTCCTATCTTCTCCTTTTCCTTGTCAATTTCTACCTTTACTTGGAGAGAGGACCCGGAGGGGTAAGAAATAATTTTCGATAATTCGGGATTTGCCGTGTGTGGCTGGCTTTAGAATTGTCCCACCCCTCTCCACCCATGGGAGTCGTAAGAGCCGACTGAGGGAATACCGGAGGAGTGGGCAGCAGCACTCCTTCGAGTATTAACAACATCCACTGCGATCGCCAACCCGCCTGCCAAGCGTGGCGATTACGGCACTATCGCCCATTCTTGGGGAGGCCTAAGTCCAGCAGTGGACATTAAAAGGCTGATGGAATTCGGGATTGCGGTGGTAGTAGCTCGGGATGAAATGTAACGGCTATGTGTAACTTAGCTGGAATACTCAAATTCCGTCAAAAATTGATGTGTACACATTCACATATATTATATATACGGCAGTATATGCTATATCTATGACAATACAATTTATGAATCTATGCCATGTAGCGACCAACTCAAACAAATATAAAAATAATAATCAAAATCAGTTCAGCCATTTTTCAGTTTTGTTAGACTGACGCGCCGCAATTGTGTTTATAAACCTAAATATACAGATTTATCCCAACAAAGGAGCATATAGGTACCAAAAGTTTCAAAATTCTCCATATAATATTTGTAAAAAAAACCAACATTGTATAAAATTAAGAAATACAAAACGGTTTTCATTGTAAAATTTTAAATGTAAAATGAATCACCATGTTAACAAGCCTTCGTACTTTGGTACGACATCCAGCTGATGTAGGTATACCAATTAATAATCAAATGTAGGATTATCCAAAACTAGATTCTGCTCGCGCCTTCTTCCGCGTGGACTGTTTTTCAATATAGTAACTCCAAATGAACACGAAAATATAACCGTATTACCCTTTACGTCTTCTCCTAGTCAGAAATATTACTTAACTAGCCTTTGCCCGCGGCTACGCCGCAGCCAAAAGCTAGCAAGTTTCATAATAACGTATCTAAATTCAATACTTAGACGATTTAGATTGATTAGGATTGATAATCGGTGATAAAATAAATCGTAGGTGATACGAAGTTCGCCTGGTCATCTAGTTTTATTATAAAAATATATTTTATTTACTTTTAAAAAATAATTAATTTCAATATCACAAAAAAATCTCCTTCTCAACCGCTTTATATATCATCATACCTCTACACCTTCTATTCCTTTCCTAGATGGTTGTAAACGCGTTCGTGAGGTCGCTAGCGTTGCTAGTCTATACTATTATAAAGCTGCAAGAGAGCTGTGTCTGTACATTTAAGATATTTGAGAAAAAATGGCTGTAATAGGCTATATAGGCATGTCTAAACACAAAACATTTTTTTTTAGAATTTTTGTCTGTTTGTCTGTTCGTTTGTTCACGCATCACACAAAAACTACTGAATGGATTTTGATGCAACTTTTTTCATTTGAAAGGCCATGATTAGCCTTAAAAACTGGTATACATTTTATCCCGCTACTATATGGGGAACCTGAGAACTAGAAAATTATTTAAACTAGATTTCTTTTTTAGAATTTATTTAGAAGAACTACTAGATGGATTTTGATGCAACATTTTTTATTTGAAAGGCCTTGATTTGACTTAAAAACTGGTAGACATTTTATCCCGCTACTATATCGGGAATCTGAGATATAACCGAAAAACTAGCTTTTGGCCGCGGCGAAGCAGCTGGCAAAGGCTAATGTACCTATATTTATATTATAGTCTATTAACTATGACACATTTAACGGGTCTTTACTCGCATTATAGTAAACCACTATTATTTTGACTAACCTCCACGTTTCAGCTGAGTTGCACTCGTCACCACGGCTAGTGCAATTATATACAATAAATATTAAAACGCGAAAGTTTAAAAGACATTCGATCAACATTCACAAATCAACACTCACAAATACACTTAAAATATGCAGTCCTAAAATCTTACCATTAGGCAAAAATCTTTTTCAGGACGATCCATTTAAATGTAAACATGTGGTCGACTTACTATGAATATTCTTCAGCAAAAAGTATTTTACTGTAGTGTTAACTAACACGATATGCAGTAAAAATTCCTTAGGCATTAATGGTAGGGTATTTTCGTAAAATTATTATTATAATTTAATTATAAAAAGCTACAGTAATAATAAAAGCGAAGTAAACTGGCAACAAAATATTACTCAGTTATAATAAATCAAGATAGTAAAGATTTATTCAAGTCTACCCGACTTATAGTAACCATTTATACACTACTCGTATATCGTATAAAAATAGCCAAAGTGACCATAAAACGAGCAAAACTGCTACCTAAGCTTACGTATAACGCAATAACGAAACGGAAACGTTCGAAATTGTTACTAAATACAGGAAAAACAGCAAAGTTACATGAAAAAATGAACAAAGCGATCGTTAACTCTATGCTTGATGTTAATCTTAGATAGAATCTACTTGAGTAACACGACATTTCTTCATCGGAACGCCGTCGGTTCGTGTTTTACTTTAATAGTAATAATAGCAGTAAATTGTACTTATTTTAACATACACTGAAAAAAATACACAAAAAAAATACGATTTCAAAACATTATATTGTGAACGTTTTTGATCTATATTTTTTAGCATTTGACATGCTCCGCTACTTTTTTTCCGCAAATGCTAAAAAATATAGATCAAAAATGTTTAAAAAATCACGCTATCAAATAGTATGAATTTTAATTGTAAAATTAAACTTACTATATTGGATTAATGCATGTAAATGCAATCCGATAGATGGCGTTGGTCGTAAAGACAAATGTGATGAGGAGAACTGCCTGTGTGGTGCAGCGGTAGTGTAAGCGACTGCTGATCATGAGGTCACGGGTTTGATCCCCGGGTCGGGTAGTGTTATTGAGATTTTTCGTAAAAAAAAACTCAGCAGAATAGCCCGGAGTTTGGAAATGTGCCCGGTAGACGTCAATAGGCTCACCCCCTATTACGTGGGACTTAAACATAACTGGCGAGTCGTGGGTGTGTAAAACACCTCTGCCTACCCCTTCGGGGAATACAGGCGTGATACTATGTTGTTTTGTGATGAGGAGATTGGGATGATCGAATGATCGGTACGATAGCTCAGTGGCTTAGAGCACTGCCCCGGATTGGAAAAGACGCGGGTTCGTTTCTCGCTCGTACTAAAAATCTCATTTTCTTTATTCACAAATAAATTATATTGTGAAGTAATAAAAAAAATTGATAATTTGGAATCACACGTTCAAATCCTGTTTACAGGCATTCTTTTTCTCTACACAAATGGCTAGCACGTATAAAGAATATCTAGGCATAATTAGGCGCAGAAGTTTGTTTTTTTTTAATACTCTCTTTCTTTTTTCTTATCTTTCATCATTTTATTTTTCACTCGTTTCTCAGGAAATACGAATCGGATTAAAAAAAAACCTTTTGCGTTTATCAGTTCAATTCTTTAGGAAATTTATCATCATGCTACTAGCGTTTGAAACCGAGCGAAGGAACACGCGAGAAAAAATAAGTAATAAGATGGGTGGTAATTATTGTCTATGCGAAAGTAAAATGATTGTAATAGTTATTTGTGCAACAAGAGAGCAAAGTCCTTTTTTGCTGCGAGTGCTGATTTTGAATCCTGAGTGTGGCGAGGGATTCAAAGGCACGAGATGCAAAAAACTTTGCTCTTGTGTAACACACATAACTTTTCACTTCAGCAGCGAGAACACTTTAGGAGATAAAATAATAAACAGGAATAGATTGAAATAACTATTAACTTATTCAACTCTTTATGCCAGCCAAGAAATTTTATTCCCGCTCTTTTATTTAAATTAAGGCGTGTTCAGAAATAGCGCCATGATATTTTATTATTCAAAATATATTATGTAACATTTTTGAAACTAGAACTAAATATTTACAGGTTAAATATCAGTTTTATTTGCAGTAAATACTTATTTTCGTTTAAATACAACAATAAGTTAAAAATTCAATAAATTACATTAAAAGACATAATTATCATTTTTGCAAAATTTCTTTAGTTAGTACGAAATTCCGAACGAGTTCGTCTTGGAGGTCGAATTCAAAATCGGAACTTAGAAAGGGCCGGTCTTTGTCTCTCTCTCTTCCTAATGGCGGGAAAGAGATAGAGTATGAATGTTTTGAATTATATGATTAACCCAAGGCTGAATAAAATATTCGCGGCTATCTCAAAAAAAAAATTAAAAAGTTACTTTGTCTCAATCAGTGAGCAAAATCGCATTTTGCTCTCTGATTTCAGGCAGCAAAACCTACATGTTTAAGCTACTGAAGTGAAAAAAATATTGTTAAACTCAGAATTCTTTTAAATTAAACCGCGGTGTCAAGCAAACTTCAGAGATTTTGTCTGAAGCTTTTGTCAAATTTTAAACCTATGTTAAATTTATACTTTCTTCATGTGATATGCCAGGCTCACAATAGCACTCAAGTTCAAAGTATCCTTGTGTCACACGTAGTACATTTTAAAAACCATTGAAGTTTTTTTACTTTGTTATAGAGCCTCTTTCTTTTAAAAACAAATTAAAGTTTGTTTTTTGTATTTTTTTCAGACAATACCCGTGAGTATACAATTCCTTTTCACATGTACTTCGAAAAAATACTGGGCACAGAACTGCTAGTCGAACCGTTCTCTTGTAAAGACCTATGTCATTCGGCAATAAAATGCTGATGGTTGATTGGATAGAATACATATAAGATTTAATTTTTTTTATTCCATATGATGGCAGACGAGCCACGGCCCACCTGACGGTAAATGGTAACCGTCGCTCATGGAATCAACTATACCGGGAGTATTGTTAAGCCGCTGCTCACCATTTAATTTCACAGATATGAAATGAAAGTATAAACGGCTATCTCCTCCTACAACGAAAACACACTGATGTGCTTCATGGCCGGTCACACGGGAGATGGTGTTACCAACGCCACTTGGTACCCGAGCCCTACCACCAGTAATGCAATGGGTGATAATTGCTTACTTCCCTTAGTCACCTCGTAGGACACGCGTGGGAAAAAATGGAGTGGTGACACTTGTATTCTTAGTCTCAGCGGACTTAAGCCTTGTATCCAAAAAAATACCACAAAATATTACCGTTCGCTTACAGTAAGAATGAATAGGCTTAAACTTGAATCACTTTGACACTTCTAAAACAACTTTGTTGCCTAATTAGATTACACGTTATAAAAACAATGTCGTGCAAGTTCTCTCATATCTGCATGTCGAATACAAATTATTTCCTAACCACTTCATAGACAAGAATGAACCAAATAACTAAGTTTCTGCAGCTCTGTTAAACAGAACTAGGGTGGTAGTGTCTAGACAACGTGATTGTGTACGAGTATAACGGAGATTTAGAAATTAATTTAAGCGCGAACTGTGACTAAATTAAATATCTTCTATTGCTAAGGTTGACATATATGATATTTAAAACATAACACAAAAAATAAAGCTACACGCCTGTATTCCCCGAAGGTAGGCAGAGGTGTATTACACACCCACGGTTCGCCAGCTGTGTTTAAGTCCCACGTAATAGAGTTATTGCCGTCTACCGGGCATAATTCCAAACTCCGGACTGCTACTGAGAACTTTTCTTTTAACGAAAAAGCATATAAACGCTGCCTGACCCGGGGATCGAACCCGAGACCTCATGATCAGCAGTCGCTCACACAACCGCTGCACCACAGAGACAGCTATTATGATATTTACTATGCGAAAATAATATCCAAGAGAAGGATTCGAAACGGCACCTTTCCCAAATTCGGGGAAACGCTTCGATCACAAAAGCAACTCAGGCTCATCACTTTTTTTGTAACTAACAAGTTGGCTAAAAAGCACACGGCGAACCTGATGGTAAGTGGTTACCGTAGCCTGGATAGTAGCAACACCAGAGGCTTCACTTGCGCATCGCTAACTCCAAGCAGTGCAATGGAAAGTGGAGTGGATAAAAGCAGCTATAACAGATCTTTGTCTGTGCATTTAAGATATTTGAGAAGAAATTAATGTCCATCCATCCATCCATCAGCCCATAAACGTCCACTGCTGGACATGGGCCTCCCCACGAAGGGGGGGCAATGCCATAATCGCCACGCTGGGCAGGCGGGTTTGCGATCGCAGAATGGTGTTAAACGTTTCCCAGGAGTATGCTGCTGCCCATTTCCCTGCTGCTCCCTTAGTCGGTTTTAACGACACCCGCGGGCAAGTAAGGGGTGGTTACATATCGTATTCTTAATCCGTCGCCACACGGACAAAATTAATGTATCAATTATTACGCTATTTATGCGTCTCTCAACACAAAACAAATTTTAGAATCTTTGCCCATTTGTCTGTTTGGGATTGGCGCACGTTGTACAGAAAGTACTCCGTGGATTTGCGCAAAGACTATTGAACGGATTTTGATAAAACTTTTTTGTTTAATGATTAGGCTTAAAAACTAGTATCAAGTTGGTACACATTTTATCTCGCTGCTATATCGGGAACCTGAGATATAACCTAAAAACTGGCTATTGTCTGCGATTTAGCCGTCGTAAAACGCTAGTTACTTAACAGGATAACAAATAGTCTTAAACGAATTCTTCCAGGCAAGTCTATATCAATGTACGCTTAGAAAGAAAATAGATATGATTTACAAAACACTATGAAAAATAACTCCACGAGGGAATCTGATGCTGCACAAGGAGGGTCTTAGGATCTAAAACAAACACATCTTTGTCTAGACATTTGACGGTCATATCACGTAGAATCTTCAAAACCGAACCCAGTCACTTGGAACTTGAAGTCGATATCTGTAATGAGATCTAATAATAGATAGCGCATTGTTTTGAGAAAAATAACATATAAAAATACATTTAGCAAATAATTTGCGGGCAATATTCAGCGGACCAACTAACCTTGTTGGTCCGTGACTGTACCTATGTTGGGTACATTCTGTCACAGATGACGGAGTAGTTTAGATACTGGCCTCCCGCCCAAGTGTTTTGAGTTCGAAACCCACACAGGACAACTCTTTGTGCGAACCGTAAATGGTTATTCTGAGTCTGGGTGTACTTTGTTAACCTGAAATTGTATTTTTGTATAGTCCCTCGCCATTCAAGTTTCAAGAGTTCAGGACATAGTCTGAATTATACGAGTTGACGGAATTCGCAAGCCTTCGAAAAAATGTCTACAGACAAGCGTAAATACAGCTACAAACAGTTTGCCAAATGGAAATAAGAACTTAGACACGTAGTAAACGTTATCGTAGGATCGCCCCGACATTTTCATAACTAAACTCGGAACGTGTTCGGACTTGTCTACGTCTGAAGTCTGCATGATAAAAGAATAAATTTACACTTCAAGCACTTGATAGATCGATGACTGTCTAGATACTGAGTAGAACATTGACTCTGCACCTCATTGCAATGTGTTCTAATACTAATGGCGTAATACCCAAGCAATGCACACCTTCCGTGGATAGGTACAATTGATAGGATATAGGTACTTATTCATTAATTCAATTACCAAACAAGACAACAACTGCGATTTATAGCAGTTCTAAATCTTGTTGTTCAGTAGTCACGACGAATCTTTGTGTCTCTGAAGTTGGCTGCAAGACGCTGTGCAGTAGCCATTTTTGTGTCGCAAGGCATGTGCGTCTTCTACAGTTTACATTCATCGAAAAATGTTCGAATATAATTCAACAATTGTAATCGATAATCACATAGGTAATTTAACGATCGTACTGAAAGATGTGGACTCTTCTAAATCTAATTATAAAGCTTATTCACTCAAATCGCTCGTATACTTTTTATTGAATATAAAAATAATAAATATAACCTAAACACTTAGATATGAAAACATAACGATCTCATTCGATTGTTAATCGAGTATTAACACTTGAATTGGTCAGCACTAATCGTTTGTTTCTGTCAAAATCCCCACTTCTTGCTCTGTGTCTAACTTCAGGGACAAAGATCCGTTGCAACTACTATAGATCATTGCTTATTCCAGCATGAATGTGCGGCTCCATAGTACATATAAAGTACTTAAAATTACCTAAATGCACACCCCGCCGTTCGGGGCAATGAACAGGGTAGTGTGGGTTCCTCACCCACTATATAAACCTACCATGTGCCGTCTCTCCGCCTGTATTGGTGGACCACTGGAACTGTATTAAATTGCATAACATCCTACCAGTGCAAGAGCAGGTACAGTCCTTAATAAAAAAATCTGACTTCAGTCTTGTCCTAAGATCGTCAGTTGTCCCCTTAATAGGGTCGTGGAGGACAGACAGGCAGTCGCTCCGTGTGAATACTGGTGGTACCTACTAAAACCACCGCCGCTTTTTGCCGTGTGGGGCCGGCTTTAGACTTGTCCCACCCCTCTCCACCCATGGGAGTCGTAAGAGCCGACTGAGGGAATACCGCGGGAGTGGGCAGCAGCACTCCCTCAAGTATTGACAACATCCACTGCGATCGCCAACCCGCCTGCCAAGCGTGACGATTACGGCACTATCCCCCATATGAGCGAAACACATGTTGTGGCGTTCTCTTGGGCAGACCTATGTCCAGCAGTGAATGACTTCGAAAGGCTGATGGATGGATGGATGGACTAAAACCAAACACATCACAAGCTGCTCCCATCATAGTTTGTGATAAGGCTAGGGAGATAAGTAGTCACCACTGGAATGTAATATGGTTCCAGTGGCCCGCCAATAAAGGCGGAGAGACGTCCGTGTGGTGACGGACTAAGAATACAAGTGTTACCACCCCATTCTTTCCCACGGGTGTCGTATGAGGTGACTAAGGGAAGTAAGCAATTATCATCCATTGCATGACTGGTGGTAGGGCTGCGTGCAAAGTGGGTGTACTCACTTGGTATCGGGCCCGAGCGGATTGGTACCGCCATCTCCCGTGTGACCGGTCATGAAGCACATCGTTGCGTTTTGGCTGTAGCAGGAGATAGCCGTTTATATTTCATTTCATATCTGTGAAATGAATTGGTGAGCAGCGGCTTGACAATACTCTCGGTATAGTCGAGTCCATGGGCGACGGTTACCATTTACCATCAGATGGACCGTGGCTCGTCTGCCACTACACGCAATAAAAAAAACACGATGGGTTTATTCAGTGGGTGAGGGCACACTACCCTGTTCGTTGCCCCGAACGACGGGGTGTGCGCTTAGGTACATTTTTTCCCGCCTAAACAAAAAAATGGAGATGAGTAGACAGTAGTAGTTCTATCTCATTCCAACATTTAACAAGATTTTTATTTTTAATTCATAATTATTATAAAAAAGAAAACATAGCATTACGCCTGTATTCCCCGAAGGGGTAGGCAGAGGTGTATTACACACCCACGACTCGCCAGCTATGTTTAAGTCCCACGTGATAGGGGGCGAGCCTATTGACGTCTACCGGGCACATTTCCAAACTCCGGACAGTTACTGAGAATTTTTCTTTTTAGGAAAAAGCTCATTATCATTGCCCGACCCGGGAATCGAACCCGAGACCTCATGAATAGCAGTCGCATACACTACCGCTGCACCACCGAGGCAGTTAATAATTATTATTATTATAAATATTAGTCCACTGGCACATTTAAACTTATAAATCGATAAATAAACAATACTTAATAAAGCAAGCCAAGAAAAGACAGAATACTAATACAGAATAATAATCTCTCATAAAGATAAAATACTTTGGAAAATCCAAAACTGCACGCCTCATAATCTTCATTTTTCACAATAAAATTGATTAATTGATAAGTAACTAATAATGTATTGGTTTTACTAAGTAGTTTTCAATAAATCACATAGAAAGCGCTAATTTCAAAAAGTACTAATGTGGGTTTCATGTCTTATACGCCATCTAGCGCTAATTTTAATAAGTACTTCTATATAAAAAAACAGTTTGGATACTATCCTTTCTTGTTTCCAACACAATTTATACTTGGTATGTTGAATTTGAATTCTCTTGAAGTGAGGCGTAATTACTCACTTCTTACTACTGCTTGTGAAATTATACGTGGCAAATCCGATTGCCCGGAACTAGTCGCTGAATTGGTTAGACTGTTTGTCCCAGATGTACCAAAACAAATACTTCGACCCCGGAAACAGAGATTGTTAGCTATACCTCCAGCCCGTACAGTGTCACATGCCAACTCTCCTTTTATACGTGCACTGACTATGTTAAATGCACTCTTGGCTACAGCACCTGAGTGTGATCTGTTTGCTGCAAGATGGATTGACATAAGTCGAGCATGTCTGGGTTATTGTGAGGTGATGGATAGAAGGTAATTTAAATAATTTACTGTTTATATTATGTCTTTTTGTTTTATTTTCAATTGTAATTATATCTATTATGTATAACGAATTGGTTTACTCTGTAATGTTATGCATTAATTTCCATAAATAAATAAATAAATATTGCAAGGCGCCATCTGGCAATTAGTAAGAACAACCATCCATGAGTTTACATATATACCTGCATAAATGCATATAATATATATAAACATGTAAAATTGAATAATTTATTAAACTGTAAACAAAAACAATTTAAGAAAATAAAAAGACATCGCTAGTTTCCTTACAAAAAAAGCAATATTGTGGTTCTATATATACAAGTCAACAGCAACTGAATACATCTAAAATGGCCACTTGCGACATCTAGGGTTGCATTTGTCAATATCTCTTTTACTTTAAAACAGCGACATCTATCAATATAAAAATACTTTGATTACTTTGTTCTAAGTGAAAACAGAAACACACCGTGACGCCAAGGCCACGCAAAAAAAATTGTGGAATGTAAAATATGTATTTTTCGTGTTTTATAACGTTGGTGTGTTATTATTTACGTGTGTTTAGTGTTTTTAATTATTGTTATAAATAAAATAGTTTTATACTTGACAAATATCATCAGTTCGTCAAGCAAAGGTAAGAACTTTCTTTTAACAAAAAACAATGTACCGGCCGGGCGAACGGCGTTCTGTTGACGATAGTAAAACCACCGGTGACTCTGGCAGTGGCTAACACAGAACAATATTACTCAAGAGAAGAACGCCCGCTCCATACTTTATATTTGCCAACACAGCGCGTCTAGTTCCGTCGCCAGGAACTATTTCTTAGCGCGGTAAATTTAAATGGTCATTAGAGATACTTTTTTTAAGCCTTAGAAATATAGAATTCTCGTTTGCTGTTTTAACATAAACTATTAATTAGTTTATGCTAAAACAACAAACGAAAATTCTATATTTCTATGGCTTACAAGGAGACTAGTAAAACAAAATTGCAAGGAAATAAAACAAGTTTTTATACGTGACGTAATCTTTATTTTATTTTATTGTTTTACACTGCATCAAAAAATTATCTATTCTATAATATCACAATCATCATCATCTTAGCATTAATCCCGGTTGTAGTAGTCCGCTTTCTTACTTTTACTACTTCTCTTTGCCTTCGGCATCCTTAGTGAGAGACCATTGACATGCATTTTATCTACCACGACGTCAAGCCATTACCTCTTGGAGTCAGGGCCTGGCGAAAGCGACATTGCTAGACACTAGTTTCCTACGTAGTTTGCCGATTTCTATAAAATGTGGCTGTACCAACGCGACTCTCTCGCATTTTATTTGCGAAGTGTATGAAATGAAGGCTGCCACGGTTCTATAATGTAATGATCCAACACTATTGTAGCAATTCTCACAGTGTCTGGTGGTAGTTCTGCTGAAAGTAAACAAGTTAAATGTAAATTGTAATGGACATACCATTTATATTCCCTTAAGGTTGAGGTAAGAACATGGGTAAAATTTCATAAAATTCCTAAAATAGTGGAGTTAGTTATAGTAAATGATTTATATTACGATGATTAGCCTGCTACACCACTTATAGATGATGCCAGATGGATTGGCAAAAACATATATTCTAGTTTTCTTTTACACGCAGTACTTTCGGAGTCCTTTCTCTGAACACCCAGGTAATGGAATGTACTACCACTGAAGCAATGTAACAATAATGGCCCGCCAATAAAGGTGGAGAGACGGCACACGACTGGTTTATTTAGTTAGACTGGTAAGGGCCTCACACTATCCTGTTCGTTGCCCCGAACTATGGAGTGTGCGGTTGGATAAAATTTTTCCCGACTAAACAAAAAAAATGGTAATGTAATGTACTGCTTACATTGGACAAACTTAATACGTAAGCAGAAAATAAACATATAATACAGACCTAGATTATAGAAAATCATACAAAACATGATTCTTAAAATTCGTCATCATCCAAGTCACATTGTTGCTAATCATCTCCAAACCAGCCCCAAAAAAAGCACTCGCAACCTGAAAATTTAGATGTATTTAAGAAAGACAATATATTAAATGTTTTTAATGTCTTTATTTTCCGCGCTAAAGATTTGTTGGACGCTTCTTCAACAAATCCTTGATTTTTTACCCTAAGAAACCTTTTAACTAATATGGTAATTGTACTAGTAATAATATAATTAAAATTTATTTCAGCGTGTTCTTCACAACCTTTCAACCAATCTCTATCTAAAATTTCACTACATTGTACCAAACTGAATTTAATTTTATCTATGTAAGAATATCCTTCTAAATATCCATCCATCCATCAGCCTTTCAAAGTCCACTGCTGGACATAGGCCTCCCCAAAAAGGGGGGATAGTGCCGTAATCGCCACGCTTGGCAGGCGGGTTGGCGATCGCAGTGGATGTTGTTAATACTCGAAGGAGTGCTGCTGCCCACTCCCTTAGTATTCCCTCAGTCGGCTCTTACGACTCCCATGGGTGGAGAGGGGTGGGACAATTCTAAAGCCGGTCCCACACGGTGTCCTTCTAAATAATTATTAATTAATGTTGCAGCGTTTTCAACTAGTTTGCATAAACCGGGCTGAAGGTATTTTAACCTGCTGTTAACATCATCATATTCCTTAAAAGACGTAAATAGATGACATAACTCAGTGTTTGGATCTGCAAGCATGAGCATTTGGCACTGGTTGCAATTTAATGGCACACTTTTTACTATGCAGCCGCAAACGTATGCGCATGCTTGCGTTTCTCCAGAACACTGTAGCATTTCATACTCTTCTACATCTTTGGTTGCAATCTCAACGGGATAAGATGCAGAAGAGCTTGTTACTGTCTGATATCCCGTACTGGTTGTTATTTCACAACCCTTACGAAGAAATATCTTAAAATTATTAAGTAAATTGTTATTACCATCAAGACAGTTCCTGTTTTTATTATTATTGATGAGATTCGTCGTTATACTGGTTTTCAATGCTGCAACAAATTGTACACAAGTGGGATTTGTGTTGCACCCACAATTGCTTCTAATGCATCCAAAGCAGTTTTCAATTATCTACATTATATTTTTTTAAATAATAAAATATTTTCTCAATGGCATTTATAGTTCTCAGCCAGCCATCTTGTGATGGGGGTTTACTCCTTGCCCCTAAAAACTTTAATTCGTTAAAAAAGTATTTCATTTGTTTAAATAAAAAGAAGTTGAAGACATATTAGTCAGAAACGGTTTTCCTCTTTTTCTATCTGGCGTGTTTCCATTCATCGCGTCAAATAACTTGTCCAAATTAGATACTACTGTAGCAGTCGCCACAGCATCTGGTGGTAGTTCATCTGAAAGTAAACAAACGTCTGGTAAATAAGTAATTTATGTATCATTTGTATCTATCTATACAGGGTCTGTCGTAAATAATGGATAACCCGTTAATCGGAGATAGCTACAAGAAAATCGACTTTTTATTGTTGGATTGCTATTGGTGTGAGAACAGTAGACAATTTTGTATTTTTTTTTAATTTTCCTTTGTTCAGTCATTCGGTCACCATTTCAACAAAGTAACTTATTTTAATATACTTTTTTTTTGTATCTGACTCCTGGGTACTTGTATAATTATATTAGATTACTATATTAGACATTATTAATATAAAATACTGTCAAATTTACATTTTGAGCACCTTGAAAGCATTTTTTTTTTCTTTATGTCAAGATTTTAACATTGACTGTGAAATAAGGTTCAACTCTTCTATGTCAATACCACATTCACAAAGGCAAGAGTCCCTTACCCTGATCTTGTTAAGGTGGACAGGAAAACAGCAATGTCCAAATCTCATGCTTAATATAGACAAAGCTATTCTCCTGTTACATTTGAATTTAGAAAACCATGGTTTAAGTATAATCTCAGATTGGTACTTAGCGAAGTTGGTGCCTGAACGTTTACTAGTTATGCACCATCTTTTTGTCCATCTAGCTTGTAAGTCACGACTAGGAAGAAGAAGGAGATCTTGAGCATAATTTTTAAAAGGAACTTTGTCACCACAGATTACAGAGTCTTTAGCAATTCTATCTACCCTGTCATTGCCAAGTATTCCACTATGACCTGGAACCCAAGCTAAGTGGACAGTGTAATTTAGAAGAAAACATTTCAGTAATAACTGTTTGGAATTGAGGATCAGCCAGTTTCTGGGGCAAGATTTAAAAGGGTTACCTATTAAGGTTTGTAGTGCACTTAGCGAATCAGAAAAGATTACAGACTTATTTAATTTAAATAAAAGTATATAATTTATAGCTTCCATGATACCCCCTACATTCTCCAAGGAAAACTGAAGTTTCAGGGGGACATTTTATTTTCTGGACAATATTATAATTTTGATGTAGTAGTCCAACCCAATTAGACACTCATTATCACAACAACACAAACTTCACGTCAAGTCAACCGTTGCTATGGTAACCATTGATGTAGCTAATTAAGTACAATAACATCATGCAAAAAGTTGGTTTTTAACAAAATAATTTTAATTATGTTTAGGAGTTAAAGAGTTTTTGGCATTATTTTAATAGTTTCTAGACTTATTTTGGATATTCCGATTTCTATAATATTTCAATTGGCATTAGTTTAATCGTTTTTTAAAGACTTATTACAGATTACAAGTTATTTGTGAATGTATAAAAAGATAACTTTTGTGCGAGCGGGATTCGAAATGCGTCCCTTTCAATCCGGGGAAGTGTCCAAGTCGCACTGACCGGCCATACCCAATCTCCACGTCACAATTGTCTTAACGACTGATGCAACGTATTTTGACCAGATCGGAGCCGTTCTTAAGGAAGGCCAGGTTAAGAGTACTCGAAATCAACGAGCGTGCATGAAAGCGCTGATGAAACTAGATGAAGCGAAAGATGTGTGTCAGGATCGTAGCAAGTGGAGAGAAGAGGTCTCTGCCTACCCCTACGGGGAAAAGGCGTGACAATATCCTACCCGGCGAAATTCGTATCGCCATATTTTTTTTTCATGAATATTTTGCAATGAAAATTATTAAAGTATTAAAATCGCTATTAAAAATAGGGGTTGGCAGTAGAAGGGTGAAAATTTTGGGTTTTATGTATTTTTTAATGGTGAATAAAAAAAATAAAAAAATTTTGTCCAGTAAATAAAAATAAAAATTTGCGGTGAACCACCCATATCACTTAGGGGAAAAAATTTGCGGTGAACCACCCATATCACTTAGGGGTATGAAAAATAGTTTACATCCTATTCTCAGACCTATTAAATATATGTATATTTCATAAGAATCAGTAAAGCCGTTTCGGAGGAGTATGGCGACAAACACTGTGACGCGAGAATTTTATATATACTAGATAACAACTTTTAACTGCGTGCATGAGCTTAATGACACTATTCAGAAAGAACGAGAGAAAAAGAGATAGTCAATGAGTTTTTCAAGAGATTTTGGTATTATTAGACACATTGATACGTTGCGGAAAACAATAATAAACGAAATAGTGCAGGAAAACGTAATCTGCACTCATTTATAGTGAACACTTTTAGTGCCTAATTGTGGATCTTCTCTGTTTTATACGTCAACTGCCTCTGTGGTGCAGCGGTAATATAAGCGATTGCTGATCATGAGGTCCCGGGTTCGATTTCCGGGTGTAGAGGGCAGTGTTATTGAGCTTTTTCGTAAAAAGAAAAATTCTCAGTAGCTGCCCGGAATTGGAAATGTAGACGGCAATAGGCTCACCCCCTATTACGTGGGACCTAAACATAGCTGGCGAATCGTGGGTGTGTATTGTAATACCCCCTTCGGGGAATACAGGCGTGATGCTACGTTTTTGCTTATACATCAATGTTTATAACACATAATTATACTAGGCTGTACGGCTTGATGGTGAGTAAGACGGTAAGTTTGTCACCCCGTGAGTGGTTGGCGTGGTAGCCTATAGACCAAAGGCAACCTTCGCGAGTACTCCATCCCAAGAAAAGTTATGCACATGAAGAGGAATGATGATATTGAAGGAGATGAGGAAGTGGTCAGTTAAAATAATAAGGAGGGAAGGAGGGGATGGTTGTCCAATCCAATTTCACTTGAAAAAATCTAACAAAGTTCTAACACTATGCCTGACCAATAGATCTCAAAAAAAAACAAAATATTTTATTTTGTCTCAAATTTATACAAATACTGCAACATTGAACACTGGTACCCAAAGTAAGATTAAACTTGTGGTTTGGGTACCAGGGCCCTCACATTTGGACGTGTTTGCATGTATGCTTAAGTTTACATTTTTTAACATAAAATATAAAATCATAATTATTTAGAAAGATAAAGTTAATATAATGTCGTTTATGTGCTTATATGGTGTTTCCGTGTGGTGTGTTTGTGCGCATGTGTGCGCGCGCGCGTTTGTGTGTGTGTGTGTGTGTGTGTGTGTGTAAATGTGTATGTGTGTGTAAGTGTGTATGTATCGCGTATTTGTATAGTTTTTATGCTTAAAGTATACTAAACTTCAGCAAACTTTCTGTGTCATCATAATTCTTCGTTAAGAGCCATTTGTAAACAGTCCTCTTACATTGATGTTTGAGAAGCGGATAGATATTGCAGTATTTATTAGCTATATTATAGAGGTGACCCGCAATCACTTTATAGTGGCGGGAAGCCAAAGAAGAAGAATCTACCCTAACACATCATGTTTATCAGTTACATTTACGTCTAATAGGCCAATGAAACCACAAAGCTATCAATATAAAATATGGACTTATCTAAATACTTACTTTGGGCTGCTTTGGAAAATATTCCTGCTGCAACTGAATGGCTTAAGACTAGAGCAGCTAAACGGACTTTCATTTTTTGTTTTTAGGTTTAAGATGCTGCTCAATGCAGGAGCGAAAACAAAGTTTTGGTTTTTATTATCTAGGTAAATTATAGAATTCTTCATTATGGCTCCATTTAGCAACTCCTGCAACAAAACCAAACCATTAATTATAGTTTTAGAAACTAAAAAAACATGCTTTAGGTGCTTAACATTCTATTTTGCACGCCTCATAAACGAAGCGTTGAGGTGTGTATTACTCTCGTTTCACGCAGAACAACTAATTTTTCAAACTTAAAATGTCTCTATTTATCATATATTGCACTTGTAAAATAATATACATACACATATATCAAGAAGAAACACCATTTTTAACACTCATGATATATTTGATGCCATTTTTGTTACTTATTTAAATTAGTTAAAAAACTGTTTAAAAAGGTTCTGTCTTGGACGTCCGTTTGATATTCCTAAATCTATGATACGTATAGATCACCTGACAGCTCGATAATTGATCTAAGCGCGTTACCAATTTTGATTTGTCAATGTGTGCGTTGGATAGTGATGTAAGTTTTAAGACATAGACTGACTATCGGTAAAATGATAAAATAAATCAGTTTCTTTCAAATAATCATCCGTTCATTCGTCATTGGTTCCGTGTGGTGACGGATTAAGAATACAAGTGTCACCACCCCATTCATTCCCACGGGTGTCGTATGAGGCGACTAAGGGAAGTAAGCAATTATCATCCATTGCACGACTGGTGGTAGGGCTAGGTACCAAGTGGGAGTACTCACTTGGTATCCGGCCCAAGCGGGTTGGTACCACCATCTCCCGTGTGACCGGCCATGAAGCACATCGTTGCGTTTTGGCTGTAGCAGGAGATAGTCGTTTATATTTCATTTCACCTGTGAAATGAATTGGTGAGCAGCGGCTTGACAATACTCTCGGTATAGTCGAGTCTATGGGCGGCGGTTACCATTTACCATCAGAGGGACCGTGGCTCGTCTGCCACTAAATGCAAAAAAAAAAAATCTTCATCTAATAAAACAAAACAGACAAGTAATAGATTAAAACAAACATAGTTAATTCGTTTTTATTTATTTCACCAGTAACCCCAGTTTACATCACAGGCACTCACGGAACAAACAACCATTGTACCTATTTAATAGTTATAATCATATAATAAACTAGCTTCTGCCCGGGACTTCGTCCACGTTGAATAGTTGCTTTGGGTTAACGCTAACATCAGTACTTGATCATTATTTTGCTTCGAGGTTATTTTAAAACTGCGATATCTTTTAAGATATTCATTGAAATCGAATGATGTAAGCTATCTGCCAGTGAAAGTCCCATCCAAATTGGTCCAGCCATTCCGGAGATTAGCCGGAACAAACAGGCGGACAGACAGACAGACATTGCTTTTGTTATAAGTAACATAATATATAGTATCATATGCATGAAGTAAAAAGCTGTTATTTAGACATTAATTAACTCACACACTTCAGTTTTATTATATGTATAGATTTAGCATTTCATTAAAACTATATAAATAAAATAATTCCGATTCATAAGTGAAGAAATATATTTTGTAAATATCCTGCAATTATTTTAAAATTAATATATTTCTTCCATCAGTATTATTCAAAATATTGAGTACCTAAGTGTGCTTAATGCCCTTATTACTTATCTCTAATTATTTAAAAAACCGCACTCAATCACAAAAATATTAAGATTCTTATAACTATAAAAATTGATTGTAAACTCTATCTCAAAATTGGATTTGTCGGAAGAGTAGCAAAATATTGTTAAGTTTTGAGTTGTCATTTTCATTTCGTTCCCAAAAATACCCTCAATTCAAATCACACAACAGTAAAAATAATAAGGTTAGGTAATGAAAATGACAGTTAACTAACTCCCGTAACATTTGCATTGTCATCATCACTAATAATTATTTGTGCACAAGCAATAGCTAAATAAATATTTATAAATTATAAGAAAAACTTACCTCTTTGACAAGTACAGCTAATCTAGTCGCAAGTGACGAAAGGTCCAAAAAAATAAAAAGCTATTGGTTGTTTCCAATTTTTACGAACTCCAATTGCCATAAAAGTTAAATCACCTTTTGTATATACATACAAATCTTGTAGTATTCCTTTGTTTTTGGGTAATTTCTGTAAAAAACAAGTATTAAATTTAATTTTTAGATGGCTTAAATTGAAATCCCTTATTTTCTGGTAGGAATGAAAGCCGGATACACTAAATATTCTTGCTTTCTTTGTCTATAAGATAGTAGAGCAGGCATACTTTACTACCAGCTTTGACAGCCTAAGCAGGCAGATTTTTAGATAGTAAAGTAGGATTAAAAGCGATAATGCCTAATAATGGTTTATATGATAGAAGAAATACTATATATTAACATTTATATATTTACTTTAATAGAAAGAAAGAAAGAACAAATTTATTTAGCTTACAAGTATGAGACAAACAAAATGTACAACATATACAATGTAAGTCAAACTAAAAACAATGTATGTCTCACGCCAGTGCTAAAAAGGTTTCCAGCTCAGCTTTATGCTAGGCTAAAGTGCCAGGCGCTGGTTTTCTGCCAGAACCTTACCTTTACACACGGATGCCAATCAAGTCATACATACAATAAAATTAACAAAAATAAAGTTGGTTAAAATAGTTACATATTTGTTATACAGTATGGTTTCACACTTGATATTATCTAAGAATAACATGAATGACCTTTATGAGAAAAAAAATAATATGAATTTCTTATTTTTTTATATATATGTATATATTTTTTTTTCTCAAAATAAGAAATGAATATTATATAATGGGTGAATATAGTTTTGTTGAAACTAATATAATAAAGCTTAAGAACACATATATTAGTATACTTACATCAGTATCATGTGGTTAACTGGAAGTGGATGGATTATACTGGTTATCTCTTAATTGGTTTAATAGGTATATGTTGTGTTCCAATAGGTAAAGCAAACAAATTTAACCTTTTTCTGGCACTACTTGTATATGATGAGTCATCAAAATGTTGCACAAAGCATCATATGCTGCTTATTTAATTTATCCAAAAATTCATTAGAAGTGCAACCATCGTTAGGAAAACAATATTTTGCCCAAACTTTTGCCCTGAAAAATTAGTGTTTTCATATATATATCTTATAAGTAAAACTTCTTTAGCCTCTAATTGAGAGTAACTCTGTCTTTTTTCAGATGAAAATAATGGTTTTCTAACTGAAATGACTACTATAGTGTGAGCATCATGTTATTATTTCAAATTAAAATTGGAATCATCCAAAAGCCTACAAAATAAGCTTTCTTCTTATGTTATTTTTTGGTTGATGGGTGGTGGACCCCGTAGATACTTCTTGGCCGCCCTTATGGCCCGGAACAAACATACCGTAGATAGACCGTGCCCACTGTAGTGGTCCAACATCAATTCTTCGCCCTTTCGAATTGTCGAGACCGATAATAAGTCGATATCCTAGTAGTCCCCAACCCTACCACTTACTGGTGGGTGATAATAGCTACCTACCCCTAGTCGCCTCCACTGTTAAATCAAGTTACAAACGGCAGTCTAATAATTTACTTACTTGATACAGGATGGCTGAGGAAACCTGTGGAATTGCATAGCAGAATCTTCTTTGGAGTTTACCCCGAATTTTGCGCACTTTAAAATTATTTTTCTTTCTATGATGTAGAAATGCGTCAATAACAGGTGTTTCCAACAAAAAACACATATTTTAATTCAACTTATAGTAAATTTGTTACACAATCCACAAGCGTCTATTTCGCGTAAAAAAACACGAAATGAACTTTAGAAAATAATTCAAAAATTTGCTCTTGTTATAATAGCAGTCAGCAAAATAATTTAGATTATTAATTATGAGAAAATTAGATAATGGAAATCGTATTGCGAAAGAAAATGAGCAAATCCGCCATATTAAGTTTTTTTTTTGTTATACGAAAAGAACCGTCCTTTTTTAGTACAATGTTGCCACAGCTAAGGCAACATATTATGGACTGTGAATTCTGTAAAAAAACAAACTAAGTTTATTTTAGCACATACATATCCTTTATTTTCCTAGATTAGTTATAAAAAAATAATGTGCGAGCAGTTGCAACTAATCTAAAGAATTTTGTCTAGTGTAAACGATTAAAAATAATATTATTTGAAACATAATGGGTGATAATCTAATTATATTTGATGTTAATTTTTTCTAGATCTTATTAAAAATATTAATATCGAAATTGTTGTATAAAAGTAGATTGAAAAATATCATAAGTATCGTAGTATAAAATCTGTATAAACGCCAATAAAACTATATGCATGGCATCCCTGACACAGTGACAATTTAAGTAGGAGTTGCCATTGCGTACCAGCAAATTCTAACGTCGTTTGAATCTATATTGGTTTTAAAATTATATAAATAACTTTTACAGTCTTAGAATTTAAGGTGTAGGAGAGAAAATTAGCTGAATAAATATCTTAGACAATTTCCATATTTTTAAGGAACTGATAAAAGTCAATCATCCCTAGTCTTAAAAAAAACAAATCTTCTAAAACAGTAGACATGTTTAAAGGATGTTCAGAATAAACAAGCATGCGATTATTAGCATGAATGTCTATTCTGTCCCTTTCTTTTGTAGAGCGTTGTCTCTGTTGAATTCATTTTGACCAAAGCTGGCATTGGCTAGTTTTAATGCTGACTCCCTGTGGTGGCTAATTGGCTATGCGTACGTAAAAAGTTCTCATGAAAGGCGCTGGTTTTAGTGTCGCGTCGAGCGTAAATGCCGAAAATACTCAGTTTTTTTTTTTGTTTATTTAATAACATTAAACACAAAGTGAAAAATGTGAAATCGAAAATACCAGTCACGAGCAGGATCTCGATTTCACATTTTTCACTTTGTGTTTAATGTATAGTGCTAAGCATGTCAAATGCTAAAAATAAATATAAAAATATCTAAATATTTAATAACAATTAAACCACAGAATCAGAACGTGAAAAGTAATAGAGCTCTATTCCTAGTAGTCATAATAATTCGTAAACGAATAAAAAAGACTCGATTAATTAAGTATTTTGGTCGTTATCGTGTTAACATACATTACCTACAACTCACGGACGTCCAAGCCAGATTTTTTTCAAACAGTTTTTTAACTAGTTTAAATAACAAAAATGGCATCAAAAATATCATGAGTGTTAAAAATAGTGTTTGTTCTTTATATGTGTGTGTAAATATCATTTTACAAGTGCAATATATGATAAATAGAGATATTTTAAGTTTGAAAAATCAGCTGGGAGTAGAACACACCTTAACGCTTCGCTTATTATGAGGCGTGCAATAGGAAATGAAAATCTCCGAGAAAGCTTTTCAATGTTTAAATTTAGTTTTAAATTATTTTCATAATTTATGGTGGCAGACGAGCCCCTGACTCGACTATACCGAGAGTCAAGCCGCTGCTCATCATTTCATTTCACAGATATGAAATGAAAGAATTAACGGCTATCTCCTGCTACAACCAAAACACACCGATGTGCTTCATGGCTGGGCACACGGGAGATGGTGGTACCAACTCGCTTGAGCCCGATAGCTAGTGAGTACTCCCACTTGGTACCCAGCCCTACCACCACGTCAATCCGGCATTTTAAAGAGACAAAAAAACAAAGATTCATTAGTAGGTAACCATAGATAATATACTAATATAAAATATAGATAAGCAACTCTCCGTTTTTATTGGGGGACAGTAAAACTATTTAACGCAGCTGCCCCACAGATGGCATTAAATGAATTTTTTAGCGCACAAATCCACTTCTTTCTTATATATAAACTAACATGTGAAAAGAAGTTATACCGCGATCTAATTTTACTACTAACACCATCTATTGCGTGATGCAGAATTGTTTTGGAACTAATAATTATAAGTGTCTCTTCCGCACACTAGAGAGCACGATTTTAAATAAAAACAAGCTCTTAGGGAGTGACATGGCCCTGTAGGTAACCAAATGCCACGTAAGCGAAGTCGCACATAACTAAGAATAAATACTTTTGAAACTTTATTATAATACTTTTCTTGAAATTTTCAATTTCAAGTGAATTCTTTTCCTTACTTTGAGAATCAGTGATGCATAGAAAGGGTTGCGCATGTTTTGTATTCGAAGCAATATCGTGTTTTTGTCGTCAATAACTATATTCGCAATTTTATATGGGCAAGTATCGATGTAAGTAAACAAATACCAAAAAGTAGGTCATCAACCGGCCCCTGGAACCTACCAGAATATATTAAACTCAAAGAAATACTATACGGAAGGCTTCACATAAGAATGAATATAAAATTATTTCATATATAATCAAAGTAAAACGATTGGTGGTCAATCCCCAGTCCAAGGTATAAACTTCGCATAGCATACAGCTTAGGACGCTTCGAAATTGTTTGATTTTACGTGTATTTTTGTTTACAATTTATCAATGCTCCTGAAAGCCTGTGAGATTTTCTCAAGGGCATGAAGGCTACCAACCCACACTGGGTTAGCGTGGACTATGGAGTAAATCCATATCTCACCATGAAAGGAAACCAGTGCCTAGTAGTGGAACAGTTGACAGGCCTCGTGGCGTAGTCTGTAGTGTAACTGACTTCCGTGCACGATGTCGTGGGTTCGATTCCCACTCAGGACAATTATTTATGTGATGAACACAGATATGTGTACTGCGTCTGGGTGTTTTCTGTATATTATATGTATGTATTTACAAAAAAAAAGTAGTATACGTATTATATCCGTAATCTGGTACCCATAGCACAAGCGTTAAGCTTATTTTAGGATAAAAGTAAAAAAAAAAAAAAAAAAAAAAAAAAAATTTGAAAAAGATGATCTAAGGAAGAAGAATAGAAGAAAATAAGTAAAGAGGTCCAACGATAACTTCAGCTCGGCTGGGCTATAACAGTCGGAAAAGTGACGAAGATCCTGTCTGAAAACGAAGGTTTGCAATGTATTACCGGTGATGACTTACAGAACAAAGCCTTCCCCGCTGCTCTCTTAATGTTGGCCACATAATAAAGCTCAAAGATACTCCGCGTGCTATGAATTAAGCTATGCTTGGGTCACTCGACGTGACCGAATTTGTTATACAGTTATCCGTAGCAGAAAAGGAGTAACTGACACAACCCGCCTGGTCAATCTCTCTTGGGGAGGTTTGTCCAGCAGTGGACGACGAATGGTGAATGGATTGATGGATCGAATCCATAATATGAGACCCATATATAAACTAGCCTGCTGACACCCTGAAGTAATTTAATGGACAGACTCCAAGGCTCGACAACCATTGGGATATACATTCCCGGTAGACGGCATGGATCTCAACGAGAGCCAAATGTGAAATTTGATGTTTCTGATCAAAACGTGAATTACACACCGACGATTCGCTAGCTATGTTTAAGTCCCACGTAATAGGGGCGAGCCTTTTGCCATCTACGGGGCACATTTCCCCTCTAGGCTGCTACTGAGAATTTTCATTTTTACGAAAAAGCTCAATAACATCATTGAACCCGAGACCTCATGTTCAGCAGTCGCTCATGTTACCGCTGCACCACATAGACAGGTATTTTATTCATGAAAGCGTTCAATTGTTGCCCACAGACATACTTTTTCCATAAATTCAGTAAACACTTTTTAATCTGCATAATATTTACAAATATTATTTCATCGCCATTAAGCTAGCTCATTTGCCATAAATAAATAACAAAGAATACTCAAATCTGAAACCTAAATTACAATTTATAGATCATAAATTCTTTTGTTAATGACCATTCCGTTAAGCCTCTTCAGCTCTTGTTAATTGTAATAACGCAATCTATCCATGTAGCTTAATGCCCACCGAAAAACTCGCCAAAATTATGAATCGTAGACACTCTAAAATAATCCTTATTTTTGTCTATCTAAGATTCGTTCTGCTATGAGCGTTATACAGTACGCATAAGCCGAAAAAGTAAAGCAACGAGATTCAGAAATTAGATTATCTCTGTGTTACATTCACAAAAACAAAGGTTATTATAGAGCCACAGGAACTCGTAGCATATTTGATGGTAGCGTACCTCAAAAAATAAGCCAAGCCGTCGGCCCTGCACCTGATCTCTCTCTAAACGCGTTGAAATCAATTACAACCATTGAGTTAAATGTTACCGTAGTACATATACATCAATGGGGTGCTAATTTGTCCGGTTTACCTCCTAGTGGTGCACCCCGGGCAACGTCGGCAGTCGCCGGCGGCTAAAATTCCGGACAGGACGGGTCTCCGCGTGTCCCTCTGACTCAGCAGAGGGCACAGCGGATAGACCAGGCGTCGGAGTCGGTGGGGCCAGACTGGCTCACCGGGCTCTGGAGAGGGGGGACAGTGGGGCCACAGCGGCCCCCCCCGTCCCAAATCGTAAACCTGAACGCGTGTCTGTGGTTACGTCTCGCGGGCATACAGGAACGAGGGGCTTGGCTTAATCGCCCGGACCGCGAGGAAGACAACCTCTATAAAAAATTACCCCGAATCTCAAGTTCTGGCGCGCGGCGAGGAGATGCATGGCTGATGGGTAGTTCAGTCTCGAGCGCGGCCCCAGCCAGGGTACCTGCGGACCCCCTGTGTTGGGTTACAAATGTACGCTTACCCGGGTATTGGGAGCTCTGCCCGGGTGGACCTCTTTTCTCCCACACTCGTGGGAATCGTATGGACACTGAAAATTTAAATATATCTTCGACGGAGTCGGGTAATACACCTGACGCCTCAGCCGAAAGGGGTCCGGCTGTAAATACGGCCCCCACAACATCAGCAACACCATTGGTCGCGTCACAACCACCATTGCGTGACGCTAAGGGAAAGTTTCGGTCCCGCAAGGGACGTGGAAAGAAAAAGGAGGGAGCTTCGGCGACGGATAGCTCGGCTGCTAATTCAGCTTCCGAGATGTCCGCCGCTGAAGAAGGTGATGGTGCCCTAAGCAGGGCAAATAGTAGAAGGACAGGCAGCTCGACGTCCTTAGCTGCTGTGGACATCGGTGCGGGGCAGATGGAGGTGGACCACCCATCTCGAAAACGCACCATCTCCCGGGGTGGCGGGGCGCCGGATTCGGCGGGCTGCTCTGCCGAGACGCCTCCCCCGAAAGCGCAGTACAGCGTTAGGGGTCGAGGCATCAGTCGACCTGTGGCACCTCCTCTACGTGCCCTATCTGCTAGCAGGGCAGAGGCCTTAGGCCTTAAAAGATTGGAAGCGGAGCAGAACGCCGAGGAGCGCCTGGCGCTTCTAACGGAAAAGCTCCGCCTCCCAGACGAGGGCCAAATAGGGACGGCCCAGGTCGAGGAAAGGGCCCTGAATAGTGTGGCCATAGTAGAGACGGTGGCTGCGGGTTCGCGGAACCTGAAGGGAAATTTCGTGCGTGGCCTCAAAGATGCCGCACATGAAATCACGCTGTCGGTGCAACGCTTGGCAGAGCAGAACAAGCGCCTCGAGGCGCAGAATGCTCGTCTTGAGGCGCAAAATCAGCGCCTCGACGAGGCTAACCGCTGCCTCGAGGCACGGATGGCAGAATTGGAGCAGGGTCAGGCCGGGTTACGGGTTGAGCTTGGGCTCCCCGCGGCTGCCCCGGTCCCGCCCTCCACCCAGTCCAGCGTTGGGCAGGAGCTGGAGGACGAAACGGTCCGCGCGATTATTGACCGCATTGCTGAGGTCTTTGGTCCGCGGCTCGACGCTTTGGCCGCGAGGCTGCCACCGGAGCCACGATTGCGGCCGCCGCTAGCGGCAGACAAAAGGAATGGCGCAACATCCTCAGCGCCGACAGCCCTGCCGTGCCAGGAGGGCCATGTGTCCTTTGCCGCGACAGCGGCCAAACCAGCGGCGGCCAAAGCACCGGCGGCCAGACCACCTATGGCTCCTGTGGTCCAAGAAAAGGGCCAAAAGAAAAAGGCCAAGAAAAAGGGCAAGGCGGAACAAGCCCCGAGGGGTCAGCCCCGAGAGGAGTTCCCGCCTCTGCCGAGCACCGCTGCACCTGCACGTTCTGCGCCGCGACAAATTGCCGCATCCACACGGGCCGCGGTGGTCACAGCCCCGGCTCCTGCCCCCGCTCCTGCCACTAATACCTCCTCAGATGTGGACTGGCAGGTGGTTGGACCCCGGCGATCCCGGGCCAAGGATCGCGGCGCCGCCGCGGGGCGTGAGGCGGCACCAATTGGCAAAAGAGAAGCCGCAAAGCCGCGAAAAAAGAGGTCGCGCAAACTCAAGGTGCCGAAGACAGCAGCGGTTGTCATCACGCTGCTGCCTGAGGCCAAGGAAAAGGGCCTGACGTACGAGGCCGTCTTGAAGCGTGCCCGGCGGGAGATAAACGTCTCCGATCTCGGGGACGTCTCCGCTCGCTCCCGCCAAGCCCGGACAGGTGCTCGGATTTTCGAGTACCTGGGGCCAGAGGGCGCCAAGACGGCTGACGCGATGGCCGCGAGGCTGCTGGGCCTGTTCCCAGAGGAGAGTGGTGTCCGGGTCGCCAGACCCGTGAAGTGCGCCGAACTGCGCATTTCCGGGCTGGACGATTCCGTGACGGCGGAAGAGATCCGGGAGGCAATCGCCTCGAAAACCGGGTCTCCCAGCAGCGCCGTCCGGGTGGGCACCATTCGCCCAGGTCCAGGTGGTGTGGGTGCCGTCTGGGCATCGTGCCCTGTCGCGGCGGCCAAGGATTTGGTCGCCGCCGGTAGACTTCTGGTGGGCTGGAGCGCCGCGCGGGTAACCGCGTTGGAGCCCCGGCCTGCCAGGTGCTACAAATGCATGGCGGTCGGTCACACCAGGCCGCTGTGCACCAACTGCTTCGACTGCAGCGGGCTTTGCTTCCGCTGCGGTCAGGCAGGGCACCAGGCGGCGACCTGTACTGCCGCCCCACACTGCCCCGCATGTGCGGCGGGCAACCGCCCCGCCAACCACTGCATGGGGCGGGTGGGGTGCAGGCCTCCGGCCAAGTCAGGCCCTAAGAGGGGGGTGGGCAGCCAATCGGCCCCGGCTGCCCAACCCAGCGCGGCTGGACCGCCGCAGCGCATGGAGGAGGATGTCGTGGTCTAGTTTATGGACCACGACTCTATCCTCCTCCAAGGGAATCTCGGCCGCTCCGCCAGGGCGCAGGACCTCTTCCTGCAATCCATGGTGGAGCGGTCGATCGGTGTTGCCGTAGTCGCGGAGCCCTATATAGTCCCCGATCGCCCCAATTGGGCGGGTAGCGGGGATGGCTCCGTGGCGGTCGTCGGGTCGGCGGCGCCGCATTCCCCGCCCTTGTCAGTCAAAGACAAGGGCACGGGATATGTGGCGGCTGAATGGGGAGGGGTCACGCTGTATGGCGTGTACTTCTCCCCAAATCGTAGTCTGGCGGCTTTCGAGGTCTTCCTGCACAGCCTGGAGACCTCGATACGGCGTATGGCACCGAGCCCTGTGCTGGTGCTGGGGGACTTCAACGCCAAATCAACGGCTTGGGGGTCCCCCAGGACGGACGCCCGAGGTGCGGCGGTCCAAGAGTGAGCGGAAGCGGCGGACCTCGTGTTGCTAAACCGAGGGTCCGCCCTAACGTGCGTGCGGCGCGGGGGCGGGTCGATAGTGGACCTTTCGTTCGCTAGCCCCGGTGTCGCCGCACGTGTAAGGAGCTGGCGAGTCCTGGAGGAGGTCGAGACCCTATCTGACCACAGATACATTCAGATAGAGGTCTCCCGGACCCTTCAGGGCGCCAGCAGGGGTCACGCGGCGGACAGAACTCCCGCTTTTCCGCGATGGGCTGTGGGTAGGCTCGACCGGGAGCTGCTGGTGGAGGCGGCCATCTTTCAATCTTGGCTGCCTCCCCCCCTGACGGAAGACGTGGGCGCCGAGGCTGGCCGCATTCGCGGCATGCTTACGCAGATCTGCGATGCGGCCATGCCCCGCGTGCGGCGCCCGCCCCGACGGAAGGGGGTCTACTGGTGGTCCCCGGAGCTGGCGGACCTCCGTGCGGCCTGTATTCGTGCCCGGAGGTCCTACACCCGCAGCCGACGTCGCCGAATCCGTGACGAAGAGCGGGAGGGCCGGCTGTATGCGGCGTACAGCAGTGCGCGCGCCGCGTTAAAGCTGGCCATCTGTCGCGCCAACGACGCGAAAAGGCAGGAGATGCTGGAGGGTCTCGAGCGTGACCCCTGGGGACGCCCGTACCGCGCGGCGCTCAACAAGCTCCGCGCCCAGGGCCCCCCTCTTACGGAGACCCTCCAGCCGGGCTTCCTCTCTGAGGTGGTTGAGGGACTATTCCCTTCACGGGCGGTGCACACGCCCCCGGTCATGGCTCCGCCAGATGACGACCGGGAGGCCGACGACGGGGAGGTACCGCCCGTGACGACGACGGAAATGGGGGCGGCGGCAGCGCGTATGCGGAGAAGCGCTGCCCCCGGGCCGGACGGGGTTCCCGCCCGAGTGCTGGCCCTGGTCCTCGACCACCTAGAGCCCCGCCTCAGGGGACTGTTCGACGCTTGCCTGGTGTCCGGACGGTTCCCTGACTGCTGGAAGGAGGGGAAGCTCGTGCTCCTGCCGAAGCCGGGACGGTCTCCGAATACAGTCGCGGCCTTCAGGCCCATCGTGTTGCTGGACGAGGCGGGCAAACTTCTCGAGCGGGTAGTCGCTGCCCGCATCGTCCGGCACCTAGGTGCGGTCGGCCCCGACCTGTCCGATGCCCAGTTCGGATTTCGGGCGGGTCGGTCTACGGTCGACGCCATCCTGCGCTTGAAGGCCGCGGCTGCGGAGGCCGTCACCTCGAGGGAAGTGCTGTTGGCGGTGTCGCTCGACATCGCCAACGCCTTCAATAGTCTGCCATTCGGCTGCATCAAGGAGGCACTCCGGTACCATGGAGTGCCCCTCTACCTAAGGCGGCTGGTGGCGGACTACCTCGACGGCCGCAACGTCCTCTTCGTGGACCGGGAAGGGGACGTTGTAAGGAGGGCTATGTCGTGCGGCGTCCCGCAGGGTTCGGTTCTAGGGCCGCTCCTGTGGGACATCGGCTACGACTGGGTCCTCCGTGGCCGGCTCCCCCCCGGGCTGGGCGTAATTTGCTACGCAGACGATACGCTCGTCACAGCCCGGGGCGGGACCCTCGAGGAGGCGGCAACGCTGGCCACCTCAGGAACCGCGGAGGTGGTCAGGCGGATCGAGGCGCTGGGGCTTAGGGTGGCCCTTGAAAAGTCGGAGGCCCTACTCTTCCATGGGCCCCGACGCGGCCCACCCGCCGGCGCCTCGATAACGGTCAACGGTGTGGGCTTTCCAATCCAGGCCCACATCAAGTACCTGGGCCTGGTATTGGATGGACGGTGGCACTTTGACGAGCACTTCCGCCGTCTTGCGCCAAAGCTCGTCGGCACGGCGTCCGCCCTCGGGCGACTGATGCCGAATTTGGGCGGACCGAGTCTCGCGTGTCGACGACTCTACGCGGGGGTAGTACGGTCAATGGCACTGTATGGCGCGCCCGTGTGGGCGGAGTCCCTGGCCGCTCGCAATAGGGCCCTTCTGTGGCGTCCACAGAGGGTCGTAGCGGTCAGGGCAATACGCGGGTACCGCACGGTCTCGTGCGATGCAGCCTGCGCGTTGGCCGGAACCCCCCCGTGGGATCTGGAGGCGGAAGTGCTCGCCGACGTTTATCGGCGGGCGTCGACGGCGCGGGCGGGGGGCAGCCGCCCCTCGCCAAGCGCAATCTCAGCGTGGCGGGAAGATGCCCTCCGCGCCACCGTCCTAAAGTGGAGGTCTCGGCTGGAGACGCCCCGGGCTGGTCTCTGGACCGTGGGGGCGCTCCAGCCGATCTTGGAAGAATGGGCGGGGCGGCAGCACGGGGTCCTCACCTTCCGGTTGGTGCAGGTTTTGTCGGGGCACGGTTGCTTCGGCAAATACCTGCACACGATCGCTAGGAGGGAGACGACCCCAGGCTGTCACCACTGCGACTGCGGCGAGGACTCGGCGCAGCACACGCTCGAGTCGTGCCCGGCCTGGGATGTGCAGCGCCGGGAACTCGCTGCAGTCATAGGCGTGGACCTGTCGCTTCCGGCCGTTGCGCGAGCGATGGTTGGCAGTGACAGGGCCTGGACCGCGGTCGCCGCCTTCTGCGAGGCTGTCATCTCGCGGAAGGAGGCGGCGGAGAGGGCCCGGGAGGAATCCTCCTTCGCGGACCCGATTCGCCGCCGGCGCGCGGGGCGGCGTGCGCGCGCTTACCTGCGCCTGATGCCGCCCTAGCCGAGGCTGCGGACGGTGGGGTCGGGGAGTACCCTGCCGTCCGCGGAAGCCTACCGCGAAGGTGTGACGCCCAAGTGCGCGGGGCGTCGCACAAGAGAGGGTGCCCGAAGGGGCTGCCGCCTGCGGATCGCGGAGAAACGACGCGGTTCCCGTGATTCGCCGTAGCAAGGGCGGGTGAGGGCGCACGGTGGGTTTTTAGTGGGTGAGAGCCCCACACTACCCCGTTGTCTCCCCGGGCAGCGGGGTGTGCGGTAGGACATTTTTGCCCACCTAAAATAAAAAAAAATAAAAAAAAAAAGTACGTATACATCAATGATTACAACAATACCTACTCAAATACCAAGTGCTGTGTGGGGCCAGCTGTGCCGTGTGGGGACGGCTTTAGAATTGTCCCAACCCTCTCCACCCATGGGAGTCGTAAGAGCCGACTGAGGAAATACCGGTGGAGTGGGCAGCAGCACTCTCTTAATCTTTTTCTCGAAAATCCGGCGTAGTAGGGATATTTTATTATTTATAATTGTATGTACACTTAAAACATTATAAATTAAGGTTAGTTTCATAAATATACAACATGATAAACCAAAGCCCATACATTTATGGACATTCTCCTTTTCATGATGATTGATTCAGTAGTTACGGCGTTAAAGGGTAACAAACAAACGCAACTTTTTCATTTATAATATTATTAGTGATGACTAGCCTTTGCCCGCCCTTTCCGCCGCAGCCAAAAGCTACTTTTTAGGTAATATCTCAGGTTCTCGATATAGTAGCGGGATAAAATGTATACCAGTTATTGAGTCTAATCAAGAATTATCGAACAAAAAAAGTTGTATCAAAATCGTTCTGTAGTTTTAGCGTGATGTGTGACCAAACAAACAGATAAACAGACGAAAAATCTAAAAAAAATCGTATTGTGCTTAGACACGCCTATATAGCCTAATTCAGTATTTTTTTCTCAAATTTCTTATATGTACAGACATAACTCTGTTACAGCTTTATAATAGTATAGATAGATAATATTTTAAATTGAGTTTGTTTGTAATCTCTTGACCGGTAACTACTTAACCGTTCATCATGCTCTATAAAAACTTTACCTAACCTCACAACAAAGATTTTAATGGCTCAAATATTTGTTCTGTATGGGAATCGAACGCACCACTTGTGCAGTAGTTTACTATCGCAATCACAATTAGATAACGCTAATATATAGGTACATGCTATCGGTACAGGAATTTATATTGCATGTCGGAAACATTCCATCTACATGCCACGCTAGTAAAGTATACTACGAAATGTGACAGTACCTAACTAAAGCCGGCCGTGTGGTGAATATGGTATCCATATAAACGGGACTTGCGTGGACCGTCCTGATAGTTGCAAATTATTACTCTTGGGCGACGCCAATGCCATCTGTACGATGCATTAACATACATTGTTAGGTAAAAAGATGAACTCTTTATTATATCTATACAAGTTAAAAAAAATAGACGCTGCGGGACGTCTGCCAGATGTGAAAACATCGAAATTAATTTGCCAAAATAATGAGTAGAAATAAAATGATCATAGCTTTTTAAATGTGTGCTTGTATAAAATTATGACATTTGTAATAACGAATATGGACATAAATCATCATCATCAGGCCCTGGATATTATCTCAAACTCGATGGGGTTATGTGGTTTTATAACGGAGTCCTTTGGTCACCTTCCAGCTCCATCATCAGGGCCTGGATACCATTTAGGACTGGAGTACTAGTCAAGACGAGTTGGGCCATTTAATTACAAAGTTCTCATGACCACCTTCTAGCTCCATCATCAGTACCTGGGTACCATCTAAAGACAAAGTACTCAAGACGAATCATACGAGGCCAAACTCGATGGCGTTATGTCATTTTATAATTGAGTTCCTATGGCCACCTTCTAGCTCCACCATCAGACTTTGGATACCATCTAAAAATAGAGTACTCGTCAATACAAATCAAACTAGTCCAAACTCGATAGGGTTGCGCCGTTTTATTATAGAGTTCCTATGGCCACCTTCCAGCTCCATCATCAGATCAGCTCCATGTCATCATAATATTGCATTGTCACCCGATATACATATGCGTGTAAAATTCCAGCTTAATCGGAAAGCGGGAAGTGTGTCAAATTTAATTTGCAAGATTTGAACGGGACAAGTAAAATACGAGTAAAAGCGTCGCCACACTAACAGCCGGTTTTACTCTCCCTCCGCATTATATATTTCACATCAAAAATAAGGTACTCTATTTTGTTTTACTTGAATATCTAGAGTCATCAGTAGTCCAGTCTTGGAGCTTCCACTGGGCTAGCTCTTCGTTGAGGATCGCAACGCGCGATAGATGTTAATTAATATTGATGATGATATGTTGTAAGCGTCTATAGGCCAAGGCAACCGCTTACCAGCAGATGGACCCTGTGTTTATTTCCAACTTTTGTAGCATAAGTCAATGGAACGTAGTTTTATTGGCATACAGTTATATTTTGACGCTGAGCCCCAGGCGAGTCAGAACATTTGAATCAAATTCCGTCGATTTAAAGAGTGTATGGTATTGCAGTGGTGGCTCGTATTCGCACTACATTGGTTCTGCCTGAAAAACAGCGCTGCGGCGTTTTCGCGCCGCAGCATAATAATAATAATAATACCACCTTAAGATAATAAGACCTTGCACAATCGTGAGGTGTGCAACCTCAGGGAATATTTCCTGCACACTGATAAGGATATGCATCGTGATGTGGTCGCTGTAGACTCCGGACTCACTCCACTCTCCTTGGCTAAGGAGAACTGGCGCAGACCTGTAGTACTAGGTGTTGACGATCGCAGGGGTGTATGGCAGAGCAAGGAGCTGCACGGAAGATTTTACCGGGCTTTACATGGGCCCGACGTTGACTTTTCAGCTTCCGTGGCCTGGCTACGTTTCGGTAACCTCTTTGGGGAAACCGAAGGTTTTGTCTGTGCAATTGCTGATGAAGTTATCATGACGAACAACTACCGGAGGCATATCCTAAGGGATGGTACGGCTGACATATGCCGTGCCTGCCACCATCCTGGTGAGTCCCTTAGGCATATCATCTCGGGGTTGTTCTCGTCTTGCTAACGGTGAGTACTTGCACAGACATAACCAAGTGGCCAGGATTATCCACCAACAGCTTGCTCTGAAATACAGACTTGTGAACGTCGAGGTACCTTACTGCAGGTATGTAGCTGAGCCAGTACTCGAAAATGGTTGCATCACATTGTACTGGGATCGATCAACTATCACAGACAGAACTGTTGTAGCCAACAAACCTGATATTGTGGTGGTTGATCGATCTGAGCGCCGGGCAATGATTGTTGATATCACCATCCCGCATGACGAGAATCTCGTGAAGGCCGAGAAGGATAAACAGATGAAGTATCTGGACTTGGCTCACGAGATTGTTGACATGTGGGATGTAGATTCAGCGATTATTGTGCCGATAGTAGTGTCAGTCAACGGACTGATAGCCAAGAGTCTTGACCAACACCTTAAGAGGCTCGAGTTGGATGGTTGGATCAAGGGTTTGATACAGAAAGCGGTACTTCTGGACACGGCACGCATTGTGAGGAAGTTCCTGTCTTTGGAACCCTAACCACTGGCAGTTTGGCCCTTGTGCTCGCTGCCGGTGGGTCTACACACTTTTTATAATTTTAAATATTTTGTTATTTTTTATAATATATATATATTTAAAAATGTATTTAGTGGTTTAGAATAAGTAAATAAAATAAATAATAATAATAATTTTATTAAATCATTTTGTTACAATATTGTGTACATAGAGGGATGTTCTTAAATTAGTACAGAATTAGAGTTGTACCTGAACTAGGTGATCCTGAGTTACAGACAAGAATGGCTGGTATTATACTACTATGTACAGTATTTAATCTAAATAAATAAAAATGCAAACAGTGTGAGTGTAAATTAAGATGAAATAATGATAAATCCTTAACTATAACGGTAATTTGGATATTGGAAAGTGAATAATTCACATACAATCTTATTACTTTAACACAAATAATAGTTTCTCAGTATCTTCGTACGACATTTCTTGAAGTGCATTTTTAACAATAATTTTACATTGGTTATAATTACAAGGATAGATGGTAGAAATTGCATTTATTCTATTGTACAGAAGAGGACCCAAGAACAAGAAGAATTTAGTCGTAAATGCATGTTTCGATCTTATAATTTGCCGGCAAACAATGTCTTTACGACTTTTATTAGTATAATCAGTGCTGAATGGAAGGGCAGCGTGCTGTCTCAATACTATGCTTAATATAAATAATTGTCGGATTGTTAATACTTTACAAACTTGGTAGAGGAGCTGAGTGGGAAATAGAAAAGGGCGACACGTTGCTACTTTAAGAACCGCTCGCTGAGCCCTTTCGACTGTTAATAGTAGTGTTTTACCCACACCTCCCCAGGAGCTAATACAGTAAGTTAGTAACGATTGACAGAGTGCAAAATAAACTTTCCTGATTACTTTAGAGTCGGCAACATGACGTAATTTTTTAAAAACATATATAAGTTTTCGAAGTCTATTATTTAAAGCTTCGATATGGTATCTAAAGGACAGGGTTTCATCCAATATAACTCCCAGGTGGTTTTGTTTGTGATATGAATGCTGGGGCAGTTGCATGTGTAATCAATGGTATCTTGACAGTGATGAGCAAAGAGTGTTGCGTTAATCTGACTTACACTTTGTTTTTGCATTGCAAACTTTATGTAGGACGTCTTATCAGCATTTAATGTTAAACAATTATATTGAAGCCATTTGTTAATAATATTGAAACCGTGTTGCGTATACTTGAACACACTTTGTTACGAATCGGCAGAAAAAAGGAGGGCAGTGTCGTCCGCGTACGATATGACTGTGCCATGATTTAAATTGAGATTACAAAGGTCATTTATATAGATTAAGAATAAGGAACTTGCTAAAACACTACCTTGTGGGACCCCATAAGAGTTCAGCTGTTCATCACTAAGAGCATTGCCAATTCTTACGCACTGGGTTCGCTCCTCTAGGTAACTCTTAAGAAGTTTAAGTTGGATTCCTCTTATGCCTATGGTTTCAAGCTTGCGCAACAAGATAGTAATAGATACAATGTCAAAAGCTTTGGCAAGGTCCAGGAAGATTCGAATTGTATGGTCACCGTTGTCCAGGGATCGAGCTAAATAATTAGTCACATAATGTACTGCATCCGCAGTGGACATTTTTTGTCTAAAACCAAATTGTTTTTCAGATATTAACGATCTATTCTCGAGATAATTAATTAATCTATTGTTGATGAGTTTTTCTAAAATTTTTGATATAGAGGACAGTATAGAGATTGGTCTGTAGTTTGTTAGTTGATCTTTACTGCCAGTTTTATAAACAGGCATGACAATTTCTTTTTTCAGACACTTGGGAAACTGTCCTAGTGCTATACATTTTTGAAATATATGGGTTAGTGGCGGTATTAAAATGTGTTGGAATTGCTTTAAAATTTTATTCGATATGTTGTCCCATCCTACTGCACAATCATCCTTTAAAGCCATGATTATACTTTGAACCTCATGTTCATTGATGTCTAGCATGACGAAAGAAGTTAGGGAAGTGCTTTTAGAGAAGAAGTTAGTAGTTAAATCTTGAGGGAGACCCTGCATTTTTTCCGCTAGGCTCCGCCCAACATTGACAAAGTAATTGTTTACAATATTAGCTGCTTCCAACGGAGATGAATTAGTATGTAGTAAACTTGAAGATATGTCATGGGACTTTGTTAAATGTGTTTACATTTTTAATATGTTCCCATATTTTCTTAGAATTTGACCCAGCTTTTTCTAGCGTAATACTGTCATAGTTGGTCTTAACTTTTCTCAGAAGATTATTTCAAAAATTTGCGATACCTTTTGTACGTTGATTGCAAGGTTAAATTACTAGGATTAGATTTTGCTTTCATGTGCAGTTTGTCTCTGTGTCTCATGGAACGAATGAGGCCCAGTGTGATCCATGGTTTTATGTTAAAATTTTTGTTCCATCAGCCTTTGATCGTCCACTGCTGGACATAGGCCTCCCCTAGGGGGGGTATTGCCATAATCGCCACGCTTGGCAGGCGGGTTGGCGATCGCAGTGGATGTTTTTAGTACACAGGGGAACGCTGCTGCCCGGTCCCCCGGTAATCCCTTAGTCGGCTTTTACGACTCCCATAGGAAGAGACGGGGTGGAGCTATTCTTGATGCCGGCTCCACACAGCACAAATTTTTGTTACTGCGCATAAAAGTAATTGTACTGTTTTTAATAGCCTGTTGTAAATTCTCTATTAAATATAACATAAAGAACTGTGGATCAGCGCATTCGTAAACTGGGTCAAAGTCAATGTTGTATAAGCATTCTTCAAGTTTATTTGTATTTAGTTTTGAAGTTATACGCGTGTTCTCTAATTTAGGTACTTTACAGTTTAGGGTTAACAGGACAGCTTTATGATCAGTAATTGTTGTGTTAATAACCAGTGCAAGTGAGGGGAAGTTCGATTTTATAATAAAATGGTCTAGAGATGAACCACTCTGGTGTGTAGGAAGTGTGTGTGCTGAGAGCAAGCCATGGAATGAGCACAGGTTGAGATATTCCATAGCCGAAATATCCAAATTTTCCATGTTAATATTAACATTAATATTGATGTCTCCCGTTAATATTGTGTTTTTGAAGGATGCTAATTTATGCAAGTCATCATTCAGAGAGTTAAGGCCCATAAGCTGAGGCAAGACCTTTTTTGGCTTCTACACCATTATTTAATCTTATTTGGATTAGTTAGTTACTTTTCTTTAAAAATATTGTAGAAACTAATATAAAAGTATTTCTTTCTTTCTTTTCTTTCAATGTTAACTTTGTCCCCGATTACTTGACTGCTGATACTTGAATTTGACCTTGAAAATTACATAAATTTCGTATAGATTCCTGAGGTAAATAAAAGGTAAGCTAATATTTTTAAGATACATCTACGGAAATATTTGGTTGAGGTGACAACGAGCTGAACTAGATTCTCATTTGGCGGTACTCTTTGTAGTATTATTGTTAAAAACAAAGTGAAAAATGTGAAATCGAAAATAACAGGCACGAGCAGGATTCGAACCTGCATCTCCTGGATACCGTCCAGATTTTTCACATTTTTCACTTTGTGTTTAATGTTTGTTGTACATGTCAAATGCTAAAAATATATATAAATATCTAAATATTATTGTTCTTTAAGTATGATCATGCTTTTATGTTGTTTTGTTTTTTTTACGACCTTAATTATTATTATTGTTAATTTCCGCCAAATAAATATTTTTCTTTTTTCTATAATTCCATGAAAATCTTGGGAGGCAATGTCCAAGATTAATCTCTAGCCTAGTGTCCCTATATTGGCTGAACATCATGGCATCGCATTCCACACATACTCTACATTCCAGAACTTGTTCAAATGGTGATTCGTTCCAGTTGCAAAACTAAAATAGTTTTTAGACTAGCATTTTTGAACATTCAACTTTGAGAAAAAAAACTATGATTTAAACGGCTTTATACGCTGTATCAAAGGTCTATTACTAAAGTTAAGGTTATCTAGTGATTAAGCCTTGCTTGTTCCAGCATAAACAGGCTGGCTTGATCGGGGAAGTACCTCCCTCTCACAGAAGAACAGCGTCAAATAGTGGTAGGTACTAGTGTTGTGTTTCGTATGGTGATCTAGAGCGCTGGTGATTCAAACATCTCCTTACCTCTTCTTTTGTTATCGTTCTCCTAAACCTCCATTCCCTTTCCTTTGAATTGGTAACACGAGAGTGATGACTCTGATGTTGCTAGCGTCTATAGGCTATGGTAACCGCTTACCACCAGGTGGTCCGTATGTTTATTTGCCACCCACATAGTATAAAAACAATCACATCTCCATATAAATAACTAGATGCCGGACGACAAGTGGACGTTGCCTATTTCGATTTCAGAAAGGCTTTTGATACAGTTGACAATGACGTCCACCTATCAAAATGTGTATGTGGCGTGCATCCGAAGCTAGCCAGCTTCTGATGCACTGGATGCACGCCACATACACTAATATTTTTCGCCAACTACCTGCTAGATAGACGTCAGTATGTTGACTGTGGTGGATATCTTTCTAAACCTTACTACACGAGATCTGGTGTAAATCAAGGCAGTGTTTTCAGCGTTTTGTTAAAATGAAAAGAAGGAGCCCCAGGTCCCCTTCTTTTCATTTTAACTATAAATGATTTGCCAAATATCGTCAATAGATCGACATACCTGCTTTTTGCTGATGATTTGAAGTTGGCTCTTGAGGTGAAGCGGGACTCGGATTGTGGTGTGTTTCAGAACGACATAGACAGCGTTGTAAAGTGGAGTCTAGAGAATAAACTTTTCTTTAATATAAACAAGTGCTCGGTGCTATCATACAGTCGTGCGCGTGCCTCGCTTCACCACCAGTACTACTTGGACAGAGTGCCACTGCAGCGGGTCACTGAAGTCAGAGATTTGGAAATAGCTTTTTCTGGAGATTTGAATTTTAGGAAACACGTTATTGAGGTCTGTCAAAAAGCTTTCCATAACCTGGGTTTCGTTCCGCGTCGTAATTTACGAGTATTAGCGCATTAAAAGCTCTATTTGAGGCTCTCATAAAGAGTCACTTAGAAGGCAATGCTGTGGTTTGGTCCTCTCATGAAGTCAATATATATAAATTCATGATATTTATGAAATTTTGCAGATTTTTATACCATAAATTGTACGGGACCCAGGATATCCATTACTCTATCCCACTTTATTTGTTGTTGGCATGGTAGGGTATTATACATTAGAAGTTAGAAGAGAGGCAGCCTTAGCCATATATTTATTCAGTTTTAAGAGACGTAGTAAATAATCCTACTATCCTACAGGAACTTCGTTTGTGTGTCCCGGATGGATATGGGGAGCGACAGCGGCGTCCGCCATTAATGGAACTACCGCGTGCGCCGTTGACTCGAGCGCTGCGAGTGCTCAATGCAGTATCAAATAGTACCGATTTATTTTCTTGCTCGCTGAACGAGTTTACAAAGGCAACATACTTTATATTATGCATATATTAGATAATTAAGTATTTTAATATTAGAATCTACACTATCAAATTGGGTTCAAAGCTGTAACGGTAACCTGTATGTATAGATATAAATAAATAAATAAAATAACAACAGTCGCTTACTCATGCTATGAGGGATATTAATGGCCATTATCGTAAACATGCTAACAGTAACGGTCGTTTAATACGTATGCTATAATGCCCTGTGGTTTTCGTTATATCTATCTTCAAATATATAAAATTCTCGTGTCACAGTGTTTGTCCTCATTCTCCTCCGAAACGGCTTGACCGATTGTTATGAAATTTTGTGTGTATATTCAGTAGGTCTGAGAATAAGATGTACTTTTTTTCATACCCCTAAGTAATAAGTAGACCACACCCTAATATTTTTATTTTATTTTTTTGGATAAAATTTCTTTTTTAATTTTTTTATATGGTTTGGCATTAAAAAATACATACAACTCAACATTTTGACCCTTTTACTGCCAACCTCTGTTTTTAATAGCGATATTAGTACTTTCATAATTTTCATAGCATATACACGAAAAAAAAATTAGCCGTACGAAGTTGTTCTTGTGAGCTAGTAATTCATAAAATGCAATTATTATACGTTGACTTCGTATCAAAGCAACACGCAACAAAGTGGCTATTTTTATCTAAAACTATAAATAAATAAATATAAATATTCACGGACACTTCACACAACGTCCTCTGGTCCCAAACTAAACTTAACACTTGTGCTATGGGTACCAGATTACCAATATAATACGTAATTATATTACTTTTTTTTTGTAAATACAATAGATAGAAAACACACAGATGCAGTACAAATATCTGTGTTCATCACACAAATAATTGTCCTGAGTGGGAATCGAACCCACGACCTCGTGCACGGATGTCAGTTACACTACCGACTACGCCACGAGGCCCGTCAATAATAGAGCTATGTCGCTATACATCTGTGTAATTAAGCGCTAAGAAAGGATTTTACGCAAGACTTTTCCAAAAAGGATTTATCACTATGACGCGAGCGAAGCCGCCGGTAATCCACTAGTATATGTATAAAAGAACTAGCAGTGCCCGCGGACTCCGTTCCGCGTTAGAAATATTTTTGTCCCGGCCCGTTTGTCCCGCGTAATACTTCAGGTTAAAAGTTCGGAATAAATAAAAAATATGATGATGAAGATTTTTTTTGTTATTTTGGTTTTTCGTTTTTTTTATTGTTTTTTGTGTTTTGTTTTTTTTATGTTACTGTTTTTTTTTGTTGTTATTTTTATTACTTGATGTTAATATACACTATTTACATTATTTACATCATGTTTACTTATTTTAATTGTTCAAAACTTCTCAATATACTATACATATTGCCCACCAGAGAAAATGTTTGACCCTGGGACTTATTCATAGTGAGGGCAAAAGAGACCTTGACGGGATACTGTAACCTTTTAAACGGTATAGGTAAATCAGTCGGAATCATGGGTATCCGCGGAATATAAGCAAGTTGTCCCACTGCTGGCCCTGTGAGAATGGTCGCCACGATTATATTCTCCCGCAACTCTTTCATGAGCAGCCTTGTGCCATTACACATGTTGGGGGGTCCCAAGTTCCTTAAAAGCGTGATAGGAATGACAACTTTTAGCATAAGTCGTGGGGAGGTAAGCCAGAAGGAATCAAAGATTTTTTTTAAATTCTTGAGGATAGTGCACTGTGTCCTCCATATTACACACCGTGTCAAAGGACTTATAATGATCGACTTGACTGGGAATTTTTCCTAAAATTATTTTATTTATTTCATTCACTGAATCATTTCTGGGTGAGACTATTGCCCTAAAACAAAGCCAATGATAATCTTTTTCCATTAAACTTTCAAGACCGGGATATATTGCGTCTACCAGATCTTCTAAACTGTGTAATATGTGACCTAACCGATTGTCAAGTTTAATGTCATCCCTACTGTTGGTGTTAAGAACAGCAATTTTTTCCTTCTCCAAGATTCAGTGGTTGATACGGAAAGTCGTTATCGTAGTTGTCGCTCAAGTGGGCTCTCATGTTTTTTTGTAAATTGAGAGTTTCAACGGAACTCCATAAGCATGATGATTTTAAGCATGCCCTGATGACTTCGGCGCGTGTTCCTTTTGTTATTACTGGCAGTGTTTGCCGAAAATCGCCCGCAAAAACAAAAGTAACACCACCCATATCAGCATCTGAGTTTCTGATGTCTTTAAGCGTACGGTTCACGGCTTCAATATGAGCTCTATGACTCATGGTACATTCGTCCCATATAATTAAGGATGTATCTTGAAAACGGCCGGGGCGGCGCGCAACGCACATTTTTATTTTGCTAATATCTTTGAAGATATTTGTTTAAAGTGTATAGAGTAAAGGGTACAGATATTCTACATTGAATTTCCGTTCTAAAAACATATTTATAAAGATATATGTATATTAATACCATATGGGCTAAATAAGCTTTACAAAAATTATTTTTAATTCACAATTTTAACAATAAAAGCAGTTATTGTGGGTTATCCATAGGAGATAGGCATATGCTATCGCGGACTTTTTTACAGATTTTGGTACGTTCTTTAATATTGTAGTACATTGTTTTGTTCTATCCTCAATAGTTTCCGCAGCGCTTGCGATGAAAGCAATTTTTTTTACAACTTGGATTACATTATTCAAGTTAAGTAAAGATGCGTAATTAATTTTGAAAATTATTATAGCCTATGATACTCCACAATAACGTAGCTTTCTATTGGTGAAATAATTTTGAAAATCGGTTCAGTAGATCCAGAGATTACCCCTTACAACGTTACCTCTTTATAATAATAAATATATAATATAGATAACTGACTTATTATGGGATTTTTGATGCTATAGGTAAAATAAGATTATATTTTACACGCTTATCCAAAGTAGATTTTCATCCTTTACTATGACGCGAGCGAAGCCGCAAGTAATGCGCTGGTTAAATATATTTAAGAAAAATTGATGTTATTCAGGTGTTATAAAAAATATTTTTAAGAATTTTTGTCTGTTTATTTGTATATGCTTTGTGTTGGAGTAATTAGGTTATCGAATGGCGATCACGTATTGGACGGCGCAGCGTAGGACTGCCTTCCACCAGATGGACTGACTATCTGGTCATTCTGATCAAACCTGTAGGAGCCGTTGGATGCAGTCGCCACAGTACCACTTGTAAGAAAAACGCGATACATCTACAGGTTGCATACGGCGCTCTTTTGGGAAGGCCAGAAGTGGACATCAAAACTCTGATGTTTGTTTGCACATCACGAAAAATCCACTTGACGGAATTTTATAAAATTTTTGGATTTCGATAGCCCTTTTACAGACTTAAAATGTTGTACCCATACATTATATCTCGCTATTACATTAGGAACCTGAGATATAATAATAATATATCTTTATTGCAGACACAGAGATCCATAGTAAAATAAGTAGAAAACAAAAATTTATATCCGTGTGGTGACGGACTAAAAATACAGGTGTCATCACCCCATTCTTTCCCATGGGTGTGTCGTATGAGGCGACTAAGGGAAGTAAGCAGTTATAATCCATTGCATGACTCGTGGTAGGGCTGGGTACCAAGTGGGATTACTCATTTGGTATCAGGCCCGAGCGGGTTAGTACCACCATCTCCCATGTGACCGGCCATGAAGCACATCGTTGCGTTTTGGCTGTAGCGGGAGATAGCCGTTTATATTTAATTTCATTGGTGAGCAGCGGCTTGACAATACTCTCGGTATAGTCGAGTCCATGGGAGACGGTTATCATTTATCATCAGATGGACCGTGGCTCGTCTGCCACTAGATCGTTTGTAAGTTGCAGTCAAAAGCAGTCTGCCAGCTAAACTTTTAATAATTACATTACTGCAAGTGCCAACTCTGGACATGACAGGCGCTATTCTTTTACGATGAATGGCATTGAATGAGTCTACACGCCATTCAACAAACATCCCTGAAGCACTGCAGTGTCGCTTCAGACCCATGAGGTGCCTAAAGATATTGTTATAGGCTACTATGATAGCGTGAAGTCCTATACTTCCAAGTGTAATCGGTCCAGAGTTGACACGTATAATAACTAACAGAAGGATTTAAACAATGTAACCTACATATCAGGCGCTGCTCTAGAAAATTTCCTAGCATCAATGGCGGCGTCTGCGAGCTCCTGGCGTGCACTACCCGCAGACGCCGCTGCGCACTCGTCCTGATGATGAGCATCGGATATGCTCGAAACCCGGTTCGACGTAATCGATCCTAAACGTGAGTTACTGTCGGTATTATAATGAATCTAATATGTATCAATCTCAAGTATTAACAACATCCACTGCGATCGCAAACCCACCTGCCAAGCGTGGCGATTACGGCACTATCCCCCATTCTTGGGGAGGCCTATGTCCAGCAGTGGACTTTAAAAGGCTGATGGATGGATGGTTGGATGGATGGTATCAATCTCACGATAATTTCAACAGTAAAAATTATCAACATATTTACAATGATGTGCACAATTACATGTCAAATTCTTATTAATACAAAATACAATCCATACTACTAAATATATTATCATATTTATACATTATATCACAGATTTTACTATCACACACTTCCGTATACCGTAATGTTTGTTCTCGGTGTCTATTATCCCATAAACATAGCATCACGCCTGTATTCCCCGAAGGGGTAGGCAGAGGTGTATTACACACCCACGACTCGCCAGCTATGTTTAAGTCCCATGTAATAGGGGGCGAGCCTATTGACGTCTACCGGGTACATTTCCAAACTCCGGGCTTCTACTGAGAATTTTTCTTTTTAGGAAAAAGCTCAATAACATTTTGCCAGACCCGGGGATCGGATCTATTATCTCATACATGTTTTTTACCTTTTTTTTGGTTGGCAGCACTAACATGGCACGGTATTTTGCGGTTTATAAAGTCAAAATTACAATCTACGACTAATGCAAAGTGATCCTGAAGCTGTTATTTCATATGATACATGCACATTTGTTATAAGAGGAGCCGCAGCCTCAGTCATAAGACAACGGTCAAGCCAGCGGCAAGAGCCGCACGTACCACTTACGAATGTATAAGTGTTCGAATACAGGCTATCTAGGTCTAAACAGGTTAACGAATGCTCACCACAAATAATCCATGAGTTCTTTTCCGAAATGTGTACCCGGGTGCGCGTTAAAGTCACCCATGATCAAAACGCACTCATCATCCGAGCTCTCAATCACCGCACTTATGAGCGCCAAACAATCGGTAAACAACGGCAGATTATCGTTACTATTGGTCGGCATATCATCCATCAGCCTTTTAACGTCCACTGCTGGACATAGGCCTCCCCAAGAGAACGCCACAACGAGCGGTCCTGTGCCGACCGCATCCAACGGCTCCCCGCAGCTTTGACCAGATCATCGGTCCATCTGGTGGGGGGCCGTCCTACGCTGCGCCGTCCGATACGTGGTCGCCACTCGAGAACCTTTCGTCCCCAACGGTTATCGGTTCGTCGAGCGATGTGGCCTGCCCATTGCCACTTCAGCATGGCAACCCGGCGGGCTATGTCAGTCACTCTCGTTCTCCTACGGATCTCCGTATTACGGATTCGATCACGTAGGGAAATACCAAGCATAGCCCGCTCCATGGCCCGCTGAGCGACTTTGAGCCTTGATATGAGGCCAACATTCAGAGACCACGTCTCTGTTCCGTATGTCATCACTGGTAACACACACTGGTCGTAGACCTTCGTTTTCAGACACTGCGGAATATTGGACGAGAAGATCTTCCTTAGCTTCCCGAACGCTGCCCACCCGAGTTGGATTCGTCGATTGACCTCTTTCTCGAAGTTGTGCCTACCTAACTGGACTGTTTGTCCCAGGTAGACATAATGGTCGACAACTTCGAGAAGCGCACTCCCGACTAGGACCGGTGCTGAAATGACATGGACATTAGACATGACTTTCGTCTTGTCCATGTTCATTTTGAGACCCACTAGTTGGGAAACCCTGCTGAGATCATTGAGCATGGTGCCAAGGTCCTCCAGAGATTCTGCCATGACTACGATGTCGTCGGCATATCGAAGGTGAGTGATGTATTCGCCATTGATGTTGATGCCGAATCCGGTCCAGTCCAAGAGCTTGAAGACATCTTCCAATGCAGCGGTGAAGAGTTTCGGGGACAAAACGTCTCCCTGTCTAACACCTCTCTGCAGTTGGATCGGTCCCGTACTCTTGTCCTGAACACGGACTGACATGGTGGCGTTTCTATACAAGCACTTCAGCACTTCGATGTACCGATTGTCAATTTGGCACCGCTGAAGGGACTGCAGCACCGCCCAAGTTTCGATCGAATCGAAGGCTTTCTCGTAGTCCACAAACGCCAGACACAGAGGCCGATTGTATTCTTCGGTTTTCTGTATAATCTGGCGTAGCGTGTGAATGTGGTCTACGGTACTATAGCCTTTTCGGAACCCGGCTTGTTCGGGAGGCTGGAAGTCGTCAAGCCTGCGCGTGAGTCGATTTGTAATGACCCTCGAAAACAACTTATAGACGTGGCTCAAGAGCGAGATGGGTCTATAGTTCTTCAAGAGGGTTCTGTCACCTTTCTTGAAGAACAGCACCACCACGCTTCTGGTCCACGACTCTGGAACGTCGCCCCCGAGAACGACGGAATTGAACAGCCTCTGAAGAGCTTTTAAGACCGGCTTTCCGCCTGCTCTCAGAAGCTCTGTAGTGATTCCGTCATCTCCCGGTGCCTTTCCGTTCTTTAGTTGTTTGAGAGCCATTCTGATCTCGTACAGGCTGACGTCCGGGATATCTTCGGTAAAGTGTCGAGTTAGCTTGGATCTGGGGTCTTGGACCAAGCCAACAGCAGGGCTCTGGGATCTGTACAACTGTCCATAGAACTGCTGGACCTCTCCCAATATCTCATCTCGAGAAGAAATGATAGTGCCGTTGTTGGTCCTCAGTTTAGTCAACTGACTTTGGCCAACAGACAGATCTCTTGCGAACACTTTCGAGCCTTGGTTCCGCTCTATCGCTTCTTTAATACGGGTAGTATTAAATTGGCGAATATCGTGTCGCACAGCTTTGGAGATCTGTCTGTTTAACCGCCTTAGGCAGGACCAATCGGCTGAGGACTGGACTATCATTTCTTTTCTCCTCTCCATGAGTTTGAGAGTATGGTCCGAGAGTTTACGGTTCCTACTGACGCGACGGGCCTTGAAGTAAGTCGACCCGACGGCGTGGACAGTTTGCACGAACCTGCTGTTCGTATCGCTCGCTGATTCACACTCATCTAGACATTGGAAGCGATTTTGTAGTTCGAGCTGAAAGCTCTCGGGGTTCTGGTATTGGGCAGGTGTTGGTCGGAGCGTAGACTTCATCAAACGCGACCTCTCGACTTTTGTTCTAATATTCAAGATGCCCCTGACTAGTCGGTGATCACTCCCAGTTTTAATCCTGCTGATCACTGAGACATCATTGAATATGTGTCGTTTGTCCGACAGGATGAAGTCAATCTCGTTTTTCACTGAACCATCAGGGCTAATCCAGGTCCATTTTCGCTGGGGCTGCTTCCTGAAGAAGGAATTCATCATGAAGAGGCCTTCCTTCTCCAGAAAATCAGCCAGCATCTGGCCCCTGTGGTTCCTCTGCCCAAATCCATAGTGCCCCACCTTCAGCTCATCGTCTGTCCTTTTGCCTAGTTTCGCGTTAAAGTCTCCCATAACCACCGTGAAATAGGTTTTAGACAAGTGGATGGCCTTCGAGATGTCCTCATATAGGGCCTCCACCTCGTCATCGGAGTGTGTAGAGGTCGGTGCGTAAACCTGTATGACCTTCAACGAATACCGTTTGGTTACTCTGAGTATAAGGTACGCTACCCTACTCGACACACTTTCAATCCTCTCCACGTTGCCTACGAGAGACCTGCGAACGATAAACCCGACACCCCCTTGGGACTGGTGGTCGCCCTCCCGGTGGAAGAGCAAGTTCCCGGACTGAAGGATTGTCTTACCCTCACCCTCTCTTCGGACTTCTGACAACCCTATAATGTCCCAGTGGATCTTGCTCAATTCCTCTTCCAGCTCGGTGATTCTCTCGTCGGTCCGAAGTGTCCGAACGTTGTGCGTTACCAGGGCCAGAGGTCGTTGTTTATGGTAGCCTATCCGCGACCGGAGATTCTTCGCACCCCCTGCTCCGCCGTTACCGGGCCCGCTACCGTTAGGCCACGGAATAGCGGAGCTGCCGTGACTGAGGGCCGTTTTTTGTTGGGTGCTCATTTTTTTTGGGGGATATTGCCGTAATCGCCACGCTTGGCAGGCGGGTTGGCGATCGCAGTGGATGTTATTAATACTCGAGAAGTGCTGCTGCCCACTCCCCCGGTATTCCCTCAGTCGGCTCTTACGACTCCCATGGGTGGAGAGGGGTGGGACAATTCTAAAGCCGGCCCCACACGGCTATACCTAGCGTCTACCTAGGTCGGCATATACCTAGACACAAATCACTAATAAACTACGATCGTCCCGGGTTAGACGCACAGCGATCACCCTATCACTATCGCATTGCACGGCATCAGCTCTGGTAAATAAGCCGGTCCGCCACATGATGGCCGTCCCACCATAAGGCCGCATTTTTATTTAAATAAATATAAATATTCACGGACATTTCACACAACGTCCTCTGGTCCCAAACTAAGCTTAACGCTTGTGCTATGGGTACCAGATTACGGATTTAATACATATATAACTTTTTTCTTTTTTTTTGTAAATACATACATTATAATAGATAGAAAACACCCAGACGCAGTGCAAGTATCTGTGTTCATCACACAAATAATTGTCCTGAGTGGGCATCGAACCCACGACCTCGTGCATGGAAGTCGGTTACACTACCGACCACACCACGAGGATTTATTTTTAAAGAAGCTTACAAACTAATAGATAATAAATAGTTTGGCATATACAAATAGATAGTTCTTGTTTCTAATTACAAGCTTCTGTATATAGATGTTCATATTATATGATGACAGAAAAAAGAAAGAAAATACTAATAGAGTGATTTTTACGAAATAAATATTCTCCTTAATCCCTCTACTTAATATAATTACACTACTTGATACCTCGTACGCCATTCTAACCGTTTTTGTACTGCGTTAATATACCAATAAATCATAACGCTCTGAATTGTGTCTACATGAGACTTAAGCTGGAGACTGACTTGGCTCATTTTCGTGTAATGTATTGAGTTTTTGTAACTCAAACCAAAGTCTGATTTGTAACGTTAGTTTGTAATGTATCATTCGCGGCTTGCGGCACGTGCTCCACTCGACTCGATCCCTTTTGAGTATTACATTACAAGTCAGTGCAGGTCGTGTCATCATGAAGAGCAAGCTGTTAGCGCAAGCCATCTCGTTATGCACTCTCGTTATTAACAAGTAAAAATGCAGTGGGACAACGAAAAAAAACTGTATATCATATGCAATATTGTTTTGTTATTTTCTTATTTTTCAAATAACAATGACTTAGTCAAATTAATGAAGCACACACATTTACCATATTGAGTAAAAATGGAGCACTCTTGAGCCAAGAGTTCAGAATCGTACTTTACAAACACATGCTACAAGTCAGTCTGTGTCGCTATATTGAAAAAAGATCGTCTCGAATGGTACATTAAAAACAAATGGTACAAGTCAGTCTCCAGCTTTACATATAACAGTTTATGTTTCCCTCGCTGCAAATATTTCATTTTTATAGGCTAAAATTATTACTGGCCGACTACACGACCATTGCTGTCATTTAGTCGGCCAATAATGAGAGAGTCTATATACTCTTGCAACAATTATGCATATATATATAAGCCTAGGCAAAGCTATCCGTTTTTTTTTCTCTGTCTGTCTGACCACGGTCTATTGGGCACGGGTCTCCTCTCATAGTGAGAGGGCAGAGTTCAAAAGCCGTCGAAATAATCTCTCAGGCATGCAGGGTTCACGGCGGGTTTCTTTAGTGGGTGAGGGCCCCACACTACACCCTGTTCGTTGCCCCAAACGACGGGGTGTGCGGTTAGGTAAATTTTTTCCCGCCTTATCCAAAAAAAAAAGGCTAGCGGTAAAATCAAGGACTACAAAGACAGTGGTATCCAGTTTGATTACCAATCTAAGGTCACTACGTGGGGCTCTTACCCACTAAAGTAACCCGCCGTATGCCGTCTCTCCGCCTGTGTTGGCGGGCCACTGGAACTATGTTACGTTCCTTCAGTGGCATTTTACCGCTAGCCTACCACTGTTTAGTTAATTGTTCATTTTAAATTATTTCTAACAGTTACAGTGATACCTTAGTGGTAAAACTAAGGACTGCAAAGACAGTGGTATCAAGTTCGATCACCAGTCCAAGGTCTTCGCATGAATCCTCTAAAAAGCTTTATTTTTCTTCTCAATACGGCGTTTTCTCTACAGTTATTGCTACAAGTTGCGAATGTGCTACGGAACTCGTAGCAGTCTTATTTTTGACTGTTATCCAAACTTCTAAAATCTTACGGTAAGGAAGATGCGAGTTTAAAAGTGTAAAATTTTGCTTGACGTATTAATTTCCTTTTAGCGACTGCTGATCATGAGGTCTCTGGTTCGATCCCCGGGTCGGGCAGTGTTAAAGCTTTTTGAAAAAAAGAAAAATTCTCAGTAGCAGCCCCGAATTTTGGAAATGTGCCCGGTAGACGTCAATAGCCTCGCCCCCATTACGTAGGACTTAAACATAGCTGGCGAGTCGTGTATGTGTTATACACCTCTTAGATGTGATGGTATGTTTCTTTTATAATAATACTAGGCTTTGCCCGCGGCTTCACCGCAATCAAAAGCTGGTTTGTAGGATATATCTCAGGTTCCCAACATAGTAGCGGGATAAAATGTATACTTACCAGTTTTTAAGTCTAATCAAGAGCGACTAAATGAAATAAGTTGCATCAAAATCCGTTCAGTAGTTTTTGCGTGATGCGCGAACAAACAAACAGATAAACAGATCAAAAATCTAAAAAAAATGTTTTGTGTTTAGATACGCCTATATAGCCTAATACAGTAATATTTTCTCAAATATCTTAAATGTACAGATACAGCTCTGTTACACCTTTATAATAGTATAGATACATTAATGTGTAATTCTGACTAGTAATTAAAGATCAATTGATCAAAACTCCGTAACAAAACTGAATCTAAAATTTGATTCGTACTCTCCTGCTTCTCGTGTTAATACCATAACATGAATATTAATAATGATGAATTAAAACTATACAATGCCCTTTTATATACAAAATTATTGGGTCACTACAAATTAAAGATTATATTCTGTTGGAGTAATAATACAGAAATCACAAAGAGAACACTGCCAAAGACATTTTCCAAACAGCCTTTTGATGTGCTAATACGAGATTGCCAACTAAAATATATCACAACTCAACTTTGTTATTTCTCTTTTGTCACTCGGCCTTTGTGGCCGCTTTAGTGAAATGGAATATGTATAAATCATTTATTTCTCAAGTTGAATAGATATATTTTGCTCAACAAGTTTCTTTGCCATAGAATTGAGTTAGATACGCATATTAATGGCATCTGCTGTTAAAAGACATTTTCTTGACGCAAAAATTTACGCACCGTTATGATTTGAAACTCGATGGAACGAAGAAATGACACTAAAGAGAGACAAACATATACATTTATAGGCGTAGACAAAGGATATAATAGACATGTTCTCAGCGTTTCCAGGCCCCGTAGAATGTAACTCATTAAATCGTATCGACTTCGTATCGTCTTGTGATTGGTAGAGACACTGATGCGTGATGTCGTAATAATCCCTCGGCCAATCACGGTGATCTCTCAACCAATCACGGTGCGATTTCGATGCGATTTAGTGAGATACAATCTTGTCGAGATAGCAATAGTTTGACATATGATAATCAGAATAATTTTAGAAGATAACTAGGATTATAACTTAGCCGTATAACTACAAAAGAAATTGCAGTTATGCTTATATTTAGCTTAAAATGTATTAGAACGTGTAATATTAGCGTATATAACGTGATTAATAAACGTTTTTTATACGCAAATACATAAACAAGCTTACATACCGATGATGGGAACAAGTGGCCACCTTATTGTATGTTTTTGCTTGGACCCAGTTGAATTGGGTCCAAACAAAAATAACGAATACGCGGAAAGGATTCAAAATTTATACATGAGTCTCGCTCACTCTTGTTATGACCTAGTATGTGCATCTTTTTCTTCATCCTTAGTATTTAACTAGTAGCGAGTCTATTATATGCCGTGTGGGGCCGGCTTTAGAATTTTCCCACCCCTCTCCACCCATGGGAGTCGTGAGAGCCGTCTGAGGGAATACCGGGGGAATGGGCAGCAGCACTCCTTCGAGTATTAACAACATCCACTGCGATCACCAACCCGCCTGCCAAGCGTAGCGATTACGGCACTATCCTCCATTCTTGGGGAGGCTTGTCCAACAGTGGACTTTAAAAGGCTGATGGATGATGATGAGTCTATTATATCCTATGTCTACGTTTATAGGATTTAACCTGCAAGAGACTGGAAATAGATTAAATGCAGATATACAGTGGTTCCTATTATCTTCTCCTCTTCTGTCTTAAGTAGTCTGAAGGATTCACTTCTGTGACGTGTGAACTGAATATTCATTACTTTTTCACAACCTATTACTATCCTGCGTTTGGAAACGAATCTACCCTCAAATTGAGGAGATGTCACCATTCTGGCCCAAGGTGGCATAGCAGACTTCAGGTAGAGCCTTGCTTATCCCAGCATGAATGGCCCAGCTCGATCGAGGAATTACCACCATCTCACAGAAGATTGGCGTGAAACAATGGTAGGTACTCCTACCGTTGTGTTTCGTATGGTGAGTGGGGGCCGGAGCCCCAAATCCTCTTCCTATCCTCTACTTACTATCGTTCCTCTCCACCTCTATCCCTTTCCTTGGAGATGGTGACATGCGAGTGATGCCTCAGGTGTCAATTAGGACGAGACGATTAGGAAGTCTTATATTTTATTTAAAAAAAAAGTGTTAAGAATTGAGATCTATTTTATTATTTAGATATTTTTATATATATTTTTAGCATTTGACATGCTTAGCACTATACATTAAACACAAAGTGAAAAATGTGAAATCGAAAATAACAGTCAGGAGCAGGATTTCAGGATTTCAGGAGCAATTCAGCATGGTAAAGCATCTGGACGGTATCCAGAAGATGCAGGTTCAAATCCTGCTCCTGACTGTTATTTTCGATTTCACATTTTTCACTTTGTGTTTAATCTATTTTATTGCTGACAGGTGATCCAAGGTTTACCATGGTAAGTGGTAACCACTGATTTTGGACTCAGGAATATCAAGGGTACATTCATGCCGCCTAACGTAAACACATACGCAACTAAATACTATTCGTAACTGCTATTCGTAATATAGAAATTGAAATAGACAGGGCCTGCCATATTAGGGTCCAAATATGGAAAATTTTTACGAAGGACCATTTCACAAAAAAAAGGCCCAAGGTATAAGAAAAACATCTGCATTTATATAAATGGTATTTTCATATAGGCCTAAAATTCAATCAAATTGGGATCGTTTGATTTTCCCAAAATAAACAAGACCCATAACTGTGCATGTGCGAGCAAGACCGTTTAGTTGTGGAACCTTCACAATCTTTCATGATAAATTAAGTATATAGAACGCTTAATTTAAATTACAATAATTTCAATGAAAACGCGAGACAGTTTAAAGCATGACACCCTAACAGCCATAGCTTTACTGCAATGGCTCCCCCGCCATCTTTAATTATGTGAACGAAATGCTAGACATCACGCTTGCGTTTCCTTGTCACGTGAAAGCTCGCACTAATGACCTCTCCGATACAAATGAATTTCCGTACTAATGATTTCTCTTATAGTACCCTCTAGGGTAGAATTGTTCTGTGATAGTAGCAAAGTGCCGTACTAATTTCCTCTGCAATAAATATGGTTGTTGAGAGTACCGGCTAACGCATGCCAGATTAGGCAAGAACTAGGAGACCCATCAGTCGCGGGGTCGAGGGCAACTTCTTACAATGTGGTAAAAGGGACTTGAGATAAGGATGAAAGTACAAAAAAAAAATATAAATTAAGATTTATCAGTTGAGTTTGATGTAATGAAAAAACAAAGGTATAAAAAATGTACTAATATATTTGTATAAAAATAATCCAACAACTTCAATGAAACACAAAAGCTTATATTTGAAAATTACCTCAATATTATGTCGCATTTGTCGGCGACCAAACGGCGACGCCATTTTGAGAGACGTCAGGACAATATTCGCAACGCACTTTATAAAATAGCATATAATTTAATCTGTCTACCCGTCTCAGAGAGGCACTCGAGCGATGTTATCCGACCTTTCACTTCGAAAAATTCTCTATTTCCAGGATTACATTCAGAGCTTCGACAGTTTTGATGTATTCTGATATTATATTATGAAATCCTAATCCTACTACATAAATATAATATTTGGATTTTGAAGTGTAAGCTTCCAAAAACGGATTGATGCAAGGTTTGTAGGGCAGAATAACGATCGATGATAAAAATATATATTATTTAGCTACAAGATTCTGTCCGCGACGTCTTCATGTGACCTTCGGATTATAAATACGTCACTATACGGCACAACAATAAATTATTATGTATATGCAAAAATAATGTCACGAAACCATACATTTTTTTCGGGACAAAAATTAGGCTATGACCTCTCCCGGGCTCCAGCCTATATGCACGCAAATTTCATGATGATTGATTGTTACTCAATGGTATGACGTGGTAGGTAACAAACAAACAAGTACCTAAGTTTTGTCTGTGTGGTGACAGACTAAGAATTCAAGTGTCACCACCCCATCCTTTCGCGTGGGTGTCGTACAAGGCGACTAAGTAAAGTAAGCAGTTATCACCCATTGAATTGGAAGGGCTGGGTACCAAGTGAGAGTACTCACTTGCTATCGAGCCTGAACGGATCGGTACCACCATCCCCTGTGTTGGTCATAGAGGTCATGAAGCACGTTTGTGTGTTTTGGCTGTAGCAGAAGATAGCCATTTATTCTTTCATGTCGTATCTGAAAAATGAAACGGTGCGCAGTGGCTTGACAATACTTTCGGTATAGTTAAGTCCATGAGCGACGGTTACCACTTACCATCGGGTGGGCCGTGGCTCATCTACCATCATAAGCAATAAATAAAAATAGTAAACTCTCTTTTGCATTTTTAATATTAGTAAGGATTGCATAACACAATGATATAACGTTGGAAATGGAAATTGAAATTGGGAAAACATAACTCATCTATTTTCACTGAACGGATTTTGATGAAACTTTTTTGTTTTTTAGATCGTAATCTATATTACTATTATAAAGCTGTAACAGAGCTGTGTCTGTACATATGATATTTGAGAAAATACTATAATAATAATAAAAAATAGTATATTAGGCGAGTTTAGAACAGATAGTTTGTCTGTTTGTTCATTTGCGCATCACGCAAAAGCTGCGGTACGGATTTTTATACAACTTTTTTTATTTGATAGTTCTTGATTAGACTTAAAAACTTGTAAAGGTACTTACATTTTATCCCGCTACTATATCGCGATATAGCCGCGAGTAAAGGCTAGTTCGTCTTAAAAATACGATTTATCTAGTTGCTATATCGAGAACTTGAGATGTAATCTAAAAGCCAGCTTTTGTCAGCGGCGGAGCCGCGAACAAAGGCTATAATCAAAATGCTACAACAACTTACCCCACCGAACGAAATTCTGTATCCCGCTCTGTCCGTTACAAATGTTATGAAACTACGAATACTCATGAACAATGTTAAAGTGACGTGAATATTAATTACAATCCCTTCAAGCTTTCATTGTTATTAGAAACTGACGTGAAGGTATTCCGACAAAATACATAACTTGCTAATTTATTGTTTAATAATTTGTCTATGCCTATGACTAATTAGAACATTTTCCTGTCTTAAAGAATACCTTTGAGCATAATTTCAACCCGAGTCTTATCCCATCCAGGGTAAACGCTTTCACCACTGAAGTAATGTAACATATTTCCAGTGGCCCGCCAATAACGGCGGAGAGACGGCACACGGTGGGTTCATTTAGTGGGTGAGGGCCCCAAACTACTCTGTTCGTTGCCCCGAACGACGGGGTGTGCGGTTAGGAACATTTTTCCTGCCTTAAATCAAAAAGAAACGGTAAACTCTTTCGCCGTTGTGCTACAGCAGATCCTACTGAAAAACTCCAATTTCCACATCTGATATATAGATTCACGCCATCTACCCTTTTTTTTTTTGTTAAAGCGGGAAAAAATGTACCTAACCGCATACCCCGTCGTTCAGAGCAACGCACAGGGTAGTGTGGGGCCCTCACCCACTAAATGAACCCACCATCCATCCATCCATCAGCCTTTCAACGTCCACTGCTGGACATAGGCCTCCCCAAGAGAACGCCACAACGAGCGGTCCTGTGCCGACCGCATCCAACGGCTCCCCGCAGCTTTGACCAGATCATCGGTCCATCTGGTGGGGGGCCGTCCTACGCTACGCCGTCCGATACGTGGTCGCCACTCGAGAACCTTTCGTCCCCAACGGTTATCGGTTCGTCGAGCGATGTGGCCTGCCCATTGCCACTTCAGCATGGCAACCCGGCGGGCTATGTCGGTCACTCTCGTTCTCCTACGGATCTCCGGATTACGGATTCGATCACGTAGGGAAACACCAAGCATAGCCCGCTCCATGGCCCGCTGAGCGACTTTGAGCCTTGATTGATATGAGGCCAACATTCAGAGACCACGTCTCTGTTCCGTATGTCATCACTGGTAACACACACTGGTCGTAGACCTTCGTTTTCAGACACTGCGGAATATTGGACGAGAAGATCTTCCATAGCTTTCCGAACGCTGCCCAGCCGAGTTGGATTCGTCGATTAACCTCTTTCTCGAAGTTGTGCCTACCTAACTGGACTGTTTGTCCCAGGTAGACATAATGGTCGACAACTTCGAGAAGCGCACTCCCGACTAGGACCGGTGCTGAAATGACATGGACATTAGACATGACTTTCGTCTTGTCCATGTTCATTTTGAGACCCACTAGTCGGGAAACCCTGCTGAGATCATTGAGCATGGTGCCAAAGTCCTCCAGAGATTCTGCCATGACTACGATGTCGTCGGTATATCGAAGGTGAGTGATGTATTCACCATTGATGTTGATGCCGAATCCGGTCCAGTCCAAGAGCTTGAAGACATCTTCCAATGCAGCGGTGAAGAGTTTCGGGGACATAACGTCTCCCTGTCTAACACCTCTCTGCAGTTGGATCGGTCCCGTACTCTTGTCCTGAACACGGACTGACATGGTGGCGTTTCTATACAAGCACTTCAGCACTTCGATGTACCGATTGTCAATTTGGCACCGCTGAAGGGACTGCAGCACCGCCCAAGTTTCGATCGAATCGAAGGCTTTCTCATAGTCCACAAACGCCAGACACAGAGGCCGATTGTATTCCTCGGTTTTCTGTATAATCTGGCATAGCGTGTGTATGTTGTCTATGGTACTATAGCCTTTTCGGAAACCGCCTTGTTCGGGAGGCTGGAAGTCGTCAAGCCTGCGCGTGAGTTAATTTATAATGACCCTCGAAAACAACTTATAGACGTGGCTCAAGAGCGAGATGGGTCTATAGTTCTTCAAGAGGGTTCTGTCACCTTTCTTGAAGAACAGCACCACCACGCTTCTGGTCCACGACTCTGGAACGTCGCCCCCGAGAACGACGGAATTGAACAGCCTCTGAAGAGCTTTTAAGACCGGTTTTCCGCCTGCTCTCAGAAGCTCTGTGGTGATTCCGTCGTCTCCCGGTGCCTTTCCGTTCTTTAGTTGTTTGAAAGCCATTCTGATCTCGTACTGGCTGACGTCCGGGATATCTTCGGTAAAGTGCCGAGTTAGCTTGGATCTGGGGTCTTGGACCAAGCCAACAGCAGGGCTCTGGGATCTGTACAGCTGTCCATAGAACTGCTGGACCTCTCCCAAGATCTCATCTCGAGAAGAAATGATAGTGCCGTTGTTGGTCCTCAGTTTAGTCAACTGACTTTGGTCAACAGACAGATCTCTTGCGAACACTTTCGAGCCTTGGTTCCGCTCTATCGTCTCTTTAATACGGGTAGTATTAAATTGGCGAATATCGTGCCGCACAGCCTTGGAGATCTGTCTGTTTAACCGCCTTAGGCAGGACCAATCGGCTGAGGACTGGACTATCATTTCTTTTCTCCTCTCCATGAGTTTGAGAGTATGGTCCGAGAGTTTACGATTCCTACTGACGCGACGGGCCTTGAAGTAAGTCGACCCGACCGCGTGGACAGTTTGCACGAACCTGCTGTTCATATCGCTCGCTGATTCACACTCATCTAGACATTGGAAGCGATTTTGTAGTTCGAGCTGAAAGCTCTCGGGGTTCTGGTATTTGGTAGGTGTTGGTCGGAGCGTAGACTTCATCAATCGCGACCTCTCGACTTTTGTTCTAATATTCAAGATGCCCCTGACTAGTCGGTGATCACTCCCAGTTTTAATCCTGCTGATCACTGAGACATCATTGAATATGTGTCGTTTGTCAGACAGGATGAAGTCAATCTCGTTTTTCACTGAACCATCAGGGCTGATCCAGGTCCATTTTCGCTGGGGCTGCTTCCTGAAGAAGGAATTCATCATGAAGAGGCCTTCCTTCTCCAGAAAATCAGCCAGCATCTGGCCCCTGTGGTTCCTCTCCCCAAATCCATAGTGCCCCACCTTCAGCTCATCGTCTGTCCTTTTGCCCAGTTTCGCGTTAAAGTCTCCCATAACCACCGTGAAATAGGTTTTAGACAAGTGGATGGCCTTCGAGATGTCCTCATATAGGGCCTCCACCTCGTCATCGGAGTGTGTCGAGGTCGGTGCGTAAACCTGTATGACCTTCAACAAATACCGTTTGGTTATTCTGAGTATAAGGTACACTACCCTACTCGACACACTTTCAATCCTCTCCACGTTGCCTACGAGAGATCTGCGAACGATAAACCCGACACCCCCTTGGGACTGGTGGTCGCCCTCCCGGTGGAAGAGCAAGTTCCCGGACTGGAGGATTGTCGTGCCCTCACCCTCTCTTCGGACTTCTGACAACCCTATAATGTCCCAGTGGATCTTGCTCAATTCCTCTTCCAGCTCGGTGATTCTCTCGTCGGTCCGAAGTGTCCGAACGTTGTGCGTTACCAGGGCCAGAGGTCGTTGTTTATGGTACCCTATCCACGACCGGAGATTCTTCGCACCCCCTGCTCCGCCGTTACCGGGCCCGCTACCGTTAGGCCAAGAAGCTGCCGTGACTGAGGGCCGTTTTTTTTCGGGTGCTCATTTTTTTGGGGGATATTGCCGTAATCGCCGCGCTTGGCAGGCGGGTTGGCGATCGCAGTAGATGTTATTAATACTCGAGGAAGTGCTGCTGCCCACTCCCCCGGTATTCCCTCAGTCGGCTCTTACGACTCCCATGGGTGGAGAGGGGTGGGACAATTCTAAAGCCGGCACCACACGGCGTAGCCGGCCCCACACGGCGTGTGCCATCTAATATGAAAGTTGGTACGTTTGGATGTTTGTTGTTCAATCACGCAAAAACGGCTGAACAGATTCGGATGATATTTGGAACACAGACTGTTTATTACCCGTATTAACATCTACGACACTATTTATACCTAAAAAATATATATAAAATATAATTATAATCAAACTTTCTGATAAGAATATCACGAATTGCCAAAGAAAAAATGTTACGACCTAAACAAAATAAATTAAAAACTTTTATAAGGGTAAAACCATAATAAATAATAATAATACTCACGGACATTTTTCACACAACGTCCTCTGGTCCCAAACTAAGCTTAACCCTTGTGCTATGCTGCTAGCGTTAAGCTTAGTTTGGGACCAGAGGACGTTGTGTGAAAATGTCCGTGAATATTTATTTATTTTATTTATGGATACCAGATTACGGATATAATTAGTACTAAGGAGATTTAATATTATATTTTTACCAAACTGTTATGTTATCATCGCTCGATTTATAGAGTACGGCTTCACAGTAAAATGTTAATAAAATTAAATAAAGACAATTATTTGTGTGATACACACAGATATTTGTACTGCGTCTGGGTGTTTTCTATCTATTATATGTATGTGTTTACAAAAAGAAAGTAATATATGTATTTATCTGTAATCTGGTACCTAAACATAGCACAAGCGTTAAGCTTAGTTTGGGATCAGAGGAAGTTGTGTAAAAATGTCCATGATTTTTTATTATTATTATTTATTTATTACATAATAAGCTTTAAGTAGCACATAACAAATTGGAGTAAATAAAAAAAACTTTCATGGGCGGAATTATTAAAATCGCCATAAAGAAGAATTGAATTGAACATATTATTAATGGTAATTAAAAACAATGTACCTACATTTTGTATAAACACTAAGGGGTAAACAATAGAGTACCTACGTATTAATTTGAACGCTTCAACAAGCACATTGTCTTATTACTTGGATCTAAAAGCAAAAAGCCATCCACCCTACTTGACTAGTCCATTACCTGTGGCCCTACAGATAATAGCATTTGTGAATAAAGGACCTCTGAAACAAAAAGGGTAGCCTAGCTTTTAGCGGGTGTATCCTCTGCCAATAAATTTGATAGGCGTATTTATTACAAAGATAATATTAGATACGTACCTAATACCAAATATTAAATTGTAGGAAACTCAATTTAACTCAGGTCAGGGACCTATAAACTATTTATCTGTAGCTGTGCTATTATAAAGCTGTAACAGACCTATGTCTGTATATTTAAATATTTGAGAAATAAATGACTGTATTAAGCTTTTGTTGCCGTGTAGGGCCGGCTTTAGAATTGTCCCACCCCTCTCCACCTATGGGAGTCGTCAGAGCCTACTGAAGGTATATCGGCGGAGTGGGCAGCAGCACTCCCTTGAGTATTAACAACATCCACTGCGACCGCCAACCCGCCTGCCAAGCGTGGCGATTACGGCACTATCCCCCATTCTTGGGGAGGCATATGTCCAGCAGTGGACGTTAAAAGGCTGATGGATGGATGGATGGATTAGGCTTTTTATGTGTGTTATTTTATAACAAGCCTTTTCGCGCGCCTCCGCCGCAGACAAAATACTAGTATTTAGGTTGTATGTCGGGTTTCTGATAGAATAGCAGTATAAAATCAGTCTTTAGTTAAGCTATCAAACAAAAAAGTTGTATCAAAATCCATGCAGTAGTTGTTGCGTACTTGACGCGTACGTGTCTCGCTGGTGATTGGTGATCGTTAAATTCATGGGGCACGCATGCTTTCTTACCTTGTCAATTTGACCCAAATGGAACAATATTGTTTCGATGTTTCGATGCTAACTTTAAAAGCTACTGCTAATTCAGCCATAGTACCTATATCATCAGCTTCCATAATCGCCTTTTAATCATCATTGTTGTAAGGGGTTGCTATAACGCTAGCAACACCAGAGGCATCACTTGCGCGTCACCTAGTCCAAGGACTGGAGGTAGAAAGGAAGGAAAATAATGAGAATTTTTGGGTCTCCAGCACTCTCACTCACCATATGATCTTTTGTGAGAAGGTGGTTCATCCCCGATCGAGTCCCAGCATGAATCGCCCACAAGTCTAATTGAGCACTTGCCGCTCCAACGATCGGCAAGGTAAAGCATCTTTCGCTCGGCCATCGTGACCATCCTTTTTTATTTATTTTTTTATTTTAGGTGGGCAAAAATGTCCTACCGCACACCCCGCTGCCCGGGGAGACAACAGGGTAGTGTGGGGCTCTCACCCACTAAAAACCCACCGTGCGCGCTCACCCGCCCTTACTACGGCGGACCACGGGTACCGCGTCGTTTTACCGCGATCCGCAGGCGGCAGCCCCTTCGGGCACCCTCTCTTGTGCGACGTCCCGCGCTCTTGGGCGTTATACCTTCGCAGTAGGTTTCCGCGGACGGCAGGGTACTCCCGGACCCCACCGTCCGCAGCCTCGGCTAGGGCGGCATCAGGCGCAGGTAAGCGCGAGCCCGCCGCCCCGCGCGCCGGCGGCGAATCGGGTCCGCGAAGGAGGACTCCTCCTGGGCCCTCTCCGCCACCTCCTTCTGCGAGATGATAGCCTCGCAGAAGGCGGCGACCGCGGTCCAGGCCCTGTCACTGCCAACCATCGTTCGCGCAACGGCCGGCAGCGACAGGTCCACGCCAGTGGCGCGGCGGGCATCTTCCCGCCACGATGCGATTGTGCTCGGCGAGGGGCAGCTGCCCCCCGCCCGCGCCGTCGATGTCCGCCGATAAACGTCGGCGAGCACTTCCGCCTCCAGATCCCACGGCGGAGTTCCGGCCAACGCACAGGCTGCATCGCACGAGACCGTGTGGTACCCGCGTATTGCCCTGACCGCTACGACCCTCTGTGGACGCCACAGAAGGGCCCTATTGCGAGCGGCCAGGGACTCCGCCCACACGGGCGCGCCGTACAGTGCCATTGACCGTACTACCCCCGCGTAGAGTCGTCGACACGCGAGACTCGGTCCGCCCAAATTCGGCATCAGTCGCCCGAGGGCGGACGCCGTGCCGACGAGCTTTGGCGCAAGACGGCGGAAGTGCTCGTCGAAGTGCCACCGTCCCTCCAATACCAGGCCCAGATATTTGATGTGGGCCTGCATTGGCAAGCCCACACCATTTACCGTTATCGAGGCGCTGGCGGGGCCACGTCGGGGCCCATGGAAGAGTAGGGCCTCCGACTTTTCAAGGGCCACCCTCAGGCCCAGCGCCTCGATCCGCCTGACCACCTCCGCGGTACCTGAGGTGGCCAGCGTTGCCGCCTCCTCGAGAGTCTCGCCCCGGGCTGTGATGAGCGTATCGTCTGCGTAGCAAATTACGCCCAGCCCGGGGGGGAGCCGGCCACGGAGGACCCAGTCGTAGCCGATGTCCCACAGGAGCGGTCCTAGAACTGAACCCTGCGGGACACCGCACGACATAGCCCTCCTTACAACGTCCCCTTCCCGGTCCACGAAGAGGACGCTGCGGCCGTCGAAGTAGTCTGCCACCAGCCGCCTTAGGTAGAGGAGCACTCCATGGTACCGGAGTGCCTCCTTGATGCAGCCGAATGGCAGACTATTGAAGGCGTTGGCGATGTCGAGCGACACCGCCAACAGCACTTCCCTCGAGGTGACGGCCTCCGCAGCCACGGCCTTCAAGCGCAGAATGGCGTCGACCGTAGACCGATCCGCCCAAAATTCGAACTGGGCATCGGACAGGTCGGGGCCGACCGCACCTAGGTGCCGTACGATGCGGGCAGCGACTACCCGCTCGAGAAGTTTGCCCGCCTCGTCCAGCAACACGATGGGGGGGGCCTGGTCGCGGAACTTGTTAAGCGCCGCGCAGTACGGGCGTCCCCAGGGGTCACGCTTGAGACCCTCCAGCATCTCCTGCCTTTTTGCGTCCATGGCGCGACAGATGGCCAGCTTAAACGCGGCGCGCGCACTGCTGTACGCCGCATACAGCCGGCCCTCCCGCTCCTCATCGCGGATTCGGCGACGTCGGCTGCGGGATCGTGACCATCCTATCCCAAGTGACACCTATTTGTAAACACCCGACCTCCTGCGTGCTTCGCAAGGCACGTTAAACAGTGTGCAGGTCTCAAACCACATACGTACTAACATTCGTAAAAAGTGTGTGGCTTTTTTTTATTGCCTGTAGAGGCAGACGAGCCACGGCTCATCTGATGGCAAATGGTAACCGTCGCTCATAGACTCAACTATACCGAGAGTATTGTCAAGCCGCTGCTCACCATTTAATTTCACAGATATGAAATGAAAGAATAAACGGCTATCTCCTGCTACAACCAAAACGCAACGATGTACGTGCTTCATGGCCGGTCACACGGGAGATGGTGGTACCAACCCGCTCTGGTCCGATACTAAGTGAGTACACCCATTTGGTACCCTTTTTTTTTTTTTTTTTTTTATTTTAGGTGGGCAATAATGTCCTACCGCACACCCCGCTGCCCGGGGAGACAACGGGGTAGTGTGGGGCTCTCACCCACTAAAAACCCACCGTGCGCCCTCACCCGCCCTTGCTACGGCGGATCACGGGAACCGCGTCGTTTCTCCGCGATCCGCAGGCGGCAGCCCCTTCGGGCACCCTCTCTTGTGCGACGCCCCGCGCACTTGGGCGTCACACCTTCGCGGTAGGCTTCCGCGGACGGCAGGGTACTCCCCGACCCCATCGTCCGCAGCCTCGGCTAGGGCGGCATCAGGCGCAGGTAAGCGCGCGCACGCCGCCCCGCGCGCCGGCGGCGAATCGGGTCCGCGAAGGAGGATTCCTCCCGGGCCCTCTCCGCCGCCTCCTTCCGCGAGATGACAGCCTCGCAGAAGGCGGCGACCGCGGTCCAGGCCCTGTCACTGCCAACCATCGCTCGCGCAACGGCCGGCAGCGACAGGTCCACACCTATGACTGCAGCGAGTTCCCGGCGCTGCACATCCCAGGCCGGGCACGACTCGAGCGTGTGCTGCGCCGAGTCCTCGCCGCAGTCGCAGTGGTGACAGCCTGGGGTCGTCTCCCTCCTAGCGATCGTGTGCAGGTATTTGCCGAAGCAACCGTGCCCCGACAAAACCTGCACCAACCGGAAGGTGAGGACCCCGTGCTGCCGCCCTGCCCATTCTTCCAAGATCGGCTGGAGCGCCCCAACGGTCCAGAGACCAGCCCGGGGCGTCTCCAGCCGAGACCTCCACTTTAGGACGGTGGCGCGGCGGGCATCTTCCCGCCACGCAGAGATTGCGCTTGGCGAGGGGCGGCTGCCCCCCGCCCGCGCCGTCGACGCCCGCCGATAAACGTCGGCGAGCACTTCCGCCTCCAGATCCCAAGGGGGGGTTCCGGCCAACGCGCAGGCTGCATCGCACGAGACCGTGCGGTACCCGCGTATTGCCCTGACCGCTACGACCCTCTGTGGACGCCACAGAAGGGCCCTATTGCGAGCGGCCAGGGACTCCGCCCACACGGGCGCGCCGTACAGTGCCATTGACCGTACTACCCCCGCGTAGAGTCGTCGACACGCGAGACTCGGTCCGCCCAAATTCGGCATCAGTCGCCCGAGGGCGGACGCCGTGCCGACGAGCTTTGGCGCAAGACGGCGGAAGTGCTCGTCAAAGTGCCACCGTCCATCCAATACCAGGCCCAGGTACTTGATGTGGGCCTGGATTGGAAAGCCCACACCGTTGACCGTTATCGAGGCGCCGGCGGGTGGGCCGCGTCGGGGCCCATGGAAGAGTAGGGCCTCCGACTTTTCAAGGGCCACCCTAAGCCCCAGCGCCTCGATCCGCCTGACCACCTCCGCGGTTCCTGAGGTGGCCAGCGTTGCCGCCTCCTCGAGGGTCCCGCCCCGGGCTGTGACGAGCGTATAGCGGAGGCCCCGCAGCCGCAGCCTTCAAGCGCAGGATGGCGTCGACCGTAGACCGACCCGCCCGAAATCCGAACTGGGCATCGGACAGGTCGGGGCCGACCGCACCTAGGTGCCGGACGATGCGGGCAGCGACAACCTGCTCGAGCAGTTTGCCCGCCTCGTCCAGCAACACGATGGGCCTGAAGGCCGCGACTGTATTCGGAGACCGTCCCGGCTTCGGCAGGAGCACGAGCTTCCCCTCCTTCCAGCAGTCAGGGAACCGTCCGGACACCAGGCAAGCGTCGAACAGTCCCCTGAGGCGGGGCTCTAGGTGGTCGAGGACCAGGGCCAGCACTCGGGCGGGAACCCCGTCCGGCCCGGGGGCGGCGCTTCTCCGCATACGCGCCGCCGCCGCCCCCATTTCCGTCGTCGTCACGGGCGGTACCTCCCCGTCGTCGGCCTCCCGGTCGTCATCTGGCGGAGCCATGACCGGGGGCGTGTGCACCGCCCGTGAAGGGAATAGTCCCTCAACCACCTCAGAGAGGAAGCCCGGCTGGAGGGTCTCCGTAAGGGGGGGGCCCTGGGCGCGGAGCTTGTTGAGCGCCGCGCGGTACGGGCGTCCCCAGGGGTCACGCTCGAGACCCTCCAGCATCTCCTGCCTTTTCGCGTCTTTGGCGCGACAGATGGCCAGCTTAAACGCGGCGCGCGCACTGTTGTACGCCGCATACAGCCGGCCCTCCCGCTCTTCGTCGCGGATTCGGCGACGTCGGCTGCGGGTGTAGGACCTCCGGGCACGAATACAGGCCGCACGGAGGTCCGCCAGCTCCGGGGACCACCAGTAGACCCCCTTCCGTCGGGGCGGGCGCCGCACGCGGGGCATGGCCGCATCGCAGATCTGCGTAAGCATGCCGCGAATGCGGCCAGCCTCGGCGCCCACATCTTCCGTCAGGGGAGGAGGCAGCCAAGATTGAAAGATGGCCGCCTCCACCAGCAGCTCCCGGTCGAGCCTACCCACAGCCCAACGCGGAAAAGCGGAAGTTCTGTCCGCCACGTGACCCCTGCTGGCGCCCTGAAGGGTCCGGGAGACCTCTATCTGAATGTATCTGTGGTCAGATAGGGTCTCGACCTCCTCCAGGACTCGCCAGCTCCTTACACGTGCGGCGACACCGGGGCTAGCGAACGAAAGGTCCACTATCGACCCGCCCCCGCGCCGCACGCACGTTAGGGCGGACCCTCGGTTTAGCAACACGAGGTCCGCCGCTTCCGCCCACTCTTGGACCGCCGCACCTCGGGCGTCCGTCCTGGGGGACCCCCACGCCGTTGATTTGGCGTTGAAGTCCCCCAGCACCAGCACAGGGCTCGGTGCCATACGCCGTATCGAGGTCTCCAGGTTGTGCAGGAAGACCTCGAAAGCCGCCAGACTACGATTGGGGGAGAAGTACACGCCATACAGCGTGACCCCTCCCCATTCAGCCGCCACATATCCCGTGCCCTTGTCTTTGAATGACAAGGGCGGGGAATGCGGCGCCGCCGACCCGACGACCGCCACGGAGCCATCCCCGCTACCCGCCCAATTGGGGCGATCGGGGAATATGTAGGGCTCCGCAGCTACGGCAACACCGATCGACCGCTCCGCCATGGATTGCAGGAAGAGGTCCTGCGCCCTGGCGGAACGGCCGAGATTCCCTTGGAGGAGGATAGAGTCGTGGTCCATAAACTAGACCACGACATCCTCCTCCATGCGCTGCGGCGGTCCAGCCGCGCTGGGTTGGGCAGCCGGGGCCGATTGGCTGCCCACCCCCCTCTTAGGGCCTGACTTGGCCGGAGGCCTGCACCCCACCCGCCCCATGCAGTGGTTGGCGGGGCGGTTGCCCGCCGCGCATGCGGGGCAGTGTGGAGTGGCAGTACAGGTCGCCGCCTGGTGCCCTGCATGACCGCAGCGGAAGCAAAGCCCGCTGCAGTCGAAGCAGTTGGTGCACAGCGGCCGGGTGTGACCGACCGCCATGCACTTGTAGCACCTGGCAGGCCGGGGCTCCAACGCGGTTACCCGCGCGGCGCTCCAGCCCACCAGAAGTCTACCGGCGGCGACCAAATCCTTGGCCGCCGCGACAGGGCACGATGCCCAGACGGCACCCACACCACCTGGACCTGGGCGAATGGTGCCCACCCGGACGGCGCTGCTGGGAGACCCGGTTTTCGAGGCGATTGCCTCCCGGATCTCTTCCGCCGTCACGGAATCGTCCAGCCCAGAAATGCGCAGTTCGGCGCACTTCACGGGCCTGGCGACCCGGACACCACTCTCAGCCGGGAACAGGCCCAGCAGCCTCGCGGCCATCGCGTCAGCCGTCTTGGCGCCCTCTGGCCCCAGGTACTCGAAAATTCGAGCACCTGTCCGGGCTTGGCGGGAGCGAGCGGAGACGTCCCCGAGATCGGAGACGTTTATCTCCCGCCGGGCACGCTTCAAGACGGCCTCGTACGTCAGGCCCTTTTCCTTGGCCTCAGGCAGCAGCGTGATGACAACCGCTGCTGTCTTCGGCACCTTGAGTTTGCGCGACCTCTTTTTTCGCGGCTTTGGGGCTTCTCTCTGGCCAACTGGTGCCACCTCACGCCCCGCGGCGGCGCCGCGATCCTTGGCCCGGGACCGCCGGGGTCCAACCACCTGCCAGTCCCCATCTGAGGAGGTATTAGTGGCAGGAGCGGGGGCAGGAGCCGGGGCCGTGACCACCGCGGCCCGTGTGGATGCGGCAGTTTGTCGCGGCGCATAACGTGCAGGTGCAGCGGTGCTCGGCAGAGGCGGGAACTCCTCTCGGGGCTGACCCCTCGGGGCTTGTCCCGCCTTGCCCTTTTTCTTGGCCTTTTTCTTTTGGCCCTTTTCTTGGACCACAGGAGCCGTAGATGGCCTGGCCGCTGGTGCTTTGGCCGCCGCTGGTTTGGCCGCCGTCGCGGCAAAGGACACATGGCCCTCCTGGCACGGCAGGGCTGTCGGCGCTGAGGAAGTTGCGCCATTCCTTTTGTCTGCCGCTAGCGGCGGCCGCAGTCGTGGCTCCGGTGGCAGCCTCGCGGCCAAAGCGTCGAACCGCGGACCAAAGACCGCAGCAATGCGGTCGATGATCACGCGGAGTGCTTCGTCTTCCGACTCCGGTCCAGGGCCTGACTGGGCAGTGGACGAAGCCGGGGCAGCCGCGGGGAGCCCAAGCTCAACCCGTAACCCAGCCTGACCCTGCTCCAACTCTGCCATCCGTGCCTCGAGGCAGCGGTTAGCCTCGTCGAGGCGCTGGTTCTGCGCCTCCAGACGAGCGTTCTGAGCCTCGAGGCGCTTGTTCTGCTCCGCCAAGCGCCGGACCGACAGCGAGATCTCGTGCGCAGCGTCTTTAAGGCCACGCACGAAGTTCCCCTTGAGGTTTCGCGAACCAGCCGCCACCGTCTCCACTATGGCCACACTGTTCAGGGCCCTCTCCTCAGCCTGGGCTGTCCCAATATGGCCATCGTCTGGGAGGCGGAGTTTTTCCGTTAAAAGCGCCAGGCGCTCCTCGGCGTTTTGCTCCGCCTCCAGCCTTTTTAGGCTTAGGGTTTCTGCCCTACTGGCAGATGTGGCACGAGGCGCAGGTGCCACAGGACGGCTCATGCCTCGACCCCTAACGCTATACTGCGCTTTCGGGGGAGGCGTCTCAGTAGGGCAGTCCTCTGATTCGGGCGCCCCACCACCCTGGGGCATGGTGCGCTTCCGCGATGGATTTTCAACATCCATCTGCCCCGCACTCACGTCCGCCGCAGCTATTGTGCTGCCCGCCCTTCTGATATTTGCCCTTAGGGCGCAATCACTTTCTTCAGCAGCGGACATCTCGGAAGCCGAATTAGCGGCCGAGCTGTCCGTTGCCGAAGCTCCTCCTTTTCTTTTTCCGCGTTCCTTACGGGACCGAAACTTGCCTTTCGCGTCACGTAGTAACGTTTGTGGCGCGACTGACGTTGATGTGGGGGCCGTATTTACAGCCGGTCCCCCATCGGCTGAGGCATCGGGTGTTGCACCCGACTCCGTCGATTGTGAATTATTTTTAGAGATTTCCATTCTGTTCCCACGAGTGTGGGAGAAAGGAGGTCCACCCGGGCAGAGCTCCCAGTACCCGGGTAAGCGTACATTTGTAACCCAACACAGGGGGACCGCAGGTACCCTGGCTGGGGGCGCGCTCGAGACTGAACTACCCATCAGCCATGCATCTCCTCGCCGCGCGCCAGAACTTGAGATTCGGGGTAATTTTTTATAGAGGTTGTCTTCCTCGCGGTCCGGGCGATTAAGCCAAGACCCTCGTTCCTGTATGCCCGCGAGACGTAACCACAGACACGCGCTCAGGTTTACGATTTGGGACGGGGGGGGCCGCTGTGGCCCCACTGTCCCCCCTCTCCAGAGCCCGGTGAGCCAGTCTGGCCCACCGACTCCGACGCCTGGTCTATCCGCCGTGCCCTCTGCTGAGTCAGAGGGACACGCGGAGACCCGTCCTGTCCGGAATTTTAGCCGCCGGCGACTGCCGACGTTGCCCGGGGTGCACCACTAGGAGGTAAACCGGACAAATTAGCACCCCACCCATTTGGTACCCAGCCCTACCTAGCAGTCATGCAATGGATGATAATTGCTTACTTCCCTTAGTCGCCTCAGACGACACACGTGGGAAAGAATGGGGTGGTGACACTTGTATTGATAGTCCGTCACCACACGGACATAAATGGAGAAAACGCATAATGCGACGTCACACGCACCGTGCAACACCCCACGTGTCCCTGAACGAGGCCTAAGGTAGCCAGTTGTCCCCTAGTTGGGTCATGGAGGTCAGATAGGCAGTTCGCTCCGTGTAAATAGGTACCTATTTACTGGTGGATCAGCTTAACCAAACAGATTGGATGTCGACCCTTATAAAATTTGAGATAAACCTAAGGTGATGAGAGTTACTGTACTTGGAGTATTCTCGAAACAAGGGAGTATGATACTCTCTTAATAAGTATAATACTTAATCTATTTTAATTTTGATGTCAGTACAGACGAAGTCGCTGGAAAAATCTAGTATTTCCAATTTACGTATTTTTGTTCCTTGATTTAGTAATTAGTGGAATATAAATATTAATTACTGTGGTAATACCAAATAATATAAATTAAGTTCTAACCGCACTTTTATCAGAGACATCTATTTTTTTTTCTACGTACTTATTGCATAAAACTGTAGAACGTAATATTGTAAGGTCATAGAATTATACAGAAGTACTAGATGGCGCTATACGCTAACACCATTGTCTGTTAGCATTATAACTTTTCATTTATTCAGGCGGGAATAAAATGTACCTAACCACACACCCTGTCGTTCGGGGTAATGAACTGGAGTCTGAGGCCCTCACCCACTAAATAAACCCGCGGTATGCCATTCTGTGCCATTGGCAGCAATTGGCAGACCACTGGAATTTATGATCATAAGGCTTATTTTTCAGAGACCAGGTTAGTTGAATACAATTTTCTATTTGGAAAATTAATTTTACAGCATTTTAATTTGCAGTTATCACTGGGAGCCATTATTACAGTAAAGAAAAAAAAAATGCAACAATGTGTAAAAAGATAACTTTAGTATGAGCGGGAATCGAACCTGAATCCCTTCAAATCTGGGGAAGTGCTCTCGGAGATTGGAAGGGTTCCATTCCCGCTTGCACTAAAGTTCTCTTTTTCCACATTTTCACAAATAATTTGTTCTTTAAAGTAGCTAGGCCATTGCCCAGCTTGGCATTTCAAGTGCTAAAATACAGATCAAAATCATTATAGTAATTTATATTGTATCATATTATACATATAGGTACAGTACAGAATAAAATCAAATGTTGAATTGTAAAATCTATTTATTAACTATGTAAGCGTATCTTCTGAGCGTATGTATTCTCCAACATCCGCTTGGTGAAACACTATTGTGGCTAGAGGATCTGCATGTCTACATTCAGCTGTGGTGCGAGCTGCTACACCAAACCCTATTGGAATATCTGACATTGTGTATACTACCACTCCATGATGTTTTGGCGTGTTTTCTGTTATGCGACCTAAACCTGTAACAAGTAAATTATTGTACATTATTATTGTACACTCTCCTTTAACTCTAATAGGGTAAGCAGAGATGCAATATACATTTTGTCTATCTTAATCCCACATAATGCAAGCTCCCATCGTCTACTTTCTCACTCTGTACTTCAGATTGTACTTCTCTTTAACAACATTTCTTTTTTAATTTTATCTTCTACACTCACAATGCATAAAACATTAACCATTGAAGTAATATATTGCTCCAGGGGTGAGATAGTTCACAGTAGGAATATTTAGTGGGTGGACTTATATTCCCAAAAAAAAAGAGTAAAGTACTAATTTATTCATAGAAGCTTAGAAAAAGCTTAGAAACTAGTTCAATTTTCCCTTAAATATGGGATAATCTTTTTTTTCAACTCTTTTTTTTTCTTTCCCACTATTGGGGACGGGTCTCCATTCATGGTGGGAATTAAACTATAGTCCACCATGATGGCCCAGTGTGGGTTGGCAGACTTCACAAACTGTTGAGAAAATCTCTGAGGCATGCAGGATTCCTCACATTGCTTTCTTCACTGAGCAGTGTTAAATTGTAAACAATTACACACACAATTTAGAAAAATATTGAAAAGTCAGTCATATGTCATTGTGTGCAGTATGGGGTCTGAACTGCTCGGGATAATCTTATGAATGTGTAAACATAATAATCTTTATCTTACCACTTTTGATGATATGGTGTCCATAAAGGAACTGCTGTTCCGATGAAGGTTTTACCCATATTTTGTATGGCGCATATGGAGCTATATAGGTCAACGCTGTGATATGCAATCTAAATTTATTGGTCTTTGTAAATTTTCCAAAGCATGTGCCCGCAGATATTAGGTGGTCAGGTTTTACTGTCTGTGCTAAATGCAGTAATCGTTCTGAAATATAGTAAACTCTATCTTTTTTCTCCCTAAAGCAGTATGTTCCGTCTGGCCGATCAATCAGCAGTTTTACATTGACGCCAATACTGAAACCATTAACAGCATTTAAAAACATTATAACATATCTCTACCTCACATTATACGAAACATAAATTAAACAAGAAACTCGCCTTTTAAAGCAGGGTTATCGGATTTATGAGGTTAAACTCTACAAGCTACAAAGGATGAACAGTCGCAAAAACAAACAGTGTGAAATAAATAGTAATCTAAATGATAAGTACTCACTACTTCGTCAATTTTTCAAATAAAATTCGTGTTCGGTCTTCTGATAATACTTTCATTTTGACAAAATTTACAATTCTTCAGCGGTAAACAATAACACGTGTGGCATTTGCCACTATGACATTTATAAGTTCTGACAGATGACATTGGCATTAACAGTTACAACATACAACAGACTTGACAAGTGACAGCTGGCGTGACCGCAGATTCGGGTGTGTTCCGATATACACTGGAGCACTGTGATCAGAAGCTGCCCCTAAATGTTGCAGAGCGATGGCAACGAATGGCAAGCTGTCCTGCACACCTCCGTGCCCACAGGATCTATTCGCAGATATCCAGGATAATTTATTTGTTCTGTCTGTGATGTGTGACGTCAATTCAGTATACTGCGAAGTCGTTCCTTTAAAGTTAACTATACTGGTTACTGTTTATAACGGATCGCAGTCCAGTATACTGATCTGTCATTACCATTACTTTAATTTCATACAAAGTATTGATTTCACACTGCAATAAACACAATTTCTTTACATTTTCCATGTTTCGGTATCTTTGAATAACAATATTCAATAATAATAATAATTTTCAATAGTGTAAGTGGTTATATTTCTGGACGCTGTTGATCACGTGATCAAACCACTGAGAGCACCTTACCTCGAAAACGCCAGTGCTCACAGTACAAAATTGGCGATGATTCATGACGTCATATATTTCCCTAGCATACTGCGGCAGTATATTGTCAGTCTATAACGAAACGATTTTTCTCCAGTAAGAGCACTGGACAGAGCTCTCAGTGTATTTCGGAACACAGCTTCAATATTCGAATGGAATACTTCTGTTTGTTGTATTTAGAGCAGAATTCTTTCTTTACTATGAAAACTATTTTCATCTGCGAATTACTTATTATCAGTGCGTTCCACTTGACAATAATCACGCTCATGACCGTAGTTTTTCCATTTACTACCTTGTAAGAAATTCATTCGTAAATCTTTGCTAATGAAAGTTAAATAACTTTTATTCTTTTAGAGTTTTCTAATCACCTTCACTTTAACCTAATTATTTAATGGGGTCTTTGTAATGGTGAGTGAGCGAATACAATAATTATATAAATTACCGAGTGAAATCCCTCTGAACCTCAATAACTAATGGAATTATAAAATTGCTTTTTTTAATTATGTCCTAAATTTTTCTGATGACTTGTCTTTTTTCTCCTCATCGCTAAGTATTCTATTTAGTTCCATCCATCAGCCTTTTAACGTCCACTGCTGGACATAGGCCTCCCCAAGAGAACGCCACAACAAACGGTCCTGTGCCGACCGCGATCTATTTAGTTATGGTTGAGTTACTACCTAATTAAACTAAAGTAAATGACCCACCAACCCCTACTTAAGAATACAATCGTACAATACCCTCAAAATGTTTATGATTATATTTTGGGTTGAAATAGTGATTTGGGGTCGAAGCAACGTGTTTGGACATGGCGCATATTATGTAAGAGCATTGTGGAATTATTTTACTCTTTGGAACATTGCGGTACAGCTTATTCGTGTGCTGATTTTACTCTATGCTTAAAAGTTGATATACAAATTATAAACGTGTCTATGAATATAGATAATCATTGGAAGATAATAGCCTTACCCCAAGTATTGCTAGGTGCGTCTTTCAATTTGTTTGGTATTAGGTTATCCACCAGTATTAACACTGTGACTGGTGACTGTCTATTTGATTGCTATAATTATAATGATAAACCCTTACTTGTCACAGCATGAATAGGTCAGCTTGATCGAGAAATTACCACCCTCTCACAGAAGCTCATCGTGAAAAGTAGGTACTGCTATTGTTGTATTTCGTAAGGTGAGCGAGACCACTGGAGGTCGAAACCTACTCCCTACCCACATTATCAAGGAGAGCCTTATTATCCTTCCTATTCTCTCCTTAGTATTCTTTCCATCCCGTCCTTAATATCCTACAACTCCACCTCCTATCACTTTTTTAGAGCTAGCGTTTTTGCTATAGCGATCACTTACCATAAGGTGCGCTGTTTGCCACACGCGTGGTATAAAATCTGCCTAGGGGGACCACTTAGAACAAGATTTAGTCAGATTTTGTATTCAAGCTTCTCACAACTGGTTGGCCAGAATATTATTAGACAGCTGTGACCCAGTTCTTAACTTACCTTCCGATGCATGAGGAGGGTAGGTGTTCACAAATAGGTGTATTTTTAGGTACCTACCAAAAGCGGGCCGAGCAATAAGCTGAACTATAACATAATTACATATTTTATATATCTTTATAGTTAGAACGTGATATAGTATGAATAGCTCAAGTACCTAAATTATTTTTATCATAGGCCTTTTAAGGGGCCGTCATAGCGAGTGGTTGAAATCTTGTCCAATAAATTTAGAAATATACAAAACATAATTCAGATGGCAAACTTAAATTAAATTGGAACTAGTATTATTGATCCACCACAGATTAAATTAATAACACTCGTTCCTATAAATTACATGGTCAAAATAGTCGGAATTTTAATTCGATTCCAGATTTGACAATTTCAGTGTTGCAACGTTATGACAAGTACTAAATAGTGACGTTGCGAAATTATTCAATACGGAAATGGAATATTTCCGGACCGATTCCTCTCGTTTATAGTAGTATATCTAAACAACTACTACTTTAATAGAAACTAAGTATATCAGGAAATTAAATATTTCTGAACGGATAATTTAGTTATGACGATTAATTTTATTAAGGATCGGAGAGTTTTCTTTAATAATTGTGTGTGAAATAAATAAAAAAATGTGATCATGAAGGAACGAGGAAATAAAACAAATAGATGTATTATGGTAATATTTTATTTTATAAATCGTCGCCGTCATCGCTATCGCTATCGCTATCACTCTCTGTAACATTTATTATAAATGTGTCTGTGATATTGTCAATTAACATGTCTAGCCTACTCATTTTTTCCTCTTCTTTGACAACATGGGATACGCATTTAGACCATTAAGTAGCCGTAATTTATTGAATGTCTTCCTCAAATAAATTTCTCACGACTGTCAATTTGAAGGTTTTATTATTTTGAGCTACATGCCCCATTACCTGCGCCCATATCAATTCGATAGGGTTCAGCTCGCAATGGTAAGGGGGCAGTCTTAAAACCGTGATCCCATGTTGTGCTGCCATTTCGTCTACAGCGTACTTATTAAAAGACTCGTTATGTGGAATCAGTTCTAAAAGCGTAGCTTTAACCATATCTGGTTCGTAATAATATTTTTATTTAAAAGCCAGTCTTGAATTGCAGCTTTTTTCCAGCTCATTTTTGGTGCCGTTTCCAATTTTCGGGAGTGGTAAGGTGCATTATCCATCACCACAATTGATTTTGGTCTTAATTTTGGTAAGACTCCAGCGAACCACTCCTCAAAACAAACTGCATTCATCTCATCATGGTAATCTTCACAATTTTTCTTTGCTTCAAAAATCATGAGCCCCTCTTCCAGGAAGCCTTCTTCACTACCTATATGGCTATATATGAGACGTTTGCCTTTTCCAGATGGATTTTTTAATCCAGTGGTCAGTTCCTCCAAAAACGCTTGCCGAGATGATGTAACTTTCTTGTCCACCCAAGTTTTTTTTACAGTATGACCTAAAAATAAATATAGTACATGAACATTCAATATTACTATTAAATTTAATGTAAAATGTATATAAATTCAAAATGTTAGCCTTACCTGCGTTAACCCAAGTTTCATCTTGATAATATATATGTCTCCCTTCTCTTCGAAACTGACATATAGATCGCAAGTAACGCTGGCGCCATGTTATTATATCATTTCGATCAATAAGTGTGCTCTTGGTGACCGTGCAACAAATTCAAAATTAAGATGCTTCAAAATTTTTCTGAGGGTGTCTTTGGAAACCTTGGGCATTTCTGGATCATCGTTCATCACGTGTAAAATCTAAAATAGTAAATTTTATAATAGTTTGGAATCATTAGCTATATATAAAAGATGTAGGTATAAAATAATACTCTGACTTATTGACTAACCTTTGCAATGGTTGGAGGTTAGTTTCGGTAAAAGAACTGATGAACAATTCTTCGTATTGCGGAGAATGTAAATTCATCAATTTTATCTTTGAAACTTCGCTTTGGTCCAGTTTTTTTAGGAGGAGTTGGCGGCGCACCTTTATTTACTTCCTTCAAAACGTTACAAACAGAGCGTGATTATTCCCAATATGTCAGCAACTTTGCTCATACATTCATTTTCTTCCACAACTTCAAAGGCCTCCAATTGCGAAGAAGTATCATTTTTCACGTACTTGTAGGCGTTGCGGATCATTACTTTTTCAGTAACAGTGAAAGCTTTATTTCTTGACTTTGGACGTTTTTTTCTTGCGGACAAGAAAACATCCACGTCTTTTTGTGATGTACTTGGCTGAGGATCCATTTTGGTGGAAAACCAAAACAAATAGATTCACTCAAAGTTCACAAAAAACTATAAACGTAACAACAAACACAACGTAACAACAAACACAACGTAACAAAACTTTAACAAAAACCCAACAAAATAACAAAACATCGATTCGCAATGAAACAAGATATTCGTGCAGTTAGACTGGGAGAATGAAGCCGAATGACAAGATAAACAAAACGGCGATAGCTGCACGAGCGCGCACGGGTTGCCAATACAGAAAACTATCTAGGCTCTTTTATTATAAGTTTTTTTTTTATATAAAAAACAAAAATATTAACTTTTTATAAAATAAAGTAGCGGTTACTAATTAATAAATAATTATTATGAATAATTATGTATTTATTTAAATAAAAATCAATAATTTAGTTCTTAATTGGCACACTAATATTATGATTACATAAACATAAATCGCGATTGTTTATCGATGTTTGTGTTCATCACTACACTATTAATATGTGGTATAATCTCGGACCAATAATACACTTAGTTAGTAGTATACTTAGTCTATGGGTATAATTATTTAAAAAAAAGACAGTAGCTAATGTCAAATGTGGAATCGAATTATAATTCCGACTATAAGTATACTTCACATTCGTTCAGTAACTAAAATGTATTTATATAACTTTATAGTTAGACGTTAAATAAATAATAAATATTAGTTAAATATAAGTTAAAATGTAACTTGATTAACACATTTATTTATTTGAAATAAAATTTTACCAAACTTGTTTCTGAACGATTCCTAATTTTCATTCATTCATCATGTTGTAAACAACCTGCTCGTTCCCCAAGACGTACTCATACTACTCATAAATTCATTCAAGAAATCGTTCAATCAACTAAAGTGCCCGGAAAGTGAGAGGCGGTAAGTTGATTTTGCTAATTACTGTTAAGTTAGTCATTAATTAAAGCAACTATTAAATTAATTTAAGCCCATTACAAACAGTGACCTTTTATAATAATGTCGCTACACCATTACCATTCTGTGTTCATTTAATAATTAAACATATTGTTTTGTTTTGGCCCTGAAACATACAAGTTTGGCACGTGAATCACGTGATATCAACAAAGTTAAGTCAGTGTGATCTTTCTTATTGGTCCGATTCAAATAAAATTAAATTAGTTAGAATTTCAAGTTGAAATTTTAAAATAACGATGCGCTATACATTAAACACAAAGTGTGCTAAGCATGTAAAATGCTAAAAATATATATTAAAATATCTAAATAACGATGCGCTTTTGTAGGAAGTAGTCTAAAAAAATATTATAATCAATATTATATTATACAAACTGCATTTAGCTTTAAGCATTATTTTAAGCATATTTAATTCGATTTTTTTATTCCTAATATTTTATCGTGAGAAAATCGGCATGCCAGAGAGATTTTATGAACGGCTTGTGAAAGCTGCCAACCCGCACAGAGTCAGCGTGATAGACAACGGCATAAATAAATCCCTCTCATTCTGAGAGCATACTCGTACCCCACAGTGGGACTACTATCCCACTGTTGGGCATTTTCATGGGTAGTAGGAAAAGAATTCCTATTCTAAAACGATTCTTACTTTTTAAAATAGGTGTTCTTTTTCCAACCCCAATGACTGATTGATTAAAAAACAAGTATTTTTTCCTAATGATTTTGTCAAAGTTCATTGACCCGTGAATATGCTAGGTACGTGATCAATTCATTCGACAATCGTTAGTATTTCTATTAACAGTAGTATAATGTTTCAAATTTGCGTGCTATTAGTGACAAATAAGGCATTAGATACGCGCATCATGCCCATCTTTACTCATTGCATTCCAACATAGGTTTATTATGATAATTATGACACACATGTGATTTCATTGGCGCCTATCTTATCAGTATATGCACCTATGTAAACGATATTTCGCATGATAATAGCTCTTTCGATGTATTCTAGGTCATTTTTGTTTTTGCAAAATTCTATAATTAAAAATAATTGTCTCATGTGTGAATCAAACCCACTTTACCGGCTTTGCGGTTAGTATCTAAACCAGGACGCCCTCGGTATTTTAAAAATACGAGTACTTAAGTACATCATTATAAATACGAGGGAATTAGTTGTTTGTTTCACTTTCACGCCGTACCTAATTACTGGACCGATCGTCATGAAATTGGTGCCGTAGAGTTACGTATTTATGTTATACTAGCTGACCCAGCAAACGTTGAGTTGCCATATAAATTATTTCTACATCGGCAGTAGAAGGGTGAAAATTTAGGGTTGTATATATTTTTTAATGCTGTATCATAAAAAACTAAAAAAAAAAGTCAAAAAATTTAAAAAAAAAATTTGGGGTGGACTACCCTTAACATTTAGAGGGATGAAAAATAGATGTGCGATTCTCAGACCTACCCAATATGCAGAAAAAAAATTATGAAAATAATTTAGTAATGAATGTAATGAAAATACTCCCGACAGATGGCGCAGGCGTCACCCAAAGACGTTAAGTATGATGTGTTATCGAAATTAGCAGTCAGGAGCAATTGTCAGGATGGCTGAATTGGTAAAGCATCTGGACGGTATCCAGAAGATGCAGGTTCAAATCCTGCTCCTGACTGTTATTTTCGATTTCACATTATTCACTTTGTGTTTAAAAAAATAATACTTAATAATGATTTCCAATGGATGCCCTAATATTTTTGCTTTCCTGGGGTACCAGTGCCGGCGTCAGTGTGCCCTAACGCCGAACGTATCCGTATTTTTTTTTTGATATGGCGGGGAAAATTTTGAGAATTCTCGTGAAGTATCTCGGTGTATTTTGGCTGCAAATGGCCGTCTGCCGCCATTTCTGTTTCTAATATTGCAAGATGGCGTAATCATTTAGAATGCAAGAACTGGGCTGCAACTAATACTACATTTTATTAGTATGAGTACGTCATATGATATCCCCAGAATCAGCATAGTTTAGACCATAGTACATACTTACTTATTTATCATCACGCTATTTCCTGTACAGGGTAGGCAGAGAGAACAGAGTGCCAATATTGTGACACGTGCCTTCTTGCTGAGATGGTGGCTGTCGAGAATTTGTCCCAATGCTCCGTTCACTCTATTTCCCGCATTTACTCTTCTCTCCATATCAGTGGTGTACCTTCCATACCGATTGAATCCACATCCAAGATATACGCATTCATCTACGTGTTCTAGCACACCATTACTCTAACATCTGTTCTGACTTCTTCTCTTTCAAAGACCATTATTTTGGTTTTGCTCACATTCATTTCATAGTACGCGCCTGTACGTAATTGCCTCTGTAGTGCAGCGGTAGTGTGAGTTACTGCTGATCATGAGGTCTCGGGTTCGATCCCCGGATCGGGCAGTTTTATTGAGCTTTTTCGTAAAAAGCCGGAATTTTTGTCAGAAATGTGCCCGGTAGACGGCAATAGGCTCGCCCCCTATTACTTGGAACTTATACATAGCTGGCGAACCGTGGGTGTGTAATACACCTCTGACTAGCCCTTCGAAGAATACAGGCGTGATGCTATGTTTTTTATATATTTTTTTTCATAGTAGGTACGTAACGCTGGCTAATGCGTGTCGGTGCATAAAACCTCCACAATTTCTAATCAGACTTACCGATTTCCTCAAAATGTTCTGTTCTACCGTCACCTGGTTAAAAAGGCTCTTTTATCAAAGTTACCTTGAATAATGGCGAACGAATCAAAAATATCTATTGTTAAAGTCATGCCCTCATTCCAATTAGTGTTGTAACATTGTGCTTAATTAACCTAGCGATAAAACCAAGGATAGCAAATATAGGGGTAGCGAGTTCCGTCTCAAGTCTAAGATCGAGACCGTGCAAACCTATTTGTGTATTTGTCTACATATCAATACCTGTTAAAGGAATAGATCGTGAGGAATCCAGCTCTGTCTGCAGTCACACTGGGCTTGGTATGGAAGACTATAATATGACCATAGTGTGACAGTGGGAGAAAGGGGCTTCGAGAGAGCTGAATTTAGCCTAACGTAATTTGTGAACATTAACACAGCCCCTACGTAGCATTATTTTATAGCTGCACTGCTCGTACGGATTCAAGGTCACAAACTAAACTCAACCCCATGAAAAGCACGCATGAGCCGACCTTCATAAACAGGGTATTTAAAATCATTATTAACATGCTATGATACGTATCTTAAAATAGAGTAATTAATATTGGTAACATTTTTTTTTATATTTATGTAATAAAATAAGAATTCTGCCTGTTGATTATAATACATTTTTATATCATGTCGTTACCCCAGACACACTCAGAGTCCTAGGTGCCAGTACGCAAAGCGATAAATGTTCAAAGGCGTTGGAAGTGGGGGTAAACCATGCGTTTAATGGAGCGCCATTTTTCTTTTAGCCCGAGGGCGGTACTTCGAGTAAATCTAGTCATAGGAGCAAATATATTTCTGTCTATGTGCCACCTTTATGTCCCATCCCGCGGGTGTCGCATGAGGCCACTAAGGGAAGTAAGCAATTATCACTCATTGCATAACTAGTGGGTTGGTTACCAAGTGAGGGAGTACTCACTTGTTATCTAGCCCGAACAGTTTAATGCTACCGTATCCAGTGAAATTGACCGTGAAACGTAGTTTTGGTTGTAGCATGAGATAGCTCCCAATTCATCTATTTTCCATCTAGGAAATGCAAGCAACGCGTTGGCAGTATTCTTATTATAGCCGAGTCCACCATATATAAAATTAAAAAAAAAAATTAAACATGGCAGCGAGACAGGCAAAAGCCACAAGCTAGTCTGATATGTTCAGAGTTTTTTTTTTTAAATTGGTATCTATAAACATAATGGTGTAGTCAATGTGGTAATATATTCGAACGATACGTAGTCACGGCCGTATGACGTGTATCGGTAATGCAACATCTGCTTATGTAGATTAAATTTAATGCTTCTTAACTCCTAATAAGATTTAAACTTGTGCAAGGCTATGATTCTACGCAGATGGTCACACTATGCACGAGAATGGTGTTTCTCGCTGTATTATCACTAGAGGATTTACCTTGCATTTACTTAACAATAAATTTAAAAAGACGAAAGATATAGATAGGAGTAGCCTTGCTTATCCCAGCACGAATAGGCTTACTCGATCGGGGAAATACCACCCTCTCACAAAATAATCAGCGTGTAACAACGGTAGTTACGCTTACCGGTATGTTTCGTATGGTGAGTGAGAGCGCCGGAGGCTCACACCCTCTCCCTATCCTCTCCTTAGTACCCGTACTATCCTTCACCTATCCCTTTCCTTGAAGATGGCGACGCGCGACTGATAACTCTGATGTTGCTAGCGTGTATAGGCTACGGTTATCGCTTACCATCAGGTGGGCCCGTGTGCTTGTTCGCCACACATGTATAAAAAAAACAAATTAAAGATAAATCAAAGATATTTTTAGTATTAGGTATTCAGAAATGTATGCACAATGATGGACTAAGATTTACTTTATAATACATACTCTATCTTAATATGAAAGACACAGTCAGCACTCCATAGAGGAGCCATATGGTGGCTCATTAATTTTTTTGCCGGGTTCTTCTCATTAAAGTCCTAACTACGGAATCCAAGCGCTTGTGGCGATGTAAATTTCTTTTGATGAAGATTGCTGTTATTTTAAACGCAAAGTGGAAATTGTAAATTGAAAATAACAGTTTTTGAACCTGCATCTCCTGGATACCGTCCAGATGCTTTGCCAATTCAGCCATCGTGACAACTACTCTAGACTGCTAATTTCGATAACACATTCATACTTAACGTCCTGGATGACGCCTGCGCCATCTGTCAGAAGTATTTACATACATTGTACCGACCAGGTAAACTTAATTTTACAAGTGCAAATTATTTGTGAATAAGGAAAAAGAGATTTTTTGTACTAGCGGGAATCGAACCCGCGTCTTTTCCAATCCGGGGAAGTGCTCTAATGACGCGGGTTCGATTCCCGCTAGTACAAAAAATCTCTTTTTCCTTATTCACAAATAATTTGCACTTTAAAAAGTGGCGGAGCATATCAAATGCTAAGAAATATAGATCAAAAATATTAATTTTAAAATTAAATTTACCTAATAATGACACAGCCCTATAACTATTTTCGATTTCACATTTTCCACTTTGTGTTTAATGTATATAGCTAAGCATGTCAAATGCTAAAAATATAATACCTATATATAAAAATTTCTAAATATTGCTGTTATTGTATCCGGAACGTCAATGATTACAAACCATAATGTTGCTATTGACAATATCTACGTAAGTAATACTCGCGTAAATAATAGAAATTAAATTCCTTATTACATCATGTTATTCGCGTTCATTAAGTCATCAAATAATTAACTTAAGTGAGTCATCCCCATCCCATTCCCCAAACAGACATAATTCATCGTTATAGTTTTAATTTTACAAAGGTTCGCATAAAGGGGGTCAAACGCCATCGTTTGCTGAGGGAGTGCCCAAATAATTACTGTTTACCATAGTCACACCCTTTTAAGGTATTCATTTTGAGTCGCTGTTTAGGTGATTATAGTTTCTATGTAAACATCACACAAAAAACCGACTTCAAGTTAAGACTTACCAATATGGTTTTCTCATGGATGCCATTGTCGGAACTGGATCAAATCGACACCACACGGGAAGCACCTGCTTTCAAATAAGAAGAGAATCATCAGAATCGGTTCACCCAGTCGAAAGTTCTAGAGGTAACAAACATAAATAAATAAAAAATACAGTCGAATTGAGAACGTCCTCCTTTTTTGAAGTTGGTTAAAAAGCATAATAATTAATAATATAAACAGCAACCCATCCTGGCTTGGTAACTACGTAAAATTTAGATGTTTTTTTCATTGATACATTACATAGCATCACGCCTGTATTCCCCGAAGGGGTAGGTAGAGGTGTATTACACACCCACGACTCGCCAGCTATGTTTAAGTCCCACGTAATAGGGGGCGAGCCTATTGACGTCTACCGGGCACATTTCCAAACTCCGGGCTGTTACTGAGAATTTTTCTTTTTAGGAAAAAGCTCAATAACATTGCCCGACCCGGGGATCGAACCCGAGACCTCATGATTAGCAGTAGCAAACACTACCGCTACACCACCGAGGCAGTTGATACATTACCGTATTATTATTTTTTTTACTATATTATATCTTTTTTTTTTATTACCTACATGTAGTTGCAGACGAGCCACGGCCCGTCTGATGGTAAATGGTAACCGTCGCTCATAGACTCAACTATACCGAGAGTATTGTCAAGCCGCTGCTCACCATTTCATCTCACTGATATGAAATGAAAGAATAAATGAAGCGGCTATCTCCTGCTACAGCCAAAACGCAACCATGGCCGCTCACACGGGAGATTGTGGTACCAACCCGCTCGGGCCCGATACCAAGTGAGTACTCCCACTTGGTACCCAGTCGTACCACCAGTCATGCAATGGATGATAATTGCTTACTTCTCTTAGTCGCTCGTGGGAAAGAAAGGGGTGGTGACACTTGTATTCTTAGTCCGTCGCCACACGGACTGTAACAGATGATGAATCGGTTATGGAACAAGTAGCTCATAACCAAGACATACTCATGGACTAAAAAACCCTTATCGTGATGATAGAAGACATAATAATTATGTTTTACAGATAGAAATACTGAGATTCTTCAATGTTGGTGCCTAAGAGATTTTATCGATTGGTTGTGAACTCTGCTTACACCGCTTACCAGGAATGCTATGGAGCTCCGTAACTATAGCCGAAATTATCGGATATGCGAAATAAAAAAAAATCCGATCAGAAAGTTTCGAATATTTTCGGATAGGGACGGAGTCTTTTGTTTTTGCCCGGCTGAGCCGACACACAAGCCACACGTACCCCTGGCATTGTTTCCCTATTATTTCTATTGCTTATGATTGTATTTAATTAAAAAGTATGTTATACCAAATCAATGGGTATACCGCAATATTTTAGATATTTAAATTTTACTATACACAAGTAATCACTACCCTAGTGAGTAGTGTCAGTATTCGTAATCGGATCACAGCAATATCGATGTATAAAATCTTGCTTAAAATTCAAATGGATATAATAGAATTTAATCACTCTGTATAAAATGAGATGGCTACCAGGAAACACAAAAACAATCACTCTGTATAAAAGTAAATTGCATCTGATTCATTCTGACGTAGTTCGAGACACGGGTGTGACTAATGAAAAATGCAAGGTCGTTGTCGTTCCGAGCGTATTGTTGACCTAAATTGTATATTACAGTAATGCTTGCTTATATTTATCATTGCAGTGGCTGAAGCGCCACCGAATGCGGTTAAATTGTAACCTCCATAAATTGACATTTTGATCTGTACAGCACTTGACATGCTCAGCTACTATTAAAGAACAGATTATCTGTGAATGTAGAACAAGAGAATCTTAATACGAGCGGGAATCGAACCTGCGTCCCCTCCAATCCGGGGAAGTGTTCCAACCGCTAAGCCATCGCATTGACCAACGGTCAATCCCAATCTCCACATCAGATTTGTCTTTACGACTACTACTTTTTAGTTTTTATACTAAGGATATTATTTTAATTTCAACCTTACATAGCGGATATTCTCAAGTGCTTACGCGTGTATATTTAAGATTTTATTTGTGCTCGTAAAATGTAGCTTTCGCCGTAGCTAGAACTAAAAAGATCCATAAATATTACTGTATCTATTTCAGCCGGTGGTTGCTAACAAGATTGATATTATGAAGTTATGAACATGTTCCTAGGGGCAGTTCTAAAAATACGGGGGAAGGGTATCACTTGGTGTGACAAAATGTTACAAGCAGGTACTAGCTGGTCCAGAAACATGACGTTCCCAATTTACTTATTTTTTAATCGTAATGAATGATTCAGTGGTTGAGCCTTGTTTATATTAGCAGGATAGGGCCGGCTTGATCAGGAAAGTAGAGATCAGCGTGTAACAACCGTATAGTTACTTCTAGCGTTGTGTTTCGTATGGTGAGTGAGTCATCCCCATCCCATTCCCCAAACAGACATAATTCATCGTTATAGTTTTAATTTTACAAAGGTTCGCATAAAGGGGGTCAAACGCCATCGTTTGCTGAGGGAGTGCCCAAATAATTACTGTTTACCATAGTCACACCCTTTTAAGGTATTCATTTTGAGTCGCTGTTTAGGTGATTATAGTTTCTATGTAAACATCACACAAAAAACCGACTTCAAGTTAAGACTTACCAATATGGTTTTCTCATGGATGCCATTGTCGGAACTGGATCAAATCGACACCACACGGGAAGCACCTGCTTTCAAATAAGAAGAGAATCATCAGAATCGGTTCACCCAGTCGAAAGTTCTAGAGGTAACAAACATAAATAAATAAAAAATACAGTCGAATTGAGAACGTCCTCCTTTTTTGAAGTTGGTTAAAAAGCATAATAATTAATAATATAAACAGCAACCCATCCTGGCTTGGTAACTACGTAAAATTTAGATGTTTTTTTCATTGATACATTACATAGCATCACGCCTGTATTCCCCGAAGGGGTAGGTAGAGGTGTATTACACACCCACGACTCGCCAGCTATGTTTAAGTCCCACGTAATAGGGGGCGAGCCTATTGACGTCTACCGGGCACATTTCCAAACTCCGGGCTGTTACTGAGAATTTTTCTTTTTAGGAAAAAGCTCAATAACATTGCCCGACCCGGGGATCGAACCAGAGACCTCATGATTAGCAGTAGCAAACACTACCGCTACACCACCGAGGCAGTTGATACATTACCGTATTATTATTTTTTTTACTATATTATATCTTTTTTTTTTATTACCTACATGTAGTTGCAGACGAGCCACGGCCCGTCTGATGGTAAATGGTAACCGTCGCTCATAGACTCAACTATACCGAGAGTATTGTCAAGCCGCTGCTCACCATTTCATCTCACTGATATGAAATGAAAGAATAAATGAAGCGGCTATCTCCTGCTACAGCCAAAACGCAACCATGTGCTTCATGGCCGCTCACACGGGAGATTGTGGTACCAACCCGCTCGGGCCCGATACCAAGTGAGTACTCCCACTTGGTACCCAGTCGTACCACCAGTCATGCAATGGATGATAATTGCTTACTTCTCTTAGTCGCTCGTGGGAAAGAAAGGGGTGGTGACACTTGTATTCTTAGTCCGTCGCCACACGGACTGTAACAGATGATGAATCGGTTATGGAACAAGTAGCTCATAACCAAGACATACTCATGGACTAAAAAACCCTTATCGTGATGATAGAAGACAGAATGATTATGTTTTACAGATAGAAATACTGAGATTCTTCAATGTTGGTGCCTAAGAGATTTTATCGATTGGTTGTGAACTCTGCTTACACCGCTTACCAGGAATGCTATGGAGCTCCGTAACTATAGCCGAAATTATCGGATATGCGAAATAAAAAAAAATCCGATCAGAAAGTTTCGAATATTTTCGGATAGGGACGGAGTCTTTTGTTTTTGCCCGGCTGAGCCGACACACAAGCCACACGTACCCCTGGCATTGTTTCCCTATTATTTCTATTGCTTATGATTGTATTTAATTAAAAAGTATGTTATACCAAATCAATGGTTATACCGCAATATTTTAGATATTTAAATTTTACTATACACAAGTGATCACTACCCTAGTGAGTAGTGTCAGTATTCGTAATCGGATCACAGCAATATCGATGTATAAAATCTTGCTTAAAATTCAAATGGATATAATAGAATTTAATCACTCTGTATAAAATGAGATAGCTACCAGGAAACACAAAAACAATCACTCTGTATAAAAGTAAATTGCATCTGATTCATTCTGACGTAGTTCGAGACACGGGTGTGACTAATGAAAAATGCAAGGTCGTTGTCGTTCCGAGCGTATTGTTGACCTAAATTGTATATTATAAGTAATGCTTGCTTATATTTATCATTGCAGTGGCTGAAGCGCCACCGAATGCGGTTAAATTGTAACCTCCATAAATTGACATTTTGATCTGTACAGCACTTGACATGCTCAGCTACTATTAAAGAACAGATTATCTGTGAATGTGGAACAAGAGAATCTTAGTACAAGTGGGAATCGAACCTGCGTCCCCTCCAATCCGGGGAAGTGCTCCAACCGCTAAGCCATCGCATTGACCAACGGCCATTCTCAATCTCCACATCAGATTTTTCTTTACGACTACTACTTTTTAGTTTTTATACTAAGGATATTATTTTAATTTCAACCTTACATAGCGGATATTCTCAAGTGCTTACGCGTGTATATTTAAGATTTTATTTGTGCTCGTAAAATGTAGCTTTCGCCGTAGCTAGAACTAAAAAGATCCATAAATATTACTGTATCTATTTCAGCCGGTGGTTGCTAACAAGATTGATATTATGAAGTTATGAACATGTTCCTAGGGGCAGTTCTAAAAATACGGGGGAAGGGTATCACTTGGTGTGACAAAATGTTACAAGCAGGTACTAGCTGGTCCAGAAACATGACGTTCCCAATTTACTTATTTTTTAATCGTAATGAATGATTCAGTGGTTGAGCCTTGTTTATATTAGCAGGATAGGGCCGGCTTGATCAGGAAAGTAGAGATCAGCGTGTAACAACCGTATAGTTACTTCTAGCGTTGTGTTTCGTATGGTGAGTAAGAGCGCCCGAGGCGCAATCCCAATAAGACCCAATAGGGAGGGCTCTATCCTCCCCTTATTATCCTTCCTATAATTATATTCTATCCTTTTCATGCACACATAGACACACATACGCTCACAGCCGTACACAAACACCCACTCACATACACACCCACTCATATTCACCAGCACTAGACACGCTTCCATAACGTTTGGACAAGCACTGCGTTGTGTATTGCGACACGTGCCCTCTGGCTGAGGTGATGACTGCCGAGAAATTGTCCCAATGCCCTGTTCACTCTATTTCCCGCATTCACTCTTCTGCATGTAGAGAGAAATCCATCCATCCCGACTGAATCCACATCCAAGATATACAAATTCATCCACTTTTTCTAGCACACCATTTCATTTTGTTTTGGGAATCCCATAAGAACCAAATATATACATATCTAATATCATATTGTAGGCATAAAGAGTATTCTATACGGAAATTCAGCTACTACACTATCTGTATGCAAAATTTCATCCAAATATGTTTAGCCATTTTTTGTAACTGAATAACAAATATACAAATTGTCATATTTATAATCTCAGTAAGTTCATCAAAAATAAATACAATTTCATGTTTATAGTGAATGCTTTTCTACGAATTACAAAATACTTTACTTTACCAACCAATACATTTAAGAGAAAATGAATCATTGAACTCTCTTTGTTACAGACTATACTATCACAACGGAACTTGGAAATCAACTCCATTCGTCTTTCGACCTTTGAGAGGCGAGCACGGTTTTATTTTCAGATAAAACCGAAATAACCACGCGAGTGTTTTAACCTGTGAAGTGTTAAAAATGTCGTTCATGAGATATCCGAAGAATTTTAAGGCTAACGGCTGGGGGTGGCACAGGACGACGAATGCTGCTGCAGCCGTGAAAGGCTTCTTGAGTGGTGAACGAGGAGACAAGACTGATGGAAAGGAGCCTCTTATTGGCAATGGCAGCTTATACCCTAGCCTTCCTACTGAAGATGATACGGTGTTTACAACTAGCATGAGGCTGTATCCAGCTCTTCCAGTGGAGGTGTACGAGGGAGGGGCGGTCGAGGAAGTCATTGAGGAGAGTTGTGCAGCTGTCAATGTCAATGCTTTGGTGAGTTTTGATGTTTACTATTTGGCAGCTAGTTTTATGGTGCTGTAAATTCTGTTTATTTTTGTTTATAAATATCTTACCCCCTTACTAATAAACATTGTTTAAGCTCCGAATATTTTTTCAGTTGATTTGTTCCGTTCTTTCAACGTCAAACTGTCATATTAGTGAAAAACAAAACACAAGCTTAGAGAAAACACTGAATAACTATTCAGAGGTTATACAAAGTGTATTAGTTTAATACTCTCTCATGTGCAAATTCTATGTAGGTATCAGTACAGTTAATGTTGGTAGAAGTCAGTACTTATATTAAGAAGGTACCTATATTTATTTGTAATCTTCTTGCTGGTGTATAGAGGTCTACTAAGATGTATTTGGACTTCAGGGATAATGGTTTGAGACTGTAAAAAAACAAAAACCTCAACCTTTATTGGTTATACGATTTATAGATTCAACTAAACGTGTTATATTTTAATAACATTTTTTTAAATACTAAGTTTAGCATATAAATGATATTAATATTCTTGTTTCCAATCGCACAGTGGGATGTAAAAGAACAGGTAAGCAAATGTTATTATAAAAGATAAGTACATTATATACATACATCACACATAAAATATAAACACGGCACTATTAATAACTAGGTACTTGTTTTCAATATTATATCGTATTAATTTAAATTTGAAAACTACATGAATTTTCAGCATTCTTTCGTAGGTAAATAAATTCATATAATTGATTTTATTAGATAATAGAACTCTTAACTAACTGCCTCTGTGGTGCAGCGGTAGTGTAAGCGACTGCTGATTATGAGGTCTCGGGTTCGAATCCTGGGTCGGGCAGTGTTATTGAGTTTTTTGTAAAAAGAAACATTCTCAGTAGCAGCCCGGAGTTTGGAAATGTGCCCGGTAGACGGCAAATAGGATCGCCCCCTATTACGTGGGACTTAAACATAATATATAATAACATAGTTGGCGAATCGTGGGTGAGTATTACACCTCTGCCTACCCCTTTGGGGAATACAGGCGTGATGCTATGTTGTTTATGTTTAGATAATAGATGCCGCCTGCAACTCTGTCTGCGTGCACTTTAAATGTATCACGTGAATGAATTTTTGAATGCATCATCATTTTTGAATGTACTTATCATCATTTTTGAATGTATCCATTACTTTTGAATGTATCGTCATTTTTGAATGTATCATCACGGGTACATACATTAATTATATTTAGCTATCCCACGGGAACCATTCATTTTCCGGGATAAAAAGTAGCCTTTGCCCTTTCTGGGTTCCAGAAAGCCTATATCTACTATTAAAATCATGATGATTGGTTTAGTAGGTACGGCGTGAAAGCGTAACAAAAGTACAAACTCACTTTCGCATTTCTAATATTAGTAAGGATTCCTTGAAAGGTTTTTAGAAGCAATAACTCGTACTAAAATATCCTTCCTTCCTTCCTTTTGACGTCACAGATACTTTCGAAACAATAAATAGAGACAAAGTACAGTCTGTCTGAAAGAACTATTTGTGGACCATGCAAATGTTTTTCCTGGTAGTCGTATAGCAACAGTACATAAGATGTCGCTGTTTCATCTACCGACTATGTACGTAATTTTTGCACGCCTCATAAGCGAAGCGTTGAGGTGGGTTCTACTCCCGTTTTGCACGGAACGACTGATTTTTCAAACTTAAAATGTCTCTATTTATCATATATTGCACTTGTAAAATAATATCTACACACACATATAAAGAACAAACACTATTTTTAACACTCATGATATTTTTGATGCCATTTTTGTTATTTAAACTAGTTAAAAAAAATCTGGCTTGGACGTCCTTGAGTTGTAGGTAATGAACACGATAACAACCAAAATACTTTATTAATCGAGTCTTTTTTTTCTTTTACGAATTATTATGATTAGGAATAGCCTAGCTAGAATAACCCTATTACTTTTAACGGTCTGATTCGATGTGGTTTAATTGTTATTAAATAAACAAAAAAAAATACTGAATATTTACGCTCGACGCGACACTAAAACCAGTGCCTTTCATGAGAACTACCTTTTTACGTACGCATAGCCACCGGTGGTTTTACTATCGTCAACAGAACGCCGTTCGCCCGGCCGGTACATTGTTTTTTGTTAAAAAAGTTCTTACCTTTGCTTGACGAACTGATGATAATTGTCAAGTATAATAACTATTTTATCCATAACAATAATTAAAAACACTAAACACACGTAAATAATAACACACAAACGTTATTTTTTTTGGTAAAACAAGAAAAAAGCATATTTTTTTTGCGTGGCCTTGGCGTGGCGCCGCCGCGCGGCCAGGTACTGAGATGAGAGGTAGACCAATATAGAGATATTCTTAAAATTAGCGCTAGATGGCGTATAAGACATGAGACCCACATTAGTACTTTTTGAAATTGGCGCTATCTATGTGATTTATTGAAAACTACTTTGTAAGACCAATACATTATTTGTTACTTATCAAATAATCAATTTTATTGTGAAAAATGAAGATTATGAGGCGTGCAGTTTTGGATTTTCCAAAGTATTTTTTTTTCTTACATGGGGATTTTGTCACGCAGTGACACGTCACCCCCGTAATTATATTCTATACAACATAATAGTGCTATGTGTTTGCAATTACAAGCGTAGAAGTAAGCATTACATATATATTTACATTCCGTGAGGAATTCTGCATCCATTAAAGGACCTCTTCTTAGATGATTTTAAATCTCAAATTTAAGAGATAGCGGTAAATGTTTAGACTGTGTGGGTCTATTTATCGTCATTAGCCGGCACGATAACCTTTAAAATGAGGGGTAAATCATAAAATTTGACTTAGACTAACTAAAAAGTAAAAACCGCATTATCATCTAAAAAGTGAAGATTTGAAAGACGTGTCCGTGAAAGTGTTGTCACCGGTAAGAAATAATCTCCTATAATTTGGGTAAATTTTTAAAAGTTTTATGTTTAAAACATAAAGGAAGTAAAAGTATAAAGTAAGTTTACAGCAAAGCATAATAGGGAATATTATGGCGCTGACGACGTATTTATATACGTAACGTACGTACGAAATCATAGAGTCATTTGGGGTAATTTTAAATCAACACTCGTGGTTTATGACACTTCGTTTTGGCATGTTTTTTTTTTGTATTAGTGTGCGTGAGTGCGTGTAATTACTTCGTAAAGATTGTTCGTAATGATGCCGTCTATGTTTTTTAATTGGTCTGAGGAAATTTGATAAAGGAATAAGGAAGATTTCGCGTTCCGACAGAAAAACAGGCTAGAGTTACTAATATATGAGATACTCGTAGTTAATAAACCAAACTAATATGCAAGTATCATATCACGCAACGCTTTACACTGTAAACGCACATAAATAAAGCTTTATGAGCATATTGATTACGGAGAGACCAAAATGCTGCACGCGTTATGCAACATTATATTTTGCCAGCATGCACATAGTTCGTTGAACCTGTCGAAAGGGAGACTACATCATCTGTATATAGTTCATTTGACATTTGACTGCACAGATACCGGTGGTTTAGATACCGGCCTCCCGAGTGTTGTGGCTTTGATTCCCACACAAGACAACTCTTTGTGTGATCCACAAATGGTTGTTCTAAGTCTGGGTGTACTTTGTGTCCGTGAAATTATATATGTGTAAAGTCGCCCTCGGTACAAGGATTATTCATTAGTGCAGCAAAAAAAAAACCAAGAGCAAAATGTTTAGACCCGTGATACTAGCCAAACCCTTGGAGCTGTGATCATTTTTTTAGATATTTTTATATATATTTTTAGCATTTGACATGCTTAGCACTATGCATTAAACACAAAGTGAAAAATGACGCTCCATCAGATGGCGCAGGCGTCACCCAAAGACGTTAAGTATGAATGTGTTATCGAAATTATCAGTCAGGAGCAATTGTCACGATGGCTGAATTGACAAAGCATCTGGACGGTCTCCAAGAGATACAGGTTCAAATCCTGCTCGTGACTGTTATTTTCGATTTCAAATTTTTCACTTTGTGTTTAATGTGATCGTTTTTTTTATAAAAGGCAGTGATTTGCACTAAAGAATAATCCCTGTATAACGAGGAGCTTTACAAACAATTTAAAGACACAAAGAGCACCCTTTTTTTTAAGGCGAACAGATTAGTCTGGGGGCCCTCACCCACTAAATAAGTCCACCGTGTGCTCCGCTCCTCCTGCAATTGCAGTTTTTTTTTTGCGAGCATGGTATTGCGCGGCCCTCGCCTGCTAAATAAGCCTGCCGTGTGCCGTCTCTCCGCCTGTATTGGCATACCACTGGAATTGTGTGAAAAACCTACGCCTGTGGTCCCATCAGACTTCTTTCTTATCTGTCTTTCGATACTAGATTCTACAATGTTGGATGATAGAATGTTGCAAAGGGATATAATGTACTACGTAGTACATTATACCTCAATGTTATGTTGGTATATCTTTCATCCATCCATCCATCAGCCTTTAAACGTCCACTGCTGGACATAGGCCTCCCCAATAGAACGCCACAACGAGCGGGCCCGTCATGGGGGATAATGCCGTAATCGCCACGCTTGGCAGGCGGGTTGGCGATCGCAGTGGATGTTGTTAATACTCGATTGCTAGATCTTTATTCCTCTAGAAAACTATCTACAAAAATGCATTCTGTTTAGCGTTATAGACTTACCTACGTATTTCTATAGATTTTAAACATGGGGCCAATTTTGGGGGGTAAATTACAGAATTAAAAAAATAACTATTTCCAAACTATATCGTGTTTCATGAAAGCGCACGTTGTGAGAATGTCAAATATGGTATATATTTTTATTTTATTTTAAGATAAACAGTTTTTAAAGTTATATGAGAAAATAGGCGAAAATTTAACACCCATAATAGAATACCCAAGATCGGGGAGCGCGGCCTTATCTCCAAAACTACTGGGTTTAGAATTTTGAAAGAAATGCGGAAAATAGTTATTTAGCTACAGATTACATGAAAACCCAGAAAAAAAAAAAGTCTATTGTATTTAAAGTAACATAGGAAAACACAAACTAGAGTAGAACTAAAAAAAAACTTATAGTACTTAGATATCATGTACCACCACTCTCCACGGGAGGTTAACTCGTGATAGACAATTTTTTTTTTTTACTTAGGTGTCCAATTTCTTCGTTAATAAAATTGTGTAACGAAATAGTTTTCGTTTTTATTTGAATGAGTATAGTATACTGAGAAGGTTCCATTGTCACCAAGTCACGGACGGAATGGGTTCTATTCCCACATAGAATAATTATTTGTGCAATTCTTAAATAACGTAAGAGAGCGAGAGAGAGAGCGAGTAGGTATGAAAGAGAGTATTGGTGTAAAGATGCGAAAGGGAATGCTCCGATTGTTCGGACATGTGGAAAGAATGCCGGACGAGCGACTGGCTAAGAAGATATACAATGCGAAAGTGGAAGGATGTAGGTACAGGGGGAGAGCGAGACTCACCTACCTAGACCAAATTGGTTATGTATTGAAGGAAGGTGGAGTCAGGAGTCTCCGAAACCGGCGAACGTTTATAAAGAGAGTTATGAATGTTGAGGAAGAGAGAGATGTATGCAAGAATAGAGCCTCTTGGCACTCTGTTCTCTCTGCCTACCCCGCAGGGGAAATGGCGTTAGTTAGTCTTAAATAACTGGCTGGATATATTTTGTGTAACCATGGAAGTAATAAGTAGTATATATATACTGTGTGTAACAAAGGCACAATGTCATGTGTATAGTCATTAGACAATTTAGGTCGAATACACGACGGTAATCAAGTACACCCATTTCGAATTCTTAATACCAGTAATCGCCTAGCGGAACACATCTTAAGACTCAATTACTCATTCGACATCGCCTGATATCATAAACAAGTAGTTCCTTAATAATATTTACAACGTTATGACTAACTTATCCTAACATTAAAATTATCTGACTCATTTACTGATGTGCGTAAAACAACAAAAGATGGGTTTTTGTTTTAAGCATTTCTCCCACGCGATATCAGTCATGTTTTTTTATTTTATTTATACGGTTAACGGGATTAGTAAGGTACCTAAATAATTCCGTTCATAGAAATTTACAAAGTAATTAATCACGAGAGAATTACTCATTAGAGGCCTACGACTCTTGTTGATCAGTATTTGACCAGATTCTAAAAAGCGATGTGTGTTTGCAATTCGCCATTGTAACAAATTAAGTATATAAATGGTCGTTTTGTTTATTAGGTTAATGCTGAAACACACCATCGATCAACAAATATTCACCTTTAGAATACCATTTCCTTGTTTTTTTTTTAACAACATCATTACGTGAGACGTAAGCTTGCGCCTCATCCTGGGAAGAAAATTGGCTCTTAGTTTGTAAAACGAACTTTTTTGTTTACTTCATTTGTCGGTTATTTTTGCAATGCAATTCATATTCAACACACTGCCACAACAAGAGCCATTAAACAAGAAGATAAGACATATTCAACACGTCATGTCAAAGCTTATCTAGAGGTCGTTCGCATAATCTGACCGTGAATCGAATCCTTTACTATTTATTATGCCTGCCAGTTCTTCCTTTTTAAACGGTTTTATGTCTCTCACGGTGTAAGGCCACCCAGTCACCTTAGCACAACACCAAACTCCAAAATCAAAAACCTGTTTGCTGGAGTATATTTTTACCTTTTAGTGTCTCATACATTTTTATTTTGTTTTTTTTACGTCACTTGGTTTTGCTCTATGTCTGTATCGCGCAGGACTTGGTTTATAGAAAAAAAGTTTTCTGCGTAGGAATCGAACTCATTATACACATCTGATATAAGAGATAGATATCTACATTCCTCCGTCATTTGAGAAGTCAAAATATGAGTAATACTATTGTTTTATTAGACCGAATCGATGGCCTGGTCAAAGACTCAAAAAGCTTTTAAAAAATTATTAATTCTTCTTTTTTCTGAAGAAGGAATAAAATAGAACTAACATATCTACTTCTTATAACATTAGCTACCTATCTACCAGTGAAGGCCCGTCAAAATCGGTACAACCCCTTCGGAGAATAGCGAGAATAAACAGACAGAAACAAAAAAATTAGAAATGTTACCGCATTATTAATTATGCATTGAATAAAAAGCTGTCACATAGACAGTTCAATTTTATTAATTAGTATAGGGACTAGAGACAACTCCAAGATTCACGAAAGAGCGTATCATTTTAATATCGTCCAGTGTCGTTCGGTAATTTAAAATTTTCGGTATATATGTCAATGGGTAGAATTAGATATGTGTATAAAACATAAAATAGTTACTTATGGTCGCTTATTGGTAAGAAGTCGTGTGTTATGGTTCCAGCAGCTATAGGCTGTATAGCTGAGCTGGAAACCTTTTTAGCACAGGCGTGTAATTAGTACTGTTAGAAACGCAAATTAATTGCGTGAGACATACATCCTTGCTAATATTATGAATTGTGAATTGATTTTGTTTGTTATGCTTTGACGCTGTAACTACTGAACCAATTATCATGAAATGCATAGGTAATGATAGTATGGAGCCCAGAAAATATATTGAGTCATAGTTAGGGCTTATCGTCCCGGTAAAAATTATTGATTCCCGTGGGATGTTTAAGTGTTATATATTTTTATATCTATTAGGTAGGTACGTGTGCGGCAAACAATCATATGGCCCACCTGATAGTAAGCTGTTACCGTAGTCTATAGACGCTAGTAAAACCTGAGACATCACTCGCGCAACGCCATCTAACAGGAAAGGAATAGGTGGAGTGGAAGGATAAGAAATAGAGTATAGCAAGGATAGTTAATAAGGAGAAGACAGGAAGGATGATAAGGAGAGGATAGGGCGTAGGTACTCCTATCGTTGTTTCACGCTGATCTTCCGTGAGAGGAAGATACTTCCTTGAGCGAGCTGGCCTATTCATATTAAGATAAGCAAGGCTCTACCACCGGTAGATAGTACCTATATGTCGAAGTCCACAAGGACGGAGTCGCGTATAGAATTTTTACGTGATTTTCATGACGTCATGTTCAGAATGCGTCACTTATCGGAATTAAAAGGGAGAGTCTATTTATAACTGTAGTGCGTTCGCGTGGCCTCATCGTACCGCGAAACAGATATTTGTAGGTAACAATTTATAAGGAAATTCAAGCAATATTCTTCCAAGAAAATATTGTATTCAAAACCGAGCCCTCAAACACGGCATTTATATAATTTATAAGGGACTTACTCCTTATATTAGACATACATATCAACATGGTTATCATATGAAAATAAATAATAAATCAATAATTAGATAAATTCATCGACTAATGAGGTAATTAATAAGGTTATCCAAAATCGTATTAAATATATGCATCGCTTATAATATTTCCATAAAGAACTATAATAAACTCGATCGTATTTTTCTGTAAGGGGGGAAAAATGTACCATCGTGTGGTATCGAACAGGGTAATGTGTGGCCCTCACCCTCTAAATAAACTCGCCGTCTGCCCTCTCTCCGCCGGTATTAGCAGACGTAATTAAACATATCTACATTAAAGAATCCCCCAATTGTACAACCTCCTCTAGAAGTAAGTAAAAGATAGAAAATCATAAAGTTCCTGAGAAAAACAAGAACAATTAGACAACTTAATCAATTCCATTTGACGCTAATACTACGACTATACTACTTACTAGTTATTATCTCGCCATCTCCCTTGCGGGTTAGGCAGAGAGAACAAAGTGCTAAAAGGCTCTATTCTTGCATACATCGGTCGCCTCCTCAACATTCATAATTCTCTTCATACACGCTCGCCGGTTTCGGAGACCTCCACCTTCCTTCAATACATGACCGATTTGGTCTAGGTAGGTGAGTCTCGCTCTCTCCCTGTGCCTATATCCTTCCTCTTTCGCATTGTATATCTTCTTAACCAGTCGCACATCTGGCATTCTTTCCACATGTCCGAACCATCGGAGCATTCCCTTTCGCATCTTTACACCAATACTCTCTTTCATACCTACTCGCTCTCTTACGTCGTCGTTACGAATGCGGTCAGTCAGCCTCACTTCACAGATTCTCCGCAGAGGTCGCATTTCGACTGCATTTGACGCTAATCATCAACAAATTATTTGGTTTACTGGTAGGTACTAATTTTATAATTAATAATTTCGACAGCCTTTATGAGCTCCCACGTATACTTAAAACCGGATTCCCATACAGTGAACTGAGAACAAATAAAATCAAATTGTCCATTCAAAAACCAGATGCCGCCAGTTATATTCCAAGGTCAAACAAATTCGACCATTTTGCGGTTCTATGGCGTCATACGCCATTAAATTGTAAATTCATTTAGGGCTTCTCATTGTTTATGGTGTCTGTCCAATTTACTAAGCGACGGAAATCAATGCCGATAACCTTGTTACTACATTTTCTGACATAATAAAGTCTCAACAGATAACTCCAAACCATTTTTTTTGTTAATAAGACTGGAAATAATGCACCTTACCGCACACCCTTTGGTTTGGGGCAACGAACAGGGTAGTGTGGGGCCTGCACCCACTAAAGAAACCCGCCGTGTGCCGTCTCTCCGCCTTTATTGGCGGGCCACTGGAACTGTGTTACATTCGGTCGGTGGTCCGCCGGCGGCTTACCCTTTCGGTTACCCTCTACTGAGCGACGCATCCGCAGAGGAGCGTCGCACCTTCGCAGGGGGCCTTGCGGGTGGCGGACGTTCCCCGGTCTATCCACCCGCAGCCTCAGCTAGGGCGGCATGAGGCGCAAGTACCTGCGCCTGCGCCGCCCCGGTCGCTGGCGGCGGCTTGTGTCAGCGGAAGAATCCTCCTCTCTAGCCCTCTCCGCCGCTTCCTTCCGCGAGATAACCTCCTCGCAGAAGGCAGCGACCGCGGCCCAATTCCTGTCGCTGCCAAGCATCGCTCTGACGACGCTCGGCAGCGAGAGGTCCCCCCCTATTTCCGCGACGAGTTCACAGCGCTGCTCTGCCCAAGCCGGGCACGACTCAAGCGTGTGGCGTGCCATGTCCTCGTCACAGCCGCAGTGGTGACAGCCCGGAGTCGCTTCCCTCCTTGCGACTATGTGCAGATATCTGCCGAAGCAATCGTGCCCCGACAGCACCTGCACCAGTCGGAAGGTAAGGACTCCGTGCCGTCGCCCCGCCCACTCCTCCAGCACCAGCTGGAGCGCCCCTACAGTCCAAAGACCGGCCCGGGGCACCTCCAACCGTGCCCTCCATCTGACCATGGCAGCTCGGCGGGCATCGCCCTGCCACCTGGCCACCTCCCTGAGTAGGGGGCTTCTGCCTCCCTCCCGCTCTCGCGACGCCCGCCGATACACCTCGGCGAGCACCTCCGCTTCCAAGTCCCACGGAGGGATTCCGGCCAACGCGCAGGCTGCCTCCGTCGACACCGTGCGGTATCCTCGTATGACCCTTAGCGCGACGACTCTCTGTGGCCTCCACAGAAGAGCCCTGTTCAGTGCGTCCAGGGATTCCGCCCACACGGGTGCGCCGTACAGCGCCATCGACCGGACCACCCCCGCGTAAAGCCGTCAGCACGCATTGTTGGGTCCGCCCATATTCGGCATGAGCCGTGCAAGGGCCCAAGACGCCGCACCGCCGAGCCTCGGGGACAGTTGACGGAAGTGCTCGCGAAAGCGCCACCGCCCGTCCAGCACCAGGCCCAGATTCTTAATCTGGGCCTGCACCCCAATTTGGACCCCGTCCACAGTGATCGTGGCGTTAGCAGGTGCCCGACGTCGGGGCCCATGGAAAAGCAGGGCCTCCGACTTGTCCAGGGCCACCCTAAGCCCCAGCGCCCCGATCCTCCTGACCACCTCCGAGGTCCCTAAGGTGGCCAGGAACGCCGCTTCCTCGAAGTTTCCACCCCGGGCCACGACCAGCGTGTCATCCGCATAGCAGATGACCGCAAGCCCGGGGGGGAGCCGACAGCGTAGCGCCCAGTCGTAACCGATGTCCCACAGGAGCGGCCCAAGAACCGACCCCTGCGGGCCACCGCACGAGATGGGTCTCCTCACTGGCTCTCATAAAGAACGCTGCGGCCCTCAAGATAGTCTGCCACTAGCCACCTCAGGTATGCAGGCACCCCGTAATACCGGAGCGCCTCCCTGATGCAGCTGAATGGCAGACTGTTGAATGCGTTGGCGATGTCAATCGACACCGCCAACAGCACTCCACCGCCAGCGACGACTGCCGCGGCTTCGGCCCTCAGGCGCATAATCGCGCCGACCGTCGAACGACCAGCTCGAAAACCAAACTGGGCGTCCGACAAGTCGAGTCCGACGTCGCGCAGGTGCTGGACGATGCGGGCAGCCAGGATTCTCTCCAACATCTTACCCGCCTCGTCCAGCAGCACGATGGGCCTGAAGGCCCCGACTGAATCCGGCGTTCGCCCCGGCTTCGGGAGAAGTACCAGCCTCCCCTCCTTCCAGCAGTCAGGTAACCGTCCGGACGCCAGGCACGCGTCGAACAGTCCCCTGAGGCGGGGCTCCAGGTGGTCCAGAGCCAGGGCCAGCACCCGGGCGGGTATCCCGTCCGGACCGGGGGCGGTGTTCTTGGATCGTATCCGCAAAACAGCCCCCATTTCCGACACAGTGACGGGCGGTACACTGAGGTCAGACTCCCGGTCGCTACCTGGCTGTGCCATGACCGGGGGCGTGTGTTCCGCCCGTCGTGGTAATAGGCCCTCGACCACCTCGGTGAGGAAGTCTGAGCTAGCCTGCGATCAAATATTTTGGCAAGATAGCGTTCGAAGATAATGTGTGCCGGGTTAAGTTAGTCTATGATTGTTTTCTTGCGGTCTTCATCCTAAAACTAAATTATGTCATCATATATACAATTCTACGCATGCCCAAATAGTAGCCAGCGTCGTATTTGTTACGAGGAAACAAAGGTTTGCTTCTTGGCCTTGTGCCCGCTAGATGTACTCTAAGGTCTGATGCTCTGCCAAATGCTTAGGTCATGTTACCCGCTAATTGCATTTTTTTTATCACTTTAATTAGCAAACGAGTTATGGTAACCTATAACAGCTTACTTTCCTTAGTAACCCTGTGGTGACGGACTAAGAATACAAGTGTCACCACCCCGTCCTTTCCCGCGGGTGTCGTGTCGTACAAGACGATAAGCAACTATCACCCATTGCATTACTGGTGGTAGGGCTGGTAGCAAGTGAGTGTTCTCAATCCGTCAACACACGGATGAGAGTCTTATTTGTTTAGCAAGATTTACGTAGTATATCTAATATATAAACATGTTCGTTGAAGATTTGTGGCTCGTTTTAGACTGACTGGACGTGACAAACAATTTATTTCAAACTAGCTAACCCGGCGAACTTCGTACCGCCATATATGTATTTTCGTGGATATTTTCTAAAATCGTGAAAGACGTGGTACCTATAGATAGTATTTATGCCCACCTCGGCTTCACACGGGTGGTGTACAGTCGTGAACTAAGTAAATGTAACATTTCCGGTAAATTTAAATCAGTCGGATTATCAAAACTTCCAGATACATTTTGATGTATCGAAAATAACTCAGTCTTCTGTCATCACTCACTTTTCATAATAAGAAATTTTAAAAAATACCTACTAGATAGATGGTGCAGGCGTCACCCAGACGTTAAGTATGAATGTGTTATCGAAATTAGCAGTCAGGAGCAAGGGTAACGATGGCTGAATTGGCAAAGCATCTGGACGGTATCCAGGAGATGCAGGTTCGAATCCTGCTCGTGTTTTCGATTTCACATTTTTCACTTTGTGTTTAATGTATGTTGCTAAGCATGTCAAATGCTAAAAATATATATAAAAATATTTAAATACTTATAGGGTTTGCGTCATTATTAGGTAAAATCTTAATTGTAAAATTAAGTATACCTGGTCGGTATAATGTATGAAAATACTTCCGACAGATGGTGCAGGCGTCACCCAGACGTTAAGTATGAATGTGTTATCGAAATTAGCAGTCAGGAGCAAGGGTAACGATGGCTGAATTGGCAAAGCATCTGGACGGTATCCAGGAGATGCAGGTTCGAATCCTGCTCGTGACTGTTATTTTCGATTTCACATTTTTCACTTTTGTGTTTAATGCATGTTGCTAAGCATGTCAAATGCTAAAAATATATATAAAAATATTTAAATACTTATAGGGTTTGCGTCATTATTAGGTAAAATCTTAATTGTAAAATTAAGTTTACCTGGTCGGTATAATGTATGAAAATACTTCCGACAGATGGTGCAGGCGTCACCCAGACGTTAAGTATGAATGTGTTATTGAAATTAGCAGTCAGGAGCAAGGGTAATTATGGCTGAATTGGCAAAACATCTGGACGGTATCCAGGAGATGCAGGTTCGATACCTGCTCGTGACTGTTATTTTCGATTTCACATTTTTCACTTTGTGTTTATAGTATGTTGCTAAGCATCTCAAATGCTAAAAATATATATAAAAAATTTAAATAGTAACCGTCGCTTATGGATTCAACTATATTATTGTCAAGCCATTGTTTAACATTTATCTCCCGCTACAACTAAAAAGGTGCTTCATGACCCCTCACACAGGAGAGTGTGGTACCGATCCCCTTGGGCCCGATAACAATTGAGTACCCAGCCCTAGCCACCAATATTAATTTATTAATGTTATTTATCCTCTAACAGTAACTACTAGGACTTTTTCCATGTTGTGACAGGCTAAGAATACAAGTGTCATCACGTACCTAATTCTTTACAGCGGGTATCGCACTTTGGTTATAGTGGGAGATAGCCGTGCATTCCTTCATTTCACATGCGTAAAATGAAATGTTGAGTTGCAAAGTCGATGCCTACTTTTGATTGAAAGTTCTTACGTAGTGTAATTATTATATCATAACGCCTATATTCCCCGAAGGGGTAGGCAAAGGTCTATTACTCACCCACCCAGTAATTATTGATATTGTATATCCAAATATATTTTTTTACAAGGAGCGATTGCCATTTTGTTCTTCACAAAGCAAATTTATAACCATATTAAGATATTTTTTGGCCAGGCCTTATCCTGAGATCTATCGACTGACTTGAATTTTGGCATAAACTTCTTTTTATATCCTTTTTTGTTTACTTACTCGAGACCTTTATGGATAATTCACTAAGTGAGCATCAATCTACAACATTTTAAAGGTCATCACAATGTCATTCTGGTAACATACTGAAAATAAAATTGTTATTTATGTAACTAAATATAGGTACCAGCAGTTTATTCCAAAAAAATAAAGTCCTCAATCACAACTGCACAAGGCAAGCAACACTGAATACAACCATAAGGATTTAATTTTATAATAGCTGTGTCAAATAATGCCTTTAATATTTCGTTGGTAGTGATATTTTTTTAAATGTTCCGAAATGGAAACACTTTATCTTAGCACTTTATGAAGTTTAAGTCAGTTGACGACCTTGAGTTCAAACAAGTTGGCTGTTAACGGGCACAGTGAAAGCCTTTTTTTGGCGGGAACAAAATGTACCTAACGGCACATCCCGTCGTTCCGACCTTGCACCGCATCGAATGGACCACCCTTGCGTTATGCCGTCGGCACGCATTGTTGGGTCTGCCCATATTCAGCATGAGTGCAAGGGCGGACGATGCGCCAACGAGCATCGGGGACAATTGGCGGAAGTGCCTGCAAAAGCGCTGCCCGTCCGGCACCAGGCCGAGATACTTGATCTGAATCCCGACCCCAATTTGGACCCCGTCCACCGTGATTGAGGCGCCAGTAGTTGGCGACGTCTGGGCCCATGGAAAAGTAGGGTGTCCGACTTAGCCCAGGCCACCCTATGCCCTAGCGCCCCGATTCTCCTGACCACCTCCGAGGTCCCTAAGGTGGCCACATTCTCGAAGGTTCTGTCCCAGGCCGCGACTAGCGTGTCAACCGCATAGCAGATGACCGCCAGCCCAGTGGAAAGCCGACAGTGCAGCATCCAGTCAAAACCGGTGTCCCACAGGGTTCGGTCCTGGGGCCTCCTCCGCATGCCATGCGTCTCTACACAACGTCTCCTATGCAGCTCTCATAGAGGAGGCTGCGGGCCTCTAGATAGTATGCCAGGTACTCCGTGATACCGGAGCGCCTCCCTGATGCAGCTGAATGATAGACTATGGAATGCATTGGCGATGTCGATACCGGTATTTACTTAGGTAACTAGTCCGGCTTGACACAATAGGACTGGAGAGAAGTCCTAAGATGGACTGTATCTATTATTTTATCTATTAATTGCTCCTAAAATTGATGAAATTCCAGCTAAATGTAATGAAAAAATAGCTAAATCTACAAATCTACCACTATGAACAATATAGTGCATCTCCCAAGACCGGGACAATATCCTATTCAGTGGAATAGAATTTAATTTGTATTATTGAAATCGTTCTAAAGGAGCCAAATTTTAATTTTATATTTGTTCTAAATTTTTCTAAAGTCTTCGCTTTACTTGAACGGATAAAAAATCAATGTAAGTACATATAATTTATAAATGTAGCAGCATTCAGCATTACGTCATTCGTGCGCTGGCAATCATCTCTGATACAATGCTACTAAGTTGTGTTGGTCACAGTAACGCTATTTACTCTAGATGTTTAGAATTCTTTTCTTTGGCCGGTTGCGCTCGTTGCTATTCTGTCAGTTTCCGTGAGACAATTTTAGGTATGGGTGTTTTGTGATTTATTTACTGTTTTTGATAGATTTTAATAATACAGTTGATATAATTATGCATAAATTGTGTGGTTGCAAACACTCTTGTGCTGTGTTTAAGTTTCACTTCTAAAAATACTTTATAATGTTTATGTTAGTAATATTCTATTTGATAGGATCTTAGAACATTCTTTAGATTCATGTGTGAATTCAGTGAACTTATTTTGGTGACCTTATTTATTTATATCCTAAAAATAAAGTCCAATGTGCCTCCAAAATATATAAAAAGCAATACTTTGTAAGTTTACATAAAAAATGTTAAGTTGGAAAGTACACTACTTATAGTGTACTTAACTTATAGTGGCCTACTTTTTTTGATATAAATTTGATTGGTTATGATAATTTTAAACTGTATAATGCCTAAATTAATTATTTTTGTCTATAAAACATTTTATTAGATATAGATAAAAATATAATTAATTATTACTGATATAATGATAAAATCTGATCCTTAACTAATAGTGATTCTTATTCTCATAATTTTTTTTTTATGATAAGGAAATTTTTGAATGTAGTTTTAAAAATTAAAATCTTATTAACATAATAATGGAATAATAGCTTTCATACTATGTTGAGGTCAAATTACCCAAGTAGCTTAATTAGCATGCCTCTGTTTGAGTTATAATGACATCACTACCATAGTTATGACCTCTACCTACTATAGTATTCACACTATAATCAACGCCTATGTTTAGTACCAATTTTTTTTAACTGCCTGCATTTATTTAATTATAATTGGAATTTCTTTTTTTTAAAGTTAAAGGTATTCATCTCAGTATTTGCCAATGTTATTATCATTAAACTTGGCTACTTACTTACAATGGATACAAATATAAGTAAGTAATGTAAAATTGATAACCTCTGACCAGAGATACGAAAGTCACAGATTCAAACCTCAATTCATAAATTCATGTTATTGAATAAAAAAAATTACAAAGCCTTCTATGTTAAAAAAACCACAGCACAATAGTATTTTTAGCAACTGGGATATGCCAGCTAATTAATTAAATTACAACCTCATGTCACAGAGCATGACAAAATGTCCTAAAGTGATTAAAATAGGAAAGCAGTGAATAGTTCCGAAGTGAGTGAGCCCCGCTATGGCGGGCCAGAATGGGGGAACAGGCTTTGGTGCCTTACTGCAGGGGGCAGGCAGGCAACTGCTTAACCAAGGAGGCCAAGCTTTAGTTCAGTATGGAGCACAAACAATAGGCAACATTATAAATGAAGTATTCCAGAAAAAAGAGGTGGAGCAGAAGAGGTTTTTACCGAGCATTAAGAACTATAAAGTGGTAGGTGTCACTTGTTTATTAAAATAATATATTTCATAATTTATCTTTAAAAATATGGATTTACTACTTGTCTCATATCTGATCCTGCAATGCAAAATTGAAATAAACAGTTATTAGAAACTAAAATCTACTCAAGATTTCATCCACTAGACTTCAGAATATTACTGCATCACTCTACGGCACAGTAATGATATATAGAGATAAAAAATTGCTATCCCGAAGGAACCATCCATTTTTCTGTGATAAAATTTATTTATTTATTTATCTTCCACAAAGGTACTGCATATTTTTATATGCATGGCATTGTGTATTTTACAAACAAACCTCTGTGGGAGACTGGTATCTGAACTAGGTTGTCCTGTCATACAGATTACCAGCCCCCCCTCAATGACACAAATAAAAAGTACACAATTTAATAAACAATTACAACGTAACCTATGTCTTTTCGGGCCTTGGACTATTACGTAAGCTATTTAGATAAACCGTTGAGTGGTTATGGCATAAAAGTGTCACAAACAAACATACTTTTGCATTTATAATTTTAGTAAGGATACTTGGGTCCTTATCTCACTACTTTCCATCCTGACTAATATTATAAGCAAAAGTGTGTTTGTTATGTTGTCACACTGTACCTAAATAACTACTGAAATCATCATAAAATATAGCTGAGATTATTAAGTATTTGTCCCAGTTCTAATTCCTATCCAGAACACACGGCCGGAATCTATTAAATAAATTAAAAATTATGAGGGCATTAAGAGGTTGAACTTGCAGTATAGCACAGTGAATGTAATGTTGTTGCAGCTTCAATAAGTAGCAGCTAAAATGTTTAAGCTTATTAAACAAGCACAACACACAGTAGTTGTAAAACATCACAGCAGTCTATGTCCATGAGACTGACATAATACACCCAAGTGACCCAAGCCTCCTAAAAAAATAAAAAAAAAACTGAATTGAAGATAACTGAACTTGAAGTTTAGGTAAATATATTTTTAACCCTTATTCTGTCCCACTATTGGAATTAGGCCATAGTCCACTACCCTGGCTCAGTGCGGGTTGGCAGACTTCACAAGCAATTGAGGAAATCTCTTAGGCATGCAGGTTTCCTCACAATGTTTTCCTTAATCGTTTTTGCCTATTCTGATCTCTGTAATATTACAGATTTATTTAATTCCACCTCTTTTATTAGGGAGTTGATTAAAAAGTTACCTATTCATAGACAATCTTATTACATTTTTATGTGCTATAGTATTTCTGATGTGTAGGTTGAACCAGTAATACAAGTTTGATTTTGTTGCCAAGGTTATAGACAAATGTGTTTTTTCTTTTACAAAATCTTAAACGTCTACAGACAATGTTGATTGATGAGATTGATTGATTAGTCTGTAGAAAATGGTTATTATGAAATTTTTAGATTGGAGAAATGTACTTAAGTATATTAAACTAGTTTCTGCCCACTGTCATTCTATGGTGCATTAATTTTCACTATGCAAAAATAGCTACCAATCAAGAACCATAAATTTTTCGGGATAAAATGTAGCCGAGGTAGCCTAGGTCCTTTTCTGGACACTACTAATGTCACACAGTTCCATTGGTCCGCCAATACAGGTGGAGAGACGGCACACGGCGGGTCTATTTAGCTGTTCGTTGCCATACATTTTTATCCGCCTTACCAAAAAAAAGGCGTTTTCCTGGGCTCCAGCCTATATGTATGCAAAATATTATGATAATCGGGTCAGTAGTTAGGGTAAGAAAACGTAATAAACAAACAAACCCATTTCGCATTTATAAAGATAAGGGTAAAGACTCGCCTTTGCTCGTGACTCTTCCGCCGTGAAAAGCAAATTTTTGGGACATATCCCAAGTTCTCTATTAGTAGCGGAATAAATTGTACTTACACATCCATCCATCCATCAGCCTTCCATCGTCCACTGCTGGACATAGGCCTCCCCAAAATGGGGGTTTTACCATTATCGCCACGCTTGGCAGGCGGGTTGGCGATCGCAGTGGATGTTTTTAGTACACAGGGGAACGCTGCTGCCCGGTCCCCCGGTAATCACTTAGTCGGCTTTTACGACTCCCATAGGAAGAGACGGGGTGGAGCTATTCTTGGTGCCGGCCCCACACGGCTACTTACACATACATAACAATAATGTGCCCGGTAGACGGCAATAGGCTCGCCCCCTATTACGTGGGACTTTAACATAGCTGGCGAACTGTGGGTGTATAATACACCTCTGCCTACCTCTTTGGGGAATACAGGCAGGGCCGGCCCGCCCATACGGCGAACGGAGCAGTCGCTCCAGGCGCCAAATCCTAGGGGGCGCCTAAATGGCAAAGAAAAATATAAGAAATTTCTTTTTTTTTTCGATTGTCTATATGTATTTTAACCGAAGAGATGAACGAGACGCGCGCGAATAGAGTGCGCGGGTCACACCAGAGTATGGTTGAGATCTTCGCGTTCCATACTTACTTTACACTCACAATTGGTATAGGTATATATTATGAGTGCGAGTGCGATTCAGTGAACGATATGAACAACAGGTTCGTGGAAACTGTCCAAGCGGTCGGGTCGACCTTTTTTAAGACCAGTCGCTTCGATAGGACTCAAAAGCTTTCGGACCAAACTCTTATGCTCATGGTGACACGGACAGAAATGACAGTGCAGTCTTCGGATGATTGGTCCAATCGGAGGCGACTAAACAGACAGATCCCCAAGTCTATGCGACGAGACATTCGCCGATTTAATACCTTGCGTATTAAAGAGGCGATAGAGCGGAACCAAAGTTCCAAAGTGTTCGCAAGAGATCTGTCTGTTGGGAAAAGCCAGCTGACCAAGCTGAAGACCAATGATGGCACTGTTGTTTCTTCCAAAGATGAGATATTAAGAGAGGCCCACGAGTTCTATGGACAGTTATACAGATCCCAGAACCCTGTTGTCAGTTTGGTCCATAAGCCCAAATCCAAGCTAACTCGGCACTATACCGAAGATATCCTGGACGTCAGCCTGTACGAGATCAGAATGGCTCTCAAACAACTAAAGGACGGAAAGGCACCGGGAGACGACGGAATTACTATAGAGCTTCTGAGGGCAGGCGGAAAGCCGGTCCTCAGAGCCTTCCAGAGGCTATTCAATTCCGTCGACCTCGGGGGCGACGTTCCAGAGTCGTGGACCAGGAGCGTGGTAGTGCTGTTCTTCAAGAAAGGTGACAGAACCCTCTTGAAGAGTTACCCATCTCGCTCTTGAGCCATGTCTATAAGTTGTTCTCGAGGGTTATTACAAATCGACTCACGCGCAGGCTCGACGACTTCCAGCCTCCCGAACAAGCCGGTTTCCGAAAAGGCTATAGTACCGTAGACCACATACATACGCTGCGCCAGATTATACAGAAGACCGAGGAGTATAATCGTCTAGCGTTCTCTCCACTGTGTCTAGCGTTTGTGGACTACGAGACAGCCTTCGATTCGATCGAAACTTGGGCGGTGCTGCAGTCCCTTCAGCGGTGCCAAATTGACTATCGATACATCGAAGTGTTGAAGTGTTTGTGTAGAAACGCCACTATGTCTGTCCGAGTTCAGGACAAGAGCACGAAACCGATCCAACTGCAGAAAGTTGTTAGACAGGGAGACGTCATGTCCCCGAAACTCTTCACCACTGCATTGGAAGATGTTTTCAAGCTCTTGGACTGGACCGGATTAGGCATCAACATAAATGGCGAATACATCACTCACTTTCGATTTGCAGATGATATCGTGGTCATGGCAGAATCGCTGGGAGGACCTTGGTACCATGCTCAACGACTTCAGCCGTGTCTCCTGACTTCTGGGTCTAAAAATGAACATGGACAAGACGAAAGTCATGTCTAATGTCCATGTCATTTCAGCACCGGTCCTAGTCGGGAGTGCGCTTCTCGAAGTTGTCGACCACTATGTATACCTGGGACAAACTGTCCAGTTAGGTAGACACAACTTTGAGAAAGAGGTCGATCGACGAATCCAGTTCGGCTGGGCAGCATTCGGGAAGTGAGTGATCTTCTTGTCCAATATTCCACAGTGTCTGAAGACGAAGGTGTACGACCAGTGCGTGTTACCAGTGAGGACTTACGGCACAGAGGCGTGGTCTCTGAATGTTGGCCTTATATCAAGGCTTAAAGTCGCTCAACGTGCTATGGAGCGGCTTATGCTTTGGATCTCTCTACGTGATAAAATCCGTAGGAGAACGTGAGTGACCGACATAGCCTGCTTGGTCAGCATGCTGAAGTGGCAATGGGCAGACCACATCGCTCGATGAACTGACAACCGTTGGGGAAGAAAGGTTCTCGAGTGGCGACCGCGTAACGGACGGCGCAGTGTAGGACGGCCTCCCACCAGGTGAACCGATGACCTGGTCAAAGTCGCAGGCAATTGTTGGATGCGGGCAGCACAGGACCGTTCGCTGTGGCGTTCTCTTGGGGAGGCCTATGTCCAGCAGTGGACGATGAAAGGCTGATGGATAGATGGATATATTATTAGGAGCAAACGGAAGAGGCGCCATAGTTGGATCTCGCTCCATTCTAAAATTTACTTCGGGCCGGCGCTGAATACAGGAGTGATGCTGTGTTAACTAGTACATCAGTTTCTAAGTCTCATCAAGAGCTATCAAACAAAATTAGTGTCAGTAAAATCCCTTAAGTATTTTTTGCGTGATTTGCGAACAAACAAACAGATAAAATAAATTGATACTTATAGGTAACCACTGAGAAAGGATTTTACGCATATCCTATCAAAACGGGCTTTTCAACCGTCACATAAAATATACTATAAGAAACATAATTATACATCACTAAGATGCGAGTGAACTAATCTAATGTAAACTAATCTCACTTGGTCGGGATTATCAATATATTCCTTCTTAAAATTATGGGTGACGCCCATATTATTAACAGGCCAAAATATTGCATTATCTCAAAAAAATTAAATCCTACAATTATTAATGCATATTATAAATGTGAATGTGCCTAAACAACTCAGCGGATATTGATGAAAATTGGTAGTTAAAATTAAGTATAATTCCGATAGCCATTTTTTACAAACGACCTAATAACTAAACGGTTTTGTACAAAATTGGTATGCAGATAATAGCCGGATAAACACTTGGATTATTTTTCACTTTGTGTTTAATATTTTTATCCCGATAAGAAATTCCTGTGGGATATGCTTAAACGACTTTACTAAATCCATAAGTCCTTACAGAAGAAATCGTGGGCGGAAGCTAGTATAATATATTTAGATCTTCTAGTATGTACACTGACAACCGCGTTGCAGCCAGTCATTGACTTATTGAAGAATATTGTTTTTAGCGTGGGATTAAATTAATAAATCATGTTATTCTCACCCCCGCAGTTTAATGACTCCGTCGCATGAATAAGCACTTATGTGCATTAGGCAGTTGTACCTTAGTGGTAAAAGGAAACAAATAAAATTTTCCAAAATAGCAGTTAGACGCGATTTTATATTTAGATTGTAGTTACAAAAAAAGGTCAAGGTGTAGTCTTAACTGGAAGTCACGTTACAAAACTTATTCCATCCTTTAACCCACTGTAGGTAAGATAATCAGAACATAGTGTAATATGATCTTCTACATACTACCCTTTGCTAGCTATATCTCGGCTTCCTGATATCGCAACTGGATAAAACCCATACCAGTTAATCAATAGCTATCAAACAAAAAAAGTTGCATTCAATTCGTTCGATAGCTTTTGAATGAAGTACGAACAAAAACAGTCAAAAATTCTAAAAAATATAATGTTTTCGATTCAAAGAAACCCACATAGCTTATCAGTAGAGTATTTTTTTCTCTTCAGTATACAGACACAGCATTGTAATGGTACAGATATATAATTAGGTACTTTGAGAGAGAAATTTATTATTAAATATTTAAGATGTTCTAGACTTTATTGTTGATGTTTCTACGAATCCCGGCTATTACATGGAAAAAGAGTTAGAACAGCTGTTAAATATAGTACAGCTTGTCTATTTAGGCTAAAAAAAAACTTTCGCTCTATGTTTCGTTGTTCAATCTATCATAGTCTAGAATACAGCGTGTCATGAATTACGATAGACCCTCTAGCCAAGTAGCATAAACATTATAGAATATAAATAGAATAAATTTAAAAAAAAATATGGTATTGACAGTTGGTTAAGCTTACGTTGTCGTAACCTTATGTCAATCTCATACATTGGTTATTCTATTCTACTAGCGTTTATGCCACATGGCTAGGGGGGCTGGTATTCTGTGTGTCGCATCCAGTCTACTCCCGCTACCCTCTTCACGTCATCATACCATGTCATATAGTCGGCGAGCGTCCTACCCTATGTTTGCTGATCATCCTTATCGACGGCGACTTTTCAAAAGCATTTACGTTAACTGGCGGGTTTAGCTCTTTTTTCTACAAGGCACCGATACACTAGTCTTAGTATATTATATTCGATTCTGCTTCTGGTTTGCTTCATAATACGATTTTATTTTATTTGTGATTTGTATTTTCATGCTACTAAATAGAAGAAGCTATTAAATAGAAAAAAGTATTATCTGAATTAATTTGTAGAAAAATAAATAATACCTATGTGAAAAGTCACAGGTTCAAAATCGTAAAAAATAATTCAATGGGTAGTTTATTAAACTAGCTGTTCGCTGTGGTTTTACCAGCCGTTTACTTTAACACAATTTAATTTTATTTTTCTTAGAACTGGATTGAACAGGCGAAATCAATAATAAGTAATTCTCTTTGACGCTATTCTTAGTAGCAGCCCGGAGTTTGGAAATGTGCCCTGTAGACGACAATAGGCTCGCCCCCTATTACGGGGGAGTTAACGAACCGTGGGTGTATAATACACCTCTGCCTAACCCTTCGGGTATACAGGCGTGATGTTATTTACGTGATGTATGTTGCCGCTAAACAGAATGCTGTTTTGGAGATAGTTTTCCGGACGATATAAGCTTGTTACAAACCAACATAATATCATTCAAAAACAGAATTGAGTGCGTTCCAAAATCAAAAATAAGCCATTTTGAATTTTACGAGTACTATTTTTTTTTTGTAAGTCTCTCTTTGAATATTTGCGAAGTTTGGACTAATTACTTAGTCGCCTTTTGCGACACTTGCATTAGAAAATGAACATTGTAAACAGGAAATGACCTCAACAATTTCTCAACTAATGTGAAGACTTCCCTGTGTTGATCTTGTTATATTTATACTTAACCACATCATTACACGTTAGTTAGTAGGTAATAAATATTAATACCAAAGTAAATGCCTACATAAATACTCCACATCTATATATATATATGTATACCTACATAGTATGAAGTCTGCTGCCTCTGTGGTGCAGCGGTAGTGTAAGAGACTGCTGATCAAGATGTCTCGGGTACGGCAGTGTTTGAGCTTTTTCATAAAAAGAAAAATTCTCAGTAGCAGCCTGGAGTTTGGAAATGTGCCCGGCTCGCCCCCTATTACGTGGGACTTAAACATAGCTGACGAACCGTGGGAGTGTCCGTGTGTATGTCCGCTTTCTTCTGCTAAGTCAAGCAACGGGTTTTGAAACAGTTTCTACTGTCGTTTAGATAATTTTTCAAGGAGATTTTAAGGTTTTTTTTTTTGGCAAAAAACCTTTTATATGTAGTACCCCGCCGGAGCAGACAGGGTGATTATTTCGATTGGCGGAGAGATGCCTAGTGCAATGCCACGCCGTATACCGTCTAAAACCTGACAGTAATCCTTCAAACTACCTGTAGCCTAGGGAGGAGGGTCAAGGAAGGTTTACGGTATAATGCATCCTCTTGCTAGTGGCCTTGCCTGTTTCTGCATAAATGTGCCGGCTTAATCGAGGTAGTAGCGCCCTCTCACAGAAGATATCCTTCTGTTGTGCTTCGTACGATGAGTGGTGCCGGAGGCTTATTTCTTGGCATTGGCGTCGCGTGAGTGATGCTTCTGGTGTTGCTAGCGTGAATAGTATTTAGTATGTGTGTATATGTAATGGTAACCGGTTACCGTATAACCGTTTACCATCAGGTCCATATGCTTGTTTGCCACACACTTAGTATAAAAAACATAGTTATTACAAAATCTTCTTTGGACATTGTCCACTCGGTTTCAGCGTGATTGTAGGAGTACCTAATGTTGTGTTTCTTATGTTGAGTGAGAGCGCCGGAGGCCCAGACCCCCTTCCTATCTTATTATCCCACCTATCATCTCTTTAATATCCTCCCTATCTACATCCTATCCCTTTCCTTGGAGATGGCGGCGCGCGAGTAATGCAGAGGCATTACTGTGTTGCTAACAAAAACAAAAGCAGCAAGGTTTTTTTTTTATTGCATGTTTTGGCAGACGAGCTACTGTCCATCTGATGGTAAATGGTAACCGTCGCCCATGGACTTGACTATACCGAGAGTATTGTCAACCCGCTGCTCACCAATTCATTTCACAGATATGAAATATAAACGGCTATCTCCTGCTACAGCCAAAATGCAACGATGTGCTTCATGGCTGGTCACATGGGAGATGGTGGTACCAACCCGCTCGGGCCCGATACCAAGTGAGTACTCCCACTTGGTACCCAGCCCTACCACCAGTCATGCAATGGATGATAATTGCTTACTTCCCTTAGTCGCCTCATACGACACCCGTGGGAAAGAATGGGGTGGTGACACTTGTATTCTTAGTCCGTTCACGGAGAAATGGAAATTCTCTGAGAAATTTTCCATAAATTTACTCATATTTTTACCTTGTTATACTTACTAGTGTTTGTGAGGAAGCGACATTCAACGCGAATTAAGTGGGGGAGCAATTTTCCATGCATATAATAAATATATTATACTATTGTAAAGCTATAACAGAGCTGTCTCAATTAAGATATTTAATTGAGAAAAAAAATTGTATTAGAATTTTGGTAGAGTTTGTTTGTGCACATCACGCAATAACTGCCGGGAATTTTGATGAAGTTTTTTTGCTTGATAGGTCTTAGTTAGACTTAAAAACTGGTAGTTACTTATCTCGATTCGTATCGGACACCTGAAACAGGAGTATAAGTTAAAAACCAAAATAATTCGTCAGCGGACAAAAACTAGTTTAGTAATAGTTGTGCAGTGGGTAGGTAAGATATCAATGAAGTAGTATTGGTAAAAATTAATAATTTTTTAAAAGCTAAATATTATGCAAAAAGAACTCTATCTATATGTATAGCTAGTACATCATGTGACCGTATTGGCAACTCTACCCTTAAAAAATAGATACGTTGATATGTTATGAACTTATTTCTATCCTTCTTGTCAGCGTGATCTAGGTATGGCCACTCGTTTATAGGCCTCATACTCGTGATTAACAGTATAAAATGTGGAACGCAAAAAAACTGGTATACTATATTGCACTTAATAATTGCATAAACTCCGCGCGCCGCCATTGAGACGGCTAGCTACCAAGTGACCTAGCATGACGTTTCTAAACGTGCAATTATCCAATTTAAAGTCCCAGCTTATCATGTGACCGCCTTTTGTCATTGTAATGTAGAACAGATGATTTTTAGTTACTTACGATGAGCTTATGTTATATTTTTTAAGCATTTGACATGCTCAGCTACTTTTTAATGTACAAATTATTTGTAAGCAAAAAAAAACAAAGCTTCACGCCTGTATTCCCCGAAAGGGTAGGTAGAGGTGTATTACACACCCACGACTCGCCAGCTATGTTTGAGTCCCACGCAATTGGGGGCGAGCCTATTGACGTCTACCGGGCACATTTCCAAACTCCGGGCTGCTACAGAAAATTTTTCTTTTTAGGAAAAAGCTCAATAACATTGCCCAACCTGGCGATCGAACCCGAGACCTCATGATTAGCAGTCGCATACACTACCGCTACACCACCGAGGCAGTTCAAATTATTTGTGAATGAGGAAAAAGAGATTTTTAGTACGAGCGGGAACACGAGCGAGTATTAACAATATCCACTGCGATCGCCAACCCGCCTGCCAAACGTGGCGATTACGGCACTTTCCCCCATTCTTGGGGAGGCCTATGTCCAGCAGTGGACTTTAAAAGGCTGATGGATGATGGATGATGTAGGCAAAGGGGGAGACCGAGACTTACCTACCTAGACCAAATTGGTCATGTATTGAAGGAAGGTGGAGTCAGGAGCATAGTAGAAAGAGTGGGAAGTAGGTTATCTTCATACAAACGCACCGCGCGCGGCTTGTATTTGTGCGCCATAGTATCGTGCGCACACTAACAAAATCTCGACCCGTTTCTCAGCACGCCAGTCGGGGCTAACGCCGAACAAGGTTCGCGCGTCACGGCTTTTCGGCACCGCTAAATAAATGAAAAATGTGTGATAATCGCAGGAGAACTTATTTATGTGTGTTTGGCTGTCTAAATGTCATGTCATGTCGATTTCTCAGTATTATAGGTATAGTGATTAAGTAATAATCGTAAGTAAAAATCGTAAGTTAAACACTCACTAACCCTGAACGGCTGGGTTCAGGGTTAGTGAGGTCGGTTTTACCTAAACGATTACAAGTAAAAAATACAACTTCCCGGCCCTTGTCAATTTCTAGGCACTGAATTAAAATTTAGCTAAAAGTGACAACCCTGAGACAGGCAAGTATGGTAGGTAATTATATCGCGGAATGGGCTGGAGATAGCCTACTTCCCCACTCTTTCTACTATGTCAGGAGTCTCCGAAACCGGCGAGCGTGTATGAAGAAAGTTATGAATGTTGAGGAAGCGAGAGATGTATTCAAGAATAGAGCCTCTTGGCACTCTGTTCTCTCTACCTACCCCGCAAGGGAAATAGCGTGATGATAAGTTAGTTAGTTAATTTTTGCCTGGTTGACCGTTTGTGTTCGCACATCTTGCAAAAATTACATTACTGAGTTTAATGAAACTTATATAGTTTTGATTACATTATAAATATGAACGCCTAAAGCGCAGTAGAGAAAGAAATAGAGCACAGCGAGTCTTTCGTTGGCGTACCCATATATAGATATACCCATATTATATAATATGGGTACGCCAACTAAACGCACTCTTCCAATGTGCCAGAGAGATTTCGAAGTAAACGAAAAAATATCATCGATGTATGTGCTAATGCATTTTTTTTTTGTTTATTTCTTAAAAACCGTTCGACCGATTTTGATAAAATTTAAATGGGACCATCTCTGAAGTAGCACCTACCAAACAAAAAAAGAATAATTGAAATCAATTCATAATTGGCGGAATAATCGAGTAACAAACACACACAAAAAAAACATACAGTCTATTTTTATATGTATATGAGTCTTAACTGAGAAATTTGAACTTTTGGAAGTCGGTTGAAAACTGATATACATTTTGTCTCGCTACTACAAATACCTATATCGAGAACCAGACTAGTTTAACCCAATAGCTTATTACTTATTACATTATTATTTTTAATCTTAATATTGTCACATCTAATGTGCCGTATTGTGTGTGTCCGTGATCCGTGTGGGGCCGGCTTTAGAATTGTCCCACCCCTCTCCACCCATGGGAGTCGTATGAGCCGACTGAGGCAATACCGGGGGAGTGGGCAGCAGTACTCCCTCGCGTATTAACAACATCCACTGCGATCGGCAACCCGCCTGCCAAGCGTGGCGATTACGGCACTATCCCGCCATAATATGGGCTCATATTATGAGCGAACAGGACCGCTCGCTGTGGCGTTCTCTTGGGGAGGCCTATGTCCAGCAGTGGACGTCGAAAGGCTGATGGATGGATAATGTACTTACCTATGATCTATTAATAAAGAATCATTATTATTATAATAAACACCAGTGAAGCGGGTGGCGTTAAAATACTACTATCATCTTGGCGTGAATATAAAATGTACGAGTATATTTTTGAAAGTTGAAGGATGCCAAATTATAGTTTATTGATCCCGATCATAAAAATATACACTGATAAACTGCCAAATTTTGAACTGTGAAAGGTAATTATTATGATTTTCTTTAAAAAATTATTACGATACTTGTTGTTATTATCGTGGTTGTTTTTCTATTTCGTCAAAATTGTGGTTGAATTTTTCACCGCTTAAGAATTTTATAATATGAGAAATAAGACCTATAAATATGTATCTATTTATAATCTTCTAGAAATTACTAATCCGTTCACATCTAAATCTAAATCTCACCTGTAACATACAGCACGTAGACTGAAACAGTCCCAAAACTATTTCAAGCCCTTTTATTTACCAAAATATAAAAAATTGTTCGATCCCTAATCCTAGGTCCTCGCACGATAATCGTCCCTCCACATTCTCCTAACACGTCCATCTTGTAGGACTACCGAACAAATAACTGCAATAGTGAAAATATGAGAATGTGCATCCTCCTTACTGCGGCTGTACACACTCGTCGAGACACAACGAGACAGGCCGAGGGCGAGTGTGTACATGGTAACCTCGTCTCGTCTCGCGGCTCTCGCTATGTCTCGGAAGAGTATCGGTTTTTTGTGCACGAATCAAAGGGTCTCGGTGTGTCTCGCGATGAAAACGAGAGCGCGCCTGTACACACTCGTTTACTTTGCTTAGTTGCCCGTCAACTGCGTTCGCGTAAAGACGTGCTTTTTGCGTGCGACAACGAAGCCTACCAAAGGCAAGCACTATTATGGAATCCTAAGAATGTCAGGCACAAGGATAAGCAACTATTACACCTTGCGAACAAACACAACGATGCGAAATGAAAGTTCGCCTAACGTTTCGTTTTTCATTATAAGAGAGTAGAGCTACTTTCCTCAGTCTCGTCCAGTCTCGGCGAAACCCGAGGCAGAAATGTCTCGACGACAATTTAGAGCGCGCTTTACATTTTAAATTAAAAAAAATGTAGAGATTACTCAACCAGCCCTTAGACACGTTTTTTCTGCTTGATATATATTCAGGCCGTGACCATAATGGTGATCTGAATATTAAGTAAAATACTATGACGTCAACAGAACACGTAATTCTCTACACACAGATAGTGGCTTAATGACATTGAACTTGAAGTTTTTCTATTTGTTATTTAATGTTATCATTGAATAATAATGTTATTATCTAAATATAGACACGGTTATGTGCCGTGTGTTCCGGAAAGTCTTATCCAAGTAGTTTCTGTTAGTGTATCTGGCAGAAGCAGGTCAAAGACAGGGTTCCACGAACGCCAGATGATGCCATGAGGGCTAAAATAGACAGCCTTTGTTCAAGACCTGCGGTTCAAGAGATATTGAGGCGTGGAGAGTACACATGGTAACAGGCAATTTGATAAGCGGGTATTTGTATCAATGTGTTTAAACATCGCGAATCTGGATAACTCCGATTACCATGCCGATGTTATTAAGGGAGACGCAATAAATCTTGAAACCTACGTGCATCGCATCTAGGAAGCTAGTAAAGTTTAATCCTTCAAAGCTTCAAAAATACAGAGAATTGACTCATTTAGGTCAAAGAATTAACATTTTAGAGAACTCTTGAATAATATCTTATTTTCAGCATACATGTGTACTAATAATATCTCGAAACGTTTTTAGAAATATCTTTGAATGCTTTAGAAGGCACACTAAACAGTGGTTTCTGGACGTCTAATAACCTCCTGGCAGTCATTACAGTCTGTATACAAAGTCTTGACTCCGGTCTTAGCCATACCAACCTACCAAAAGTACCCCCCCACCCAAGGTACCCCCTTAGTTGAGCCTTGGAGATCATATAGGTAGTCGCTCCTTGTAAATACTGGTAGATCAGCAGCTAAACCGAGCACAACAAAGCTTGGCATAAGGCTTGATGATGAAAATGATGACTTCTGTAGAAATATTTTAACGATGGATAACATTATTTTGTTTATTAAACAAACTACTTCCGTAGGTATGTGCTACAGAACTAATCATGTGTACAGTATAGTAACGTCACTCAGTTCCAGTGATCCGCCAGTGAAAGGTGGATAGACGGCACACGGGTGGGTTTAATTAGTGGAGGCCCGACACTACTCTGTTTGATGCCCCGAATGATGTGATATGCGATGTGTTGAGATACATTTGATTCCTTCTTCACAATAAAGGTATGATTGGCCTTAATCACTTAACGTTCTCCAGCGGCTATGAGCGCTAGCCTGGGGGTGACTGATTTGGGGTATTCTGTCCCCTGTAAATGGTGGCCTGGACCTGCCAGGAGTAAAGGAACTCATGTTTATGTGCTAAGTAAATTAAAAACTACTAACAAGGATTCATATAGATAAATTGCGATAACGAAGTTCTTCGATGGATTTACAATAAGATAAATGTCATCGTCAGTCATAATAATTTTCAATACATAATAATATTCTTGGAGTTTACAATCGGTGACACTTAGAATCACAGTTAATAAAAGGTTATGACTATTATTACCTTAATCTGTGTATATTATTTACGAGAAGTTATCCGTGTGGTGACGGAATAACAATATACGTGTCACCACCTCATTTCATCCTCGTGAGGAAAAAGTATAGACGGATAACTACGGGAGGAAATTTCTAAATAAACTTCCATTGCAATTGCAAAATAAAGAAGTATATTATACTCTAGATTCTGCCCGCGACTCCATCTTTTATAATATATACTCTGTTCTATGGCATATTATTTTTATTTACAAAATTTGCTGTTCTTAAGCAATAGCTCACCAAACCATCATTTTTTCGGAATAAAAAAACTAGTGGGCTTTAGACCACATGACTGAAGTAAAACTTAACAATAAATATATATATTACTAGCCTTTGCCCGCGGCTTCGCCGCAGCCTAATGCTAGTATTTCGGTTATATCTGAGGTTCCCGATATAGTAGCGGGATAAAATGTATACCAGTTTTTAAGTCTAATCAAGGCCTTTCAAATAAAAAAAGTTGCATCAAAATCCGTCCAGTAGTTTTTGCGTGATGCGCGAACAAACAAACAGACAAAAATTCAAAAAATATTGTTTTGGGTTTAGACACGCCTATATAACCTATTACAGCCATTTTTTCAAATATCTTGAATACAGCTCTGTTACAGCTTTATAATAGTATAGATTAATAATGTTAATATCTATTAACAAGTGAATTCAGTTATGTGAAAAAACTATTTCGTTAATTTTATTTAAACTTGTGTGACAATCGACGTACGACCAATGAAAACGTCGCAATTTCCTTATCGATTCCGAACATGTATTAACTATACCCCACATTTGACATAGGTACTGTATCAATGATTTTTTTTTGGTTGATCTTGGGGCATAAACTTCGCTATCATCAAGATCGATCCCGAGTTGCGCCAGTTGACTTTTTGAGAAATATTTAATCAACATTGAATGCAATGTTTTTTCGGCAAATTTGAATATTGAAAGCATTAAAAAATTATTATAATAATATATAAAAAATAATGAGAAAGAGAGAAAGCAAAATGTGTGCTCGCACCTCTCTCTCTTGCCCCTACAGTAATATACGAAACGTAACTCTCTCTCTCTTTCTTCACTAACTTATATCTCCCTCTCAACTTCCGTTCGCCTCGCCCGATCAGCACTTTTCGTAACGCACCAGCTTACTCCTAAGTCAAGCGTGCGTAAAGAAGTATATACTTCAAAAATAGCCTATGTCCTTTTCTGGAGTTCTGAATGACGGGCCTCGTGGCGTAGTCGGATCGTTAGTGCAACCGACTTCCGTGCACGAGGTCGTGGATTCAATTCCCACTCAGGACAATTATTTGTGTGATGAACACAGATATTTGTACTGCGTCTGGGTGTTTTCTATCTATCATATGTATGTATTTACAAAAAAAAAGTGGTATAATGTATTATATCTGTAATCTGGTACCCATAGCACAAGCTAAGCTTAGTTTGGGACCAGGGAAAAAGAAAATGTCCGTGAATATTTATTTATGTATGCAAAATCCGTAATGATTTGTTCAGTGGTTACGGCATTAACACGTAACAAACCAACAAATAAACTCACAAACTTACAGAATGACACACAATATCGATTCTGTAAAATCATTAGACTAAATATCTAGATCACACACCCATCAATTATTTTGTAACTCAATACGAGGCGTTCGCTCTCGTGACTGGAGATATTTCTGTCCCTTCAAACACACCACGGTTATAAACATGTTATGTTAAATTACACACGTTTCTATGAGCGGAGCTGCCGACGTAGCTACGTGTCCAAGATTTATTTCTTTTTGACGAATTGAGTGGCGTTGTATACCGACAGCATCCGTATAAATCTCGTGTACATTTACGAAGTTTCTCTAATCAACTTTTTAAATTCGATTTAATCATATACACTAATTACTCACTGATATACTTATGCAAATAAATAAATTAAATGATAAGGGGATAAAAGTTATAAAATAAAATCACTACCTATATAAATGTGTAATTTCCATACAATTTGTAACCTGCAATTTCCATCCATCCATCAGCCTTTTAACGTCCACTGCTGGACAAAGGCCTCCCCAAGAGAACGCCACAACGAGCGGTCCCGTCATGGGGGATAATGCCGTAATCGCCACGCTTGGCAGGCGGGTTGGCGATCGCAGTGGATGTTCTTAATACTCGAGGGAGTGCTGCTGCCCATTCCCCCGGTATTCCCTCAGTCGGCTCTTACGATTCCCGTGGGTAGAGAGGGGTGGGACAATTCTAAAGCCGGCCTCACACGTCAATTTGGTTAATTTTAATTTTCTCATAATATGCCTCTATGTTTATTTGTTTATATTTATGTGGTGGACAAAAGTGTAATAACTCGGGTGTACATTTATTTCCCAAAGATCCATATTTATAAAAGTGGAAAAGGTTGCAAAAATTTTGTGGCTACACAGCATAGCGTCTTTTAGTTCTTTAATCTTCCAGGTACTTTTTGTTTTAACAACATCGCTGATCAACCGGATTAAACACAAAAAATAGGCAAACAATTGCCAGGTAAACAAAGCAACTACAATTTTCCATCTCCATCTCGTCGGTGGATTTCCATTGAATGAACTTTAGATCAAGTAGACTTAAGTTCGTTCAAGTGACAATCCACAGCCAGCAACGTATCCAAAATGCTGGCAGGATTACTCCGCTGGATGCGAGGTCCTTTGGCCGAGGTATTTTCCAGCGTTTCGTGTGATATCTCTCGGGATCCTCCCCTTTCTACTCCACATCATTCTTCACACTATCCCTTATTTATTTTTTCTATACAGAACACAATTCTTCTATGCTATTATAAAGCTGTAACAGAGCTATGTCTGTACATTTAAGATATTTGAGATAAAATGTCGGAATTAAGCTTATAGTATATAATAGGCGTGTCTAAACACAAAACTATTTTTTTAGATTTTTTGCCTGTTTGTTTATCTGTTTGTTTGTTCGCCATCACGCAAAAACTACTGAACTGATTTTGATGCAACTTTTTTGTTTGATAACTCTTGATTAGACTAACAACTGGTATACATTTTATCCCGGTACTATATCGGGAACCTGAGATATTACCTAAAAACTACTTTTTGGCTGCGGCGGTGCCGCTGGCAAAGGATAGTCATAATGTAAATACAGTATATTATACTGTCTCTCTGTTAGGGAGGTGTTTAGGCCTTAGTCCACCACACCGGTTGACAGAATTCACATTCCGTCAAAAAAATCTCTCAAGAAACCTGCATTATACAATGTTTTCCTTCACCACAAACTGATATAGAAGCAAATAATTCTCAAAACAGTAATTTTTAAACTGTGACAACAAAAGCGTTTACAAACAGTAGCGTACATAATACTAACGGCCTCACGAATATATTATTATCTGTCTGTGAACATGAAGATTTCTTATCTACTCTAGTCTTGGCAACGCACCAATAAATGTACGTTACCTACGTTCACCATAGTCGTATAGATATAAACATAATGCGCATTCTATGTTATTTATTATAACGTTTTTCAATTAACTGTTTTAGATAGTGTTGAGCCAAATTGTGAATGCAAGACGAAGACTAAAGAAGCAAGGCCAGGACTCAACCTTGGTTTTGCTTAATTCATCACTAATCTATACTATCAGTAAGCTCTAACAGAGCTGCATCTGTATATTTAAAATATTTGAGAAAAAGTTACTATAATAGGTTATTTAAGCGCCTTTGAATACAAAGAAAAAATCGTTTGTTCGCAATTGCACATCACACAAAAATTACTGAATGGATTTTTATGAAACTTCTTTGTTTGATAGCTTTTGATTAGATTGTAAAATTGGCATAGGTTTTATCCCAATATTTCATCAAGAACCTGGGTTATAACCAAAAAACAACTTTTACTTGCAGTGTGGCGACGGGCAAAGGCTATTTGATGTGAAACATCTAATGCGGAGGGAGGGTAAAATCGGCTGTTAGCGTGGTGACGCTTTTATTGTACTTATCCCGTTCAAATATTGCAAGTTAAATTTGACACACTTCCCGGTTTCCGATTGAGCTGAAATTTACACGCATGTGTATATCCCGTGACAATGCAATATTATGATGACATAGACCTTGATCTGATGATGGAGCTGGAAGGTGGACATAGGAACTATAATGAAACGGCGTAACCCCATCGAGTTTGGGCTCGTATGATTTGTCTTGCCGAGTACTTTGTGTCTAGATGGTATCCAGGGGCTGATGATGGAGCTCTGGAATGTAGCCATAGTAATTCTGTAATGAAACTACGCAACCCTATAGAGTTTTTACTCGTTTGATTCATCTTCAGGAGTACTTTATCAAGTTATGATAATTTTATTTCTACAAAATATTTTCGATGTTTTCACATCTGCTAGACGTCCCGCGATGTCTAGTTTTGTAGAATAGAGCTTTCTTTTACGGAGAGTATTCGAGCCCCTTCTACGGGACTGGAGACAAAATGGCTGACCATTATGCGACAATATATAGACATACTTAACTGCCACTGTGGTGGGTCGGGCAATGTTATTGAACTTTTTCAAAAAAAAGAAAAATTGTCAGTAGCAGCCCGGAGTTTCGAAATGTGCCCGGTAGACGGCAATAGGCTCGCCCCCTATTACGTGGGACTTAAACATAGCAGGCGAATCGTGGGTGTGTAATACACCTCTCCCCTTTCGGGGGATAGAGGCGTGATGCTATGTTTTTAAAGATTTTCTACTTGCAATGAATTGATCGGCTTGGTTGGACTTCCTTAACCGACAACCGTGAAATGAAAAAAGTGGTTACACGGCTTAAATCCGTCGTAATTAATAGGAGATTGAAGATCATTGAAAAAGTGCGGAGGCCCGACACTACTCTGTTTGATGCCCCGAATGATGTGATATGCGATGTGTTGAGATACATTTGATTCCTTCTTCACAATAAAGGTATGATTGGCCTTAATCACTTAACGTTCTCCAGCGGCTATGAGCGCTAGCCTGGGGGTGACTGATTTGGGGTATTCTGTCCCCTGTAAATGGTGGCCTGGACCTGCCAGGAGTAAAGGAACTCATGTTTATGTGCTAAGTAAATTAAAAACTACTAACAAGGATTCATATAGATAAATTGCGATAACGAAGTTCTTCGATGGATTTACAATAAGATAAATGTCATCGTCAGTCATAATAATTTTCAATACATAATAATATTCTTGGAGTTTACAATCGGTGACACTTAGAATCACAGTTAATAAAAGGTTATGACTATTATTACCTTAATCTGTGTATATTATTTACGAGAAGTTATCCGTGTGGTGACGGAATAACAATATACGTGTCACCACCTCATTTCATCCTCGTGAGGAAAAAGTATAGACGGATAACTACGGGAGGAAATTTCTAAATAAACTTCCATTGCAATTGCAAAATAAAGAAGTATATTATACTCTAGATTCTGCCCGCGACTCCATCTTTTATAATATATACTCTGTTCTATGGCATATTATTTTTATTTACAAAATTTGCTGTTCTTAAGCAATAGCTCACCAAACCATCATTTTTTCGGAATAAAAAAACTAGTGGGCTTTAGACCACATGACTGAAGTAAAACTTAACAATAAATATATATATTACTAGCCTTTGGCCGCGGCTTCGCCGCAGCCTAATGCTAGTATTTCGGTTATATCTGAGGTTCCCGATATAGTAGCGGGATAAAATGTATACCAGTTTTTAAGTCTAATCAAGGCCTTTCAAATAAAAAAAGTTGCATCAAAATCCGTCCAGTAGTTTTTGCGTGATGCGCGAACAAACAAACAGACAAAAATTCAAAAAATATTGTTTTGGGTTTAGACACGCCTATATAACCTATTACAGCCATTTTTTCAAATATCTTGAACACAGCTCTGTTACAGCTTTATAATAGTATAGATTAATAATGTTAATATCTATTAACAAGTGAATTCAGTTATGTGAAAAAACTATTTCGTTAATTTTATTTAAACTTGTGTGACAATCGACGTACGACCAATGAAAACGTCGCAATTTCCTTATCGATTCCGAACATGTATTAACTATACCCCACATTTGACATAGGTACTGTATCAATGATTTTTTTTTGGTTGATCTTGGGGCATAAACTTCGCTATCATCAAGATCGATCCCGAGTTGCGCCAGTTGACTTTTTGAGAAATATTTAATCAACATTGAATGCAATGTTTTTTCGGCAAATTTGAATATTGAAAGCATTAAAAAATTATTATAATAATATATAAAAAATAATGAGAAAGAGAGAAAGCAAAATGTGTGCTCGCACCTCTCTCTCTTGCCCCTACAGTAATATACGAAACGTAACTCTCTCTCTCTCTTTCTTCACTAACTTATATCTCCCTCTCAACTTCCGTTCGCCTCGCCCGATCAGCACTTTTCGTAACGCACCAGCTTACTCCTAAGTCAAGCGTGCGTAAAGAAGTATATACTTCAAAAATAGCCTATGTCCTTTTCTGGAGTTCTGAATGACGGGCCTCGTGGCGTAGTCGGATCGTTAGTGCAACCGACTTCCGTGCACGAGGTCGTGGATTCGATTCCCACTCAGGACAATTATTTGTGTGATGAACACAGATATTTGTACTGCGTCTGGGTGTTTTCTATCTATCATATGTATGTATTTACAAAAAAAAAGTGGTATAATGTATTATATCTGTAATCTGGTACCCATAGCACAAGCTAAGCTTAGTTTGGGACCAGGGAAAAAGAAAATGTCCGTGAATATTTATTTATGTATGCAAAATCCGTAATGATTTGTTCAGTGGTTACGGCAATAACACGTAACAAACCAACAAATAAACTCACAAACTTACAGAATGACACACAATATCGATTCTGTAAAATCATTAGACTAAATATCTAGATCACACACCCATCAATTATTTTGTAACTCAATACGAGGCGTTCGCTCTCGTGACTGGAGATATTTCTGTCCCTTCAAACACACCACGGTTATAAACATGTTATGTTAAATTACACACGTTTCTATGAGCGGAGCTGCCGACGTAGCTACGTGTCCAAGATTTATTTCTTTTTGACGAATTGAGTGGCGTTGTATACCGACAGCATCCGTATAAATCTCGTGTACATTTACGAAGTTTCTCTAATCAACTTTTTAAATTCGATTTAATCATATACACTAATTACTCACTGATATACTTATGCAAATAAATAAATTAAATGATAAGGGGATAAAAGTTATAAAATAAAATCACTACCTATATAAATGTGTAATTTCCATACAATTTGTAACCTGCAATTTCCATCCATCCATCAGCCTTTTAACGTCCACTGCTGGACAAAGGCCTCCCCAAGAGAACGCCACAACGAGCGGTCCCGTCATGGGGGATAATGCCGTAATCGCCACGCTTGGCAGGCGGGTTGGCGATCGCAGTGGATGTTCTTAATACTCGAGGGAGTGCTGCTGCCCATTCCCCCGGTATTCCCTCAGTCGGCTCTTACGATTCCCGTGGGTAGAGAGGGGTGGGACAATTCTAAAGCCGGCCTCACACGTCAATTTGGTTAATTTTAATTTTCTCATAATATGCCTCTATGTTTATTTGTTTATATTTATGTGGTGGACAAAAGTGTAATAACTCGGGTGTACATTTATTTCCCAAAGATCCATATTTATAAAAGTGGAAAAGGTTGCAAAAATTTTGTGGCTACACAGCATAGCGTCTTTTAGTTCTTTAATCTTCCAGGTACTTTTTGTTTTAACAACATCGCTGATCAACCGGATTAAACACAAAAAATAGGCAAACAATTGCCAGGTAAACAAAGCAACTACAATTTTCCATCTCCATCTCGTCGGTGGATTTCCATTGAATGAACTTTAGATCAAGTAGACTTAAGTTCGTTCAAGTGACAATCCACAGCCAGCAACGTATCCAAAATGCTGGCAGGATTACTCCGCTGGATGCGAGGTCCTTTGGCCGAGGTATTTTCCAGCGTTTCGTGTGATATCTCTCGGGATCCTCCCCTTTCTACTCCACATCATTCTTCACACTATCCCTTATTTATTTTTTCTATACAGAACACAATTCTTCTATGCTATTATAAAGCTGTAACAGAGCTATGTCTGTACATTTAAGATATTTGAGATAAAATGTCGGAATTAAGCTTATAGTATATAATAGGCGTGTCTAAACACAAAACTATTTTTTTAGATTTTTTGCCTGTTTGTTTATCTGTTTGTTTGTTCGCCATCACGCAAAAACTACTGAACTGATTTTGATGCAACTTTTTTGTTTGATAACTCTTGATTAGACTAACAACTGGTATACATTTTATCCCGGTACTATATCGGGAACCTGAGATATTACCTAAAAACTACTTTTTGGCTGCGGCGGTGCCGCTGGCAAAGGATAGTCATAATGTAAATACAGTATATTATACTGTCTCTCTGTTAGGGAGGTGTTTAGGCCTTAGTCCACCACACCGGTTGACAGAATTCACATTCCGTCAAAAAAATCTCTCAAGAAACCTGCATTATACAATGTTTTCCTTCACCACAAACTGATATAGAAGCAAATAATTCTCAAAACAGTAATTTTTAAACTGTGACAACAAAAGCGTTTACAAACAGTAGCGTACATAATACTAACGGCCTCACGAATATATTATTATCTGTCTGTGAACATGAAGATTTCTTATCTACTCTAGTCTTGGCAACGCACCAATAAATGTACGTTACCTACGTTCACCATAGTCGTATAGATATAAACATAATGCGCATTCTATGTTATTTATTATAACGTTTTTCAATTAACTGTTTTAGATAGTGTTGAGCCAAATTGTGAATGCAAGACGAAGACTCACAGTGACAAAGTGGGTGTCTCAAAGAACGCACGCGCCGCGCGTCGGTCGTTGCTTCTCGCGGTCACATACCTTTTCACGTGTTATAACTACCCTCTCGTGTACAATTGTGAGTGATAAAATGATACCAAAGTACTTATTCGGTATACAGTGATAATAAGAGTTTTCTAGTGTGTTTTTAGTTGTTTCTGACTACAGGAACAAAATGAGTACCCAATCGTTAGCTAACAGCCCCAGTTACGCGACAGTTACACAAAACACGATGTTCCCAAAAAAAGATCAAGCAATCGTGATTGACGCCATAGAAAATGTGCAAATTAAAGACTACGCACAAGCTTTAGGCAAGGTTATAAACTCGGCTCAAATAAGGTTTTTGTCAAGAATCTCCAATAACCGCATATGCATTTATTTGTCCTCAAAGTCTGTAGCAGATGATATTGTTGACAACAAAAAATATATAACTATACAGGGCCACAAACTACCTATTCGACCACTGATCAATAGGAACAAACGCATAATTCTTTCAAACGTATGTCCCATTATTCCTCACTCGGAGATAGAAACAAAACTAAAGGAAGTGGGAATCAATCCAATGTCGCCTATATCCTTTTTGAGAGCTGGTATAAATGATGCTGGCTACAGTCACATACTGAGCTTCCGACGTCAACTCTTTGTGACACCCGAGGAGTTTGACCGCCTCCCAGAAAAGATCTCGATAGAATTCGAAGACACCACCTACTGGATTTATCTATCATCGGATACCATGACATGTTTCGTATGTAAAAATGAGGGCCATATTGCTTCGAAATGCCCTCAAAGCGAACTAAGTGCATCTCCCTCAAATAAAGCTAAAGAAAGCATCATGTCTAAAAATGAATTTTCTAACTTTAAACGACCACATCCACCTACTGAATCTTCTACAACCGATGGGCCCCTGGAACTTGAAAAGCAGACCCTGGAGGAGGCTTTAATTGACTATGACAGCGACACACGTTCTCAATCGAGTACAGACGAAGCCGTGAAGAGGATCAGTGGAAAAAAGCTTAAGAAATCACCTCAAGATGACTTAGATTTAATAAACTGGAAAGATATTGAATTTTTTTTATCTAGCTCTGTCAAACCTTACCCGCTAACCGGAAATCAGGTAAAGAATTATCTGGAAGATACTTATGGAATCAAAGACATTGCAGAAATCACCGCTAATTACACTGAAAACATCGATGATTTAATTGAGCTCTTTAAAGACTTAATTCCTATTATTTTATGTCGTACTGTTAAAAATAGAATTACTCGTATTGTATCTAAACTTAAATTTATTAAAAACAGATAATAAGTAGTATGTGTAGTAATCTTAAAGTTGTCAAAGATATCAATTTAAGAATTGTACAGTGGAATAGTAGAAGCCTTTGTCCTAAATTGAGTGAATTAGAAGCATATTTAGTTAAGGAGAAAATCCATATTTGTATATGTACGGAGACATGGTTGTCACCTGAGAAAAGGGTAAGTGTGCCGGGCTTTTACTGCTTTAGGAAAGATAGAGTTGATGATCACGGAGGGGTTGCTATTTTTGTACATAACTCTATTAAAGCAAAGTTAGTTACTACAGTTATTCCAAACTGTCAGATGGAACTCATTTGTATAGAAATTATTAACTTTAGCAAAATTAAGAACATTATAGCTATTTATTCTTCTCAAAATGCTAACGTCAGTAGATCAGATTATGATAATCTATTTAGCTTCTGTGGTCGAAATACTTTCATAGCCGGAGACTTTAACGGGCACCACGCGGCGTGGTCCTATAAAACTGATACTAGGGGACGTCTAATTGCAGAGGCAAGTATGGATCATAATTTTTTGTACTTAAATGATGGTAAATATACACGATTTGCAATGCATAACGGTGAAGCCACCTTTTCAGCCCCGGACATCACCTTTGCAAGCTCAGATATAGCCCTAGATTTTGACTGGTATGTAACTAATGAGTGCTTTGGTAGTGATCACCGATTAGTCCTTATAAAATTACATGATTTATATAGTTATGTGCCTCCAAATAGTAAACGCAATATTAAAAAGGCTGACTGGTCTCTATATAAACATGAGGTTAGTTCAAACTGTGTGAATTTTGTTCTGAATGACAATTTGCAGGACTGCTACGATAGACTCCTCGTAGCTATTAACAGTGCGGCTGATAAAGCGATACCCTATACTAAATTTCATGAAAACCCACATTCAAAATTTATTCCAAAAAGCTGGTGGAATCAAGATCTGTCAAAAATTGTTGCCGAAAGACGTTTAGCGTTAAAAAAATTCCGTAAAAATCGTTCCGTTCAAAATTATAATATTTTACAAAATAAAATTAGAGAAGCTCGACATATGATTAAAGCAGCTAAAAGGGAGTCATGGCAGCAGTTTTGTAGTAGCATAGATGCAAAGACTTCATGTGCTGACCTATGGAAAAAGTTAAGATGGTTGAAAGGCTATCGAGCTCCCAAAAAACAAAATTTTCTACAGGACGAGGTTGCTGAAAAATTTTTAGCAAGTCTATCTCCTGATGGCGTTAGTTCCGAGTCCCGTAAAATTAATTGCACTAGTTTAGAACCTCATGCATTCGCCTTGCCAGAATTAAATGCCATACTCAAGAAAAAAGATACATCCGCGGGGTTAGATAATATTGTGTATTCTATGATTTTTCACCTACCACCAGGCGTTAAGGTTTTACTGTTGCATATATATAATCTTATTTATATTTCTGGCGTTATTCCAAATCAATGGAGAAACATCAAAATTATAGCTATTCCAAAACATAATATCAACACATGTAAGTTTCGACCAATTTCTCTTCTAAATTGTATTTGCAAACTATTTAACCTGATGGTAACTAAAAGATTAGAATATTATTTTGAAAGTAAACAACTGTTTAATGAACATACACTAGGGTTTCGTCGTGGTTACTCATGTCTTGATAACCTGTCTCGTTTTGTATTGGACGCGGAAATAGCTCTGACAAACAAAGAATACATGGTGTGTGGTTTCTGTGACATATCTGACGCATATAATAATGTCTCTATTGAATGTCTTTATGATTGCCTGGTTAGTTTTGGTGTAGATCCTTATCTGTGTGTATATATCAATGAATTTCTAAAAGAAAGACATCTTTTTCTATTTCTTCAGAATGGTGAATGTTTATCGCGGTTGTGTCGGCAAGGACTTTGTCAGGGTGACCCTATGTCTCCGATACTTTTTAACATTATTACTATAAATTTAAGCAGGAAATTACCTTTGGTGAGAATATCTCAATATGCTGATGATTTTACCTTTTATTGTGTTAACAAGAATATTCATTGCTGTGTTAATAACATGGAAACTTCTCTTAATGTATTCTCTACTCTTTTACGACAAATAGGGTTAGATCTTTCATATGCTAAAACTAAGCTCTGTATTATTACACGTAAATATAAGATTCCTTCAATAGATATAAGAATAAATGGTGTTCAAATCGATGTTGTTAAATGTACAAAATTTCTTGGTATGTGGATTGATAGTAGGTTAAACTGGACCAAACATATCAATGAATTAGTCAGTAAGTGTATATCATATATAAACATATTTAAATATCTGTGTAATTCTGGCTTACATCCTTTGCAGTTAAGACGATTGTACGGCGCCTTAGTACAGAGTAGGATAGATTATGGTAGCTTTCTTTACGACAGTGCGAGTATAGGAGTCCTCAAAAAGGTAGAAATAATTCAAAACCAGGGTCTACGCGCTTGTGGTGGCTTCATACGAACAACTCCAATTCATGTAATGCAATCAGAATTAAGTATAATGCCATTGAAATTTAGAAGGCAATATTTGTGTCATAAATATATGTTGAAGGTTTGGTCCAGGACAAATGATCATGTAATAATACGTATAAATGTTTTCATTAATTTATTATTAAATGGTGTACGATATTGGCGAAGAACCGGTAGTGTTATATTAGTTGATACATATAAAAGAGTTAAAGAATTTGAAGTTTGCCAAAATCGGATATCGTTACAGTATCAATTAGCTTTTCTCATAACGAAACTGCCGTTGTACGATATCATATCAATAGAAATAAAGTCAATAACAACGCCTAAAAAACAAACAAATCACTGTGATTACATTAATGCTTTTTCATCAATGTTAGAAAATGAATTTCATGGTTTTGTTCATATATACACAGATGCTTCCAAAGATAGATTAAATGCGGGGTGCTCTTTTTTTGATCACAGCACATCATTTAGTGCTAGGTTTTATATTGATAATAAGCACATTCCCATCATGGGATTAGAGTTGATTGCAATATTGGAGTCACTTTATTATGCGGAATCATGCGGATATAGACACTTTGTAATATTTACTGACTCGTTGTCTTCTTTGCACCATTTGTTAAGCTGTGGAAGGGGCTCGTTTGGAAGACAGGAGGCTTACTCCATTATAAATTGTATTTGGTATTTAATAGATAATGGTGTTGAAGTCAGGATACAATGGGTCCCTTCGCATGTGGGAATCCACGGGAACGAGGTGGCCGATGCTGTAGCCAGGATGGCCTTGACCAATGGTGTTGAACTAAAGATCCAATCGTATCATTTTGATCTTTTAAATCTGGTTCGCGAAAGCATATATGAGTTGTGGAAAACGGCATTTTGTCAAAGCTCGAGAGAGAAGGGAATTTGGTATGGTACTATAGTTAGGGAGCCGCCTCGTGTCCCGTGGTTTTCCACATGCAGGTTGAATAAAAGAGAGCTGGGCCTTTGTATGAGGATTCGGTCTGGACACGTTCCCTTAGGTGCATTTAGATTTCTAATGCGTTTACAAGACAATCCAAACTGTGCCACGTGCCACGGTGTCAAAGAGGACCTCTACCACCGACTAATGGAATGTGTCCAGAATGAGCCGGATAGAGTAGAACTGTTGCAAGATACGGGTCATATTAGGTATGAATTGTTCTTTTTTCTGCATAAGGTATTTGTATCAGGTTTTAAATGTGATAATAGCGACAGAGTTATGAGTTTTTTAGTTCGTTCTTTCTTGAAAGACGTAAATTAAGTGCGTTATCTTTAGTTTTTGTTTAGTTTTATGTTTAACCTGTGTTCGATTATACTATGTTATTTTTGTTTATAGCCGGCTTAACCTAAATGGTGTATGGCTTGAATAAAGAATAAAAAAAAAAAAAAAAAAAGACGAAGACTAAAGAAGCAAGGCCAGGACTCAACCTTGGTTTTGCTTAATTCATCACTAATCTATACTATCAGTAAGCTCTAACAGAGCTGCATCTGTATATTTAAAATATTTGAGAAAAAGTTACTATAATAGGTTATTTAAGCGCCTTTGAATACAAAGAAAAAATCGTTTGTTCGCAATTGCACATCACACAAAAATTACTGAATGGATTTTTATGAAACTTCTTTGTTTGATAGCTTTTGATTAGATTGTAAAATTGGCATAGGTTTTATCCCAATATTTCATCAAGAACCTGGGTTATAACCAAAAAACAACTTTTACTTGCAGTGTGGCGACGGGCAAAGGCTATTTGATGTGAAACATCTAATGCGGAGGGAGGGTAAAATCGGCTGTTAGCGTGGTGACGCTTTTATTGTACTTATCCCGTTCAAATATTGCAAGTTAAATTTGACAGACCTCCCGGTTTCCGATTGAGCTGAAATTTACACGCATGTGTATATCCCGTGACAATGCAATATTATGATGACATAGACCTTGATCTGATGATGGAGCTGGAAGGTGGACATAGGAACTATAATGAAACGGCGTAACCCCATCGAGTTTGGGCTCGTATGATTTGTCTTGCCGAGTACTTTGTGTCTAGATGGTATCCAGGGGCTGATGATGGAGCTCTGGAATGTAGCCATAGTAATTCTGTAATGAAACTACGCAACCCTATAGAGTTTTTACTCGTTTGATTCATCTTCAGGAGTACTTTATCAAGTTATGATAATTTTATTTCTACAAAATATTTTCGATGTTTTCACATCTGCTAGACGTCCCGCGACGTCTAGTTTTGTAGAATAGAGCTTTCTTTTACGGAGAGTATTCGAGCCCCTTCTACGGGACTGGAGACAAAATGGCTGACCATTATGCGACAATATATAGACATACTTAACTGCCACTGTGGTGGGTCGGGCAATGTTATTGAACTTTTTCATAAAAAGAAAAATTGTCAGTAGCAGCCCGGAGTTTCGAAATGTGCCCGGTAGACGGCAATAGGCTCGCCCCCTATTACGTGGGACTTAAACATAGCAGGCGAATCGTGGGTGTGTAATACACCTCTCCCCTTTCGGGGGATAGAGGCGTGATGCTATGTTTTTAAAGATTTTCTACTTGCAATGAATTGATCGGCTTGGTTGGACTTCCTTAACCGACAACCGTGAAATGAAAAAAGTGGTTACACGGCTTAAATCCGTCGTAATTAATAGGAGATTGAAGATCATTGAAAAAGTGCGGATGACTCAATCATACGAAATTTTTTAAAGTATTGTATCCAGTCCAGACAGCATCATGTTTGAGTAATACGAGGGAGCGCACCCTTGTCTAGACATTTGTCCTCTGTCGCCCTATGTATCGATCATAGTAAAATATTAGTTTGTTATGAATAATTAAGTTGGCATGAACAGAGAATGGTAATTAGTTTTCAGATGCGACTATTCTAGGTATTGCCGCGATTAAAACAAGTATATAACTTCTCTATACACTCTCATATCATATCACAAATAACAGTGGCCATGCAGTCAGAGATGTCAAAGTCAGACAGAACCCTCCAATAAGTACTTAACAATGTACCTAACCGCGCACCTCGTCGCTCGGGGAAGTGAATAGGGTAGTGTGGGGCCCTCACCCACAAAATAAACCTGCCGTGTGCCGCCTTTTCGCTTGTATTGACAGACCACCGGAACTGTGTGACAATAATTCAATGGTAAGAATGGTCTACCGCATTACAATTGGAATTAACAAGGTTCTGAAGGAGGATGATGGATTATTTTTATATAACAACTAGCCTTCACCCACGGCTTCGCCACAGTTAAAAGCTAGTTGTTAGGCTATATTTCAGGTTCCCGATATAGTAGCGGGATAAAATTTAGAAGAACTTTCAATTTAGAGGAGGTCGTAGCCGTTTTTTTAATGCTAATGTTGGCAGACGAGCCACGTCCCACTTGATGGTAAATGGTAACCGTCGCTCATGGACTTAACTACACCCAGAGTATCGTCAAACCGCTGCGCACCATTTCATTTCTTAGATATGAAATTAAAGAATAAACGGCTATCTTCTGCTACAGCCAAAACACACTGACATGCTTCATGACCGGTCACACAGGACATGTTGTACCAACCCGTTCGGGCCCGATAGCAAGTAAGTACTTTCGCTTGGTACCCAGCCAGGAGAGCTAGGAGCATCTGACCCGGCGAAAGTTGCTTGTCTTGCCGATTGTGCATTCCGGTGTGGTCGGTCACACCACCCCATTCTTTTCCACGGGTGTCGTATGAGGCGGCTAAGGGAAATAAGCAATTATCATCCATTGCATGACTGGTGGTAGGGCTGGATACCAAGTGGGAGTACTCACTTGGTGTCGGGCCCGAGTGGGTTGGTACCACCATCTCCCGTGTGACCGGCCATGAAGCACATCGTTGCGTTTTGGCTGTAGCAGGTGATAGCCGTTTATTCTTTTATTTCATATCGGTGAAATGAAATGGTGAGCAGCCGCTTGACAATACTCTCGGTATAGTTGAGTCCATGGGCGACGGTTACCATTTACCATCAGATGGGCCGTGGCTCGTCTGCCACTATATGCAATAAAAAAAAAGAGCCCTACCACCAGTAATGCAACGGGTGATAATTGCTTACTTCCCTTAGTCGCCTTGTACGACGACACCCGCGGGAAAGAATGGGGTGGTGACACTTGTATTCTTGGTCCGACCACAATGTACAATCGGCAAGACAAGCAACTTTCGCCGGGTCAGATGCTCCTAGCTCCGCCGTGCTTCGAGAGACACGTTAACCAGTGGGCCCGGTCAATAACACACTGTGAGTCATAACAAGTTTTCAGTCATAAATAAAAAAATTGATTCCAGTGTTGTTCTATGATCACAAGTTTCCTAAGTTGGGTCGTGGAGATCAGATAGACAGTCGCTCCTTGTAAATATTGGGTGGATCAGCTAAAGCAGCGATCGGCAACACGCGGACCGCGGCGATACCCTCTTGCGGCCCGGGATTGTATTTTTAGCATTTAATTTATATAAGTACCTAAATAAATAATAATAATAAGTAATTATAACGTACATAGTTATGGTACTTAATTGTAATGGGAAACCGTTTAAAATGCCAACAAACCCGTTGCTATACTCTAGAGTATAACGTGAAACGCCATTATGATACCCAGCATAAAGTTAAATTTGCAAATTTTTTATTTGTATATTTTATTTTTAGTAATTTCTCTTAATAAAATCAAAATAAAATGTCTTTAAATTTTAAATAATATGACAAATGCGCCCCGCTTTTCTTTATATAGCCCCCTGTGCAGTGCATGCCAGCCAAAAGGTTGCCGACATCTGTTAGACGGAATCTCATATCTTACAATCGATATCGTATCAACTCGCTTGTGATTGGTAGAGAAACCGCCGCGTGATGTCGCAATAATCCGTTGGCCAATCACGGTGATCTCTCAACCAATCACAGTGAACACGATACGATCGACATGTGAGATATGAGATTCCGTCTAACCCCCCTGATCACTAGCCGACGTCAACGAAGTTTGGGACAAGGCTAGGGAGACGGTGAATAATCAAATCATGAATTCAAAAAGCCGTAGGGGAGAAGACGCCAGTCTAGACTTAGCCCAGATTTACCACTGAAGTAATGTCACATACTTCCAATGGTCTGCCAATGCAGCTGGAGAGATGGCACACGGCGGGCTTATTTATTGGGTGAGGGCACCACATTACCCTGTTCATTACCCCGAACGACGGGGTGTGCAGTTAGGTACATTTTTACCCGCCTCAACAAAAATAACGCTAGATTTAGAATACTTCGGAAAATCCAAAACTGCACGCCTCATAATCTTCATTTTTCACAATAAAATTAATTATTTGATAAGTAACTAATAATGTTTTCAATAAATCACATAGATAGCGCTAATTTCAAAAAATGCTTATATGTTTCTCATGACTTATACGCCATCTAGCGCAAATTTTAAGAAGTACTAATATATTGGTCTGTAGAAATAGTTCTACGAAATAAGTATAGGCTATAGTGCTGGTTTTAGTGTACCACTGTGCCATCGAGTCGAGCGTAAATATTCACTATTTTTTTGTTTATTTAAAACAATTAAACCACATCGAATCAGATCGTGAAAGTAATAGGGCTCTATTCGTAATTATACTTAAGTTAAAAAGAAAAAAAAAGACTCGATTAGTAAAGTATTTCGGTTGTTAGCGTGTTAACATACATTACCTACAACACACGGACGTCCAAGACAGAACTTTTTTTCTAGTTTAAATAACAAAAATGGCATAAAAAATATCATGAGTGTCAAAAATAGTGTTTTTTTTGATCTGTGTGTGTATATATTGTTTCACAAGTGCAATATAATGATAAATAGAGACATTTTATGTTTGAAAAATCAGTTGTTCTTCGTAAAACGAGAATAGTACCCACCTCAACGCATCGCTTATGAGGCGTGCAATACGCGTTGAGGCGGTATTCAACAACCTGCCATTCTTCCATTAATTTAGAATTTAGTGCACTAAATTACAGCTCACATTGTAAACGAAACGAACGTAAATTACTTGCTGTTTAAAACAAATCTTTTATTTTGTTGCCTTGGTTTGACTGAGTGACTATTTTTAACGCGTGTAATAAGTATTTGAGTTGATAGCACAGATGGCGGAGTGGTTTAGATACCGGCCTCCCCCGCCTGAGTCTTGTGGGTTCTGTTCCCACATAGGACAACTCTTTGTGTGATCCACAAACGGTTGTTCTGAGTCTGAGTCAGTCTAGTGTACTTTGTGTCTGTGAAACTGTATGCTTGTAAAAATCCACCGCAATATAAGTTTAGATTATTCCGTTGATGGGTTCTTTATTAAAAATGAAAATATTGCAAATTATTTGTGAATGTGGAAAAAGAGAACTTTAGTGCATGTAAATGCATCCGATAGGTGGCGTGGGTCGTAAAGACAAATGTGATGTGGGTATGACCGACGGTCAGTGCGATAGCTCAGTGGCTTAGAGCACTTCCCCGGATTGCAAGGGACGCAGATTCGATTCCCGCTCGCACTAAAGTTCTCTTTTCCCACATTCACAAATAATTTGTGCTTTAAAGTAGCTGAGCATGTCAAGTGCTAAAATACAAAACAAAATGTAAAAAAAAAAATATTTTATTGTTTCTGCATTTTAATATTAGTTAATGACTGTACAGAGAACAACAAAAATAGTGTTTAACTTATTGCAATGCTCTTAATGTTTTGTTGCGTTAATTATTAACGATTATGTAGTTAATAAAAAAGCTGGCAGACACAGCGGAGGCTGTCTTGCCCTCAAGATAAAAAAGGACAGATTGCAGCGCCACCTATCATATTATACATCTAAACCAAAGACAAAACATAATCCAAGGAGAGAGTCCAAGACACGCAAAGCTATTATTACTACTTCCCTCGCTCTCTTAGAAAGATCAGATGTAGGACCAGGTTTACGTGCTTTCCGAGGTACGAAGGAATAATAAGATTTATTATGATTATTAAGATATAGTAATAAGCACCTCACCTTAAAATCATTGTAATTATTATTATGCTACATATTAGTTTAAACAGCTATTAAGTAAAGAGTGTTTTTTTAGTATTTTAACTATAATTTATTTTCTTCTCATTTAGTCTCATCAAAAACTGTTTTAAATAGCCTTATTTATTTTTCTATCGTATGTGTGACGATATTACATCTTTGTAATAAAAAACAAAACAAAAAGAAAACGGGCAAACTTCTTAAATTATTGTATTGTCATCAATCTTTTATAAGTGTGTAAAGTTTCAATTTAATCCGACGTCTTGCGATGGCTGAAAATCACATTCAAGGCTTTCGTTACAAACATACAAAGATACGGGTGAAGCTAATAAATGTAAATGTGTTAATAATATTTAGCTTTAAATTATACCTTATCAATTTCTCGTAGGCTAGCATTTATAAAGATAACACTCTGCACAAGCGAATAATCACTGTATAACATGGATAACACAAAGGATTATCCTGTGTGTGAATCGAACCCACAACACTCGTCACGGAAGATCACTTAACCATGCCACAGCTGCAGTTGTTTGAGCTACGGCAATGAAGCGGTAGCAAAGACTGCTAATTAAGGGGGAGACCGGTTAGCAAAGCTATGTAATAGGTTCAGTTTACGTTAGATTGACTGAAAACTTATCATGAATGAGTAGACATATATTCCTTCAGAATAAATTAATAAACTAACCTGTATAACCTTTAATTAGGTTACTCCAGATGACTCTGCTGGTATTCGAACATTCCGTATAATTAACAAGCTGAATAGAATAACCTAAAGAAATTGAAAGGACTTCTTTGAGAGGTAATGCTTAGCGGTAAGCTTCTGATACACTTGATAATGCTCTTAAAAGGTTATCAACTTAATAGTCTTCCTACGGAACCGCAAACGAGGACAGTAATAATATTTTATGTCATCATAGATCCGATGTGCTGATAAAAAGGGCGGTCGTCCAGCCACGCCTGTTTTATGACGTGGGAGTCCCACAGGGCTCACTTCTAGGAACATTTTAATTAGATGGGGTACCATAGCTTTCCTATAGCTTTAAACGTGATGCTATGTAAAATATATGAACATGTAAGATATTTAGAAAGTGTTCTCCAGGGTATATTGCTTTTTTCTTAAACGATATCTATATGACATAAAGACCATATCTAAATCTAGCGTATGACGATGGAATTGACAAATTTTCGATACCTTAATCTGTGACACTCCTGTAGATAAATATATATTTGTTATGTGCATTGACATAATTATATTGTAAACCACTTTACAACCAAGCTATCTAGGCGTGCGATAGGACAATACCGAGTGTATGTGTTATCAAAACAAATTTAGTCCATATTCGTTGTCCTATTTATAATGCAAATTATTAGCACGAAAATGCATTACAAATATTTGGTAAAAACCGTCACATCATAAGATTAGGTAGTCCGTCTTACCTTGAGGTCTATAGATAACGTTCAACTTGATATCGATAATAACGTCGATAGCACCTTATGCTAACAACCTTTCAATACTTGGCCTTTTATAAAATAATATCGCATAGCTTTCAATACACGACAGCCACAAATATCCTCTATGGGTTTCCGGTACATACACATATGTATTTACCGTATTTACCACTCCACATTTAACACAGGCTGTTATCAGTCGTACGCCAGCAGTCTATAATTCCAGTAATGCATGAGTGGACAATGAGTGCTATATTTTTTTATTATAAATTTTTCGTGTGATTTGTGATGTGACAGTTATTATTTGAAACATAAATAGGTTTAGTTCTTTTTGACTTTGGTATGTGGGACCTAACGTCTGGTCTTTTGTGTTTTTTTTTTTTCATAAATATTCGTATACTTTTCGATGATAGATTTATTAAGTCAATCTTATTTTCATTTGAATTAAATAATTATTTTCAACTTCCATTTGAATTTTAAATTATTTTCTTTACATTGTTCGATTGTAAAGAAATTACTGATAGTATCAAAATCAATAGATACTTCGTCAAGGACTCTCGACCATCAAATTACTAAATTCTTTCCTTAAATGGTAATATAACATTGTTATGTTATTATTTTGTTTATTACGATACTATTTCGTTGATCAAAGCGCCATAATATATTACAAGTTAAAGTTTAACGGGATAATTAAAACAATAACTATTATACAATAATAACTATTACAAAATCATGTGATTATACAAATATTTAACAAGTATATAAATAATTAGCGTTATTTACCCTGCCCCGATTATCATCATTGATTATTAAGAAACAATCATTCCAAAGTTGTAAACAAAGCGTTACGGTCCTAAATTACCTTCTAAATTAATCACTCAACCTTGTACTAGAACACTGGAAAACTAGTTCATTAATTAAATCAGTTTAAACATAACACATTTAGTTACTTGTGAGACACCGACGGATGAATGTAACATCCTTAAAATGGTTGAAGAAATCGTGGAAGAGGCTTGTTTCAAACTACACAGAGAAAACATAAAAAAAATTACAACATATTACGCTACTGACAAAGTAATAAATGCTGTAGATATATGGAAGAAAAAATCAGTTTCAATAGTATCTCCGAAATCAGGGAAAATATCAAGACAAAGGAATTCCGAGAGGAAGCACAGTACTTCTACTGACAATGATGGCAAGGTTAATAGAGAAAGTGGTTTTTTTGCGCGTATCTTAGAAGACTTAAAAAAGGCTAAAGTCTCTGATTTCACGTATCAACAGTCTAAAGTTCGACAACATAGCTCATACAAGCCGTTTTGGGCTTCTAAAACTGCTGAAACAGCTGACACGCCAACAACTGAAAATGTTGAAGGAGCCATAACTAAAGTTGGTTATGTTGAAAGAAACAATGCTGTTGCTAACAAGAATTTGATATTTGTGAAAGAAGCTATAGGATCGCCGAAAGTCCAGTTGACGAGTAATGCTGTCAAGCAGTACACTCCAACGAAAAGGCTCTCTACTGTTGACTATCATAAAGAGCACAGATTGAAGATGCCTCCTTCGTATTGTGGAAGTAAAATGTACATGCCTACAGGCGAACAGTTATTTTGGGTTCGTTTAGCTTGTCTTTGTATTTTAATTTGCTTTCAGTGAAAGCTACTTTAATTTCCAATATTTATGAAGTATTCTATATGAAAAGCTTTATTATTGAAATAAAAACTTTGTCGCAGTACCCAGTAAAGTTAATCGGAATAACGAACATGACATTTTGTCCTCTTGATAGCCTCTTGAGCTTCTAAAAAACTATATATATATATAATAGAAGATAGTTTTTTGGAAGGATGTAGGTACAGAGGGAGACCGAGACTCACCTACCTAGAACAATTGATCATGTATTGAAGGAAGGTGGAGTCAGGAGCCTGCGAAACCGGCGAGCGTGTATGAAGAAAATTATGAATGTTGAGGAAGCGAGAGATGTATGGAAGAATAGAGCCTTTTGGCACTCTGTTCTCTCTGCCTACCCCGCAAGGGAGATGGCGTGATGATAAGTAGTATTAGTTCGGATTATAGTTAGATTCATATTTCATGATATTGGTGATGAATCACTGTCACAATAAAGGTTCAAGTAATATGATATCTTGTGCAGTTTCGTTATCTATCACGAGGTTGCAATAAGCCAGATTACTTCAAGTTAGTTGCAAAAAATTGAATTATGTAAATTCACATCCATCATTTTGTGCACAATCATTTGGTTGCTTACCGTCCATTTTAATCCTTTATATATTTAATATTTGTAATGTTTCATGACATGATGAGTACTTATTATTTAGTGCGAGGTATTCTTATAAAAAATTAATGACTTACAAAATCAACGTCCACATTTTAGTAGTTTTCTAGATCTTCGTTCAGTTTTTACTTGTTTATTGCTTCGCGCTAAGACTAAATTAAAGTTGTTTTATTTGGATAACTTTTTTCATTTGATAGCTCTTTATTAGACTTAAAAACTGGTATAAATATTATATACCGCTACTATATCGGGAACCTGAGATATAACCTAAAAACTAGCTTTTGGCTGCGGCGAAGCCGCGGGCAAGGACAGGTATATAATAAGATTCTTGGTAAAATCGGACATAAAAATCTCTGCAATTTTATACAAAGATGTTGGTACCTATACCTCGGTTAATATAATACTTTCAGATATTTACGTAAAGTACTCCTGTGACCATGAATGCTGTAAAGTATTCGACACGTCGCGATATTAGAAAATCAAATGAACACGATAAATTCCGTAAAAGTAGTTTTACTGTATTATACATTGGTGAATCTTAACCGATTAATAACTTCGGGTACCTAAGTTTAATATACGCACTAGGTCGTGAAAATCAATGACTTCATACAGTTTTTTTAGTCTTACGTGCTAATAGTTAATGATGGTCTTATACAAAGCCTGAGTAGGTAATGTTTAAAAATATCTCATTACTTCGCGCTTATTTATTAATAATTATTACATAATAAGATGTATTTATTACATCCGTATTTTACCTGGAATGTGACAATTAGATATATAATTATACAAACTCTATATAGATATTTATTACGTTTTTTATTTACTATAAGCGTAATTTTATAAGTACAAATGAATTAGTACTCCTTATATCTTCTATCTTTTTTATTTTTAAAAATATAATTTAAAAAAACTAAAAAACACGTTTTTATTGCACATCGAACTAAAACGTAAAAAATAATTCTTAATATAGGTAGAAAAATAATAATAACTGCCTCTGTGGTGCAGCGGTAGTGTAAGCGACTGCTGATCAGGAGGTGGTTTCGATCCCGGGTCTGGCAGTTATTGAGATTTTTCGTAAAAATAAAAAGGAAAATTTCTCAGTAGCAGCCCGGAGTTTGGAAATGTGCCCGGTAGAGGTCAATAGGCTCGCCCCCTAAATAACGTGGGACTTAAACATAGCTGGCGAATCGTGGGGTGTGTAATACACCTCTGCCTACCCCTTCGGGGGATACAGGCGTGATGCAATGTTTTTTTATTTAAAAATAATAATGAACAACAAATATTAGTATTATTGTGAAGAAGGCTGGTGCGCTTTGTGCCATCTTTTTCGTATATGTATCGAGCATGCATATACGAAAAAGATGACCAAGCTTTGTGCCATCTTTTTCGTATATGTATCGAGCATGCATATACGAAAAAGATGACCAAGCTTTGTGCCATCTTTTTCGTATATGTATCGAGCATGCATATACGAAAAAGATGACCAAGCTTTGTGCCATCTTTTTCGTATATGTATCGAGCATGCATATACGAAAAAGATGACCAAGCTTTGTGCCATCTTTTTCGTATGCATATAGTATGACCACGCGATAGCTTTATCTCTCTTGCTCTGAGATCTCACAGAGGATATGTGAAAAAAATATTTAATCGTGGCGATCCTGATCAGGATAATGAGACAAATTTATCAAATTATGGTATTGCCACCGGTTCTTGATAAGTGTACAAAGTTTAAATTAAATCTGTCCGTTCAAAGTGGGTCAAAATTGAGTTCAAAGGAGTAGGTTACAAACAAACGTACAGGTGAAGCTAAATATAAAGCATGTAAAAAGACAACAGCTTGCATTAAGTAATAATCCTTGTATCGCGGGGGATTTTACAAACATACAATTTCACGGATAAAAAGTACACCCAGACTAAGAACAACTATTTGTGGATCACGCAAAGAGTTGTCCTGTATGGGAATCGAACCCACAATACACGGGTGGGATGCCGGTATTTAAACCACCTGTTCCCCTGTGCCTGTTTCCCAGAGGGTTAGGCAGATATAACGGATTTCTACTTGCGTTGATTCTTGCTTTTTCGCTCTTATTACACTCTTCATACAAACACCTCGGTTAAGGGTACTTCTGACCTTTCTCAAGAAATTCTCCAATTTGGTCAGAGAACCTTCCTTCCTTTCTTCCTTTTCGTCTTTTTTAGAGGACTTAGCCTTTCCCAACTGCACCATTTACACTCGTCATATTATATGTTTGTCTCTTCCTTCTGTCATCCAAACTACGTGCCCAAACCATCTTAATACACCTTTCTCTTTGTCACTATATCTTCTTTTACATCATACCGTTCTCTCACTAGACTACATCGCCTTACTCTCTTACACCACATATATAATGTAACACCACATATATTTAGATAGCATGGACAAGACGTTCTCTACTGTAAGGTCCCATCAATATGTTTAAGAGAGGAGTCCGGTCGTCTCCTTTGTCAAAATTCTCGAATATAATAAAGTAAATCTAATAGCAAATTTTAACGATTTCTAAACTACTTGCCTTTTTGGTTTTGTAGCGTAAGATACTTATATTAACACTTTGTACAGGCGGGAAAAAAATTACCTAAGCGCACAACCCGTCGGCAACGAACAGGGTAGTGTGGGGCCTTCACCCACTAAATAAACCCGCCGTGTGCCGTCTCTCCACCTTTATTGGCGGGCCACTGGAACTATATTACATTCCTTTGGTGGTAGCACCTATTAACTTTAAGGCCTCGGGTTTGAATCTAGTAGGGGTATCTATGTGCTGTGCTATCAAAAATTACCTATTTCGTTGGCAATTAAATATAATTTTGTGGACGTATTACAGCGCGCAGGCGTCACTCAAAGACGTTAAGTATGAATGTGTTATCGAAATTAGCAGTCAGGAGCAATTGTCACGATGGCTGAATTGGCAAAGCATCTGGACGGTATCCAGGAGATGCAGGTTCAAATCCTGCTCGTGACTGTTATTTTCGATTTCGCATTTTTCACTTTGTGTTTAATGTATTACAGCTGTTTGCAAAAGGCGTTTGACCACAAAAAATAATATTGAAATCCTCTTTGTTTTTCACAGCTGGGAGAGACCCGTCCTTCATCGTTCGGACCTGCCACTTACCAAGACTTCAAGGACATCAGGTCTCGATGCCTAGCTGAAGGTAGACTCTTCGAAGATCCAGAGTTTCCTGCGATAGACCGCAGTCTCTATTATAAAGAGAGGCTAGATCGATCCATCACTTGGCTCCGACCAGGGGTAATACAAAATATTTTTGTTAGTCTCGTTGATAGTGTATTGATAAAATGGCACTGGTAATGGTTTTTATTTACTAGTGGTAAGGTTGGGTACCAAGTGGTAGTACCACCGTCTCCCATCTGACCCATCATGAAGCACCTGTTTCAGTTGTAACGGGAGATATTATTTCATTTCACATCCACGAAATAAAATAGTAAACAGCTGCTTGACAGTACTCTTAGTTCAATACATGAGCGACGGTTACCACATACCATCAGGTGGCAGTGGATGGTCTGCCACCATAAGCAAAAAAAAATTTAAAAGCATATAGGTACTTCAAATTCTAGTAGTATGTCTCCACTAGAAAATAACTAAGTATAAGTCCGTCCGTGTGGTGACGGCTTAAGAATACAAGTGTCACCACCCCATTCTTTCCCATGGGTGTCGTATGAGGCGACTAAAGGAAGTAAGCAATTATCATCCATTGCATGACTGGTGGTAGGGCTGGGTACCAAGTGGGAGTATTCACTTGGTATCCGGCCCGAGCAGGTTGGTACCACCATCTCCCGTGTGACCGGCCATGAAGCACATCGTTGCGTTTTGGCTGTAGCAGGAGATAGCCGTTTATATTTCATTTCATATCTGTGAAATGAATTGGTGAACAGCGGCTTGACAATACTCTCGGTATAGTCGAGTCTATGGGTGCCGGTTACCATTTACCATCAGATGGACCGTGACTCGTCTGCCACTACATGCAATAAAAAAAAAACCTATTTATTTCAAGTTATCCTGTTTCAACTCGTGGTAAGCGATTACAAACTGAACGGCTGCAGCTCTACGGGAGCAATAGAGACCTATGGTCGACGTTACTCTGGAATCACCCAGAAATAAAGTTCTCTCATCATCACTTTTAAATCAGTAAACGATGCATTACGTAGGGCAAGGTATTGGAAAAACGGTGAAGGAAATCATTTTGAGGAAACCTACATGCCTTTTTTTTTAAACTAAACGTTGCAATTCCAGGAAATTTGCGAGGACCCGCAGCTGTTCGTGGAGGGGTACAGCCGCTTCGATGTTCAGCAGGGAGAGCTGGGCGACTGCTGGCTTCTCGCTGCCGTCGCCAACCTTACACTCTACAGAAAGTGAGTGTTTTAATAAATATGAGTAGCTTTTATCAATCCGCCGTTGCTTCACACGGATATAATTGAATCTATACTAATATCGAGTTTGTATGTTTGCTTGAACGCGCTAATCTCAGGAACTACTAGTCCGATTTGAAAAAATCTTTCAAAGTTAGGTAGCCCGTTTATCGAGAAAGGCTATATGTAATCACGCTAAAACCAATAGACGCCGAGCATCAATGAAGAATGTAAAATTGTTTTTTTGTTTCCTTTTGAGAGCTTCCACTGCGTGCGCTGCGTAAACGGTTTAAGTTTCGCAAAAATCGTGTATATTCACATACAGAATTATTCCCCTTTAAAAGTTCTAAGAAAAAGTCCGCGACAGCATATGTTTATCTTTTAAGGTTGGCTCACTATAACCTTTATTATGCTAACCAAATTTGTTCTAAAATAATGCATTATTTGCGAAGGTGTTTTTATGAACATGATATTAATACTTATCCAAATAAATACGTTATTCATCACAAGTATTTAATTTAAAACAATACATCATTCGATTTAAATGAATATCTTAGGAGATATCGCAGTTTTAAAATAACAAAATAATGATCAAGTACTGCGCGCACATTTATGATGTGTTAGTCCACGTCTGTAATCCGTGTGAAGCTGAGGCGGGCATAAATAGTATACCACGTCTTTCAAGAAAATCTTTAGGGAATATCTGTCCTCAGCCGCGGGCAAAGGCTACTGTTATTATACAGCCATTATAGGTACTGATTAAGTACCTACACGAGATACATTTTTTAAATAAGCTGCATTTAATGCATTAACAATAATATGTAATATAATTGTAAATAATATGTAATAATATATTATTGTTATGCATATATTAATTTCCCGTCTCGCTGGTTTATCAGTGTTTGCAAATGTTAGTTTTTAAAATAATACAACTGGCCGTTATCTGTTTCCTTATTTAACCGCTGCAATGATAATAATATATATGAGGATTAATCGGTCATTTAGGTTATACACAACTGTGAACTGTATCCTGCAGACTAGCTGCTACCCGCGAGTCCGTCCGCATTAAATAAGGTTTTTCTTTCCTACGCGGGACCCTAATTCTTTTTCCAAAATAAGAAGTAGCCTAAGCTACTCTTTATACCATCAGCTATCTGCCACTGCAAGTCCTGTCCAAATCGATCGAGCCGTTTTGGAGATTATAAAACAGACAATATTAAAAAATAGTTTCTTGTTATATGTTGCGTATAATCTTTCATGTACATCTGATAAAAGGCTGTACATTACAAACAGCCACTTCAATTTCATTTATCTCTAATATATAAAATTCTTGTGTTCTTGTGTCTGTGAATAAATTATTGTTCTGAGTTTGAGCGTTATGTTCATTAATTGTATATTCGTAACGTCCCCAGCAATAGTGTAGGGACTGTAAATCTATCCAAAAAAAAAAATACTAGCTTCGACGAAATTACTAGCTGCATAACTGTCACGTGCAGGAATCAAACCCTGATAACACCACCACTAGCGATGGTACCAGGACAGCCAAAAAAAAAAAAAAAATTCAGTAATAAGAATTTTTCTGTAATATTACAAAGAGAACATTTTTTAATTATTATGATGCTTACATTTCAGATTGTTCTTCCAAGTGGTGCCGGATGACCAGAGCTTTGATGAAGGGGAGTATGCTGGTGTCTTCCATTTTCGGTGAGAAATACTACCTTTAGAATATTTTATAACAGGGTAACGATCGACTATGGTACTCCAAATCATACGGAACTACCTACGTAGGCTCGTGCCATAGAGGAACCCATGCGAAGAGCATTTACCTCTCTCTGGCAAAAGGTACACCGGTTTTAGGAAGAAGATTAGATACTTAAAGTTGACCTCAAATACATCATGACTTCTGAAAATCCGTCCCGAAATTTTATGATGGCTTCCAGTTCATTATTTTTATTATTATAGCTTATGGTGGCAGACGAGCCCCGTCCACCTGATGTAAATAATACCCATCACTCATGGATCAAGCCGCTGGTCACTATTTTGTTAAGACGATGGAAAATGCACGAATAAACTGCTATCTCCTTGCTAAACACACCGAGAGGCTCCATGGACAGTCAAACTCAAGATGACGTTGATTCCGCTCACGTCCGATAACATATTATTATGAGTACTTCCAGTTGGTACCCAACTCTACCATTTTTCAACTGTTTTTCTGTCCCACTTGTGGGTATAGCCTCCTCTCAGGGTGCGAGGGATAACGCGATAGTCCACCACGCTAAGATTTCACAAGCCGTCGAGAAAATCTCTCAGGCATGCAGGTTTCCTCACGATGTTTTCCTTTACCAAGCAGTATTGTAAAGAAATACACAGGTAATTTCGAAAAATCTCGAAAAGTCATAATTGTATGCCGTACGAGGTCTGAACCTTGGACTCGGGGTCGAAATCGATATCTGTCTTTGTACTCCTTGGTTTTACCGCTAGATTATCTCTGCTATGCTGTTATAATAACTACCTTACTTCGCTTAACCTCGTAAGAAACTTGGAATTAATGGGATGGTGACACTTGTATTCTTAAACTGTCACCAGACAGATTAAAAATTGCTAGAATGAAATAACATAATGGTTACGATTGTCAGATTCTGGCAGTATGGTCGGTGGGTGGACGTGGTTATCGACGACCGCCTGCCCACGTACCGCGGGAAGCTGATCTTCCTGCACTCGCCTGAGAGGAACGAGTTCTGGTGTGCACTGCTGGAGAAGGCCTACGCCAAGTTAGTATAATTATCATCTAGACCATTTTTATTATATTTTTTGTCTTTTTTTTACCTTTTTATACCTGCTCGTACATTTTTACATTTTATTTCTTAAATAGCCTTTGCCGCAGCTAGCTGGTTTTAAGGTTATATTATATGTTAAGTTTTAAAGACTAACCACGAGCTACCAAATAAAATAGAATGTTGCACCAATGTTACGTGATGTGGCAACAAACAAAAAGGCATAAATTGCAAAAAAAAAATTTTTATTGGGTATGACCATTGGTCAGTGCGATAGCTTAGCGGCTTCCCCGGAATGGAAGGGACGCATGTTCGATTCTTGCTCGCACTAAGGTCTCTTTTTCCACATTCACAAATATTGTGTTTTAAAGTAGCTGAGCATGTCAAGTGCTAAAATACAGATAAAAATGTTTAAAAAAAAATCTGTTCAGAGACACCCACATAGCCTAGTCATTAATCTACAGTCGTACTTTCTCGAATATCTTAATATGCAACAGCATCAAATGCTTAAATAATGAACACAAAAAATCTTAGTCGACACACCCGTGGAATGAAATTCTTTTTTAGTAACATAACATAGCATCACGCCTGTATTCCCCGAAGGGGTAGGCAGAGGTGTATTACACACCCACGGTTCGCGAGCTATGTTTACGTCCCACGGTAGTTTGAACTTAAAGAGGAGTATTATACTAATTAAATTTAATTTTATTATACTAGCTTAAAATCTCATACATTGTAAGCATACAACTTAAAGTAGATATTTTTAATTGTATTTCTAAACGAATATTATGTGGGTTGAAATAAATAAACTAAAAATTTGTAAAATCATATTACTGTGGGTAGATGAAACCGTTGAAACAACATATCAGCTTTGGACGTCTACCATCGAAGTCCACCCGTGATCATGAATGCTGTAAAGTATTCGAAACGTCGGGATAGTATAAAAATAAAGTAAACGCGATAGATTCCGTAAACGTAGTTTTATTTCAAAATGCTACTGAGAATTTTTCATTTTACGAAAAAGCTAATAACACTGCCTGACCCGGGGATCGAACCCGAGACCTCATTGTCAGCAGTCGCTTACCGCTGCACCACAGAGGAAGTCACACTTTTTTTTTACTTTTTTAGTCCGTCACCAAATTGAGCATATTTGTTTTAATCATTGCAGACTGCATGGATCTTACGAAGCTTTAAAAGGTGGTAGTACATGTGAAGCTATGGAGGACTTCACTGGTGGAGTGACAGAGATGTACGACATGGCGGAACTGCCCCCCAATTTCTATACTATACTCATAAAAGCTTACGAGAGGAACTCGCTTATAGGTTGCAGTATAGAGGTAACATTTTTTTTGTTATAATACTTTACGACATATTTTTTTATTGCGTATGATGGCAGATGAGCCACGGCCCACCTGATGGTAAATGGTAACCGTCGCTCATGGACTGAACTATACCGAGAGTACTGTCAAGCCGCTGCTCACCGTTTCATTTCACAGATATGAAATGAAAGAATTAACGACTATCTCCTGCTACAACCAAAACACACCGATGTGCATCATGGTCGGTCACGGGAGATGTGAGCACTCCCATTTGGTACCCAGCCCTACCACCAGTAATGTAATGGATAATAATTGCTTACTTCCCTTAGTTGCCGCGTACGACAGGAAAGAATGGAGTGACACTTTGTATTCGTAGTCCCTCACCACTTGGACAAAATATTTATATGAAATTAAACCATTTTTACGGGCTTCCATAAAAGTGGAGTATCGCGTTTACTTAATTTTCTAACGTTTCGAATTGTGGCCATGAATGCTGTACAATAAGTATTCAAAACGTTGGTATATTAAAAAAATAAGTAAAAACCATAGATTTCGTAAAAATGGTATTATTTCATTAAATTTCTTTGTTTTAATTTATATTGAAGATGTGGTTAAGAGCTAATTTTGCAAAAAAGCATATCCATTTCATAAAAAAAAAATTAAAATAACTACAGTCAATCTGGGTAACTTTGATTCTTTCGAGTAACATTGACAGTGTGACCATGAAAATGTTTTAATGTTTTTTCCCTATGAAATCAATATTTTTTGTTAATGTTTGCATTACATTTTATTTTTTAAATAAGCTCCGTAGACACACCTTAAAATAAAAGCGAAGTTGTCAAACAGACATCTTTTTTTTTTGTCAAACAGAGTTAATGTCAAAACTTTTTCTGAAATTAGCGCGCGAATATGAGTGTATGGAACAGTGAATAACTTTTTTGATATTTTGTGATTGACACTCCATACACTTACTATATAGATGACAATTTACTCTATATGTAGTAGCGATGAGCGATTGTTGCAATAAAAACAATCGACTGAATCGAAAATTGTGCCATTGCGCATTCGATTGTCGATTTAGTAGTTCCTCGCTATGATCTTTCGAATAACAATCGATAAACTACTAACTGAACTACTAAAAACTAACAATGCGCTTTACCCAGTATACATTTAAACAATTGTAGTCTTTGCGTCCTACAACGCATTGCGCTGTGCGGCGAGAGGACACGGGGTGGCGCGCGCGCGGGACGGGGTTGCAATGGTTGTTTTGATTTGAAGTACCTATTACTAGTATTACTTGATAGTAGTTGGTCTTTGACTTTTTTAGCGCAAAGTCACGCGCGCGTGTTATGCCTTATGACCGCTTGACGCAATGCCTAAAAGATCGTTAGTATGGGATTTTTTTGCAAGTGCCAATTGCTTAATAACTGCAGTCGTAAGTATTGGCACACGGAATACTGATTTGTCGCGCAGCGCCAAACGCCGGCGCGTTATCTTTTGTAATTACTTACCTATTTAGTAGTACGAGTATAGTAATAACTGCGCTGCGTATGGCGCTGCTCGACAAATTAGTAGTTATAGCTGAGTCGATGACAATCGACTAACCTCGATTGTTATCGACTTTTATCGACTAAACTGAACAATCGACTAATTCGATTAATTTCAGTAATAATCGGTACCCATCGCTAATATGTAGTAGGGCGAATAGATACTTCAAACCAAAGTGTTTACATATTTTTCGTTTGTTTTAATTATTTTCGTTTGTCTGCATTTTAATATGCTTAACAGTTTGTTATTTTTTAGGATTTAAACGACGTTTTGATGCGAATTAAAAAAATATATACTTGTAACTAATATACTTGTAGCTAAATTTTGATTGATGGATCTTATTTACAAATATATATGATACTACTACAAATTTATGTTTGTATCGGCACAGCCACATCCCTAATTTGGGAATAATATAAACCAATATTACCCAAAGTAATTTAATAATCAAATATTACCTCATTTATGTGACGGATTTAATGTGTGTCAAAGTTACACTTTTGTGGGTGGTAACTTTGACACACTACAATAATAGTCTTTCACTGTTGTCTATAGGTAAAACACATTCTGAGAACACTAACAAAGTATAATATTGTCATTTAAATGTTAAAACATTTAAAATACTGTAAAAAATAGCGCTGTAATCTGTCAAAGTTACCCAGAATGACTGTAATATGATAATAATGAGTTTCTAAAAACATATTTATTAAATTACAGCCGGACCCAAACATCTTAGAAGCTGAGACGCCTGCTGGCCTCATTAGGGGCCACGCGTACTCCGTCACTAAAGTCAAATTCGTCGACATCGAGACCCCAAATCGCAGTGGCAAGATACCGTTGCTAAGACTGCGGAACCCGTGGGGTAATGAGGCTGAGTGGAACGGCCCCTGGAGTGACAAGTTAGTATTTATTTTTTGATTCATGTATCGTTGGCACTGGTGGAAAACTAAAAAACTCCAATTTTGTAAAAATTGTGAGTGCTTACCATCCCTTGAATATAAGAAATATATACCTACTCATCTACTTACAAAAATTTTATGAACAACAAGGTTACTTATTACACTAGCTTCTACCCGCGAGTTCATTCTTTCAGATTCTGCGAAACCCTATATATTTTTTCAAAATAAAAGTTGCCTAAAATACTCTTTATAACATCAGCTATCTGCCCGTGAAAGCCGTCTAAACAGGTCCTGCCGTTTTGGAGATTAGCCACGATAAACAGACAAAAACTTAAAAAAATTGTATTTTGAGTTACGTACATACTTTTATATGCATTTAGTGCAAAGCTGTTATTTAGATATTGCAGACAGACACTTTCATAGTATTTATATTATAGATACGGAACAGAACACTAACTGGGAGTTTCTCAGTTGGCATGATATCATATTTATCATGATATCATCATCACATTTAACAATCAGCATCATACTTCAGCCAAGTTATACATATTATGTGTAACCTTTCTTAAAATTCAATCCATGATCAAATGAGTGAAAACTGCCTCAAAATCCATTCATTAGTTTATGATCTAATTGCGTTCAGACAAAAGACAGAACCAGCTTCTTTGTTTTATAATAAAGTTACCTGAACCGAGAACATCTTACATAGTCAAATTTCTTCTCATTCCAACTCATGACAATGTTCAATATTTTGAAGCTATAGAATATAAAATGTACTGGAAGTGGGGGAAATTTCTTGAATCATTACACCTCTAGTGGAAGAGCTATGCTTATCCTAGCACGAATGGGCCGGCTCGATCGGGGAAGTACCACCCTCTCACAAAAGATCAGCGTGTAACAACGATAGTTACGCATTTTTTTTTGTTAAGGCGGGAAAAAATTTTCCTAAACGCACTCCCCGTCGTTTGGGGCAACGAACAGGGTAGTGTGAGGCCTTCACCCACCAAAGAAACCCGCCGTGTGCCGTCTCTCCGCCTTTATTGGTGGGCCACCGGAACCATATTACATTCCTTCAGTGGGACGATAGTTACGCCTACCGTTGTAGTTCGTATGGTGAGTGAGAGTGCCGGAGGCCCAAACCCTCTTCCTATCCTCTCCTTAGTATCCTACTTATCCTTCCTATCAACCTCCTATGCCTTTCCTTAGAGATAGCGACGCGCGAGTGGGTTGCTAGCGTCTATAGGCTACGGTAACCGCTTACCATCAAATGGGCCGTATGCTTGTTCGCCACACGTGTAGTAAAAAATATATAAGTACCTAACAAGCTAAAAAAACATGTTAATTAATGTTCACTTGTAATTTGCAGATCACCGGAATGGCGTTACATACCCGACTCCGAGAAAGAGGATTTAGGACTCAACTTTGACGATGATGGCGAGTTCTGGATGTCTTACCAAGACTTTAGCCATCACTTCGACAGGTAATTGTGTATACAACTACTCCCAGGATAAACCCATATACCACATAGTGTCCATAGAGCCTTATTTGACCCAGCAAGAATGCTTGATCAGGGAAGTCAAATCAATCCTCTTACAGAAGATCAGCGTGAAAACCTACGGTACACGGTACTGCCACAGAATAGATAATAGTCCTACGGACAGAAACATCACTTCCATTAAAACTTGTCCAGTCTCTCTATAATAGCCTACAAAATCATAATAATAATACCAATTGTTCGCAGCGAGAAGTAATGTACCTTATGTAAAGTCGGAGACTCCTGAAACCACTGATAGCAGCAAAGCTGTCGTTTATAAACCTTAAAAAAATATTTTTCTTCTCTATTTCATTATTTTTTATATCATTTTAAATGTTATTTTCAAGTCGGATTATTTTTATATAAATTGTTTTTTGTATTGATCATATACGTTTGAGTTTAGCTCTGAATTTTCGGTTATTAAATTTTATCGTCGAAATACCCTAAATCGCGTAAACAATTTTATTTTAATCAATACTACAAACGCGAGCGCTTAGGCGGGCGTGCGACAGCCTGCTGTCGGTTGTACCGTGGGCGATACGGGAAGCGGTAGGCATTTAACTCGGGGCTTTGAGCGAGTGATGTACGCCTGGTACTATTGACTGTTGTATGGTGAGTGAGAGCATCGGAGGCCTAAATCACCTACTTATCCTCTCCTTATTATCTTCCCCCTCGATCTTCTAAGTTAAACAAACAAAAGACAACACCTGCAATAAGGAATAACCCTTGTATCGCGGGGGACTTTTACAAACATACAATTTCACGGACACAAAGTACACCCAGGCTCTGAACAACTATTTGCGGATCACACAAAGTGTTGTGCTTTGTGGGCAACGAACCCACAACACTCGGTCGGGAGGCCGGTATCTAAACCACTCCGCCATCTATGCTGTCCTTCCTTAGATTTGAAGACGCGCGGATGCCTAGGTGTTGCTAGCATCTACGGTAACCGCTTACCATTATGTATGCTTCTTTCCCACTTACGTAGTATAAAAAAAAACCGGATTTGTTGCTGAAACTATGACTTAAACCGAAACCGAATAACTAGTCGACAGTTCACAAAAAAATGTCGAAGTGAAGTTTCAGTGTTGCCCAATTATCGTCTGATTTTTGCCCATAACTGGCTGAAAACAAATCTTTCGATGGTCACTACTGAATACTGAACTAATATTAGACATTCTCTCTATTCTTGAAAAATGCATATTATATTCATAGTTTTAATAGCTTTTTATTTGTATTGCAGAGTGGAGATCTGTAACTTGAACCCTGATTCCCTGGACCCTGACGAGTGCCCAGAGGGATGTACTAAAAAGTGGGAGATGTCAGTCTTCGAAGGAGAGTGGGTTAGAGGTATTGGAACACAATCTAATTTATTTATAACGCAAATAGCTTCAATCCAAAGCTTATGGTCTAACGCTAATCCTCCTTATATATCTTTAGTCTGTACTTGTTGCGCTGTCCACTACTTCCTATCTACTCTGTGTGATACATCTGGCTACTATATCCATCAACAAATCCCATTTGGTACCTAGCCCTACAACCGGTGGAGTTTGAAGACAATAAATTGAATGTATTGTTTCCAGGTGTAACGGCAGGCGGTTGTCGCAACTTCCTTGAGACTTTCTGGCGTAACCCGCAGTACACGGTCACCTTGAGCGATGTGGACGAGGGGGACGAGGAAAACAAATGTACCGTAAGTACTATACTATATATAACTCGCTGATCCGGCAGAGTTATGCTGCTCCCAAGCGGAGGAGTTTGGCAAAAATGAATGGGGTCATTCGAACTTGCGTCCCATCCAATCCGCAGGCTCTGGACCGCTAATCTATCGCAGTCACCCAACGGTGACCCCCAATCTCCATTTCACATTTATTTTATATGTCTACGATCCACGATAAATATAGATCAAAACATTTACGTATATTTCTCGCCATTTTTCCCAGATAATCGTAGCTCTCATGCAGAAGAATCGTCGGTCGAAACGTCACCAGGGACTCGAATGCTTGACTATCGGTTTCGCGGTGTACCGACTCCCGGACTACGGCCATGTGCCCAAGCCCCTGGACCTGAACTTCTTCAAGTATAACGCGAGCGCTGCCAGGTCGCAGAGCTTTATTAACCTTAGGGAAGTCAGCTCCCGGTAAGTCACGACAAGAAAACAAGGCTTACATACGTCCTTGTTTTTTTTTTTTTTCATGTAGTGGCAGACTAGCCTCGACCACCTGATGGTAAATGGTAACCGTCGCTCATAGACTCAACTATACCGACAGTATTGTCGAGCCTCACCATTTTATTTCATGCATATGAAATTAGGCCGTGTGGGGCCGGCCCACCCCTCTCTACCCACGGGAGTCGTAAGAGCCGACTGAGGAAATACCGGAGGAGTGGGCAGCAGCACTCCCTCGAGTATTAACAACATCCGCTGTGATCGCCAACCCGCCTGCCAAGCGTGGCGATTACGACATTATCCCCCATGACGGGACCGCTCGTTGTGGCGTTCTCTTGGGGAGGCCTATGTCCAGCAGTGGACGTCGAAAGGCTGATGGATGGATGGATGGATATGAAATTAAAGAATTAACGGCTATCTCTTGCTACAACCAAAACACACCGATGTGCTTTATGGCCGGTCACACGGGAGATGGTGGTACCAACCCCACTTGGTACCCGAGTCCTACCACCAATAATGCAATGGGTGATAATTGCTTACTTCCCTTAGTCGCTTCATACGACACCCGTGGGAAAGAATGGGGGGTGACACTTGTATTCTTAGTAAGTCACCACACGGACAATTAAATTATGTACTTTTTTTGTTACGGCCGGAAACAATGTATCTAACACCCTGTCGTTAAGGGCAACAAATAGCTACCCTATTCGTGTGTTGGGGGATCCTCACCCACTGAATAAACTGGTGCCAAGAAGGTCTTTCTTTCTTTCATATTGGTATAACTTATTAACTTTTTTTTAAATACCACATTCTGCACTAAGGAATAATCCTTGTATCGCAGGGGACTTTACTTTATGGATCACACAGAGTTGTTCTGTATGAGAATCGAACGCACAAAACTCGGGCGAAGGTTGGTACCTAGACCACCCCGCCATTTGTGCAGTTATTTTAATTGAACTTGCGTATAGTATGATTTTAAATTTTATTATAGTTTCAAGCTAGACCGCGGCACGTATGTCATAATACCGTCCACCTTCGACCCAGAAGAGGAGGGAGAGTTCTTGCTTCGTGTGTTCTCTGAGAAGAGCAACAACATGGCGTGAGTATTATTAAATATGGTGCAACATATTGTCAGTTCACGCTTGCATCTGTGAGTCTACCCGCCTTTTTTATTAAGGCGGGAAAATATACCCAATCGACACCATTTCCATCCGAGTAACGAACCCTCGCCCACTAAATAAATCCGTGTGCAGTCTCTCCGCCTATACTGGTGGACTAGCAACACCGGAGGTATCACTCGCACGTCGCCATCTTCAAGGAAAGGGATAGGGGGTGGAAAGGAAGTATAATAAAGAGAGGATAGAATGGATACTAACGAGAGAATAGGAGCATAATAAGGAGTGGATTTGGGCCTCCGGCGCTCTCACTCATCATATAAAATCACGCCGATCTGTGAGAGGGTGGTACTTCCCCGATCAAGCTGGGATAAGTAAGGCTCTACCACTATAAAAATAAACTTGTTTGTTTATTTGTTACGCTTTCAAGTCGTAACTACTGAACTGATAATAGTAAAATTTTGCATACATGTACTCTAGAGCCTAGAAAAACAGTCTTTTTTCCGGAAAAATGGTTGGCTGCTATGGAATAGTATTTTTCACATAGAGATAATTAATGTACCGTAGACTGACGTATTTATACCCTACGTCCACGCTGACGACGTCGTGAGCTAAATCTAGTGATTTAAAACAAAACGTAGAATGGAACTAACCGTTCTACGTTTTGTTATTATATCACTAGATGACTGATGAGACCTAGGTAGCCCATTGTCTAAATGTGCAATATATATAAAAATCAATTAATGTTCGTTAGTCTCGATAAAACTCAAAACTGGCTTGACCGTATTCAATAATTGTTTTTTTTTTGCTCATACGGGAGTGGTTCGAAAGTAAAAAATAGGAAAAATTTTATAGAAAAAAAGCGTGTACTTATGTACACGCATTAGAAGTTATACTTGTGGCTTAATAACTTTATTATTTCTCATAAGAATTAACAATATTTACTTAAACACAAAGTAAAAGGCGTCACCCAAAGACGTTAAGTATGATGTGTTATCGAAATTAGCAGTCAGGAGCAATTGTCAGGATGGCTGAATTGGTAAAGCATCTGGACGGTATCCAGAAGATGCAGGTTCAAATCCTGCTCCTGACTGTTATTTTCGATTTCACATTTTTCACTTTGTGTTTAATGTATAGTGCTAAGCATGTCAAATGCAAAAAAAATATAGATCAAAAAAAGATTTCCACTACTTTTTAAAGTACACATTATTTGTGAATAAGGAAAAAGAGATTTTTAGTACGAGCGGGAATCGAACCCGCGTCTTTTCCAATCCGGGGAAGTGCTCTAAGCCACTGAGCTATCGTACTGACCTATTCGGCCATCCCAATCTCCTTATCACATTTGTCTTTACGACCTACGCCATCTATTGGAATACATTTACATGCATTCATCCAATATAGTAAGTTTAATTTTGCAATTAAAATTCATACTATTTGATGGTGCGATTCTTTAAACATTTTTGATCTATATTTTTTTGTGCATTTGACATGCTCCGCTACTTTTTAAAGTACACATTATTTGTGAATAAGGAAAAAGAAATTTCGTGTTCGTTTCGTGTTCGCGCATCACGCAAAAACTACTGAACGGATTTTGATACAACTTTTTTTATTTGATAGCTCTCGATAGACTTAAGAACTGGTATACATTTTATCCCGCTACTGCACCGGGAACCTGAGATATAACCCAAAAACTAGCTTTTAGCTGCGGCGGAGCCGCGGGCAAAGGCTAGTCGCTGATAAAATAATTTGTAGGTGATACGAAGTTCACCGGGTCATCTAGTCAGTTAAATTTGTTTTGTTGACAGTGAGAATGACGAAGACATCGGCATGGGAGATGTTGATGACAGGGTAAGTTATTTTATGTGTTAGATAATAATACCGATTAATTCGTTAAATTATTATTTACATTAAAATACTTCTAACTGAATGGATTTGTTTCAAAATAGTAAACAAAAAAACAGTCGAAGCTCTGGATATTAACATATAGCATAGTTTTTATTAATTGAATGAATATATCTCCTATGGATACATTTTTATCTAACGGATTAGAAAAAAGAAAGAAAAAATATTTATCTTGCTCTCGGACATCAATTTAAAATTACAATTAACCAATAAAAGTGATCACGATACGATCGACATGTGAGATATGAGATTCTGCCTAACCGCCCTGGGGAAACGCGTAAACGATTTGAAGTTGAAGTTCACTCAGGTCAATTCAAAGGCAGTGGCTAGTATATAACATTTTCATTATAAATAAATATTGATTAAAATATAAATTGTAGGTCAAAGAAATAGCTCCCGCCCCGGAACCAACTGATCCCATTCGTGAGTTCTTCAACCGCCTAGCCGGCTCCGACGGTGAAGTAGACTGGCAAGAACTTAAGGAGATCCTCGACTATGCCATGAGGGAGGGTATGTATCAACATTTATATTGCCGTATGATTATCACGACCAATATTTAATATATTTTTAAATTTCACGGAAATTAAACTAATTTTCCAGGTTTTACGTGATTTTTGTATTTATTGTAAAGCCATGACGTTTTAGATTACAGCGTCCAGAGTCACGTGAATATAAAATAGTATCAAATCAGTATCCAAATGAAATAAAATCCATAGTTAGAAATTAATTAATTTTTAACACAATCACTATTTTGTGCAATTTTATCTCACTTTTTACTATCTAGTATTAGTATGAGTTACAATTTATTAGTCTTGTACATTTGAATATGTTATAACTTTTTTGTAGAATAAACCAACTCCTTCCAAAAAAAACTGCTGCACAGCGCTATTTGAATAATTTCAATTCATTAAACACAAAGTGAAAAATGAAATGAATTCGAAAATAACAGTCACGAGCAGGATTCGAACCTGCATCTCCTGGATACCGTCCAGTGCTTTGCCAATTCAACCATCGTGACCCTTGCTCCTGACTGCTAATCTCGATAACACATTCATACTTAAAGTCTTTGGGTGACGCCTGCATCATTTTGGGTGTCGGAAGTATTTTATACTTTGAAGAAAAAGAATTGGACGTTATCCAGGAGATGCAGGTTCGAATCCTGCTCGTGACTGTTATTTTCGATTTCACATTTTTCACTTTGTGTTTAATGTATGTTGCTAGCATGTCAAATGCTAAAAATATATATAAAAATATCTAAATAATTTCAATTCATTTAAATAATTTGAGGTTATTTTTTCTCAACCCATTGCTGTACCAATAATGGACATAATTTTCCTCTCAATTCACATTAATTGAAATCAGCAGTGAATATGACATACAATTTTTGGTGTAGGTTCCAAAGAATACCTGTTAGTAATAATAACTATATAGTTTTATGTGAATAGCTAACGTTTTGTATAACATAACATATTTACCAATACGACGACCCTGTGTTAATCCATAATATAATTATATAATCATTTATATGATGCACAATTAAACGTTTAACTGTGGTATTCTTAAAAAAAACTGTAGATACAGACAAAGAAAATCATTCAGATAAAAATTATCAGTTTTCTTTGATTGTATCTACAAAGTTTTTTTGACCTATGAGTCATATTATAATTTCACCGAGTATTTATTTAAGTTCCAAATTTAAAATAATTATTAACAAAATAATAATTGATTGACCAGACAATGAAAGTGGTTGAATTATTCTTAAACATTACCCCAAAATGCCCATTTTTTAAGCTTCTCAGTGTAGTAACGCTTTGTGTCAAGTTAAATGCGCTTTCATTTTGTTTTGCTAACCGTCCCAAAAGGTATAGTATATGTAAGTATTTTACATAAATTATTGTTATTTTTATATAAATAGCTATATTACTTTTTTTTTTGTTTATGTTTTTATATACATTTAGTGTTTTTTTTAATTAGAGTGTGTTATTATTTACTTTTATATTTTCTGATACATTACATGAGTATTGTGTGTGCATGTTTTATATTATTTTATAGTAACCGTTGTAAGTTTATTTTTATAATTTTATATCGCTTTGAATTAAGCTATAAAAATATTCACCAGGTAGTACACTTTTACACGATAAATCAAATCATACATACATACAGTCGTATTTCGAAATTATACAGGATCATATAACTTATTATAAACTAAATTATTGGAATCATTCATGTGTGCATCCATATGTAATATTCTCAGTTATTCTAAGTTGTTTTTTTATATATTCATTAATTATTCTTATTAATAGGGCACAATTAATTACATATAACTTGGTAGCCTATGTACATAAGTATCGGAATTAAAAATATTAAATTATAAATTAATTGAATGTAGTAAAATAAAAATATGTATTTAGAAATAGAATTGAGACCGTCAGCGCAACAGTAGCTAATCCCACATGTATCGGCTCAGGCTGTGGCTGGCAAAGTGGGATTTCCCACGTTTATGATTTGACTAGGTCCCGTAATACAGTCAATAAATAAATATTGCTAGAAATGATAAATTATTTGAAATGAAACACATTGCATTTTTTTTGTATTATGTAGGTGGTACAATTGACTAAAATATAGTATGATACCATATTATTATAACGTAGTACTTACAGATGGTAATTTTTTTTTTGCCTTTATTTTAATGAAACCTTTGTGGATGTACGGGATACAACTATGAGGAAGCGCTCGAATATTACCATAATGCAAAGAACACAAAATATTATTTTGCGCACCATATCCAATGTTCCCTGGTTCATTACAAATGATGAAAAATAGTGGGAAAATAATTTCTTTTTTTTTAATAATTTTAGTAATTTCTTATACCGTATATTTTGTTTGTAATTGTAAACAACTATTTTTAAAACTATAGCGTAACGTAACTCTCAAAATGTGGGCTAGGCCACTTTTACGCTGAAGGTCTGAATAATTTAGAGAAGAAAAATCTTTGTTATACAAAAATGAGTAGGATATTTGTACAACATAAACAGAGATGGCTATGCGCCACGGCGCGGCCTACGACGGCGGAGGAGGGGGGGGCAACGTGCAAAGTCCAGGGGGGGCGCCGCCAGAGCAGTCCTGTCTGGAACAGCTGCTTTGTGCGCTGTGCTCGCCCATCTGCAAGGAGCTCGGGGTCGATCTGCAGCAGATGCAACAACCTAACCAAGAACAAGTGCATTTGAACCAGCCGCAACAACAGACAGGTAATGCGACTTGCAGACATCAAACCAGGGTACGATTTGGGGCCCTTATATACGCGATGTTTATTAAATTTCTATTTGGGTAAATATAAGCTAAAAATAGTAAGGTATCTTCCAATGGACGGTCAGGATCTGAAGTAGAAATTGATTACTGCTACTACCTACTATCTACTGCAATTTACTGATTAAAATTATTGGGACAGTAAAAGTCGTAGGTTCGAATCCCTCCCGTAGTAATCTGTTACTTCACATATAAAAAAATATAACAAACCTTAAAAAAAGTTATTTAATATGCTTAAATGTTTATATGGAATATGTAATACAGTCTGTGCAGACGAAATCCTATCAGATGGGCCGATTACCTAGTCAAACCTGCGGAGGATAAGACTACTATTTTGGATAAGCCTATTTCCAGTAGCGGACGACAAGACTGCACGATACACTTGACTGGTTCTGTATCAAATGTGAGAGGAGCTTGAGTACACGCAGGATATTAAATGTACTGTGTACTTTATCATCATAGCATTATCACGAAGCATCGAGTGGAATTGTAGTCTAATCCAGATGGTTCTTTTTATATTACGTGGGTACGCATACGGCACACCTGATGGTAAGCGGTTACCGTAGCCTATAGACGCTAGCAACACCAGAGGCATCACTCGCGAGTCGTCATCTCCAAGGAATGGGGAATTTAAGAGCTAAGTCTTATGGTCGCTATTGTAAAATTGTCTTAGAGAAGATACCGCGACACACCAAACGTAGAGTAAAGCAATCCAGATTAGTTTGAGGATTTGAAAAAGGCATTGGGAAGGGATTGCGGTGTGCAGAGAATTGGTCCCTGTGGTGCACATTTAATTTATATTCAAGATTTCTTAATTAAATCGTTGGTATTATATTTTTAACTGCCGCTGATAGTTCAATATAATGAAACTACATCTAAATGTCAGCTATCAAGCCTGGCTTGGGAGAAGTCTGTGGCTCTACGCCCAGCACTATAGCGATAATGACTAATGATGATGATTTATTAGTTGTAAACTTCATACTTATAAATACAAGTGTTTTGTACTTGTAAATACATGTGAATTATTGCCATATGGCTGGAAATTAAAAGTATGTGGGTAGATGTGCTCATAACGCGGTACAAAACCGAATCAGGGACGTTCTAAGGTTTGAGCCACTATTCAAACCCATCCCAGACATATTACACCAAGAGTGAAACGTTGGTTCCTCGTATTACAAAAGAATAAATAATTAAAAAAAAATATAATAAATCAAAAAATATATATATATATATATATATATTTTGATTTATTATATTTATATATATATATATATATATATATATATATATATATATATATATATATATATATATATAATAATAATAATAAATAATAAACTAAAACAAAAATTTAAAAATATTTTAAACTGAAATGTCGAGGTATTTTTTTAGTAACATTGCAGGATTTTTTTTCAGGTTGCCGTCTATGTGGGTGCATGCACAGCTTATTATTTAGTCTGGTCACATTTTTATCGAAATGGAGGGCACAATTTAAAATGTCTGTTTTTTTTATTGTTTTTAGGTTAAGATTGTTTTTTTTATTTTCTCTTTCTTTTTCAGGTTTTGTATTGGATGTTTATTTTTGTGTTTGTAAAATATGCTTTTAAATTACACATATGAATAGAATTTATTAGCAATATTTTACATTTAAGCTTTTGCCACTAACACAGAAATGTAGGAATTTTCAAAATATTTGTTTTGGAAATTTGTACATTATCAGCTTTTAACGCATGTCATTATTATTATTACATTAGAAGTAGACGAAAATGGGCATTTTAAATTATTTTTAATTATGTTTATGATAAATGTAGTTTGATAAGTCACCTCCATTTCCATAAAAGTAGTTAAGGAATTATAAATAGCAATGCTCCAGTGTATATTGCGATCCAAAAAACAATAAAAACAACAGAAACAGATAATGATGAGAGTCCTTTAAGACCCACCTGTCATCAGTCAAAAAATTTACCAAATTGTTTATTATACGACAAGACACACAGACAAATTAATCCAAAAAACAATGAATCGAATAATTATCAAAAACAAATTGAATCATTGAAATTTGTTTACGAGAGATACATTTACGAGTGTTAGGTATGCAGAAATGAGCATGAGAGTTTAATGTGGTCGAAAGCGATCTGCGCGAATCTGTGAAGTGAGGCCGAGTGACTGCATTCGTAACGACGACGTAAGAGAGCGAGTAAATCTGAAAGAGTGTATTAACGATGCGAAAGGGAATACTCCGATGACTCGGGCATGTGGAAAGAATGCCTGATAAGCGATTTGTTAAGAAGATATACAATGCATAAGTGGGAGGATGTAGGTACAAGGGGAGACCGAGACTCGCCTACCTAAACTATATCAACCATGTATTGAAGAAAGGTGGAGTCAGGAGTCTCCAAACCTGGTGATCATGTATGAAAAGAATTATGAATGTTGAAGAAACGAGAGATGTATGCAAGTATAGAGTCTTATAGTAATCTGCCTACCCTGCAATGGATTCAAGACGTTCTTATTTACATTTTTGTATCGCTTTATACTGATATTTTTGTTATTATATATCCAAAATTAACCGCGTTATAACAAAATCATGTATTACAGAACTGAAGGGTCAAGGTTTCTCTAAGGAAGTATGCAGGAGTATGGTGGCGATGTTGGATAAGGACAACTCTGGTGGTCTCGGATTTGAAGAGTTCAAGGCACTATGGATTGATCTGCGCAACTGGCGTGTGAGTAATCGTGTAAAAATTCCATTAAGTGATTTATCAAAATGTTTAGATGTTTAAATATGTTACGAAGAGGGATATGGTTGTAATAGGTACTGTTAAATAAATAAAAATATTCACAGATATTTCACACAACGTCCTCTGGTCCCAAACTAAGTTTAACGCTTGTACTATGGGTACCAGATTACGGATATAATACACATATATATTTTTTTTAATACATATAATAGATAGAAAACACTCAGACGCAGTACAAATATCTGTGTTCATCACACAAATAATTGTCCTGAGTGGGAATCGGACCCACGACCTCGTGCACGGAAGTCGGTTATACTACCGACTACGTCACGAGGCCCTTTTGCTAGATTAATGTGGAAAGTAAGTCATATAAGCAAAATACGTTTCTACGCCACTTTAATTTTGTCTCTGAAAAAGTTGCTATGCAGGAATTATCATTTCTTCCATCATAAAAATTGCCTGTGTCCTTTTAGCAGTTCTGGTTTTTTTTTATTGCATGATGTTCGGTTAAATAGTTACGGCGGGAAGATATAACTGAATATCCTGATATAACAGGCCACTGGAGCGCACTAGCTTAGTAAAAACTTAAGCGACATCCTCTACTCATTATAACACATCTAACGGGTTTCGAGTCTACTCGTGGCCACAGCTGGTGCAACTAAGCCGAAACGTCGATGTTAGTATAAATAACAGTATTTTGAGAAGTTTAGCACGCCTGTAAATGTGTTATATAATGAATATAAAACGCGAAAGTTTAAAAAGTTCGGTTCTCTACTTATATAGATTAATGACGGTAATTTGTTCGACACAATTACTTGGCAAAGCACCTGGGAAGGTTTTCCAGGAGATGCAGGTTCAAATCCTGCTCGTGGCTGTTATTTTCGATTTCACAATTGCGCACTCACTTATCATCCATGGTTTTCGTACGACCTTTTTTTATTTTTCGTACAAACATTTTCTAGTGATTCCAGCAGTCTTATCGGCGTGTGGACAACTGATATATTATCGGGTTTTTTCATAGATATAGTAACGTATAGATCACCTGACAGCTCAATAACGCGTAACAAATTTTGATTTGTCAATGTTTGCGTTGGATATTGATGTAAGTTTTAAGACTTAAACTGACTATCGATAAAATTATAAAACAAATCAGTTTCTTTAACGAAATAATCATCTTCAACTAATAAAACCAAACAGACATAATAAATTAAAACAAACATAATTAATTCGTTTTTATTTATTTCACCAGCAACGTCAGTCAACGATATTATGCATTTTATAACGGAATTATACACTCAGCTTTTCACTTCTGTTGCGAAGAAATGTTAAAATTCAAATTAAAAGTGATATTGTAAGAAAATATCATTTTACAAGTAAATCGACTTAACTGACAATATCTGCTGTAGAACTTTTATTGCATTTTTTCCATTAATGTGTTAGGAGAAAATGTTCCAAATATTTAGGATAAATATCGACAATATACCTTGTCGATAAAGTCAAGCCCTAGTGTATATGTACCTAAAAACTTTTCTACTAAAATCTTGCAAATATATCAACATTGTTTATATGATTTATATCACAGGCACTCACGGAACGAACAAACCTTGTATTTAACAATTATAATCATACTAGCTTCTGCCCACGACTTCGTCCGCGTGGAATAGTTACTTTGGGCTCAAAAGGAAAAAAAAAACCCAAATTTAGAACATTTTTCATTGGTGCTCCGCTCGTATTGGTCTTAGCGTGATGATATATAGCCTATAGCTTCCTCGATAAATGGGCTATCTAACACTGAAGGATTTTTTCAAATTGGACCAGTAGTTCCTGTGATTAGCGCGTTTAAGCACACAAACTCTTCAGCTTATATATATTAGTATAGTATAGATAATAAACTAGATTTATAACAAAAATAAATCAAAAAACCGCGAAGCTAGTTTCAAGCTTGTCGACCTTAGACTACCTGTCATTCAAAAAGCTTGCAATGACATAAGATTCGCTTTCCTCTTCCATCTTGCTATATTGCCTTGGTTTTTTCATCATCTTCATTTCAGTGTCCACAAAAGTATTTGTTGTTAAAGATTTTTTTTTGTTTGGTTATACGTTTGTGGAAGCACCTCAGTATCGCGCTGAAGTAGACCTCTCCCCGCAGGCGGTGTTCCGGCTTTACGACTCCGAGGGTCGCGGCGCCATCCCCGCGCAGAGCCTGCGCGACGCGCTGCACTCGGCCGGGTACACGGTCAACGCGCACGTGCTCAACGTGCTCGCACACAGGTACACAGACCGGGCCGCCGCTTCACTGAACACCGGGGATAGAGCTTACCATTTTCCGCCATTTATCAATTCACGCCGAGATGCTTCACGACTAATTACAATGAACTACACACTTATGTTCCTCCTTAAGTCCGTGAACCAATCAGTAGACACAAAAACAAAACCTACCAATACTACGGTTTTGCTTGCGTTTTTTTGTTATTATTTATAATAACCCCCCTCTTATAAACTTTAATTGTTCCTGATTGTAATGAAAACCGAACTCATCACACTATCCAGCTGGCAAAATATAATTTAACTATGAAAGGACTGCTGCTGCTGGACAGGCCTCCCCAAGAAAACGCCACAACGAGCGATCCTGCGCCGACCGTATCCAACGCCCCCCGCGGCTTTGACCAGATCATCGGTCCCATTTTTTGTTGCGTGCTCATTATGTGGGATAGTGCCGTAATCGCCACGCTTGGCAGGTGGGTTGACGATCGCAGTGGATATTGTTAATACTCGGGGGAGTACTACTGCCCACTCCCCCGGTATTCTCTCAGTCGGCTCTTACGAATCCCGTGGGTAGAGAGGGGTGGGACAATTCTAAAGCCGGCCCCACACGGCATGCAATAAAAGCTATTGAGGGTTTCTTGAAGAAAAGCGCAAATCCTTTTTGTTTGTCGGAACCAGAGTTCGAACCACCTCATGATAAGTAATATTATACACTAACGTTAGTCCACCGAGGCAATTGTATTAATACATATAACATTATGTATTAATTTACATTAGTTAAATAATAACATATTTCAATAGATATGGCTCCGCTGACGGCTACATTCAATTCGATGATTTCATCATGTGCTCCGTGCGGTTGAAGACCATGATCGGTAAGACCATTATATCCTTATTTAGGTGTACATACTTTGTAGTTGAGAACTTTTTGTTAATTATTTTTATGCTTCCAACATATGGGATAAGCAGACCTATTGCACACTGACTGAACTGACTGTAATGTTATATAATGCTTAGTATTTCCAGACAGAAAACTCATTAAAAATGTTTGCATTACCCAAGATTCGAACCCAACACAAAATATCTCTCCCTTATAACCGAAACACTAATTGTTTGACTGGTTAACACTAAAAAGGTGGACCTTCGGTCTTTCTACTACAGCAATAAAAAGAGCTTCTTAGTGCCAAACCTTAGAGCTGCTGTTATCTGCTGACGTCTCTTAGTGGCCTCTGTAGACAAATAGTACAAGTGACGGTATTTTCTGTGAACTTTGTAATAGCCAACAGTATAAGTAACGGCATTTTCTTTGGACTTTTGTGTGGGCTTTTCTCTGAGACTTTATTGAATCGACTCTTTATCGAAGCTTTCTTTCTAAATAAGTTGGTTGTGTATTTGTATTTTTTTTTATATTAGGTTGTGAGTCAGTCTAATATGGGTTACATTAAACAGCATAGATCTTTAGTCCTTACAAGCATGAAGCCTGTTTTCAAGTACAACCCAGTTTTAACTATTGTTTCATTGAAAGTGTTTACTATACTGTCAATAGTTTTCTTTAAAACTTGAATCATAATAAACTTTAAAATAGATTCAAGTATATTTTTTTTGACCCGTTACCGCCCACTGTTGGGAACGCATCTTATAGCATTGTAGTGAGAAGGATTTATGCTGTAGTTTAACAAACTGGCCCAGGGGGGGTTAGGCAGAATCTCATATCTCACATGTCGATCGTATCGTCTCGCTTGTACGACAACCGTGATTGGCCAACGGATTATTGTGACATCACGCGTCGGTTTCTTAACCAATCATAGTGATCTTGATACGGTCGACACGTGAAATATGACATTCTGCCTCAGGGGGCAGGGCGCTTTGGATTTCACAAGCCATCGAGAAAAGGTCTTAGGCGAGCTCGTTTCCTCACAATGTTTTCCACCGAACTTCGTGTACCCAGCGAGATTACAACCTCACACTCGGAATGGAACTCAGTGTAGTAGTCACAACGGATTTTTGTGTCTCCGAAGTTAGGCACAGACCAAGAAGTGGGGATTGTGACGAAATCATACGATTAGAGCTGACCAAATGTTATTACTAGATTAATAAAACAATCGTATGAGATCATAATGTTTTCATATCTAATTGTTTAGGTTCTATTTATTATTTTTATTTTCAATAAAAAGTATACGAGTGATTTGGGTGAATAATCCTTAATCTAGATATAGAAGTGTCCACATCTTTTAGTATGATCGAAAAAATAATATGATTATCGATTACTACTGTTAAATTATAATAGAATGTAAAGTGTAGAAGACGCACATGCCTTGCGACACAAAAATAGCTACTGCGCAGCGTCTTGCAGCCAACTTCAGAGACACAAAGATCCGTTGTAACTAGTGTACCTGTCTTTACATTCCTATGTTTTATCGCTTTCAAACATTTATATGTATTTAAATATATCATTACGTTTTTTTTTATTATATATTCTAATGTTCATAAGAGTTAATTATTAAAACATAGTTTGCTTGATTTTGCTTTATATATTAATATAGTGTATGTGAAAAATAAGTGTTATAATACCCGTAACAGCGAACAACGAACCGCTGGAGAATCTCGAGCGCGACCTGCAGTGGAACAAGTGAAGGACGCCGGGACCCGGCTCAAGCGTACGACACACAAATATACTGTCACAGTTATACATACTGCACGCCATCTTCGCCTTTATGTTCGTTTGTAAAAGGACATTCATTTCATGATAAAAATATAGAGATGTTTTTTAACATTAGCCGTAGATGTGACTGTTCAATCGAACCCCCTCTTCATCAGGAGGAGGGGTCCTTATTATCCTTCTTCTCCACTTCCTATCCCTTTCTTTAAGAGTTTGTGTTATAAACGTCTATAGGCTACGGTAAACGTCATCCATGAGGTGGGTGCTTGTTTATCATATTTAAAAAAATTAAGCCGCATCTTCTTTTGCTGTTCTTTTCATTCTTTTTTTGTCTATTTTTTTTTAAGTATTATAATTAATATTGTGGTTAAACAAATATTTTATTTATTTTATTCTATCAAAATAATACATAATAAATTCTAAAGTAGCTATGAAATTAAATTGATGATTTTGTCGCGTTTATTAGTAGATTTTTTGACTTTCAATTTAGTAGATTTTTGTTCTAGAATTCGTGATGATCAGTTTCCCAAGCATGAAATAGATTACATATTATTCTTGACGGAATTAAAGATAATGATTTAAGCTTCAGAAGGCTTACACTAAATGAATCAAATATAAAATTATTAGGTGAAAATTGTTTTCATTAAAAATCTCTTCTCCCAAAAACAAAAACAGTTTTTTTTTTCTAGTGAACTATGACGCAATGTAAACGTGATGATGGTGTTCGGTATACATGTGCGATGTACATTATTACACATTGGTACGCTGTGAAGGAATCCATTGCATAAATTACATTTTATTTGTATTGTTTTTGAATATTCAAATTGAAAAGATAAATCATTGTCGATTCCTTCACAGTTGTTAAATTGTTTGCGAAAGTTTTTCGAAACTTTATGTAATAAAAAAATTGAAATTGTAATTTTATTATTTTGTTGTTCTAAAAGAAAATTATAACTATTCGCAAACAGTAGTCCTTCCACATTTTTGGACATTTTACATGTATAAGGAAAATTTTACTAAAATAATATACTTTTTGAAAATAATATAAAACAAAAATACAACGTAAAATGTCCGCATGCACTACGCTTATTAACTGTTTAACTCGCGCGCCAATTTTTGATCTAAATCTAACGTAAACAATTTTATTTTACAGACACATTCAATGGGAGATCCTCGGGCGGAAGCTACGCCACATTCTCTCTAGAAGAATGGCTGAATCGCACAGTCTACTCATAAACGTCGATCAAATGCCTTATTTACATATTACATAAGGTTTCTCTACATGTACATTGTCGAATTTCTTTACGTCAACTTAAGTGTAAAAAGGTCACAAGTCTATACCTATGACTTTACGGGTATTTTCTTAACTAAAATATTTTTGTATTTAATATATTGATAGTATTATATTTCTATCCACCGATTATTCATTCCAATGTGCTGCCACCTGTAGTTAACATGTTCCATGTTTAGTTCTGTGCGATTGGCTTTCTAAGCTTTTTTCGTGGAAATCATATATTTATGTTATATATTGCACTATGTTGCGTTGGCGATGCATTTTTGTAATCTCTAATATGTTTGACATTTACTTTTTTTTCTGTTTAAAAAAGATCTGAAATAAAACTATTTATATATATATTGTGTTTAATTGCGTACCTTGTTACGCGGTAGAGTTAGCGATTTCGAGGGAACCGCAAAGCCGAAGTGACGAGGTTTTGACAGACAGTGCGACATATTTGCGCCAGTGCTATTCAAGATAATGTTAATCTAGTCTAGGTATCAAAATAGGAAGAAAAATATTTTATCGCGGTTATAAAATAATTTCTATTATTTTTTAGATTTCGACCAACTATTTTTAATGCGCACAAATGTTTCGAGAGTTCGGAAACTGAAGGCATAATTCGTCTTTAGGTAATACATAGTCTATTTAAAACTCAAAAATAGAAGGGAATACGTGGAATCATGTCGGTCCTCGTAGCGTAGTCGGTAGTGTAATAGATTTCCGTGCACGAGGTCGTGGGTTCGATTCCCACTCAGGACAATTATTTGTGTGATGAACACATATTTGTACTGCGTCTGGGTGTTTTCTATCTATTATATGTATATAATATATTTATAAAAAAAAGTAATATATGTATATATCCGTAATCTGGTACCCATCTCTGGTTTGTCCGTGTGATGACGGACTAAGAATACAACTGCCACCACCCCATTCTTTCCCACGGGTGTCGTATGAGGCGGCTTAGGGAAGTAAGCAATTATCATCCATTGCATGACTGGTGGTAGGGCTGGGTACCAAGTGTTAGTACTCACTTGGTATCGGGCCCGAGCGGGTTGGTACCACCATCCAAAGCACCGTCTCCCGTGTGTTCGGCCATGAAGCACATCGTTGCGTTTTGGCTGTAGCAGGAGATAGCCGTTTAATCTTTAATTTCATATCTGTTGAATGAAATGGTGAGCAGCGGCTTGACAATACTCTCGGTATAGTCGAGTCCATGGGCGACGGTTACCATTTACCATCAGATGGGCAGTGGCTCGTCTGCCGCTACATGCAATAAAAAAAAACAGCACAAGTATTAAGCTTAGTTTGGGACCAGAGGACGTTGTGTGAAATGTCCTTGAATATTTATTTATTTATTATTATTGTAAGTAATCATTGAAAACGACATATGAAAAATAGGGCAAATTATTTACTATTGCCAAATAAACAAGGATAAAGTTTGACGTGGTACCGTGGTAGGAATACATTAACAAAATACAATTCTTACAATATATATTTATTCATTGAAGAGTCCTTACATGACAACAATAACATTTCTGTTGCTAGGTAACCACACTGGACGAACTCAGATCGAAAGCGACGCGGCATAGTGGATTTTTAGCGGATGATTTGAAATTTCACAAACTGCTCGTTACTAAATATCACTATTCAAAAACTACATATACAACAGGCCATGGAGAAGGTTATGCTTGCTGTCTAAATAATATGGAGATCCCTGGAAGAATAAAAGTAAAACATCCCACAGGATTGGCACGCTGAACTTTTTTCTAGCCGCATAGCATGGGCGTCCAGTGCGCTTGCCTGGCAAAACTCATGACTGACACTCCAACGTCTTACAGCTCAAGGTCTTCTTCATCCCAATCTTCTTCTACTTCTTCATCTTCATCCATAGGGACTCCTTTTTCCTCTTCTTTTTGTTCAGGCTGCCCACCTTCTATAGCACTGTCCACTCCTTTATATTGTGCTGTATCTGACGAGCGAATTATCAATTTTGCTCCGTCTGCAAAAATACGTCGATAAGATAATTTAATTTTCATTACTCATACTCTGAAAGTAGGCCTGAAGTTGCCTGAGGAGCGGGTTGAAAGTAATACTTTTCAGCCCTAGGGAGAGTTACTTTCAACTGACAGCTGAGTAATTATAAAAAAAAACAGTTATATTTTCTGTACAGCCAGTCAATTACAGCGCGATGTAAAATTGAAATCCTAACATAAAGTTAAGTATTTATTAAAAAAATTGTTTTTTTATATGACTATTTTAATGTAGTTGCAACTATATCTTTAAAATAACGTAGATTTATATTTTTTAATGATTAAAATGAAAAATAATGGCTGAATAGCTAACAGGCCACAGAAAAATAAACAAAATCGGCGGGAAAATGCCGATGCCAAATTCAATTTTTTAAAGTCTTCCATTTTTTCTTTAGCTAATTCATGATTTTTAGTATCCTCGTATTCGTAATGAAAAGCACAGTGTTTACCTCGGGATAAAGACTTATTTAGTACCGAGACGGGGTTTGGCGCCCGAGCGTAGCGAGGGCTTCAATAGTTCGAGGAAGTTGCTTTCATCCCTCGGGTAACAATGTACTATTTCATTTCCAATTTATTTATTAATTATTGAAGCCCTGTCCACATAATGGTAAGGTAAAGGAGAAAATTAGAATGTGCAAAATATGGAATAATTTAAGGATATTATTGATAATTGTAATTACTGTACAAGCCTAGATGTGAAGTGAATGATCGGTAGAACAAACCAAACCATCTCTCGGCCGGCGTTATATGACTGACCGTTATATGATGGATTGACTATTCAAAGAACTAGTATTTCGTTATTAATGTTTGGTTGGATTGAAAGGGCAAAAACAGAAGTCTCTGCAGCTAAACGTAATGCTTTTTTGTAGAACAAATTATTTTTGAATGCGGAAAAAGAGAAGTTTAGTGCGAGCGGGATCCGAACCTGCATCCCTTCCAATCTGGGGAAGTGCTCTAGACTGCTAAGCCATAGCACTGACCGATAGTCATTCCTTCTTCTCTTTTTCCACATTCACAAAGTAGCTGAGCATGTCAAGCGCTAAAAAATACAGATCAAAATGCTTTTTTTTGTAGATAAATTTTTAGAGGAAAAAAAGCTGTAATAAAATACCACAACATAAATACACGTGGAGTTCGGACCGAATTGTACTAGGGAAAAAAGTAAAAAAAAATAATTGCGACAGGAGGTCACTACATCAATGCCATCTATAAAATAGCCGCCACTTACTCAGGACAGTGCCATTCATTGCCATGATCGAGTGGTAGTGCATCGGTGGAACGCTGAACTTGACCAGGTTGAACATCCGCATGGACCTCAGCACGTGGACCGGCTTGAAGCGTGACAAGAACGGCGCCATGACTTCTTTGTCCGGGAGGAATGGTTCTCCGTATATCTGTGATTCAATTGTGATATTATTTTTTATCATATATATAATAAAAGCCTGTGGTTGAACAATTAATTAATTTTTTGAGATGTAACCTAAAAACCCAGCAAAAGCTAGTTTTTAGGTTATATATTGGGTTCCCGAGATAGTAGTAGGATAAAACACATACCCGTTTTTATGAAATCAACAGCTATCAAACAAAAGTTTAATCAAAATTTGTTCAGTAGTTTTTGCGTGATGTGCGATTAAATACAGACAGAAATTCTAAAAAAATTTGTTTTGTGTTCAGAGACGCTTAAATAGCCTATTACACTATTTTTTTCTCTAATATCTTATGTACAGACAGTTCTGTTACAGCTTTGTAAGATAGTCTAGGTGACCCGACGAACTTCGTACCGCCACAGAAAAAGTCAATTTTGTTTCAACTTCTTAGCTGTTATATATTAAATTCAGTTTTTTATTAATAATATAAAATGAATACTCAAAACTTCTCGAGGCCGAGAACAAAAAGAAATAGTCATAATTAGTCAACGTGTTCTCGAGATAACGCATACAAGCCGTTCCATAAAAAAGTATGAGTAAATTTATGTAATTCATTATTTATTTGGGTATTTTACGATTTTTAATAGTTCTCTGCTATTCCGGGCGGAGACAAATCCAACAAATCAAGGTTATAAAAATCGGTCTTGCCATTTTTGCGTTATAAATGGTGTAACATTGCTAACGATAGAAGACGAACCACGGCCCACCTGGTGGTAAGTGGAAACCGCCGCTCATAGACTAAGAAATCTCATCCCATGGACCAAGAATGAAGCCGCTTCTCACCGTTTCATTTGATGAATCGGAAATCATTGAATCGACCGGCCAGCTACAACCAAAAAACATCGAGGTGTTCAACGGGCCATGGTCGACCGACACCTTGAGGGACGACAACAAGTGAGTAATCCTTCTGGTCTACCTCCAGTAATGCAGTGGGTGACGATAATTGCTTACTTGTCTTACTCGCCTTGTACGACACCAACGGGAAATGGAGTGGTGACATTACAATGTTATATTACACACATTAATTTTAGTTCGTCACACATATCAGAAGTAGAAAGTCTTAAACTATTATTTTTTAATATTTTATGTCTTTTTGTTAGCGCACATCTCCGAAATTATTGAACAGATTTTAGTGATATTTTCACGGGTTTAGAGAGCTTGGCTTAGAGAACAAAATCTTTATTTAAATTAAATAAAGGAATAAATTATTCTCAGTTAAAAATATTTAATTTAAATGTACGAATTCACGTTAAGATAACTTACTCTCATTCTGTACATCGGTCCATCTCTAGGCATGAAGTGTTTGTCCAACATCTGATTCACAATCTGCAAACAGATAACGCGATTAAAGTATTTTTTGTAATTAAGGGTCATACATATGTCCAGGACCATTCGGCAGAATCTTAAAGACAGTAAAATGTGGGGTCCCGCTAAATAAACCCGTCGTGTGCAATCTCCGCCTGGACTGCCGGATCACTGGTACTGTGTCACAGTTTTCGTACAGGAATTTATAAACCATTTTTTTTTTGTTAAAGCGGGGAAAATGCATTTAGCCGCACACCCCTTTGTTTGGTGCAATAAACAGGGTAGTGTGGGGCCCTCACCCACTAAATAAACCCGCCGTGGAGCACTGGAACATTACTTCAGTGGTCCGCCGTGGGTTCGCACTATTAAGGCGGGGAAAAATGTTCCTAACCGCACACGCCGTCGTTCGGGGCAACGAACAGGGGAGTGTGGGGCCTTCACCCACTAAAGAAATCCGCCGTGTGCCGTCTCCGCCTTTATTGGCGGGCCCCTGGAACCATGTTTCATTCCTTCGGTGGTCACACCCTGAGACTGCATTATATGCCCTGTACAATACTCACAGTTTGTAAGAAAGGCGCGATTTTCTGCAGCTCACTTCTGACTTGCTTCCTCGCTATTTCTTCCTCTGTGTCATTCGGACCAACTGAACATTCTAGCCCTTTGACGTGGTCATTAATCTGAAAAATTATTGATACTAATATTATAAATGCAAGTTTAATGTTTGGATCCTAGTCCGTCAATCACGCCTAAACGACTGAGCGAATTAAGATGAAATTTGTTAGGTAAATAGACGAGATAAATGACTTTAAAGACCAAATTTTTAACTCTATGCAGACCAAGGAGCAGAGGCAGAAGTAATTTATAGTTTGATTTTGTTTAGGCAGCGTTTATAGGAGTGGTTGGCAATAGTGTGCTAGGACAAGTCGAGGAATTTGTATATCTTGGATGTGGATTCAGTCGGGATGGAAGGTACACCACTGATAAGGAGAGAAGAGTAAATGCGGGAAATAGAGTGAACGGAGCATTGGGACAACTCCTCGGCAGCCATCACCTCAGCCAGAAGGTTACTATATAATAATAATATCATTTATTTTCTTCCACAAATAAAACAAAAAACAGGTTAATATATGGAAGCGAGAGTTTAGTATGCAAGGGACTATTGAGAGTAAAATCAATGCGGTCGAAATGCGATCTCTGCGGAGAATCTGTGGAGTGAGGCTGACTGACTGCATTCGTAACGACGACGTAAGAGAGCGAGTAGGTATGAAAGAGGAGTATTTGTGTAAAGATGCGAAAGGGAATGCTCCGATGGTTCGGACATGTGGAAAGAATGCCGGACGAGCGACTGGCTAAGAAGATATACAATGTGAAAGTGGAAGAATGTAGGTACAGGGGGAGACCCAGACTCACCTACCTAGACCAAATCGGTCTTGTATTGAAGGAAGGTGTAGTCAGGAGTCTCCGAAACCGGCGAGCGTTTATGAAGAGAATTATATAATGTTGAGGAAGCGAGAGATTTATGCAAGAATAGAGCCTCTGGGCACTCTGTTCTCTCTGCCTACCCCGCAAGGGAAATTGCGTGATTATAAGTAAATAAGTAAGTTATAGGAGTGGTGGATAAGTGTACTATCCGACTGGTAAGCGTGTTGCCAGGCCCACGGCCAGTAGCGTAATAATAGGGTGGCAGAACGGGCATATTGCCAGAGGCCCCCGGCCAAGAGTGGCTCCATTGGGAGATAGTGATTTTAAGTAAATTTTATATTTATTCAAGTTACACTGCCTACAAAATAAAAATCCAACATATTATGCATGTAACGAACACGAATTAAACTAATTTCTATTGAGGGAGAGCCTCATATTGCCACGGAGGTACCTATAGCGACGCCACTGCCCACGGCAATGGAAGTTGGAAATGAAGAACGATAAGAAGAGAAGAAGAAAAATAAGGAAGACTTACCCTTGTGATGATCTTATCAGCGCATTTGTTTCGAATCTGCTTTAGTTTACTTATCGGCATGTCGAACACTGGAACAATATTACCGATTTAGAGACCCAAAATTAACAACTTCAAAAGATTCACTTCAGGCACAAATTATGGGTTTCGTAGTTATATCTCAAGTACCAAACGCAGTAGCTAGATGACGCTATCTATTATAAAGCTGTAACAGAGCTGTCTGTACATTTAAGATATGAGAAAAAATACTGTATACAGGCGTGTCTAAACACAAAACAATTTTTAGTCTGTTTGTCGTGTTGTTTTTCTTTACCATTTTTGTACCTATAAATTTCTTGATTTCGGTCTAGTCTAAATTATTTTCAATTTCGTAATTTTTAGATCACTTTTATTTACGTAGTCGAGTTCCAGTTTTTAAAATATTTTTTATTTTATTTCCGTATTAACGCTAAATGTTATGACAATATATCTTGGGAGCACTATGCGGAGTTCGTAGAGTAAAAGAGGCAACATTTCCTAGCTAAATGCGCCCCATCTTGTTCTCACTGACTTCATTCATCTAATACAAAAAATCAGGCTCACTGTTAGGCGGGAGAGCCACAGACGCCAGGTCGGCTTCTTGCAGCTGTGTCCGCGGAGCCCCGGCCGCGTCCTGTATTTTGTGATGCGTATCCATCACCAGCTTATAGTCATCCGAGTGTGGATACATTCGTCGGTATGTCCGAGTTAACTTAAAGCATGTATCCACATCAGTAGAGCGGTCCGCTACCTCTTGAACTCGCTGAGAAATTATCTACAAACAAAGAAATGTTATGTAATTATTTTTTTAATGTGAAAACTTATGTGGTTGATTTGAAACTCAATGAAACGTAAAAGTGACACCGAAAAGAGCCAAACATATATCTATAGTAAATGTGCATCTGTTACACTCTACTTCTGTGCACACATACATGTATACATACATATTGTCACGCCTTTTTCCCGTAGGAGTAGGCATAGACGAGAGTGTTACGAGTACTCTTAGAGAGAGCCTTCCTTGAAAACGTCTCGGAAATGGTCAAAATATATTCACCTAGGTCAACCTCTACCATCTTGCCCATTCACAGTCACCTTGTATATCTTTCATTAATCTTATTATATATTACATAATATATACATTACATACATATTGATCTATTTACCTGTGACAGATCATCCAATAGTTTGTGTTCGTATCTCGAGCTCAAATTGTACAGCCCCGGGTATTTCAATTGTAACTCCATAAATATCTCGTCCGTAGTAAATTGTATAACCTAAATTAAAAATAATAGTATTGCATTATATATAGTATCATAAAATCTTTACTTAGACCAAAACAGAGCTAAGTATATTTAAGATATTCGAGAAACAATTATTGCCTAATAGCCCATTTCTCTGAATAATTATTAAATTTTTTTTAGAAAATCTGTCTGCTTTTCTCTTATAGTTTGTTTGGAAAGCACGTATAAAATTCCTTCCATCCATCAGCTTTTCTAGGTCCACTGCTGGACATAGGCCTCCCCAAGAGGACGCCACATGTGTTTCGCTCATATGGGGGATAGTGCCGTAATCGCCACGCTTGGCAGGCGGGTTGGCGATCGCAGTGGATGTTGTTAATACTCGAGGGAGTGCTGCTGCCCACTCCCCCGGTATTCCCTCAGTCGGCTCTTACGACTCCCATGGGTGGAGGGGTGGGACCATTCTAAAGCCCGTCCCACACGGCAAACATAAAAATTACAAATCAGATTTTGATGGAACTTTTCTGTTTAATTGCTCTTGATTAGACTTAAAACATTTTATATCTATAAATGCTTAGTATTTATTGATAATCATTGTCATATCATCGCTTTGGCATTAGCGGTTAATATGTTATACTTTTCTGTTTAATTGCTCTTGATTAGACTTAAAACATTTTATATCTATAAATGCTTAGTATTTATTGATAATCATTGTCATATCATCGCTTTGGCATTAGCGGTTAATATGTTATGTTTTTTGTATTAAATAAATAAAATAATGTTATCCCGCTAACATATCGGGTAGTGAGCCCACTTCAATTGAAAAACCTTTGGATTTGAAAAATTTAAATTTAATTACTCATTCTTGTCTTTAATATTGCCACCAGCAATAGTATAAAGTACTATGTATGACTTGAGAGAAAATGCAATTCACAATCTCAAGTGCTGTTGACCCTTGCCAAACAGCATCCTCATGTGATAATGTTTTACTTTCTCCTCTCAGTGGACAAAATGCTATAGTCACACCTCCACTAACCAATCCATATGACAAATTCAAATTGAATTCCGTTGCTAATGACAACAATATATTACCTTTTCACGTGAATTTTCTTCTGGTATTCTGAGCGCCATACGCAATCTTATTGGCAACTGCTTTGGTTTACTACTCAATGCAAACTGCAAAATTTAAAATAGATCAATTTTGTTAAAGTCAAGATTGTTAAAGTCAACTCTGAACATAAAGATCAAATAAATAGGTATAGGGATCAAATAATCAGAAGAAAAACTTTGAAGGCAATAGAGTTAAAGTTAACTCTGAACATAATATGACAATTAAATATCCCTATGTGTATATAATTCATTTAATATTTATTATTCCACTGTGAGCGAGCAATTTCTTATAATTTTATGTGTAACAAATTTATGTGCATGCTGTCCTCTTTTAAGTAATGTGACACTTAGCTTTAAGCCACACCACAACAATATGTTTACATAGAATATTGTATTAGTGTACTCATTGCTAGAGAACCAAATAAATAGATAAGCATGAGGTAGTATATTAGCAATTTACCTAAAACCTGGCTGGTTGGAAAGGAATTGAAAAAGCAGAGAAGCCAGTTTTGAGACCTCACTTCCATAGTGGATAATAGAAATGGAAATAATACTTACATCAGGCACCTCTTTGGGTATGTGAGCTTTAAACTGCATTTTTGTTCTAAATTGAAAATCATTTATTTGTTGTACCACTCGCACTGGATCTAATTTCTCCGAAAGACGAAGGTAACATGTTTTTAAAATCTTGTTCTTATTTTTTCCTTGGCCTTTTGGTACTTTAAAATTGAGAGCTTCAAAATTACCACTAATAGGTTTAGCAAGTGTCCTGATTACATCCATTAAGGTGTACTGTAACATTACAAATAAAATAAAACTGAGATACAAGTGTTTATATACAGGCTGTACCAAAAACCCTGTTGGGGATTTAGTTTGTAGGTTGGTTCACTGAAATACTAGCAGCACTTGCACCCAGCCACCCCAAACACAAAGGAAGCCGCGAGTGTAGGTATATCTACAACACTGCACGCAGATCTCTTTCACTTTACAAATAATTATATTTAATATGTTTAGTTATTTTTATATATATTTCTAGCGTTTGACATGCTCAGCACTATTTTTTTCACTTTGTGTATAATTTAATATGTTTTTTTTTAAATTGATTTTTTTCCATAATTACTTGTGCTGTTAGAATGAGGAAGCACGGGCAAAGAAAAAATATCCGAGATAGTGACTATTAAATTTAGTTAATTTCTTTGCCTGAGAATTTATTGCTAGTTTTTGTGTTTAATCCGGTGTAACCACAAAAAATTCTGCAACCTTTTCTACTTTTTTAATTTTGGAAAAACAAGTATATTAGAGTTATTACATTTTGAAAATTTAAATTTACAAAGTTACAGGTTATAAATTAATAGGTACATAATTATAAATAATTAGCTCATACTTGGATAAAAATTATAGTGTGTGTTACAAGAATGAACCATCAGCACAGAAGCCTACCAAGTTCTTAAGTTATGAAACACTAGATTCTGACCGCGACTTTGTCTGCATGGAATGGAATAGACATACTTCTCTCTACAGCGCATTAAGTAATTATTTTTGTGTAAAAAAAAAATTGGTTGCCTGTAAAGTCGGTATACGGGCGAAAGTTTTACGTGACAACGACTTTGAGTGGTAAAATAATTTTAATGTGAATATTCATTCGTATAGTAGGAAGAAGGATGAAATAATAGTAACAATTTAAAACATTTATTTATACAAAGAATTATATTTAAAACATTAATTTATACAAAGAATCTCGCACTGAATTTCATATTAACAAAATTTTATTTCTTCGTCTCTCTCGCTCTTAGGCGGGCTAACCATGCCCGAGTGGAAGGGACGCGTGCCTCTCACTCGCTCTCATTGTGAGCGCATAACGTGAGCGGAGCGTAACGCAGTTTCTTGAAGTGTCACCCGGCAAACCAATTTATAAGACGTTGTCACGTCAAAATTACTATACTAGTTTTTTCGCAATAAAAATTAATATGCAATTTCAGCACGATTGGTTCAGTTCATCGTGAAAGCGTAAAACAAACAAACTCACTTTCGCATTTATAATATTAATAGGTAAGGATCCAGAGACTTATTATAGTAAGGCTATACAGCTCCACTAGGATTACTATTGTTCTGTGCTATACAGTGGATAGCCGTATAGATTTACTTATTTACTACTCTGCTACTACACAATTGGAAAAGAAGATAGCTAATAACCGAATTTACCTTATAGGAGAAACCATGGACTGCTATTATTGACATGGTTGTGTATGTTTTTTTTGGATTTATTGTGTTAAACGAAGGGTTACACCTATGTGCAGTTCTTAGCTTTAAATATTATTAACATACACCACACACTAGGAAGGAATAACATACACCGTTTCCGTAATATTTGCCGATGCCGGTGACAAACACAGATTCATGATGCCATTTAACCACAGAACAATATTACTCAAGAGCATTAACAGATTAATTAACTTTTTTTTTATATTTCTTTTAAGGCATTGGCAGAACCATCAGCCTAACAGTAACATAAACATCATTATTATCCAAACTAGATTAATTCATCAAACAAGTCGTAGTTGAAGTCAGTCATATGAAGTCAGTCAAGTCAAAGTCACGCTACAGTAAAAAGATGGCAACCTTACTGAAGCTTCTATGGAGTTTTGGAAACAACAGGAAAAAACACGTTATGTCGCATTACATCACTTGCCAGCACTTATGCACATACACAAATAGTTAATAAGCAAAAGGCCACCACTTTTACACGTTAATACTTGAAATAACACAAGTTTAGGAAAATAATGCAGAGCGACGACATGATCTTCTTCGTGTTCCCGCCAAAACTCCCACGATTAATTGCCTATGCAACAATATAGACTACTATACTACTTTACAATATGAAAAAGGAAGCTTGATTTCCCTATAATAAAAATTACTCTTTCCCTATATTAAAAAGTACTCTGTGATATGCTTGTAATCTTAGACGAAGAATAATATAGGCTCGCTACTATGGGGACATTATGGATGAAGAAAAGGATGCACATACTAGGTTTTACCAAGAGTGAGAGTGACACAGGTATAAGTATATTTATCCTTTTCGCGTATGCGTCAGTTGTATTTCGACCCAATGAACTGGGTCCAAACAACAAGGTGGCCAACCGTCCCCATCATCGGTATGTAAGCTTGTTCTTGTATTGACGCAAAAAAAAACCTTTATTAATCACGTTATATACGCTAATATTACATGTTCTAAAACATTTTAAGCAAAATACAAGCATAAGGCAGCAGGATTATATAATGTACGAAAATACTTCCGACAGATGGTGCAAGCGTCACCCAAAGACGTTAAGTATGAATGTGTTATCAAAATTAGCAGTCGGGAGCAAGGGTCACGATGGCTGAATTGGCAAAGCATCTGGACGGTATCCAGGAGATGCAGGTTCGAATCCTGCTCCTGACTGTTATTTTCGATTTCACATTTTTCACTTTGTGTTTAATGTATGTTGTTAAGCATGTCAAATGCTAAAAATATATATAAAAATATCTAAATATCGAAAATAACAGTCAGGAGCAGGATTTGAACCTGCATCTTCTGGATACCGTCCAGATGCTTTACCAATTCAGCCATCCTGACAATTGCTCCTGACTGCTAATTTCGATAACACATCATCCTTAACGTCTTTGGGTGACGCCTGCGCCATCTGTCGGAAGTATTTTCATACATTATACCGACCAGGTAAACTTAATTTTACAATTAAGATTTTACCTAATAATGACGCAAACCCTTTAAATATTTAGATATTGTCAGGATGGCTGAATTGGTAAAGCATCTGGAGGGTATCCAGAAGATGCAGGTTCTAATCCTGCTCCTGACTGTTATTTTCGATTTCACATTTTTCACTTTGTGTTTAATGTATAGTGCTAAGCATGTCAAATGCTAAAAATATATATAAAAATATCTAAATATTTAACTAAATCGACTTGACTGACAATATCTGCTGTAGAACTTTTATTGCATTTTTTCCATTAATGTGTTAGGAGAAAATGTTCCAAACAGTTAGGATAAATATCGACAATATACCTTATCGATAAAGTCAAGCCCTAGTGTATATTATGTACCTAAAAACTTTTCTACTAAAATCATGCTAATATGTAACAATGCGACATATTTCTATGTAAAATATAAACTGTAACAATGAAATTAATTTGTAACTGAAACAGAAAATATCAGTAATTATGACCTAAAATAAAAGCATTTAAGTTGTGGCAACATCCTGAGAACTTACCTGTAAAACATGCAATTATCAGGATTGTTTGCATGATTTACATCACCTGCACTCACGGAACAAACGACCATTGTATTTAATAGATATAATCATATAATAAACAATATTTATAACACAAATAAATCAAAAAACCGCGAAGCTAATTTCAAGCTAGAAGACTGTATAATACCTGTCATTCAAAAGGGTTACAATGACATTAGATTTGCTTTCCCCTTCCATCTTGCTATGTTGCCGTATAAGCTCAGACTAAGCGTATAAGATTTTCTTCTCGCTCACACGCTTTGGTGATCTATACGTTACTATATTTATGTCCTAGACAGAGCGAAGAAAATTCTTTGACATGTATGAGCGAGAACGTAAGATACAATTTACTGATGCAAAAAACAGACAGTCATAGATTTTGGTCTATGTCGCTGTGGCCAGTTTTTGGTATTGTCTAGACTTGGCGAAAAGCGTTATTTTTCGATCGTCGTCTGTCGTTCCTGTGACAATGAAGTCACAGTGACAAATCAACGTGATTTTGTCACGTCGACTACTCGGTCACACCGGTCACTTTCTGGTTATCTTACTACACCTGGCACCGATACTTTTGCATTGGCCCTTCGGGCAGTTTCGTTTGTGTTCGTTACAAGGTCGTTCCATAGGTCGTTCAGTCGTTCCATGCTACGTATTGTCGTTATGTGAGTGACAAAGACAAAAGAGAACTATTGGTATTTATACTACTGAAGTTCTTGGGGAACGTAGGAGCAATATATGTGATTTTGTAACGTTGTTACTTCGCGCTAAGTAACAGCGACATGTTTTAATGGTTGATCGCAGTGACTTTTCGTCGTGACGTTATTTATCACACACTTTTAGTATTGTCACGATGTCAAAATGCTTTGTCTGTCACAATTAGGAGTGTTCGTTATATTAAATAACTAAAAAATCCCTTGCTACTTATAAATAATCTATAGCCCCGTTATTTATTTCACCAGGCAAACGTTATTTTCGATTATTTTTATTATATAAGCGCTACCACAACCGCTATGCCACGACGTCGACGACACTACACTAACAAAACATCACAGTCACATGCACACTTGAACAGTCAGTCACTTCAGTCAGTCATACCGCGAAAGAAAGGGACAGAACGGAATGACCCTGACCCGTTCATATCATTGTCACATGCGAAATTATGCTCTAACTTTACCCCTTATGAACTATATTTCTGTCAATTATAAAAAATAACGTGCAAAATAATCTAAGTATCTAAAACATCGTTTGGTTATTTGATTTTATTTCGTTATATTTTTGAACGATGATATAATCAATCAGTACGGATAACTCGCTTAAGCTGGAATAACGTATGATTATATGTATATTATAATAACGTATGTTTTTGAACGATTGCCGCGCGTTATTTGTTTAGATGTACTTATAGTTTTTGATTATTTGTGGTGTTGGTTTGTTGTGTCTGTTTGTTTAGTGTATTATAAAACTGTAAATAAAATTTTTTTGTAGTATAGTGTAAAAATGTCATTGGGTCAGTAGTTATGGACATTTTAGTGTATAAAGTGTATAAGTACAGATTGACCCAATTTTGAAGTCCACGCAGACGAAGCCGTGGGCAGAATCTAAATACATATATCTTAGATCACAATTTCAATTCACTTAGTAGACAGTAATATATTGTTAAGATTGTTAACTGCTCAACGCGCGTACATAGCTATATTAAATAACGTAACCTCAAATAGCCCACGATGTGCTATACGACGATAATCAAAAGATATCGTTTAATATATTAAAGCGTAAAAAATAATAGGCGTTTTAAAAATAGCACATCGTTATTTAACGTTTTTAATAAATAGCCGCTGCGAACACTCCACGTCACGATCACGATTCAACTGACATAATCGAAAATTTGTATAAAAATTCGGGTTTTAATTAAAATTTAATGTTAATTTGTGTTAATGAGTGTTTTGAGAAAAAGACTACGTGATAATAGTGCTTGTATAATAGTGTACTATGCTACAAAAGCTACAGCGAGCGAAAAAATACAGGTATAACATTTCATTCATATGTAGTCGAAAATGAAAAAAAAAATATGATTGAATGCTATAGTGATATAAAATGGGCTTTTTTACTCGAAATTAATAATTGCTACTAAGATACACTCTTTATATGTAATTTATGAGATGATGATAAATATTTACTATTTTAGGTTTCCCTTTAATCCAGATGGGAGATCGAAATGGGTGTATGCTACGGGAAAACGAGGCAACCCACGAAATACCCAAAATATGTTCCACGATATTTTGTTGATGTTTTATTATACATAATAAGAAAATAGTATCGTTGGGAGCAAAATCATTGCCAGTGAATATGTTCATGTCAGTATAGCTTTTAATCTTTGTAATTTCAAAAAACATAGCATCACGCCTGTATTCCCCGAAGGGGTAGGCAAGGTGTATTACACACCCACGACGTGCTCTAAGCCACTGAGCTAAAGTACAGGTCTTTCGGCCATCCCAATCTCCTTATCACATTTGTCTTTACAACCAACGCCTATCGGAAGCATTTACATGCATTAAACCGATATAGTAAGTTTAATTTTGCAATTAAAATTCATACTATTTGATGGTGCGATTTTTTTAACATTTTTGATCTTCTAAAAATCTTTTCTTCCTTTTTCGCAAATAATTTGTACTTTAAAAAGTGGCGGAGCATGTCAAATGCTAAAAAATATAGATCAAAAATGTTATTTTCGATTTCACATTTATCACTTCGTCTTTAATTTTTTTTGTTTTGAAAAATCTCAATAACACTGCCCGACCCGGGGATCGAACCCGAGACATGATCAGCAGTCGCTTACACTACCACTGCACCACAGAGGCAGTTGTAATTTCATATTTGTAAATCTCAATTCTAGATTATGACTACCGCTGTAGTCATAATCTAGAATTCAGAGAAACTGATTTGTTCTAAGTTCTTATTCAATTAGTTAAATCAGCGCTGGAAGGAAGATAACTATTTTCTCATTTGACCCAGAAAAGAAAGAAAAGTTAATTTAGGTAGTTAATTTAGTTATACTAATTATTATTTACCGGATGAGATATCGAGCAGAATGGCAATTTATGGAGCAACAATACTTACCTTGCATCAAGGCTCAAAGGCTTGGTTTTTCCCTACGTGATCGAATTCTTATTACGGGGATCCGTAGAACGTGAATATCCGACATAGCCTGCCAGGTTTGCATGCTGAAGTGACAATGGGCAGGCCATATCGCTCGACGAGCTGACAACCGTTGGGAGAAAAGGTTTTCGAGTTGCGACCACGTATCGGACAGCGCAGCGTAACATGCCCTCCCACCAGATGGACCAAATATATGGTCAAAGCTGCAGGGAGCCGTTGGATGCAATCAGCACAAGCCCGCTAGTTCTGGTGCTCTCTTGGGGAGGCCAATGTCCAGCAGTGGACGTTTAAAGACTGATGGCTGGATGAATAGAAGGGGTGGTAGATTTACTTTTAAATAACTATTTTGATAAACTCTGTGATTTTCAATTAAATATTTTTTACGAAGAGTTTCTTGTTTACGATCAAGTTACAGACCTCATTCTAACTATCGTTTATTTTGCCCAAATATGGTTAAGTATTTGTCAACCTGGCAACATTTAAAAAAAATATTGCTGTTTCAAGTGCGGCCACGCCGTGGCTCCGTCTAGTTAGTCTGAGGTTATGGTTTTTTTCATATGAAAATACCAGTGTATGGTATAGCATCTACAACTACATACAAATACTCGCATTCACACGTATACCTACATCCCCCACATCGCACCCCTACTCACACTCAAATCACATACATGCACACTCCACCATACACACACGCACTCACACCAACACACATACATACAATTTAATTTTAATTTTCTATATCTTTAAGTACAAATTATAATTTGTGAATAAGGAAAAAGAGTATTTTAGTACAGGCGGGAATCGAACCTGCGTCCCTTGCTATCCGGGGAAGTGCTCTAATCCACTGAGCTACAGTACTATCTTTTAGACATACCGAATCTACTTATCACATTTGTCTTAACGACCAACGCCCTCTATCGGAACGCATTTACATGCATTAATCCAATATAGTAAGTTTGTGTCAAAATTAAACTATAATTTGTACTTTAAGAGTAGCTAAGCATGTCAAGTGCTAAAATATAGATCAAAACACACACTCCACCATACACACACGCACTCACACCAACACATACATACAATTTAATTTTAATTTTCTAAATCTTTAAGTACAAATTATAATTTGTGAATAAGGAAAAAGAGTATTTTAGTACAGGCGGGAATCGAACCTGCGTCCCTTGCTATCCGGGGAAGTGCTCTAATCCACTGAGCTACAGTACTATCTTTTAGACATACCCAATCTACTTATCACATTTGTCTTAACGACCAACGCCCTCTATCGGAACGCATTTACATGCATTAATCCAATATAGTAAGTTTAATTTTGCAATTAAAATTCATACTATTTGATGGCGTAAACTTTTTAAACATTTTGATCTATATTTTAGCACTTGACATGCTTAGCTACTCTTAAAGTACAAATTATAGTTTAATTTTGACACAAACTTACTATATTGGATTAATGCATGTAAATGCGTTCCGATAGAGGGCGTTGGTCGTTAAGACAAATGTGATAAGTAGATTGGGTATGCCTAAAAGATAGTACTGTAGCTCAGTGGATTAGAGCACTTCCCCGGATAGGAAGGGACGCATGTTCGATTCCCGCCTGTACTAAAATACTCTTTTCCTTATTCACAAATTATAATTTGTACTTTAAGAGTAGCTGAGCATGTCAAGTGCTGAAATATAGATCAAAATTTCTATATCTTTGTTTATTAAAAAAGCTTAAAATGTTATCAAAGGTATTGACATGTATCCACATTAAGCTAACACGCTGTTCTATGGGAGGGCCTGGTATTGTGTGAAAGGGTTTCCTAGTGCAGATACTAGCCTCCCACAGAGGCTGGAACTATTAATTTATTATGTAAAATTAGTTGTTAGGAAACCTTTGTGGATGAGAATAAATACATATTATTATTACTTTGTTCCCAGTATTTTGGATTGATACTATAATATATTCAAATTGTCTATTCCATACAGTATGATAGGCGGTGGCTTGCATGGCACTTTCGGCTTTAAAGCAGGGTAATCAACATGATTAAAAGAAAGGCCAGAAAGGCTGATGTTGCAAGAGATACTTACTTTCTAGTGAAAGAGGTACCTACATCACAAAACTTTCTTTTATTAGTGGTGTTAATACAAATTTAATTAGATTTACTATTAGATTCAAATAGGCATTTGTAATACAAAACTACACTATACATAAATACTACTATAGGTACATAAGTAATACAAAAAGAAAACAACAAGAACTTCAGTATAAATAACTGATTACCAAATCCTATATTTCCAATAGCACTTAAAAAGTAAATATAAATATCTTAACATTCACAAATAAGTATTTGTGCTTTAATACAATTCTGAAATAAAACTTTATAACAAACACATTATTTTTACTTTAAGTATATAAAATATACATAATATATAACATAGCCAGGTCATAGAATTGACCACTTAGTGATGTGTCCGAACATTTCATGAAACCTAACTTAACCTAACCAATTCATGACATGGCTCGCCACAACATGAAGTGATAAATCCTAAGATCTAACCGTATTTCATAAACATCATGATTGAAAATTAATGTAAATGATTTTTGTGTAAACGGATATATAATGCTGACCCAATGATATAAGTATATAAATGATATATCAATACTCTGACCCCAAGTAGGTATTTGGGGTCAGGCAGGATTAAGATTATTTGCCACATGGTTTATAACAAAATTTTACAAAATAGATGAACATAGAATTACTAAGTATAACATTTGATCTATAACTTGCGTTGTAATGGTGTGATGTCATTAATATTTTTAGAGTATTTATCTGCCCAAATTAAAAATTCTTTAGCAGCAACCACACACTCCAGAAGCATCATACAATCATCTTCTGCTCTATGAGCATTAATAATTTCTTTTTTTAATAATCGTTTATATATGTCAGTCAATTTAAATAATATTTTCTCATTTTCTTGCCCTTGTTTAACTGATTGAGTTTTTGAATGACAATTATGTAATTCTTTATGTGAAGAGTCATAAATTCCTATATCTGAGAATGATGTACATAATATATCAATATCATCCCAATCCTCAGGGGTTATATTTAGATCAGGCCAATCTTCACTTCCTCTTGAATCCTCAAAACTAAAATCTTTTGAGTTTGATGAAACTTTTGGCCAATTTTTTTTATGTATTCTCCGGAAGCCAATTAAAGAATCTGCACATAATAAATCAGACGGCAATGAAACCTCTATATCCTTAAGTTCTGCTAGGAATATTTTAAAGTCAAATTTATTACCATTATGTGCTACTAAACATACAGGTTTAGGCAGTTCGTTTAAAAAAGAAATTATAGACTCAACCTTGTCCTTAAATATTGGTGCTTTTTTTATCATATCATCAGTAATGCCCGTGAGTCTCACTACGTCTGGCATTATTCTCTTCTGAGGGTTTAGCATGAATGTGAGTTTGTTAACGTAAGGCCTGCTACCAACATCTGCATTCTCTAAATGTTTACGCAACGCTGCGACAAAACTAAGTTCTATAATTTTAGTTTTGTTTCGTTCCAGGTGCGGAAGTCCCGTTGTTTCTAAATCAAAGAACACGTAACTAGCTATTTTTACCATTTTCACTTACACAATATAAATACATCAATATAAAATACTAACTGCTATATATATCAGCTATTTTTTAGCATCGTAAAATATAAACTAATTAAACTATTTATTTTATTATTCAATTCATTACTTAAAAATTTAAGGTAAATTATATTTCGCAATTTAGCTGTCATGTCAGTTTATAAAAGTACTCTGTGGCTATGGCTACGTACATAGATAAAAAGCTATGGCTTAGTTATGGAATGGAAATGGATTGCTACTTTTATTTCATTTTCAATAGATGAAATTAAAAAAAATCATATGATTTCACATGTGAAATTTCATTGTCAATGATTTTTCATCCCACGTCACACGTTTCGTATGCTAGCATAAAATGAAGTAGGAAGTTTTGTATGAATACTCCTAACTAAGGTTTATTTTATCTATCTATTGGTCTCATTTACGCTAATCTAACATATGTATATTAACGCTATACACATACATATACTGACTTACTAAATAAAAAATAATAATCTATACCTATATAATTACAATAAACTATGTACTGACTGATGTACAATGAAAGTAAGTAAATCGCAAACAATCATCGAAGACACACTTGACTGACTGAGCTGTGGTCTGTGATAATAATGAAATTTCATTTCATTTCATTCATGTAAACAAACACGTGATTTTGAGATCTGCGACAAATGATTCCAAGGAAATTAATACTTTACGACACTTAATTTAAAGTCTATTTTTAAAATACTCTTTTAGGATACTCAAGGTCAAAACTGAGGCATATAGTACTAAAACGTCGCATGCGTGGTGCTACGCTCCGGCGAAGAATCATCTAAATATAGTTTGTTCTTTCTATCACGCCAACAGTGAGCGTGATAGAACGAACAAACTATATACCTACCTAGTGGGTGCGATTGGTCGCTCGCTAAGTCGCTACTCGCTCGTTCCCGCGATTTCATTGAGTGTGACGTTTCACAGGCCAAATGAAAAGTGGTAGCAGATGCGAAGTATGAAAATTTATTTCATATGAAATTTCACATGCTACTTGTGAAATGTTCCAAGCTTATATGGCTATGTAGTAGGAGTTAGGAGTGAGGCGTATATTTATCGTAACAGTTCCGGTTGCTTTCATAAAATAACACTGTAACTGTGACCAGCAAACTGAAAAAACAGTTACTGTTCCACGTTCCATGAAATAACAATATCACGAAGTTACAAGCTTTTCTTTATGTATGCTTGTGATAGTTACCTTAGTAAGAACAAGATAAAAAATGTTACTGTTTCACTGTGACACCCTGTTATTTTCGTCACAAGCTCTTTCCTTATCTCGCATTCAATTATCAGCTTAGATAGAAAGAGATGTACTCTATTATTATTATTCCTTTATTTCAGGCAACTACGGCCCATAAAAAAAATATACATAAATATTAACTAATTATAAACGAATAAATATGCTATATAAAATAAAACTTAAAACTACTGCACACAAAGTGTCGGCGTCATGTTGCGCTGCGTGGTGTCGCGTAACCTTCCACGAAATCTTCGATACACGACACCCTTCGGCCAAAACTCTTCTTTGAGGAAGGTCGCAATATGCTGAGTTGGAACTCTCACCACAAACGACTTGAAGTTTGTGTTGTGGCGCGATTCGAGCTTCTCAGCCCTCAAAGTCCAGCTGGTCTTCACCAATATCCTCAACCTTTGTGGAGTGATGCAGCCGGGACACGTACAACTGCGTCGTAGGTATCGCTGGACGCAGAATCATATTGGGTCCTGCCAGCGCGGTACCGCACTGGTTCCGACAAGGAGGAGTTCTCTTCTTCTTTTCCACCTCTTCGAAGCCATCCTTGTCAATCTTGTGCTGTTGCAAAACTGTTGGATACACAGCAGCCCTTGTCCCCTTTTCTATTTCCTGCTTGCCGTATAGATACAGCAGATTTATGTGCGGCGACGATAGTAGCGTAGGCACGTTTCGGGGTCGATGTACCTGCATGTGTCACTCCTTCAACCAGTATTGACACAGCGACGGAGGCGGGGCACGATGCAGCGCAAGCAATATCAGCGGCGGGTGACGTAGTGGATCTCGCTGACTCAAAACTGCCGATGGAAACGTTTTGCGCCCCGCGTCGTGTGTTCACATTAGAGGCGTCAGGCGCCCTACTTACCGAAACAGCGTTACGCAATAACTCTACTTCGGTACGTAGTTCCTCTATGGTGTTATTTTACACCTCCAGCTCGGACTTTACCTCGGCTTTTAAAGATGTTATATTCTTCAGCAACCTGGTGACATCGACGTGGTCGAACGTGACGGGGGGTAGCTTATGTAGCTCTTTCACCACGAAAGCAGGCACGTCATCCAGATCGGTAATCTTGAGCATTGTGATGATGTCTTGCACACTCTTCTCACCTCCATGCCTCCGGCGGGACGGCATCTGGTCGACTTTTCCGAGCGATTGGAACAGCAACAGCTTTGCACTGCTTATCCCCTCCTGCTTGAAGGTAGATCCACAAATCTGCAAGATGCTGACCTCGTCCATAAAATCGATGGCATGGTTGATAAATGCCAAAAGCTCATATTACGAGTGTTTGCGAACTCATAGCGACGAAAATGGGCAGTGGCTATAGCCACGCCGAACGCGAAATAATATATTCGCACCGGGCAGCGTAAACACGTCCGTACATGGTCGTGCCGCGCCGCGAAAATGTAACTGTTATCTAAGTGGAACAGAAACAGGCGTAACAGATATGCGATTTTACCTGTTACAACCCACTCCTACTATGTAGTCCAGTTCGACCATCTTTAAACTACAGATCCTGTCGTACTTTGGTTACAAACCTGCCAGTTCTGTAGTGAAAAATGTCTAAATAATGCCAACTTTATTTATCGTTGTATTATACCCTAAACTCTAATGTAAATCTCCAATCTCTATGACTTATTAAAATTACTAATCATCATCTAATCATAATTAATAAACTTGTGTTTATGAATACTTGTTTTATGACTATCAACTTTATATATTAACTATTATGTATTAAAGTTTAACTTGAATATGATACAAACAAAATACGAGAATAACAGGGAAATCCCCCACAAGCTGGCGATATATAATACTAGGGCTACAATTTTCGGCATTTTAAGTTGCCATATTGATATTTATTTCAGTAGCCCAATACTGCTAGTTTTTATAAAACGTCAACCGATCATGCCAGAGGCTAAAATAAGAGGCCAATCCTGTCAGAATGGCAGGAACCTGCCACATATCACATCACACTGACTATGTCTCAATGACCAATTCTAAGTATGGAGGGTAGACGTCCATCCATACATCAGCCTTTCGACTTCCACTGCTGAACATAGGCCTCCCCAAGAGAACGCCACAACGAGTAGTCATTCGAACAAATTAAATTCGCAATAAGGCAACACCGAAACAATTCTCAGTAATGGAAATTTAGCTAGAAAACGTGTTCTGCTAGTGTATCTTAGTAGCAATTATTATTTTCAAGTAAAAAAGCCACACACACGCGCCAAAGTATATCACTGAATTCAGCATTCAATCATTAAATTATTTCATTTTCGACTACATATGAATGAAATGTTATACCTGTATTTTTTCGCTCGCTGTAGCATTTGTAGCATAGTATACTATTTTACAGGCACTATTATCACGTAGTCTTTTTCTCAAAACACTGATTTAACACGTGAATATAATGTAATACCCGAATTTTTATACAAATGTTCGATTATGTCAGTTGAATCGTGACAGACAAAGCATTTTGACATCGAGACAACACCGAAAACTGGCCACGGCGACAAAGACAAAAATTTATGGCTTTGTCTGTTTGTATCTTGTGTTCTCGCTCATACATGTCAAAGAATTTTCTTCGTTCTGTCTAGATAGTCTGAGGTTAGTTGTATTTGGACCCAATGAACTGGGTCCAAACAATAAGGTGGCCAACCGTCCCCATCATCAGTATGTAAGCTTGATTTTGTATTGACGTAAAAAAAAACCTTAATTAATCACGTTATATACGCTAATATTACATGTTCTAATACATTTTAAGCAAAATATAAGCATAACTGCAATTTCTTTTGTCCTGTCACTTTTATCCGGCTAAAACAGGTAGTACATTTTTAGTCAACAAAGTTATAATCATAGTTATCTTTTAAAATTATTCCGGTTATCTATTGCTATCTCGACACTGCATACGCTGATAGCTTGTCTATAATATCCTTCGTATAAGGCTCAGTGCCTCTTTAGTATACCTATACTCTTTGTCAGTGCCAGTCAGTGCCTTTCCCAAAGAGTAAAGTAATAGCACAGAATAAATACTAGTCCTACGGACAGAACCATCACTTCCATTAAAACTTGTCCAAAATCACTCTATAATAGCCTACAAAATCTTAATAATAATACCAATTGTTTGTAGCGAGAAGAAATGTACCTTATGAACACAGAAATACAGTTGAGATTATTTTGCCCACCGCGTAATCCTCGGACAACCGCGTCATTCAACGAATGCGCTAGGGTTGCACCTATGATGATTTTAGTTACTTACTTATCATCACGCTATCTCCCTTGCGGGGTAGGCAGAGAGAACAGAATGACAAAAGGCTCTATTCTTGCATACATCTCTCGGTTCATAATTCTCTTCATACACTCTTCGGCTTCCGCTCGCCGGTTTCGGAGACTCCTGACTCCACCGACAGCAACAAAGCTGTCGCTTATAAAACTTAAAAAAATATTTTTCTAGTAGATTCTATTTAATTACTTTTTATATCATTTTAAATGTTATTTTCAAGTCGGATTATTTTTTTATAAATTAGTTTATTTTTTTGTTGATCATATACCTACGTTTAGAGATTAAATTTTATTGTCGAAATACCCTAAATCGCGTAAATAATTTTATTTTAATCAATGCTACAAGCGCGAGCGCTTAGGCGCGCGTGCGACACTCTTCGCTCGGTTGTACCGTGGTCGGTATGCGAAGTGGTAGGCATTTAACTTGGGGCCTTGAGCGAGTGATGTTCGCCTGGTAATAGTGCCTTTTTAAGCCAATCTTATACGAAGAATATTATAGACTTGCTACTATTTTGACATTAAGGATGAACAAAAGGATGCACATATTAGGTTTTAACAAGAGTGAGAGACACACGTATAAGTATTTTATCCTTTTCGCGTATGGCGCTATTTGTATTTGAACCCAATCAACTGGATCCCGGAACCGTCCCCATCATCTGTATGTAAGCTTGTATTTGTATTAACGTACAAAAACCTTCATTAATCACGTTTATACGCTAATGTTACATGTTCTAATACATTTTAAGCAAAATATAAGCATAACTGCAATTTCTTTTGTCTTGTCATTCTAGTATACGGCTAAAACAGGTACCTATAATTTTTTTCAAAATAGTAGCGATGGTCCTTAGATAAATAACCTAAGCGAGTCTATATTTCATAGATCATTCATTTTCTAAAAATTCTAAACAAAGAGTAATGCATTTATCCAGAAACTTCTAAAATAATAGAAGTACCATGAGCTCTCAGACTCTTAGATAACGAATTAGGTTCTTTCTCTCTTAGATAAAGAACTAGGTTTTTTTCTTTTTTATTGCATTTAGTGGCAGACGAGCCACGGCCCATCTGATGGTAAATGGCTACCATCGCTCATGGACTCTACTATAACGAGGGTACTGTCAAGCCGCTGCTCACCATTACATTTCACCGATATGAAATGATAAACGGCTATCTCCTGCTACGACCAAGACGCAACGATGTGCTTCATGGCCAGTCACACGGGAGATGATGGTACCAACCCGCTCGGGCTCGATACCAAGTGAGTACTCCAACCCAGCCCTACCACCAGTCATGCAATGGATGATAATTGCTTACTTCCCTTAGTCGCCTCATACGACACCCGTGGGAAAGAATGGGGTGGTGACAATTGTATTCTTAGTCCGTCACCACACGGTTTTCTGAGCTCTTAGATAAAGAACTAGGTTCTTTATCTAAGAGCTCAGTGAATCACTCACTCACTTATATTTCCTCTCAACTTCCGTTCGCCTCGCCCGATCAGCACTTTTCGTAACGCATTCACCAGCTTACTCCCCAAGCCAGCATGTGTAAAGAAGTATTCAATTCAATAATAATAATGACCTCCAGACCATAATTTCTGTCACGGCGGCCGGTGTCAACGGACAGTGCAGTAGATATTATCACACGAGTGTGTGTGCAAACATGTGCACTCTCTGTTACCTCACTCTCATATTCCAATGGAACGGAATTCCGGTACGATCAACAGGTTCACATGCATTCCGAATATCGCTACTAATACACATACATACACATAGCATCACGCCTGTATTCTCCAAAGGGGTAGACAGGTGTATTACACACTCATGGTTCGCTAGCTACGTTTATATCCGTCGCCTATTGCCGTCTACCGGGCACATTTCCAAACTCCGGGCTGCTACTGAAAATTTTTCTTTTTACGAAAATCTCTATAATATAGAGTCTATATCATTACTCGACCTGGGGATCGAACCCGAGACCTTATGATCAGCAGTCGCACACACTACCGCTGCACCACTGAGCCAGTTACTATACACACACGGAGTAAGGTGAATATATTGATGAGATTCGACTCTTAAACAGTTGTCCGTTATGTTAATTAGGGATACTCGAATTTAAAGCATTTTATACTTCCAATAGATTACTCAGTTGATTGTGAAGATCCTTTTAATCCATCCTTTTAATCACTTACAAAATCTAGACATATAGTAAATGTATTACAGTTTCAAATTTTAATTTAAAATACGCTAACAGCATCTACGTTCTAAGTATGATTATATAACACTTATAGTTGGAGTACTTCTCAGTTGGCAAAGTTCTAGTGGTATGCAGTTAGTTTCTCTAAGTCTAGTGGAAGTGTTCCACGGCCCTTCAGCGGTCATGGTCTAAATCTAAATCCACGTAGGTCTTGATATATTATTCCTTAGCTTAATCTTAAGAACACCTAGGTTACAGCAAATAAACGATGTCAGGCATCAGGTGTCCAGTATAATCCCTTCACCTGTCCAGCGAAGACATAACAATGATTCTTGTTTACAAAAAGGTTGCACATTACACGAAAGAAACTCATGTATAAACTAGTAGAAAGTTAAAATTACCAATCCTCCAAATCATCTTCGTCAATATCTGCAAAATCTAAATCATTTTCAGCATTGTTGCCTTCTTTTTTATCATCTTCAGCTAATTCAGTATTTTGTTCTGCTGAACAATCTTTCTCTTCTTTGTGATTACCCTCGAAATTATCAATGTCAACGTCGGTTGTGAAATCTGTAACATTTTCTGTGTCATTTTCTTGTTTAAAATCTTGAGGTGACTTATTCTCCATAATAGGAGCTTCAATATATTCTTCAGTTTTGCTTTCGAAATTTTCTATATTTTCTGGATTATTGATTTGGTCGTAAATCTCTTTAATTTCTTGACAGATCTGTTCCTGTTCGAGCTCTTGCTGTGCAACATCCACATTCAATCCCTTTCCTTCGCCTTCACCCTCAGCAACATCCCAGAAATCACGTTCAGAATAGCCCAAATTCTTATTGGAATGGCGAAATTGTGCGTCACGTATTTCCTGACGCTGTTTTGCAATCTGAGACTTATTTGCTTTTTCTCGGGATCCACCTAAGTGGAATGGTTTGAAGTTCAGCGTGCTCTTACCTACAAAATTTGGTAGAATTTTTTAAATACATTCTAGACTAACTAAAATACAGTATACCCAACATTCAAATAGCTGTCAGCTTAGTGAAAAAGCAGGAAATGAACAATTATATGTAAATGTGTTGAAAAAATTGTCCGGCAGACAGCTAATGGCGTATCAGACCTTATATATCGAGCGAAAAATCATTGAACTCACCAACAAGGACGGGCCCCATAAAACATAGTTTGTCATAATCCTCCACAGAGTTACAGTCCACGAGGAACACTGGTTTACTCTTGAACTTCTTGAAGCTGGACACATTGAAATTTGTGAGGTAATTCTCCAAAAGCCACCGTTTCACCGGGGGTGTGGAGAAAGCGCACACCTGAAGCGGCAATATTGGTTTTATGCGCTTCGTCAGGTTTATCTTCAATACCTAGAACAAAGACACAAATGAAAATTATTTTTTCATTACTCATACTCTGAAAGTAGGCCTGAAGTTGCCTGAGGAGCGAGTTGAAAGTAATACTTTTCAGCCCTAGGGAGAATTACTTTCAACTGACAGCTGAGTAATTATAAAAAAAACAGTTCTATTTTCTGTACAGCCAGTCAATTACAGCGCGATGTAAAATTGAAATAACAAAGTTTAAGTACCTATTTATTAAAGAATTTGTTTTTTATATGACTTTAATATAGTTGCAACTATATCTTTAAAATAACGAAGATTTATATTTTTTCAATGATTAAAATGAAAAATAATGGCTGAATAGCTGACAGGCCACAGAAAAAAAAACAATATCGGTGGGAAAACGGCGATTCCAAATTAATTTTTTTTAAGTCCCCCTTTTTTTCTTTAGCTAATTCATGTTTTTTATTTTTAGTTTCCTCGTATTCGTAATTAAAAGCAGTGTTTACCTCGGGATAAAGACTTATTTAGGTCCTCGAACTATTGGAGCTGCTTTCATCCCTAGGGTAACAATGTACTAATAATCAGGACTCAAAAAGGCAAGTATTACTGCGTTTTTCCCCAGATACAAAGCATCTAGATTTTTGGGTTTTATAAGGACCACAGCAATAAAAAATAGCATTAATCCACTTCAGGAAATAGTAGCATAATATGTAACCGGTTGGTTAAAACCATTACATAGCGGAAAAGAAATAGTATTTATACTCAAGATTCATTTCGTGCGTGTCAACTCCAAAAGAGCCCAATCCTATCAGATTATCCTTACTAATAATATACATTCTTAGTCCGTGTGGTGACGGACTAAGAATACAAGTGCCACCACCTCATTCTTTCCCACGGGTGTCGTATGAGGCGACTAAGGGAAGTAAGCAATGATCATCCATTGTATGACTGGTGGTAGGGTTGGGTACCAAGTGGGAGTACTCACTTGCTATCGGGCCCGAGCGGGTTGTTACCACCATCACCTGTGTGACCGGCCATGAAACACATCGTTGCGTTTTGGCTGTAGCAGGAGATAGCCGTTTATTCTTTCATTTCATATTGTTGAAATGAAATGGTGAGCAGCGGCTTGACAATACTCTCGGTATAGTTGAGTCCATGAGCGACGGTTACCATTTACCGTCAGATGGGCAATGGATCGACTGCCGCTACATGCAAAAAAAAAACAAAAACATGCAAAAGTAAGTTTGTTTGTTTCTTTGTTACACTTTCGCGCCATAACTACTGAGGCAATCATCATGAGATTTTACATACATATGGTCTGAAATTCAGAAAAGGACAGACTACATTCATTCCAGAAAAAGGGATTGTTTTGTGGAATAGCAAATTTTGCAGAGACCATTAGTGTACCGTAAAATGAAGTATTTATATTTTGAAGTCTATGCGAATGTATTCGCGGGTAGAATCAAATATGGTTTAATGGTTTATTTGTAAACTTACACTGCTCATCTTCTTGGGGAGAATTTGTTTGACCTTTTCACCAAATTTGGCATCATCTGGATAGGGATCATTGCAGGCATCTTCAATCTAGGATTCAATAAAAAAGAAATATTGTAGTAGTACTTGCTTATATTTCAGAAACAAAAAAAAAACTATATGATTGTCTGTGAAGTCAGTTTACGGACGATAATTTTACGTGATAATGTCATATATGTCGATAGATGCGTCACAAGCCGAACGATTAGGCCAATCGTGCCACTTTATCGCTTGTTCCGCGCTCTCACTTGCACGCTCAGCTCAGGCGGAATGTGACACTTTTTCGTGCGTGCAGCCGGCGTTCATCGATTTATAAGACGTTATCACGTCCAAAACAAATTGGTATACTATATAATATACTACTCTAATTAGAAAGCCGCGACACCGTGGAAATAATACCTTGATGTAAATAGTATCTAATGGTATTCATGTAACACTACGTATTTTTTTTAAATTTCTTTGTTGTAATTTAATTGTCGCTATTTCCATAATGAATTTCTTCATTTGTATCTATACTATTATAAAGCTGTAACAGAGCTGTGTCAGCACATTTAAGATATTTGAGAAAAAATGTCTGTATTAGGCTATATAGGCGTGTCTGAATACAAAACAATATTTTAGATTATTTGTGTGTTTATTCGCGCATCACGTAAAAACTACTGAACGGATTTTGATGCAACTATTTTTATTTGATAGCACTTGATTAGACTTAAAAACTGGTATACACTTCATCCCGCTACTATATTGGAAACCTGAAATATAATCTAAAAACTAGCTTTTGCCTGCGGCAGAGCCGTTTCATCTTCGATCGGGTTATATCCGACGTTTTTACTATTGATTTTAACTTGCTGATACGAGTGCTGGGCCCGTAGAATGTAACTCACAAAATCGTATCCACATGGCATCGTGGTATTGTCGTTGGTTTAGAGATCACCGTGATTGGGAGAGATGTTATTTTGACATCACGCATCTGTGTCTACCAATCACGAATAAGACGACACGATCTCAGTACGCTAAATAAATAATAATAATAATAAATATCCACGGACATTTCACACAACGTCCTCTGGTCCCAAACTAAGCTTAACGCTTGTGCTATGGGTACCAGATTACGGATATAAATACATATACTACTTTTTTTTTTGTAAATCATACATATAATAGATAGAAAACACCCAGACGCAGTACAAATATCTGTTATTCACACAAATAATTGTCCTGGGTGGGAATCGAACCCACGACCACGTGCACGGAAGTGGGTTACACTACCGACTACGCCACGAGGCCGAGGGAGGAAATAAATTAAAATTAAACAAAAATACTTTTTTTTTTTTAGGAGAAGGTTTTATTACTAAAACTTTATTCATGTATTTTCATTAGCATAGAACATGCATGTCGAATATCAGCTTGATTGAAAGCTTTTTATCTAATTTGTATGTGACTATTTTGAAATTCCTCGCTTGTGTTTTGTCTTTTTAGCGAATTTAAATAAGGACTAAACACGTATGTCCAAAACCAGCTTCATTGAGAGTTTCTGTGAGATGGCTATTTTTGTATACATTTTTATTTTTTTTTTATTTTAAAAAGACACCACCCTGCATTAAATAATAATCCTTGTATCGCGGGGAACTTTACAAACACACAATTTCACGGACACAAATTACACCCCGACTCGGAACCACCATCTGTTGATCACACAAAGAGTTGTCCTGTATGGGAATCGAACCCACAACACTCGGGCGGGACGCCGGTATCTAAACCACACCCCCGTCTGTGCAATAGATGGCTAATAATAATAATAGTATATTACTACTATTATGGTTAATTATCGATATTATTTACAGGCATATTTTTTTGTATAGATATTATTTATTGGCCAGATTATGACTTATTAACGTTAAAGGTAAATGCAAATGCTTAATACACAATAATTCAGAGAAGTAGAGCTAGTCTTACAATCGCACTGATAGCTAAGGATTGGTTTCAGTGAGATTTTACTAGTAACCTAGCTCCAATGGTTATGTCTACTATCTTCTAAGGAGATATAGTCGATAATCTGGTATTGCCAACTACAAACGCTGATTACCACTTGCTAAAGAACTGCTCTTCTCATGTCTTTGGACACACAAAGAGGATAATGAATACAAAAATATAGTACCAGAAAATCGCATACCACTTTAGAGATGATTGCAACTTCTTCACCAATAGCGAGCTTCACAGCAGGTTTCAAGGTGGACATCATATTGACAAGATAGTTGTGATCGTTGAATATATTCTCTGCCGCCTTTTTCTGTCCTATAAATTATAATAAATATAGTACATTTGTAGTTTGCCTGTACGCTTAAGATATTTAAGAAAAAATGCGTAGTTTAGAAATTTGGTCTCTTTGTTTATTCGCATATTACACAAAAACACAACGGATTTTGATGAAACTTTTTTTGTTTTCTATCTCTTGATTAGACTCACACAGTTACATACTAGCTGACCCGACAAACATTGTCCTGTCTTAGCTATGAATATTTAATTACTTGCGAACTGTCAAACGATAAGACTGTTGTTTTTTTAAAATTTTTCAATTTTCTGCACATTTTTATTATTTTTTCTTTCATAAGAACCTTCTGACATATTGATAATAAACACAACAAAACAAATTGTTGCATCCGTTCACGCGTGATGCGATGATCAAGGGAAATAGACATTCATTTTTATATATATATATAGCTACTATTATAGAATGGATTTTAGGAGGAGAGCCCACCACTCACCCACGGATTGTCAATCCCGGTTATCTTTGGACAGAATAACCTAAGATTGCCAATCCGCACTCTCACAGATAGAGGAGAATGTGATAATAGCAAAGTGGCATGCACGATAATGACAAAAAACTCACCAACGCGACACAACCATGCGATACGGTAGAACTCTCAGAACCACAATATTGCAATATTCCGCAAAAATCCGAACATAAATTCGACACGTGTTTCACCTCTAAACGAGGCATTCTCAAGAACGCTCGGCAAAAAATGGCCTCATTTTTCTCTCCTCCTAAAATCCATTCTATAATAGTAACAATGGACTTCCGCCAAGTGTCGCCTCATTCAATTAATTATATATATATATATAGGTATATAGATAAATTTCATCTCGCCATTAAAAAAAACGCGGGCAAGAGGTTCCTTTATGATCATATCGAAATGCGAGTACATCAATGAAGAATATATCAGCCCATCATCTAAGGTACAGGCGTGGATGACCCAAACAGTTATTTACCTATGACTCCTCTTATTTTGAATAATTCGTTCAGAAATTTAATTTTTCACAAGATAAACAAGTAACAACTTACTTTTGTGCTCCGCTTTATCTGAAACAATCATAATAACTTATTAGTACGTCATAACAAACATCTAGTTAAAGAAATGGGTTATCCATGTAACGTGGCAACATTTGATGTTTGAAAGCTATTTATCAGCATGCATAAGTCTAACAAAATATGAGAAACAGCTTATTATTTATACAAAAACTTGAATACGCGGCCACACGTTGCTGTGGCACTCATTAACATGTCACGGTGTGACACGAAATATTTTACCCTCCCTCCGCATTATATGTTTCACATCAATAATAAAGGTCCCGGATGAGTAATCACCAACATATCATATACTAAAACCTTCTCCGAAACACGCTGCATCTTATGGTATAAGTATTATTCCGATCGCTTCAGTAGTTTTCGCAGTATAACCGAACAAAAAAAACGGCTCTCCATTTATTAGTATAGATTGCTTTAATTTAGGGTATTTGGAATTTCTCCGTGTGCGCTGCGTGTGACCACTGAAGGAATGTAATATGGTTCCGGTGGCCCGCCAAGAAAGGCGGAGACGGCACACGGCGGGTTTCTTTAGTGGGTGAGGGCCACACATTACCTTGTTCGTTGCCCCGAACGACGGGGTGTGCGGTTAGGAACATTTTTTCCCATCATAACAAATAAAAAAAAAGGTGGCATTTTCCCGATCGAGACGGCCCATTCATGCTGGGATAAGCAAGGCTCTACCATTAGAAAGGGGCATGTGGTGGTGACTTTTTAGCTGTCTCTCAAATACTTAGTCTGTTGCCATATATATTATGTATGCGTCTCAAGTTCCTCTTATTCAGAGAGCTCTACCCAACAGTGCCTCAGTTATAGGTTGATGATAAAAATCATATATGTTACCTCCTTTAGGGAATTGGGGTATCCTTCCCGGTATTTGTGCAAGCGGCGTGTTGTTGTTTTTGTTTTGATTGTTCTTCTTTTCAGCTGCAACATTATACAACGAAATATAATAACAGAATAATTGCACAGATGGCGCAGTGGTTTAGATGCCGGTCTCCTTTCCGAGTGTTGTGGGTTCGACTCCCACACAGGACAACTCTTTGTGTATCCACAAATGGTTCTTTTGAGTATCGGTGTACATTGTGTCCGTGAAATTGTATGTTCGTAAAGTCTCCCGCGATACAAGGATTGTTCCTTAGTGCAGGCTGGTGTATGCTTAAAACAAAAATATTATTTCTACAATATCGCATTGCGGTCAAACATGTATGGTAGCTTGTAAGTAGGTATAGATCTAGAAGTCTATACATAATCTCAGGAACGGATAGACCGATTTGGACGGGACTTTCACTAGCAGATAGCTATTATTACAAGGAGTAACTTAGGCAACTTTTATTATGCAAATAAATAATTAGGGTTCCGCTTAAAAAATAAAACCCATAAAATTGTGAATGAATACCACTCCGAAATGGTTAGACCGATTTGGACGGGACTTTCACTAGCAGATAGCTATTATTACAGGGAGTAACCTACGCTACTTTTATTTTGGAAAAATAATTAGAGTGCCGCGCAAAAAAAAAATACCATGAAATTGTGAATGAATAGATTCAATAGATGTATATATGTCGAATACACATCCACGACTAAACTCCTGAACAGCTCGAAGATCACTACTTTTATTTTGGAAATATACTCCACGCAGACGAAGTTGCGGGTAGCAACTAGTAAATAATATATGGATAATATGTAGTTACTGACCAAAACTCCCACCCTTCGCCGCCTTCTTATTATATGGTCCCTGTTGTTGACCAAAATTGGAATTGCCTCCTGAAATCACATATTTATTTGGTAAATTTTCTACTATGATAACTCCCCACACTTCATACGTGATATCAATCAGCACCACAATATAGTCAGTATTTTTTAACAGACATTGAAATACTAAATATGTATATATATTTCACTAGCTATAATAGATTTCAAATTGAACAGGGTAAAACGAAGACAACATTTTAAGCGATACGCAAAAAAGGTCACAGAAAATAATTATTTACAGTAGTCACAACGGATCTTTGTGTCTCTGAAGTTGGCTGCAAGACGCTGCGCAGTAGCCATTTTTGTGTCGCAAGGCATGTGCGTCTTCTACAGTTTACATTAATCGAAAAATGTTCGATTATAATTTAATAATTGTAATCGATAATCATATTATTTGTCTATATGCACTAAAAGGTGTGGACTCTTCTATGTCTAGATTAAAGCTTATTCACTCAAATCGTTCCTATACTTTATATTGAATATAAAAATAATAAATACCTAGAACCTAAACAATTAGATATGAAAACATTATGATCTTATTCAATTGTTTTGTTAATCAAGTAATAGCATTTGGATTGGTCAGCACTGATCGTATAATTCCCTGACTATCCTCATTTCTTGCTCTGTGCCTAACTTCAGAGAGACAAAAAAAGAAGTTTCTCAATTAATTAGCAGAGTACAACGCGGGCATTATCCGACTTCAATGATGGTTTAGTGGGGTGTTAGCTATGAAGGATTGACTAAACCATATTTTCGTAAAACAGGTGTCAAAATAATGGCACAAGTGTATCAACATACGATTCTTGAGACAATTTTTGGAATTGGGACAACAATGTTGGGGACCATTGTTGACTCCAACGTGTGGACCCGGGGTAAAAAAAATGGATAATATGTACTTAACTAACCAAAATTACCACCTTGCGCCCCCTTCTTTTTATATGGCCCCTGTTGTTGACCAAAATTGGAATTGCCTCCTGAAATTACATTTTTTTTTAGTAAATGTTGTAGACGTTTATACTCGCCACACTCCACACAGAATATCAATTAGCACCACATTGTCATCTGTTTCTGTTTATTTTTTTTTTTGACGGAGATCGATCGATGGCTAAACGGACTTGAATAAATCTGGTATACAGAAAACATTGTAGCTTAAAATATTTTATATGTATATACTTATTTTAGCAAAAAGCGATCCTTAGAAGGGGTCTCGAAATGTTCTACCCAGTAAGAGGCACAATGCTTACTTAGTCCAATAAATCCGATCTTAGATTCGATCGAAAAAATCTATTGTTACGCATTAAACCACACTTGTAATTGATAATTAAATACTGATATTTACGTAGACGTATTTTTAACTAAACAATATTCAGTTTACATCGATATTATTTAGTTAGACTTCGAATAGATGGCGTTAGTAGTAACAGTCCAGTAGTTTTTGACGACAGTTTTACGAATACAATGAAATTCTTATTAATAAAAATTGTAATCTTTTATTCTTTTAATTTATATAAAATCATATTTTTGGGATAGATAACACATCTAAAAATAAATTGAGATTACTATGTCAAAGCCCAAATCTGAAAGTGTGATGGTTTCTTAGTTAAGTGTACCATAAAAATGCATAGATTGTGGGATAGTGTTAGGGCTCGCTTCACTTGCCTTGATTAGTAACCATGGTTCCACACGTTGGGGACAACGCAGGCCCAACAAGACTTTGTCCACATCGGAAAACATTTTTGAGGCCACCCAACGTGTGGAACCCAGGTAAGTATACGCATTATAGTTTAAATAATGGATAATATATTATAGTTAACTAACCAAAATTACCACCTTGCGCTGCTTTCTTATTATAAGGTCCCTGCTGTTGACCTAAATTGAAATTTCCTCCTGAAATCATATTTTATTTTATAAATGTTCTAGTCTGATAAACTCGCACCACAATGCCATTTGTGCAGCCACAGTGAAAAATAAATGAAAAAATATTTATTAACTGTTTTACAATATATACAAAAAGTTACATATATACTGATTGCCTCGCTAGGCAAGTCCGTATCGAGGCAATCTTTAATACTGTATTTACAATGTCACTACAGTGCTGAAAAAAAAGAAAAAAATATATAGCATCACGCCTGTATTCCCCGAAGGGGTAGGCAGAGGTGAATTACACACCCACGACTCGCCAGCTATGTTTGAGTCACACGTAATAGGGGGCGAGCCTATTGACGTCTACCGGGCACATTTCCAAACTCCGGGCTGCTACTGAGAATTTTTCTTTTTAGGAAAAAGCTCAATAACATTGCCCGACCCAACAGAACAGTGCTGAATATACCTAATTAAACCTTTTAATTTCATCAGAGTTTGGAAATGTGCCCGGTAGACGTCAATAGGTTCGCCCCCTATTACGTGGGACTTAAACATAGCTGGCGAATCGTGGTTGTGTAATACACCTCTGCCTACCCCTTCGGGGAATACAGGCGTGACGCCATTTTTTTTTATTTCGTCTTACACTTAAATACCCTCTAACTAATCTACTCGTATTTCAATGATATTGAAATTTCTTTGAGGTCTTCTGTCATACCATAATATGCGAGTGGTTTTCACCATTTCTGTACAATATGCTCGTCTTCCATTGTTTTTATTTCTTATGTCACAAATAACACAACAGTAAAATCAAATCGTAAAAATTTTTGTACCTATTATTGTTTTTTTTTAAATTTTGAATAAGTTTTTCTTTCTTCTTGTAATAGATAAGCCCTGTGAGGTGACCGCTATATTCGATCCATAAAACAAGGTAACCATTAACGCTACTATATCAGTATCATGACCAGAGTATCTCCTCTTTAGTGAACAATTTTACCACAGGTCTGTTTTCTTTTTTTTTTTAATTTTAGAAAGAAAGGAAGAAAGAAATGAAAGTTGCAACGAACAATAAGCAGGTTAAGATTGAACATAAAACAGAAAATAAAAAAGTTTTTAAGATTTAGTACGTAGTATTGGTTTTATTTTAACTTACCTGGGCCCTTATTTGGCTTCTTATTTTTCTTCTTGTTCGTGGTGCTCGGCGCTGAAAGGATACAAATAAATACATAATATGTAGGTACCAAGTACAATCTTATAACAGTTATATATAACATCCATCCATCCATCAGCCTTTCGACGTCCACTGCTGGACATAGGCCTCCCCATGAGAACGGTCCTGTGCTGTTTCGCTCATATGGGGGATAGTGCTGTAATCGCCAAGCTTGTGGCAGGCGGGTTGGGGATCGCAGTGGATGTTGTTAATACTCAAGGGAGTGCTGCTGCCCACTCCCCCGTTATATCCTCAGTCAGCTCTTACGACTCCCGTGGGTGGAGAAGGGGTGGGACAATTCTAAAGCCGGCCCCACACGGCATTATATAACTCGAACCCACGACCTCGTGCACGGAAGTCAGTTACACTAGACTACACCACGTGGCCCGTCTACTACTACATTGTAGGTGAGTACTAAACAAAGTTTTTACCCAAATCCTATTCAAAATTGATTTTTCATCGGCATCAGTATGGCATAAGCGAATCCGCGGTATCATATAATATTTTGTACACGATCATACATAATTCGGAGGTTAGAAAAGGATGAAATAACAGTTCCTGTTTGATATAAACATATATATTGGAATCTGCCCGCGACTTCGACCGCGTGGAATATCATGTTTATAAAAACCCCTTCGCGAATAATGCATTTAGAACAAATTTGGTTAGCATAAAAAAAGTTATAGTGAGCCAACCTTAAAAAATATACATATGCTGTCGCGGACTTTTTTTAGAACTTTTAAAGGGGAACAATTGTGTTATACATGTTTTTTGCGAAACTTTAATCGATTACGCAGCGCACGCAGCGGAATCTCTCGAAAGAAAAAATACCCCGATTTTGAAACATTCTTCATTGGTGCTCCGCTCCTATTGGCCTTAGCGTGATGATATATAGTCTATAGCCTTCCACGATAAATGGGCTATCTACACTGAAATAATTTTTCAAATCGGACCAATAGACCAATAGTTCCTGAGATTAGCGCGTTCAAGCAAACAAACTCTTCAGCTTTATATACTAGTTAGATTAATCTGCGGCACACTAATGATCTTGATGCAAAAACTGCTATCCCACCTGTGTCCTTTTCGGGATACTATAACATATCATTATGATGCAAAATTTCATAATGACCGGCTAATTAGTCATGGCGTAGAAGCGTTACAAACAAACGCACTTTGCCATTTTTAATATTAATTAAGAAATATTTGTGTGTTCGTCTCTTACCACCTTCGAAATCATAATCTCGACTCTTTAAATCATAACTTTTTAATATCCCGATGTCAACTCTAAATATTACTTTTAATAGTTCTCTGATCATGGTAAGGCTGTGTGTGTAACCAAAGATCCTTTATCTATGACACTATTGTGACTTACAGATGCTACCTTTATAATATGTTTTTTTCTTTTGAAATATTGATATTAATATTGGCTAAACTCATTTGTTTAAATATTTTTTGTTTTTCTTAGTCTCCTAAATCTCAAATATTTAAAAAATTATAAAGAGTGCCATGCGTATATCCTTGGTATCCTTGGTATAAATGTAATGACATAATTAATATATTGTGTGAAAATGTTGTATGATATTGTGTAGTGTACAACACTAACGTGAGTTAAATAAGTAAATAAAACGAATGTCGGTGTTGTCTTATTTACATAAGTAACAATGGACTTCCGCCAAGTGTCGCCTCATTCAATTAATTATCTTAAATCAGCAAGCATAGCTATACAGGCGAAATTATATATTAAGATCTCTAAGCTCCATCGTGTTGCTTGTCAAAACGTGTGGTTCAATCAGCAATGCAAATATCATAACGTTATCCCTAATTATATCAATATCCGTACCAATTCACATAATAAGTCTGCCAATATTGCCATACAAAAAGCTCAGAAAATATGGTTGGGTGAAGAGTCTAGACGTTGGTTCACTATTAGAGATAATTTAAAAAGTCATTTAAAAGTATTACACTTAGAACTTTCTTTTCGTTTACATAATGTTGAATTCGATTTATTAGATCATAAAGCTAGAGATTTGGCTTCCCGAGCGGGTCATGATAAGTACTTAGTGCAAAAGAAAAAACTTGAAATTTTAAGGCTCAAAAAATGTCATAGGTACGAATGTTTTAGTGATGAGAATGTAGGTTGTCACTCTTTTTATCCTAGAGTTAAAAACTTGTCGAATGTTCAGTTTCCTAATAATGAAATTACTTTGCTGGAGAAGGGTTTGAAATATAGTTTACATCAGAATATTAATGAAAAGTCTCTAGAACGTTTAGCGGTAGATTTAGAAATTGCAGTTAATATAAACAACAAGGATAATATAGTTAAGAGTCTTGTAGCCCATCAACTTAAGTCTTACAAATCGGCTAATTGTTATAATGTTGAGTTCAAAATGTATAAATCCATTCATAGTAGATTGCAAATTAATAATCTTGTCGTAAGTAAAGCAGATAAAGGTAATACTGAAATTAATAATGAAAAACGCGAGTTCACTTTTTCCTTCAACAACAAATTATGTTAAAAGTTTAGTACCCATGAACCCTCACTGTCCAATGTTGTATGGTTTACCTAAAGTGCATAAACAACAAGTGCCGGTTCGTCCAGTAGTCTCGTATATCAGGGCTCCTGCATATAAATTGGCAAAGCATCTAAACATACTCATTAAACAAAAAACTCGTTTCTTGCCTAAATATGGTATCAAGAACAGTATTGATTTGATACAAAAAATACAAAATATTTGTTTACCACCAAATGCAAAACTAGTGTCTCTAGATGTAGAGAGCCTTTTTACGAATGTCCCATACAGAGAGTCTTTGGTCTGTTTAAAAAATCTGTTTCAAGGTCTCAATTTGCACTCGGAAGAGGTGGGTGATATATTACGTCTTACAGAACTTTGTATGAAACAAAATTACTTTCAATTTAATAAAGAGTATTATATTCAAAATGATGGTTTAGCAATGGGGTCACCTTTAAGTCCTTTAATGGCAGACATATTCATGGATCATTTTGAATGTCAGCACATAGTAAATAATAACAAATTATTGTATTATTACCGGTATGTAGACGATATATTGTTAGTGTGGACAGGAACCGTTAGACAAATTAATCATTTCGTTAATGAATTAAATACTGCGCATACAGGAATAAAATTTAAACTAGAAATAGAACAGGATCGTTGCTTGCATTTTCTTGACCTTTCCATTTATCGCGTGGGTAACAAACATAAGTTCGAAATTTATCGTAAACCGACATATACAGATACGGTTATACCCGCCTCGTCCTGTCATCCTTGGCAGCATAAATTGGCCGCTTTTCATAGCATGATTCACCGTCTTTTTAATGTTCCGTTGGATAAGGTAGCATACAATAAGGAATTAAATATAATTTATAATATAGCCCAATCAAACGGATATAATAAGCTCTTGATCGACAAATTGGTTAAAAGAAAACAGTCCAGCATAGTAAAACAACTTTTGTATCCTGTTGCAGTAGAAAAAACTAATTTTACATGTACTTTGTCTTACTTTGGTGGCATATCAGACAGGTTAGCAAAGACACTGAGGGTTCACGGTATCTATCCCGCGTTTAGGCCTAACTTTTCGCTTAAAAATCTTTGTAACGGTAAAGATAGTATTGATAAATGGAAAAAGTCTGGTGTATATAAATTGCAATGTCAAATATGTAATAATGTTTATATAGGGCAAACGGGCCGTAATTTTGAGACTCGCTATAAAGAACATATAGCTGCGTATAGGCATAATTACCCTGATAAGTCACATTTTGCGAAACATTTATTAGATTGTAACCATTCATTAGATAATAGTCATACATTCGAGCCCTTGCATATTTGTGATAAAAATATTAGACTGTCCGTTTTAGAACAATTAGAAATAATTAAAGTCAGTAGTAACATGTTGTTGAATGAACAAACTAGCTGTAGTTCCCCACTACTAAACTTATTTTCATATCGTTCGAGCGATACGTCATAACTGTTGTATAGTGGAAGGGGTATAAAAGCAAGTTGCACGAGTAAGCTTCGCTCATTTGTTGCCGAGCGTTCTTGAGAATGCCTCGTTTAGAGGTGAAACACGTGTCGAATTTATGTTCGGATTTTTGCGGAATATTGCAATATTGTGGTACTGAGAGTTCTACCGTATCGCATGGTTGTGTCGCGTTGGTGAGTTTTTTGTCATTATCGTGCATGCTACTTTGCTATTATCACATTCTCCTCTATCTGTGAGAGTGCGGATTGGCAATCTTAGGTTATTCTGTCCAAAGATGACCGGGATTGACAATCCGTGGGTGAGTGGTGGGCTCTCCTCCTAAAATCCATTCTATAATAGTATAAATAATAATATAATAATAGTAACCAAATTATGTTCAGGAGAACATACTTTCGGGCACGGCGGCCAATGTCAACAGACAATAGGTAGCCATGTACGTAGGAAACATTATAGTGCACGAGTGTGCGCAAACAAGTGCACTCTCTGTTCCTTCACACCCATAGTCCCATGTGAAGGCATACAAACATGGCCGGAAGATCAGGCACGACGACAACGGTTTTACATGCTTTCCGAAATCCGCGAGTGAAACATCACTAATTTTACTTGAAAAATCCAATATCTTTTTGCTGTCCCGACTCGGAAATCGAGCCCGAGACCTCGTGAACAGATCGCATACACTACCGCTAGACCACCGAGGCATAAAAAAAAGAAAATAAATCAGTTCAGAAACGTTTTCTTCTTTTATTATTATAATATAACCCAATACGGCGGCCTTCTCCATAGTTTCTATCACTTTATGGACCTCTCGCTGCCAAGCCTCATCAAAACAATGATCAGTGGCGAAAGGAATTGGGCCACGGTCGCAGCCTTAAAAAGGCAGGCGGAGAGGGCCAGGGAGGATAATCCTTACGTCTCCCTCGATTGGGGTGGCGTAGGTGCGAGAACCTGCCCATGATGGGACGGAGAACATCCGCCACGGGCAAGGCCTCCCGGGGATATGAGACATTCCATTATGCGAAAGTATCGCACAGGAGCGGATACTAGCAAGAGTAAGTCACCGGCGGACCATTAAAGTGATGTCCCACAGTTCCAGTGGACCGTCAATACAGACGGAGAGACGGCAGACGGTGAAATTTATTTTGTGGGTGAGTGGCGCACTACCGTTGGCCTAAACGACAGGATGTGCGATTAAGTTTTTTTTTTTTTTTTTGACACCTAAAATGATATATCGCTTTATTTTCCGGAGAAGACTCATTCTCAACCCTGACTGTCCCAATATTAGGTACGGGTTTTCTTAGAATTAATCGTTTAGCCCTTAGTCCACAACGCTGAATCCATAAACATTGGCGCGACTTCTTATACCGCCGAGAAAACCTCTCTTCTCTGGCTTACGTGCATTTTGACCATGTTTTTCTCCATCATTTAAAATGATAATTTTATTAAATATGCACATAACTTAATTTATGTGCATATCTGGATTGCAAGTCCAAACTCACGATCTCAGGAATGATTGAGATTGAAGTAATGTCATGCAGTTCCAGTGGTCCCCCACCACTTATGGCACACGGGGGGTTCATTTTGTGGGTGAGGGCTCCGCACTACCCAGTTCGTTGCTTAAACGACAGCGCCCGTGTGGGCGGAGTCCCTGGCCGCTCGCAATAGGGCCCTTCTGTGGCGTCCACAGAGGGTTGTAGCGGTCAGGGCAATACGCGGGTACCGCACGGTCTCGACCGATGCAGCCTGCGCGTTGGCCGGAACCCCCCCGTGGGATCTGGAGGCGGAGGTGCTCGCCGACGTCTATCGGCGGGCGTCGACGGCGCGGGCGGGGGGCAGGCGCCCCTCGCCGAGCGCAATGTCATCGTGGCGGGAAGATGCCCGCCGCGCCACCGTCCTAAAGTGGAAGTCTCGGCTGGAGACGCCCCGGGCCGGTCTCTGGACCGTGGGGGCGCTCCGGCCGATCTTGGAAGGATGGGCAGGGCGGCAGCACGGGGTCCTCACCTTCCGGTTGGTGCAGGTTTTGTCGGGGCATGGTTGCTTCGGCAAATACCTGCACACGATCGCAAGGAGGGAGACGACCCCAGGCTGTCACCACTGCGACTGCGACGAGGACTCGGCGCAGCACACGCTCGAGTCGTGCCCGGCCTGGGATGTGCAGCGCCGGGAACTCGTTGCAGTCATAGGCGTGGACCTGTCGCTGCCGGCCGTTGCGCGAGCGATGGTTGGCAGTGACAGGGCCTGGACCGCGGTCGCCACCTTCTGCGAGGCTGTCATCTCGCGGAAGGAGGTGGCGGAGAGGGCCCGTGAGGAATCCTCCTTCGCGGACCCGATTCGCCGCCGGCGCGAGGGGCGGCGTGCGCGCGCTTACCTGCGCCTGATGCCACCCTAGCCGAGGCTGCGGACGGTGGGGTCGGGGAGTACCCTGCCGTCCGCGGAAGCCTACCGCGAAGGTGCGACGCCCAAGTGCGCGAGGCGTCGCTCAAGAGAGGGTGCCCGTAGGGGCTGCCGCCTGCGGATCGCGGTCGTAACTGACGCGGTACCCGTGATCCGCCGTAGCAAGGGCGGGTGGAGGCGCACGGTGGGTTTTTAGTGGGTGAGAGCCCCATTCACCCCGTTGTCTCCCCGGGCAGCGAGGTGTGCGGTAGGACATTATTGCCCACCTAAAATAAAAAATAAAAATAAAAAAAAAAGTAGGTATAGGAAGCGCTCTGTCTTTGTCACTTTTGGCACGAGAATGCCTGAGCGTTACGAGAACCTTCAGCCATATGAATTGCTGACAGAATATCGGGTGTTTTAGCACATTAAGTTTATAGCTGATTAGCTGTATGACCTTGCTATCTCAGGTACTAATTTGTACCGATTAAAAAGCGAGATTACTTTAAATTCCTAGATGTTTTTAAGAATTTTATGTCAGTTTCCAGAGAAAAGCATAAATTACTATAAAAAACCGTTATATTAATCCAATCGGGTCCAAAAAAGCATTTTAGCAACCTTAGCACCTGGCGCCTAGAGCATTTTTTTCTCATCACAGAGCCAGGATAATTGCATATATGTATCTAACATAGCATCGCACACAGACCTGCTGTACTAGAACCACACTACTGCCTACAAAAACTTCTACGCTCAGTCAATGACCAATTTGTAGAAGCCAACATGTAGAGGTTCTGATCGGATTCTGACTGGACCAATCAGATCTACTTGTGCCTTGTAGCGAAACAGGTAGTCAGGAACTTATACATCTCAACTCGTATACTACACTACCTACATCCTCATAAAAGGACGCAGGTTATGTGGTGCTGAGAGAAAGATATATAATCAGAACAAAGCCAATATATTTGCTTTATATTTTTTAATAGTCCCGCAATATACTGGACCAGAAATATGGGATATTGCCCATTGAAAAAGTTAGTAAGATTCATCATTACTTTCTCAAGAGAAGAGCGATGCAAAATCATGGTCCGAGTTTTACTCAGCAGCTCATTAAATGGCCGTATTGCGGGAATCGAACCCACCCCAGAAAACTAAACACGACCATTTTATTACTGAAATGAAAGGAATATTGAGAAAGCTTCTCAATATTAGATCTCTAAAAAGCACTTGTTAAAAGATTGCGCTCTCAGTGACCAAAATTAACCTTCTTATGTCTTCTTTACACACACGCACATAGTCTATGATAATTATGGTAAATTATCATTTACTAAGGCGAAGGCTAATGGTCAGGCAAACAATAACTAATAAAATGTAATAATTTTACCTGGTTGAGACGTCGACACAGTTATCAGATGTCCACCGAGTTTCTTGACAGTGTCCTTGAGTAGAACAATATGGCCAGCTTGATTGTATTTCGCCCTGTACCGTTTATCCATATTTATGATGCTAATACCGAAATCATTTTTGAACAAATTATCAAAGCGTTCTCTAAAAAGACTTTTAAGTTCTTCATAGAGCGTAGTAAAATCTACCCCTTCATAAATACAAGTCTTATCACGCAACAGTTCATTAGCGTACTTCGAGGCGAGTTGCGCTCGCCACATAAATTTGGTAGTTTTAGAATTATCAGAACGATCCGAACGATTGCGATCACTTTGGGGACCGCCAAAGTTTTTATTGCCTTTAAAGCCGCTGGAGTCAGGTGCATTGTTGTTCGAGAAACCCCTGTCTCTACGTTCAGTTCTGTCATCGTCGTATCTTGAGAAACGTGAACGTTTTGCGGCTGGCGACGGGCCCCGGGCATACGGAGACCGATTACGCCCAGATTTGTATCCTCGTTCGTCGGACTTATCAGCTTGTTCATTTCGTCCTCTACCAGAAGAAACTGTCACATGGTCTCCATAAACGTTACGAAATGATGAATCAGTATTGGTTTCATCATTTCTCATATATGATGAATCATATTGGCGAGTTGAGCCAAACAACTGATTCGATTGATAGGAATCGCGATTGGTATCACGGTTATTACCCCATCTAGAATTCCGATCCGAATCGGGATTATTGCTACGTTTTGTGTCACGAGTTTCATTCCATTTAGGCTGCTGATTGGTGTTATAGCTGGATGTATTATCTGTCGACCTTTGTGACCTACGGTTATTATCCCAATCTGAGTCATTTCGATCGCCCTGATTATTATCCCAGTTCGACTCATTACGATATTCCTGATTATTATCCCATTTCGTCTCCCGATTGTTATTCTGTCGGGAATCCGAATAGCCTCCCGCGGGTTGCTTTTGTTGCTGATTCCAATTATTGTACGACCAGGATGTTGGATTATCGGTTTGATTGCTTCTATTGCCATAAGAATATGGCTGTGGGTACCTCACCATTTCGGTTGATGAAGTAGACGGCGCTGAATAAGCAGGCTGATTGATTTGATAATACGCACTCTGTGAAAAAATTTTTGAAAACAGTTACAAAAATGCATTTTGTACCACAATAAAGAGTGCGACGTATATGACAATCAATCCTTGATCAAATTGAAGATATTTTTATTATCAGAATCAATATTGATTTCTACATGCGATATTAAAATTTATTTTGCCTATACTGAAGAGTTCATGGTCTAACCGTTGTAACCGCCGCTAATGTACCTTGGTAATACTCACGGTAAAACCAAAAAAAAAAATCATGAAATAATTGCTCTTCTGAAACCTCGTTTACAGAAGAACATATCAGTTCAAAACACAGCAAGAAGTTTATTTCAGAGCCTGCCCGTAATAAGCGCCCATAAGCGCTGAAATCATACTGTTTATGTGCGATATAGCAGGCAGCGTATTGGTATTTTGAAATTTAAGTTTTGCGCGACTATATCCCAGCTGTAGTAAAAGGCGATACAGCTTCGGATGGTAAAGTCCGCTGGCTTAATAAAAACCTATTCACTCCTACTTTAAATACATCTTTGTGATATTGTACACAAACGGGAATAGCAACTGGCAAGTTGGCCATGTTCTATTCCATTGCTGTGCTATTTATGGATGACGCAAAACGTCTAGTACGAACAAAAGGAATGTCCATAAGAAATGGACGGAGGATGGGTCCCAAGAATGCGATCTGAGAGACTAGGCCTTCGTGTGAAATTTGGTAGCACCAACCTACAACAAGCAACAGTACATTTCACACCAATGACCCCGAGATTTATAGAAAATTAAATTCTGCTCAGATGGGAGTACCACCTCATCTTTGCAAGCATGCCAAGGCACCTTACTGCTGCTTTCACCAAAGAAACCACCCAAAGTTAAGATTCGAAAATAATGAGACCCAAGATTAGATGCTGTCGGAAAATTCCAAAGTTCCAGAAAGCATGAAGCCATGACGCACGGCCTCCTTTTAGAGGGCACCTTTATGTGTTGGCGCAGTCGAATCTTACAAAATAGGCCCCACCCCCTCGGTGAAAGTTTGGAGTGTAAGATTCGAATGGTACATTGTGGCGTCCCTTTCGGACCTTTCGGTTTCTTAATTGTTCTATCCCTGGTATGAACAGAGATCGTACGAGAAGCAGAAAGAAATCTGACAAAAAACGTATCCTTACAGCATTCATCGATGTGGGGTCCTATGTACAACCATCGAAGACGTTTTGGAGTAAATCCTTAATCAAGAGGCATAACGCTTTACATGCTACGGAGACGCAAAAAATTAAGTCGAATTTAGCCATGCTTCTCGCGTGTCACATTGGTGTACGTGTCAGCCCTTCTAATAAATTATGCTTAATCTATAGCCGGGCAGAAGAACATATCTGTATTCAAGATATGATTAAATTATATGGGAGTTCGTATCATTACAACTTCCATATCATTACAAACCATGTTTCATAGGGTAGGCAGCAATCCATATTTTACAGATGCATTCAAAGATAAAGTTCATCAACTATCTAATGTTGTACTTTATCGATCCTCCCATAGCGTCCATGACTTTATCTTCTGACATCGGAAACACTACTGCCCTACTGCAGAGGAGGTCGATTGACCGCGCTAGCAATAATGTGCTAAGATCCAGTGGTAAATGAGGATACTCTGTGTAAAGCCACTTATCTTAAGAGCCTCCGCACATTAGAGCCACCAGTCGCCGCTACTAAACGCGACCACCAGTGGTTCAGTCAGACCACTCACGCCGCCACCAGTGGCAGCCACTGGTGGCTGGATGCGGCCTTCAGTGGCTGCCACTTGCGGCAGTTGTTCAAGTGTAAGAATCCGGCGACTGTGGCTGTGTGTGCGCGCGAGTCGAACAATAAACGCGGCCACAAGTAGCGAGCGCGGTCGACTCCCGCAGCTTGTGGCTCGAACGCGGCCACTCAAACGCTCGGTGTGCGCCGATGCTAAACAAAATGTATGGAGAAACGCATCCGCAACTTGTGGCGGTCACTAGTCGTTCTAGTGTGGTCGCCTCTAGCGGCTCAATGTGCGCTCGCTCTAAAAGAGGTCATCAGTCATTATGTATAATTATTACAAAATTTATCAAGACAATACAACAAGGCACAGCCAAGCCGCCAATTGACTTTTTCAAATGAAGATGTGCACATAACTGTTTATCCTGCTGGCCATTTCCGGGTCTGCATATACCATAAACTGAGTTTCTGTCATTTAGATTTCCTCATGATAATTTCTTCATTATGCCAAAGCATCAATAATTATGTATTATGGTAAGAGCAAAGCGTCAAAATTGCAAGCTAACTGTTGTTACATGCAGCATTATGATGCTTTGCTCAAACTCTATAAAATGGTCACCCTTCAATAGACTAAAATTGCCGAGGTGGCTTGTTCTCGGACCAATGAAGTTTTGTCTCACAGTTCGAGACTCGAACTTCGAGTGGTCCGACTGACGACACACGACGGGTTTATTTAGTGTGATGTGATTTTTTCCCGCCTTAACAAAGAAAAGGTAGCTTGTTTTCACTATCACGTCTAGGTCATTGAACACCACTTGCTGTGAGCGTTTCGCATACATGAATACGGCATTCTTAAGCCCAGTGGCATACAAATAATGAAAACAGGACCATCCAAACTACTGCAAACCATAGGGTAGGAAATATCCTACTGTTTTATGCTATTTTTGTTTATTATTTTGATCTGTATTTTAGCACTTGACATGCTCAGCTACTTTAAGGAACAAATTATTTGTGAAAGTGGAAAAAGGGGACTTTACTGCAAGCAGGATTTGAACACATGCATGGGACGCAGGTTCGAAACCCCATTCCCTTTTTCCACTAACAATTTTTTTCCTAAAAGACACAACACCGTGCACTAAGGAATAAATCTCGTATTGCGGGGGATATACATACAATTTAACAGACATAAAGTACACCCAGACTAGGGACAACCATTTGTTGATTACACAAAGAATTGTGTGGCTGTGTGGGAATCAAATCCACAACACTCTTCATCATAATATAAACCTGTTTTTTTTTTCTTGTTCATACATAACATGTCTTGATACGAATTTTAAAACAATTCAGTATAAAATATTAGATATATTTTTTTCTAAAATCTGCAAGTAACTCACGTTTATGATCGATAACGTCGATACCTGCAGACGCTGCTGCGCACTCTGCGATGACGAGTATCGGATATGCTCGAAACCCGGGTTGACGTAATCGATCCTCAGCGTGAGTACATACTAATATATCTTAATATGTGTCAAACTTATGATAATTGTAATAACAAAATAACATATAAGTAAATTACAATAAATATTCAATAATTTCTGTGGAGTAACATAAAATACAAACCCAGCAAGAATTATCACAAGCACCCACTAGGAAAAAAGTGTAGAAACTTAGAAAGTGATACATTGCAGGTTCTTTGATGTTGTTGTGGACGGCTTGCATACAGCACTAAATGGCATTGAAACCAGCAGAACAGAGTTGAATGTGATGGGACCGCAGTAAAAGCCAAGAGCAGATGCGTCACGCACCTGCCCTTCGCCATAAAATATCCTCATTTTAAACCTGTTTGCTGTGAATACCTAATAGAAGCGGATAACTAAACATTTACCTAATAGAAGCGGATAACTAAACATTAACCTTTTTTAAAGTACAAATTATTTGTCAATAAGGAAAAAGAGATTTTTAGTACGAGCGGGAATCGAACCCGCATCTTTTCCAATGCGGGAAAGTGCTCTTAAGCCATCGAGCTATCGTACTGACCTATTCGATCATCCCAATCTCCTCATCGCATTTGTCTTTATGACCAACGCCATCTATCAGAATGCATTTACATGCATTAATCCAATATAGTACCTAAGTTTAATTTTGCAATTAAAATTCATACCTTTTCATGGCGCGATTTTTTAAACAAAATCAAATGCTAAAAAATATAGATCAAAAATGTTAACACCTCTCGTTTTGAATGGATAAATACTGAATTGAGCTGAATATGTGTAGTTATTCTCTTACAGTTGTACCCTTGACAGACATAACTCTTAAGATGTAGCCTTTACAGGTGCATGTCTACTTTACACCAGTTCTACACAGACAGCTGTTTTCTATAAAATTAGAGCTAACCATACCAACTTATCTTTTATTCTTACCTGATTTGGATACATGTTATAACTGCTAACGGGGTCCATTCCTGGCACATTTTGACTGGCCATAGCTTGGCCTTGTAGGCCATAATTTATTGGATACCAACTTGCTCCTGGCATGGTAAGACTTGGCAAGATGTTAGTAGATATTGCAGCAGATGAGTTTTTGTTTACATTGGAGTCCTTTAAACAAAAATTTACTTGTGTTATATTTAAACTATAATTTGAAATTGAGATTGTTCATTTGTTACACACTAATTACTTAACCAATTGTTTTTGGGATTAACCAACTTTTTTATTCTTGTAACAAATGGCAATGGATTTATTGTACTTGCTATCAATGATATTTAAGTAAACATGAACTACATTCATAGTAAATGGTAATCTCAGTTAACATCTAATGCAATCTACACAATCAGGAATGATAGTTAATTGTGTAACCTATTACAAGTGGTTTCGGAGGAAAATGGCAACAAACACCGTGACACGGAATTTTATATTTTAGATTAAACTTAGTACAACAAAATTTACATAATTAATAACATAAAACATATATTAACAAATCACAAATGTTTGCTATCTAGCCTAAAAAGTATATAGATCTTAGTTTGTTTATTCAATCCTACTTCTTTAAGGCTATTGATTTTGCTAATGACTTCAGAAGATTGTTTAATGACATTCTGTTGATAGTTGGGCTTAGTGTACCCTCAGTGACTTGAATGTATTTTATTTGTTTCCTAACACTAACTTTTATATTAAGATAAGAAATGCTAAATATTATAAGGTCTCCATATAATTTCTAAAACTTTCAATATGTGCCTACCTACAATTTAAATAAATAACCTCTAATTTGTCACTATCCTCAGATCAAAAACTTTTTTATTTGATCTGAGTCACTATCATTGAAATTACTGTCGCCTTAATTGATATTTTCTCATTTGTGAACAAAAAATAAATGTTCGGTTGTGAAAATCATGAAGAGCTAACAGAGGAGAGCTGTGAGATAAGTGTTCATAACCCAAGCAATTAATGCATATTATAGGTACAAGTAGGTACTTATTGTAACCAAGTTATCTATTACCAGTTAGTCGCTATAGAAGGTAATACTATTTACATTTTGAGCCCTATCCACAATCGTGCTCTTAGCTAATAGTCAATGATCTCTGATTGTGTAGCCTAAGTTTAACCTCCTTAGTACTTACAGGTATTCTTGACTTCGTAATCACTTGTAATTGTTTCCCATTCATATAAACACCATTCATTTTCCTCATGAAAATAGCGGCGTCTTCTTCACCAGACAAGCCAACTGTGACTTTTTTAGTTTGGTTCTCATGAGAGGTTAGATTATCCAAAATTACATCCTGGATACCGGATTTTGCATAAACGAGCGCCTTTATTTCATTGTACTTTACCTAAATACAAATACATTTATGATTAAAGTTAGTCAACACATTTATACTCGTAAAAACTATAAAAAAAGCACTTACAGTATTAGGTAAATTTAGTATAGTCAATAACATGGTGAACAAACGATTCGCTTGATTAAATTAGAATCTAATATCTCTTTTTGAAAGATATAAAAAGCCTTATTAGAGCTCAATGATAAAAAGAGAGATACACACTATACACAGATTATACGATACAATACAATCATTGGGCTCCTTATTACGAGCTCGATGAATACAATACAATACAATTTCAATTGCAAATTTTACAACATGAAAAAATATCAGTCAGAAATCAACTCGGAAATCAATGAATGTTTTTTTTTTATAAAATGAATGAACTAGAAGGCTTTTGTTTGCAAGAACCATCAGCCTACCACTTGTAAATCTGTGGCACTACTTCGTATCGTATCGGAGTTTTGGCGGGAACACGAAGAAGATCATGTCGTCACTCTGCATTATTTTCCTAAACTTGTGTTATTTCAGGTATTAATGTGTAAAAGTGGTGGCCTTTTGCTTATTAACTATTTGTGTATGTGTATAAGTGTTGGCAAGTGACGTAGTGCGATACAACGTATTTTTTCCTGTTGTCTCCAAAACTCCATAGAAGCTTCAGTAAGGTTGCCATCGTCTTACTGGAGTAGGACTTTGACTTGACTGACTAATTTTATATGACTGACTTCGACTATGACTTGTTTTATGAATTAAACTTACGTGTGATGAGAGAATAACGATGTTGTTACTGTTAGGCTGATGGTTCTGCCAATGCCTTAAACAAATTAATAAAAAAAAAGTATCGTACATACGCAGCATTACAGACTAAAACGCCTTACGCACCATCCAAAGAGAATGTAATACCTATGGTGCCCTGTATTATTGGGCCATGATACCACAGACTAATTAGTGTGTCCCATGATCACAGGGAGTCAGCATTAAAACTAGCCAATGCCAGCTTTGGTCAAAATGAATTCAACAGAGACAACGCTCTACAAAAGAAAGGGACAGAATAGACATTCATGCTAATAATCGCATGGTTGTTTATTCTGTACATCCTTTAAACATGTCTACTGTTTTAGAAGATTTGTTTTTTTTAAGACTAGGGATGATTGACTTTTTTCAATCGGTTAAAAATATGGAAATTGTCTAAGATATTTATTCAGCTAATTTTCTCTCCTACACCTTAAATTCTAAGACTATAAAAGTTATTTATATAATTTTAAAACCAATATACATTCAAACGACGTTAGAATTTGCTGGTACGCAATGGCAACTCCTACTTAAATTGTCACTGTGTGAGGGATGCCATACATATACTTTTATTGGCGTTTATACAGATTTTATACTACGTTACTTATGATATATTTCAATCTACTTTTATACAACAATTTCGATATTAATATTTTTAATAAGATCTAGAAAAAATTAACATCAAATATAATTAGATTATCACCCATTAAGTTTCAAATAATATTATTTTTATCGTTTACACTAGACAAAATTCTTTAGATTAGTTGCAACTGCTCGCACATTATTTTTTAATAACTAATCTGGGAAAATAAAGGATATGTATGTGCTAAAATAAACTTAGTTTGTTTTTTTACAGAATTCACAGTCCATAATAGGTTGGCTTAGCTGTGGCAACATTGTACTAAAAAAGGACGGTTCTTTTCGTATAACAAAAAAAAACTTAATATGGCGGATTTGCTCATTTTCTTTCGCAATACGATTTCCATTATCTAATTTTCTCATTAATAATCTAAATTATTTTGCTGACTAACAAGAGCAAATTTTGAATTATTTTCTAAAGTTCATTTCGTGTTTTTTTTACACGAAATAGACGTTTTTGGATTGTGTAACAAATTTACTATAAGTTGAATTAAAATTTGTGTTTTTTGTTGGAAACACCTGTTATTGACGCATTTCTACATCATAGAAAGATAAATAATTTTAAAGTGCGCAAAATGCGGGGTAAACTCCAAAGAAGATTCTGCTATGCAATTCCACAGGTTTCCTCAGCCATCTTGTATCAAGTAAGTAAATTATTAGACTGCCGTTCGTAACTTGATTTAACAGTGGAGGCGACTAGGTGTAGGTAGCTATTATCACCCACCAGTAAGTGGTAGGGTTGGGGACTACTAGGATATCCACTTATTATCGGTCTCGACAATTCGAAAGGGCGAAGAATTGATGTTGGACGACTACAGTGGGCACGGTGTATCTACGGTATGTTTGTTCCGGGCCATAAGGGCGGTCAAGAAGTATCTACGGGGTCCACCACCCATGAACCAAAAAATAACATAAGAAGAAAGCTTATTATGTAGGCCTTTGGATGATTCTAATTTTAATTTGAAATAATAACATGATGCTCACACTATAGTAGTAATTTCCGTTAGAAAACCATTATTTTCATCTGAAAAGAGACGGAGTTACTCTCAATTAGTGGCTAAAGAAGTTTTACTTATAAGATATATATGAAAATACTAATTTTTCAGGGCAAAGGTTTGGGCAAAATATTGTTTTCCTAACGATGATTGGACTTCTAATGAATTTTTGGATAAATTAAATAAGCAGCATATGATGCTTTGTGCTAAACATTTTGATGACTTATCATATACAAGTAGTGCCAGAAAAAGGTTAAATTTGTTTGCTTTACCTATTGGAACCCAACATATACCTATTAAACCAATTAAGAGATAACCAGTATAATCCATCCACTTCCAGTTAACCACATGATACTGATGTAAGTATACTAATATATGTATTGTTAAGCTTTATTATATTAGTTTCAACAAAACTATATTCACTTATTATATAATATTCATTTTTTATTTTGAGAAAAAAAAAATACATATATATAAAAAAAAAAAGAAATTCATATTTTTTTTTTTCTTATAAAGGTCATTCATGTTATTCTTAGATAATATCAAGTGTGAAACCATACTGTATAACAGATATGTAACTATTTTAACCAACTTTGTTTTTGTTAATTTTATTGTATGTATGACTTGATTGGCATCCGTGTGTAAAGGTAAGATTCTGGCAGAAAACCAGCGCCTGGCACTTTAGCCTGGCATAAAGCTGAGCTGAAAACCTTTTTAGCATTGGCGTGAGACATACATTGTTTTTAGTTTGACTTACATTGTATATGTTGTACATTTTGTTTGTCTCATACTTGTAAGCTAAATAAATTTGTTCTTTCTTTCTATTAAAGTAAATATGTAAATGTTAATATATAGTATTTCTTCTTTCATGTAAACCATTATTAGGCATTACCGCTTTTAATCCTACTTTACTATCTAAAAATCTGCCTGCTTAGGCTGTCAAAGCTGGTAGTAAAGTATGCCTGCTCTACTATCTTATAGACAAAGAAAGCAAGAATATTTAGTGTATCCGGCTTTAATTCCTACCAGGAAATAAGGGATTTCATTTTAAGCCATCTAAAAATTAAATTTAATACTTGTTTTTACAGAAATTAGCTAAAAACAAAGGAATACTACAAGATTTGTATGTATATACAAAAGGTGCTTTAACTTTTATGGCAATTGGAGTTCGTAAAAATTGGAAACAACCAATAGCTTTTTATTTTTTTGGACCTTTCGTCACTTGCGACTAGATTAGCTGTACTTATCAAAGAGGTAAGTTTTTCTTATAATTTATGAATATTTATTTAGCTATTGCTTGTGCACAAATAATTATTAGTGATGATGACAATGCAAATGTTACGGGAGTTAGTTAACTGTCATTTTCATTACCTAACCTTATTATCTTTACTGTTGTGTGATTTGAATTGAGGGTATTTTTGGGAACGAAATAAAAATGACAACTCAAAACTTAATAATATTTTGCTACTCTTCCGACAAATCCAATTTTGAGATAGAGTTTACAATCAATTTTTATAGTTATAAGAATCTTAATATTTTTGTGATTGAGTGCGGTTTTTTAAATAATTAGAGATAAGTAGTAAGGGCATTAAGCACACTTACGGCCGAATACTGAAACGTCACTCAAATATTTAACAGCTACATAGGTACTTGAGTAGCTCCTAAACCCGAAATTCGCATTCTCAAATTTCAAATTTAAGCATATGTTAAAATATAAGTCCAACTTAGCGCAAGCCCAACTTAAACACCACTCAGTGAAAAATACGTATACTGAAACGTTACTCAACGCCATTTTGCTGTCAAGTGAACTGTCAAATCGTTCTAAGTAGCCCTTAAATCTAAGTGTGATCGCGACGTGTCTTAAATCTATTACATACTATAATTAAAATATTAAAAAATGTCTTTATCATCATATCGACTGGTTAAGAAGATATACAATGCGAAAATGGAAGGATGTAGGTATAGGGGGAGACCGAGACTCACCTACCTAGACCAAATCGGTCATGTATTGAAGGAAGATGGAGTCAGGAGTCTCCGAAACCGGCGAGCGTGTATGAAGAGAGTTATGAATGTTGAGGAAGCGAGAGATGTATGCAAGAATACAGCCTCTTAGCACTCTGTTCTTTCTGCCTACCCCGTAAGGGAAATGGCGTGATGATAAGTAAGTTTATCATCATTATTATCGCTTTCTGATATCGAAAGGCCTTCAGGTAGTCGTAGAAATGTCGAAAAACTGGACGCTTTCAAAAAATACAATAATGTGGAATTTCGTGCACGGTTCCGCGTTTCCAAAGAAACTGTGCTTCTTGAACTCTGTATTTTGCAGCACTATGGAACCAGTTTTTTTTTTGTTCCTAACCGCACACCCCGTCGTTCGGGGCAACGAACAGGGTAGTGGGCAGCATCAATCCCTCGAGTATTAACAACATCCACTGCGATCGCCAACCCACCTGCCAAGCGTAGCGATTACGGCATTATCCCCCCTTTGGGGAGACCTATGTCCAGCAGTGAACGTTAAAAGGCTGAGAGATGGATGGATGGATCTGACATATTAATGTGTATAAAGTTTAGTATTTTACGCGCGCCAAATCGGCAGCGTTCCGTTCTAGGTTACACGAATCAATGTAATAAATTTTCGTTCAATGTTTACAGTTTGTTCAATTATGTATGGGCAAAATGAATACACGACACCAAGTTATTTATTTTGGTAACAGAGAACTTACTTTCTGGGTAGGTGTTGCCATGATGTAAACATCTGAGGCTTGCTTAGTTAATCACGGTTTCAAATTAGTTGAGTGGCGTTTGTGTATACCAATTAAATTTGACGGATGCTTATATATAGGAGGCCTTTACCTAAGTGACGGAGTTGAGTAGCGTTTCAGTATTCGGCCTTTAGGTACTCAATATTTTGGATAATACTGATGGAAGAAATATATTAATTTTAAAATAATTGCAGGATATGTACAAAATATATTTCTTCACTTATGAATCGGAATTATTTTATTTATATAGTTTTAATGAAATGCTAAATCTATCCATATAATAAAACTGAAGTGTCTGAGTTAATTAATGTCTAAATAACAGCTTTTTACTTCATGCATATGATACTATATATTATGTTACTTATAACAAAAGCAATGTCTGTCTGTCTGTCTGTCCGCCTGTTTGTTCCGGCTAATCTCCGGAATGGCTGGACCAATTTGGATGGGACTTTCACTGGCAGATAGCTTACATCATTCGATTTCAATGAATCTTAAGAGATATCGCAGTTTTAAAATAACCTCGAAGCAAAATAATGATCAAGTACTGATGTTAGCGTTAACCCAAAGCAAATATTCAACGTGGTCGAAGTCCCGGGCAGAAGCTAGTTTATTATATGATTATAACTATTAAATAGGTACAATGGTTGTTTGTTCCGTGAGTGCCTGTGATGTAAACTGGGGTTGCTGGTGAAATAAATAAAAACGAATATTTGTTTTAATCTATTACTTGTTTGTTTTAATCTATTACTTGTCTGTTTTGTTTTATTAGATGAAGATTTTTTTTTTGCATTTAGTGGCAGACGAGCCACGGTACCTCTGATGGTAAATGGTAACCGTCGCCCATGGACTCGACTATACCGAGAGTATTGTCAAGCCGCTGCTCACCAATTCATTTCACAGATGAAATGAAATATAAACGGCTATCTCCTGCTACAGCCAAAACGCAACGATGTGCTTCATGGCCGGTCACACGGGAGATGGTGGTACCAACCCGCTTGGGCCGGATACCAAGTGAGTACTCCCACTTGGTACCCAGCCCTACCACCAGTCGTGCAATGGATGATAATTGCTTACTTCCCTTAGTCGCCTCATACGACACCCGTGGGAAAGAATGGGGTGATGACACTTGTATTCTTAATCCGTCACCACATGGAACCAATGACGAATGAACGGTTCTTTCAAATAAGAAACTGATTTATTTTATCATTTTACCGATAGTCAGTCTGTCTTAAAACTTACATCACTATCCAACGCACACATTGACAAATCAAAATTGGTAACGCGCTTAGACCAATTATCGAGCTGTCAGGTGATCTATACGTATCATAGATTTAGGAATATCAAACGGACGTCCAAGATAGAACCTTTTTAAACAGTTTTTTAACTGATTTAAATAAGAAACAAAAATGGCATCAAATATATCATGAGTGTTAAAAATAGTGTTTCTTCTTGATATATGTGTATGTATATTATTTTACAAGTGCAATATATGATAAATAGAGACATTTTAAGTTTGAAAAATCAGTTGTTCTGCGTGAAACGAGAGTAATACACACCTCAACGCTTCGTTTATGAGGCGTGCAAAATAGAATGTTAAGCACCTAAAGTATGTTTTTTTTAGTTTCTAAAACTATAATTAATGGTTTGGTTTTGTTGCAGGAGTTGCTAAATGGAGCCATAATGAAGAATTCTATAATTTACCTAGATAATAAAAACCAAAACTTTGTTTTCGCTCCTGCATTGAGCAGCATCTTAAACCTAAAAACAAAAAATGAAAGTCCGTTTAGCTGCTCTAGTCTTAAGCCATTCAGTTGCAGCAGGAATATTTTCCAAAGCAGCCCAAAGTGAGTATTTAGATAAGTCCATATTTTATATTGATAGCTTTGTGGTTTCATTGGCCTATTAGACGTAAATGTAACTGATAAACATGATGTGTTAGGGTAGATCTATTGGTCAGGCATAGTGTTAGAACTTTGCTAGATTTTTTCAAGTGATATTGGATTGGACAACCATACCCTCCTTCCCTCCTTATTATTTTAACTGACCACTTCCTCATCTCCTTCAATATCATCATTCCTCTTCATGTGCATAACTTTTCTTGTGATGGAGTACTCGCGAAGGTTGCCTTTGGTCTATAGGCTACCACGCCAACCACTCACGGGGTGACAAACTTACCGGCTTACTCACCATCAAGCCGTACAGCCTAGTATAATTATGTGTTATAAACATTGATGTATAAACAAAAACGTAGCATCACGCCTGTATTCCCCGAAGGGGTAGGCAGAGGTACTCTGGCGAATCGTGGGTGTGTATTACAATACACACCCACGATTCGTCAGCTATGTTTAGGTCCCACGTAATAGTGGGTGAGCCTATTGCCGTCTACCGGGCACATTTCGAATTCCGGGCAGCTACTGAGAATTTTTCTTTTTACGAAAAAGCTCAATAACACTGCCCTCTACACCCGGGAATCGAACCCGGGACCTCATGATCAGCAGTCGCTGCACCACAGAGGCAGTTGATGTATAAAACAGAGAAGATCCACAATTAGGCACTAAAATTATTCACTATAAATGAGTGCAGATTACGCTTTCCTGCACTATTTCGTTTATTATTGTTTTCCGCAACGTATCAATGTGTCTAATAATACCAAAATCTCTTGAAAAACTCATTGACTATCTCTTTTTCTCTCGTTCTTTCTGAATAGTGTCATTAAGCTCATGCACGCAGTTAAAAGTTGTTATCTAGTATATATAAAATTCTCGCGTCACAGTGTTTGTCGCCATACTCCTCCGAAACGGCTTTACCGATTCTTATGAAATTTTGTATGTATATTAAATAGGTCTGAGAATAGGATGTAAACTATTTTTCATACCCCTAAGTGATATGGGTGGTTCACCGCAAATTTTTATTTTTATTTATTGGACAAATTTTTTTATTTTTTTTTATTCACCATTAAAAAATACATAAAACCCAAAATTTTCACCCTTCTACTGCCAACCCCTATTTTTAATAGCGATTTTAATACTTTAATAATTTTCATTGCAAAATATTCATGAAAAAAAATATGGCGATACGAATTTCGCCGGGTAGGTAAGAGTAAGAGTAGTTATTTTATAAAATCATACATACATATTGTCACGCCTTTTCCCCGTAGGGGTAGGCAGAGACCTCTTCTCTCCACTTGCTACGATCCTGACACCCATCTTTCGCTTCATCTAGTTTCATCAGCGCTTTCATGCATGCTTGTTGATTTCGAGTACTCTTAACCTGGCCTTCCTTAAGAACGGCTCCGATCTGGTCAAAATACGTTGCATCAGATAGGTGGTCGTTAAGACAATTGTGACGTGGAGATTGGGTATGGCCGGTCAGTGCGACTTGGACACTTCCCCAGATTGAAAGGGACGCATTTCGAATCCCGCTCGCACAAAAGTTATCTTTTTATACATTCACAAATAACTTGTAATCTGTTATAAGTCTTTAAAAAACGATTAAACTAATGCCAATTGAAATATTATAGAAATCGGAATATCCAAAATAAGTCCAGAAACTATTAAAATAATGCCAAAAACTCTTTAACTCCTAAACATAATTAAAATTATTTTGTTATAAACCAACTTTTTGCATGATGTTATTGTACTTAATTAGCTACATCAATGGTTACCATAGCAACGGTTGACATGACGTGAAGTTTGTGTTGTTGTGATAATGAGTGTCTAATTGGGTTGGACTACTACATCAAAATTATAATATTGTCGGGACTAGAAAAAAAAATCGATGGTTGTCACACGTGTCAGAGAGATTTTGTTCAAATTTTAATAATTTCTGTTTAATTCTGATCTAAATTATCGAAATTTTTCATTGCATTATCACTTGTGGATAGATATTCATTTGTAGTGTAATCATTTGTGCTCAAATGTAGATATTGTACCTACTGGTAAGTTATTTGTTTCATTGTTCTTTCATTCATTTGTTTTGCGTTTTTCTTTGGTGTAAATTTAGCTTTTATATGATGGAGAAGGAAATTTGGTCGGATACTCAGGAGCCTGAACCTCCTGATCCTCCGGACCCTCCAGATCCCTGTCCTGGTACTTCATCACCTGAGCAAGTTTTAGTTCCCGGACTTAAACGCCGATTAATTGATAATCAGGCGAGTCAACAATGCGAGTCGCTTAAAAAAAAAACTATTATTGACAAAGACCTAGCAGTAGCTTCAATCCAAAATATTTATACCCATCCCAGATTAGTTGTGGGGGTTAAATGTTACACGAATTTCGATAGTGGTCCTTATATTGTTCATATTACCCGGACTGAACCAGACCCAATCGCTGGAACAGCTATTCGCCCAATCAAGTTTGGACAATTTCTGTCACGTAATAAAATAAATAATATCTGCACAGATGGTATTAAAAAAGTCGGTAGAGGTAAAATCTCAGTTGAATTTAAAACAGCAGATGATGCAAATAAATTTTTAGATAATAAAATTTTAGAAATTTCTAAATTTGTTCCCGTAATCCCCACATACAATATCACCAAGATGGGTGTAGTACGTCAGGTCCCTGTTGATATGTCCATGGATGAATTTGTGGATTCTATCATTTTGCCGAATGGATGTGGTCCTGTTCTCAAGGCCCGCAGACTCAACAGAAAGATTAACGCAGATGGTAAGGTAACTTGGTCCCCTACACAAACAGTTGTCCTAACATTCCAAGGTCAAGTTCTCCCCAGCAAAATTTATTGTTTTCACACCAGCCTTCCTGTTGATTTATATCAATTCCCGACAATCCAATGCTATAACTGCTGTAGATTTGGTCATGTTAAAGGCCTTTGCCGATCCCAGCCTCGTTGCTACCGTTGTGCTCAGCCGCATGCAGGAGATTCTTGCAGTGTTATTGAGGCGGAAGCTTCTTGTCTGCATTGTTCGGGACTTCACTATGCTAATAGCAGGGACTGTCCCGAGCAAAGTAGGCAGAAGTCCATTAAATTATTAATGGCAAAAGAAAAAATATCATACCAAGAGGCATCCCGATCAATACCTAAATCCAGTAAATCATATGCAGAAGTTGCACAAACTTCTGCTATCATTAATAGCCCTCATCATCCATCAGTACTTAGACAATCATCCACTCACGCTCCCATTTCATCATACAAGAAAACTGTGTTCTCTACTCCCCGCCCCCATACGCCTCTGGGAAAAACATACGATAGAGCATCCCATCAGGCTCTTGTTGCTAACCCTCCTTCAGCTATGCCAAATGGTTGTGCTATATCTCCTGTTCCCTCTTCCAATTCTCCACCGGTTCTCCAGGATGTCAATCTCCTGGAAATTCTGATTAATATGATATTTGACTTGTTAGGAAAATCAAATTCAAACATACCGTCCCACGTTGCCCAAAAACTTTCCCAAATCATTTCCCTAACTTCCAATAATGGATCAAGTTCCCATCCTGCAATGGAACATAAAAAGCATCAGACATAAGAAGCATGAGCTTCTTTTTTTAATTAGTAAATTTCAACCATCTGTCATTGCCATCTCGGAGACATGGTTAGTTCCTAATTCCCATTTTGGGGTTTCAGGTTACTCCTGTCTTCGGGATGATAGGGCAGATGGCTATGCCGGTAGCGCCTTACTTGTAAGGCGTTACCTTCCCTTCTCACAAATTCATCTTCCTTCTGTTTCTCCTGACATTAATGTTGTCGCTGTAAATATTTTTAACATCTCATTTATATCATTATACATCCCTCACCCTCATTCATCCTTAATTTCAGACATTTTGTACATAATATCATCTGTTCCTCCTCCTGTTATTTTGATGGGTGATTTTAACGCTCATCACACCTCATGGGGTTCTAGCCATGACGATTCTTTTGCACGTCTGTTACTAGAAATTTTTGATGAAGCTGATTTATGTATTATTAATAACGGGTCTCCTACTCGGAGAGTATTTCCATCTCAAAACCCTCAGTGTAGTGGATCTTACCGCATGTAGCCCTTCTCTTGCTTCCACTCTGTCTTGGAACGTCTTGGATCACACTTATGGTAGTGACCACTTTCCTATCCTTATCAACATCTGTAATAGATCTACTCCAATTTTTGATTTTAATCCTTCTTTTAAATACCGTTTAAAAAATGCAGACTGGTCATCTTATGCATCTTCACTTGACAGTAAAGTAGTATCCCTTCCTCCAGTATTTTCCAGTAATATTGTTGATATTTATTCTAAATTTGTTTATTCAATTACTTCAAGTGCTGATCAGACTTTTCAGTCGAAAAAAAATCTAAATTCAAAATTTCCCCTCCATGGTGGGATCCTGAATGTTCGCAAGTTGTTAAGAATAGGAAAGCAGCTGAAAGACGTTACAATTTGAATATGACAACAGAAAATTTTTTGGAATATAAAAAAATTGCTGCACAAACTTCTAGACTTCTAAAAAAGAAAAAGAAACAAGGTTGGATACATTTTTGTGAACAATTGTCTCCGAAAACTCCATCATCTTTAGTATGGGATCATATTAAAAAATTTAGAGGATCCTTTAAAAATAACAATATCTCTTCCAATGATCCCTCCGTGTGGCTCGAGGCATTTGCAGATAAGTTGGCGCCTCCTTTTGTTCCAAATTTAAATGTATTTCCCTCTTTTCCATGTTCCCTTCCCTCTTTTAATTATTTTGAATCACCTTTTTCTTTTTCCGAGCTCAGTCTCGCTTTAGAGGGTTTAATAGACTCCTCACCCGGGATGGATGGAATTCCCTATTCTTTTTTAAAAAATGCTTCCCCAAATACAAAGAAATATTATCTAGACCTCATTAACATCTGTTTTGAAAATGGTATAATTCCTCAGGACATGAAAAATCAAATTGTTATCCCCCTGCTCAAACCTGGATGCAATGCATCAGATTTTAATAGTTACAGACCCATAGCCCTTTCTTCTGTATTATCCAAAATCTCTGAACATATGGTCAAGCATCGTTTAGAATGGTTGGTAGAAAACAAAAAATTATTAGCAAAATCACAATTTGGATTTAGGAAAGGTATGAGTACAGTAGATAGTCTTAGTATACTATCTACTGATATTCATATATCATTTTTAAAAAAACAGTATTTAGTTGGAGTTTTTATTGACATTGCATCAGCATATGATAATGTATTATTGCCTGTGCTTAAAAATAAACTCCTACATTTGGATATTCCCACAAAGTTGACACGTTTTATATGTAATCTTTTTATGGAAAGATCCATTTCAATCAAACATCAAAATTCTTTCCTTCCACCTAGATATGTTTGGAAAGGTTTACCGCAAGGTTCTGTATTAAGTCCTTTATTATATAGTATTTACACCAGTGATTTAGAGTCTACAGTACTATCTTTTTGTCAAATTTTGCAATATGCGGACGATATAGCTCTTTATACTTCAGTTAAATCTATAGAAGAAGCAGAAATCCAATTAAACTCTGCTCTAAGGTACTTATCTGACTGGCTCCTAGAGCATGGTCTCTCTATATCAGCTTCTAAAAGTAAAGTAGTGATATTTACTAAAAAACGGATTATTCCTAATATCACAGTTAGAGTTAATGAGAATGTGATACCTCAAGAGACCAAAGTAAAATTTTTAGGATTATGGCTTGATTCAAAATTATCTGGTATTTCTCATTTTGATTATGTTATACAGAAATGTGAAAAGAACATTAATATCCTCCGTTCTCTTTCTGGGGTATGGTGGGGTGCTCATCCTTTTACTCAGAAATTATTATATAATGCCATAATCCGTAGCCATATGGATTATGCCTCTTTTATCTTAGACCCTTGTAATAAATCCGTTCTTAAGAGACTTGACAAAATTCAAGCTAAATGTTTACGTATAATATTGGGGGCTATGAAGTCTTCACCTATTAATGCGATGCAAGTAGAGTGTGTTGAACCTCCTCTTTCACTACGTAGGCAATACCTTGCCAACAAATTTTTTTTTAAATTAACTCAATGGTCTGATCGTCCCCTTATCCCTAAATTGAGACAGTTGTCTGAACTTTATAACTCTCATAACACACAATCATCTCACCTTTTCCCTTGTATTCTCCGCAGTTATTGTTTATCTAACAATCTTGCCAATCCAGTTTATCAAAATCCCAGTCTACCATTATATTCTCTTGATTATGATACATTGATTTTCCAGCCCAACATTATTTTGAATTTTGGCATTGATAAAGATACAATTGAGGCCAATAAGGTTTTCCAACAAAAAATTCAAAGTGAATTTGAGAACTGGTACACTTTGTACACTGATGCATCTAAATCTTCAGATAATGCAGTAGGTGTAGCAGTTTGGATTCCTTTCACAAGAATCATGCTAAAGTACAAATGTCCATCTGCTTCATCAGTATTTACTGGAGAGTCAATAGCAATTTTAGAAGCAATTAAATTTGTGAAATCACATAATTTAAATAATTCATTAATATTTTCAGATTCTAAAAGTTGTCTACAAGCAATATTATCTAATCCTTTCAGGTCTAAATCAAAATTTCCAATTATTTTTCAAATAAAAGATGAATTGTTCCAATGTCATAAACTTGGTATTAATATTATTTTGGCTTGGATTCCTGGTCATATGGGTATCCTAGGTAATGAGTCAGCTGATTGGTGTGCCAAGTCTGCAGCAGTTGTAGGTTCCCTTGATCATTTTCATGTATATTCATATGACATCTGTGTGTGTCCTATTTCAGGATTGGACTGAACAATGGCATATTTCTAAAAACGTTAAAGGGAAATTTTATGGTGATATTCAACCTGAGATTCCCCACAAACCTTGGTTTTCTAAATTCAAAAAGGCTGATAAGGCTACCACCTCTACCATCTGTCGGTTACGTTTAAACCATTCTTGCACTCCGGTATTCCTTGCTAAACTTAGGATTAGAGATAATTCCATTTGCGAATGTGGTCTGGCTCAAGGAAATATAAACCATATATTCTTTTGTTGCCCTAAATTAAACTGTTCTTTATATAATATTTTACCAACTGAAATCTCTCGTCCTACATCTTTTAAACTTCTTTTGTCTCTTGTATTTACTCCATTTATTAAAACACTTTGTAAATTCATAAAAGTTAATAAGATTAAATTGTAAATGTATGTACATATTATAGAGGTAAAGGGTATTTAGTTAAAAAAAAAAAAATAGTTTTGGTTTTGTTTATATTGTATTCCTATAAGTAGTTTTATGTCATGTAGTTAGAGTTGTATTTTTTGTTTCAGTGTATATCTCATGGTAATCCGTCGTGTTGGACTCATTTTTCACCGTTTATTTCTCTTTCACCGAACAAATTTCCTTCGTTTGACGGTCTACCTTAAATTAATACTCGATATTGGCGAAATTGTGCTCACACTGCCACAACAAGAGCCATTAAACAAGAAGATAAGATAAGATATAATATTGTCCAGAAAATAAAATGAAACTTCAGTTTTCCTTGGAGAATGTAGGGGGTATCATGGAAGCTATAAATTATATACTTTTATTTAAATTAAATAAGTCTGTAATCTTTTCTGATTCGCTAAGTGCACTACAAACCTTAATAGGTAACCCTTTTAAATCTTGCCCCAGAAACTGGCTGATCCTCAATTCCAAACAGTTATTACTGAAATGTTTTCTTCTAAATTACACTGTCCACTTAGCTTGGGTTCCAGGTCATAGTGGAATACTTGGCAATGACAGGGTAGATAGAATTGCTAAAGACTCTGTAATCTGTGGTGACAAAGTTCCTTTTAAAAATTATGCTCAAGATCTCCTTCTTCTTCCTAGTCGTGACTTACAAGCTAGATGGACAAAAAGATGGTGCATAACTAGTAAACGTTCAGGCACCAACTTCGCTAAGTACCAATCTGAGATTATACTTAAACCATGGTTTTCTAAATTCAAATGTAACAGGAGAATAGCTTTGTCTATATTAAGCATGAGATTTGGACATTGTTGTTTTCCTGTCCACCTTAACAAGATCAGGGTAAGGGACTCTTGCCTTTGTGAATGTGGGATTGACATAGAAGAGTTGAACCTTATTTCACAGTCAATGTTAAAATCTTGACATAAAGAAAAAAAAATGCTTTCAAGGTGCTCATAATGTAAATTTGACAGTATTTTATATTAATAATGTCTAATATAGTAATCTAATATAATTATACAAGTATCCAGGAGTCAGATACAAAAAAAAGTATATTAACATAAGTTACTTTTTTGAAATGGTGACCGAATGACTGAACAAAGAAGGAAAAAAAAAAAAAATACAAAATTGTCTACTGTTTTCACACCAATAGCAATCCAACAATAAAAAGTCGATTTTCTTGTAGCTTGATATCAGGGCTATCTCCGATTAACGGGTTATCCATTATTTACGACAGACCATGTATAGATAGATACAAATGATACATAAATTACTTATTTACCAGACGTTTGCTTACTTTCAGATGAACTACCACCAGATGCTGTGGCGACTGCTACAGTAGTATCTAATTTGGACAAGTTATTTGACGCGATGAATGGAAACACGCCAGATAGAAAAAGAGGAAAACCGTTTCTGACTAATGTCTTCAACTTCTTTTTATTTAAACAAATGAAATACTTTTTTAACGAATTAAAGTTTTTAGGGGCTAGGAGTAAACCCCCATCACAAGATGGCTGGCTGAGAACTATAAATGCCATTGAGAAAATATTTTATAATTTAAAAAAATATAATGTAGATAATTGAAAACTGCTTTGGATGCATTAGGAGCAATTGTGGGTGCAACACAAACCCCACTTGTGTACAATTTGTTGCAGCATTGAAAACCAGTATAATGACGAATCTCATCAATAATAATAAAAACAGGAACTGTCTTGATGGTAATAACGATTTACTTAATAATTTTAAGATATTTCTTTGTAAGGGTTGTGAAATAACAACCAGTACGGGATATCAGACAGTAACAAGCTCTTCTGCATCTTATCCCGTTGAGATTGCAACCAAAGATGTAGAAGAGTATGAAATGCTACAGTGTTCTGGAGAAATGCAAGCATGCGCATACGTTTGCGGCTGTATAGTAAAAAGTGTGCCATTAAATTGCAAACAGTGCCAAATGCTCATGCTTGCAGATCCAAACACTGAGTTATGTCATCTATTTACGTCTTTTAAGGAATATGATGATGTTAACAGCAGGTTAAAATACGTTCAGCCCGGTTTATGCAAACTAGTTGAAAACGCTGCAACATTAATTAATAATTATTTAGAAGGATATTCTCACATAGATAAAATTAAATTCATTTTGGTACAATGTAGTGAAATTTTAGATAGAGATTGGTTGAAAGGTTGTGAAGAACACGCTGAAATAAATTTTAATTATATTATTACTAGTACAATTATCATATTAGTTAAAAGGTTTCTTAGGGTAAAAAATCAAGGATTTGTTGAAGAAGCGTCCAACAAATCTTTAGCGCGGAAAATAAAGACATTAAAAAACATTTAATATATTGTCTTTCTTAAATACATCTAAATTTTCAGGTTGCGAGTGCTTTTTTTGGGGCTGGTTTGGAGATGATTAGCAACAATGTGACTTGGATGATGACGAATTTTAAGAATCATGTTTTGTATGATTTTCTATAATCTAGGTCTGTATTTTATGTTTATTTTCTGCTTACGTATTAAGTTTGTCCAATGTAAGCAGTACATTCCATTACCATTTTTTTTGTTTAGTCGGGAAAGATTTTATCCAACCGCACACTCCATAGTTCGGGGCAACGAACAGGATAGTGTGAGGCCCTTACCAGTCTAACTAAATAAACCAGTCGTGTGCCGTCTCTCCACCTTTATTGGCGGGCCATTATTGTTACATTGCTTCAGTGGTAGTACATTCCATTACCTGGGTGTTCAGAGATAGGACTCTGAAAGTACTGCGTGTAAAAGAAAACTCGAATATATGTTTTTGCCAATCCATCTGGCATCATCTAAAACAATCATCGTAATATAAATCATTTACTATAACTAACTCCACTATTTTAGGAATTTTATGAAATTTTACCCATGTTCTTACCTCAACCTTAAGGGAATATAAATGGTATGTCCATTACAATTTACATGTAACTTGTTTACTTTCAGCAGAAATACCACCAGACGCTGTGAGAATTGCTACAATAGTGTTGGATCATTACATTATAGAATCGTGGCAGTCTTCATTTCATACACTTCGCAAATAAAATGCGAGAGAGTCGCGTTAGTACAGCCACATTTTATAGAAATCGGCAAACTACGTAGGAAACAATGTCGCTTTCGCCAGGCCCTGACTCCAAGAGGTAATGGCTTGACGTCGTGGTAGATAAAATGCATGTCAATGGTCTCACACTAAGGATGCCGAAGGCAAAGAGAAGTAGTAAAAGTAAGAAAGCGGACTACAACCGGGATTAATGCTAAGATGATGATGATTGTGATATTATAGAATAGATAATTTTTTGATGCAGTGTAAAACAATAAAATAAAATAAAGATTACGTCACGTATAAAAACTTGTTTTATTTCCTTGCAATTTTGTTTTACTAGTCTCCTTGTAAGCCATAGAAATATAGAATTTTCGTTTGTTGTTTTAGCATAAACTAATTAATAGTTTATGTTAAAACAGCAAACCAGAATTCTATATTTCTAAGGCTTAAAAAAAGTATCTCTAATGACCATTTAAATTTACCGCGCTAAGAAATAGTTCCTGGCGACGGAACTAGACGCGCTGTGTTGGCAAATATAAAGTATGGAGCGGGCGTTCTTCTCTTGAGTAATATTGTTCTGTGCCCATGATACGTAGTATCTCTAACTATTCTGTGTATCGTACCCTCTTGAGTAATATTGTTCTGTGATCGTACCTATCGACGTGAGGCGAGGGAATTATAATTTAATAAAATTAGGATGTAAATTCTGATTATATCAATTTAATATTACTAATTTCATTCAAGATGATGTTAACAATTCACGGATTGGCGCCAGCCGTACGTATTTTCTTTAGAAGGTTACCATTTGTACAAATTAACATCTCGACTATCATTTATTTTGCAATCGCTATACTTTCTTGAAATTAAAATCCGATTATTATGCGATTTCAACTGCGACGACGAATGGTACCAGGACTCATGTTACAATATTACGGGCATAGCCATTTTGTACCTGCTTTATAATGTTAAATATTACTACCTGTTAGCAATGCCTGCCGAATACGGCGAGGAGCAACATGAGATTACCAAGGAGCTAACCAAAACACTATTACACTTATACAAACTAGCGATCTTCCAAAACATTTATAATAAATTATTAAAATCCAATCAAATTACTTTCTTTTCCCAAATGTTAATTATTTATTGTATTGGTTCCAGACAAAGTATCAAGATTTGAAACTCTTGATAAAACAGACATGCAACATAAATGATTTCATCCTGGATAACTTGATCGCTGAACCAAATGGCACTAAAAAAGTTCGTATAGGGCTCCCTGACGACAGTGAGGGTTTTAAACTAATGAAGTGTCTGAATGGTTACCGTATGTCTGGAAATTTTATTTTAAAAGTACTTCCTGTTAGTAAACCTGCTGCTAGTGTAAGTATCAAAAATTACTAATTTTAACTGTTACACACAAGTCCTTAAAACAATTTTTCAAGCAAACTAAATTCTTGATGGCATTAGACTTATATGTTACTAGCCTTTGCCAGCGGCTTCGCTGCAGCCAAAAGCTAGTTTTTCGGTTATGTCTCAGTAGCGGGATAAAATGTCTACCAGTTTTTAAGCCCAATCAAGGCCTTTCAAATAAAGAAAGTTGCATCAAAATCCGTTCAGTAGTTTTTGTGTGATGCGCAAACAAACAAAGAGATAAACAGACATACAGACAAAAATTCTAAAAAAAATTGTTTTGTGTTAAGACATGCCTATATAGCTATTACAGTAATTTTTTCTCAAATATCTTAAATGTACAGACACAGCTCTGTTACAGTTTTATTATGTAACTTTGCCAAAGTCCTGTGGAAAAAAAGTGTCATATCTAGATAAATGTTAGGTAGGTATATCAACAATAATATTATTATGTAAAACTGATGTGTAATAAATGTGTATTTAAGATATTAAAATAATTAATATTTTGTGTATGCTGAGAAACATTTGCAAGAATCATTGGCAATAAATATTACCTACAATTTTTCTGTAACAAAATTCACTATATTTACAGTGATTTAGAGTCAAGAGAGAGAAAGAGACAGATGTGTAAAGTAATTGACGTCAGCTTAAGTTGTTGATAGAAGCATGTAACAGACATGCTTTAAAAGTACACATACATATATTGTAAAACAAAATATTAGATCTATGATAATTTTGTTTTGGATAATTTGTATTGTGACAATGAAGCAAAATGAAAATTAATTAATATTTTGTTCAATATTTCATTTTACACTCTTAAGGATACAGGTTTTGTCATTACCTACTTAGAGTTGTACTCTTCAATGGCTTGTATAGCTGCATAGGTCATCTCCCGCTATTTCCTCTGTATTAAGCTTTTAGGGTTTTTGTTTCACAACCCATTACTGTCTCACTGTTGGGCATGGTGGGGCTACACACTTGGCAGACTTAACAAGCTGTCAAAGATACTGGGTATGTGTTCAATTTATTTATTATTTGCAGGCTGTACCTATTCAAACTGGGTTTAATTCAGGACCTGGTTATCAGGGACAACAAAGAAATGACTACATGAATAACGACTATAATAGAGATCCAAATGTATTTGGTGGCCCACAAGGACCTGGTGGAATGCAAGCTTCTAACAAACCTTATCCACAACACCCCATGGATAACACAAGACCTTCTCCATGGTCTGATAATACTTCTGCCCAATGGGGCCCTAATGCTTCAATGTCAGCTCAAATGCCACAAAGCAGCTTTGGTTTTGGAACTAAACAGCATAACGTTCCTCCACAACAGGTCTGTATGGACATTATGTTTATAAACAATTTATAAAAAGATATTTGTCAAAATACTATTTTTCAACTCATTTCAGTGATTTGATACTTATAGTGGCAAATGAGCCTCAATTCACCTGATGGTAAGTGGTTAGTTTCACTGATAGAGTCAATGATGAGAAACACATTAAGATGTTTCACAATTGATCACATGGAAACTGAAAGCATTGTAATTCGGGGGTCAGTGAGGGATGTCATATATTATGAATTTGGCAAAGACCAAATATTAGCCAATCTAACTTAGATTGTTCGGGTAGTACCTACATACTTTATGATGCCTTTGGATTTTAACCTTTTACTTGATCTTCATCAAGGCCATGTGGGGCCGGCTTTAGAATTGTCCCATCCCTCTCTACCCACAGGAGTCGTAAGAGCCGACTGAGGGAATACTGGGGGAGTGGGCAGCAGCACTCCCTCGAGTATTAACAACATCCACTGCGATCGCCAACCCGCCTGCTAAGCGTGGCGATTACGGCATTGTCCCCCATGACGGGACCGCTCGTTGTGGCATTCTCTTGGGGAGGCCTATGTCCAGCAGTGGACGTTGAAAGGCTGATGGATGGATGGATGACATGATCTTACATAATATAATCACGATAGAAACAATAAACATAGAATATTAAATTTAGTTTTAAAGATCAAAATTATAGACCTTAGTCATGAAACTAACACTGTCTATTGTAGACTCTTTAGATCCTCCACTGTAATTTTGCACAACTCTTAACTTTGATAAAATTCTCTCGTGTAATTATAATTAACGTGTTCTTTTCATAAGGATTATAATAAATTTGTAATGCGGTTGAAGAAAGTACTATGGGTCAGTAATTTGAGAATGGTATTAGTCACTGCAGATGAAATGCTAATACTCTACTGCCTAGCTGCCTCGGTGGTGTAGCGGTAGTGTATGCGACTGCTAATCATGAGGTCTCGGGTTTGATCCCCGGGTGTAACACACCTCTGCCTGCTTACTCTGTTTAACTCTACTGCCATGTCCGAGAAGTAAATTCCCCGTATGGCTTACACAAGATCTCCGATCCGTTTACGAGAAAAACTTAAATATCGAAACATGATTTACAAATTTAATTGTAATCCGCTTGATAAATTGTCTTTCGACCTACTCGGAAAGCGTGTCGAACATTTTGTGACTATTTGTTACAATAATTATATCACCCGATTAGAACATAACCTTAAATCGAATCTGAAGTGTTTTTGGATTGGACGTTATAAAAAGAAGTGTCATAGCCACTACTACCCATGGGGGTTAGGCAGAAGCTCATATCTCACATGTCGATCGTATCGTGATCACTGTGATTGGTTGAGAGATCACCGTGTTTGGCCAACAGATTATTGCGACATCACGCGTCGGTTTCTCAACCAATCACAAGCGAGACGATACGATGTCTAACCCCCCCAGCTCTTATGTCTCTTGACGATAATACAGTTTTGTACGCCAGATTTCTGTAAAACAGGTCATCCTTTATTTTATTCTCTTTGGAGTGAATCCCTTTAAAATCCTTTCTTAGTCGATGAAAAACGACAACGGAAACATCAACTACCAAAACCCAGCAGTTTAGGCTCTGCATTGATGAATTATTCATATATTTTTGAGATACAACTAAATCACATATTATTAATATTATAGTTTTCTTTTTCACACCCAGTCCCACTAATAGCTACAGTCTCCTCTCACAGTCAGAGCGATTTAGTCCATAGTCCATCACACTAGTCTAGTATGGGCTGGCAGACTTTAGAAGCTGTTGAGAAAATCCTTGTTCAAAATCCTCATAATGCCTTCTTTCACTGAACAGTGATAAATTGTCAACAAATACCTACTGGGAATCGAACTAGCTACCACTATTTTTACCGTTCGTTTTACCACTAGGGTAATCATTGCTGCAGTAAAACTAGTGATATAATATTAGACACAATTAGAATAACCATCTGCATGAAACATTTTTGCCACAGTCTACTTGATGGTAAGTAGGCTCAGTAACATTAAGAACAGATGTTGCTGCTTAACATTACATTTCGCGAATGGGAACTGTATGATTGGACGGCAATATTTTGCTACAAACAAAATACACCGAAAACTATTATAGGTACCCAAACCTGCTACTATATACTACTGACGGATATCTCGCGAGAGGTTGAACCTCCAGTGGAGAGGGATGAAAGTGGGGCTTGGTCGCACATATAATAGAAATCTACTGCTTGCAGCTTCGTCAAGTGGATTCGCGTAATTTAAGAAGTATCCAGACAGTAGATGATGGGCACCAGGCTCCCACACCTATGCATGGTGGCCACCATGCTTCAGCACCTATGCACGGAGGCAGATACCCACCCAACCAACACCAGCAGACAAAACCGGTATGTAACTGTAACGTTTGTTTAAATTAGGTAAATAAGAATTGGCATTCAATTAACTACATAATTAGAGTTATCATTGTGATTAGAAAGTTGTAAAATCTGTGATGAACTGCCAACACGTGTTCACACACGTCCATCCCCCTAGTGAGATATTTTGTCTAATACCCCCTCTCCCCTTGTATAAAAAATGGGCCGTCACGGAACGTCTCGCAGATATGAAAACATCGATATTCTTTCTTTCTTCAAATATTGTTCGAGTCTTGTATAATTCTTGGTAACAGCCTTCTCGTTATCCATAGATAGACGAATTAAAACTGTTATTGGTTTATTGATTGACATTATACTTCCCTAGTTAGATGCTTTTATCAACATATTGTTACGGGGAAATCCCTAACAATGAAATAAAAAAATAAAATTCAAAATTTACAATTTAATTAAAAAAAAAATACAAAATAATTAATTATTTAAAAATTTTACGATAAATTATTAGAGATTTAGAAAACAAGAGAGAGAGAGAGAGCGATGAGAAAGCAGGGGGTGGTCCCCAAGACCGTCACCTACGGGTACTCAACTGCGGGGGGAGGCGCGCAGATGTATGCCGGAGGGCGGAAGGTTGAAGCCAGCGCAATCGGCGCTGGAACCGGATCCGTAGGGCAGCCGCAACCCGGTAGGCCGTAACCCGGATCTCGAGCGCAGCCAGGAACAGTACTTGAACTTGAATTCGGGACGAGCTTTTATTCGGGTGTTAGTGACTAATTATGGGGGGCGGTATATTTAAGACCGGCGCTCCCTTCTGCTCAGTTCTTTAGGGTTTTCTAAGTCACACACTTTTAAATGCCCTAGGCAAAAGTAATGTTTTAATTACTATATTATTTTGAGCAGTGTTATCTGCCTTGACACACACGATAATTTAGAGTCCGAGAGAAAAAAAGGTCTACCTGCTGTTCTATATATTTTTTTCTCTAATATAGATATACTTGCCATCTCTTTTTAGCGTTGTTGCCCCGACTTACTCATTGGTGGATAGTTTTTTGTTCTAGAACTTTTCCTATCCATACGCTTGCGATTGGAGTAGCCATAGAACGTTCTCGAACCTCGGCGTACTCTGCTCGCATCCGGGATCGCATGCTGGCCATAATTATATGGTAATAATATTTGATTCTGGCCTTTGTGGGAGTGGATACATGCGATCCGTTGGCGATAATCTAACTGGGTAGGGAGTCTAGGCAACCGCGCGTATTTCAAATTTGCGGATATGGTATCCGGTATCAATTGAATATGCGACTTTATAATTTATATAGTAATTTTTTCGGTTACATCGTAACAATACCCTCTCTCCCGGAGAAAGGATTTTACGCAGTAAAATCCGCTGCGGTAAGCGCCTCAGAAGGCAGGAACAGCAAGTTACTGTCTCACATGCATTCATCCACTAACAAACGACCGAACATACAACCTGACAAAGTGTCTGATGAATCCTTGAATCAAAAGACCTCCTTACATACGAGAGTACAACTCTAATGTTAACGAGTTGGACTCCAGAACAGAAACTGCTTGATAGGGATCATCCTAAAGAAAGAATATGGGCGATGGTACCTAATATTATGACGGTTCGGCAATTGTAACGTAATTTTGGTCTTTGATGAATTTTACTAGAGTCACGGCCCGCTCTAGATGCGCACAAACGCAAAACAACGAAAGGTGAAGGCTTATTTAAGGAGTCACGACCTGCTCCATACGCGCTATAAACGCAAAACAACAAAAGGTGTAGGCTTTTTTAAGGAGTCACGGCCCGCTCCATATGCGCTATAAACGCAAACGAAGAAAAAAAAAACAAAACAAAAATCTCCCAACTAACATCAAAGTTTCTACACAACCGAGAATGTGTTATAATAAAAAAAAATGAGATAGTAAATACGAGATTTAAAAAAAAATTACTAGACTGAATAGACGACGAGAGAGAGATGGCATGACGTTTAACTATAATAATTTAAATTATTAAACTTATTACATAGATACTACATAGATTAGGTAGCATTAGCTACCTAATCTATGTAATGAGTGGCTAATATAATTATGTGTCCGTTCTATAATTAATTTGTTCCTTAAGTATTGTTCCAACGAGTATACGTATGTCATATTATTTTTTATTAATGTAAAATTGATATTATTAAAATCGGTATCTAGTTTATAACAATAATCTAACGTTGCAGTATGAGAATAAATCAATATAATTTCATTTAATTTTATAAATATTAATTGTATAGTGTTAATAATGTGTTCCATGTTGTATAAAAAAAATTTATAAAACATTTAGCGCCAAGAAAAATAAAATTAACTACAATTGAGTTAAAAAAATAATAAAATGAACTATGAAAGTTCTTAAAAAAAAAATAACACAACACGCGAACAACTGTGACAAGTAAAGACAAAAAAAAAATTATTGTTACTAAACTCTAAAAGGCAATAAGGTAACGCACAAAAATATAAAAAAAAATATGATGCTGAAAAAAATACACCAATAATAAATAATAAAAAAAATATGTGGTGCTGCACAACAGCGCGTGTGTGTGGGTAATCGAGAGAGATGGTAGTGATTACCCTACGGAGCCAGTTATATAAAGTTATTGGCTACCCGTTCCGCGATAAGAACGGGTCGGTGGTACCTCCCCGTGCAGCCTCCTCCGTTAAAAGGCTTACCACCTGTGAAAACTGGAAAGCCGACACCACAAAAGGGAAATACCCTGTGTTGCTGCTTATTAAAATAAAAAAAGTGGGCGCCAGATTGTTACGGGGAAATCCCTAACAATGAAATAAAAAAATAAAATTCAAAATTTACAATTTAATTAAAAATAATACAAAATAATTAATTATTTAAAAATTTGACGATAAATTATTAGAGATTTAGAAAACAAGAGAGAGAGAGAGAGAGAGAGCGATGAGAAAGCAGGGGGTGGTTCGCAACTCAGAGGATTGTCCCCAAGACCGTCACCTACGGGTACTCAACTGCGGGGGGAGGCGCGCAGATGTATGCCGGAGGGCGGGTGAAGCCGGCGCAACCGGCGCTGGAACCGGACCCGTAGGACAGCCGCAACCCGGTAGGCCGTAACCCGGATCTCGAGCGCAGACAGGAACAGTACTTGAACTTGAATTCGGGACTTGAAGTCGGGTCTTGAAATTCTTGACTTGAAACCCCAGGAGCTTTTATTCGGGTGTTAGTGACTAATTACGGGGGGCGGTATATTTAAGACCGGCGCCCCCCTCCCTTCCGCTCAGTTCTTTGGGGTTTTCTAAATCACTCACTTTTAATTGCCCTAGGCAAAAGTAATGTTTTAATTACTATATTATTTTGAGCAGTGTTATCTGCCTTGACACACGATAATTTAGAGTCCGAGAGAATAAAAAGGTCTACCTGCTGTTCTATATATTTTTTTCTCTAATAATAGCCCCTTCTATGATTAGATATACTTGCCATCTCTTTTTAGCGTTGTTGCCCCGACTTACTCATTGGTGGATAGTTTCTCATTAGATATTTTCATATCAAAAATGTATTTTAACGGCCCAATAAAATAACATAATGAGTCTCGTAAGTAGGTCTTCAATTAACATAGCATCACGCCTGTATTCCCCGAAGGAGTAGGAGTAGTACCCGATTCGCCGCCGGCGCGAGGGGCGGCGTGCGCGCGCTTACCTGCGCCTGATGCCACCCTAGCCGAGGCTGCGGATGGTGGGGTCGGGGAGTACCCTGCCGTCCGCGGAAGCCTACCGCGAAGGTGCGACGCCCAAGTGCGCGAGGCGTCGCTCAAGAGAGGGTGCCCGTAGGGGCTGCCGCCTGCGGATCGCGGTCGTAACTGACGCGGTACCCGTGATCCGCCGTAGCAAGGGCGGGTGTAGGCGCACGGTGGGTTTTTAGTGGGTGAGAGCCCCATTCACCCCGTTGTCTCCCCGGGCAGCGGGGTGTGCGGTAGGACATTTTTGCCCACCTAAAATAAAAAAAAAAAAAAAAAAAAGGGATGGAATCCAAGATAATAATAATAATAATTAAGAATATAATAATTGTAATTTACACAACTAAGTAACATTTTGTCGACACTTGTCTTCTTCTGTATTTTAACGGCCGCATAAAATAGCCTATTTAGTTTTGTAACTAATCTTGCAATCCTTCAATGGAGGAGAGCTGATCTTAATTTTAATACTTCTGACAGATGGCGCAGGCGGCGTCACCCAAGACTTTAAGAATGAATGTGTTATCGAAATTCGCAATTGTCACGATAGCTGAATTGGCAAAGCATCTTGGACGCTATTTCAGGATATGCAGGTTCAAATCCTGCTTGTGACTGTTATTTTTGATATCACATTTTCACACTTTGTATAAATTTTTTATCCGCGTGGGGACGGACTACGAATACAAGTGTCACCACCCCATTCTTTCCCACGGCGTATGAGGCGACTAAGGGAAGTAAGCAATTATCATCCATTGCATGACTGGTGGTAGGGCTGGGTACCAAGTGGGAGTACTCACTTGGTATCGGGCCCGAGCGGGTTGGTACCACCATCTCCCGTATGACCGACCATGAAGCACATCATTGCGTTTTGGGTGTAGCAGGAGATAGCCGTTTATTTTTTCATTTCATAGCGGTGAAATGAAATGGTGAGCAGCGGCTTGACAATAATCTCGGTATAGTCGAGTCCATGAGTGACGGTTACCATTTACCATCAGATGGGCCGTGGCTAGTCTGCCACCACATGCAATAAAAGAAAAATTATATAGCTAAGCATGTCAAATGCTAAAAACATATGTATAAAAAAGAAAAAAAAACCTAATTAGAAGACATTCACGTGCAACTTTAGCAAGATTAAAAGTACTTTGTAAAACAATAGCATATGCAAATTTTACTGCATGGCACGTGACTATGCTTTGCATTGAAGGATCGCTAGTACTCTTTATTTAGCAATACTTCTCAAAGAGTATCGAAATATCCTTTTTACATGTATGCCGTTTTATTGATTCTTAAGTTAGCCGCAAATAATTCCGCGTTCTGACAAGTATCGCCTATTACTGAAGACATACAATAGTATGCATTGTTGCAGATAACAATAATGAAAGAAAACTTCCAGGGTCCGACACAGTACAACATAACACATCCTGGGAGACACCAGCCACAAACAAACTCTCCGTCATGGCAACAACATCCTCACCAGGTAAACAATATCATTATTACAGTATACAATAAGATTAAGTTGAAAAGTTTTTGTCCGTGTGGTGATGGACTAAGAATACAATTGTTTCCCATTCTTTCCCACGGGTGTCGTATGAGGCGACTAAGGGAAGTAAGTAACAATTATCATCCATTACATGACTGGTAGTAGGGCTGGGTACCACAGTGGGAGTACTCACTTTGTATCGGGTCTGAGCGGGTTGGTCCACCCTTGGCCACCATCTCGTAGTCATGTGACCGGCCATGAAGCACATCGTCGCGTTTTGGCTGTAGCAGGAGATAGCCGTTTATTCTTTCATTTCATATCTGCGAAATGAAATGGTGAGCAGCGGCTTGTCAATAGTCTCGATATAGTTGAGTCCATGAGCGACGGTTACCATTTACCATCAGATGGGCCGCGGCTAGTATGCCACTGCAAGCAATAAAAAAAATACCTTTCGATTTTTCGATCCAATTCGATCCCCAGTCCAAGGTCACACACCTTTGACTTTTCGAGAATAGCTGTGTATTTGTTTCCAAATTATTACAGTTTGGTGAAGGAGAACTTCGTATTTTATAACTAAAATAATTTTATTTCTCACCAGATATTAGTAGTACAGTAGATAGGTAATTCCAGTAATAATTAACCTTAACATATTCGGTATTTTGATCATTACAGCTATTTTTTAAACTGACTAGCTTTTGCTTCCGGCTTCACTGCATTTAGGTTATATCTTAGATAACGGGATAATAGCGGGATAAAATGTATGCCAGTCAGTCTAATCAAAAGACAAAAAATAATATATCAAAATGTGTTCAGTAGTTTTTGCGTGATGCGTGAACAAACAAACAGACGAAAAACCTAAAAAAATTGTGTTTAGACACGCCTATAAAGTTTAATACGGTAATTTTTCTCAAGTATCTTAAAGGTACAGATACAGCTCTGTTACAGCTATAATAGTTAGGATAGAAAATGTTATTTAAATTACCCTTAAATACATAGGTACTGCAAACATTATTAATGCCCTGTAAAACTTTAACACTAAGTACGAAAATAAGTTTGATTACGTAATTTCCCAGGCTCAACAACCGAAATCACAGTTCCCAGCAGGAGTTACTATGGGGTATGAGAAACCCTTTGAAAATAGAAATTATCCTCCGCTAGATCAGTCCCGGGACCCCAAGAATCTTCAATCTAGGCCAGATACTCACAAAGAGTATGAAAAACGTCGAGGTTTCTCTCCACCTGGCAGAAGGGACGATCCCATGCTGAGAAGGGATGATCCTATGCAGAGAAGGGATGATCCTATGCAGAGAAGGGATGATCCTATACAGAGAAGGGATGATCCTATGCAGAGAAGGGATGATCCTATGCAGAGAAGGGATGATTCCATGCAAAGAAGGGATGATTCCATGCAAAGAAGGGATGATCCCATGCAAAGAAAGGATGATCCTATGCACAGAAGGGATGATCCCATGCATAGAGGGGTCGATACTGTGCCGAGAAGGAATGATGCAATGCCGAGGAGAGATGATCCCATGCAGAGAAGGGATGACCCGATGCATAGAAGGGATGTTCCCATACAAAGAAAGGATGACCCCATGCAGCGAAGAGATGGCCCTATGCAGAGAAGGGATGACCCTATGCAGAGAAGAATTTCGCCACCTCGTGGGAAAGAAGTACCAGCTCATAGAGATGTACCTGGTAGAATAGATAATATAAACCAGAGAAGGTTGTCTCCTACTAGGATGGGTGACACCATGCACAGAAGAGTTTCGCCACAAGGAAGAAGGGATGATACTTATGGGAGAGTAAACACCTATTCACCCTCAGAGAAGACAATTATACCTGGTAATTAACATTTTAAACTCACAATATTTCATTGTTAACAAAACAATAGCTTTAGCGATAAGGTCATCCATTGTATTAAATTTTACAGCAATGTGTTTAATTTAAAGCTGGTGTGCTGTATAATCATGACTTTGTTGGTTAATATATGAGTATTGGAATAAACATACTTAATTTAGTCCGTGTGGTGACGGACTAAATATACAAGTGTCATCACCCCATCCTTTCACGCGGGTGTCGTCCAAGACGACTAAGGTAACAAAGGAGTATTCACTTGTTATTGAGTCCGAACGGGTCGGTACCATCGTCTCCTTGTGATCGGTCATGAAGCACATCAGTGTGTTTTGGCTGTAGCAGAAGATAGCCGTTTATTCTTTTATTTCATACCTGAGAAATGAAATGGTGCGCAGCGAATTGACCATACTCTCGATATAGTTGAGTCCATGAGCGACGGTTACCATTCACCATCAGATAGACCGTGGCTCGTCTGCCATCATTAGCAATAAAAAAAAAATGTATCTTGCAAACAAAATGTTCCTGAAAGCTCTAAGTTCTGAATGTTTTAAAAGTGGGATACATTTAATCTCCTTGACGCTAACTTATCGGTCAGCAGGTGACAGACGCAACATACCTGGTAATGTCAGGCGTCATGACTCTCCTCCGGGGAGGCAGTCCCCGGGCCGTCGTCCCATGTCGCCTGGCGGGAGGGACGAGATGCAAACATCGAGGTAAATTTAAAACCGTTTTTACTGAGCTTTTTTAACATACTTACTGAGGCTGCGGCTCACCTGTGTTAAATGTGCTTGTTACTACTTGTCGCGCGCAATGTTTCGTGGTAGCTCGTTGAAATAGGTATTCACTGTTAGGCCATAATGTTTCTGGTCTCGCCGGGTGGCCTAACTCATCTCACCGCCCCGTTTACCTCATTGCCAAACTTAATTTCCGACTTTTTTCTTTTTAATCTCTCCTAAAGGTCGCAGCGCGATGTTAAACATCATTAAGCAAGAATTGAACTATCATATATGCACGAATAATTTTTACATAATTTCGGTATTTGCAGAAATTATAGTGTTTAAAAATAAACATAAAAAACATAGCATCACGCCTGTATTCCCCGAAGGGTTAGGCAGAGGTGTATTACACACTCACGGTTCTCTCTCTCCTATCCTGGCGTGATGCTATGTTTTTTTTTACTACACTCAACTGCTCGGGTAGCTTTATAACGGTTTCTATTTCTCCTATCTAATAAAACGGTAATCTTGTAAGTTTGGATGTCAGGACTAATTCCCGAAACCACTTATTCTATTTCAAAAATTCATTAACCAATATCTAGAACCGACTGAGGAGTGTCATAGGCTATATGTTATCCCAAAAAAATAAAAGCCCTTTACATGGTGGAGCCGCGGGCACAGCTAGTATATAATAAATAATTTCTCCAAGGTTCTCTCCGAGCCGTCGTTATGGTGACAAGACAGGCGACAAGTATGGCGATATCAAGGATTTGAAGAAAGTGCGCCCTGCATATGAAGTTCCATCTCACGTAAGTACTAGATAGATACTATGAGACATTTTTGTGCCAATACAACTCTATGCTTGCAAATAATCAGACTTGATCGCTTTACTGGAAGTTTACTAGTCGAGTGGTTTTTTTTTTAATTATTAACAAAAGCATTGAACATGAGGAAAACTTTGGACCCTTGGCTGAAAAACGACTACTAAAATATTCGATCTGATATAATGGATGAATGATTGGGTTAGTTAATATCTAGTTTTTTATTGATATGTGAGTCACATGAAGAACACTTACATGGATGGGCCATTAAGGGTTATAACTTACATGTAGTTCGACGCCGCTTCAAGATTGACACATCTACTGTAGTTTAAAGTAATTGTGTATACTTTGGATAAGCCTTAAGTTTACTATTTAAATGCAAAACATGATCATATACATTCTTCTATAGACTATTTATTTGTAATATTCATTTTTCTATCGGTGTTGTTGCTTATATTTTTAGTAATTAGCATTGAAAGCGCCTGAAATAATTTTGTACATAGCGGCAAATTTTAATGGAGACCGTACATTTGAACCTGTGATGTCCGAGATGCACTCGAAAGGAACAGAGTTTTTCATATTCTGATAGGATAACAATCCAGCGACATCATCAGACGATATTGAGGATGAGGTGGACATTATTGTGACTGGATTGCTGTACTCAATATAAAATGAAATCGAAAAAAACGAGAAAATAAATCGATTATCTATGGATTCAATGATCTTCCAAAATTTTGCTAAGAATGAGAACTGTATAAGAATAAGTATTTAAGTGATATACATAGAGCAGTATTTCTGATATTGGCATATGATCTTATGATCTTTGCAAAACGGTCAAACAAATTATACTACATATAAGTAAAAACTAGAAACCTGAGGTGTTGTCATTACACAAGTAATAAACTGAGAGACTTACTTTAAAGAGTTTGTTGTACCAAAGCCAATTTTCTACCACCGAACCAAGAGGCGTCGCAGTAACTTTCTTTCTTAAAAGAAAATATCGCATCTACGACAGCACCCGGCAAGAATGAAATTCCTGCCGCGGTTTTTCTACAATGTTTTGACATACCGTCTTATAGACTTTACCTGAAAAGATTATCCACACGATAGGCGACCGCTAGACTGTTTTTCTGGTATTGCTAAAGCACTCATGGAAAGCGGTACGGGTGGATACCACTCATATCAGGTGGACCGCAAGATCGTCATTGGTAATTGGTTGGCAAACTCAACGAATGGCTAGATTTAATGTACACTTTTATTTCAATGCAAACACGAAACGGACGCGGGAGTATATTTGATTTTCTGCTTATGTTTTCAAAATACTGCAAGATGCTGAATCAAACATAAAACATCTAATTGAAAAATCAAGAATGATTCACGAGAAGGTCTGTACTGCTTTCTGGAATATTTATTGCGATGAGTATATGTGCCAATAAATCAATCAACCTATTGCAATTCGCTTTTGGAAATGGTCTCATATAACTTTAGCCACGTTATATATTCTTCATGAAGAGATACAGCATCCAGTATATTCTCACCGCCTTTCTCGGGTTATCAGATTATCTAGACGGCGTGCGTCTCTATCCATATATGCCACTACACGGTTTCTACTGCCTTTCTTCTGCAATGATCCTTCTGCGGTGATGGCCATTATATTAACTCTTCGGCATATTTGAGTTGATGTCAGCCGCTTTACAATAAAGATACGCGAAAAAGATATCAAAAAATGTGTGTGGTATTACAAATCTTTACTCAAGAACTTTATTAAGAAGGAGGACGGCTCTGTGAACAGATTTGCTTGTTCTGTAATTGTAAAAGGGATCTCTGTGATCAAGATTAGAACCAGCGCATCTCCTACTCCCGGTGGTAACGCTAGAAGCCACACAATTTTATTTACTCAACGAGTAAAAAGTAGCTGTTAACAACATTTGTTTAATCGATAATCTTGGGTTCAAGAGATTCGTTTTATTTTTCAACTCAACACAACACAAAAAATAAATAATTAAATCTTGGTACCACACAGAAAACGTTCTCATTGGCGTCAAGCGTGACTGTATTTTACAAGAAACTATTGAAAATACTAGAAGTCAACGAAAAGAAGGACCAAAAGACAGAAGGACCAACACAAACAAGGATTTTTTCAAAAATATTCTTTAAATAAATTTTTCGTCCAGTGTCATTTTCGAGCTAGTCTTACTTGATGTATGTGTAATACTGGAAATTTGGCTCGCTAACAGAACGAGTGAAGCTAAGTTGCCTATTGTTACGGTATTGACATTATATAACGCTATAGGTACCTACGTTCTTGTGCAACTAAACGACATTCTGATTGCTGCCTAACTAAATAGATTGGAAGAGATATGTTACATACAGAATTAAAAAATATGTTATACGTGTATTTTACGGTCTTGACGACTGTTAAATTACTTCTTCAATATTTGTCATCATTTACGTTATAACAAAAGTCGTAACGAAAGTGATGAACGTGCTCTTTCAATAATTTGCGACGTAATATACAGTAAAAGAGAATACTTTTTAATGCGTGTCAAATTAGAAATCGGTACCACTTTATTACGCATGATGCGAATCTCGAAATACTAACCAAACCTTATCCCAAGCTTATGAAGCTATTAAAATTTTTGATATTGTCAGAATAATATGAGGATCTATACATAACTTTCAAGCTATCACAGAAAATAACAGAAAATAGTAAACCCAAGAACCTATAGAAATAAAATACAGTACATAATTATTTGATCAAATTATATATTCGAGGTGTTTGGTGTGTTTTGGAGTGTCTTACATAATGCATAGAAGAAGCTACACCCGACTATACAAGATATAGCAAGTAAGAAGTAAAACCTGGAAAAGCTCATAGTCACAGGAAAATTAGAAGGAAAGAGACATTTCAGTACACGAAGCATAAAAAATCGTCGGCACCAGTTCAGATGGCGCTCCATTAAAAAGGATCGCATCCTGAAAACGGATCACAACCACACGTAATGGAGGCTACGACTCGTGGTGGAAGATACTTTCAAGTTGCAATAATATTAATTCAACTAAACCTTAATTCTACTGGAAAAATATGTAATTTTTCCTCAACTGACACCAAAAGTAATTGCTAAATATGGAAGGATAACAAAACAACATAAATACCAAATGTATTTACATTATAAATTCAGTTTGGCTTCAAGGCATTACCATCAGAAATAATAATTATCATGCTTATACATTAAAGCAAATGTGTACTATCCTGGTATCTCGTTTATATTTTAAACACCGATTTCCGCCAGCATAAGTTAGCCATTTAATTAAGATTGTTACTAGAACCGGTTTTGGAATATAAATCTGATTTAGAAGTATCACAGGTTCGTCTTACTATAGTACTAATTTATAATTTTCATTATGACATGTTTGCATATTATATTTCATATTACAGGCACCAAATCAAGCTATGTACTCAGGTGGTTATCGACCAAACATCCATGACAACGCTAAATACCCTGCTCCTGGGAGGTTGCAGGAAGAAGCAGTCTCTTGGCAACGCCATAGGGACGAACAATCTATGAAAAAGCAAGATGATAGACTAGATGCACGAATTCCACAAGCCAGGGCGTTTTTAGCTGATAAACTTCAAAAACGTTATTCGCCAACACGAAAATCTCGATCACCGAATCGACGTGATAGGTCTCCGATTCGAGATTCTTATAGGAGGAATTCCCGCTCACCGAGATCATCGCATTCGCCGCGTCGTTCTTGGGCTCTTGAGAAACGTCGTAGCCCTGATGCACCACCTCCACCCTTATGGCCCGGGCAAGCCGAACACAGCGATTCTCTTAGAGCTAAAAGTGTCGAAAAGGTAGTTAAACCAGTTCGTCAGCCTGTTTGGGAAGGTCGTTCTTTCAAGGAAGACGAAGTGCGTGATAGGCGCCCTGATGACCGAAGACACATGATAGATAGGAATCCTCAAGATTCGATGAATGAGCCTCATTATAAAAGGGAACCTAAATTTTCTCCAAGAGACACTTTTGACGAGCGCCTTGATAACTATAGACGAGAACCAGAACCGAAAATGCCAAGTGACGATTTACCTCGTAGAGTTCGCGAAGGAGGTCGCCCCGAAGATTATGATCGCAGAGCACCATCCCCATATCGTGATGTTCGGCAAGATGTATACAATAAAGACTTCAATAAAGATTTTGAAGACATTTATAACAGAGCTTTACTATTCAAAAAGAAAGCTGAACAAATGAGGAAGTCTAGCTCCAAGAAAATAGATGAATTTGAGGATAGTCATGAAAAGGAAAGAGAGAATTTGCGTCAGCGTTATGAAGACCGCCTTACGTATCGTGAAGAGGAATCTCACCGATTGAGGATGCGTGAAGATATAATGCGTGACGACCGAGCACGTGATGAGAGACCACCTGGGCGTGACGTAAGACCACCGTCTCGTGATGAGAGAGCAAGGGACCAGAATATACAAGGTCACGACGACCGTAGCCGCTATCAGCCACGCGAAACTCAACATGAACGCAGCAAAACCATCGATGACAATAAAGCGAAACAGTTCTACTCCGCAAGCGATTCCGTTAAACAGAAAAGAACTAAAGCCGTTGCAGAAATCGCGGAAAAAATTATCGAAAAGAGTGAGGAATACAAAGGCGTGCAAGGTGAACAAAGATCGCGCATGCTCGAACAGCTGAATCTGGCTGTGTTTAGGATTATTTACGATATGTTTGGGGATTCAGACGTGTCGTTCATAGAAATGATTATAAAGTATCAAGCTAGATACACATTAGAAGACGAAGCGAAGCTTTTGCGGAATGCGATTGAATCGCTTCCAAAACCGTTCAGAACCATCAAACGTCATATTGTAGGTAAGATTTGGATTAACATTTGTATTATTGTCCTTTTAAACTGAGATAGCAATAGTTAATATTAAATAATTTTAGAAAGAATGTCTTTCTAAGATATTTAACAGATTTCTTTTTTAAATATTTGTATTAAGTACTGTTTAATGTATTTCATGTGTTCACAGAGCCTTCCGATCAACCTGCTAAGATTAGTCGTTTTTCTCCAAGCGATCCTCTGAAATCAGGTAACGAAATGTTATAACTATTTCAAATATTCAGTATAAATACATTTAACTCTATTGCACGTCATCTCTTTTGATCTCGTGGTAGACCAAAAAAAAGCGCGAAATAATAAAATGTGCATTTTGTTGATGGAAAAATATATTTTTGCAGAACCTACTGCGCGTCCAAAATTAGGAGATTCCAGTAAGTCACATCAACATTTATATTACAGCTATGCATACATATATTATACAATTTTTGTGATATTTGCATATAGACATTACCAATTTTAATATAAAACTTTCAGATTTCAACGTTAAATTAGCACCGCCAAGCGTCATAAGCATGCCGTGTATTGGGTTAAGCCAACCCATCGTTGATCATTCGCAGTCTATCATCACTCAGCCCACGATGCCTATGGTTTCTGCGCCGTACCTTCAAACGTTTGGTAGTTTCCAGCCAGATTTAGAAAGCGCGGTTTACTTTCCGAAGCCGGTGCCGCCCGTTGCAGATTTACCAGAATCTACATATAATTTTCCGGAAACCATGGAACCGATGTTCGCGTTACCCGAAGATGACCAAAATGGCTACAGACTTTACTTGTGTAAAGACGATTTCGATAAAATTACTGCCTTGGAGGCGGATGTTTTAAAAGATTTCATCATATCTCAGATGTTTAATGCTACGTCACAATATCAGGGATGGGCTCCGGATTTCACTCTAAAAGGTTTACAGACACCGCTTAGGTACGAGATAGTGACTAAAGATGAAGATTCTAAAAATTGGTTTCTTAATCTTGATTTCAGTGACTTTCCGTATTTCTATGTCGTAGTTTATACGAAAGAGGAATTGTGGTATGAAAGAGCGGCAATTTGGTTACCAGGTCATTCTAGAGTTAGGAATATAGAACCACTGGAGAAACTTAAATTACAGAATAAAAAGCTAGAGGGCGTCAGCGTAGATCAATGGAAGTTTGTTAAAAAAATCGTCAATCAAAAAGGGACGAGACTATATGTTGACATGCCGCCATCATCTGCGCGGGCTCTTGAATCCCACAGTATGAAGTTAAGCTATGAACTCCAACAGGTTAATGTATTCCTCAAAGCTGTAGCTGTTGATAAACAATCATTCGACGCTGGTCTAAAAGAAATTTCCCTTACAAACCCTGCAGAAATAATTGATGCTATTCAAAACTCCCCTATGCCATCGCTTACAAGTGATACATCACTCGTCAAAATCATGTTAAAGGGGAGTAAAACGTTGGATATTGTCCAGGCGCGTAAAATTAAGGAAGTCATTATTTATCAACTATTTAAATATCACCAGCAGAATGGTCTGAGTAAGACAGATTTTATTAAGTACGGGTTTTTGCACCCAAACTATTTCGCTATATTGCCCATGAATGACGAGTCTAAACGATGGCTGATGGGATCTAGTTTCGGTAAGGTTAATCGCCAAACTGTCGTCGTGGTAGGTGGTGAAAAAGATAATACACGGTTTATTAAAATGTCTGTTATTGTACCCTGCGAATCGAGTGTGCGCGCGCCTCAAGTCCTTGAAAAATTAAAGTATAGTAATCAAGGAAGCGGAATCAATTTCAGTATTTGGAAACCCATTAGAACTAAGAATCTTTCTAGAAGGAAAGCTAGGTGTGATCTAGAGATAGATTTAGAGTCGATAGAAACACTGGCTACGATGAGGTACCAATTGGATTACAAGCATGTGGACGGCGTGAGCGCTGTATACGTCACTTCAGAGTATAATCAGGCAGGACTGTTAGAGCTGATTACGAAGTATAAAGCTGAGAAGATGGATAGCTACGACGTGACTAACATGGATTTGGAGTCAGACTCTGAAGTGGACGATGTCATTTGTTTGGAATAAAAGGCATTCAGAAACTATTTTCAATTCATACTTGCGAGTAGATGTCGTTCGCTTAATATTTAAGTAGGCTATCTATGTTTTTGTCTTGTGCGTATAATAAATACATTTTCTATTCAAATGTATTTTTTTAATCTGATGTATAATACTGTTTATTATAACAGGCTAATTGAGGAGATCATAGGTAACTAACTAATTTGTGCACTTGCCGCTTGAACGTTCGCTTCGCCAAAGTTAAATTAAATAACTTTTGCCCAGCATCAGAAGAGTGACTCCAATGTAACATCTACTTGGGGGCACTTGACCTCGTCCGAGCTTCAAAAGACATGCCAAGCATTGGGTCCTGGCTATCGAATTCGTTACAGATGTCAGAATCCTGAGTAAAAACTGGGTCCGACCTTGTTCTAAAGAGTGTAGTGGTCCCATTAACTTAGGCTAGATAGGCAGTCGCTACATGTAAATACTGACGATCAAGTAATGATCGCCAGGATCAAGTAAAACCCAACAGATCAGCAGCCGAGCACAACAAACTTAGGATAAGGCTGGAAGAAGCAGGGAAGGAAAAATGATAAGCTAATTGTAAGACTGCGGGTTACTAAGATAGACGTATCAAGCTCGACTGTGAGTCTGATACCTTGATAGCTTAAGGTGAATCTAAATGTTCAAAATAATGGCGGCTTGTTACTTCTTCAACCCGTATTGTTAAGGCACTTAATTATTCTTATCTGGAGACGTTCTGCACCTGCTACTACCTCCATCTCGTGTAGTGAGGTGGAACCAGTGTTACGTACGTCGTAGGAATATCCAACACATAACATCACTTGAATAATTCATTATCTCACATTTCACACGATTATACAACAATAGATACATTTATCTCTATTATACATTCCATGTTCCGCCGATGACTTGTTCGTGGTTCAGCTCAGTGGAAAACTTAGCAACTAGTACCAAACGATATGACTTTGTATGAGCAATATCAAGTAAAATTCATCAATGTTTTTAATTATTAGAGCTTTAGACCTGTATTTAATACACTGACTATGTTTATATCTACTACCACAGAGCATAACTAGTACTTTATAAAATTGAATAAATAAAAGTTAGTAATTCTATTAGCGTTCGAGCGAAGCTTAGTGCGATACCTTGTCGCATACATTATTGAATTAGACGGAAAATATATTATTGTATACTAACTGTTGCTTCTTCGTCCTCGTGGAATTTGTTACTCCGTATAACATGAGCTATCTGCCAGTGAAAGTCCCGTCCAAATCGGTCCAGCCGTTGCGGAGATTAGGCAAAGTAGTTCCTTTTATACTTTTATAGCACTTTAATTTTATTTATCTAGATTTGTTTATTTACAAAAAATCAATTAATTTACAGATAATATAAATATTTTTACCTAACGAAGCGAGGTTCAGAGTGTACGGGGTCGTGTGTTTGTGCGACACTAATTTAAAACAGAGAAGAAGAGATTATCCCATTACCATCTGTAAAAGAAAATAACTGTCTCTTTGCGTCGTGGCGGCGAGCGCGTGTTGCCCGTCCTGTGTTTGTCGGGTCCTCGACAGCTATGAATCGCGGGTGAGGTGAGGAATCGGTGGGAGAGACAGTGTCCATTCTATGCGTAGTATTATTATATGTTCTGGGACTTCGTACAACGCGCGCGAGGCAATAATTACTATACATAAAAATTACAATATACAATATTTTGTTGTTATCAATGTGGTGAAAGAAAACATCATAAACAAACCTGTACGCATGAAAGATTATCCCAAACCCTTGTAAACTCACCTCAATAACCTAAATCCTGCAAACTGTGAGAGGAGCCCAACATAGAGACAGTGAAGGTAGTAAAAAAGTAGTGTTTTTTCAAGTTCAATTGCAGGAAAGAAAGAAAATAGTCCAACGATGAGACTGAAAGTGTGTCACGATACATTTTGTAGCGTTTACGCTGGATAAAATACATATCTATACATATATTATGTTCATTGCACTTCTTGATGTGCATTATTAGAGCAGGTGAGATACTTTTAAGAACATGTTTCTATATAATCAAATTTATAATTGAGTGAGCAATGCTTTATCAAATTACTTGAAGTTCTGAGATAACTCGGACTCCAACCACATGGCATCGGCATATTAGCTTTCTATCTATAAAGCAATAAAACCCCTCACAATTTTTCTATTGCTGATTACTGCGATAAATATTTAAACTTTGAGCTTTGGAACTGAATAAAAGTATCCAAAACGAATGAGTTTATAAGTTTTGATCGTTTTTGTAAGTTACAGATTTCAGTTTTGAGCCTCCTGCTTGCTCTAAAACTTTAATGGTTAATGCAATCGTAGCAGATTCTAAGTTACAAGCACACATTATCCAAGGTAAGGACCACGTGAATTTAAGCAGTGTTTTATGTCCACATTTTCTGCCATTGCAGTGTAGCGACTTCTGATATTCAGGAAGTCATCAGTTATATTATCGTCAATCGCCGCTAGATCCACCTAAGTGCTGGTAAGTTCTTAACTAGCATCTACTTCAATTTAAACTCAATGGAAACCGTTAACTAATACTGCGATTGGATGGTGCTTCTAGTAAAGGTACATTTAATTTTTTTTTATAAAGAGTTAAGAGTATAACAGCAGTGCACCAATTTTGTAATAATGTAAGTTGCTAAATAACGTATTATGTTAACCCGGTTAACTAGTTTAATACGGCTTATCTAATATCTTTAAATGAGCAATTCTTGTATATATATAATCTGAATCTCGGAAACGGCTCCAACGATTTTCATGAAATTTAGTATGCAGAGGGCTTTCGGGGGCGATAAATCGATCTAGCTAGGTTTCATTTTTAGAAAATGTCGTTTTATCCGGGTTTTCAGCCAATGAAAAACTACTACAATATTATTAGAATACGAAGGTAAATTTCGCCGCTATCAAGGTTATTATAGCTCAGGTGGGAAATCTGGCGGTCCCAAAACCAGAAGACCCCGGTTTGAGTCCAGATGTCACCAGTTCGATTATTATTTCTCTTTTTTTTCAAGTTCTTTCTTTTGTGAGAAAAACTTAAGATAAAAAAAGGTTATCCAGGTACTATCTATTATCATTGTACGTGAGTTTTGTATTTTAATTGTCAGTACCAGTAGTCATATAGACTCAGGTGCTCGCTATCAGTAAATGCGCTGCTCTTAATATGCGCGTGTCGTATCCAGTCAATCCAGCAGGTGATAAGACTATCTAGTGGTTGGAGGTCCTACTCATTTACTATGTAATCAAATTCACCTTATCCATTCTAGAACGTTTCTACTCCAGTGCAAATTGATATTTCGCCAGATAAGTTCCCCCATTTCAGTTTGCGGATTATGCAAGCTATGCTGATAACAACAGTACTATGTCGAATACACTCACCGGACTAATGTATTGAAATTATCGCGAGGTATTACACATATATTGATATACAGTATTATATTTCCGACAAGTAACCAACAGGACCAATTATGACAACCTGCATTTCGAGCATATCTGATGGTCATAAAAGAGCGAACGTGCGAGCTCCCGGCGCGGCGGCCGAGTTGATGTAATCGATTTACTTAGTATTCAGTCGATATTTATCGATCTAGAATTGACATGTTTATGGAATATTAGTTTTAGGCGTTAACTTGGCAAGAAGACAAATTTAGGTAATGCAGCATTCCACCTAAATGATCCAGTTCGTTGGTTGTCTAAATTTTGCTACATTTCTCTTTAATTTTGCATCTTTACATGAAATGTTTTGTCACACTTCATTTGAAAACGGAATGAACCAACATTGTCCAGATGTTCCATTATATTACATTTTGCATGCGCTATTTTGGCTCTATAAAAGGCAATTCAAGGTGGAAAGGTTTTCATGGTGACAGTACAATCTGCCAGTTACAATGAATCTAGTTGTTAGAATTTTTCGAAGGTATAGGAAATCCTTCCTGCAAAAAAATATGTCCAGATTCATATTAAAACATAAACCCACTTTTGGTGTCATGCAGGTCAGTGATATGGCGTGTACCACCATTGTGAGTTACCTTTTAACCAGCTCTTCAATCAAGATTTTAAGAGGATCCACATTTTTATCTTCAAGCTTTTAATGAATACTTTTGTTTAGATACCAACGGAGTATTCGTATCCTCCGTTGTTGTGATGTTTCGTTTCGTTTTCGAATCGTTTTTCGTTTCTGCTCAATTTAGTTCAATCAGATTTACTTGCCAGTTAGATCATTAAAGATTATTTTATTATTTGATAATTCCATTAATTAAGTGAAGATTAATTTTAATGTTGGCATGAATATAAGCAGTCAATTGTGCTTATAATGCTACAGACGAATCAAGATTGAAGCCACTAAATTAATTTGCCTCAACTTTGCACGTTTGCGGTTGCTTTGGTGACGCCGAACCGCAGGTGGGGGCCGTCTGTTTCCTGCTTATTCCACGAGTAAGTAAAGCTGGTATCTCGATAACAAGATTGTAGTTTTAGATCAGCATATCCAGAAATTTAAATCCAGAAATCGATCTGAAATACACAAACATCAAATTGTTTCTCCATCACGGCTTATTAAGTGGAACGCCAAGTACCAGGGATAGTGGTGATTGGATGGTAAGTGATAACGCCCAGTTGCTGTCTGCCGTTATCATGCTCCGAGAATAACTACTACACAATCGCTTCCAGGTATCACCACACACGCATAGGTGTGAAGACATAAGTTTACGCCGAATAATAGTAGGTTTATATATCTATTTGCAATGCACAATGGAGGGAAATTAAATTATTATACCGCTCAGACTAGATACTAGGGTGGTATGGAGTATTGTTCTGAAGATTTCTTCACCTGCAGCTAGTAATAATAATAATAAGTATCAACAGTCCACAATAACTACTCCAGGCTGCTATTGAGAATTTCTTGACTAAAGAATCCCAATAACTTTAATGGCTTGACCTGGCAATTGAACCCGTGACCTCATGATTCGCAATCCCATAAACTACCGCTAAGCCCCAGCTATACCTGTGATAAGAATTGAACCTAATTGTAACATTTGATTTGTTACAGGACAAAAACGTGCTCCGATGGTCGAAAGACCAAAACCCCAGCGGTCGATTGATAGGAGACAGGCAGTCAAACAGGAGGCTAGCCAGCAAGCTGCTAAACCTAAACTACAGAATGAAGCGAAGAAGGTTATAGGTATGTACATCAGATAAATATATGGATGTTATTCAGGAGACTGATGGGAAGCTCATCCTTTTTGCTTAAAAATACTGTATAATTTAATAATTACAAGTGTCTAGGAGTATCTACGGGTCATTTTGTTTATAATAAGGAAAAAAATGGGTTTTAAAAAAATTAGACACCATTCAGTCCAAAGCATTCAAAATAGTTTGCGGTGCCATGAAATTAACTCATATTTGGAGAAGCACTGCTTTACCAGTGGTTCCCTTAATACAAGTAGGCAGACCATGGTAATTATTCTAAGAGTTAGGGCCTCAAACTATTTGAGGGCCCCACACGACGGGGTGTGCGGTTAGGTACATTTTTTCCTGCGTTAACAAAAAACAGGTCGTAAGACAAATGTGATTAGGAAATTGGGATGATCGAAAGATCAGTAGGATAGCTCAGTGGCTTAGAGCACTTCCCCGGATTGGAAAAGAAGCGGGTTCGATTCCCGCTCCTACTAATAATCTCTTTTTCCTTATTCACAAATAATTTATACTTTAAAAAACAGGTTCTCAAACTATGCCGCCGTTTTACTTGCTTAAACAAAATAAACTTAGATGGCTGGTTAGTAGACTGTTGATGATGATATGTGGTAAACGAAGGTTGTCTGGAAGAAATCGCAGCTAGCGATAAGATCGCCCTTTGTAATTTAAGAAACTTCCTTTTTTATGTAAAATTTCTGTTGTACAATAAAGAGTATTGTTATGTTATGTTATGTTAAACGTTACTCATGGATATACGTGACCCAGCTGAGTCTATTACCTATCGTAAAGAACCATCACTACCATCAAGAGAGTAGGGATTTTGTTCCCTTACAAGCAGAAACATTATGAGATGTTTTATGATTGATTAAATCTGTATTGTCCTTATGACCCACGCCACCTATCGGATGCATTTACATGCATTATTCCAATATAGTAAGTTTAATTTAGCAATTAAAGTTCATACTATTTGATGGCGCGATGATTAAATATTTTGATTTGTATTTTAACACTTCACATGTTCAGCTATTTTAAAGAACAAATTATTTGTGTATAGTAAAGACAAATGTGATGTGGAGCGGTCTAGAGCACTTCCCCGGATTGGAAGGGACGCAGGTTCAAATCCCGCTCGCAGTAAAAGTTCTCTTTTTCCACTTTCACAAATTAATAAATATTCACACACATTTTTCACACAATTTCCTCTCATTTTTCACACAATGTCCCCAAACTAAGCTTAACGCTTGTGCTATGGGCACCAGATTACTGATATAATACATATACTGTTACTTTATTTTTTGTAGATACATACATATAATAGATAAACACCCAGACGCAGTACAATATCTGTGTTCATCACACAAATAATTGTCCTGAGTGAGAATCGAACCTACGACCTCGTGCACGGAACACTACCGACTACGCCACGAGGCCCGTCGAAATAATTTGTTCTTTAAAGTAGCTGAGTATGTGAAGTGCTAAAATATATCAAAATTTTGATATCTCAAACTAAAAACTACCCCTATTAATTAAAACCACATTTATCTTCTTAATGTTTAAAGAATCTCCGAAGAAGTTAGCCGAAGTAAAGTCAACGTCATTGCCAGATAAGTCTTGCGGGAGCTACGAACTCAACGAGCTGATGACGAGGATGGTGGACGCCGAACTAGATCATATTATACCGAAGGTAATTTTCTATTTACATATTTTTACCCGGCGAAGCCAAAAAGAAAAAATAATATAGCATCACGCCTGTATTCCCCGAAGGGGTAGGTAGAGGTGCACACCCACGGTTCGCCAGCTGTTTAAGTCCCACGTAATAGGGGGCGGCCTATTGCCGTCTCCCAGCACATTTCCAAAATCCAGGCTGCTACCGGGCACATTTCCTAATTTTTCGTTTGACGAAAAAGCTCAATAACACTGGCCGACCCAGGGATTAAACCCGAGACCTCATGATCAGCAGTCGCACACGCTACCGCTGCTCCACTGATTTGATTTATGACTAAGGCTATCTTGACCATTTTTGTACCTATGCATTTTTTGATTTCTGTCGAAATTATTTTCTTGTTTCGTACTTTATAGATCTTTTTTTTTTTACACAACTCATTACTATACCTGATTATACATTTGAGCGTGGTTTACCACGCTAAATGTTTGGCAGCAACCAGTGCGGGTCGTCCATGGCCTTCGGCGCTCCACTAATAAGCGTGAATAAGCCGCTAAGGTTTTGGTGGGTGTTCTACAACGCAAGTTTTTACACTTGGCAATGCCTTCGAGATCTTTTTATCCTTTTTCCATAACTACCTCGATAGTCTAATGACATAAGTTTAAGGTCTTGGGTTTAAGTCCTAGGTTGTGTAAAAAAATTATTGGATCTTTAGTCAGTACGATTTCTGGACTTTTACTACGTCTAACGTAGTAAAAGTCCAGTAATATACATTAATATATGTATGGGTATGATACACCTCTGCTTACGTTCTAGGGGATGCAAGCGTGATATTATAAATCACCTTTCAACCAGTTTGTGGATGCACCAGACAATGGGATATTTATACAATCCTTCGTTCTATTAGTTCCGACTCTTACGTACATATAACCACTTGCATAGTTTAGCATCCTCAGAACCAATTTTTTAAATGTGTCCGACCATGTGGAAAACGCTGGCTTCCGTAACAAGTTCAATCTTAGCACGGAAGTCAGAGCAATGTGTGCTTGCATAAAATTATGATACGTGTAAAATAGCGGAAATGGACATAAATCATCATCATCAGGCCCTGGAAATCATCTAGGACCAAAGTACTCGTCAAGACGAATCGTACGAGCCCAAACTCGATGGAGTTATGTCATTTTATGACGGAGTTCCTATGGCCACCTTCTAGCTCCATCATCAGACCCTGGATACTATCTAAAGACAAAGTACTCGTTAAAACAAATCAAACGACTGCAAACTCGATAGTGTTGCGGCGTTTCATTATGAAGTTCCTATATCCACCTTCCAGCTCCATCATCAGATCAGCTCCATGTCATCATAATATTGATTAAACACAAAGTGAAAAATGTGAAATCGAAAATAACAGTCACGAGCAGGATTCGAACCTGCATCTCCTGGATACCGTCCAGATGCTTTGCCAATTCAGCCATCGTGACCTTTGCTCCTGACTGCTAATCTCGATAACACATTCATACTTAACGTCTTTGGGAGACGCCTACACCATCTGTCGGAAGTATTTTCATACATTATACCGACCAGGTAAACTTAATTTTACAATTAAGATTTTACCTAATAATGACGCAAACCCTATAAATGCTAAAAATATACATAAAAATATCTAAATATCATAATATTGCATTATCACGCAATATACATGCTTGTAAAATTTCATCTCAATAGGAAATCGGGAAGTGTGCTAATTTAACTTGCAAGATTTGAACGGAACAAGTAAAAAAGCGTCGCCACGCTAACAGCCGATTTACCCTCCCTCCTCATTAGATGTTTCACATCAAAAACAAGGTACGTACGGGTGAGCGGGTGGAGAATGCGCGATAGTCAAACATGACTAATATTTTATAAGCTTATATTTATTTTCTTACCGCAGGTCCGCGAAGTGATAGGCGACGTACTGCCTTCTGAAACAGAGCTCCTAGACGTCGACACCATTCGTGATAAAGTTAGCGATGATTTGCGTAATGTGAGTGTTGTTCCTATATATCTCATCATCATTGGCGACAGGGTCTGGCATAGGGTCCTTCTATCGAAGTTACCATCTTATGGAATCCCCGAGGGACTCTGCAAATGGATCGCCAGCTTCCTAGATGGTCGGATCATCAAAGTCGTTGTAGACGGCTGCTGCTCCGATACCATGGGGGTTAATGCTGGCGTACCACAAGGCTCGGTTCTGTCCCAACACTGTTCATCCTGCATATCAATGACTTGCTCTCAATAGAGAATATACATTGCTATGCGGATGACAGTACGGGTGATACGCGATATACCAGCCGTCAGAAAGTCCCTCGGGACATGCTGGAGGGGAGACGGACCGAACTTGTGTCTGAAGTTGAGCGCTCTCTTGGGCGGGCCTCGGAATGGGGTGAAAAGAACATAATTCAATTCAACCTCATGAAGACACTATGCAACGGTGCAACGACTTGTGCTATATAAAGCACAGGTCCGCCCTCATATGGAGTACTGCTCACATCTCTGGGCAGGTGCGCCTAAGTACCAACTCGACCCACTTGACTCCCTGCAAAGGCGTGCTATTCGAATTGTCGATGATCCCGATCTCACGGAGGGTCTGGAGCCGTTGGAGTGGCGGAAAGACTTCGGGTCGCTCTGTATGCTCTATCGGCTCTACAATGGGGAGTGCTCGGAGGAGCTGTTTGAGGTGGTACCAACATCACCATTTTACCACCGAACCACGAGACGTCGCAGTAGGGTTCATCCACACCACCTGGAAACGATTTCGTCAAAGACAGTTCGTTTTCAGCGTTCTTTTTTACCACGTACGTGTAAGCTCTGGAATGAACTACCTGCTACGGTGTTTCCCCGGTGCTACGACATCTGCCTCTTTAAACGAGGTTTGAAAGGAGCACTTAAGTTGCGGTAGGCGGCGGCTTGGCTGTGCCCCTGGTGTTGCTAAAGTCCATGAGCGGCGGTTACCACTTACCATCAGGTGGGGCGCTTGCTCGTCTGCCAACGTTGGCAAAAAAATATAATAAAAATATTTATCAATCTGTACTACTGCACCAAGCCAACTAGGCACCCGGTGGAATGCGGCGTCCCCGCCCGCACACCGCCTCAGGTACCGCGTTCGTCTTAGTACGGTTCACAGTATCGTATAATAATTGTATTAGGCTAATTAGGTGTCTCTGAACATACAATAATCTATACTATTATAAAGTTGTAACATTGTCTGTACATTTAAGTTATTTGAGAAAAAAATACTGATTTAGGCTATATAGGCGTGTCTAAACACAAAACAATTTTTTTTAGATTTTTTGTCTGTTTATCTGTTTGTGAGTTCGCGCATCACGCAAAACCTACTGAACGGATTTTTATGCAACTTTTTTTGTTTGATAGCTCTTGGTTAGGCTTAACAACTAGTATACATCATCCCATTTATCCCGCTACTATATCGGGAACCTGAGATATTACCTAAAAACTAACTTTTGGCTGCAAAGCCTAGTTTTTATATAATTATCTGTTTGTTTGTTCGCATATCACGCAAAAACTACTGAACTCATTTTGATTACTTTTTTGTATCTTGATTAGACTTAAAAAATGGTACTGCGGGTATGTTTTATTGTGCTACTATATCGGGAACCTGAGTTATAACCTAAAAAAAAACTAAACTGAGCGTCAAGTTGCCTTATACCCAACCTCTATGCTCTCCTTGTTACATTTCGTCACACCAAGCACCCCTCTCCACCCATGGGACTCGTAAGAGCCGACTGAGGGAATACCGGGGGAGTGGGCAGCAGCACTCCCTCGAGTATTAACAACATCCACTGCGATCGCCAACCCGCCTGCCAAGCGTGGCGATTACGGCATTATCCCCCATATGAGCACACAAAAAAAAAGGATGCGGTCGGCACAGGACCGCTCGTTGTGGCGTTCTCTTGGGGAGGCCTATGTCCAGCAGTGGACGTCGAAAGGCTTATGGATGGATGGAAGCGTTCCTCTCGTGTTATTTGCGAACCTTTTTTGTAACGGCGCCTCATATGAAATGTTTTACAGATTCTCGGTTTGAACATCACGAAGAGATTGCTGAACGTACACAACCCCCTTTACGTAAAGGTAATCATTGTTATATTTTATAAAGACTGGTATAGTTAGATCAAGAGGCTGATCCCTTCCTGTATCAATCAGCCTCTGTTGTTGTATTCATTCAATTTAAAAAATTTTGGAGATAAAATGCGTGAAACCATATTTGTTTTTTAAAACAGATTAAATTCAATGGTAAACCAGAAAAAGAAGATCTGCGTGGGTTCCTAAAGAAGTATCACTTCACGGCGTTCGCTCGTAAAGCTGTCAACATATTCGCGGCTCGGGTCCGCAGTATGGAAGACTTCGACAATTTATTTTCCGGTGAAACCGTGCAATGTGGTAAGTAACCGAGTAAAGATTCGATTTCGACGAGTTTTTGTCTTAAAATCTAGCTTCGACCATAGTTTCTGTTTCGGCCAAAGTTTTTGTTTTTGTTTTTTATTTCTTATCGAGAAAATGAAAAAATGGTGACCATATTTATAGTTTTGTTTTTAGCATTTTTAAAACTAGATGATTTGACAATATAATCCATCAATCAGGCCCAATGTGTGCACACAAATTGGTACTTGAGGGTTATTACAATAAATAATAATAATTAAATTTATTTGCATAATAGTACATTGTTACCCTAGGGATGAAAGCAACTTATTTCCCGAGACGGGGTTTGGCGCCCGAGCGTATCGAGGGCTCCAATAGTCCGAGGGACTAAATAAGTCTTTATCCCGAGGTAAACACTGTGCTTTTCATTACGAATACGAGGAAACTAAAAATAAAAATCATGAATTAGCTATAGAAAAAATGGGAGCCTTTAAAAATTTAATTTGGATTCGCCGTTTTCCCGCCGATTTTGTTTTTTTTTCTGTGGCCTATCAGCTATTCAGCCATTATTTTTCATTTTAATCATTGAAAAAATATAAATCTTCGTTATTTTAAAGATATAGTTGCAACTATATTAAAATAAAGTCATATAAAAAACAAATTCTTTGATAAATAGGTAACTTTATGTTATTTCAATTTTACATCGCGCTGTAATTGACTGGCTGTACAGAAAATAGAACTGTTTTTTTTTTATAATTACTCAGCTGTCAGTTGAAAGTAATTCTCCATAGGGCTGAAAAGTATTCCTTTCAACCCGCTCCTCAGGCAACTTCAGGCCTACTTTCAGAGTATGAGTAATGAAAAAAACATTTACAATTAGGTACACATCATAATACTTATAGGTTGCAGAGGCAGCAGTAATAACATTAAAAAGACTATGTATAGGTATCTATGTTTTGTCATCAACTACCATTATATTGTATTAACGACTAACGACATACTTACTTACTTATCATCACACCATCTCCCTTGCGGGGTAGGCAGAGAGAACAGAGTGCCAATAGGCTCTATTCTTGCATACATCTCTCGCTTCCTCAACATTTGAATCGTTCGAATTGTCAATGATCCCCAATCTCAAGGATGAACTGGATTCGTTCGGGCGGCATAGAGGCTTTGGGGCTCTTTGTTTACTCTATCAATTCTCTATGGGGAGTGCTCTGAGGAACTGTTTGAGTCGATACCAACATCGCCGTTTTACCACCGGACCACGAGACGCCGTAGTAGGGTTCATCCATACCTGGAAACGATCTCGCCCAAGAAGGTTCCTTTTCTGCATTCCTTTCTACCACGTACGTGTAAGATCTGGAATGAACGTTCTACTGCGGTGTTTCCCCAGCGTTACGACTTGTCCCTCTTTAAACGAGGTTTGAAAAGAGCACTTTACTCACGGTAGGCGGCGGCTATGCTGTGCCCCTGGTGTTGCCAAAGTCCATGACCGGCGGTCACACACACCGCGGGGACAGCCAACGTGGGCAATAAAAAAAAAACTTCATACACACTCACCGGTATCGGACCTTTCTTGAATACATGACCGATTTTGTCTGGTGAGTCTCGGTCTTGCCCGTACCTTCATCCTTCCACGTTCGCATTGTATATCTTCTTAACCAGTCGCTCGTCCGGCATTCTTTTCACATGTCCGAACCACCGAAGCATCCCGTTTCGCATCTTTACACCAATACGAGAGTATGAAAGAGATTTCAACCTACTCGCTCGCTCACGTGGTCGTTACGAATGCGGTCAGTCAGCATAAGTCCACAGATTTTCAGCAGAGATACCATTTCGACCGCATTGATTTTACTCTCATGCTCCTTTTTGCATACCCAACTCACTTCCATATAATAATGTTGGGAAAAGCACTTGTGTATTGTGACACGTGTCTTCTGGCTGAGGTAGTGGCTGCCGAAAAGAAGTCCCAATGCTCCGTTCACTTTATTGCCCGCATTTACTTTTCTCTCAATATCAGTGGTGTACCTTCCAACCCGACTGAATTCACATCCAAGATATACGTCTTCACTTGTTCTAGCAAACCATTGCCTAACATCTGTTCTGGCTTCTTTTGTTTCAAAGACTATTATTATGGTTTTGCTCACATTCACATGTAGGCCCCTTTTCTTACAATCTTCTGACATTACGTCGACTAGGGATTGTAGGTCAGTCGCTGACTGTGCTAATAGGACCGTATAATCTACATATAGCAAAGAAATAACCACTAGGTCGCCCATCTGAACTTCCACATTCATTTCATTCAACCTTTGGAGACATTTATCCAGATATATGAGAAACAGTCTAGCTGATAGAACTCAGCCTTGGTTAACGTCGATATTTACATTAAACCAGGGCGACATTCCATCATCCAGCCGCACACAAGCTCTATAGTCCATGTAGTTGGACTGCACGGCTTGCAGCAGTCTACCGTTAATACCATACTTTGGCAAAATGTCCCAAAAATTCCTTGCGTGCAACCGTGTCAAATGCTTTTTCCAAGTCCACAAAACTGAAGAAATCCATTTGGTCTAGAGTCAGATGCTTCTCCACAATGCTGTGCAGGGAAAACTCTTGATCCATGTATTTCCAACTAACGATATTGATCCAAAATTTTGTTAAATGTGTGTAATTAAAAATAATAACGTTTATTGCAGGTAATATCAAAGTGACCGTAGATCCAGTTTATAGATTTTCTAAATGTCCGCCCAATCTTATAACTAAATATAAGGATATAGAAGAAGAACATAAAGGCTTTGAAGAAGCTGTCAAAGTTGACACAAAGAGGGACGAGAAAACAACTTCAACTTTGGTAAATAAAAGTAAAACGAAACCGAATGCCATTACGCAGCAAAATGACAAAGTTGTTAATACTTCTAAAAGTGCATCTACCCCTCAAAAATCAACAACTGAAAAAAGTGCATCACAGTTTAATGTAACACCCCAAGAATCGCTAACTGGGAAAAGTACACTACAGTCAGTCACTAAAGTTGCGTCGCAAAAACCGACAGCTGTGATGAATATATCATCACAATCAGATGTAAAACCTCAAAAATCGACAGTTGAAAATATTACAGCGCCACCTAAACTAACCCCTCATAAATCCATGTCTGAAAATATTACACCCCAATCTAAAACAATACCCCTAAAACCTGAACCGCAAAAATCGACTAACGTGGTTGTTCAAATTGAATCGAAATCGTCAGTGACTTCAAACAACTCGACTAAACCGGTTACTATAATAAAACCTAATGCAGGTGAGAAAGCGACAGTTGCACAGCCGCAAAACTCGACAAAAACCATTATTCCAACGGAATCAAAATCTTCAGCGACTTCAAACAGCTCAACTAAATCAGTAACTACTACAATAAAAACTAATGCAGGTCAGAAAGAAAATGTTGCACAGCCGGAACAGTCGACAAAGACGATTACTCCAACAGAATCAAAACCTTCAGCGACTTCAAACAACTCGACTAAATCGGTTACTCCTACAATAAAAACTAATGCAGGTGAGAAAGCAAATGTTGCACAACCGCAAAAGTTGCCTAAGAACATTACTCCAACTCAATCTACAATAGCTTCAAAGAACTCATCTAAATTATTGCCAATAAAGAAATCCACTACAGACGAGAGTGATTTCGATGAACTAGATGATCATGACATTTTGGCCATGATATCTGAGGGTATTGTGCTAGATGAGTGTAGTGGATCTGAAGAAGACTAAAGAACGAGGAAGACCATGTTTTTTATAAACTAAATAATTAATATTGGTATGTAATGTAAATGAGTATCTCAAAAAAATTTGTAGCAGTTAGTCAGAATTGAATTATACATATTAAAAACTAAAGGCGGTGGTTCCTTTAAACCACGTATTGTCACATTTAAAAACTAAAGGCGGTGGTTCCTTTAAACCACGTATTGTCACATTTAAAAACTAAAGGCGGTGGTTCCTTTAAACCACGTATTGTCACATTTATGTTATTTAGTAGTGTTATTAAATAAGAAGAATATTGTGAATGAAAAATGTTTTATTTCATTAGTACACGAGTATTTAGCGAGTATAAAGTTTCATATCTAAAGATGCATTTATATCGGTGGTTTGGTAGTCTCAACGGGCTCTTCCTCAACCTGTGAATAAAAAAACTATTATGTTCAACGAATGAAGATTACATACTGCTAGTAACTGTGATGTAATGCATTAAACACAAAGTGAAAAATATGAAATCGAAAATAACAGTCACGAGCAAGATTTAAACCTGCTTCTCCTGGATACCGTCCAGATGCTTTGCCAATTCACCCATCGTGACAATTGCTCCAGACTGCTAATTTCGATAACACATTCATACTTAACGTCTTTGGGTGACGCCGGTGTGATGTAATGTGTAAGTATCACGTTAATGGTAGAGTTTAGTAATACTCTCGTCGAGCATAGACGGACTTTGAAAAATGCTCGACAGGAAATTGACGTCACTTGTCCCGAATTATACTACTGGCAAAATTAGTATATTGCTTTGGTATATTTTACTCTGGTCTGAAGTTAAGGTTATACTACGATGGCAATATCGCAGCGGCCATAAAGATTTAACTTAGGCATACTGTAGATACGTAATGTTGTTACATTCTGGGTTTAACTACACAGTATTAAAAATTTGAGCAATCAAAGATTTAGCGTTTTGAGAAAAGTCATAGCTTGATGCAGATTTTTTTGACAACTAACCCTGTGTGGCTCTTAAAAGGGAAGACGCTCGTCTCTTTTTCGGAGCAGATTTTTCTAAAAATTTTCTATGCTCTTCTATTTTGTCAGCTGTATCGTATACTTCTTTCGATGCTACCTACAGGAATAAGAAGGTCTATAAAGGAAAGTGAAAGAAGGAAACAGGATGAGTAGGTATATAATTTATCAGGAACGACAACATAATTGATTTTTCCAATGTTTCGTTAAAACTGTTAAGAGAATTTATTCTTTTCTTTTTTCGTTATGGCAATTGACTCAAGCAATTATTGCCAATATCCTTTTTCATGTTGCATCAAGTAAATTTAGTAAAAATAATTCGTCGAAACAAATCACAGTTAGTCATACAAAATTAGTCGTTGTGAAGGCAGTCATTTCATAACTTATGTCTCAGTAAAGTGGTGGCGACTTTACTGGAAGCTTCTATTGAGTTTTAGAGGCAACACGAAAAAACACGTTACGCCGCATTATATCTATTTCCAACGGCCGAGCTGGAAGAGGAATTGAGCAAGATCTGCTGGGACATTATAGGGTTGTCAGAAAAGAGAAGGTGAGGCCACGAAGATCCTCCAGTCTGGGAATTTGCTCTTCCACCGGGAGGGTGATCACCAGCCTCAAGGGGGTGTCGGGCTTATCATTCGCAGGACTCTTATAGGCAACGTGGAGAAACTCCGACTAACACCAGAACCCCGAGAGCTTCCAGCGCGAACTACAAAATCGCTTCCAATGTCTACATGAGTGCGATTCAGTGGACGATACGAAGGTTCGTGGCAACTGTCCACGCGGTCGGGTCGACCTACTACAAGGCAAGTATGTAGGTATTTATGTCCACTGTACTGGAAAATCTACAAGCTCTTGGACCGGACCGGATTCCAGATTTGAACCATAAGTGATGCTTATAATAAAAGTAAAATATATTAAGAATGGTACAATTATACAAGGTACACATTGATGTATTTTCTGTACTGTTATAAAGCTGTAAGCGCTATGCATTTAAGATATTCGACAAAAAATTGTATTAAGTATACTATTTTAGATGTCTTAACACAAAAGATGTTTTTAGAATTCTTGTTTGTTTGTTTGATAACATCACACAAAAGGTATTGAACAGATTTGAAATGTTTTTAATAGCTCTTTATTTAGACTAAAAACGGGTATAAGTATGTTTTATTTTATCCTGCTAATGTAGGTATCGGGAACCTGAATAACCAAATTATTTTTTTTGCGTAAAGTGTCAGCCGAGCCACGGCCCATCCATCCATCCATCCATCAGCCTTTCAACGTCCACTGCTGGACATAGACCTCCCCAAGAGAACGCCACAACGAGCGGTCCCGTCATGGGGCATAATGCCGTAATCGCCACGCTTGGCAGGCGGGTTGGCGATCGCAGTGGATGTTGTTCATACTCGAGGGAGTGCTGCTGCCCACTCCCCCGTTATTCTCTGTCGGCTCTTATGACTCCCGTGGGTAGAGAGGAGAGCCACGGCCCACCTGAAGGTAAAAGGTAACAGTCGCTCATAGACTCAACTATAGGTACCGAGAGTATTGTCGAGCCGATGCTCACCATTTCATTTCACAGCTATGAAATTAAAGAATTAACGGCTGCCTTCTGCTACAGCCATAACACACCGATGTGTTTCATGGCCGGGTACACGGAAGATGGTGGTACCAACCCGCGCGAGTCCGGTGTCCCACTTGGTATCTAGCCCTACCAGACCACCTACCACCCGTAATTTTGCACTATAACTTAAAATTAAAAAAAGCGCTAGCTAGTTAGTATACTTAAAATTTTTGTGTTTTTTTTTAGATTTAGGCATGGATGCATAAGGAACGGACAGCGCCTCGCTAAGACAAAATTGAAGATACGTATTTAATACGGCGGCGGCTATCTATGGGTGAATGAATTTAGGGTTGCCATGTTAGCCAAATTTACCCTTTTTATTATACATATTAAAAAAAACAGGTTGGCAGATAAATTTATTGGAAATGTATATGAAATATACCGTACTATTTGAAAAGGTTAATAGTGCAAAAAACACTATTTTACTGTATTTATTTAAAACTTAAAATAAATCATCGGCAGATAATGGGTAATAAAAGATAACATAATTACGTCGATAAAACGGGATTAACTTGCATGTTTGTCGGGACTACAGTGGCCAAGGTGTCTTTAATGATTTGACAGTTAATGTGTTTCCGAGGAATCCGATGCAGTTGTAATCGGTTGAGTTATTGTTCTAGCGCAGATGGGGTTCATATGATTCTAGGAAACTATTGCTCTTTTTTGAGGTGAGCGGAATACACAAAGCTTACTGTTTTAAACAGTTTTATGTTATCTATATGGGCCACTACAGTTTCTAATTGTAAGCAGATATATTATTATTAAAATAGAATATTTTGAAGAGTGGCTAGAGGTAATTTTGATGATTTCGTTTTGGTATTAGACAACGCTTTTTACCACTCCCGTGAGGTAGAATAAAACTGCCACTACAGGGTGGCGTAAGGCCCAGTTCAAAAGTGGCTAAACTCAAAGAATGTAAACAATTAATAAATGAATACACTGATTAAAGCAGAATTACTGTAAATCATTACAAAAGAAAAGACTTATTATCAAAAAATGTAGTTGAGTTCACTGTTGAGTATGGTGTCAACATCTCAAAAGACTTCCTTAGCACTGTAAATCAAATCCCATATAACTAGTATGGGCACAGGTAAAGGGGCGTGTCGCAAGAAATAACAAATGTTTTAAAATGGCTGAAATTAAAGAATTATTTACTGAGGGCTAAAGTTGTTGACACTGCAATGGTAGTTGAGATATGTTGAGTATGTTATTATACTTAAAGTAACGAAATAAAATGATGCTACTCGTTCACCTTATTGATAATGTAACAGAAAGATTCTTAGTAAATGTAGATATTCTGAAAGTAATATTTCAGAAATAAATTGTGATTAAGAAAGTTCGGCTTTTATTTTTTCCATTTTGACTAAAATGATAATAAGCAGACAAATAGGCATCTACGGTGGGCATCTATCACCTTATTTTAATTCACTTTCGTTAAATGCGATTTTCTTATGAACATAAATAACAAATGCAATTTTATTACGTTACTAGCCTTTTCCGCCGCAGCCAAAAGTTAGTTTTTGGGTTATATCTCAGCTTCCCGATAAAGTAGCGTATAAAATGTATAGCAGTTGTTAAGTGTAATCAAGAGCTATCAAATAAAAAGTTGCATCAAAATCCGTTCAGTAGTTTTTGCGTGATGCGCGAACAAACAAATAGATAAACAGTCAACAAATTAAAAAAGATCGTTTTGTGTTTAGATACGCTTATATAGTCTATTACAGTCATTTTTTCTAAAATATCTTAAATGTACAGACACAGCTATGGTACAGCTTTATAATAGTATAGAAAACATATTAAAATAGGTATGATTACTTTAATTTAGATTTTGTAAATGCTACAATAAAAAATTCATGCTACTTATACTACTGATCAACGCAAATTCAAATTAATAAACCATCAGAAAATTTATTATAATAAAAAAAATATATTAATTATGTGTTTTCGATAACTCAGACTACAACAACACTATTAATGATACATGGCAATCAAATATTATTTTAGTCTACAAAATAAAAACTCAAAGTATAGCAATTTAACCTAAACAAATAGTACCTCATAAATATAAACTATAAAATTCTCATATTTCGGGTAATTTCCACTAGCGAATATGAGCAATACTGGCATTGTGATGAATTATTTTGTTCTGGTGAATTAATATAAATTTTAATGTATAAAATCGGGAACTAAGTGATTTAATTATTCATTTACCTATGAAACGTGAATCCTGGATTTTTTCTTTCTGTCACTACGGTTTTTCACCATTTCATCACACAAGATATGCTGTATTTTGATATTTTTTTGCAGCGTTTACGTACCGACTGTGATAACGTTTACTCGCGCAATGACCGACTGAGGTGTGAATGTGTGCGTGTCGGCATGTACGTACAGCGAACTGGCCGACTCTGAGTGACACAATCTTTTGTTAGCAAGGCTCAGTCCGTTCTTTTTATTAAGTCCATGGATTTAGGTAACGTTCCTGTCATTGCTATTTTATCTCAATTTCAAATTGCTTTTTCAGGAAATGCAACTAACGTAAAACGCGTCATCATATTTTTTTCTGTAAGTTACTACAATCAACATCAGTCTGTCCATCAATTTTAAGACTATACTAGGTACCTACTACTAGGTTTTTATTGCAAAAATATATAAAAGGTCACTTTTCCTTTGTGTGTTATTTTTATCTGTGTTAGGTAACTTAAACTAACTGCCTCGGTGGTGAAGCGGTAGTGTATACGACTGCTAATCATGGAAGGTCTCGGGTTTAATCCCCGGGTTGGGCAATGTTATTGAGCTTTTTCCTAAAAAGAAAAATTCTCAGTAGCAGCCCGGAGTTTGGAAATGTGCCTGGTAGACGTCAATAGGCTCGCCCCCTATTACGTGGGACTTAAACATAGCTGGCGAGTCGTGGGTGTGTAAGGGCCCCCGCGCACTAGGCAGCCTGGCTGCGCAGCCAGGCTGCGGCAGCCAGAATATTTGCGCAGCCAGTTATAACAGCCAATCAACGACTAGTCTAGATCCTTCCGTCGAGCAATATGGACGTGGAACAACTTATAATTATTGCTTACCTATCTCGTAAAAAACGCAAAACAAAGACACTGGATTCATCCTCTTTTTCTAGAAAGACACTCAAAAGGCTTATTCCAAACCTATTTCAAAGATATTCGCGCATTCCCAGACCGGTTTTTTAACTACACGAGGATGTCAGTGCAATCGTTTGATAACCTTTTGGAAAAAATACGAAATTCAATCAAGGGCATTGATACTCCTATGCGAGCTTGTATAAAACCTGAAGAAAAACTGGTGATAACTTTGAGGTGAGTACGAAAATGAAAGATATTGTTAATTAGTCTTAACATTTATTATTTATTTCTTACATGTATGGTAATGAATTACCTAGTTCAAGTTGTCCTGTGTAGTAAATAATTCTAGTAATTCAGAACCCTGAGACATATCTGTTGCATTTGTGTCAGTTGGTGATAACGCATCAGTATAAACAGTATTGTCTTGCCTGTCTGGAACAGCCGTAGAATACTCACGGCGGCCTTCAGTGGTCGAGGCTTCTGGTCTATAATTCGAGTGTGTCGAGTATCCATACCGATACTGCCCACTGCTTGTGGTTTCCTTTCCATATTCAGTCGAGTATCCTTGACCTTGGCGATATTGTCCACTGAACGATGTTTGTGGTCTATATGATCTGGCGGCCGATGTCCCTGGTTCATAATCAACATAACGTTGGCAAAACGGACTAAATTCGGAATCGTGAGTTTCCATTTGAGCTCTTTTTATAACTTCAATTAACTCCATTTTTGTAGAAAGCTTACGATGTCTCGGGATGTATTTAAAATCATCTAGAAGTGAAAGTATAAACAGTCTATCTGAATCAGACTCTTGCTGTCTTTCACGCTCTTCTCTCATTACAATACTTTCCCTTAATACCTGCACCAAATTATCGTCGTCACTTGTCTTCTTCTTTTTGGAAACAGGTCGTTCACCTTGAGTACTACCGCTGTTAGCGTTGGTTTCGGCAGTGCGTGTTTCATCCATGCTATTTTGAGTTTCATTAATTACCACGGTAGGCCGAAGAAAATGAAGTTGTTCGAAATATACGTATGGACTCTTACGCTAAGCTGCTGATCCACTTTTAATACCAGCTCTGCGTTTTACTTCCCTGCTGTAACTAGTCCTGATGTTCTTCCACTTGCTCTGTAGAGATTTACCTGAAAATTATATTTGTTCTTTGTTACAGATATCTTGCTACAGGATGTTCTTTAATGGAATTGAGTCATAATTATCGGATTGGACATACAACTGTCCGAGATATCATACATGAAGTTTGCATGGCGATTTGGGAGAATATGAGACAGTCATCGTTTCCAGAATTAAATGAAGAGAGGTGGCTTGAAATAGCAAAAGGTTTCAATGAAAATGCAAACTATCCCAATTGCGTTGGTGCCATCGATGGCAAGCATATAAGAGTGATAAAACCCAGCAATTCAGGGTCACTGTACTATAATTATAAAAATTATTTTTCCATCGTTTTACTTGCTGTATGCGATGCAGATTACAAGTTCACATATATAGATGTTGGGGCTTATGGAAAATGTAGTGACTCATCGATATATAAAAAATCAATTTTGTATCAAAAACTTATCAACAAAGATATACAAATTCCGGAGAAGCGCCCCATATCAAATAATGGAGTACCGATGCCATACGTCATAGTGGGGGATGAGGCATTTGGCTTATGTGAAAATTTAATGAGACCTTACGGAGGTAGGAGTTTAACAGCGGAGAAAAGAATCTTCAGCTATAGACTGTCTCGGGCAAGGCGGTACATAGAATGCACGTTTGGGATATTAGCCAACAAATGGAGAATTTTTCAGCGCCCACTAGATCTCCGTCAGGAACTTGCAATAGCCATAGTACAAGGTTTCAAGACACACTGTACGTTCCACCAGAACTGGAAATAACCGGTGGACCCACAAATAGAGGAAGCCGATCATCAGCATCCTATAGGGATTTATTTGCGGATTATTTTATTAATGCAAATCCGTTAGAATGGCAAAACAGATATGCATTAGAATAGTGCCTATCTATTTATCTAAATAAAACATTGAAGTGAAAATACCTAGTTAAGTACCAAAAAAGAACAATAACGAATACATAGTTATTCTGCGATACTTTCAAAAATATTGATTGGTGTTGCAGAATCTTCCTGTATTATACTGTATAATCCAGATAATAAAAATACATGCTTACCAAATTCTTTTTTTTCATTTTCTGATAAACTTTCAGAGCACATTTTGTTCGTGATTTCTTCCCATCTTCTTTTTTTTAAATCCCGATCACTGTATTCTTCCGATGTTATATCCCAAATTGCTTTACGGCTTTCAATTTCCCGAATAAATTTCTCTGTATCGAAAGTCATCTAATTTAAAGTTGGGAACGCAAAATACGGCTGGCTGCTACAACTAGTGCGCGGAGACTGACCGTAGCCACATACATTCGCCTACACACGTTTTGGCTGCGCGCAGCCAGCTGGCTGCCGTGCAAACAGGCGCGTTTCATTGGCTGCCGCAGCCGAGATTTCGTGGCTGCCTAGTGCGCGGGCTCCCATACAATGTCATATGTTTGACTGGCTGCCGCGGCCTGGCTGCGCAGCCATGGCTGCCTAGTGCGCGAGGGGCCTAATACACCTCTACCTACCCCTTCGAAGAATACAGGCGTGATGCTATGCTGTTTTGTTGTAACTTATGAGAAATTTTGCTTGCAGCACTGATCAATACAAGTAAAATAAACACGAAGTGGAAAATGTGAAATCGAAAATAACAGGCACGAGCTGGATTCGATAACACATTCATACTTAACGTCTTGGGTGACGCTTGCGCCATCTGTCGGAAGTATTTCCGACAGATGGAAATTAGCAGTCAGGAGCAATTGTCAAAGCATCTGGACGGTATCCAGGAGATGCAGGTTCAAATCCTACTCGTGACTGTTACTTTAGATTTCACATTTTCCACTTTGTATTTATTGTATAAGGCTAAGCATGTCAAATGCCAAAATATCTAAATACAAGTTATGAATTTTTGGCGGGACGTTATGGCGAGTGGTTGAAATTCTGTTACACACCAGTAAATTTATTAATGAAAACTACACGTTAAAGAAGTATTCCGCTGACATACATAGTTTACATGGTGATAAAAAATTCGGTCTAGAAGATACAGATACAACAAAATAAAAGTTATTGATTTCATTTCACAGACTAGTACATTAGATTAGAATAATAGATTTGAGTATGATATGTAGTTAGTTGAAGAGTTGATGTTGTTTGTTTCAGAGTATTTATCCATCATAGCAATTTGTTAAGTTTGACACATAATCACCAGCCTTTCTATTATCACCGAACAATCTCCTTCGTTTGACGGTTTATCTCTGCCACGTGACATTGGCAAAGTTGTGGACATACTCCTGCAACAGCCATAAATCAAGAAGAAGAAGAAGTAGATCATCGAGCTCTAATAAGTAGGAGTGTTCGTTATATTAAATAACTAATAAAATCACTTGCTATAAATAATCTATAGCCCCGTTATTTATTACACCAGGAAAGCGTTATTTTTGTTGAGCGATTATTTGGCTTACATAAGCGCTACCACAACCGCTATGCCACGACGTCGACTACACACTACACCAATTGTAATCTTTGCACTACACCACAGAACATTTTTACTCTACGAGCACTACACTAACAAAACATCACAGTCACATGCACACTTGTGACTTGAACAGTCAGTCACTTCAGTCAGTCATACCGCGAAAGAAAGGGACAGAACGGAATGACCCTGACCCATTCTTATCATTGTCACATGCGAAATTATGCTCTAACTTTACCTCTTATGAACTATATTTCTGTCAATTATAAAAAATAACGCAATATAATCTAAGTATCTAAAACATCGTTTGGTTATTTGATTTCTATTTCGTTATATTTTTGAACGATTATATAATCAATCAGTACGGATAACTCGCTTAAGCTGGTATTCGTATGATTATCCTGAGTTTTTGAGCAATTGCCACGCGTTATTTGCTTAGATGTACTTATAGTTTGTGATTTTAAATTATTCGTGGTGTTGGTTCGTTGTGTCTGTTTGTTTAGTGTATTATAAATTTGTAAATAAAATGTTTTTGTAGTATAGTGTAAATAATTTCCGGTTAGATAAAATTTTAAGTCTACTTAAATTTAATCAAAAATGTCATTGGGTCAGTAGTTATAGCGTAAATTCATAACACACATTTTAGTGTATTAGTAAGGATTGACCCAATTCTGAAGTCCACGCAGACGAAGCCGCGGGCAGAATCTAAATACATATATCTTAGATCACAATTTCAATTCACTTAGTAGACAGTAATCTATTGTTAAGATTGTTAATTGCTCAACGCGCGTACATAGCTATATTAAATAACGTCATCTCAATACGACTCATCTATACGACGATAATCATAAGATATCGTTAATATATAAAAGCGTAAAAAATAATAGGCGTTTTAAAAATAGCGCATTGTTATTTAACGTTTTTAATAAATAGCCGTTGCGAACACTAGGTAGTAGATTGATTTTTTGAGAACTGTCATGGCGGTGCGGTTTTGGTCGTTCTACTTCTAATGAGTTATTGGTTGTAAGATTTCTGAGTAGGTCGCTGTTAATCAAATTATACTTCACAAGTCTAATTTATCAAAGTAAATTTTAGCCTATTAATATGCGTCGTAGTAGGAATATGAACCGTGGCGGCGGCATGGGGAGGAATATGTCCGGTGGAGGCGGTGGACCTTTGATAACGGAACATCTAAAGGTAGGAAGCATCTTTATTATATACTAAATTTGTCTTTTGAAATAATATTTTGAAACAAAAAATAGTACACATTAAATCGATGTGTACAAGTTATTATCATAGCCCTTGTTATATAGCTAGCTAAATGAATTTTGCAATGCGTCATCGTGTGGCCCATTAAAAAGCCATGGCCTATGACGCAGCACTAGTTTCTATTCAGTGTAAATATTATTTCTTATAGTAAAAGCAGATACATAATGATATATGCTAGTTTTTCCAATGGGATACAAATATATGCATAATAATGCTGCAATACCACACTAATAATACACAAGTAACCAGACTAATAATACACAAGTAGGTATATGGGAATTATCATGATACCTTTCTAAGCATTAAGAAAATAGGTACATTTAAAAGATAATATAAAATAAATAAATATTCACGGACATTTTTCACACAACATCCTCTGGTCCCAAACTAAGCTTAACGCTTGTGCTATGGGTACCAGATTACGGATATAATACATATACTACTTTTTTTTTGGAAGTACATACATATAATAGATAGAAAACACCCAGCTGTGTTCATCACACAAATAATTGTCCTGAGTGGAAATCAAACCCACAATATATTTTTGGTTTGTGCATATAGGATATAGACTTGGAGTTGGAGCTCTTGAAACGTAAACGTGAGATGATTGAACAACAGCATACTATGCTGCAACCAATAAAGAAACAACCTCAGGTAAGTTTCCACATATTATAATTAATTCATTTTTTTTATTGGGTTACTGGTTATGAAATGGCCTTATTTGATGTAGGATTGTGTCTTAGTGATTGGAAGGTCACAGGGTGGATACTGTGAATTAAGATTTCTCACAAGATGATCGGATTTACATTGTTAAGTAAAAATTTTATTCTGACGGTAGAGCCCTATACCCAGCAGGGGGCTCTACTAGACTGATTCATTTATTGAACTTAATTCATAATATGTATTAATAAAATAATTAAATAATCACATAATTATTACTGAAAGCAGTTTACTGTGTGTTCTAAGTCTTAAGGTTTTGCTAAAACTCAAGACTGTAGAGACTGCCAGAGACCGAACCCTTCTCCTCATCCTTATTAACCTCTTCCCATTTTCCTTGGAGTTGGTGTTGTGTGAGTGATGTCTCTGGTGTTGCTAGTGTCTATAGGCTACAGTAACCACTTACCATCAGGTAGACAGCAAGCAAGCAAGCAGCAACAAGTATACTTGTTATTTACTCTGATCTGATATTTTTTTTCTGATAATAAAAATCTTTATTTTCACCACTTAGATGTTAACACACTATTTCGTACAAAATTCACTCAACAATAGTAAAATATTGTTTCCTGGAGTCCAGTCTATTAATGAGATATTTGGGCAAGAACAAAACAGGATTGTTTTGTTTTAATATGTATTCAAAAATACTGGCTGGGCGAAAAATAATGGAATGTATTTTGATGTGTTTTAAACTTGATTGCAAGATTATACTTTTGTAATCTTTTGAGACATATCAAAATTATGGAAAGAAATTTTATGCTGAGAATTTTAGCATGCACAGTATTGATGGTCATATTTTTCACCCAATTAGCAATTAGCAACTTGAGTAACTATTTTACCATTAGATGAATTAGCATGCTAAACAATTTGACTGTAAGCCTGATGTATTCACATTGGGTAGTCACATTGTAAGTGCCTACTTGAGATGCTCAGCATTCATGTAATTTCTATTTCTAATTAAATTTCAGAGGAGTTATAATCACCAGCCTTACACATACAATGAGAATGGGGCACAGGGAGGTTCCATTGATTTCTCTCACTTGTATAATGATGGCCCTCAACAATACCGCAAACCATTTGTCAAAAAGCGCCAATCTGATACTGTCTGGCAGCATGATTCTTTTCCTAAAAGGTCAGCTGGCCATAGTCAACGTTATGACTACAGTGGACCATCTCCTACCCAGAACCAGAGGCCTTTCACAGCAAATCAGTCAAAAAGAGGTTTGCCAAATACACGTGGACACGGGAAACAATCTATAGGTCAAAGGATCTCTAACCAAAAAGTTAGAGCCCCAGAAAAAAAGTTTGTGCCGAATAAGGTAACTAAGCCTACTAAACCAGCGCCACCAAATAAGATTGCATCTCAGCCTGTCGCTGAACGCAACAATTTGGTAGCTGTAGCAATGAAGTCAGTAGCAGAGAGCATAGCTCGTGATCAGGAAGCGTTCAGGTTGCATCCCAACAAGGAGCCGACCAAGCAAATGGTCGGTCGGATGGAAATGGCTCTTGGAGCTATTTTGAGGGATGTCAGAGAACTGTATACTGGTACACCAAATGAGGAGATATTACGCACAGTCCCACTACAGCGTATCATTAAACAAGCAATTCGTGATCGTGTACGAACTGCTATGTTAGGCAAAGTCATCGGGGCTACAGTAGTGGTCATAAAAGAATATAGAGATATGTTCCCAAAAGAAACTGATCACGAAATTGTGGACCAAGCATTAACATCGGTTGGCTACGAAATACAGAAAAAACCTGTAAACGCTATAGGTAGTTATTGCTTTTCATAATTCATTTTCTTATTAGTATTTAATATAATTATTAGCAGAATACTTCAAATATTTGATGAAAGTACTTTGAAATGGGAAGAACATATCTGGCATCAACTATTATAGTTTATGGCAGAATGGCAGAACCCACAAGACTGGATTTTCCGTCTCTTGTTTCTAGCTAATTCCTCTCTCAAGGTCCTGCTGATTGTCAAATTAGCGAATGAGGAGAGAGCACAGCGTAGAGCAGGACTATTTGACGGTATATGTATCTGATGACTAAACATTTCACTTGTTAACGAATTTACAATCTATTTCAGTCTAAGAATATAAAAATAACACTAATAGTTTTGCAGGTTATATTTTAATAGTTGTATATACCTATGTTTAATCTCCTGGTAAAATCAAGTAAAATGTTCATATTATGCTTTTATTTTTACCGACAATTCCTAAATTTTAATTAGCTCTTATAGATATATGTATAAGATAAAATTTTCGTCATCTACCTTGAAGTACAGTAAATTTGAATGGTTTATTCTTCTATTTAAATAATAATACTACAGAGTTAGTTTATGGAATTGTTGGTTCAAACAGACTTATGTGGCTTAAATAAATCCTATTTGGTTATTAGTTACAGCTAGCAATCCAGATCAAAATAAAGAAAAAGACAAGAGACCAGATGAGTATTTTAGATCAAACATGTATAAACTTCTTAACAGTCATCTGAATGAGATGTTTAGCAAGGTAAGTTCAGTTATCTCTTTAAGCTATCAAAAAAATTGTTTTGTATATCTATGTTACATTTCATTCTACAGTTAGAAGATTTTTATAACCCACCATCTGAAATACAAAGCAATGTAGCTGAAACAGACTTCACAGAAGATAACTTTGAAGAGAATAAGCCAACAACAGCCATTAATGTGGAGCAGGAGAAGCCCAAGGAAGACGACAATACTGCTATATCAGCTAATGCTGAGGTGGTCAATGATGAAGCAGCTAAAACTCAGGAGGCTCAAGTAGATGCTCCTTCAGCTACAAATAATGACTCTGAAGTCACTGGCATAAACATGGAGGTAGATGCTGCTGCTACAGCAGTAGCAAATAAGAAAGCTGAGCTGGCTGCTAATGAAGCTGTGGCAAAAGAGGCTGCAGCTAATTTAGGGATTTCAAACGAAAATGATTATAAACGGATGCTACCGCGCCTTTTGAAAAGACATATTGCAGTAAGTTTGTTTTATTCTAACAGATCACTAGCTGCAATAGTAAATTAATTTCACAGTAATCTGTAATTACTTTTTTTTAAAGACTTTTAATACTCTTACTCTAATAAATTGTTGTGTAAAGAGTTAACCAATAAGTCTATTTAATAAAATTTGTCATGTATTGAAGGAAGGTGGAGTCAGGAGTCTCCGAAACCGGCGAGCGTGTATAAAGAGAGTTATGAATGTTGAGGAAGCGAGAGATGTATGCAAGAATAGAACCTCTTGGCACTCTGTCCTCTCTGCCTACCCCGCAAGGGAAATGGCGTGATGATAAGTTAGTTTTTTAGTTCTATTTAATAAAATATATCTTGACAATAAGAACTGTTTTCAGGTCATCATAAAACTGTTGAATTTGAATAAAATGTACAAGCGAGCTGTTGGTGACCTAATTGCGACTACAAGAGATAAATATGTTGCATATGGCAAAGAGGAACCTAAAAAACCTGAACAGACATCTGAAGAAGTTGTTTCAACTCAACAAAGTCCAAAAAAGACCCTCTATCCATTGCCGTATTACGTAAAGGTATTGTCTTATTGTCTAGGCAATTTATTTCTTAATAACCTAAGCCTTAGCAAAGCAAAAATTATTTTTGCAATAAATTAAAGTAAAAAATAATATACTTAAACCAGCCAAATTTTTAAAATGTCATGGTCATGAGTTCACCAATGAATTTTTTTTAAATATGATAGCTTGGGTTGGGTCAATGTTCTCCAATCGCTGCAAGTTGAAAGTGTATCACACTTGATTAAAATAGGTTACTTTTTTATAGTCTATCAAAAAGTTCTGTTGATGTGGTAAGAAATTAAAAATATTTTTTGAGCATCTGACATGCTTAGCCATATAAATTAACACAGTGTGAAAATGTGAAATCGAGACTAACAGTAACAAGCACTGTTGACTGTTAATTTAGATCTCACATTTTCACACTTTGTGCTACTACACTATTTAAATTATTATATGTCGTAAGAATTAATTATAAAGTAAAGTAGACAATACTATTTTGTAATAAGAAAACCTTGACACAAAATCCAAGGTTTACATTCTTTGGTCATCAAAATTATATAGTCCATTTGGTTATACATATATAAATAATTAATATTCCAGATAATGGGTAAGCCACAACTGCCTAAAAAGAAAGTAATGCAACCATTCCTGGAAGTATTCCATCCTAAATCCATCAAGAAGCACAGGTCTATCCACAACTTGCTGTTTATTGGTTTTACAGAGAAAAGTGATTTTGATGCGATAGTTGAAGCTAATGGGACAGTTATAGGTAAGTGTATTTTTTGGTGAATTTGTATGTACTTTATAAAACCTGTTACTAAATTAATCTAAAAATATTACTTTTTAAGCACTTGATATTTTTTGATGTTTACCAGAACACAAAGTGTGAGAATATGAAATAGAAAATGATAGCTACAAAAGGGATTCCAATACTATGTGTACATACACACTACATACATAGACTCGCGCTTTTTTTCCCAAAGGGGTAGGCAGAGAATGGATTTCCACCATTGGTTAAGGGTGTGTCCTGACCTGACCTTATTTGGGTAATCTTTGTAGAATCTAATTAACCTCCTATATTTTGACATAAATTTTCTCTGCAAGTAACTCTTCAATCTACTCCATTTTGCTATAATATATGTAATAGAAAACAATGTAGATATAAATTCATGTGGGATAAAATTATAATTTCTAGGACGTAGTACTCTCAGTGTTAGAGTATGTGATAAAACTACTGAAAAACAGGAAGATAATGCTAACACAAGTACAGATGAGTCCAACCTGAAACCAGATGAACAGAAACCTGTAAGTGAGGATTTGTTAGGAGCAGATTTAGATGGGCAAATCAATGACCTGTTGACTTCCATTAGGAATACTGAAGACAACTCAGCTGAAAATGTGGAAGAGGTCAATGTAAAATCTGAGAAAGATAATTTAAATAAAACCATTGAAAACTTAGATTCGGAAGCTCCTGCAACTGAGAAAGCCAATGAACTGGTCCAAGATTCTAAAAATAATGAAGATGCTGCAAACATTGAAATAGACAATGAGGGTCAGAATGAATCTGTTCAACCAGAGAATGAGAATTGTGATAATAACACTGAGGCAGAGAACAAAGAAGTGAAGTTGGACAATGCTGAGCAACTCAATACCGAGTTGAATGATGAAAAAGTTGACCAATTGACTGAATTAAAGAGTGATGCCTCAGGGCGATCTACACCAACAAGGGCATCCAGTCGATTGGCAAGTGCAGCCATTACTACTCCTGGCTCCATCAGAACGCGACGTTCTAGTAAATTGGCACAAAATCAATAATTTGATAATTTACTTTTTATTAATACTGCAATGTATTTTATAGACTTGGGCGTTTACTGTCCTTGATGTAGTAAATAGACAATCTTGTCGATTTTTATCAATCCAAATCCATATCCCTCCACTTTCGAATCTTGCGTTCAACAGTGCTCATTACGGAACCAACAAAGTTTCATCCTTAAGAATATTTGAGATCTTTATAACTTCAAGCTGATATTGTTGTTCTTTTGGAGCAAATTTATAGTAAGAAAACAATAGGAAGAGTGACAATCTTGTGTCAGTCACCAAATTCGCGTAATTGTGCATAACTAAAGCATTATATGAAGTAAGGCTTTAATATTATACTATTTTTGGGTTCTCTGGTTATATTAGCAAGAAGAAATGTATAATACAAAATGTATCATTTTCAATAAACTTCACTTCAGTAGTTTCGCAAAAACAAATTAACAATATTCTAGAGAACGCTGTTTTAAGTTTGGAGAAGCCTTTTTGACATGTTTTAATGTCCCCAATAGATGTCCATGATTATTTTAAGACTAGATTACTGTGAATCTAGCTGTAGTGTGAATATTATATTGGTTGTTTTAAGGTTTTATTTCATTCTATATTTATCTGTGTTTAGATAAGCACTACTTGAATACTGACATTGTGTTAAGAATACACACTTATGTTGCATTATGCTTGACTCAGATGTACCATTACAATAAAATATAATTAAAAGTATCTATTATATTATTTAAAAACAAATAAAATTAGAAATAAGAACATAATATTAGACATTTTTAGATCTATTTCTTTTAGCAATTGACATGCTCCGCTACTTTTAAAGTACAAATTATTTGTGAATAAAGAAAAAGAGATTTTTAGTAGGAGCGGGAATCGAACCACGCATCTTTTCCAATCCGGGGAAGTGCTCTAAACCACTAAGCTATCCTACTGATCTTTCGATCATCCCAAATTCTTAATCACATTTGTCTTACGACTACTACTGACTTATTAGACAGTTATTATCCGGGGTGATACTCGACCACTTAGAGCCCCGCCTCAGGGTACTGTTCAACACGATTGTGCCCTCTTTAGAATGTGTTACACAATCGTATCGTCTCATTGTGATTGGTAGAGACATCGACTCGTGATGTCGCAATAATCGCTCACCCAATCACGGTGATTCCTTTAACCTATCACAATGACACGATGCCATGTCGATACGATCTAGTGTGTTACATTATAACCCTCGGGTTTCGGCACGATTCCCTTTTTTTTTCCACGGCCCATTTAATGGTAAATGGTAACCTTCGCTCATGGACTCGACTATACTGAGAGTATTGTCAATCGCTGCTCGCCATTTCATTTCACTGATATGAAATGAAAGAATAAACGGCTATCTCCTGCTACAGCCAAAACGTTACTTCCCTTAGTCGCCTCATACGACACCCGTTTGAAATAATGGGGTGGTGACACTTGTATTCTTAGTCCGTCACCACACTGGCATCCCTAACCATCAGGAAGGAGGGAAAGGAGATCCTCCTGCCAAAGCCATAAAAAAAAAACGGTGGCTTATGGATACCACCGAAGGAATGTAACATAGTTCCAGTGGCCCGCCAACAAAGGCGGAAAGATGGCTCACGGCGGGATTCTTAAGTGGGCGCAGGCCCCACATTACCCTGGTCGTTGCCCCGAACGAAAGGGTGTGCGGTTAGGAACATTTTTTCCCGCCTTAACAGAAAAAGGGTGGCTTATGGATTCTGTCGCAGTCTTAAGGCCTATTGTGTTACTGGATAAAGTAAAGCTACTAGAAAGAATTGCGGACTGCATCGTCCGACACCTTGAAGTCATCAAAGCCGACTTTTTGGAATACCCAATAACTTTGTGAACGGGACGGCACGTTCACGGTCACATCCTGCGTTCCAGAGCTGCAGCTGCGAAATCGGTCTCAGGAGGCTGTATTTTGACACCAGTAATTCGACAGTAAGTCTTTCAGCTGTATGAAGGAGGTGCTCAGATTTCACGGGGTGCCCACCTATCCAATGCGGCTGGTGGCAGACTACCATGCAATGTTTTCCATGTGACGCGTGCGGTTTCCTACAAGGATCATTCTTGTGAACACGACCGGCTATAAGGCAGCATCGGCAGGAAATGAACTCATGGGTGAGACTGGTAGTGGAGAAGGTAAGTTTCTTAGCTGACCAAATTCGTCGCACGTCTATCAACGCCTGATGCCGCCCTAGCCGAGGCTAGACCACAGAACAGTTTTAGGCTAGACAGTACTGCCTACTAAGAACATGATTGTATTATTCCAAAGTTCTCAAGAGGATGGCCAATAGACGCGGATCGTTGAAGTGAATATCAGTGTATTCTTATTTAATGGGTGATGGCTCCATATTAACCTGTTAGCTTACCTGGCAGTTAGTAGTTTTTTTGGATTGGTGATGAAGGGCATTTTTGTTAGTTTTATAAGTTATTATAACGATCATGTCAGCGAGGAATATTTTTTTTCCTTTTCGCTTCAATAATGTTTTGTAGAACATTCAGGCATACAGATTTTATCATAACATTGCCTTCACCATCGAAGCAGAGCATTCAAAAGGCACATACAGTCTTTCTTATAAAGGGTTTTTCAACAAGAACTGCCTCGGTGGTGTAGCGGTAGTGTATGCGACTGCTAATCATGAGGTCTCGGGTTCGATCCCCGGGTCGGGCAATGTTATTGAGCTTTTTCCTAAAAAGAAAAATTCTCAGTAGCAGCCCGGAGTTTGGAAATGTGCCCGGTAGACGTCAATAGGCTCGCCTCCTATTACGTGGGACTCAAACATAGCTGGCGAGTCGTGGGTGTGTAATACACCTCTGCCTACCCTTTCGGGGAATACAGGCGTGATCCTGTTTTGTTTTTTTTTTGTTTCAACAAGAACTTTGTTTTTTAAATCAAAATAAAGAATTTAGATGAAGACGATACAAATTTTTATTGTAGGTATTACGAAGAGAAAAGTTTGGCAATTATGAATGAAAAATGATATCTGGCAAATGTCCACCACGAGCACGCTGACAGATTATGTCGATTCTTTCATCAAAGTTATTAATCACTTTTTGGAAAAATGGCGGGTCTATTTCGCACATCACGGATTTTGAGTTTTAAAGCTAAGCGTCCACCAGGCGGACCACATCGCAACGCAAAAACCGCTTGCTATTTTGTTTGAAACTGCGTCGATTAGAGGCGGGGCGGGCCGGACTGCGACGGACTCCGCCGGCGCTTTGCTAGGCGAGGGTATTTTTCCGTCGATGCGACCCGGCCCGGCCCACTCCGCCTTCAGTGGACGCATGGAGTGGAGCATTTGTAGTAGAACGTTGCAGCGAGCGAACCTATGTATTTACGTAAAAAATTAACGAGGAACTACTTATATCGTTAGTGCAACAATATTCCGAATTATATGATATTGGCGATAGTAAGTAGGTATCATGACGAATTGAACAGAAATAATATTTTCTGAAATAGGATATATATTATGTATTACTTCAAAATTTTCGTAAGACATGCGTACAAATATTCAAAGAATTTCACCAGATCATTCTTCAGGACAGGACCAAGTAAGAATAAGTTATGAAATTCACCACAACATCGTCTTTTCTTGCTCCTCATCGAACAACCTTAACAAAAAGAATTCCTCATCGGAGCTATCCATTGTTGCACTACCATAAGTTCGCTTGTCATACGTACGACTAACTGTAAAAATCCGCCGATGCGTCGCGGCCCGCCCCGTATAGTGGACGCAGTACGCAAAAATGCTCGCCGCACCGTTGCGGCCCGACCCTCAAATGGACGCTTAGTTTAAGGCTGCAATCGATTCGATTGCCTCCGTATAGACTCTGTCCTTAATATAGCCCCACAAAAAATAATCCAGTGGTTTAAAACATATGATCTGGCTGGCCACATAACCACTGAATTTCATGAAATTATGCGATCGGGGAATTGATCGTTTCATTGGCTGTGTGACATGTAGCACCGTCCTGTTCAAACCACATGTCAGTGATATCCACGTCATCAATATAAATAGGCTAAAATTGAGCTGTTAACATCTCGCGATAGCGTGATCCATTGACCGTTACCGCATTTCCAGCCTCATCTTTGAAAAAAAAACGGCCCAGTTAATCATGCCTCCAGACCACATAGCTGACATAGCGCACTATACAGTGACACGTTGAACATGCAATGGCTTCTCAATAATTTGCTCTTGGATTTTCAAAAGCCCAATGCGGCAATTTTGCTTGTTGACGTACCCCTCGGGTAGAGTCTTAGATTAATTATATGTCTAGATGGACCCTCGGCGTTGTAAACGCGTCAAAAAAAATTGGGGAGAACTTTTCATCCCAATGCTTTTCTATGGCTGTTAGTGTCAATCGTGACGTCACTTGACATTTGACAAGGTCGTATCCAGGAGCATTAGTGTGTCATTTAAAATGTCAACGTGTGTAATTAAAGTGTGCCGAAACTACAAAAATCGGAAAATGAGCACTAAAGATACCTCTTATCATCGGTTAGTAACATTATTTCATACAATAACTGGCTAAATAAGTCATTTAAATACTCCGAAAATAAATTAATTTTAGTTCGTATTTTTTTATGTAATACCAGTTTATGAACTTAAATTTCCCGCGTAATCTTGCAAAGTTGATGATATTTTAACGATAGAGAGTAATAGAAACATTACTTAACATAATTATTAGCGTTTTTAATGGATCCATAAAGCTGCACAGTCGTCATTTTCGGAATTAATTACAATATTACTATTTATTTTATTTATTTTTTTATTTATTCGGAAAACATATAGTGTAAGGCATCTCAGTAGGTAAAGTATATATATGTCTAAACACCATTTACAAGTTTTCGCATATTGAAACTAAATTACTTGTTTGTTTTATACATTAAAAAGTAGGAAAAACAACAACAAGGAAACCCCTAAAAAATTGCACACAAAATATCATGAAATTAAAAATTATATATATCTAAACAAGACAGTTAGGACTTCACACTAAGCCACTTTTTGGAAAGTAAAGACCTAAGTGTAATACAAGAGGAGTTAAATATGTATATCAAAATTGGGTAAGTCATCCAGTCTGTTAATTTGCTTTGCTGATCTGACAAAAAATGAATTTTGTCTATAGTTGGTCGAGGTATGGGGAACATTAAGGTAAGTTGACTGCCTAACCGACCTCGAAGGTACCTTTAGGCCAATTTTAGAGAGAAGATGAGGAGAGTCTATTTGGCATTGTGCTATTTTGACCAATAGTGTCATGTCTGAAATGTTGCGTCTTTCATGGAGAGGTAGAATGTGGTGCCTCCTATATCTAGACTCGTAGTCACTATCGTATTTTTGTCATTTAAACTGTAATTGTCTCATAAACCTACGTTGGATTGATTCGAGCCTTTTAATATAAACATCATATAGCGGATTCCAAATTTGTGAGCAATACTCGAGCACGCTACACACGTATGAACAATAAAAGGTCTTAGTGAGTTTAATGCTGTTAAATTGAGAACTTGCCCTTAGAATAAATCCCATTATCTTGCTGGCTTTTTAAGTAATACTAACTATATGCTTCTCATACGTCAACTTAGAATCATATAACACCTAAATCACGTATTTCATTAACGCATTTTAGCTCTTGGCCTTTAAGGATATATCTGAAGTCTGAAATTTTAGTTTTACGAGTGAAAGTCATCGCATAACATTTTTTTTACATTAAGATCTAATTTATTACGAAAACAATATTCTTCTAACCTGCACAGATCTTGTTGTAAAAGGCAGCAATCATCGACATATTTATTTTTTTTGAAAATTTTCATGTCGTCAGCATATAATAGAAAGTGAGAGTGCTGGAAATAAGAGTTTATGTCATTTACGAAGATGTTAAAAAGCAATGGGCCTAATAATGATCCTTGGGCAACCCCGGAGGGCACATAATTCCATCCAGATGAGTAGCCATTAAGCACAACAGCTTGGGATCTATTTTCTATATAAGATGTGAACCACCTGAACAAATTTCCGTGGATTCCGGAGTACATCATTTTCTGTAATAGTATATTATGGTCGATACGATCGAACGCTTTACTATAGTCTGGTTATATAGTCCGTAAATGTTAATAGATTTGTTGTTGTTGATCGGCTTTTGAGGAAACCATGCTGTTCGAGGATGAAAGAGGATGAAAAGACATCGTAGACCTGGGTGTAAATTAAGCGTTCAAATAATTTAGCAAATATAAATAATTTTGAGATTGGTCTATAGTTTTTGACATAATTTCTGTTGCCGTTTTTATAGATAGGGCTTATAAAAGCAGACTTCCAAATGTTAGGTACATAACCTTCTTTTGTGGAGCGCGAGAATAATATAGTTAATGGTTTCGTTAAACTTTCTGAACATTTGTAAATAAATAAAGGTGATATATGATCGGGTCCCGCTCCTTTAGAAGTGTCTAGATCCTTGAGCAGTTTATAAATTGTCTCCGGAATTATTTGTATGTCACTAATAACGTTATTAGAACAAGGAACTTAGATTTCAATTTGAGAATTGTAATTGACAGAGAAACAATATCATACGAATTAAGCAGTAAATTCCTTTTAAATAGGTGTGTTTTCGTGCGCAGTCCTCGAGTATTTTGGTAGTATATATTAAAACCCTCAGGAGCCATTAATAACAGATAGTAACACATAACTCAAGCGAAACAAAATAAATTTATTTATTAATGGGCCGTTATTATAGGTGTTGTATATACCATTAATATTTATGTTCGATTGGTCGTTCTTTATAGCAAGTTTTAATAAATTTGTAGTATTTTTATATTTAATGCAGTGGAGAAATAAGTTAAATTGATAATTTGGTGAAGTCCAACAAATTGTGTATATTATAAACAAGAATACGGTAGTATAAAAATAAAATGGCAGCACCGCTAAACTCTCAAGAAACACGTCTAAGCAAGAGCTAATAAGTATGCAAAGAATTATCACCACTACGGCTACACGCTCGCAAGCAATAATGAGCATTAAGTGACTGTAAACAACAGCGTGAGCTGGCGATATTTGCATACCAATGTATAGAATAACTTGCATTATTACCTGGTTGACTTCCCCGTTCACTACAACTATAGCACAGCGATAGGGTAAACAAAAGGTTTTTACTTTGCATGTGGTTCCCAAACTGTCGAGTTTTAACATAACGTAACATTCAAAGGAAATTAAGTATCTATCTGTGGAACTTAAGCTATTTTTAGAAGATCGTTCTCGCACTTTATAAAAAATGTAGGGGAAGTGTCAGATTTCCTGGCCATGATTTTGCAGTGCTTCACCCAGAAGAATTGGATTTTTTTTTCCTTCGCTAGGGTTCTTGCTTTATTTAGCAGGGCTTTGTTACATTGTGTCAGATGATTATTGACGTAGAAATTTCCCGCCGCGCTAAAACCCAAGTTAGAAAGGTTGAGCAGCTTACATCTCCGCGCTGATGCTACCAAATTTGTAATATTATTATTTATTTTAATGATGCAGATTGTTTACATTTTTAAATTTATAATAATCGTGGGTAATAGTAGTATTCTCATTAAAGAAGATGTTATAATATATTATATATTTTTTTTATAATTTAAGATTATGAGAGTAAATAGAAAGAGATAATTGACTATATACCTACAAAATATTTTGTAGTATAAGAATGCCTTGAATCTATGATAATATAATTTTCCCATAATTTAATACTACTACTGAAACTGGTATCATTACGCACGCACACAAACACAAATTGCACAAGCGTAATGATAGCTGTCACGCACACTAGCATAATAATTCCCGCCCGATTTTTATGACGTTTATAAGAGTGACAGTCCATCTAGATATACTACTGCTACTGTATGAAATAATGTTACTAACCGATGATAAGAGATATCTTTATTGCTCATTTTCCGATTTTTGAAGTTTTGGCACACTTTACTTACACACGTTGACATTTTAAATGACACACTATTGCTCCTCGATAGGACCTTGTCAAGTGACGTCACGATTGAAGCTAACAGCCATAGAACAACATTGGGGTGAAAAGTTCACCACAATTTTTTTTGACGCGTTTACAACGCCGAGGCTCCATCTAGATATATCATTAATCTAAGGGGGGTATATTATGCTTTTTGGCCTTTTTGCCTTGACGTCAAAAAATGAAATGTCAAAACTGTCATGCTGTTGGTGTTGCCCCAATTAAAAAACAAAGTTCTTGTTGAAAAACCCTTTATTTTCTCACAACTTGTGACTACCACTGTTTTTAGAGCTAATCTTGCCGCCGCGCCGGGTTACTGACTGATTAAAAAAATCGGAGTGACTGACTCAAAAAAATTCTAAGTCATGTAAGTCCTCTCACGATGTTTTCCTCCAGCGGGTCCTTCAGTTATGATAATTAATAATTTAGGAAATAGACATAATAATATATTTAGCACAGTAGTTACCTCACATTTCCATTACAAATTGGGGCCTGATCTAGAGGTAATATAAAATGTAACCAGATTTGACGGAATTTCAAAATCTGTAGGGAGTGACTTCCATCGCAACCTAAGGCCATCAAGGTTTGACGAATTCGGTAGATCTGGTCGGATTGACACCTTTAAATAAGATTTTAAACCGAAAGACGGTTAACTGTAATTTCGAGGGCCGTGTTCTCGTCATGTTTTCATTGAAGCTAGCATAACAAATGGTTCATGACCACGGAAAGTAGGTAAATAATCACGTATTTACGTCAATTAATGCTTCATTGGGTGTCAGCCCTACTAATATGATAAAAGCGAAGGAAGAAGTAGTCTTTCCATGTGGTGACGGACTAAGAATACAAGTGTCACCACCCCATTCTTTCCTACGGGTGTCGTATGAGGCGACTAAGGGAAGTAAGCAATTATCATCCATTGCATGACCGGTGGTAGGGCTGGGTACCGAGTGGGAGTACTTACTTGGTATCGGGCCCGAGCGGGTTGGTACCACCATCTCCAGTGTGACCGGCCATGAAGCACATCTTCGTTCGTTGCGTTTTGGCTGTAGCAGGAGATAGCCATTTATTCTTTCATTTTATATTGGTGAAATGAAATGATGAGTTGAGTCCATGAGCGACGGTTACTATTTACCATCAGATGGGCCGTGGCTAGTCTGCCACTACAAGCAATAAAAAAAAATAAGGTACTAACTCGTTGAAGGAATGGGGCCGAGTTTGGTGATTCTCAATTCGGGGTTCGTCGAGGGCGCTCTACCGTAGATGCAATCATGCGCGTGAGAGCCCTGGCGGAGGGTGCAGTTTCACAGGCAGAGGTTGTCTTGGCGTTATCTTTTGATATCGCCAACGCTCGGATGGGCCTAGGGCAGCCTGTAACCCTTTTTTTTTGTTAAGGCGGGAAAAAGTGTTCCTAACCGCACACCCCGTCGTTCGGGGCAACGAACAGAGTAGTTTGGGGCCCTCACCCACTAAAAAAACCCGCCGTGTGCCGTCTCTCCGCCTCTAAAGGCGGGCCATACCATATTACATTCCTTCAGTGGTAGCCTGCCACCCTAGCAGAAGCAGGCCCGAGACGGCGGCGCACGTGTTCCGCAAGCGCCTCTAGATGAGGGAGACCTTGGCCCTCCAAAACAGACGGGGCTCATACCCGCTAGGGGTGGAGGAACTCATGCGTAGAGCGTATACCTCACTCCTGGCGAAAGAACGTCTGAAGAAACACCGCGTGGTTTTAGCAGGTAGACCAGTTCCATACTGGGAGTCCGGCATAACCCCTCCGTCTGCCCGGCGGACGGGTAACCGTAAACCACCACGCGTGAAAAAAAAAGGACTGCTCGTTGTTTTACGCGATAAACTACAGAGCGGATATACAAACATCCTAACTAATATTATAAACTAGCCTTTGCCCGCGCTGAAGCAGCTAAAAGCTAGGTCTCAGGTTCTTGATGTAGCAGCGCGATAAAATGTAGGTATACTAGTTATGTGATGCGCGAACAAACAGACAAAAATAGTTTTCGTGTTTAGATACGCCTTTATAGTATAGGTAAGTACAGTAATATTTTCTCAACACAGACACAGTTCTATTACGGCTTTGTAACAGATATGATGCAAAAGTGATTCGAGTTTATTTTGATACGCTTTTACGCTGTAACGATCATGGAATGCATACCTATATAGGCTGGAGCCCATTGATGTACTCGTATATGTATGTACTACGTGCTATATGTACTACAACTCAATGCTGGGGCCCAAAACGATATAAGTAAGCTACTTTCTATATATAAAAAAGTTCAAATAAAAAAGTTGCATCAAACCCCATTTAGTAGTTCTTTTAAGCAGTGTGGGGCCGGCTTTAGAATTGTCCCACCCCTCTCCACCCATGGGAGTCGTAAGAGCCGACCAAGGGAATACCGGGGGAGCTCCTTCGAGTATTAACAATATCCACTGCGATCGCCAACCCGCCTGCCAAGCGTGGCGATTCCCTCATTCTTGGGGAGGCCTATGTTCAGCAGTGGACGTTAAAAGGCTGATGGATGGATGGATGGAGTTCTTTTAAATAAATTCTACAAAAAATTCTAGTTTAAATATTTTTTTAGTTTTTCGGTTATATCTCAGGTTCCCGATATAGTAGCGAGATAAAATGCATACCAGTTTTTAAGTCTAATCAAGGCCTTTCAAATAAAAAAAGTTGCATCAAAATCCGTTCATTAGTTTTTGTGTGATGCGCGAACAAACAAACAGACAAAAATTCTAAAAAAAATTGTTTTGTGTTTAGACACGCCTATATAGCCTATTACAGTCATTTTTTCTCAAATATCTTGAATGTACAGACACAGCTCTGTTACAGTTTTATAATAGTACAGATAGACTAGCCTTTGCTTGCGGCTCCGCCGCAACCAAAAGCTAGTTTTTAGGTTGTATCTCAGGTTCTCGATATAGTAGCGGGATAAAATGTCTACCAGTTTTTAAGTCAAATCAAGGCCTTTCAAATAAGTTGCATCAAAATCCATATTTTTTTAGTTTTTCGGTTATATCTCAGGTTCCCGATATAGTAGCGGGATAAAAAGTATACAAGTTTTTAAGTCTAATCAAGATCTATCAAATAAAAAAGTTGTATCAAAATCGTTTCAGTAGTTTTTGCGTGATGCGCGAACAAACAAACAGATAAACAGACAAAAAATCTAAAAAAAAATGTTTTGTGTTCAGAGACGTCTATATAGCCTAATACAGACTTTTTTCTCAATTATCTTGAATTTACAGACACATCTCTGTTACAACTTTATAATAGTATAGATTTAGCTAGGTAGGTACCTAACGGTATACCACACAAAATATCAGACCAAGGAAAATGTAAAAAAGTTGTAAGTAGGTAGGTAGGGTACATACCATAAGCTGATTGATGTAATACTCGTACATGATCGTGTCTGTCACAGGATCCAGGGCAACCTGCATTAACTCGTCAAATTCTTCCTGTTAAATTAAATTGAACGAGACATCTACAGTTAAAATTGTCCAAATATTCTATGTATCCTACATAGGTACTAGGTACCTAATATTATAATTATAAATATGTTCTTTTTTATGTTTAGCTGTAGGTAGGTATGCAACTGGGTGAAACAAATACGGCTGAATCTATCTTACATATATATTATTTCCCTAGGCCTTTTTTACTGCCGATCCGAGAGATCTTCGCTATTGCTAATCAAATTCTATGATTTACCCCTCATAAAGCTTATCGTGCCGACTAATAACGAAAGATACTTTGGAAAATCCAAAAGTGCACGCCTCATAATCTTCATTTTTCACAACAAAATTGATTATTTGATAAGTAACTAATAATGTATTGGTCTTACTAAGTAGTTTTCAATAAATCACATAGCGCTAATTTCAAAAAGTACCTTCTCATGTCTTATATGCCATGTAGCGCTAATTTTAAGAAGTACTTCTACATTGGTCTATAGCAATAGTTCTCACGAAATAAAAATTTGACGGGCCTCGTGGCGTAGTCGGTAGTGTAAACGAATTTCGTGCACGAGGTCGTGGGTTCGATTCCCACTCGGGACAATTATTTGTGTGATGAACACAGATATTTGTACTGCGTCTGGGTGTTTTCTATCTATTATATGTATGTATTTACAAAAAAAATGTACTATATGTATTATATCCGTAATCTGGTACCCATAGCACAAGCGTTAAGCTTAGTTTGGGACCAGAGGACGTTGTTTAAAAAAAATGTCCGTGAATATATATTTATTTAATAAGGATTGACCACACTGATTTTAGTGTCGCGTCGAGCGTAAATATTCACTATTTTTTTTGTTATATAATAACAATTAAACCACATCAAATCAGACCGTGAAAAGTGATAGGGCTCTATTCGTAAACATACTAATTCGTAAACGAAAAAAAAATTACTCAATTAGTTAAGTATTTTGGTCGTTATCATGTTAACATACATTAACTAGGGGTGATCATAGTACGGAGCGTGCTCGTCGCGATCCCTGCCAGCCTGTAATCCACAGGCTGCAATCCGGCTCGAATGCGTACCGCAGTGCGGGCACAGTAAATATATAAGCTAAAGCAGTAGTGAAACTAGGCCTATTCGTTGAAATAATTACCTACGCTTCGTTGGAGCGTTAGGGTTGTCCCCGTAAGTTCATACAAATTAGCACCCGACCACATGTTGTTGTGGTTCGTGTGAAACAATGTTAACGATTATCCTAATAACTAAATCTGTAACAGAGCTATGTCGGTACATCGAAGATAGTATATGTGACTATATTAGACTATTTATGCGTGTCTTTTTTTTCTTCTTTCTTCGTTTCATCCTCCATCCATCCATCCACCAGCCTTTCAACGTCCACTGCTGGACATAGGCCTTCCCAAGAGAACGTAGCACTGCCAGGGGTGCTTAGATTCTCGTAGATGCGCGTGTCTGTTTGAGTGTGCCGTTTCAAACGATTTGTTCCTAGTTTCCGTACTGGTTTAGATATTTACTGTGGTGCGGGTTAGGGCGTGCCCCAGAAGCGATGCGTACCAACCCGCCCCCCTCGCTACGAACAACGGCAGATGCGGCGATGGGGGCCGCCACCCAGGGTTAGCTCTGTGGTCTGGTGTACCGCAGAGCGATCGGGCCAGCATGGAAGTGGGGGTGTTGCTGTCCGCTCGCTTGGCTTCAGGTGTGAAAGACTACGGAATGTTTGATCCCAGACTTCTATGGGTCTGAATAAAACTAGGTGTCACCAGGGTCTTCATGGTCGCAGCTTATGCTCCCGTAGGCTCTTCGGTGGCATCTGATCTAGAGAAGTTCTGGGATAATGTTAGGGAAGTTCTGGATTTGGCAGAAGCTAGTGAACACGTGATCGTATGCGGAGACTTGAATGGATGGGTTGGGACCAAGCGTCCAGACTTCGAGGACGTGCTTGGTTCATTTGGTGATAAGAGAGTGAACGATGCGTAGAGTAACCTTATTGTGTCAAACACATTTTTTCAACATAAGGACATCCATATGTATACATGTAGAAGGAATGAACAGAGAAGTATGATAGATTTAATTCTGGTAGACAGTCGCCTCCGAAGTAAAATTCTGGATACAAGGGTCCCACTGGTGACAAGGACCACTATCTCGTTATCGCGAGATTTAGTGGTCTGTTCAGAAAGTGGAGACACTGGCGAGAGCGTGTCCACTTCGGAGGGCTTGAAAGAATAAGGATTGAAAAGTTGCAAGAAGAGAGTGTAAAAGCAAAGTATGTAGAGGGTGTCCGTGAACGGCTGACAATGGCGGGATCTGACATAGAAGAATGCTGGAGAGTATTGAAAGATAGTATGATAGATACAGTGAAAGAAGTATGTGGATGCTTAAAGAAGCATAGGAAAGTGAAAGGTGATGCATGGTGGGATACGGAAGTAGCAGCTTCCGTAGACCAAAAGAAGAAAGCGTGGCTGGACTATGTATCTTCTTTGAACCTGAGTGCAAGTATGAAAGAACAGAAGAAAGAAATATACCGGCAACGTAAGAATGACACCAAAGCCTTAGTGAAAGAGAAGCGTGATAGAGCAAATATGATTGCAGAAGAAAGGCTGACCAAAAACTTCGAGAGCAACACCAAACTTTTCTAGAGGGAGGTGAAGAAATCTCGGAGTGGTTGGTCAGCTTTCAGAATGAATAAAATAAGGTCTAAAGAAGGAGACATTCTTACGCAAACACAAGATGTGTTAAGCCGATGGAGTGAATATTTTGGAGATATGTATGCGGATGTTCAGGGTGATGCTGGTGCCACATGTGATCTAACAGATCAGCATTCGGCACCGGCATCCTCTGATGACATTAGTGTGGATGAAGTTGAATGGGCGATTAGAAGTTTGAAAAATGGTAAGGCAGCGGGTATTGATATGGTGTCTGCTGAGATGATCAAGCTTGGAGGCTCTTGTGTCTGGGAATCCTTCCTGATGCTTTTCAATTTATGTTAGAGCTCAAGAATGGTTCCCAAGGACTGGAGAAGCGCAGTCATCGTGCCCTTATTTAAAAACAAGGGTTCACGTTATGACTGTGCAAACTACAGAGCCATTAGCTTGACCAGTTTGGCAGCCAAAGTGTATGGTAAGATTATTGAAAGGAGAATGAGGATGGTGTCTGATGAATTTTTGTGTGAGGCACAAGGAGGTTTCAGGTGTGGACGAGGATGCATGGATCAAGTGTTTTCTCTGCGCAACATTGTGGAGAAGCATCTGGCTGTAGGCCAGAGGGTTTTCTGCAGTTTTGTGGATTTGGAGAAAGCATTTGACACTGTTGTACGAAAGGAACTTTGGGACATTTTGCCGGAGTATGGTATTAGCGGTTGACCGCTACAAGCGGTGCAGTCCAACTACATGCACTGCAGAGCTTGTGTGCGTCTCTATGATGGAATGTCACCCTGGTTTGACGTCAATATCGGCGTTAAACAGGGCTACGTTCTATCAGCCAGACTGTTTATCATATATCTGGATAAATGTCTACAAAGGTTGAATGAAATGAATGTGGGAGTTCAGATGGGGGACTCAGTGGTTAACTCGCTGCTATATGCAGACGATGCGGTCCTATTGGCGCAGTCTGCGACTGACCTGCAAACCCTAGTCGACGTAATGGCAGAAGATTGTAAGAAAAGGTGAACGTGTGAATGTGAGCAAAACCAAAGTAATGGTTTTTGAAAGAGAAGAAGCCAGAACAGATGTTAGAGTAGCAATAGGAAATGGTGTGCTAGAACAAGTGGATGAATTTGTATATCTTGGATGTGGATTCAGTCGGGATGGAAGGTACACCACTGATGTAAAAAGAAGAGTGAATGCGGGAAATAGAGTGAACGGAGCTTTGGGACAACTTCTTGGCAGCCACCAACTCAGCCAGAAGGGACGAGTCGCAATACACAACGCAGTGCTTGTCCCAACGTTATTATATGGAAGCGAGAGTTGGGTATGTAAAAAGGAGCATGAGAGCAAAATCAATGCGGTCGAAATGCGATCTCTGCGGAGAATCTGTGGAATGAGGCTGACTGACCGCATTCGTAACAATGACGTAAGAGAGCGAGTAGGTATGAAAGAGAGTATTGGTGTAAAGATGCGAAAGGGAATGCTCCGATGGTTCGGGCATGTGGAAAGAATGCCAGACAAGCGACTGGCTAAGAAGATATATAATACGAAAGTGGAAGGATGTAGGTACAGGGGGAGACCGTGACTTACCTACCTAGACCAAATTGGTCATGTATTGAAGGAAGGTGGAGTCAGGAGTCTCCGAAACCGGCGAGAGTGTATGAAGAGAGTTATGAATGTTGAGGATGCGAGAGATGTATGATAGAATAGAGCCTCTTGGCACTCTGTTCTCTCTGCCTACCCCGCAAGGGAAATTGCGTGATGATAAGTAAGTAAGTAAGCCTATTCAGCTAGGTAAAAGGCTATAGAGCAAGTGTCACGATGGCTGAACTGGCAAAGCATCTGGACGGTATCCAGGAGATGCAGGTTCAAATCCTGCTCGTGACTGTTATTTTCGATTTCACATTTTTCACTTTGTGTTTAATGTATAGTGCTAAGCATGTCAAATGCTAAAAATATATATAAAAATATCTAAATATTTATAGGATTTGCGTTATTATTAGGTAAAATCTTAATTGTAAAATTAAGTTTACCTGGTCGGTATAATGTATGAAAATACTTCCGACAGATGGTGCAGGCGTCACCCAAAGACGTTAAGTATGAATGTGTTGTCGAAGTTAGCAGTCAGGAGCAAGGGTCACGATGGCTGAATTGGCAAAGCATCTGGACGGTATCCAGGAGATGCAGGTTCGAATCCTGCTCGTGACTGTTATTTTCGATTTCACATTTTTCACTTTGTGTTTAATGTATGTTGCTAAGCATGTCAAATGCTAAAATTATATATAAAAATATCTAAATACCATTTTTTTTGTTTAGTCGGGAAAGATTTTATCCAACCGCACACTCCATAGTTCGGGGCAACGAACAGGATTGTGTGAGGCCCTTACCCACTAAATAAACCAGTCGTGTGCCGTCTCTACACCTTTATTGGCGGGCCACTGGAACTATGTTACATTGCTTCAGTGGTAGTACATTCCATTACCTGGGTGTTCTGAGAAAGGACTCCGAAAGTACTGCGTGTAAAAGAAAACTCGAATATATGTTTTTGCCAATCCATCTGGCATCATTCATAAGTGGTGTAGCAGGCTAATCATAGTAATATAAATCATTTACTATAACTCTAACTCCACTATTTTAGGAATTTTGTGAAATTTTACCCATGTTCTTATCTCAATCTTAAGGGAATATAAAGGGTACGTCCATTACAATTTACATGTAACTTGTTTACTTTCAGCAGAACTACCACCAGACGCTGTGAGAATTGCTACAATAGTGTTGGATCATTACATTATAGAATCGTGGCAGTCTTCATTTCATACACTTCGCAAATAAAATGCGAGAGATTCGCGTTGGTACAGCCACATTTTATAGAAATCGGCAAACTATGTAGGAAACTAGTGTCTAGTAATGTCGCTTTCGCCAGGCCCTGACTCAAGAGGTAATTGACGTCGTGGTAGATAAAATGCACGGTCTCTCACTAAGGATGCCAAAGACAAAGAGAAGTAGTAAAAGTAAGAAAGCGGATTACAACCGGGATTAATGCCAAGATGACGATGATTGTGATATTATAGAATAGATACATTTTTTGATGCAGTGTAAAACAATAAAATAAAATAAAGATTACGTCACGTATAAAAACTTGTTTTATTTCCTTGCAATTTTGTTTTACTAGTCTCCTTGTAAGCCATAGAAATATAGAATTTTCGTTTCTTGTTTTAGCATAAACTAATTAATAGTTTATGTTATGTAAACGAGAATTCTATATTTCTAAGGCTTAAAAAAAGTATCTCTAATGACCATTTAAATTTACCGCGCTTAGAAATAGTTCCTGGCGACGGAACTAGACGCGTTGTGTTGCCAAATATAAAGTATGGTGCGGGCGTTCTTCTCTTGAGTAATATTGTTCTGTGTTAGTGGTGCACACTAATTAATCCAAAGAGCAAAGTTAAGGTATTACATACTCTTTGAGTAAAATAATATGAAGTAGTCTGTGCTGTCGCACGCGCGCCTAAGCGCTCGCGCTTGTAGTATTGATTAAAATACAATTATTTACACGATTTAGGCTATTCCGACGATACAATTTAATAACCGAAAATTCAGAGCAGAAACTCTAAACGTATATGATCAACAAAAAAAAAAACAATTTATAAAAAAAATAATCCGACTTGAAAATAACATTTAAAATTATATAAAAAGTAATCAAATAGAATCTACTAGAAAAATAAATTTATAAGTTTTATAAACGACAGCTTTTTTGCTGTCGGTGGAGTCAGGAGTCTCCGAAACCGGCGAGCGGAAACGGGAGAGTGTATGAAGAGAATTATGAATGTTGAGGAAGAGAGAGACGTATGCAAGAATAGAGCCTTTTGTCACTCTGTTTTCACTGCCTACCCCGCAAGGGAGATAGCGTGATGATAAGTAAGTAAAATCATCATAGGTGCAATCCTTTTTTTATTTTTTTGTTAAAGCGGGAAAAAATGTTCCTAACCGCACACCCCGTCGTTCGGGGGTAACGAACAGGGTAGTGTGGGCCTTCACCCACTAAAGAAACCCACCGTGTGCCATCTCTCCGCCTTTATTGGCTGGTCACTGGAACTATGTTACATTCCAAACATTTTTGATCTATATTTTAGCACTTGACATGCTCAGCTACTCTTAAAGTACAAATTATAATCTGTGAATAAGGAAAAAGAGTATGTTAGTACGAGCGGGAATCGAACCTGCGTCCCTTCCTTTCCGGGGAAGTGCTCTAATCCATTGAGCTATCGTACCATTTCTAGAAATACCGAATTTCCTCATCACATTTGGCTTAACGACCAACGCCCTCTATCGGTAATGCATTTACATGCATTCATCCAAAGTAGCAAGTTTAATTTTGCAATTAAAATTCATACTATTTGATGGCGTGATTTACTCGTGAGATACTAAAATACTCTTTTCCCTTATTCACAAATTATAATTTGTACTTTATGTTACATTCCTTCGGTGGTATCATAGGTGCAACCCTAGGGCATTCGTTGAATGACGCGGTTGCCCGTGGATCATGCGGCGGGCAAAACAATCTCAACTGTATTTCTGTGTTTATAAAGTACATTTCTTCTCGCTACGAACAATTGGTCTTATTATTAAGATTTCGCAGGCTATTATGGAGTTCGGTTCTAGGGCCGCTCCTGTGGGACATCGGTTGCGACTGGGTGCTACGCTGTCGGCTCCCTCCCGGGCTGGCGGTCATCTGCTATGCGGATGACACGCTGGTCGTGGCCCGGGGCGGAAACTTTGAGGAAGCGGCGTTCCTGGCCACCTTAGGGACCTCGGAGGTGGTCAGGAGGATCGGGGCGCTGGGGCTTAGGGTGGCCCTGGACAAGTCGGAGGCCCTGCTTTTCCATGGGCCCCGACGTCGGCCACCTGCTGGCGCCTCGATCACGGTGGACGGGGTCCGAATTGGAGTGCAGGCCCGGATTAAGTATCTGGGCCTGGTGCTGGACGGGCGGTGGCGCTTTCGCGAGCACTTCCGTCAACTGTCTCCGAGGCTCGTCGGTGCGGCGTCCGCTCTTGCACGGCTCATGCCGAATATGGGCGGACCCAACAATGCGTGTCGACGGCTTTACGCGGGGGTGGTCCGGTCGATGGCGCTGTACGGCGCACCCGTGTGGGCGGAGTCCCTGGACGCACTAAACAGGGCTCTTCTGTGGAGGCCACAGAGAGTCGTCGCGTCCAGGGTCATACGTGGATACCGAACGGTGTCGACGGAGGCGGCCTGCGTGTTGGCCGGAACCCCTCCGTAGGACTTGGAGGCGGAGGTGCTCGCCGAGGTGTACCGGCGGGCGTCGCAAGAGCGGGAGGGGGGTGGACGTCCCCCACCCAGCGTGGTGGCCAGATGGCAGGGCGACGCCCGCCGAGCTGCCATGGCCAACTGGAGGGCGCGGCTGGAGGCGCCCCGGGCCGGTCTTTGGACCGTAGGGGCGCTCCAGCCAGTGCTGGAAGAGTGGGCAGGGCGACGGCACGGAGTCCTTACCTTCCGACTGGTGCAGGTGCTGTCGGGGCACGGTTGCTTCGGCAGATATCTGCACATTGTCGCAAGGAGGGAAGCGACTCCGGGCTGTCACCATTGCGGCTGCGACGAGGACACGGCGCAGCACACGCTCGAGTCGTGCCCGGCTTGGGCCGAGCAGCGTCGTGAACTTGTCGCAGCAATAGGGGGGGACCTCTCACTGCCGAGCGTCGTCAGAGCGATGCTTGGCAGCGACAGGAATTGGGCCGCGGTCGCTGCCTTCTGCGAGGAGGTAATCTCGCGGAAGGAAGCGGCGGAGAGGGCCAGGGAGGCTGATCCTTCCGCAGACCCAAACCGCCGCCAGCGACTGGGGCGGCGCAGGCGTGAATATTTGCGCCTAATGCCGCCCTAGCTGGGGCTGCGGGTGGATGGACCGGGGAACGTCCGCCACCCGCAAGGCCTCCCGCGAAGGTGCGACGCTCCGTGTACGGATGCGTTGCTCAGATGAGGGTACCCGAAAGGGTAAGCCGCCGGCGGACCACCGAAGGAATGTAACATAGTTCCAGTGGCTCGCCAATAAAGGTGGAGAGACGGTACACGGCGGGTTTCTTTAGTGGGTGAAGGCCCCACACTACCCTGTTCGTTGCCCCGAGCGACGGGGTGTGCGGTTAGGAACATTTTTTCCCGCCTAAACAAAAAAAAAAAAGCTATTATGGAGAGATTTTAAACAAGTTTTAATGGAAGTGATGTTTCTAGGACTAGTATCTATTCTGTGCCTAGAGTATGTATCTCTGGTATATATGTATTATCTATAGTATGTATAAGTTACTCTATGGTACCTTTTTTGTTCAGCCGGAAAAAAATGTTCCTAACCGCACACCCCGTCGTTCAGAGCAACGAACATAGTAGTGTGAAACAATAGCGCGCCAGGCTGGTTTGAAGAAGAAGTTCTTTTGGTTCGGACACTTGAGTGCGGTCACGAGGTCCATTTGTTGATAGTTCAATGACCTAGACTAACAATTAACAATCCCGGAAAAATGTTAGGTTCCAGCGGGATAACGCGAACTACCAAGAACGGTTTTCTCGGTATTTCTGCGGTATTATTAATTAAAAAAAGAACAAAGAGACGAATACACTTTAAATTTGGTGTATCTAGGTATATTTTTATTGTGTAGGTATCTTGGAACACTACTGGAGTAATGCCACACAGTTCCAATGGGCCGCTAGTACAGGCGGAACCTTTAGGCTAAAATTGTTCTGTGAGGCGGAGAGACGGCACATGGCGGGATTATTTAGTGGGGCCTCCACACTATCGTGTTCGTTGTTCCGAACGACGGGGTGAGCAGGTAGGTACATTTTTCTCGCCATAATAAAAAAAACTATCTAGAATACTAGATTTAGCCGGAAGCTAGAATAAAAAGGGATCGGCGATCCTGCTTATGTACTTGTAGTCGATCGGCATATGGGCAATTTGTTGACTCGATAACTTACAAAACTGGGGTCGTGCACCAGATGCATATGAATAATGTATTTTAATGGATAATATTGTCAAAAATAAGATTATGATTTTTTATACATATTTGAGATGAGAATCCATGACTGAATTATCTCCCTTAAATATGTCCCTCGTCTTATTTACACTGTATGTATAATTGTATATTAATATTGCCCCACAAGTAGGTATTAATTTGCTTAGAGGCGGGCTCCTCTCTAAATTGCTATTAATAAGCTTATCGGTTTTAATCGCCTCTTTCACACATGAAGAAAGACACTTATTTAACGAATCATCACGGTCATCACCGTCACGAACTCATTCAGTAAGTTATTGCATAATTAGTTACTGATGAGTGATGGTTGATGATGATCTCACCTGTGTGAACGGTTCTCCTTCTTCTAGCATTAGCGTGGTAAATTGTTCTTTGTTAAGAAAACCACGCCCCTCCTTATCAAAGTAGCGAAACGCAGCTAGCAGCATTTCAGCATCAGCTGGGTAAAACCTACAATGATAAAAGACCTCGGAAATTATTATTAATATTATAAATTAGTTGCTACCCGTGGCTTCATCCGCGTGGAATTTATTTTCATTTTGTTGTGCTTAACTCTTAATATTTTTTCAAAATAAATGTAGCATAACATACACTCCTTCTAACATCAGATACGCTTTAGTAGGTCACGTACATACAAATCGGCCCGGCCGTTTCGGAGATTGGCTAGAACCAACAGAGTGACAAAAATTTTAAAAATTGGAAGGTATTTTGGTATGTGTATCACGGATAAAATATATCTTCATATGCATTTACTAAAAAGTTTTTTAATCTATTCTATAATATTATAAAGCTGTAACATAGCTATGTCTGTACATTTAAGATATTTCGGTTTGTATTTAAACTTAAATACAAAACGATTTTTTTAAATTTTTTGTCTGTTTATCTGTTTGTTTGTTCGCGCATCACGCAAAACCTACTGAACGGATTTTGATGCAACTTTTATTATTTGATAGATCTCGATTAAACTTAAAAACTGGTGTACATTTTATCCCGCAACTATATCGGGAACTTTAGATTTAACCTAAAAACTAGCTTTTGATTGGGGTGTAGCTTATACTTATCTACTTAGCTGATCATTATGAAATTAACACAGAACATGGGCTTTTTATCCCGAAAAATGGTGGGTTCCTGTAAGAGAGCAGGTACCCACAATTTTTTGGGAGATAATAATATTGTGCCACAGGGTGTCGTATTATATGCCACTGAAGGAATGTAATATGGTTCCGGTGGCCCGCCAATAAAGGCGGAGAGACGGCTCACGGCGGGTTTCTTTAGTGGGTGAGGGCCCCACACTACCCTCTTTGTTTCTCCAAACGACAGGGTGCGTTGTTAGGAAGATTTTTTCCCCGCCTTAACAAAAAAAAAGGGATCCGTATATACGTTACTAGCCCTGCCGCAGGCACAAGCTAGTGGGCAATAACAATGAGAGTAAAGTATTCAAAATCAACTACTACTAAGACTAACTAAGACCTTAAAATTAGTGGATATCTTAAATTAAATTTATAATAATTTGGATATTATGTTGCCTCAACAGAAATCACTAACCTGTGTTCTATCATTACTTTACACATGTAAGGAAGAAAATTCGCCAGTGGAACATTTCCCGTAGCTTCTTTGTTCTCAGTTGCCAAAATTACTTCTTGTATTTCCGCTTCAGTTGGACAACAACCTGTAAACAATGCAAATAATTTTGACAGTTTGTTTTCAAAAAAATTTGTAATAGCTCGTGTACTCCGCGTTGCTTACGGAATAGCTTACAATTTGTGGTGTTAAGTAGGAGTTTGCTAACGTTAAGCCCTCTCGGCTAAATTTTGTTCTTGTCTCTATAAAAAAAAATAATCTTACTCAATCTGGCTCTCGAAACAGAAATGTCTAGTCACCATTTGCACCTACGCGCCATGAAGTGGAAAAAAGGGGAAGTAGTGATCAGGGTTTTAAACGTGTTGTTATGTATATTTAAGAATACCTACATATCATCATTCATTAGACGAAAGAAAAAAAGCTAGAAAAAGTCATTTGCTAACTGCTATTGTAAATGCCGTGTGGGGCCGGCACCAAGAATAGCTCCACCCCGCTTCTTCCTATGGGAGTCGTAAAAGCCGACCAAGGGATTACCGTGTGATCGGGCAGCAGCGTTCCCCTGTGTACTAAAAACATCCACTGCGATCGCCAACCCGCCTGCCAAGCGTGGTGATTATGGTAAAACCCCCATTTTGGGGAGGTGTATGTCCAGCAGTGGACGACGAAAGGCTGATGGATGGGATGATGGATTGTAAATGCATCTCAATCATGCAACTACAATAAAAACTAAGGGAGTTTGTTTGGTTTGATTTTTCTCCCGACCTATTCAGTTATCATCAGAACATTACTAAACTGAAATTCAAAGGAACCTACCTAAAGAACGCAAGATGGTACCAATTTCTCTAACGTCTACGACTTGCTTTCCCGAATGATCGAACACCTCAAACGCCTCAATAATTTTTTTTTCCAAATCGTTATCAGGTAAAACTGTAATTAAACAGAAATGAGTATGAGAAATTTATTATTTTCATAATAATGGTTTAACTTCTTGCAAATAAAAAATACTTTTTGGTTCTTCTCGTTTAGCCATTATTCAACTTAAAATTTAATGAGATTCAGATATAATATATATAAATTAGTATAAAATGTGCCCGTAGCTACGCTTTCATAGTGTTTAGTGTAGAGTAGAGCCATATGATGCCGCATTTTAGGTTTGTTTGTATCTAAGCAACAGTTGGCAACAGTCTGCAGTCTAACGAGGAAGAAGCTTTTATTGACTTAACTAACTGTAGTTACATACTAGTATATGCTAACAGGGGAGTAAACTAACTCAATTTACAGGTAACTTTCAATATTAAAAAAAAGGTTTATATAAAACTAACTATTAAACTTATAATTAAATTGCTATCCATTTATCATATATATTATGCTCACGGAGTATATAAACGTCAGGGTTTTACATCATTGTCCTTCCCTTTGGCATGTATTTTGATTTTACACGTCTATTTTCAATATTTTATAATATAAAAAACGACTATTTAGATATTGATTTCTTTAGTCGAGTATTTGCGTGAACATCCCTCACTTAATCACTTCCGTTTCCCCTATGCCGTGTTGTTTGTGGCGCGCGGCCATCTTGTTGGTTTAGCTTGGCGCTTACTCGGCTTACCTGTTATAGTTTTTCGCTAAGTAATGTTGGAATACACATAATATAAGCAATAGTAGTGTAAGAACTGGAAAATTGTGTTTAGTGATATAGGTGTTTTATAAAAATTAGACGATGGACCCATCTAAGATGAAAGTTGTGGATCTAAGATCCGAGCTTGGCGCTCTTGGCTTGGATACTAAAGGGAACAAGCCGGCATTAGTGGAAAGATTGAAGAAAGCACTCGAAGCAAAGACTGGAAAAGGTAAAAAAAAACATTTGTAGTCGTAATGGATAATGTAGTTTACGGAATTGCCCGTATTCTTATTAAATTACTCCGACGTAACATGAAATAATATTTCCTGGCACGTGCCATTTTTTTTGCAACGACATTTTGTAGTCTACTACATCCTAGAGCGTTTATTGTTAGATAATTTGCTAGCCCCGATTAACCAGTCTTATTACAAATCCTCGTTAAATGTTATGTTATTTAGATTAATTGTTAGCAAAAAATAAATTTTTTGCTTTGGAACTTTGTGACGGCTGAAGGTACTTACCATATTTCAATTTCAGGAAAAATTTCAAGTAGTATTGGTAATTTCAAAATCAACTATCATAAAACAGTAACAGAGCTGTATCTGTACATTAAGATATTTGAGAAAAAATAAAATTAGGCTATACAGGTGTCTGAAAACTAATAAAATTTTTTTTTTTAGATTTTTTGTCCGTTTATCTGTTTGTTCGTTCGCGCCAAAAACTACTGAACCGATTTTGATGCAACTTTTTTATTTGATAGCTCTTGATTAGACTTACAAAATGGTATACATTTTATGCGCCGTGTGGGGCCGGCTTTAGAATTGTCCCACCCCTCTACCCACGGGCGTCGTAAGAGCCGACTGAGGGAATATCGGGGGAGTGGGCAGCAGCACTCCCTCGAGTATTAACAACATCCACTGCGATTGCCAACCAGCCTGCCAAGCGTGGCGATTACGGCACTATCCCCCATTTCTTGGCCTATGTCCAGCAGTGGACGTTGAAAGGCTGATGGATGGATACATTTTATCCTGCTACTGCATCAGGAATCAGAGATATAACCTATAAACTAGGCTTTGGCTGCGGGGGAGCCGCGGGCAAATGCAAATGTGGTTTTTTGTTGTGCAAACAATTGTGTGTTTGTTGTGTTTCAAATGTGTTGGCCTGTTGAGCAAATAAAAAAAAAGTTTTTGTGTTCAGATACACCTATATAGCCTAATACAGAATTTTTTATTAAAATTAAACTTATTACTGTAATGTGCAGATAGAGCTCTCTTACAGCTTTTTAGTACCTACTTAGGATTCTTGATAGAATATATAGAATTCTATTTAGGCTATGACAAGTCCAAATATAATTCAAAACTGTGACATATAATAACTGTTACTAAGCAAATAAATTTGTTACAATTTATGATGTTATCTATAACTATTAGCTTTACATACATAAATACACATATTGATATTTCGTCTAGCTGATAATACATTCTGATGATTAGACTTTATTTGATGTAAATTATTGTTTATTTTGTAACCACATTTCTGTAGTTTTTTTTATTGCTTATAATGGCAGACGAGCCACGGCCCACCTGATGGTAAGTGGTAACTGTCGCTTATGGACTTACTTAACTATGCTGAGAGTATTGTCAAGCTGCTGCACACCATTTCAAAAGCCAAAACACACTGACGTGCTTCATGACCGGTCACACTAAATACAGTGGTACCAACCCGTTTGAGCTTGATAGCCGTCAAGTGAGAACTCTAACTTGGTACCCAGCCCTACCACCAGTCATGCAATGGGTGATAATTGCTTACTTCCCTTAGTCACCTCATACTACACCCGTGAGAAAGGGTGGGATGGAGAGGATGTCGTTCATAGAGATAGGGACCAACAGATCAGTGAGGATCAGTAAAGGGAATATACGCAATACCAGTGGTCTGTGCGCACAGTGGGTTATTTAGTGGATGAAAGCCCCACTCTACCCTGGGTTTTTGAACACCGTGGTGTGTGGTAGATATACTTTTTGCGTGTAAACCAGCAAGGTTCAAAAAATATGTATGCATCAAACATAATAAAAGCAAATAACTTGATATAGAGTTTTATTGTGATTCGTTAAAATCACAATTGATATCGCGAAAAAAATTAATAAAAAACAAACATGTATTATTTGTGCCTTTAACCATGCTCTAACACTAATATTTAATTACAGTGTTACCTGACACTTCAATTCTCGACACTTCTACTGAGGATGGAGATGATCCGTCAACTCCTCGGCGAGCTCCTGCTCCTCGGACGACAAGACGGTCATCCTCATCTCGGCTTGCTGCTACGCCGGCCAAGGTAACTACATAATACAATAGTCTGGGATTGTAAGTATGCTCCAATAACTTGTAAAACTGATGAAACCGCAATCCTTAAACATACAGACTTGTTTTAATATTGCTATTTTATTTCAAAACGTAGAACATTCACTGTATTCTTTTGTGGCAAAATAATATTTGGTTTATCTATATCTTTATGCTAGCTGAGTTTTTACCACTTCTACAAATTTACACACCTTGAAAAACAAGATTCTATTGAAAAAACGCTTATCTCTGATGTTAAGACCACAATGTCTGTGTGGTGACAGACTAAGAATACAAGTGTCACCACCCCATTCCCACGGTTGTCGTATGAGGCGACTAAGGGAAGTAAGCAATTATCATCCATTGCATGACTGGTGGTAGGGCTGGGTACCAAGTGAGAGTTCTCACTTGCCGGCTATCAAGCTCAAACGGGTTGGTACCACTGTATTTAGTGTGACGGGTCATGAAGCACGTCAGTGTGCTTTGGCTGTAGCAGAAGGTAGCCGTTTATTATTACATTTTATATCTGAGAAATGAAATGGTGCGCAGCAGCTTGACAATACTCTCAGCATAGTTAAGTATATACCAAGTAGGAGTACTCACTTGGTATCGGGCCCGAGCGGGTTGGTACCACCATCTCCCGTGTGACCGGCCATGAAGCACATCGTTGCGTTTTGGCTGTAGCAGGAGATAGCCGTTTATATTTAATTTCATATCTGTGAAATGAATTGGTGAACAGCGGCTTGACAATACTCTCGGTATAGTCGAGTACATGGGCGACGGTTACCATTTACCATCAGATGGACCGTGGCTCATCTGCCATTACATACAATAAAAAGTGTGTGTGTGTACTTATGTACACGCGTTAGAAGTGATACTTCTCTGGCGTAACAAGATAAAAATCTTTTCAAAAATTTTATCTTGCGCCTTATTCTACGTTTGTTGAAAAAACTACACTAACAATAGAAGAAAGGTATATACATTGAAAGTTTTATTATAACGCATTATCTAGTTAAATAAAGTTTATTTAAATATCACAAAAAGACTAAAATGTTGACTATAGCTAATTTCAGTGTCTAACTTCAGGGTGTCTGTTTTTCGTGACGGTGTGCACGCGCGTCGTTAAAAATTACTCTCATCATTTTTCCCTAACGCGCCAAAAGAAAGATAACTTCAAAAAAAAAATGTAACCCCGCCGCTCATGGACTTTACAATGCTAAGAATGCTGCCATTTCGCGAATGGGAAATATATTAATGGGCGGCTATCGCCTACAGATGGTGGTGTTACTGCTTCCCAGACATAATGAGGATATAATATATGTACTTATAAGTAAAATGAATATGGTTGCAATGCTATCTTTGGCGAAAATCTGTGGAGTTAGGCTGACAAACCGCAATCGTAACGACGACGTAAGAGAGCTAATAGGTATGAAAGAGAGATTGGTGTTATTAAAGATGTGAAAGCGAATGCTCCGTCCGATGACAGATAGTTCGGACATGTGGAAAGAATGCCGGACGAGCGATTGTTTCAGAAGATATACAATGCGAAAGTGGAAGGATGTAGGTACAGGGGAAGACCGAGACTCGCATACCGAACCAAACCGGGCAAATCTAGTTATATTATGTTATTATAATGTTAATTAATCAAATAGTTCAGCATATTTTTACTTCATACAGCCATTACACACGGTCCGTGAAGAGCAACCGGAACGTATTGAAGAGGAGAACAAGGGGAATGAACAATACTCGCCGGGTCAAGAGGACTCGGACAATGAAATGTCTGATGAAAAACCTGCGGCATCTGCCCCCACTGCAAAAACTGAGAAGCGCGCTTCTATTACTGATGATGATAAGTAAGTTCACTTTTTGTATTGTGTGATCAATAAAATTATTTGATTAAATAAATAAATAAAGTAAATATTCACGGACATTTGACACAACTTCCTCTGGTCCCAAACTAAGCTTAACGCTTGTGCTATGGGTACCAGATTGCGGATATTAATACATATACTACTTTTTTTTGTAAATACATACATATAATAGATAGAAAACACCCAGACGCAGTACAAATATCTGTGTTCATCACACAAATAATTGTACTGAGTGGGAATCGGACCCACGACCTCGTGCACGGAAATCGGTTCCACTACCGACTACGCCACGAGGCCCGTCAGATGATCTGATATTATGAGATAAAATAATATTTTTTATTAGCAATATTTTTTGTTTATGATTTTGTACAACTGCACCGGCTCTGATTGTCATTCCAAATATATAATTACGCTCCATTACGAAAAGCACTTTTTTAGTTTTTTAGCGGGGTGTTAATTTATAGCCTATGGCATGTCTATTAGCGCCCTATGACACGGACTTTGAGCGTCCTAAATATTGGAAATTGGAACTCACCATCCATGCTTACAAATAATACCTATTTATAACCTCGGTGATGCAACAGTAGTGTATGCGACTATAGCTCACGAGGCCTCGGGTCCGATACCCTGGTCGAGCCAAAAAAAAAAATTATTGGGCTTTTCCGTCATGAAATTCTCAATAGCACCCCAAAGTTAGGAAGTTGGTGTTATTTACTCTCGTGTCTGGGAAAGCCCGTAAAGTCGTTGCTCTTGTGCCTGACTCTCTCTGGTCGTGTCCGAATGCCGTCCCATCGCCCCAGTGCACTTGTGTTTGCACACACTCTTATCTCCTATGTATATGGCTAGTGTCTGTTGACACTGACCACCTTGACAGAAATTATGGTCGGGAGATCATTAATACTATAACATTATAAATAGACTCTATTATATATTTATATTACCCTCCATAATTTTGTCCGTGTGGTGACGGACTAAGAATACAAGTGTCACCGCCCCATTCTTTCCCACGGGTGTCGTATGAGGCGACTAAGGGAAGTAAGCAATTATCATCCATTGCGTGACTGGTGGTAGGGCTGGGTACCAAATGGGAGTACTCACTTGGTATCGGGCCCGAGCGGGTTGGTACCACCATCTCCTGTGTGATCGGCCATGAAGCACATCCTTGCGTTTTGGCTGTAGCAGAGCCGTTTATTCTTTCATTTCATATCAGTGAAATGAAATGGTGAGCAGCGGCTTGACAATACTCAGTATAGTTGAGTCCATGAGCGACGGTTACCATTTACGATCAGATGGGCCGGGGCTCGCCTGTGTCTACCATGTAATAAAAAAAAATATAAAATAGCATAGCATCACGCCTGTATTCCCCGAAGGGGTAGGCAGAGGTGCATTACACACCCACGACTCGCCAGCTATGTTTAAGTTCCACGTAATAGGGGGCGAGCCTATTGACGTCTACCGGGCACATTTCCAAACTCCGGGCTGCTACTGAGAATTTTTCTTATTTTTTTTTACGAAAAATCTCAATAGCACTGCCCGACCCGGGGTTCGAACCCGAGACCTCATGATCAGCAGTCGCTTACACTACCACTACCCATATATCTGTGGTAATGTCACATCATTATATGACGTCTGTAACGTAATGTATACATTTTTGTGATAAATATTAATTTTCATTCTTGATTTATCGGTGACAATTTTTCTTTAGATTGTTTTGTAGATATATTTTTTAGGGTGAATAATTTTATCTACCTAGGCAATTCTTGTATTATGCATCTCACTACATAATATTTTATACATATTTTTTTATTGCAGAGATCAATCGTCAGAGGAGAATGGTAAGTGTATTTCGTTTTCTAAATAACACCTGTTACAAACATAATTTCACGACACAAACCCAGACTTAGAACAACAATTTTGTGGGTCACACACTAAGTCAGTTGGTGTGTGCATTCCACCTGTACTGTTACTCCTTTTTAATATTGGCATCATCACAAAATAAACATAATAGAGCTAAACCTGGCGATATCTGGAGGTTTGTTTCTGCATTCCATGTTTATGTAAACAACATATATCTGTATTCAGTTCTAAAATCAACCAGTTGTTTCTTTGTGGCTTTGCAATGGGTACTACTAATACTAACGGGCACGGGACTTACACTCTAGAAATCGTCACGAGGTTTTCCTTTCATCCATCCATCAGCCTTTCATCGTCCACTGCTGGATATAGGCCTCCCCTAAGGGGGGTATTGCCATAATCGCCACGCTTGGCAGGCGGGTTGGCGATCGCAGTGGATTTTTTTAGTACACAGGGGAACCCTGCTGCCCGGTCCCCCGGTAATCCCTTAGTCGGCTTTTACAACTCCCATAGGAAGAGAAGGGGTGGAGCTATTCTTGATGCCGGCCCCACACGGCTCTTCCGTTATTGGGTAGCTATATTTTGTCGACAATTGCCGTTCGTTATTCACGTATAAACTCTAAACTTGCTGGATTGTAATCCATGCTTTTTTTAATGTGCGGCCTTAAATGGTTTAGACACTAGACCAGCAATTTAGACTAGTCCATCCATCCATCAGCCTCTTAACGTCCACTGCTGGACATAGGCCTCCCCAAGAATGAGGGATAGTGCCGTAATCGCCACGCTTGGCAGGCGGGTTGGCGATCGCATTTTGTTAATACTCGAAGGAGTGCTGCTGCCCACTCCTCCGGTATTCCCTCAGTCGGCTCTTATGACTCCCATGGGTGGAGAGGGGTGGGACAATTCTAAAGCCGGCTCCACACGGCAAATTTAGACTAGTAGGTGGTGTTTAAAGTGTTCTAGAAATTATTATTTAATATGCCATGCACAAACAACAACACCCAACAACCTTGTGCCATGAAATACGAAAACTCACTTGATATCTCAATTTTAGCAGTTTTTGGTCTTACAACAAGACAAGGTTTTGAGTGCTCCTTTTTTTTTAATTGCGTGTAGTGGCAGACGAGCCACCGTCCATCTGATGGTAAATGGTAACCGTCGCCCATGGACTCGACTACACCAAGAGTATGTCAATCCGCTGCTCACCAATTCATTTCACAGATATGAAATGAAATATAAAATATAAACGGCTATCTCCTGCTACAGCCAAAACGCAACGATGTGCTTCATGGCATGATTTAAAGAACAATCATGGTCACACGGGAGATGGTGGTACCAACCCGCTCGGGCCTGATACCAAGTGAGTACTCCCACTTGGTACCCAGCCCTACCACCAGTCATGCAATGGATGTTAATTGCTTACTTCCCTTAGTCGCCTCATACGACACCCGTGGGAAATAATGGGGTGGTGACACTTGTATTCTTAGTCCATCACCACACGGACAAGTAGTACATTAAAAGTCATATTGTAGATGAATGTATTTTGTTGCTTAGTCCCCAGTTCATAGTTCATCTATCCATCCATCAGCCTTTCAACATCCACTGCTGGACATAGTAGGTCTCCCCAAGAGAACGCCACAACGAGCGGTCCTACGCATTTTTGGGGGATAGAGCCGTAATCGCCACGCTTGGCAGGCGGGTTGGCGATCGCAGTGGATCTTATTAATACTCGAGGGAGTGATGCTGCCCACTCCTCCGGTATTCCCTTAGTCGTCTCTTACGACTCATATAGGTGGAGAGGGGTGGGAAAATTCTAAAGCCGGCCCCACAAGGCAGTTCATAGTTGTTTATTAAATATTTTTTGGAGACAGGATAAAATAATCGTATTTACTCTTTAGAACCAATGGAAACCCAAGATACTGATAATTCTCGAGAAGCTGCAACAAAACGTAAAATAGAGCAAGACAGTGAACGGGAGGAGGAGGAGTCTGGGGGTGAAGGTGGAAAAAAAGATAATGAGGTATGTTTTAGCTGCTAAGTGACATAGTTAAGGACGCGGGCTCGACATGCTGTTTGGTAACTTTGAGAGTATTATAATAGCCAATTGGTTTAAGGAAACTACTCTGCGCTGTAGAATAGGTTGTGTTGCATGGAGTTCACAAACCCACAATGAAGGTATATCAAGGCTTAGAACAAATGCCACGTGTGGATTATATGGCGTATATAATTATGTATAATTTGTCATGACGTATGTATATGTATATATATATTTATATGACGTATATGTATCTACAGTTATGACTGTGCATTCATTGCGATCTGCTAGTCTATATTGGCAGCGGAAGGATATCTTTAATGAAGAAATCAACCCTAATTATTAGTATTAAGGTTGTTTGTATGAAGTATTAAGATACTACATTGATACATAATAAATTTTGTTTCCATAACTTCTTAGTCTTATATTCTGGTCTTGTTTAAATATCATTAAGTTTTATTTAAAAATAGGGATCAAGAGAGGAAGGGAGACGTGAATTAACAGAAGAAGAGGAATGGGAAGAACTCAATGAACGGCTACGTATTCGCGAGCAGGAACGTCTTGAAAGAGAACGGAAGCAGGCTGAAGAGGATGCCAAGAAGATGGAAGAATTCAGCAAGGTACTGTTTTGTTTTTCTATATTGACTTTTTGCTGGTTCCACTATAGTAAAATGTCACACCAGGGCTACTTGAATGTGCTGCTGGTGGACCACTGGAGAGTTGTCAAACAGTTCTAGTAATCTGTCAATACAAGCGCAAAGATAACGGACGGTAATTTTTTTCTTCTATTGTGTGAGGACAACACACCCTCGTTACCCAGAATGAGAGGGTGTTAAAACAATTGTTCCGTCGCAACAAAAAACTTGTTACTTGTGTTTATGTAAAGCCTCGGGTGTCTTGCGTGGACAGTTACGTAGATTTTTAACTTTTTTGCGGTATATTCCTTATTATATCAACATTCTATTTTATTTGAATGTCTATAGGGATTTTTTCTTTACAAGTAGCACATGTTACTAATGTGTGTTATAAATATGTGGTTACTAGTACTAGCGATAAATCGACCATTAACGAAAGTTAATGTACGCACACAATTATGCAAAACGACAGTATCTACTTGAGTGGTAATTCTTTTATTTTATCTGTTTAACTACTGCTAATAAACCCACTTTCTAATCGGTATGATTCATGTATTGTACATTTGTTACACAGAACATTTTGCTGGTAATTTTTTATTGCTAGTATTTATACCTATTTAAGCTATCGTTTTTTTTAGTTATTTTCGCGTGATATTGTCAATTTAATTTCTTTTGCTCAATCTGTTTGTTTTTGCATTAATCTAATCTACACTCTTAGACAGTCTTAAAACATAAATATCAGTAGTGCAGCCTAGCAAATTGTTTTGGAGTTACACAGTTGTTATATTTCTAAAATAACTTAATGGTAACTGACTGATGGAACATAACTCAAGATGGTAATGCTACTATAACTGAAATACTATATATATACTATAACTGGTTATGATTCCCGGGAATAGCAACAATATCAAGTAATTTCAATATGGTTATGCGTCATACAATGCACAAGAAATGTTGTATATAACCTCGTCATCTATACAAAGTATTATGTAAAGTGAATTTTTAATAGTTCTTTAAATCTCTTGACAATGATAGAAGAGAGATGAGTATAATAGACAATGTGTATGAAAGAAGAGTACTTAACGATTTGACAAGTAATGTGCGAGCGACACAGTTATGAATTAGTATAGGTTAGAAAGAGAAAGTAATAAAAAGATCTGGAATGTTCATCTTGCTTTTCACACAAACATAAAATATCAACAGGATCCGGTGAAACTGAATCGTTTGAAGCGTAAACAACAGAAGAAAGCACGCTGGAGCAACTTCTATCGGTCTGTGGAGGTCACTAACGAACTCCTGACCATCCCTGAGGTAAAAAAAAACACGATCTTAGGGTGGATTCGACCAGACAAGAATAAATTTTATTCCTAGAATAAATCCCTACTTACTCGAGAATAAATCAATTTTACGATTTACCAACAACAATTCCAAGTAAAGCGAGCCTATTTGGGAATAGTCACTATCACTATATAAGCATCGAATAAGGAGTTAATCAATAAAATTAAAAAATGGCGTCATCTTTTTTGTGCTGTCATTTTAATTCGAAACTTTTAAACTATACAGTGACAGCTACGTTCCCAAGCTATAATACGACAAATAAGAGTTGAGATGACTTAAACTATACACCGTCCTGTTTGTAGAACAATTTCTTTGATTTATGATTGTTGATTATCTAGAGAATAAAATCATGGAATAGATTATTCTCTGTAAGTTATTCTTGTATATATTCGACTTTGGTTGAATCCGCCCTTAGTCCTTTAATATTATTCTCAACTAGCAAACCAATATAATATTATTTTGCCTTGATCTTAGATTGCACCTATAATGGTCATGGCGGCCAATATTAACAAACACTAGCAATGTATAGAAGTCACAACGGATCTCTGACGTGAAGTTAGGCACAGAGCAAGAAGTGGGGATTGTGACGGAATCATATGATTAGAGCTGACCAATTCAAATGTTATTACTAGATTAACAAAACGATCGAATGAGATCATAAACGTCGGGATAGTATAAAAATCAAGTAAACGCGATAGATTCCGTAAACGTAGTTTTATTTCAAAATGTGTAAAATTCGCGTAAATGTTAGAAAGTATGAGATCATAATGTTTTCATATCTAATTGTTTAGGTTCTATTTATTATTTTTATACTTTTTGTATATGAGAGATTTGAGTGAATAAGCTTTAATCTAGATTTAGAAGAGTCCACATCTTTTAGTACAATCAATAAATAATATGATTATCGATTACAATTGTTAAATTATAATCGAACATTTATCGATTAATGTAAAGTGTAGTAGACGCACATGTCTTGCGACACAAAAATGGCTACTGCGCAGCGTCTTGCAGCCAACTTCAGAGACAAAGATCCGTTGTGACTACTGTACACAGCAAATATTAGTGTATGAGTGTATGCGCAAACGCAACAACATTCTCTGTTACACTCATAAGTCCGACGGGATGGCTTTCCGGCACGACCGAAGAGATAACGCACAGGCTTAAAATGCTTTCCGAGGTACTGGGGATGAAACACCGTTAACTTCCTAACTCCATTTATTGACGAAAAACCATGCTGGCCCCACCAATATAAATCCGAGGTATCCTCATGATCCCCAGTCGCATACACTGCCGCTGGACCACCGAGTGTAAATGTAAATTTCTTAAGTCTAACATATTGTTACGTAGTTAGGCTTCTTTCCAAGATAAAAAGTAATCATAAATGTTTTTGGTTTCTACATAGGAGAAACTAACATACTATTTAAAATTAGTAAGAATGTTCATTACATTGTTGTGATATCTACAGGAAGTACAAAACGTGAAGGATAAAAATGAAGTAGTCAGTGTGAAGATTCCAGAGCCAGAGATCGATGAGAATAAAATTACGCTCTCATGGTGTAAGTATTTTTTAAAGATATTTATATTATCCTAATTATACTTATCTATCGGTTAAAGACACTCGGCATGTCTATGAGATCGTTATACTTAATTTCTTCATAAATTTAACTAACCTTGTCCTCCAATTTCCTAATTCCGAAGGGCGAACTGTTACAGCAAATTTCTAGACCGAAAAACCCCATAGCTCTTTCTTGGATCGATCTGGGACTCTAACTGAAGACCTCATGATCCGTCGCATACACTACCGCTAGACTACCTAGACAACGATATCAAATCGAAAAATGTTATAGTGCTGTTAGAGCTCCATTTTAAGAAAAAGGGTTGTGCTTTTTGACGTACATAATTATTATGCATCCTTCAATTTGCGTATAATTCAACAGTTCCACATAAGGCAGATAGGTTGGCAGGGACTTTCTTATTGAGTTCGTTCAGCTCAATGTTTATTTATAGCATTGTTATACATAGAGTGTTCTACATCGATTCTTACGACGGCCAAGAAAAGCAATGTATTGACACTATTAGCCACACCACACAAATTATTTAACATAAACATTCTACTGTGACAGATGATAGCGATTTGAACCAGTACCTGGAGGTGCCGGAGCTAAACGGCGTGGTGCCACTGAGCGAAGGCGCCTTCGCACACGCGTGGGCGGGCTCCAGAGCCTCCCACGGAGTGGAGGGCGGACGGGTTTGCTACGAGGTGACTGATAACTAAGCACTAATCATGAAACTTACATTAATGATGTTTTCTTAATAGACAAAACTAACTCACTAGTAGAGAGAGCAGTCTTGCTTATCCTAACATGAATGGACTCAATCAGGGAAGTACAACCTCTCACAGATCTACGTGAAGCTCCTACCGTTATTTCGTAAGCCTAAACCCCCTCCCTATCCTGTACTTATTATGCTTCCTCTCTTCTCTTTAATATCCTCCCTGTCCTCTCCTTATTATCCTATCTATCCTCTCTTTAGTATCCTTCCTGTCCTCTCCTTATTATCCTTCCTCCACCCCCTACACCTTTCCTTGGAGATGGCGACATGCTAGTAATGCTTCTGGTGTTGCTAACGTCTATAGCCTACGGTAACCGCTTATTTCTCGGCTAGAATTGATAGAAAATTGGTGCAGACTTCAATAAAATATATAATACTAGTTATTATTTTGCCGTGTGGGGCCGGCTTTAGAATAGTCTCACCCCTCTCCACCCATGGGAGTCGTAAGAGCCGACTGAGGGAGTACCGGGGGAGTGGGCAGCAGCACTCCTTCGAGTATTAACAACATCCACTGCGATCACCAACCCGCCTGCCAAGCGCGGCGATTACGGCACTATCCCCCGTCCTTGGGGAGGCCTATGCAGCAGTGGACGTTAAAAGACTGATGGATGGATGGATGGATGGATGGATTAGGATTTTGTAATTGGATTCTAAATTATGGTTTGAAAATCAAGACCTGTTATGCAAAATGAAGTTAAGTGTAAAATAATGACACTTTTGAGTTAGTCTTTAGAAGGCGGGACTGTTTTCTTTAAAAAAATCTTTTCTAAATAAATTTAAGTAAATCAGTATTTTGCATTTCCTGTTTTATTGTTAACTTATTTTCTTAATTCTTACATTTTTCGTGTTAATTAAGTTATACATCTTAAATAGAAAGATATTTAGACCTCCTATGCTATGGCACTGATAGCTTGTCATAAAGTGAAACATATTACAGGTTGTTATAAGTTGATACATATTACAGGTTCGAGTGGGGACAGTAGTAACTACCACTGAGAGCACTGAAAAGGAAGTTGTCAGCAATGGACTTAGAATTGGCTGGTCTACTATTGATTCGTCATTGCATCTAGGTAAGTCAACGGAGTGGCGTTACACACTATGCAATTTTGTTTTCAATCAAGTGATATCCTAGCGGTAAAACCAAGGACTCCAAAGACATTGGTATTGAGTTCGATTAAAGTTCAGACCTCGTACATAAAACACCTCTTGAAATTATGTGTAGGTTAAACTATAGTATTGCTGGCACCCCCTTAGTCATTGGCACTAGATTTTAAATGCAAATATTAAGGACTGGTATAGCAAAAAACATTTGTTCTACTTTTTTTCATAATCTGCAATAGTAACATTGTTTGCAGAAAAAAGTAGGTTTTATAATATTATAGCTGGCAGCACTAAAGAAAATAAATATTATACCGGCGCCATGCAGAACTGTTAAAACATCACTTAGGGTCATCAATTAACGACTGTAACATAGATTATTTTACTTAGTTTTTAGGTAAACAATGGCAACAAGTGCTTTTTTTGACCAATTTTCTGTTATAATCTTACTTTTTTTTTTTTTGGAGATATGTATGCGGATGTTCACGGTGATGCTGGTGCCACATGTGATCTAACAGATCAGCATTCGGTACCGGCATCCTCTGATGACATTAGTGTGGATGAAGTTGAATGGGCGATTAGAAGTTTGAAAAATGGTAAGGCAGCGGGTATTGATATGGTGTCTGCTGAGATGAGATGATCAAGCTTGGAGGCTCATGTGTCTGGGAATCCTTCCTGATGCTTCTCAATTTATGTTGGAGCTTAGGAATGGTTCCCAAGGACTGGAGAACCGCAGTCATCGTGCCCTTGTTTAAAAACAAGGGTTCACGTTATGACTGTGCAAACTACAGAGCCATAAGCTTGACCAGTTTGGCAGCCGAAGTGTATGGTAAGATAGTATGTAGGTATGAAAGAGAGTATTGGTGTAAAGATGCGAAAGGGAATGCTCCGATGGTTCGGACATGTGCAAAGAATGCCGGACGAGCGACTCGCTAAGAAGATATACAATGCGAAAGTGGAAGGATGTAGGTACAGGGGGAGACCGAGACTTACCTACCTAGACCAAATTGGTTATGTATTGAAGGAAGGTGGAGTCAGGAGTCCGAAACCGGCGAACGTGTATGAAGAGAGTTATTAATGTTGAGGAAGCGAGAGATGTATGCAAGAATAGAGCCTCTTGGCACTCTGTTCTCTCTGCCTACCCCGCAAGGGAAATGGCGTGATGATAAGTTAGTTAGTTAGTTTTTATTAGGTGCCAATGACTGACTTAATAACAGTAACTGTACATAGTGCCAATGACTATAATTTTAAATATATTTTTTGCTTTTTTTGTTTTTCTATTAAAAATCTCTAATTAGATTGACTAATGCATTTTCATTTGAAAATATACATACCAGAGAACCCTTTATCAATGTTTGCTGACTTTTTAATCATCTATCAATTTAAAAAATATATATATCAATCTTAAATATGCTAGAGTGCCAATCATTATACAGTTTACCCTATTTGTGTACAATTTATCACTGTGAAGCAAAACATCCTGAAGAAACCTGCATGCCTGAGAGATTTTCTCATTGACTTCTGAAGTCTGCCAATCTGCATTGAGTCAGCATGGTGCACTATGGCCTAATCCTTCTTACTATGAGAGAAGATGCGTGTAAGTGGGAAAGAAGAAGGATAGGATAAAAGCCTGTGTCGATAGTTAACACATAACATTACTTGCTTAGGGGATGGTGAGTTCAGTTGGGGCTATGAAAGTTCTGGTCGTGCCGTCAACAACAGCGAGTTCAAGGAGTATGGGAAGGCGCTCAGTGAGAAGGATGTGGTTGGTGCTTATCTGGTATGTATACCGACTTGATTGTAAACAATGTGTTCCTAAAAATTACATTAATATAAAATAGTTGACCTTACTACTACAATCTAGCAATTTTTCTGAAAAGCAATAAATAAATAAATATTTTTCACTGGTACTACTTTTGATTGTAAGTCCAGCTATAATATATATTTATAGCCGTTACTGTTACTCAGAGATGTAATAAGGCGATCAGAATCTGATGCTGGGAAATTGGAATTTACAGAAAGTGTGTTATCATAACAATTACAAATAAATAGAACATCTGTCAGGACATGTTTGTCCGTGTGGTGACGGACTAAGAATACAAGTGTCACCACCCCATTCTTTCCCATGGGTGTCGTATGAGGCGACTAAGGGAAGTAAGCAATTGTCATCCATTGCATGACTGGTGGTAGGGTTGGGTACCAAGTGGGAGTACTCACTTGGTATCGGGCCCGAGAGGGTTGGTACCACCATCTCCCGTGTGACCGGCCATGAACCACATCCTTGCGTTTTGGCTGTAGCAGGATATAGCCATTTATATTTCATTTCATGTCTGAGAAATGAATGGGTGAGCAACGGCTCACCAATACTCTTGGTATAGTTTACCATCAGATGGACCGTGGCTCGTCTGCCACTACCTGCAATAAAAAAAATGTCATAAGATACAGTCTAATTGTCGCTATTAGTCCAAGTCGATTGTGGCAGGGCAAAACATAAAAAATAAAGAATTGACTGAGCAAATTAGTCAAAGTACTATTTATACTCTAAATTATAGGAACAATACTGTTTCATTTAAAATTTCAATAAGAGCGTAATTGGTAGATCGCACAGGGTAAGTAAAAAGTAGATCTTGGGTCTAACCAAGTTGGCCGCCCCTGTTCTATACTCTCCTATACTGAGTATAATGTTGTATCGTCTCATTAGCAGCAACATGGTTGTGTCCATATGCATTGAGCATGAGCAGTGGATGTCTCTTAACATCACTGGAACTAAGCTAATTTGCCACCATAAAATATAAGGTATACTAGCTGACTAAAATGAAGAATCTACTTTTAGTGAGCTTGTGTAATCCTGTTCATGTAACTTACATACAAAATTGACATGTGCAGGATTTGGAATCAAACCCGTGCAAGATATCGTACACGCTCAATGGCCTCGAGTTGGGGGTTGCGTACGAGTTTGACAAGTCTGTCCTGAAAGACAAGGCGCTCTTCCCACACATATTGACCAAGAACCAATGCTATAAAGTTAACTTTGGTAATGACAGGTAAGAAAGTTGGCGTGTTTATTAAAATGTTTCAATTTTATTTATTTGGTGAGCTTGGGATATGCTTGTTATTTATATCATATGACTGAGGTTTACTTAAGAATTGAGATTTGCCAGAGCCGATGGAGAACTCATGGTTTATTAGGGAATAGAATCTCTTTGCTATTGTTTATTTTTACGAATTAAATTATTGTCCATATTGAGTGTCTAAAGAAACAGAGTAGGATACTATTTTCCTAGACAAAAGTAGTTATCTATATCAGCCACAGTCAATCTGCAGTCCGTACAGCTCTTGTGAGTGGCCCGACTGTTATAGGTATATAAAGCATTAAGTTCAAACTACATAAATAAATGAATATATAGGCCTGCGGTACCATAACTAAAACCTTTGTGCCTCCTATAAAAAAGGTTTGAGTATGCCTGATCCAACTCTTCCGTTGCTGTACACGGTGGATAGAAAGATTACAGGGGCGATATCATGCTATGACGACATTTCGCATTCCTACAGATCTGTGTGCGTCTCATAGAAGCGGAGCTCTATATGTGTAACCAAAATCGTTCAAAGAAACGAGAATACAGCAGTACATTTGATAAAAAAAGAGATTTATTCACATGTGATATACTGTGGCCATATGTTCAAATTCAAAAATAACTATTTCATAAGCTTATTATAATAGCTCTTAAACTCGTCAAAGTTGCTTACTAATAACTAACACGAGCGCTTGAGGCAAGTGCATCTGCAATGTCGCGATTGCAATCGCCACAAGCGGCCTGATTCCTTAGTAAGGCTTTATGAGAAGAACCATGAGCCAAATGAGTTAGTAGTTAGGTAGTTGCTCCCTGAGGCTACGGTTTATCTACTTAAATTCGAGTGACAAGCGAAACAATTATGGTGATGGCTAAATAAAATATGTGCTTCTGTGTATAAACACATGCAATTCCTATAAACAATACTATGGCATACCAACACTCGCCTGCATACTGTAAATATATTATCATCCCATAGAAACTGCACTTTCGGGATAAGGAATTAAATTGTCTTAAGTCTCTCTCTCTCTCTACATAGGACACTGACAATATTTCTATGCAAAAAATAATAGAAATAAAGTAAAAATACACTTTCAAGTGAGAAATTACTCAATGTAATTTTATTTAAAGTAAATGTATAGACGAGATTCTAAATTATCAAATTCGGAAACTAGGTAATTAGGTTGATGTATAATCCTGTATAGATCAACCCATATTACCAGTGTTCTATGAGTTTCCGAACAGGTATATTAACATTCCTCTCTGAATCGTGTGCGTTCTGTAACGCACGGGACACCTAGTGGAATTACATTTATAACATGGCTGCTTACGCTTGGCTTTGCATTGCTTTTTGGATGGTTTGCAGCTAACAATTGGGTAGAAAAAAAATACACGGTTTATTAAATTCGTTTAACACTTTCGCTATCAGTTTTGAGCCAGAGCGTGAAGTCAATCTTATAATGCATCCTCAGGTGACTACAAGTGATTATATTAAAACCGTCCAGCCTAATACACCAGTGAACAATGACGCTGTACTCACCTATAAGTAGTCTGTAATAATTCTTAAATTACATTTTTAGGATAATTTGTCTCTACTGTAAAGTAACATTAGTTTTGTTTTAATATTTAAAGCTTTTAGTAGGACCCTGCCATTGAGTGTACATTGTGATGTCCCTACAGTGATGGAGTTTAATACTGTCGATTGGTCTTGCATTAAGTTTTATTACTTGTCTTGCTATATCTTGATGGGTTTCTAAATAACAACTTAAAGTGCTGAGTGTTAGGAGGCAAATGTAAGACCAAGTAGAATAATTTTCTACCGATTTTACAATGTTTGCATTTGTTGTTTTTGGATTTACTTCCAAGAGTTGCCTAAAAATTACCAGTATTTATTGCATGGAATTTGTTTTAACGGTAATTAATATGTACCATTGGTGTTCTTTTGTGCAAAGCGCGTGTTATATTAATTTTGTACCTACCGTTTAGTTTAATATAAAATTATTGTTTAACAGATATAACATGTTAACGAAGACCAAATTGGTGCGTCAACGCATCGAGATACCCGTACAACAAGCTCTGGACGAGAAGAAGAGGGTTGAGGAGGAATTACAGAAACAAAAAGAAGAAGCCGCGAGAAAAGAGCGCGAGCGTAGAGAGAGGGACAAGAAAGATCGAGAGGAGAGGCAGAGAAAGAAGAAAGAGGTATGTTTTATTTCTAACTGCAAAGTTAATTTAAATATTGATTTAATTATATGAAAAAGACAGTAACCAATTAGTAGTATCTAAAAAAGTAAAGTAAAATGTTGGCAGCTTGTATCCATCCATCCATCCATCAGCCTTTCAACATCCACTGCTGGACATAGGCCTCCCCAAGAGAACGCCACAACGAGCGGTCCCATCATGGGAGATAATGCCGTAATCGCCACGCTTGGCAGGCGGGTTGGCGATCGTAGTGGATGTAGTTAATACTTGAGGGAGTGCTGCTGCCCACTCTCCCGGTATTCCCTCAGTCGGTTCTTACGACTCCCGTGGGTAGAGAGGGATGGGACAATTCTAAAACCGGCCCCACACGGCCAACGGCAGCTTGTATGCTTTTTCAATTTGAATGTATGTTTGACAGATTTAAATAAGTTGCCTGTAAAAATACTATTAATTACAATTTACACTTAGTATATTGTAAACATTAAGCAGGTATATCAATGTTTCGTATTTACCCTCACATGCCTGCTGGTGGCATTTGAGATCGCAAACGAAAATACATAATAATGTTAGCTATAACCCAGACATCCATAATTGAAATTCTTAGACCAGGTCACAATCAAAAGGGTGGTGATAATTGCAAATTAGCGCAATTATATATTCGTATTATGCTTATAAAATAAAATCTTCTTATGTCAATGATTGGACTGAATTGAATATATAGGTATAATTCAATTCCATCTATTCTTTAGGAGCGAGAAAAGATAGAACGTGAGAAGAAAGAAAAAGAAGCCCAAGAAAGGAAAGAGAAGGGCGAAGAAGAGCCTGATGAAACTGAAGGTGATACAGACAAGAGCAAGGAAAACAAAGATGAGAGCAAGGAAGACAAGGATCAGAGCAGGGAGGACGATAAAGAAAAAGAGAAGGGCCAGGACAAGCCCATCGAAATTGATGAGAATATGGAAGAGCCGAAGGTGTGTATTTTGCTATCATCAGGATATTGATCAAATAAACTGTAGATCCTGTGTGTATATGCTGTGTTGTGCTGTATAGTAACAAATAATTTGTTGGTTGTACAGGAAAATGGTGACAAAACTGAAGAATCCTCAGAAAAGCCTGCAGAAAACAAACCTGAGGCCATGGAGACTGAGTCCACTGAAGGACTTAAACATGAGAAACAGATAAAGGAGGAGCCTGGTGAGTTACAAGTTCACATATCAATCAATAAGGCACCATTGATAAAGTTTACCTGCTCTAAATTTTGTATTTTTTCTAGTTTATTTTAACAAAGAGATATTATTCAATACCATATTCTGACAGGATTACTTATGGAGCTTATGGTCCATTGCAGACAAAATGTTGGTCACATAATAGTGTTTGCGGTTTTTGTATGTGGTAGAAGTTTTTTTACGGTATTTATTAGTCAAATAACGACTTGACTATATTTTTTTCACATTACATGTCTAGCCTACACATACCTATTAGGATGAGGCCAATAGGGAGTAAACATCAAATTCCCCAACTACCTCGACACAGCCCGGCGACCTCGTGTTGACGTATTATTTTTGCGCGTGCTATCCGACTACATGTCGGTGGCAAGACCGCGACTTGCGTACGCCAAGAAGTTGTTGATTTCGTGCCGCGACAATGTTTCGTAACGAGAAGTGAAGCCGCCGACAGCAAAACGCCGAGCTGTTTCAGTTACTTGATGTGTGTAGACTCATGAGACGCGAAGCCGCTAACAACAAAGTCTGGTGTTAGACTCACTTAAATATACAAAAACAGTCAACATTCAATAATTTATATTATCTTGTTTTAGTGGTTGCCGATGGTGCAGTACCTGAAGTGACTGAGGAGCAAATACTTAAAGGCCAAGTTCTTCTGG